>OX387340.1:20474589-21867089 GCA_947562085.1 Eudonia lacustrata | reverse complement strand
GACTCTGTTGAGGTCACCGAGCATTGCGCCGAGGTCTTCCAGGGTCTCAGCCATGACCACTATATCGTCAGCAAACCGAAGGTGAGTGATGTATACGCCGTTGACGTTGATGCCGAGTCCTTTCCAGTCCAGAAGCTTGAAAACATCTTCCAGTGCAGTAGTGAACAGTTTCGGAGAAATCGCATCTCCCTGTCTCACTCCTCGCTGCAACTGGATAGGTTTCGAGCTCTGGTCCTGAAGATGGACTGACACAGTGACGCTTTCATACAAACACCTCAACACTTCGATGTACCGATAGTCAATTTGGCACCGCTGGAGAGACTGTAGCACGGCCCATGTCTCAATCGAATCGAAGGCTTTTTCATAGTCCACAAACGCTAAGCAAAGAGGCTGGTTATACTCTTCGGTCTTCTGTATAACCTGCCGCAGCGTATGTATGTGGTCTATGGTGCTGAAGCCTTTTCGGAAACCGGCTTGTTTGATAGGCTGGAAGTCATCAAACCTGCGTGCGAGACGATTCGTTATGACTCTCGAAAACAGCTTGTAGACGTGGCTTAGAAGTGAGATGGGCCTGTAGTTCTTCAGCAGGGTTTTGTCGCCCTTTTTGAAGAACAGTACCACCATACCTTCGTGCCACGTCTCTGGCGTTCTGCCCCCTAGTACGACGGAATTAAATAGCTTCTGAAGAGCTACGAGTACCGGTCTTCCGCCTGCTTTCAGAAGCTCGGCCGTAATTCCGTCAGCACCTGGTGCCCTGCCGTTTTTGAGCTGTTTGAGAGCCATCTAATCTCGTATAGGCTGATGTCCGGGATGTCTTCGGTATAGTGCCGGGTTAACTTAGCTCTAGGGTCTTTAGCTAAGCTTTGTACAGGTGGCCGTGTGGATGTGTAAAGCTGTCCATAGAACTTCTCGACCTCTCCCACAACATCGGACCTAGTCGTGACAATTCTGCCGTCATCGGTTTTCAGCGTCGTCAGTTGGCACTGCCCAATACCCAGATCTCTTGCGAACACTTTTGAGCCTTTGTTCCGCTCAATGGCCTCTTTAATACGGTTAGTATTAAATTGGCGCGTGTCGCGAGTCATAGACTTCGAGATCTGCCTATTTAGCCGCCGAAACTGAGACGCATCACCTGAGGAAAGCAGAACCATTGCGCGCCGCTCTTCCATTAGTTTTAGGGTATGGTCTGAGAACTTTTTGGTTCCTTTTGCACGGTGGGTTTTAAAGAACTTGGACCCAACCGTTTGGACAGTTTCCACAAACCTGTTGCTGTATTCGTCCACATTTTCACAATTATTTAGGCGCTCGAAGCGATTCTGCAATTCGAGCTGAAAGCTTTCGGGGTTTTGGATTTGGATGGGTGCAGGACGGAGCGTAGACCTTACCAATCGACGTCTTTCCAGCTTAACGTTGATATTCAATGTGCCTCTTACCAACCGGTGATCGCTGCCAGTTTTAAACGCATTGATCACAGTGACATCATTGAATATTTGCTTCCTCGTCGACATGATAAAGTCAATCTCGTTTTTTGTTGCACCATCGGGACTCATCCAGGTCCAATTGCGGTGTTCAGCTTTCCTGAAAAAGGAGTTCATCATAAAGAGGCCCTCCCTCTCAAGAAAGTCCGCCAGCAGTTGGCCCCGGGAGTTCCGATTACAAACCCCAAATCGTCCCACTCTCATCTCATCGCCGCTTCGTTTGCCCAGTTTTGCGTTAAAGTCTCCCATGACAACGGTGTAATGAGTTTTGGAGGCTTGTATCCACCTCATCGTCAGGGTGTGTCGTAGTAGAAGCATAAACCTGTATGACCTTCAACGAATACCGTTTGGTTATTCTGAGTATAAGGTACGCTACCCTAGGCGACACACTCCCGGTCTCGACAACGTTGTTCACGAGGGACTTGTGGACGATGAACCCGACACCGCCTTGGGACAGTTGTTCGCCCTCCCGGAAATAGAACAAGTTACCGGACTTGAGGATTATCGAGTCCTCCCCCTCTCTTCGGACTTCAGATAATCCAACTATGTCCCACTGTATCTTGCTCAATTCTTCCTCCAGTTCGTAAATCTTCTCATCAGTCCGTAATGTGCGCGTGTTAAATGTTGCCAGGGCCAGAGTTCGTTGTTGGCGGTAGCCAGGTCTCTGCCGGAAATTCTTAGCACCCCCTGCCCCGTCGCTGCCTTGGCCGCTACCGTAGCTAGGGCGAGCGGGGCCGCCGGGGACTAGGGGCCGGTTTTTGCTGGTGTGCATGTCATGGGGGGGTATTTGCCATAATCGCCACGCTTGGCAGGCGGGTTGGCGATCGCAGTAGGTTGAAGGTAACCTCAGAGAGATGCTGCTGCCCATCCTCTGGAATGGTCCCTTAGTCGCCTTTTACGACACCCACGGGTTGAGATGGGGTGATGCAATTCTTTATCCCCGGCACCACACGGGTGCCGGGATACGGGGATACGGGTTGATTTATTTCAATAAATCTACCAAAAAACGAAATAAACACTACGCGTCGTGGACAACTTCAAACAACAACAATTTGACAGCAAAATGACATTATAAAATGGCAGACGCGTAGTTCCAGTTTTGGCCACCGGGTCAGATAAATTTGTGGCACTATACTTCTGATTTTGGACGGGCAAAAGGACTCGAGATTTTATTTTTCTGATGACCGAATGACTAACAATACAAAAAATAAAAACTTAGTGTCAACCATTTGTCGCCACTCCAATCTCCTTTTCTAGCCATAAGATAGAACGGAACTAAACATAGTTGCACGTTTTTTATTTTAGCCATCCTTCTATAGCTTTAGTTATTGTTCTGAGGTGTTTTGTGTGGCCACAGACATATTTTTTTTTTCTAATAATGGTGGGTAAAGGGATCTTGCCCTTACAGCCTTTGCCAAATAATTTCTATTACTTTAAGAGAGATGTGTATAATATTTAAATTAAAGAATTATTTATTACTTTTTAATGGTAGTGATCTTCCCAATTATTTTTTATTTTCAGAGACCTGGTTGAGCTTGAAACCATGTTGAGACCTCAGCTCACGAATGTGCACACATTTCTGAGTCCCGTCCCTGAGAGCGGTTACGCACTACATCTAATCCGAATCCGATCCGAACCCGTGAAAAATCGGATGTGAAAAGAAATCGAATGTCAGAAGTCGGATCTAGTGCGTAAACTACCATAGAAATAGTTCTACAACTACTCCGGCACACGGCAGGGACGGATAAATAATTGGTTACATACGATTTGTGCGAACTTGTTTAGACACATCTTTTTTTTTATATTAGAAGGAGGCAAACGAGCAGGCAGGTCACATGATGGGAAGCAATCACCGCCGCCCAAGGACACCTGCAAAACCAGAGGAATCGCAGATGCGTTGCCGGCCTTTAAGGAGGAATAGGCTCGTTTCTTGAAGATCCCTAAGTCGTAATGGTTCGGAAATGGCGCCGCTGAGAGCTGAGAGAGAGTAGTTCGTGGTAAAAAATTACGTGAGAAACGTACAGTGTAGTAGACCGCCATCCATCAAGATGGTGTGGATCACGTGTGGATGGAAAGACAGTCGATTGCGTGTAGTGCCGTGAAGGAATTCAGCGGTAGAGATCAAACCGAACAATTCCTCAGAACACTCCCCATGATAAAGGCGATAAAATATACAGATCGACGCAACGTCTCTCCGTAGGACCAGTAGATCGAGCCAACCAGAGGTTACCACGTCGCCGACAACTCGAACAGCTCTGCGTTGAATGCGGTCAAATGGGATGAGTTGGTACTGGGGCGCTCCAGCCCAAAGATGGGAACAGTATTCCATATGAAGCCTGACCTGTTTGTAAAGTGGGAAGAGTTGGTAGTGGGGCGCTCCAGCCCTTAAGAGGCCTGACCTGTGCTTTGTAAAGTTGTAAGCGATGGGTCGGCGTGAAATACTGTCCCGCTCTATTGAGCATATCCAGCTTTTTCGAAGCTAATTTTGCTTTACCTTCGAAATGACCGCGAAACTGGACGTCACTCGAAATATCGACGCCAAGGATTCCAATGGTCGGTTTGGTATCAAGGGGAGCTCCTTCAAAGTTTAGAGACACGACGAAGGGATGTTTTTAGCGGTAAACATGCAAACTTGAGTTTTGGAAGGGTTAAAATGGACTACATTAAGTCGGCCTCAATTCGAGACATGACTTAAATGACATGTTCTCAGTGTCAGTCAGTTTGTTGTATTTTTGTTTATTTTTATGAGACGACGTTGATGTCTTTTATATGAATAGGGACTTTTAATAATTTGCCTACGAAAATTATATATTGTAAGGCCACATCCTTAGCCGACTGTCGAATGTCTTACTACCAAGCGATCAGCAGTGTACCCTCAGAACAATAACTAAAGCTTTAGTTATTATTCTGAGGTTGTACCTACCTACTTATTTTCAAAGATTATGTACTGTGGTGATTCAAATTGGGTCTCCATCCTCGGGCTGCTCGATGGCACACGAGGTGGCCTGAGTCGAAAAAGTAACGCGTCGCAAGAAATCGATAGAAGGAAACAGATGAAGATAGATTCAGGGTCACCCAGCCGCGACGCGTAGGGATATAAAAATAATTTTTATTGGAAAACAAAATGTCGTTTTTATTAAGTATATTTATAGTGTGATTCCCCTACGGGAATATCGGGATAAAAATCTTATGTGTTAATCCAGGTTATAAACTTTCGAATTTCATCCAAATCCATCCATCCGTTGCAGCAAACAAATATACGAACATACCTACATACACACAGACTTTCGCATTTATAATATTAGTATGAAGTATGATTACCCAAATGTAGGTTGGTAAACCCGGGCATGTGCATAAATATAAATGAAACAACAACTAATTTTAGGTTTTTATTTCTAATCTACACAGTCTTATTATGTACAATAAATACTAGTTATTTGCAATAATTATTTTATTTTCTTTTAACAGCTTTCTTGCCTCTGAATATTTCGTCCTTGTATGCTCTCAGATTCGCCATGGTATCCTGAAAAAAAAGGTATATATTTGTTTTAGTGGATCTTAAATTGTCTGAAAAAATTAGAAATACAATCATAATGTGACCAGTGCTACTCGAACAACAGAGTACTCGTTTAATACTTACTAACTTCTATACCAGTAGTAACTGTGATTAATTTTGCTTGATAGTGAGGCAATCATAGCAAGATTAATGGATATAGGCAGGTAGAATAGAACCGCTAGATTGGTGGTTAAACCATTCGCTCTCGCAGACTCGGCAAGGGCCCTAGTGTGTATAGCTTGTTCTAAGTCGTCTGCTAGTTACCACCATCTAAGTTCACCATAAAATCCATGTCATTAGCATTGATGTGTTCCGAAAGATAGAGGTAGTCAGTCCATTAGTGGTTGAGGATTATATGTGAAGAGCGTTTCGATCTTGACCTTATCGTCACTTACCATCTAGCGAGATGAAGGCCATGCGCTTTCATGTTTTTGTGTATAAAAATTTTGTAATACACATATTTTCTACTTAAGCCTCGGGGCAAAGTGGCAAAACTCTTGGCCCGATACCCGAAGGTCCCGGGTTCAATTCCCAGGTGTGTTTCGGATTTTTCGATGCATAGCCCTTGGCAAGCGTGGTGAAATACTTACTAGACTAGCTTTTACCCATCAATTGTAGTGATGACTTGATTTTAATGATGGAGGTCTTTGCCTAGCTGTGGGACAGTTACTTTACTTTACCGCCCTATTTAAGGGATTTTTAAAACGATTTAGAGGGCCTTTTACGAATCTGTTATTCCTATAGTAGTTACGCCAATTCTACTCCTTGCGGCCTCTGTGATTGCTAAGGGACTGAAAGGTAAAGTAGTTAAAGTTCGAGCCCTTTTGGAATCTGGTGCTCAGGGACGTGTAGACTTAGTAGATACCTTTTTAGCTTCACGCCATTCAAGATCTCTAAGGCGTGCGAGACCTATGAGGTTTCTGTCGAGTATCTTTAGGAACTCCTGTCTGGAAATCTTATTTGGCGCTTCAGTGGTTCCGTTGTTGGCTGTACTTGGTTTTTTGGTTACTGCCTATAGAGAGAAACATAAAATATATTATTTTAATATTTTTGACATGTTATTTTATTATGTATTATACTGTTGAACATATTGCCGTATCTATAACATTCGCTTTCGCATATTATGCTTATGCTTGGCACTTAGATTTAAATGCTTTTTAAGGTATATTATATCAAATCCATTTAGTGTGGAATAGTTTTTTACTGTGTGTACAACTACGACTGGGCCGAATTGGATATGTTATAGTCAAAACCCTCTAAATATATAAAGATAACTAAACACAAATAACAATGAATTAATAACCGTATTAAGGCACTTTTTATTTTAGGATACAATTTTTTCATTGTAACGTTAAATTTTAAATGTGTAATAAATTATATCTATTATTATTATCTAGATCTATAACTATCTACACGTATTAAAGTAAGTAATGAGCCTTTAATCAAATTTACGCATATTTATTTTTATTATACAGGGTGTTCGGCAGATCGTTCGGCAGATCGTTGAACATACGAAAATGGGGGGTAGGTGGGGACATCTCCTAACCATTCAAACATTTAAAAAAAATCCTGGTCATAAAAATCTTTTTATAGGATTTTTTATATGATTTTTTGAAATTTCGCCACTGTCGTACCTCTAAACCCCTATAACTTTTTCGTTTTTATAGCTAGGCCCATTTTTTTTTCCTTTATTGGAATCTTAGGGGATAGTAGGTCCTTAAAAAATTGGTATTTGTTACAGGTTATTGCTAAAAACAAAGTTGTGGTCTCCCAAACCTAAATAAAAGATGAAATAAAATTTAACACTCAACTTTGCGTTGCATTTAAAAAAAAGTAAAGGTGATGGAAAGTTTCAGATTTTTTTTAAAATATCTCTAAAGTGTAGGCTTTCTAACGTTATTTGTTTCGATATAATTTTCGTAACCGGAGTTATAATTTTCTCATACAGGAAGAATATTGAAGAGGGCTGTGTAAAATCCCTAACGGAAGTCAATATAGAATCCCTTTTACTTAATTACATAGGTACTTACGTTGTCATCTAAAAATTGGTCGTTCAATTGTTCCGTTATCTGGTTGTAGGCACTCTTAGTGTCGTTAATTTGCTGAAATAAGGATAAACATTTCTTAAGATTTTTACTAGAAATTTATTTAAGTAAAACAAGTAGATCCTGAAATATGTCGGTCGCTGTCTAAATATTGACCAAGAAGTAATAGCATTTGTTTTACAACTAGCATTTGTTTATTACTTGATCACATTGTCAAACAATTTTGTGATGGAGCAGTTAGAACCGGAGTCTTCGTAGTGGTTACTCGTTGCTTCTTTATCGTTAAAATAGTTAAAACTTTTGCACCAAGGGCATTACCGCCTCTGTAGTCTAGTGGTTAAGACCACCGGTCTCCGACCTAGGGGTCCCGGGTTCGATTCCCACAGCGAGGATAACATCTTTGTGTACTCGATTTGGTTGGTGGATAGGGCTTGTTTGTCCGCCTGGCTAGCTACCACCATCTTATCTAAATATATCGCCATAACATTAATGTTTGTAGCACTGTGTTGTTACGGCAGCCAGAGATAAGATAGCCATTTCCTCTGTAATGGAGGATCCCAGGTAAAGTGCGCTTCCACCATTAGCCTTATCGTCCCTAAACATCAGATGAGATGAAGACACTGAGCTTACCAGCAAGATATACTTAAAAGAAAATTAATAAGAAGACTTTAGGTGAGGTATATTTTTAATTCCATCACGCAACGCCACAAATGGCGATCGGGCGGACGGCATTGTATTACCGTGCTAAGTGGGAGTTTCATTCGCTATTCGATCACGTTAACGAAAACGAGAATTTGTATAGCAAATCTTAACTCTTCTCGTTTGCCGCCAGGCGGCGCTGCTAAAATGCCATACTAATTTTCGTTTTCGTAAACGTAATCGAATGAAACGGATATTAAACAAAAGTCACACTAGGCACCCTGGCGCGGCAAACAAGGAGAGGTAAATCATAATTTATACACATATTCTCCGTGATCGAATAACAAAATAATAAAACTCTCACTAGACGTATGAAACTACGCATTGCACCAGCAGCGGCTCAGCTCCTTAGACCGAAGAGTGTATCCCGGTGTTTCAGTTTAGAGACCGATCTCCCATTTAACATTAGGGGGTTACATTAAGTACCTAATCCAAAAAGTCCATTAATAAATCAGACAGAGCGTAGCTAGGTAGGTATATACATGTTTGTTGCTTTGCTTTGATTCAGGAATTCTGCGTTTAATAGATCGACCAACTGATTCATATTATACGAATCAATACAACACACGCCCGTTTCCGTACGTAGGTACAATCCGTATCCAGTATCGATGGGCGTACCTACCTTAAAATCAAGATTACTTCAGCTTACCGTGTTTTCTTATTATGATGGCTTGTCTTACCTCTAAAATTAGATGAAATATTGTTCCGAAAAATCCCCACTTTGGTTTAGTAGCCACCTGCCTGCCCGCCTTAGTCGCAGTTTGTCTGTTGGTGCGGTCCTTGTCAATGGAATGGTCAGCACTTGGCTAGAAAAATAAAATATATATAATTATAGACACTTAATTTGGGAGGGTAATATCTTCTTCTTTCTAGTATATAAAATTCTCGTGTTACGATGTGTGTAATTAAACTCTTTCGAAATGGCTCGACCGATTTTCGTGAAATTTTGTGTGCATATCGGTTAGGTCTGCGAATCGGACAACATCTATTTTTCATCCCCTTAAATGTTAAGGGTGGTCCACCCCTAAATTTTTTTTACAATTTAATTTTCTAATACAAAATGTTTCACGATGATTGTATTGTTGACATAGAAACTGTCAAAGCGATACGAAGTCCGCTGGGTCAGCTAGTGTTATTATTAAATCTCTATCTATATATAAAATTCTCGTGTCACATGTGGGTCCATACTCCTCCGAAACGGCTCGATCGATTTTTATGAAATTTTATATGTATATTCGGTAGGTCTGACAATCGGTCGTAATCTATTTTTCATACCCCTAAGTGATAAGGGTGGTCCACCCCCAACCATTTTTTTTCCAATACAAAATGTTCCACGATTTGTTTGTTTTGTTGTCATAGAAACGATTTGATTGTATTGTTGACATAGAAACTGTCAAAGCGATACGAAGTCCGCTGGGTCAGCTAGTGTTATTATTAAATCTCTATCTCCATATATATATATAATTCTCGTGTCACATGTTAGTTGCCATACTCCTCCGAAACAGCTCGATCGATATTTATGAAATTTTATATGTATATTCGGTAGGTCTGACAATCGGTCGTAATCTATTTTTTATACTCCTAAGTCATAAGGGTGGTCCACCCCAAATATTTTTTTTAGATTTTGGATTTTTTTCCAATACAAAATGATGTTTGTTTTGTCGTCATGGAAACTGTCAAAGCGGTACGAAGTCCGCCGGATTTAGCTAGTGCTATTATAAAATGGTATATAAATTCGAATGGAAAATTAGATTAAGCATATAAGTCAGACCAACCCGCAGTGGGCCCGCGTGGTGGTTCATGGCCCATTCTCCCTATCCATCCATAGGGAAGGCTCGTGCCCCAGCAGTGGAGACATAAAATGAGCTGATGATGATTATGTAAGTCATGCCCATAAATCCACACTGGCTGTGGTGTGGCTGGGGTGTGGGTTGGTGGGGTTTGACTATCTGCCGTCTTAACGAAGAATGCAGTAAGGTTGTAATACTCTGTCAGTTATTTTGCGACAATAACCAAGACCGACAGTTTTGTGTCTTCCGCAGCATGGAGAAATTATATTTTGGTCACCCACCACCCGATGATCCGGCATTGCTAAAGTTGCTTAATTTGCCAGATCAGATCCTTTACATAACTAGTCTGATTAGTACTTAACGAGTAAAATTGAGGGTTAAAATAATAGCCTTGATATGTGTGAATAAGCTCGCCACTCACTGGTTGCGCAGTAAAGTGCGGCACGACGACAGTGGCGACCATGAGGAAAGCCAACAGCGCTCTCCTCGCTCCTTGCGCCATCTTGTCTTGTGTGTCTATTGCTCGTACTTTCCTAAAACCTTCAAAAATATTGAGAATAACCTTTATGCAAATACTTTCAAGAACGTGATGTAACACAGTTTTTTTTTCAAATTTTGCCATATATCCTTGTTCTTTTTACACTTTAAGTGGCTCTGTGACTGCCAGTGCTGCCATTTGTTAATCTTTTTAGTGTCATTGAATCATTAATATTATTGAGTTAAGGTAGATAAAAGATTTACATTTTAGTACAGTTAACGTGTTATGTACGACACGACACGACACACGACAATTAGCAGATACATTTATTAAAATTATAGCGTCAATATGATAAACAAACACAGTCTGCATGTATTGTCACATTGCACAACACTTATCACACTATCGGAAAGTATCTACAATAGTCTGTACTGATTAAATTGTTTCTATTAGAGGATTTATATTGATTAAAAATAAGTTTTTTTTTTTTTTATTAAGGCAGTGCAAATTATTTTTATTTGAACATAATAAAAAATCTTATTCAAATACAGGGAGCAAGTACATATCGACAATTTGTGAATGCCGCCGATCTCCGAATCTGGAACTCACTGAATCGGAAAGTGTACGGACATCTCCTTAAGTTTTAGAAACAAGTAAGAAGAGTTTCCTGGTGAAGTGGTCCTCGGGTCACTATGTAGTGAATCCCAAGTTTAAAAAGTAGTAGGCATAGTAGTAGGTATAACCTCTGCATTGAGCTTTATTTATCTCCATATTTTAGTTTATCTGTTTAAAAAGAGAATTTCTTATAAAGTTTTTATAAAGAGTGATTAAAAATTATTATTCTACATTTCAATTATATTGAAATACCTACATTTTCTTGAATTTAAATAATAATTGATATAAGTGCACCATATCATATAATAACACAAGAAGGCATTGTCTTTCAATACCGTGGATATCGTGTGGGTGTGTGTGTGTGATAATGTTGTAAAAACTTGTAAAGATTGCGCAGCTTCACTCTTCCGTAATACTAGGAAAATCTCATCAAAGTGATGTCACAAATTATGTGCACCGTATGTGGGTTGCTGCAACAATCCACTCGTAACATTAGTAAGAACAGCGAATAGTTTAATCTGTACCATATAAACTCTTTAATGTTGTAGTACCTACCGTCTCAACATTTTCGATATTATTGGGTGCGTAGGTACAAAGGTTTAGGTTTTATTTGGTGTCTTTTTTATAATAGTTAGGCATTCCAACTTTATAGTATGGCATTGAAGCAGCGCCTCCTGGCGACATACGAGAAGAGTTAAAATTTGGACATACAAATTTTAGTTTTCGTAGTATTTTAGTAAAAATCTCACACTAGGCAATACGAATTCGTAACTATATAACTACATAATATGTAGTACATTAATTTTATTAAAAGGTAGGATATTATCCGACCTTTTAATAAAATTAATGTAACTTTTCATTCGGAAGTAAGTAAACTTGTTCTAGTATAGGTGTACTTAATTGATTTCCTTGTTACTTCAAGCTCCAGGCACATAGGTACCTCTATTTACCTTTCACATGTATGTAGGTAATTTTGCCTTGAACACTTTGAACAACCTTATTAATTGCCGAATGTTTATTAGGATACACAACAAAAAGAAACATAACTTAAAAAAAGAGAAAAATAAATAGCAAATTAAAAACTATAAGTACTAATAATAAAATTGTTTTAGGAATTAGTTTAAACTTGGCAGTGACTATAAGGTCAAAGTACCAAAATATATTTTTCTTTTGGATTTTTTATCTACAATAGGTAGGTAAGTAGGTTTATTCCTTTTAAGGCGCCCCAACTACCGCAACTGCAACACCTGCTTCACCTTAGTAAAATAATCGAAGATCTTTTCAATTTGTTTACTGTATTGTAAGTGTTGTTATACAATAGGCCGAAGCTCATATCAGTGGCTCAGCGTGACTAATTCCTTGAATATACTTTAAGTTTTTATAGGTATGTTGTTCTCGGTAGGTACATACTGTTTTTAAGAATAGTCATATTTTGGTTGGGACCTTGCCTTGGCTCCTACACTACAACTCTGTGACAAAACTTTCAAATATGCAAATATGTACATAGGTAGGTACAGATAATTATACAATTACACTTTTGTAATAAGAAAAACTAAGTACCTAGTTACGTATTTGAAGTACCTACACTAAACAATACACGAAAATGACCTAACGTAATTAATAAATCGATGACTTCAACTCGGGTGCCTAAGTAGATATAATAATAAATTATTAAATTTACAATAGTTGTATGTTATTTTATATTAAACTACCTTATATATTAGGTTTACCTACTTACTCTTTAAAAGTTTGTTACTAGGAAACAAAATTTAACATATTATACCTTTGTTATGTTTAAGAACATAAAAGATAATCATAAAAGTTTCTTAATTCTTTTTTATGTTGTAGGAACACAATACAAAGAAGAAAATATGATACAGATGAAACAAAACCTTCATTGCCACATTTGCCACATATGGACTCTCATTTGTAATTAACTAATTAGCTTTAAAGCTTTGCAAAAATTTATAGTAAGTAGGTACCTGCCTCTGATTCCGACCAGAATCCTATAATAAAAAGGCTTACCTGTGTTAGTTCACTAATAATTTTATTGTAACCACGAGCAAGGAACTGGGAAAAGCACGAACACTAGATAAACAAACAAAAATTTATTATTGCTACCTAAGTATAAGGAGAACCACTTTTGAAACACAAACGAATCAACACACCAACTTTTCGCAACAAAATAAACCAGTAACAATAATTCCAATCGGAAAGCTAGCATTAATTAAGGAAAACTGGATATATTGATTAACTATTTGGGTAATTTCGTGCTGGCAACACGATGTAAAGAAACGACTATATTATGTAATGCGCATTTAAATCACAACTAAGGAACTTGCAAAGGAGCAGTTACGATGAAAATAGATTTTCAAATAAAGTCATTTACCCAAGTGCGGCAAGACAAGACGCGTAAGATGAAGGCGCTAGGCGCTGGCGTACCGGCCGAGTGCGGAGGTACCGACTGCACAGCGGAGGTGTCCACAGGGATCGCGCGCGCCGGCATCGGCACCATCGGGGCCAAGGCCGCTGCTGGGGTCGGTTGCGAAGTCTTAGTTATGTCAGCTTGCGTTCTACTTATGCAATGCTTACCAATTTAATGCAGTTGAACGAACCTGGCCCGCGGGTTTAATTACTAATATTTGATATTTTCAGTTTTTAATAAATAAGTCCGTAATATATTGAAATTTAATTTTAAAGGGTCCAATTTAAGAAAAAAATAATAAACCCCTTTCATTTTTTTATTAGATTTGCACAAATTTCCCGTATTTCTAATTCCAAAAATCAGGCTACAGACACACTATTAAGACGTTATTAAATTAGCAGACTTGAGATTCTGTGGTCATTTTAATGTAGCACACCTCCTTCATGCTCGTCGTGTCGTCATCGTAACATCGAATATTTGCGTTGCGTGTCGATATTGGAGCTTATGAATAAATTTTACTCTATACTCATATGGTTGGGCCTGACCACGCGGACCACGCTACGAGCTGACACAGTCGCCTGTGTATTATTTATTTGACGGCATTATTTTACACGTAACGATCGACGTTACCTGGACGGGCTACCAAATAGACCTTTTGTCAGCTATGGATTCTTAGATCAGTCGTAGACTAAAATAATGCTAAAAATTATTCCACTGCCACTATATTGGTAAGTTATTACATAAACAGACTTGGATATGATTATATTTGTGGATTCTATTAAATTACTAAATAGGCCGGGCGATAAAATTTCGCCTTGTACATACCAGGACCTCCTCACCTCCCGAGTTTCCTTGAGTGCCGATACCGTTGTGATCTAAACAGATCACTGCACTGCTCTTTAGATACACTATTTTTATCTCAGCCAACGCAAACTCCAACACCGATCATATATAGTTATATTTGTCTGTAGCGTTAGAGTTTTGTGAAAGATTTTAGCAGTCACTAGCAAATTGATGGAATGTGACGGAATAATTAGCAATATAACACTTCAGTTTGCACAATTTCTCATAAGTTATTCAAGGAATAAAAGTCGGAATAATTTAACAATCTTTTATTATTGTTATTATTATCAGACATTACTTTCCCACTGCAGGGCAAAGGCCTTCCTCGTTCCACCTATCTCTATCCTGAGCTTGTTCGTGCCAATTATTCAAGTGCGAGTCCAACTTATCCCGCCCCGCCATCTCCGTCTAGACCAGTGGTTCTTAAAACCTTTTAGTCGTGAGGGATCGTTTCACCAAATATCTGTCTTGCCAGGGACCACCCAGTTGTTTTACATCACGCACGTCATGGTCATGTCACTGGTTTATGTCTATCACGATTACGATGGCTTCGCGGACCACTTGGAATGCCTCCAGGGACCACCAGTGGTCCGCGGACCACCGGTTAAACACCACTGGTCTAGACCTTCTATGTTGTCGGCTTCCATTTCTTGGGACCCATGATCATGATGACAACAATCTTTATTAATGCAATTGTTTGTTTGTCCGCCGAACTTATCAACAGATCGATGTGACTTTTAGAGACTGTTGGGTCGCCTATTACGAACAAAGTATTAACAACTTTTGTTACAAATAGGAGCAAATATGAGACAACGTCAATAAGGTAAGTATTAAGTATACCTATATCGATCGTAAAAATAATAAATAAACAAATTTCCGTTTTAATTGAAAAGTTTATTAATAACACCCAGACTGATCATCTCGGCCAAAAGACGTCCACTGCTGGACAAAGGCCAGACTCATAATGAAGTGATTAATTAATTCCATGATTAAAGGAAATCGACTCGATCTAAAAGACCGAACTTATTAAACACGACTAAAAAGGAATTTTCATAAAACAAAATCTTAGTAACAATGGTTGTGATAGAAAACTATACGGTTCTTAAATTAAGTTCCTTATAAAAAAGAAATTAATATATTTAATTTCTTAAATTTTTGCTAAGCTTAAATTAAAATGTTGGTGAAATTATTAAATGCGTCTAAATTCGTAACAAATTAAGCCAATTAAATAAACTTTTTACATTAACTTTATTGCTATAATATCATAGATACAAATATTACATAATACATTAAATTAACATTTAATTATATCTTTTACCTTTGGTCATTTGTGTGATAGGTACCTACGTTGCTTTTAACGATTTCCAAATAAGTACCATCAACATCAGAAAAGAGACTGCTTAGCTTAAAACTATGTTACATTATGCAATTAATAACGTCATATCGTTTGATCTGTCACGTCATAAATAACCGAGCTTTAAATGTTTACTGTATGTTACTAACTTCGTTATTAACATAGCAGTTAAAAGATGTCCAATGACGATAATTAATATACCACTTTAATGATTTTGGTACGTAACTTAGTCACTAACAAAATTACAAAATAACGCAGTTCACAGTGTTGGGGACATTTTAAATTAGCGAATGAACAGAATCGTGCGTGCCCTGTTCATTTGTTCACCAATATCGAACACGTCATCGACTCTAAGCATTTACGTAGTGTATTGCAATATAATAGTCGTAAGCAGCTTTCATTATAAAACAATTAGGAAAAATATGGAAAATACTTTAGCGACAATATACTCGTATGTTAATTTAGTGAAAAAGTTTCTACTATGAATTCTGTATGAGTTTAGTACGCTGTTCCGTTGCGTACATTAGAACGCAATAAAAGCTTGCTTAATTCCTGGAATGATTTACTGAATACATTCTTAAACAAAATACAGTCTTTTGAACTGCCGGCCGTTCAGTAGTCTTGATCGATATTCTAAGAAACTAGGGGTACTAGAACTTAATAAATTATTCCTAATAAATCTTACATTAAATAGACAACTTACATTTTCTTTATTCTTTTTAAAGCTACATTTATGTGCATTATATAATAGACAGGTATTTTAATATAATACTATAAGCAGTCTGCACCTACATACTTAAGCTTTAAATATGATTTCTAATAGGTTTCCTGTCAGTATTTTCTGCTTGATAGTTATTCACCGACCTAGCCTTTTTCTAGAAAATTTTTCTTATCCAAGCATTACTAAAATGAAGACATCGCCTTTTAACTGTTGGTAGCATTTAAACAGTTTCTGGCAACACTAAGGTAATTCTTTGAAGATGAAGTTGCGTAGGATATTTTTTGATACTATCTTTTATAGTAAAATAACACTTTAAAGAAAATGGTTTACATTAATTCCACTGTTTAACTGTCGCGCCAACCAGGAGATACATAACGCTATGCGTCAAGATTTAACACCGAAGACGATTCACGAGCGTACATAATAATTACATGAAATGTTATTATTAAAATTGTTGACATTACGAGGTCACTAACTCCATTTTCCTATACTTCTTTCTCAGTGTAGATACAGGATCTTTAAATAATATGGGATCTAATCGAAGAACGGAGCGTAACAATGGCATGTAGCCCCAGGCTGTGGCGAAGGTGTTAAGGCAAGATTGCCGCTGAACGAAGTGCTCGGGATCGCTCCAAGAGGACCTAAAACAATAACGTATATTTTTTCATATGAGTTAAAACCAAAAACATTAATTAAATCTTAGTGATTAACTACTAGCATTTTTATGAAATCCTAAAGCATTATTAGGAGGAATGCTGGTTTATCTAATTATACAGCTTGTTATGAAATACATAAAACCACAAAAATAATGGATCATTATTTTTAATCATTCGTTATTGAACGATAATGTAAACTATAAACTTCATACTCGTGGCAAGGACAGAATGATCTACATTTTCAGGGAACCGCAAAATATATTACGGTCAACAACGGAAGTCGCAGATCACTTTAGAAACATGTCATGATAACTTAACTAGAGGTCGACAAGTGTTAGTTAGAATCTTTAGTCGCTACTCGCTATGACAAAGTATTGAAGTTTTCTTTTTTTTGGATAAAGTTCGCTGTTGCAGCGTCTCACCGTGATTCGGACATTTTGTGGGTGGTGAGAAACTTAATGGGATTCTCAAGCCGTGTGATTGAAAATTTCTCAAAGGCAGGGATATTCCGGTTAGGGTTAACCTAACCGAAATAATCTGTTATTAACCCTATTGGAAATGGGTTAACATATATTTTGGGTTAACATAAATTGATGTTACAGAATTAAATGTGTTAACAGTAATAGCCTGTTACAGGATAATAGCGGTTAACCTTAACCGAATCGTTAATAGGTTTTTGCATGTTAGTTCGCGTTTCATTTCTCGTCACTCAGTCGCGGGTAGGTAACCTATCCTATGAGCGCGTGCGGTGCGCGGCTCAACCAATAGGTCGGGCGTCGCATTCGCCGCGCATCTATCTCTTTTCCGTTACAAATGCTTACATAGAACCGAAAACCTGGGTTAACCTTTTCATATGGGTTAACAACCCTTATTGTATGGGTTACTGAAATAACATGTTTAATCTGTTAATAAAAGGTTACCGTTATGAATGGGTTTTCCGATCCCTGCTCAGAGGGTTTCTGTAGATGACAATGCATGCGTTTCCCCGTCCCCTACGAGATTCCCCAAAATCGGATCGAGAGTACTAAAGTAAGAAGCGACTACAGCTTTGACGGAGGCGCGGCGAGCGAATTCCTAACAACAAGTATGCTAAATCCTAGGCCGCATCATCACTTACCATCAGGTGAGATCGCGGTCAAATACTTGCCTACACAGAATACTTGACGCATCATTCTTTGTGGTATTTCATCTGTAAAGGTGAATCTGCATGACCATAGGTTGCAATGACCGTTGGTTGGAGATAGCGCACTGTACCGCTATTAGCACTCAAAAATTAAAAAGCAGAGAAAATTCAGCGCTTACGTCAGCCTTCCCGGTAGCATAGCGGTCAGTACTGCCGCCCGGATTGCAAAAGACCTATGTTCGATTCCTGGCTGGGTCGGGTGGGCGTTTAATTTTTTCACTGTATTTTATAAATATGCAGGTTAACATACTTGTAGCGGTGGTGCGCCGCCTTGTACCGGCGCCGCTGCGCCAGCTTGAGCGGCGGGCGGCGCGTGAGGTGCGCCACGAGGCAGTTGAGCAAGATGTCCTCGCAGTTGCGCGCGCGCCGCACCGCCTGCCGCAGCGCGGGCGCGCTCGCGCCGTACACGGCCAGCCACGCGCGGTGCACCAGCGCTCCGCCGGGCAACACTAGCGAGTACGCGCCACCCCACTTGCTACTGTAGCCCCACGCGCTCTACACCAACCGACAAGCTTTTGAAACAACTAAGTCGAAGTAGTCTTAGAGCTCTTTCAATTACGATGTTGTCGATTTCGTGTTGGACCGCTGCTGCTGTACTTTTCATTTTAAACACCAGCCGCACGACTGTTTTAATATAGAACGCAGTGTAAACGCAAGGGTCGGACACGAAACGCCTAACTTGAAAGAGCCCTCAGGCCAGCCGTACTTTGGATGCGTTTTTGTACGAATTTCACTCATACGTAAACATACGATATACGTACAAATGGAAAGCGTACCTTAGTTGCGTTTTATAGTTGTAATGCGGCAGTGACAATCACCTGACATTTATTCGTACGAACGAATGAAAAATCCAAACAAGTTGGGATTAATTTCGGATGTCGGAACTAACGCGCGTACACGCACGACTATATGATTCGCACCTAGTGTGCGAGGTTCAATACTAGTCGAAGGATCAGGTTGTACCTATTTGTACGTGTTCGTACAAGTCAAATTCGTACAAAACACTATTTACTTTTAGGTACTTTGGTTTGAGAAAGAAGAAGAGTGAACCACTCTTGAACCAATAGGTACTGTTATGTGCTCGGTTTTTTAAGTACGAGCGATGGGTAACCATGAAACCGATCGATGCTTAGTCTTCTCTTTATCTTATAAATAGCTTCATAGCGCAATATGCAATTTAAAACCGACTGTAAAATCTTATAATTAAGGTGCAAATTTGAAGGTTTGAAATAGTAACACTTACTTTGGCTTCATCCCAATAATGACTCCTAGCTGGATAACCGACTATTCGTTCGGGAAACTGCTGCCACACCTTAAAGGCAAAGTCCAACTCTTCCGCAAGCAAAGGTGCGTCTCCATCTAAAGAAAATACGGCTGCCGTCGGCACAGCCCAAAGAGGTTTCCATCTTGCAGATACCCCTTCTCTAAAAACAGAATGTCACATAAGAAAAGCTTGGTTTTTCATAACTAAACAAAAAAAAGAGTCGCCAAGTGCTTACCCAGGGTAATGAGTAGTAGCATCTATAACTAGAACTGGGAGAGGTTCGCGAATATCTCCAGCCACCCTCGCCAGCGATTTTAACGAAGGTGCGGCTCGCTCGCTGTCCCAGACCAGTACAACCTGCCAAGAAATAAGCCAACTGAATAAGTAATTCTCAATCATAACATTTCGTAAATTTAATTTAATTTTAAACTATCGTTTAAATATTGTTTTCTAAAGTTTACGCGAACACTACACATTGAAATGAAACAACTTTTACGGATCTATTGGAAACAGAAACATTAAATAAAGTAATGTTTAAAATAAACGCGAGTAGATACGTAAAAGTTGTATCATTTCAATATTTTGTTTAAAGATAAGATACGGTACCTTCTCACAAAATTCGCTGTTGGCTATGTTGGCGAGTAACTTGTGAAGCGCTGGTGAGGTGGTTTGCACGTAAAGCAATGCCGTGTAAGTGTCTCCGTTGGTTGGCGGTGGAGCCGTCAGCGGCACGGCAGGCGCCGGCAGCGGCGACGGCGGCGCGAGCGGCGCAAGCGGCGCGGGCGGCGCGGATACCGCCAACGGCAAATGCGCACGGGAGTCACCATAAGAAACCAGACTACCCAGCGCACCAGGGGAAGCATTCCATATAAGCGCCTCACGCTGACGAGACGTCCTATGCATAGATATTCTTTCCAATATTATCTACAAAAAAATCGCAATGTTAACTAATGAAAAGTTCATTTTACAAAGATATTAATTCAAATTGACATATTTGTATCACCTCAATTGTAGTAAAAACTATCTTTTCGATTGAGGAAAAGTATTGCTCCCATAAGAGTTGCGTTTGCTGCCGTAGAGCGAGGACCCGCTCAGGAGGAACTGAGCGTACTAGCTCCGGCACCTGTCAACAACAAGTTTAAATAAGGTTTTTAAAAATAAAGACATGTATTGAAATAAAGGTTTGAAACGTCAGGATAAACATTAATTAAAAGTAATGTGTAAAATAAACGCCGAATCCGTAAAAGTTGTTTCATTTCAATGTGTAGTTCGCGTAAACTTTAAAAAACAGTAAAGATAAAAGTTAAATGTTTAAACCTGCAGTAATAGGCGTTCGTCCGCCCAGATCACGGCACGACGCCAATCAATACGTTCATCAAAGGGTAAACGCCAGCCATTACTCAGTAAAACTGGTACACAGCCTGCAGCTAAAGCTTCGAGGAACCGATACGACCCCAGCCGCCGACCACGTGCAACCAGACAAAAAGTTGAATTAGCCAATAACTGCTCATAATCAAATCTGAAAAAAAAACTTTTAATAGTTTAACATTGTTTTTTTTAACAATGATAAGAGAGACATTCTTAGTGAAGACTTACTTGTCGTACTCGCGATTATCTTCATCACATCTTTCATCTCTTAGGTCTTTCCATGACTTTCCATGGCGACAAGTAGTTACTAAAATAAGATTTTGGCCATCATGTAAATGCCACAACGAATTCCTAGTTTCACTGCCAATTCCGTGTACATATCTTTTTCCCTTGAACGCCAGTAAATGCTTGCGTGGTGCCGGAAATGGATTTGCAGTCGCAGATGGGGGCACTCCACCCCTTTCTGTATGTTCTTTGTGAAACAAAGGCAAGGAAACATCAAATCCTTCGCGGAATACGGTTTCTGATGCACTTGCACGGGCTAATATTGAGTCTCCTGGATCGAAACCTAGAGCATTTTCTGTATAATCAGGCCATGTACCAGCATACAAATTAAAAATCAGATGGTTTCTACCATTTTTCCAATATGGTAACCGGGAAAGACGCGATGCCACGTCCGGAACATGTTCCGGGGAGAGTGGATCGGCGTCTAACGTGTCAACAGCAGGTATAAATAAACACGCTTCATTGGGGTCTCTCGTTGCATACCGGGATTCTCGAATAACTGATAATACTTTTCGATATGATGTACTCACAGGTCCTTCAGTTGGGTAGACATATATCTTTGGATCATCACCACATTTACTAAAGTCGAAACATGTTTCCATTCTACATGGTTTTGAGGTAGAACGTGGTTGTCTCGGAAGTAAAGATGGAGCCTCAGATAAATCTTCAAATGATGCAAATGTTGGTAGCTGATCACGGCGACTACTTTGAACTAATTCTGATTTTATATTAATTATACCATAACATCCATACAATAAAGCAGCACAGCAAAATAAGAGAATAAAATAACGTTTTTTCGCCTGCATTTCATTAACACTATTTAATGCATTATTTGAATGCTTAAGAAATAGCAAAATCTGAAAAAAGAAAAGTTTTTTTAATATGTTGTAACAATTTAAACTCCAAATTATAGCACACCATATTGTGGGCATGGTTTTTTTTACACTATAAACGCCATAAAAAAACCCCCAAATAAATAAACTACAGTTAAATATTTATTATAATCTCTTGAATACCAAATGTGATGATTACTTGCTATTGATCAGGTGAAAACCAAATTTGAAGCCTTTGATTTATAAAATATTTTGGTTATTGGTGGAATAATCATCATCATCATATAATGCCATCTTCATCTGAAGTTTGGAATTATGTATATTATTATTTTTATTAATGTGAAAATTAATGTTTTATTAAGTTATGGAAAAGTGTGGGGAGGCCTTTGCCCAGGAGTGGGACAGCTATGGCTGATATAATAATAATCATTATTTTTATTGGTGTAATAATGAAGGGTATAAAATCCTGAGGCTTTAGTAGTTTTTCCATGATTAATTAATTCACTTTGCTCAGGAGTTTTGGATTTAATACCCTACACTACTCAGTGTTCTGGAATTACTAGACATCTATAATTTTATTGGGATTTTATAAGCAGGCCATCCACTGTAAATTTATTTTATACCAAATAAATTAAATAAAAAACAAAACATTCTTAGCTTTTTTATATAAATAGAACAAATTCAGTCAAATACTTTGAAATATACTAATTTTAGTATGTAGACAATTTGGTTTCTGCTTACATTAAAAAGTACTACTTTCTAATGAAAATATCAGTCCTATTGCTTGACTTGTAATATTAAATGAGTAGGTACCTACCTATTAAGTACCTACTAATAAATCACTCACTTTGGGTAAGTAACTTCTTCATTACCAAAACGAAATACAATAAAAATTACTGATTGTGTTTATTGTACGTTAAAACATACCTATAATGAGTGATTACTGTAGTAGTACGTAGTAAGTACATATCACAAAATAATAATGTAGGTAGGTACTCCGGTTCAGATGTCAATGTCACATGTCAGATTTTATTTATTTACTTTCCCACTTTTTCTATTGAAGGAAGACAAAGGGACAACGATAATACAGCCAAATTAAGTAACGTTTCAAGATTATAAAATGATCATTGATAAGTGGAGAGGAGACAGATGAATGAAGTTACATACGACAAAAATCTCTTCAGAAACATAAAAACAACTCCCCGACGACATTGAATTTCAGTAAAGATGTGAGACCACAGAAGAAAGACCAGGCTAGCAGGCAGAACTTATACCTAATAGTCTATGACTTACACTCTTTTGTTGTTGAAGGAATTTCGCCATTATACGAGTATAATAGTCCATACAATTTGCAGAGCACAACGCTCAATCTAAATCGTAATTAGAGCATAAAACCAACTTTAATGCTCTAAGAAATCGTACCATACCACCACTCCGAGTGTTGCCGACTTTTTGGCGGGAAAGTGAAGCATCATGTCTGCGGTTTTGTCTTATTTTCCAAAATTTGTGTTATGTCGAATATTAATGTGAAATAATGGTGGAGTATTAACTGTTAAGTGTTCGTGAGTGTGCATAAGTGTTGGCAAATGAAACAAAACAGTGCAATGTCACATTTCAAATTCTCTCAAGAAGCTCGCGTGAGGACTTATTAAAGCCCCACATCTTTACTGAGATACTCGAGGGGTTGGGGGTATATCATTTCTCACTTCCCATTTCTAATATCATCATCATCATCATTTAAGGAAATATTGTTTATTTATGTATTACTTGTACGAAAAATTACTTTGACACTGGCTAAATGTGCTATTCGCACAAAGCCATCAACTAAAAGAAAAAAAAAGAAAAAAAGTATATATGCGCCACAGACGTATAATAAGAAGCAGACCAAACATTATTTCACAACTACATACATGAGAATAAAATAATATTTCTACTTCTTTCTCTCCAACCACAAATTAATAAGTCTATCTCGTTTCTTTTTATTGTTGCAACACTTCCACACACATAGACAAAATGCGGCGTGAGGCAAAACGCCATTTTGTTAAGCTACAAATAAGCGACAAATGTCATCCTAGACTTGTCATCAAGCGGCGTACAGGAGATTGCTTTTCGCTTATTTTTGCGATCTAATAAAGTTTAAGAGCCAAAAGTACAAAAATAAAATGGTGAAATGTAGTGCACCTTTGCGCGGTAACTCCTCATGTAGAAAAACACCTGAAATTACTTTCCATCGGTAAGTTTTGTTGTGCCATATAATTTCCTATTGGGATTTTCGTCACTGTGTGATTATTATTAATTTTTTGGCATTGTAGAAGCAGTGAATAATTGTTAAAAGTGCAAATCTTGTAAAAACTAAACGTAAAGTAGTTTCTGGAAGATTATTGTAGTAACAATAGCTAATTAATTATTAACCCCTATCTCGTTTGACGTTTCATATACTTGTACAATTTTACAGGGCCTTATTAGGAATATTTTTGAAGATTGATTAAATTAAAGTATGTAATATATTATTTCTTTATGGATAAATTTTAATAATGAAATCGTTTTCAGGTTTCCAAAGGATGATTATTTAAAAAAATGCCTGGTTGAGTAATATGAAAAGAGAACATTGGCAGCCCAAATCATCTAGTGTGCTGTGTTCAAAGCATTTTGAAACTCATTTACTGGATCACAGTGGCTTCCGTACAGTTCTTGCTCCTAGTGCGATTCCAAGATTTTTGATTCATCGTACCGAGAAAAAGTAAGTGTCCACATATCTTTTTTACGTACCTACTTATCCAAACCATCTTGAGTTAAAGGAAACATTGAAATCTATTGAACTTTAAATTTAACTTAACTTTAACTTTTTATTTAATTTATCCTAGGCCTATGTCCAGCAGTGGACGTGTGTAGGCTGATGATGGTGATGATGATGAAACCCTATCCTACCCCTTTAACCCCATTATGTGAGTTAATATAAATATAATATTGCTGTACAGTATTAAATGGTATAACATGAAGAAAATGGGTCTGAGCAGTCACTCAACTGCGTTACTTTGAAATATACAGAAAGTAATAAATTTATTTATTTTTAGAAACCTTCATCGTCATCTTCATCTTCAACCTTCGTTTCGCAGTCAGGGTCACTGACTTCTCGACCACCCGGCGCGGCAGTCTTATCACTAGTTTTAAAAATTGTGTCATTATTAATTATTGTAATTATTATTTTATTAAAAAAAATACCAGCAGAGTATGTTGTTGTTTTTATTTATTTTATTTTTAGAGTTCCGTACCCAAAGGGTAAAACGGGAAACCTATTACTAAGACTCCGCTGACCTTCCGTCCGTCCGTCTGTCACCAGGCTGTATCTCATGAACCGTGATATTAGACAGCAGTTGAAATTTAATTTTCACAATGATGTATTTCTGTTGCCGCTATAACAACAAATACTAAAAAACAAAATAAAATAAATATTAAAGGGGGCTCCCATACAACAGACATGATTTTTATGTCGTTTTTTATAAACGGTTTTTTTTTTAGTTTACGAAACTGTTTTACTGTTCATACATTTTATTAAAGTTAATGATGTGGCGTCGTCGCAGGCAGATATAGGTAGATACAGTGATAGCCTGACACTCAATGATAGATAACGTTAGCATTCTACTGGTAAAATCGAATGAGTATCGTCAAATCTCTTTAATATTATCCTCTTCATAACATTACTATAGATGTAGGTACTTGAGGTCCCTTGCGTGCCTGAGTTCGGCCCCTTTTATTGTAAATGTGTGCGTGATTTTTGTCTGTAGGCGTAATTGGCACGCTTTTTTGTTGTAATTTTACGTCTGCTTCTTATTATACGTCTGTGATATGCGCGCTCGTCTCACCTCGCGTAGTATCGAGATTCAAAATTTATGTAGGTACACCTCTCAACTGCGGAACGCGGAATGCGGAAGCACAAACTAGGTAGAGATACTAACGTATTACGTAACGTGCGGAAGTACCGCGGAAGTATCACGTAATTTGCAAAATGGCGAATACTTAAAGTCGATGTCCACTAAAATAATAAATACCTAAGTTGCAATTAGATCATATTTTATAATTTTGTAAACGACAATTTACTAATTGATATATTTCCTCTGCCAGTTATCAAAATAAATGTGATTACTGAAATAGTTTATTAGTTGTACATGATCAAACTATATATTTATTCTAGATTTTTTATAAACAAACTTCTTCATACAAAAGTAGGCTCTATTTAGACGACATAGAGTCCATAGAATTCGATCGCTCAATTGTCAAAATTTGACATATTTGACATTGACTTTTAAAAAGTTTAACGCACAGAGCATACAATTGCTGCGGGTTTTAGTGTAGCAAATTTTTTCTAGTTTGTTTATAGCCAAACTTCTTCATACAAAAGTAGGCTTTAACTTATCGAAAATTGAGATTATAGTCGCGTGGTCGGGTGCGGTGTCATGACACCGAATGGGTGTTGACGGAATAATGGCCGCGGTGTCATGACACCGCTTATTCGTTGAGAGGTAACGAGAATAATGAGTGAGTGACGCACGAATTTCTTTTTAGTATCTATCTATCTTAATTATATAAAATTCTCGTGTCACATGTGGGTTGCCATACCTACTCCTCCGAAACGGCTCGATCGATTTTTATGAAATTTTATATGTAGGTCCGACAATCAGTCATAATCTATATTTTACACTCCTAAGTGATAGCTACGGGTGGTCCACCCCAAACATTTTTATTTTATTTTTTGGATTTTATTTTTATTTTTTCGGTTTAAAATATGTGGCATCAAAAAATACATTCAACCCACCCTAAATTAAGCCACTGTTCCCTATTCCAAGCCTTTAAAATTGAGATGGCGACTCTGTCTGTCGTGCGAACACGCCGAAGGCGCCCCCTTCCGGCAGTTTTTAGCAACAAATCTATGCTCCCCACCACGCGCGCACTCCAGTAGCCGTGCGCCGGAGGCGCGATGGGCTCATTGGCGTTTTCTGTCCATAAGTAGCAACACGTCTTGGTTTAATTGCTGCATAAAAGTTGAGATTTTGAAAAAGACTTGAGTCATTTTAAAGATGGACGAGTCTGATTTAGTTCGAAACAGTGCAGCAATTAATACGAAGGCGGATTCGGCCCCCAAATCGTCATTGTCGGAGTCATCGCGGTCATCATCGGTATCTTCGACCGGCTCCGAGCTGGAACGGAGGCGTCATCGTCGTCGGCGTCGGCGCCGCCGCCGGCATAGCGACGGTCGGTTGAGAAAGCTGGAAAAAGTGGTAAAAGATCTTGCCACGTCGGTAAGTGCTTTGCACGCTCATAATCAAACCGTTGTGGATCAAGAAAGTAATGCAGATGTTTTATCACTGTATGCGCCCGATGAGTTAGGGGATCCTTCTGATCCACCGATAGAAATTCCTTGCTCAAATTTTAATTTTAAGCAAGAAACTACCCTCAAATCATCTGGTGCAAAAACTTCTGATGCGCATGCAGATATGTTGCTAAAATTACAACATTTTAATACGAATGATTGGTGTCAAGTTCGATATACTGATGCCCAGAAATGCTATTTGGCGAGTCCAGGTTTTGTCGAATTAGAAAGTAATGATATGCTTAAAAGATTTGATCGTAACAAATCATTAGCCGCTACAGAGAAGACGTTAGCAGCTCTGTGTCATGGGTTAATAATACAAAATGAAAAGCTCCAAGAAGGGTTTCTTAGTTTAATTTCATGGATGGGTTTTCATGAGCAGATCAATACTCAAGATATCATGTCTAAAATTAACGAAATTTTTTCGGGTGATTATACTAAAACTAACCTCGACTTGCTACAAATAGTATGTGGGCGACGAGCGGATATTATACAGCAACGCCGTGACAGCCTTTTGCACTATGTGAGAGATAAAGGTATAAAAGAGAGCTTAAGAAAAATACCTCCTACCTTGGAGCATCTTTTTGATGACAAACGATTTTCAGAATGCGTTATAAAAAATGGCGGCGTTGATAAAGTGTTTATGCAGAATGTTAGCGTTCCTGCCTATTCGGGTGCTTCCAAAAGAGCTCTTGCGCAAAGAAGCTCTCAGGCCGGGTCTAGAAGAGTGGGCACCGCTTTGTCTAGCCGCGTTCAAATAACCGGTGGACCATCCACTAGCTCCGCTAATTATGCACCCCCTGCGCAAGGGAGGAAGCGTAAGATTGACTCCTTTCGCATTAACCAAGGAGAAAAATACTACAAAAACCGGCAAGGTAAGCGTTCCCAAAAGCGTTACGATTGACTATCCGACATTTCGTGCTGGCCAATTATCTCATTACGTAGCTCGTTGGAAAAAGTTGGGAGCCCCGGAACATGTACTAAAAATCATATCCGGATACAAAATACCTTTCGTGAAAAAACCATACGAGAAAAACCTTGGCACTGATGCAGCAAGTAAAACTACTGCGACATCAGGGTGTACTCGAACCAGCACCGACAACCCCAAGCTTTGTGTCGAATATATTTCTAGTACCGAAAGCAAATGGCGAAATGCGCCCAGTATTCAATTTAAAACTACTCAACAAATTTATTCACACCAGCAAATTTCGATTAACCAACATGTTCAAGGTGCCCGACTTTCTCCAACCCAACGACTGGCTAGTGAAATTAGACCTCCACAGTGCATATTTTCTCGTCCCGGTAAAACAGGAACACCGCCGCTTCCTCAGGGTATTCCTGCCGTACGAACGGTATCCCCTGTGGCAAATGACCTGTCTACCGTTCGGGCTTTCAACAGCACCGAAGGTTTTTGCCTCTATAACGAACTGGGTCGCAGAGGTGCTCAGAAGCAAGGGCATCAGGGTCCTGGTATACCTAGACGAATACTGTTTGGTACATCAGAACCGAGAAGTGCTACAACGACAGGTGAGCCTTACAATCGATCTTTTTCACGACTTGGGCTTAACGATAAATTTTCAGAAATCCGTTCTGGTTCCGCAACGTTCTATAGAGTTTCTAGGTGTCCAGTGGGATCCCTGGAACAACAAAAAGTATCTTCCTTCCGAAAAAGTACAAAAGATCCGACGAACAAGTGTCAAGCTACTGTCTCGAAAGAAGGCATCATTAAGGCAAGTGCAATCATTCCTGGGCCTGTGCAATTTCGCGAGTTTTGTTGTTCCAAGAGGTCGACTCAACACCCGACCCCTACTTCTCTACAGCAATCAGATTCTGTACGACAATCCGTCATCGGAGAGGTTTCTACCACAATATCTCGTTCCTGTGCTGAAATGGTGGATATCACATGCTCACATGCATACCCTCTTGCATTTTCCCGCTCCTCAAGTATTTTTGACGACCGACGCCAGTGCCAAAGGCTGGGGCGCGCAATTAAACGACCTTCATCTGTCAGGGTCATGGCGAGCTCAGGAAGCGGGTCTGCACTGCAATCTCCTGGAAATGATGGCAATAGAAAAGGTAATTTTTTCTCGGAAATCCCAAATCACCGGGACTTCTATGCAGATTCTGTCAGACAATCGAACAGTTGTTTCATACCTTCGAAACAAGGGGGGGACGCGGTCACTACCTATGCTCAAAATAACTTATCGACTTTTGAAGTTGTTAGACAAACTTCAGATTCGAATGGTAGTAAATTATCTCCCGGGCCGCTTCAATACAGTAGCGGACCGTCTTTCAAGGTCTCGTGCACAAGCGGAGTGGCATCTGTTGGAACAATCGACTTGTCAAATATTTCATGCTTTGGGGACACCGGAGATAGATTTGTTCGCCTCTCGAGAAGCCCATGTAGTTATGAATTACGTTACCCTCGATCAAACAGATTTACAAGCAGCATTTGTGAACGCCTTCAGTCAAAACTGGAACTACCACATCGCGTGGCTATTTCCTCCTCCAAACCTCGTTCCACGTGTATTGGCTCATCTGAACAGGGCGGCGGGTATCTATCTGTTGGTGGTACCCAGATGGATAAAGGTGTTTTGGCGCAGCGACCTGGAGAGTCGAGCCTTGGCGCCACCGATAGAAATCAAAAATCTTCACGAGGTACTTATAGATGTACAAACTCGGAGACCACCTCCAGATGTCAAGCGAATGACTTTAGAAGTTTGGAAGATACAGGGTGGGCCACCATGTTAAGCTCTTGGAATGATGATCAGAAACTTTTACTGTCAAGTAGTTGGAGAAAATCTACCTTGCAGTCATATAAGCCAGCATGGATGAGATGGTGTTGTTGGGCTGACAATAATGCTGTGTCCAAGTATAGTCCTTATCCTCATGAATTGGCTAAATTTCTGACTGACTTATGTCTGAAAGAAAAATTGTCCTATAGTACAATCTCACTTTATAGATCGGTTATTTCCATGTTCTGCCCTCAGCAACCTCCCCTCAGTTCTTATACAATTGTAAAGCAAACCATGAAAGCTATCGGTTTACGTAAGCCTAAGTCAGCTAAGCTTCCTATTTGGGACATTAAAATATTGTGCGACTATCTTAAATCTAATGCACCTTTATCTGATAGTTTATATGAAATTTCGAAACGTTGTGCAATTTTATTATTGTTGTGTTCTGGTCGTAGAATTCATGATTTGACTCTTTTAAACATGGATGACCAAAACTGTTTAATTAGTGAAGACCATATCGTGTTCTGGCCGTCATTCGGTTCTAAGACTGATACAGCCACATATCGTCAGTCAGGTTGGAGGCTGCTTAGATGCCTAGATAACAAAAATATCGACCCAGTCTTTTGGTTGAAGAAGTTAATTTCAGTTTCCCAGCCTAGACGTGGTAATTTGTCTTGTCTCTTTATATCAACAACCGGTGTAATTAAGCCTGCTACGCGTACTATAATAGCAGGCTGGGTAAAAGCTGTTCTTAGAGATGCTGGAATTGAAAGTTCCCCTGGTAGTGTTAGATCTGCTGTAGCTTCAGCCAGTTGGCTTGATAATTATAGTGTTAACGATATATTATCTCGTGGTAATTGGAAATGCGCCACTACGTTTCACAAATACTATAAGAAAGAAATATTATCACGACAAATTAATTCTAATCCTCTGACTGATTGTTTTCAACCCATGATGGCATAAATTTAAATAATTTTACAATTTATTTATACAATTTATAAGCTTTTGTATTAGGTATAACTAGACCTATTTTGTTGTGTGATCAGTATTTTTATTGCTTGTTTATAAGTAAGTACCTTATTATAATTATTAATCAAAGCATTTATTAAGAAATGCAACGTTATATTGTAATTATACCTAAATCAATTATTCTTCATTGAATTTAAAATTCAATCATTGTGATTGTAACATAAATCATGATAAAACATTATTTATCACATTGGCGTTTTCCTATTTCTCCAGCAGCCGATAACAAACACTTCTCAATTTTAAAGGCTTGGAATAGGGAACAGTGGCTTAATTGAAAAATTTTACCTAAAAATAAAATTTAAATTAAGCTACTTACCCTATTCCAAGCCTTACTTTTATTGCTGCCTGCTGTCTAACAATAACAAGTTTCACTTACAGGTTTATGAGGTCATTGGTAAGTATTGGTATGTATTGTTCTAATTCTAAATAATAATAAAAAATAAAAAATAGAATAAGCTTTCTTTTCAGTCTTATTATTACAGGCTACAGCATAAGACAAACAGGGTTAAAATATGTTTAATGTGTGCAGCAGTGCTCCCATCATGCAACCTCTTGGTATGGATCAGTTTGACTACTAACTTTGGAGTTAAGTCATCATGTTTATATACTTACAATACTTACCACCAGTACATACCATACTGTGGTTAAATGCTGTCCGATTGGCATACATAACTTAATCTGGACAGCCCTGTTTTAAAATTGAAATCCAATGAGCCCATCGCGCCTCCGGCGCACGGCTACTGGAGTGCGCGCGTGGTGGGGAGTATAGATTTGTTGCTAAAAACTGCCGGAAGGGGGCGCCTTCGGCGTGTTCGCACGACAGACAGAGTCGCCATCTCAATTTTAAAGGCTTGGAATAGGGTAAGTTGCTTAATTTAAATTTTATTTTTAGGTAAAATTTTTCAATTTTCACCCTTCTTTTTATAGCCATATTAATCACATGATCAGTTGTCTCCGCCAGGCGTCTACCGGTGTCACTTCTCACCCAGTAAACAGCACGGCGGGTAGGAATGACTATTAATAAGTCCCAAGGCCAAACGATGTCTGTTTATGGCTTAGATTTGAGCACACCATGTTTTTCACACGGAAAATTATACGTGGCTGGCATGCTTTCGAGTGGGCACAAACCAGTTTGTATGTGTTAGCTAAAGATGGGCTAACAAAAAATATTGTACACACTGTAGCATTAATGGATTGATGTTGTTTGTTAGTGTTATTGTCGTAATTAATTATATAATAGGAATTAATTTTAATCATCATCAGCTCATTTTATGTCCCCACTGCTGGGGCACGAGCCTTCCCTATGGATAGGGAGAACGGGCTTTTAAGCCACCACGCGGCCCCAGTGCGGATTGGTGGCTGTTAACGACTGCTAATGCAACCGGGCTTTACGTGCCTTCCGAAGCACGGAGGAGCTCGAGATGATACACTTTTGGTCACCCATCCGATCCCGGCCTTTGCGAAAGTTGCTTAACCTCAGCACTCGCAGACCGGGCGCGTTAACCACTGCGCCACCGAGCTCCTCAAATTATAATAAAGTAAAAAAATTAAATGTTGTTTTGTTATTTTTACATTCAGTCATCGTTCACAGCGCTCCATGCCTCTTTCACTCATATACCACATCCTCACACACTTACAATAAGTTAGTTATTCTTTTTCTACCCTACAAATTCCCTAGAAATAATTGCTAAAAGTACGTTTGCCGGGTCAGCTATTATTACTATAAACACCATTATATTATTTTATTTTCGGTTCGTCGGAAGCACCTCGGTCCACGACCTGGAGCTGGGGGAGGGGGGGGGGGGGGGGGCTGAAAATGGGCAATTTAGCAATACACGTTGATCACCCTCTTTCGAGAACTTACTTTTGTTTAGCTGCTTTACGATACAGCTGAAACGAAACTCATAATACAGCGCTGTTTAGTAAAGTTGCTAGCCTTTATAAATGTAAATCAGCGTAATATACTATCGGGTTGAGATTCCGACTTATACAAATGAAACACGTAAGTAATCAATATTTTTAAATATATTTATTTCTATAACTGATCTACTCGTAATAATGAATATTTTATGATTATGGTTTTAAATAATTTAAGCGAATTTTGTTACGGACAAATTACAGCGGGTTGGGCCAGAGCCAATTGAATCCCACTTGTAAAAAGTTTTTCAACACTTTCTTCAAGTAATTTTTAATTTCATGCGGAGCAGAGAGAGAGAGAGAGAGAGAATGAGTGAAGATATTACTTTACAATATTGTAGGTTTTGTCTTTAACAGGTTGAACGCCGCGAGTCCCAGACACAATAGAAATTCAATTGTTTGTCGGACATGGCGTTTAAGGTGTTAGATTATTAAAATTTACTTGTTATTCAATATCATGAGGTGATAATTAGAAGCGAAACTAAGGCGCGACGCCCACATGAGAGTCAAGTCGAGGCGCGGGCGCGGCGCGTCTAGGTTTCCTTATGAAATAAACGCGCCGCGCCCGCGCCTCGACTCGACTCTCATGTGGGCGTCGCGCCTGACGGTGCCAAACTATATTCGATACCTAGGTGCCTAGTGTGAGTTTTGTTTACTATCCGTATTCATTCGATTACGTTTACGAAAACGAAAATTAGTATGGCATCGAAGCAGAGCCTCCTGGCGACATACGAGAAGAGTTAAAATTTTGCCATACAAATTCTTGTTTTTGTTAACGTGATCGAGTGGCGAATTAAACTCGCACTAGGCACCCTAGTAGATAATTTTTCGATTCGACCGATTCCAACCAATTTCTTGGCCGACTATATTTACTCAATTATTGCTTTAATACCTCCTCCTTCGAAATTTTTTTTACTATAGGTTTACGGTTTGTGAAAATGTGAAGTATAGCTCTACATCCAGGATACAATTCGTATTTTGTTTTGAATATACCTGTTTTTACTATTCGTTTTGCAACAGATTCTTCCTTTAAAGCCATATTTATAGCGTCTTCTGAATTAAGTTTATCAAGGTCAACAGCCTTTACTTTTAAATCACACCTATCAGCTCCGTCAACCTGAAAAACGAATCTAGTGTCAATTATTTAGTGCTAGGTATTTCTCATTCATAAAAAAATGGCTGGGTATGGCTGCTGGCAGGCACTCGCGAAAACGCCAATATTGAAAACTAGTGACCGCTCGCGGTTTTACCCGCGTGGTTCCCGTTCCCATGGAAATATCGGGATAAAAAGTATCCTATGTGTTATTTCCGGTTATAAACTATCTGTATGCCGAATTTCATCCAAATCCATTCAATAGTTTTTACGTGAAAGAGTAACAAACATCCAAACAAACTTTCGCGTTTATAATATTAATAGGATAGCACTTGAAATAAGACAATATGCCCCAGTTGGGAAATCGTTTACTTAAGAGATTTTACTGAAGGTCGAGAAAACTAATAAAAACATACTCTTACCTTACAAAGTAAGGACAAACCGAAATGGTCATCTACCTTAGGCCATTGCTGCTCTAAGACATTTTTGTCCCAAATTATTTTATTTTTATGCGTTTGATCATAATCATAAATTCGGTTAGGTGCAGAAAGGAATCCAGACCATAACTCAGAACAAAAATGTGGAGTTACTGGAGCCAGCATTATTATTAATGAAGCTAACGCCACCTCAAATTCTTTACTCTTTGCCATAACTTCGGGTGGTACATTGTTCTAAAAATTAGACAGAATTATTAGTATATTTCAAATAACTATGTTTTGCGACTGCAAAAACAGGCACAAAGCAGTACCCTGAAAGTGTTAATAGATGGTACCATAAATAATTAACAGTTAAACGATTCATTTTAAAATATTAAAACTTACTCGTAGCGTGTTCGTCAAACTCTGTAATCTTGAAATGCCGACACTGAGCTTGTTAGTATGTTTGTAATGATAAGTAGCGGTGGCAATAAAGTAATTTCTAGCATCCCATATTTTTAATTCATGCTTATTAAATTCTTCTTCAGTCATTTGTTTAGTATCTGTACTAAATGTGTTCCTGTGTTTCAAAAAGTCTCGCATTGTTAACCACAGCCTGTGTTGCCAATTCAGAACACCGGGCAATGCTGCAAATTAAAAATGTTTCAGTTAGTACTATACTACCTACAAATACTTAAACTTCTAAAATTGTACTTACTAGCATCTGACCAACGTCGGCTAGTGGCTGGTGGGACATCAGCAAGAATAAGGAGTCGCGTTGTATCACAGCCATAGGTTGCTATTAACCTTTCGGGATTTTCTCCATTATACTTAGATTTACTCATCTTTTCCCATTGAACTAAAATAGATTCTCCAGTATCTTTTTCTTTATATTCTTTTCCAACTTTCTCTACTTTATCCGGAGGAATATATTTTCCAGAGGACTTAAGTTTGTATGATTGACCCATTACCATTCCTTGAACTACTAGCTTTTTAAAAGGTTCTGGAAAAGGAGTCCAACCGAGAGAATGTAAGAAATAACTTAAGAAGCGGGCGTAGTATAAATGCAAAACTGCATGTTCTTTGCCACCAATGTAAATGTTGACAGGGGTTTTACCAACAAGTTTTACCTTATCAAATGGCAATTCATTGTTACCAGGATCTAAGAATCGATAATAATACCATGAAGAATCTACAAAAGTATCCATAGTATCTGTCTCTCTTTTGGCTTTGTTTGAGCATTTTGGACATGTACAGTTAATCCATTCATCTAACTTTGCTAATGTTTGAATGCCAGAGTCTGACGATTTCAAATGAGGAAGAGTTATAGGAAGATCTTCATGCGGCACGGCCACAGGACCACATTTGCTGCAATGGATTATAGGAATAGGAGTACCCCAATATCGTTGTCTTGATATAAGCCAGTCTTTTAATTTAGAACTAACTAAATGACCTCCGACATTTCTTTCTTTTGCAATTTCTATAGCGAGCTTATTTTCATTTTCTAGATCTAATGATCCATGTTTTTTTATAACAGGTATGTTAAGAGATTCCGCCAGTTGAAGATCATCTTTATCAGTTGTTGGCGAAGCTATATAAACATCTCTTTCAGGTGCATAGTTAACATTATCAGTGATAAACACTGGCATCTCTAAGTTTGTAATTGGGTTAAAGCATTTTAAATCATTGTCCATATTTTGTTCCGTTCCTTGTAATATAATATTATTATGTTTCAAAGTTATAAACTGTCCATGGATAAACTTATATGGCTCTGATGACCAGATTTCAAATGTCTTGACCTCGCCGCCTAATTTAATTTCGAATTTGACTACTACTCCATCACTTTCACCTATCCAGTGTTTTTGCAAGTTAATTATATCTTTCCAGTCTTCTAAAATGTCATTACTAAGGCCATCATATAGTTCTTTGGCGAATTTTGTTGTCTTGATAAACCATTGCGTTAAAATCTTCGATTCAACTTTGGCTCCCGATCTCCAAGAACAACCAAACTCATCAACTTGTTCATCCGCTAGAACTGTTTTATCTACAGGGTCCCAGTTGACTTTAGCCTATAGAGAAAAAAAAATCATACTTGTAATTGTAATTTAGTAGCAAGTAAGATACGTGTCAGTTATTTATTCATTTACTAGCTGACCGGCGGCGGACTGTGATGTGTGGCGTTGTCGGGAGACGAAATAACACAACGGACGTAGGTTCTTAACTGATTGATTTATTAAAGGAAAACAGGGTTTTTATAGTAGACGTTTCCTTTGTTCATAAAAGTATTACTTTATAGTTTACAAAAAGTATCCGATTACATGTTTACACGTCCACTTATAGTATAGTATACTGACTTTACTTATATACAGGGTGTCTCATTGAAATGGGTCAGTATGGGAAAGTCTGAAACTATAAGACATACGAAGATCTGTTCTTTAGGAACCATGTCATCGATTTTAATAAGAAGAAAAACTGCATTCATACATTTAAAAAAAAACCTGTACTCAGCTCGGGAATCGAACCCGGTTGTTTTGAAAAAAATAAACTTATACTATTTCTATTTAGATATCGATTGTGTAGGTTTTAAGCAGTAAATGGCTCTATGAAACATGATGTCTAAAATTAATAAAATGCATTGTTTTCACATACTTTAATTTATTTTAGTAGGTGTTCGAAGTAACAATACGTACAATGTTTAGCAATACGTACGATTAGCGTATCTTCTCTGGTCGAAGTTTTCCTCGGTCGAGCCTTTCTAAGAACATTTTCAATAGTTCCGTGTGCATTAAAAACTTACTTTACGGAACATTTTAAATGATCAGCTATGTTTCTGTACGTCCTTTTTTGGTCGATGTGCAAATTAACAATTATTTGCCTAGTTGACGCGTCACACTTACAAAAATGGAATATGCCGTGCATGCTTTTCTAAAGTGTTTCTAATTAGGCGTCCAAGCGGCCAATAACAGAAAATAAGCTATGACTGTATTCTTTAAACTCTTTTAATGATTAAATTTTAGATAGTTTTGTTTTTAATGTATTTTAAGAGTATTCTAATTGATTCAATTAAATATTCAATCTATAAATTTTTCACGAATATTGTATGTAAACTTCAAACTTTCATAAGTCATATGAAGTGTTTCTAATTATAAGTCCACCACTGTATATACATATACAGTCTGTCCGAATATGAACTAGCGATATTTTAAATACTTATATAACAACCATTTTAAAACACAAATACACTATAGAATTGGGTCCAAGTTGTCCGTTGGACGCTGGACCGTCCAACCCACTTCCCAATAATTTACTAATTTGCATAGATATTTATGTATTTCTTTAACTTAGACATTTTTTTTAATGCTATGGAAATGTAAACACTTTATATTATAATGCACATAGTAGATAATATTGTTGTCTTCCGAATAAGCCTATTTTTATCTCTGTAAGACCAATTGGGCACACAGAGAATATTTTGCATCGCTACGGCACACAATTGATAACTAATGTTTGTGGTAGTTGCATATTTAATTGCTTTTTTATTATTATTTAAATTTGTATTGTATTTTTTTATTATTGTATTATGTTTTAATTGTGTGCATGTTTTGTTGCAAATAAATAAATTATCTATCTATCTATTTCAACAAAAAAAACGAAATGTCTGCCATTTAAGGGGGAAGTGGGTTGGACCCAATTCTAGAGTGTATTTGTGTTTTAAAATAGTTGATAAATAAGTATTTAAAATATCACTAGTTCATGTCCGGACAGACTGTATATATGTATATACAGTGGTGGACTTATAATTGATTAGGAACACTTCATATGAATTATGAAAGTTTGAATTTTACATACAATATTCGTGAAAAATTTATAGATTGAATATTTAATTGAATTAATTAGAATACTCTGAAAATACATTAAAAAAACAAAACTATCTAAAATTTAATCATAAAAAGAGTTTAAAGCATACAGTCATAGCTTATTTTCTGTTATTGGCCGCTTGGACGCCTAATTAGAAACATTTTAGAAAAGCATGCACGGCATATTCCATTTTTGAAATTGAAAAAATAAAACTTCTTTCTTAGCTATTTCTATTTTGGCGACAATTGAACATCAAATTTGATTTTCGTTTATGACTTTTTGTTCAAAATGGGCAAAAATAAAAGTTGTGACGCGTCAATTAGGCAAATAATTGTTAATTTGCACATCGACCAAAAAAGAACGTACAGAAACATAGCTGATCATTTAAAATGTTCCGTAAAGAAAGTTTTTAATGCACACGTACGTATTGCTAAACAACACCCATTTAAAGGCTCCAACCAGATTAAAAATGAAGTATTTTCGCCTAATGACCCTAGAAACGTCTCGTCAAGACTGGTACGCCGTAGATTAGTGGAAGCAAAATTGTTTAGGAGGGTTTCTCGAAAAGTACCGCTTCTTACAAAGCAACATCGAGATATTATTCGCTAAAAAGTATGTCAATTGGACGGTGGTGTGAGATTGGAAAAATGTCTTATTCTCAGATGAAACTAAAATAAACATCGTAAATTCAGATGGCAAGCGCTACGTTAGACGTCCAATATACAATGTTTTTTATTATAAATACACTAGAAGCATAGTCAAGCACGGGGGCGGCAATATCAAGGTATGGGGATGTTATTCCGGATGTGGAGTTGGACCCGTTCGAAAGATTGAAGGTACATACAATGGAGCAACTACAGTACAAAAACATCTTAGAAGAGACAATGATTCCCTACTCTGACAACAATTTGCCTGTAACCTGGATGTTTCAGCATCATAATGATCCTAAACACACCGCCAACAGTGTAAAATATTTTCTTAGGGAACAGCGTATTTCCGCCTTAGACTGGCCTGCAAATAGCCCTGATTTAAACCCCATAGAGAATATGTGGCATGTCGTAAAAAAAGAAAGTCTCAAACAAACGTAACTCCAGTCACAACGAACTCTACGAAGCTTTTGTCGAAGCATGGAATTCAATCCCACTAGAAAAAATGTATGAAATTGCTTGAATCAATGCCACGTCGTTGTAGAGCTGTGATGATTGATAATAAAGGATACGCAACAAAATATTAATTATACTTCGCGCCTCGTCCTCGAGATTAGTAGTTAATTATTTTATATTGTTACTTGTAGTATCGCATAGATGTCACCACTCCTGCACTATCGTTGAGATTAGATTTTTTTTTTTTTTGTTGTGGGTATCCCTATCTTTCTCTATGGCGCCATTGCCTCGCGTTCCTCATTCGCATTTTAGTGCTCGACCACTCCAGTCACTTTAAATTTCTTCCGTGTTCAATCGACTGTTTTCGTACGCAAAATGCCGTAACGTAAAAATCCTAAGACTTGTGAAGAAGAACTTGAACATATAATGAAAAAATGCGCAAGCTACAGCGCTAAATACTTGACAAAGGAAGCCCGGCGAGTGACTCGCCGCCGTTAACACACAACAACGGACTCGTAAACTCAGGTAACGAGTGTTTTATTAACTTATCAGTGTCTTAATTTTGGTACATACAGAATGCAACCAGAGTTAGCCGTTGGGGCTTCTTCGACGCATTCAAAAGTAACGGTTGGCGTTGAATCCATTGGGGATTTTTACCTAACCTTGACAAGATAACAATCGTTATCTAATATAAGTGCAATGCCATTATTTAATGTTTTCCAAATACGCACTTTTTGCTCGTACCTAGTTAAGTATAACGTATTAACGTTGTCTTATATGTAACTGAACTAATTTTGGTACATACAAAATGCAACCAGAGTTAACCGTCGGGGCTTATTCGACGCATTCAAAAGTAACGGTTGGCGTTGAATCCATTGGGGATTTTTACCTAACCTTGACAAGATAACAATCGTTATCTAAGTGCAATGCCATTATTTAATGTTTTCCAAATACGCACTTTTTGCTCGTACCTAGTTAAGTATAACGTATTAACGTTGTCTTATATCCACACCTATGCCGCAGTTATCTGATTAATTGTCTGAAGAACTCGATAATGCCGAGCTAGTTGGCTTTACCCATGAGGTACAGGCGCCTGCTGACGATAGTCTTGTAGATGAAATGACTCCCCCAGAAGCACCCTGTACGTCTTCGAGGCCTCCAGCCCTTGATACTACCAACAAAGATGGTGAATTGGACACTGATGTCCTTGAAATTCTGGGTGACGATCCGTTGCTCACAGAAAAACTTGGCAAAGACATTCGGCAAGAGCTTGCTTGGCGACTTGAACACACATCCACAGAGGGTCTTAATAAAGAGGGTCGTAAAGAATTGATTTCGAAATACTCGATACCCGCCAATTGCTTGCGTATTAACCCCCCAAAAATAAATACCAAAATCAAAGTGGCTATTCCTGAAAACACTGTAAAGCGAGATAAAGGTATAGAAGCCAAACAAAAACAGATAGCAAGTGCTATTTCCTGCCTAGGAAAAATCATTACTTACGTCACAAACATGGACAAAGAAACGCTTTAAAAGCTTATGGATCTCAGCCGATGGCTATGCGATATTCATCATGGGGTCTTCTTAACAAGAAGAAACTTCATCCTTTTTCATTAAAAAAGGATCTTAAGGAACACCTTAGCAATACTAAGATTGACACCTTTTTATTTAGCGAAACGTTAGCTGCGACTAATAAAACAGCTAAATCGATTATTAAATCAGGAGTCAAATTAAAGGCTGATGCATCATACCATAAAAATATACTTAAGCGGGCGAAGACACTAAACCAGAAGAATTTAAACCGCAAAGCTCCTGGTCCAGCATACAGGCAGCCGGGCCCACCGCCGAGGAGCTACGAGCCTGTAGGCCCCCGCGCACCACCTCCGCCACCGCCGCCCGCGCACTCATGGAGACAGCCGTTGCATCAGCAACAGCTGCCGGCACTGAGGCAGACACAGGCACGTCGTCGCTACTAAATTCAGTTGAGTATGCCGGCCGTTTACATTACTTTAAAACCCAATGTTATTACGAAAGACAGAACAATTCTTTCTTGGATTGATGGTTATAAAATACAATTCTTTCTTGGATTGATGGTTATAAAATCCCTTTCTCGGCTCCAGCATTTTAAGATTCGATCCCACACACTCCGGTTAAAAGTAATGAAAATAATATTCTTTTTTACGAAGCTATTGGTGATTACGTAGATATTGAACTGAATGCGAACCTTGTAAAAACCAGTTTATATCAAGTATATTCCTTACGCCGAAACCTTACGGTAAAATGCGGTTTATCTTTAACCTTAAAAAATTAAAACTACTAAGAACTGCAGGATTAATTTCCACACTTCATCTTGATGACTGGCTGCTATTCGGTCAAACTTACTTACTTAAAAACTTACCAGCAATGTATAGCAAACATAAAAATTACTAAAACTCTATTAACTTCAATTGGGTTCATTATCAATGAGGAAAAGAGCGTTCTTAAACCTTCTGTAACTTGTAAATTTGGTACGATCATTCAATTCGCACGAAATTAATTTAAGCTTACCTTTAGATAAAAGATTGCAAATTATAACAGAATTGGAAAACTTTTTGAAGATAAGAAATTGTAAAGTCCGGAAGCTCGCCCAAGTCACTGGCTTGCTAGTATCAGCATTCCCAGCTGTATTGTATGGGCTACTTGACACTAAGGATTTAGAACGCTGTAAATTTCTTAACCTGAGAAATGACGACGACTATGATAAAACAATGAATATTCCTGTTACACTGTATCCGATATTCAATGATGGTTAAACAACATCGGTCACTCAGTGCTCCGCATTAGGAATGACGAAAATAGCACTGAAATTTATTCTGACGCCTCAACGACGGGGTGGGGTGCGGCCTGTCAAGATGAAACAGCGAGTGGCCAATGTTCTGATGATGAGCGGTTAAAACATCTACATTATCTCGAACTCTTGGCTGCTTTCATTGCGCTGAAAACGTTTGCAAAAGGCTTTCAAGGCTGCCAAATTCTCCTGTTCATAGACAATTCTACTGCAATTGCCTACACAAATCGAATGGGTGGGATCCAATTCCCACACCTTGCACAGATAACCAGGGAAATTTGGCAGTGGTGTGAAGATCGTAAGCTGTTCATTTTCGCATCTTATATCAAATCAAGCGATAACGTCATCGCAGATGCGGAATCACGCAAATCTCACCGGGACATTAAGGGAGTTAGCAAACTGGACTTTTCAATGCTTGATAGAATCATTTGGTATTGCTGATATTGACCTGTTCGCAAGCCGCATAAATAAAAAGTGTGAAATTATATCTCATGGCATACAGACCCTGATGCTATAAATATTGATTCTTTCACCATAACATAGAGTGGTTTGAATTTTTATGCGTTTCCTCCCTTCTCTATTATATTAAAAGTATTAAAGAAAATAATTTCTGACAAAGCAAAAGGTATCATGGTTGTTCCTTTGTGACCTACGCAAAATTCAAAATCATTTATTCAGTTTAGGCTACAAGTAGCTCTTGTGAATGTCACTATGCCATCATACGCAACCATGGTATCCCGTATTTAAAGCCCTTGTGGTCTCCAGAATTATAACATTCGGTGGATACACTAATCCATTACCCTGGTGGCAGCAGTCTTATCCGAGACGCGCTATCAAAAATTTGCTTAAGTCCCTACTGTGGTATATTTTACCCAGTTATATAATGAAGCCTGTCAATATGGCACCCTGAACTCATGCCGATCAGCGTTGTCGCTGTTACTGGGTCCAAACATATCAAAAGACTGGGTGTATTTCGTCTCCGACCACCATTACCAAAGTATAATGTTACCTGGGATACAAATTGCGTTTTGGATCAATTGAGTCAATGGTACCCCAATGAAGACCTAACATTGACCAAAAAGACAATAACATTACTGTCACTTACAACTGCCCATAGAGTTCAGACCTTGTCAAAAATAAATATTAAGAATATACATTCATCATCCAGCCGTATTACTATTACAATCTCCGATTTAATTAAAACATCAAAACCAGGCTGCAAACTGCCAACACATTATATACCTTTTTTCAATAATAAACCCACTATATGTCCTGGTAAAACTTTGTTATGTTACTAAATCCGAAACACCGCGGGTTGGAGCGGCAACTCCACTGTGTTTGCACGGTTCTATAGTAGACCTGTTTTGAACGACGATTGTACATCTTACCTCATTCTATTTTGATGCTTAGGTATTTTATGTAGCAAATTACAATACTTATTGATTTGAAAAATCTAAATTAGGAACTGTTATGATTATTACAAGAATAATTATATATGAGTTTGTTGTATTCATAAATTTTAATCCCTTCTTTACCGACTAGCACAGCACTATAAGTTAACACATCTCTATTGTACTTTTGTCTGTGGTAATGATTCGTTCGCTCCTGATTAAAAGCACGTTTGTAAAATAACTTCTTTTATTAAATTCATCAGGTTATGGGCCCAGAGCCACCTGATTATTCCAAAATAATAAGTTTAAAAGTCGAATTCAGTATAAATAAAAGTAGTTCAGTAACTTCTAATATAAACGTGAAGTATAATAACCTAAAAGTGCCCACCACGTGATTGTTGCTTTGAAACTACTTCATCAGCTTATAAAATGTCTTCAAACAGTACATTAGCACTAATAGAAAAGCTGACCGGAAGAAGTAATTATCCTACCTGGAAGTTTGCAGTGCAAACGTACCTTGAACACGAAGAATTGTGGACTTGCGTTGAGCCGGAGTCGGATCAAGGATTTAATAGTAAAAAAGATACCAAAGCAAAGTCAAAGATAATACTATTAGTAGACCCCATCAACTATGTCCACATACAAGAAGCTAAAACAGCAAAAGAGGTGTGGGATAATTTAGCCAAAGCTTTCGATGACAAAGGTTTGTCGCGCCGGGTTGGGCTGCTAAGAGAACTGATCAACACCACACTAGATGGATGCCAAAACATTGAGGAATATGTTAACAGGATCATGACAACTGCTCACAAGTTAAGAAATATCGGTTTTACTGTAAATGATGAATGGCTGGGAACCCTTTTACTGGCCGGGTTACCAGACATGTACCAACCGATGATTATGGCATTAGAAAGCTCAGGTTTAGCAATAACAGCTGATTCTATAAAAACTAAGCTCTTGCAAGATGTTAGAAAACAAGAGAATGCTGCGCTGTATGTCAACAAAAGTAAATATTACTCGCAGTGTGCCAAACAAGCTTCAGATAAAATGAACAAACCTAATAAAGGTCCAAGGTGTTATGTCTGCAATAAATATGGGCATATTAGTAAGAACTGTAGAAACAAGAAAAAGGAACAGAAGTCAAATGAGAACTCTGGCTATGTGGCTGTATTTTCTGCATCAACAAGTAATGACAATGGCTGGTATGTGGATTCAGGGGCATCAATGCATCTAACAATGTACCGTGACTGGCTTTATGATGAAATATCACCTCCGGTTAATACTATTAAAGTAGCTGATGACAAGAAATTAAATGTGAAAGCGTGTGGAAAAGTGAATCTACATGTAATGAATAAAAATGGCAAATCCGAAATTATTGTAGTGCAGAATGTTCTTTATGTTCCTGAACTTGCCACAAATCTTCTTTCTGTGAGTCAAATAATCAAGAATGGCTGTCAAGTGAAATTTGACAAAGAAGGCTGTAAGATATTTAACAAAAATAAACAACAAGTGGCCACTGCAAAATTGATAAATAATATGTACCGGCTTCATACACATAGTGTTCCAGCATACATATCTACAACTGAAGGGAATGATTATTACCTATGGCATCAACGAATGGCTCATTTGAATTTTGAAGACCTAAATAAACTTTCTGAAAGTACAGGGGTGAAAATTGAAAATAAAGACAAGATTATGTGTATATCATGTATGGAGGGAAAACAATCTAGAAATCCATTTCCTGCAGAAGGTTCCAGAGCAAAAGCCTTGCTAGAACTCATACACTCGGATGTCTGTGGCCCCATGGAGGTTCAGTCCTTAGGAGGTGCACACTATTTCGTCACTTTCATTGACGACTACTCAAGGAAAGTATTTGTTTATTTAATAAAGAACAAATCAGATGTTTTTGATAAGTTCAAAGAATTGAAAGCCTTAGTTGAAAAACAACTTAATTTATCAATAAAGACTCTTCGCACAGATAATGGTAGAGAATATCTTAGTAATGAGTTCAAATCTTACTTAACAAAATGTGGAATTTCTCATCAAACATCCGTTCCTTACACACCCCAACAAAATGGTCTGGCCGAAAGGATGAATCGTACATTAATAGAACGAGGTCGTTGTATGCTAATAAATGCTAAATTACAGAAGCAGTATTGGGCAGAAGCAGTCTCAACAGCTGCATACATTACCAACCGCTGTCCCACTAGAGCACTGGGATTTCTCACTCCTGAAGAAATTTGGACTGGAGAAAAGCCAAATATTAGCCATTTAAAGATCTTTGGATGTGATGCAATGGTACACGTACCAAAAGAAAAGGGTAAGAAATGGGACTCTAAAGCAATTAAAATGATATTTATGGGTTACAGCGAACAGACCAAAGGCTACAGGCTTTTTGATCCCAAAACAAAGAAAATGGTAGTTAGTAGAGATGTAATATTCTTAGAAAATCAAGTTATGAGAAAATATGCTAAGTTACCATTGTCAGAATCGTCTACATCAAATACTGCTATTCAGAATGAAACTGTGAATAGTGAAGAAACATTAGAGTCATCTGAACAAAATGAAACCAGTGAAGAATCATTTCATTCTGATGAGGGATCCTTGTATGAGCCAGAGGAACCTCTAGACTTAAAGGAAACTACATCCAATATAACAACAAGATCAAAAGGTAGAATGAATAAAGAGGGTAATATGTATATGTGCACAGATAATATTTCAGAACAGCAGGATGCTCCTCAGACATACAGTGAAGCAATATGCTTAGATAATGTAAATGCGGCGAAGTGGAAGCAGTCAATAAAAGATGAGTTGTTGGCACATGCAGAAAACAAGACTTGGCAATTGGTAGAAAAACCGCCAGGAGTGCGGATAATAGGCTGTAAATGGGTCTTTAAAAAAAAGGACATGCCATTTGGCCCATTATATAAGTCAAGATTGTGTGCCAAAGGCTGCGCACAGAGACACGGTGTAGACTACACTGAAACTTTTTCGCCTACAGTTAGGTATGATTCTGTTAGAGTTTTACTTTCAGAAGCTGCTCTACATAACCTAGAGATGATGCAGTTTGATGTGAAAACCGCTTTCTTATATGGAGACATAAAAGAGGATGTATACAACGTGTATCAGACAGGTTCAGCCATAATCCAGGGTTTCAAATTATCCCTAGTATAGACCCTTTCTATAAATACCCTAGTAAGATAAGCGCAATTTAATTTGGTTTTGCATTTACAAACAAAGTTAAACTGACGTTAATTCAAAATCAAAACAAGCTAAACCCATCACTAGCAGGGTCATGAACTCTGTATGATGCCTACACTGCACCTCCTGTTTGTAAAACTGCGTGCCCTAGTTTTGGCCGCCACACCCCCTACCAGGCACACAGTTTTACAAACAGGAGGTGTACTGGAGTTCGCCCGCTCAAACAGTTGCCGGCTACTGTCGGCGCGGGCGGCGAAAGTCAAAACCTTTGACGGCACATTTTGTTTGACACAAACAACCCGTCTGGGTTCTTTGTCGGCAGTTGCTTGGCGGCATTTCTTTTTGGATTTGTTAGACTAATAAAACAAAGACAGATAAGTAGGCAGCTATTTTACTTTCGTGATTTAATAATTTGTATTAAGTAGGTACAGAAGTGGCCCGCAACAATTCGGGTGGATCGTCCGTCCGGCTGGCGACGTCCCCATGAGAAATAATAATAATGTAACTATCATCAAAGTAATAAAAACATTTTCATTTTACAGCCACATTGTTTCGACTTTAAAGTAGATAGGTAGGTACGCTTACCTACGAGTAGGTACCTACATAGGTCTTTAAATAAAATGACTTATTTTTAAAATAACTAAAATCAACTAAAGCGAGGCGCTTTGAGGTGTAGTCACAGAATAAATTATCGTACTACTCTAAGGTAGATACACCTACTTAGAACTAAGTACCCTAGGATGACTTGTTTTTGAAATAACTAAAATCAACTAAAGTGAAGCACTGAGGTGTAGTGTAGCACCCTAGCTGTGATAAAAAAGTCCACTCCACTTCACATAACCAGTTTACAAAAATGGCTCAAAATGCCCACCTTGTCGCTGGATGCAAGTTTGCGCCCGGCGCAAAACGGACTCTTCTGCGTTTTGAAGCATCTGTGGTGTGATGCTCAGAAAGGCGGCTGTGATACGATCCTTCATTTCTTCGGCAGTATCGCAAGCCACGGCGTACACCAAACTCTTAATATGCCCCCATAAAAAAAAATCAAGAGGTGTAAGGTCCGGCGATCGCGGTGGCCAGGCCACGCGCCCTCCTCTGCCTATCCACTGTGAAAAGCGTAGGTTTAAATATTCGCGCACTTGTCGCGCGTAATGTGGTGGTGCCCCGTCATGCTGAAATGTCATTGCATGATATTCTGCCAATGGAAACTCTTCAAGCTGCTCTTCAATGTAGTTGGTCAAGTGCTCGAGGTAGTTCTCTCCATTTAGCCGTTGGGGCAAAAACTTAGGTCCAAGCAGCCTACCACCAACTATGCCAGCCCACACGTTAACTCGCCACTGATGTTGGAAACTGGACTCTGTTGACGCATGCGGATTCGTGTGTGACCACACATGCTCATTGTGGATATTGCTTATCCCGCCCCTAGTGAATGCTGCTTCATCCGTCCACAGCACAGTTGAAGCAAAACCAGGAACCGTCAACACTTTATTACAATACCACTGGCAAAATCCACGACGCGGTTCGAAGTCCGCAGGCGTAAGTTCCTGGGTTCGCCGAAAATGATACGGATGCTGGCCGTCATCTCGGAGCACCCGCCAAACCTTCATGTGAGCCACGTTGAATATCGCTGCAGATCGACGTGTACTGGTCCTTGGGTTGTCTCGAAAGTGCTCCAACACAGCCTCCTCAAACCCCGGGTCCCGCATATTTGGCTGGACCTCCGGACTCGTCCCACGAAAGGATCCAGTCTGCTGGAGACGCAACACCATTCGTCGAAAGCAATCCGCCGATGGCAAGCTTCGCTGCTCAGCTTCTGGTCTGCCGTTGATGAATCTCTCGCGGTACAGTTCACGAGCACCACGTAGACTGCCATTAGCTGCCCCGACACAAAGAATCATTTCGTAATACTCCTGATTACTTAAAAATGCCATATTCACTTAATAGGTAGTTGAATTGAAACCGAAAAGCAAAAACACGAAAAGTAGGCATGCACTCTGAAAGCTTTCACAAACGACTGCGAAAAAATCGTAGGCAAACAAACCTAACAAGGCGGCGCCAGCGCCGGCGGGCGTGCCGCCTACTTCTAGTTCTAACTAGAAGTTGCTCCTGTACTTTTAGGGATCGAAAATAATTATTGTGTAGACTTGAGAATAATTATAAATTATTGATAGATAAGCTTAGATAAATTTTTACAACAATAAATGTCAAACATAATCGATTCACGCACAATCCATAATCTGGGCGGCTGCCTTAACCACTACGCTACCGAGGACTGGTTTTGTCAGCGCTCGATGCGTATGTTTTTAGCTTTATCCCGTTGCTTTATCAGATCTTAGAAGTTTGCACTTCTTAGATATTTTAGAGTTTCATAACGCTTAGATTATTTTAGGCATTGTTAAAGTTCAGGTTCAGTTCAACTCAGGCGGGAATCGAACTATGCTACTTTTGCAATCCGGGCGGCTGCATTTTAACCACTTAACAAATGAGTCTGGACTCTGGATAAGACTGTGGAGATTGGTGTTGGTGGTTGTTGGTGCTGGTGGCGGAAGGTGCGTGGTTCGATTCCCGTCCGAGGTGTTCAACTTTTTTCAGTGCAGTGCAGTAACTTGCAATGATTTTAGACTAGTAGGTAGACATTTCTGTCTACTTGCAGTAACTAGTACTACTAATACTTCCGAAGTCACAGAATACAAGTACAACCAAAGTGTAAACTGGCTTAAGCGCTGCGAAATACCACTCACTGGCATTATGTGTATTATTTTTATGTTTGTTGCTATTTATTTAGTCAATTGGTGATAACATCTTCCATCACACGTAAGTTTTATTTAGTACTTAGGTATGTCACCGATGTTTATAAATGTTATTCTTATTTACATTACATTTTTGTAAACAAAAAAGAATGTGTTAAGTATTGAAACTTTGTGTGATATAACATAGTTAAACTTAGTTTACCTAATAAAATTTCATACAAATAGTTAGGATTTCAGGAATGCTTACATTTTATACCGGGTCAATCAAAGCGGTTAGAAAAATAAAATAAGCTACAGAACCCGTAAGAAAAAAGACACACGCGCACGCTTTCTTTTGACTCCGCCTATACCAGGAGTTGCCCTAGTACTTTTTAGGGATCAAAAATTAGACTAAGTTACCCAAACTAGCAATATTTTTAAATTAGTAGGTAAGTAATTTTTTATCACTGTTCAAATTATTAATTAGGCGTGCGCGGGGTAGTTATGCGGAGTAGGTAACCTACGTTACGTAGCGCTAGCGTAGGCGAGTGTAATCGCGTTTGAATTAATCAGTTTAAAATTTTAAATTAATAAGTTAAATCTAAAACTGATGTTTTATTTTTAAAGCGAAAACTAAAATAACGAAATTATTGTTGAGACTTAATAATTTACGGCTTGTAATGTTTTGAATATTAAAAAAAAATAACCTTTGCTTATTTTGTCAACAAAAAAACCCTTTATTGACCATTTTTACAGTATTACTTTACAGGTACATAACATTTACATTTCATCATCATCATCATCAGCTCATAAAGTCCCCACTGCTGGGACACGAGCCTTCCCTATGGATGGATAGGGAGAACGGGCCATAAACCACCACGCGGGCCCAGTGCGGATTGGTAGTTGTTAACGACTACTAATGCAGCCGGGACCAACGGCTTTACGTGCCTTCCGAAGCACGGAGAAGCTTGAGATGATAAATTTTTGGTCACCCATCCGATGACCGGCCTTTGCGAAAGTTGCTTAACCTCAGCAATCGCAGACAGGGCGTGTTAACCACTGCGCCATCGAGCTCCTCATTTACATTTGATTAGATAGATAACACATTCCTGACCTGACCTGGTGATAGGTACAGAGAATAATTGACTAAATGAACGTCTCAATTTTCTTTTCTAACTAATAAAAGTAGGTAGTCGTAACTCGTTCTTAGTGAAAAAAATAACAAAAAGGAACCCTTAAAATTTAATCAAAAATAAATAGTTGAAAGCGGGCGGAGTCGAGCACACTTTCTTGTGACTCCGCCTTTTTAGGGATCGAAAATTACACAAATGTTACCCATTTTTAAATTAATCACTGTTCAAATTATTAATTAGGCGCACGCTGAGTAGGTACCTACGTTACGTAGCGCTAGCGCAGGCGAGTGTAATCGCGTTTGGTTTAATCAGTTTAAAATTTTAAATTAATCAGTTAAAACTAAAACTGATGTTGTATTTTTAAAGCGAAAACTAAAACAACGAAATTATTGTTGAGACTTAATAATTTACGGCTTGTAATGTTTTGAATATTAAAAAATGTAACTATTACTTACGTTGTCAACAAAAAAAACCCTTTTTTGACCATTTTTACAGTATTACTTTACAGGTACATAACATTTACATTTCATCATCATCATCATCAGCTCATAAAGTCCCCACTGCTGGGACACGAGCCTTCCCTATGGATGGACAGGGAGAACGGGCCATAAACCACCACGCGGGCCAAGTGCGGATTGGTGGTTGTTAACGACTACTAATGCAGCCGGGACCAACGGCTTTACGTGCCTTTCGAAGCACGGAGGAGCTCGAGATGATAAATTTTTGGTCACCCATCCGATGATCGGCCTTTGCGAAAGTTGCTTAACCTCAGCAATCGCAGACAGGGCGTGTTAACCACTGCGCCATCGAGCTCCTCATTTACATTTGATTTGATAGATAACATATTCCTGACTTGACCTGGTGATAGGTACAGTGAATAATTGACTAAATGAACGTCTCAATTTTCTTTTCTAACTAATAAAAGTAGGTAGTCGTAACTCGTTCTTAGTGAAAAAAATAACAAAAAGGAACCCTTACAATTTTATCAAAAATAAATAGTTGAAAGCGGGCGGAGTCGAGCACACTTTCTTGTGACTCCGCCTTTTTAGGGATCGAAAATTACACTTATGTTACCCATTTTTAAATTAGTAGGTAAGTCATTTTTTATCACCGTTCAAATTATTAATTAGGCGCGCGCGGGGTAGTATGCGGAGTAGGTACCTACGTTACGTAGCGCTAGCGCAGGCGAGTGTAATCGCGTTTGGTTTAATCAGTTTAAAATTTTAACTAAATCAGTTAAAACTAAAACTGATGTTGTATTTTTAAAGCGAAAACTAAAACAACGAAATTATTGTTGAGACTTAATAATTTACGGCTTGTAATGTTTTGAATATTAAAAAATGTAACCAGTGCTTACGTTGTCAACAAAAAAAAAACCTTTTTTGACCATTTTTACAGTATTACTTTACAGGTACCTACATAACATTTACATTAATTTTTCTCAAAATCTCAGAAGTGACCTGATAGATAACACATTCCTGACCTGACCTGGTGATAGGAACAGAGAATAATTGACTAAATGAACGTCTCAATTTTCTTTTCTAACTAATAAAAGTAGGTAAGTAGTCGTAACTCGTTCTTAGTGAAAAAAATAACAAAACGGAACCCTTAAAATTTTATCAAAAATAAATAGGTAGTTGAAAGCGGGCGGAGTCGGCACAATAGGCACAAAAATACTAGGTTCACAGCAGGGGCAAAAGAGGTGAACTTTAGGTAGTAACACTAGACAGAGTTCATTACTCCAATCAGCTGATTGAATAATGTTGTCATGATGTCGATAAACTCGTATTATTTTCAAAAGTATGTACTTCCACAATGACCGAGATATCAAGAAATGTTTTGATGTGTACCAGCTCACTAAAAGTAACTGATTAGGTATGTGAAATATGGCTGGCCCTGCTTGATACAGATTGTATATGGTACCACCAGAAGGTTTGGAAGCATCATCAAATCTGGTATGTAAACTGAATCGTTCACTTTATGGTCTTAAGCAAGCACCTCGGTGTTGGAATCACAAATTTGACAGTTTACTTAAGAAATTTGGTTTCAAAAGTAGTCATGCAGATAAATGTGTTTATATCAGTAATGTAAATAATAACAAAGTATACTTACTATTGTATGTTGATGATGGGCTCCTACTGTCAAGCTCAAGAGAGTCTTTGGATGTTGTCATGAATGAGTTGTGCAAAAATTTTGATATTAAACAATGTGATCCAAAGAACTTTGTTGGACTTCAAATAGAAAAATCCAAAGGACGTATTTTCATTCACCAGGCGAACTATATTGAAAGACTGTTGTGTAAATTTAATATGCAGAATGCTAATGGTAACACCATTCCAGTTGACCCTCATACTACTCTGGAGAAGAGCTCAGTTGCACCAGACAAGAATATCCAGTACAGAGAAGCTGTTGGCAGTCTAATGCACCTGGCTATAGTAAGCAGACCTGATATTATGTATGGTGTCAGTCTGGTGAGTAGATATCTCAATAGTTATGATCATACACACTGGAATGTTGTCAAAAAGATTATGAAATACCTAAAAGAAACTAAAAATTATGGTTTGTGTTACACATCGTTACATGACAAGAAACTACTGGCATATAGTGATGCAGATTATGCTAAAGACATATGCACACGAAGGTCCTTGACCGGATATGTTTTTATGAAAAATGGAGCTGCAGTAACATGGGCAACACAACACCAACAGAGTGTTGCTTTATCTACTACGGAAGCTGAATTTATGGCAGCGTGTGCTACCACAAAAGAGGCTTTGTGGTTAAAACAACTGTTAATGGACATAAGTGCATTTCATCAGGATTTAGTGGTGCTACATATGGACAATCAAAGTGCAATGTGTCTTATTAAAAATATAGACTATCACAAACGGTGCAAACACATCGATGTAAAATATAACTTCATAAAAGAAAAATTTGCAAATAAAGACATAGATCTGAAGTATGTATGTACCAAAGAGCAATATGCTGACATATTTACAAAGGCTTTGCCTAGAGACCAATTTCAGTTTTTAAGAAACAAGATTGGAGTACTTATACTTAATTAATTACTTTCTTTATGTATAACTTTGTATTAAAACATTTTTAAAATTTTGTTGTTAAGGTCATTGTTAGGTAAGAGTTACATACTGTGTAAAAGTAAACAATACAATGTTGTGCCTATATTTGAATTGTTAATGATCTCAATTATTTCCTAATATTTAAAAGAAGGGCTACAATTTGGTAAGAGTGTTGTATTCATAAATTTTAATCCCTTCTTTACCGACTAGCACAGCACTATAAGTTAACACATCTCTATTGTACTTTTGCCTGTGGTAATGATTCGTTCGCTCCTGATTAAAAGCACGTTTGTAAAATAACTTCTTTTATTAAATTCATCAGAGTTAAATTACTGATCTACATAATGTTGTTTAATTAAGTATACAAATAAACCTACATTAATTCGAAAAGTATTTCCATTGATGATATTTCCCACATTATTACTACTCTCAAAGTCTACAAGTAACAATATAAAATAATTAACTACTAATCTCGAGGACGAGGCGCGAAGTATAATTGATGATTAAACGAACTTACTTGTAAGTGAAGTTCTATCATAATTATACGAAGCGCCTCGTCCGAAGAGATTAGTAACTCCCACCCACCCTTACTCTGCCATTATTCCCGTTACTAATCTCAAGGGAAATACATCAAAAAAAAAAAAAAAAAAAAAAACCCAGTCTAAACTAAATGAAGAACGCGAGACTTCTTGGCGGGAAAGTGTGAGTCATGTCTGCGATTTTGTTTTATTTTCTAAAATTTGTGTTATGTCGAATATTAATGTGAAATAATGGTGGATTATTAACCGTTAAGTGTTCGTGAGTGTGCATAAGTGTTGGCAAATGAAACAAAACAGTGCAACGTTACTTTTCAATTTCTCTCAAAAAGCTCGCGTGAGGACTTAGTAAAGCCCCACATCTTTACTGAGATACTCGAGGGGTTGGGGGGTATATCATTTCTCACTTCCCATTTCTAATATCATTCATCATCATAATATATGGAAATATTGTATATTTATGTATTACTTGTAAGAAAAATTACTTTGACACTGGCTAAATGTGCTAATCGCACGAAGCCATCAAATAAAAAAAAAAAAAAAAAATGAAGAACGCGAGGCAATGGCGCCATAGAGAAAGATAGGGATACCCACAACAAAAAAAAAAAAAAAATCTAATCTCAACGATAGTGCAGGAGTGGTGACATCTATGCGATACTACAAGTAACAATATAAAATAATTAACTACTAATCTCTTCGGACGAGGCGCTTCGTATAATTATGATAGAACTTCACTTACAAGTAAGTTCGTTTAATCATCAAATATTAATTATAAGTTTTAGTAGTACACAGTATCTATTACCTAAATTATACTATAATGCTCAATAATTAAACCTATAAATTATTTATTTTTGTATTGTTTCTAATTAGTTGTCCATTATTGCTGGTACTTTAAAACTCATTTTAGCTGTTTGTATGAAATTTAATAATGAATCGGTACTTGTTGAGTTGATATTTTGTTGTTTTTTTCTATAAAATGATAAGTTATTGAACATATTTTATGCTATTTGTTGTTTCGTATTAGGGTCAAATATCTTGAATAATGTTAAGTTCCGTTGGTAGTGTTTCTAATTTTACGAGTATATGTCCACCAATGTATACTGCTCTTATTTTTGTTCCTAAAATATATTGCATATTAGTAGGAGGGAAAACGTGTGCTGGTAGACTATTTCATCTTTTAGAAGTGCGACAAAGAAAAGAGTCACCAAATTTTTTTGTGCGCGATGGAATGTTCGAGATAATATAGAGGCGACTCCGGTGAGCAGCACGCGTAATCCTATGGAGGAAGGCAAAAGGTGGGGTAAGGTCAAAGAGTTCTTCAGAGCACTCGCCGTGGTATAAGCGATAGAAGACGCTGAATGACTAACCGCTCTGTGTTAACCGCCTGTGGCCTAGTGGTTAACACCACCGGTTTAGGTCCAGAGGCCCCGGGTTCGATTCCCAGCGGGGGGTACATGTTTGTGTACTCGGTTTGGTTGGTGGTAGGGCTTGTTTGTCCGCCTGGCTAGCTACCACCATCTTATCTAAATATATATCGCAATAACATCAATGTTTGTAGCATTGTTCTGTTCCGGCAGCTAGAGATAAGATAGCCAGTGCCTCACTAATAGAGGATCCCGGGTGTAGTGCGCTTCCATCATTGGCCCTATCATCAATTAACATCAGGTGAGATCAAGGCACTGTGTTTACCCGTAAAATATATTTAAAAAAAATCTTAACAAAATTGCAGGGGTTCGAGAGTATTAGTGATCTCTGCATTGCCGATAGCGCGACGGTGCAATCTGTCCAAGGCATCGAGAAGGTACTTTGCGCAACCCTAGAGGTGCGAGCAATATTCCACGCAAGACAGCACCTGCGTCTTGTACAAAAGGCTCAACTTATCAGGCCTGAAGAATCGCCGCATCCTGTTCAGAGCACCGACCAAGTTTGCGTGAGGCTGTTTTTATCACGGCTTCGATGTAGTCCCTTTGGTTCAGATCGCAACTTATCTCCATACCGAGCATGTTATTACTGCTCTGCAGGCCGAGTGATGTGGCCTGAAGAGAGGGAAGGGGTAGGAATGGCGAATGTTGTGAACGCGCACTCCTGTATTTTCTTGGCATAGAATTTTTGGAGCCCCATTTAGATATGAGGTCCAATACCCGATTGAGCTCAATGACAAGATTTTCTCGTTTCTCTTCAGTCTCGACTCGCCTAGCCGCAGGGTGACCGTCACACCCTGTACATTGTACTATTATCTGCATAGCAATGAATGTTTCCAAGTGCATAACAGCAGCGTGCAGAAGGAACAGCGTGGGCCGAAACTCGTATAGGCGATTGTGAATTAAGGAGTTTTTCTAGGTAGCGGATAAGCTGTTAGTTTATAATCCGTTTACTTTACTTTACATAAAACTGAAGTAACGGCTCAGTAGCCGCCCAATGGCGGTAGTTAGTAGGACCTGACCGATCTCCTTTTTTCGAAATCGGTTAAACATTAGCATCTCTCCAAGATTCCGGCACACAACCTGAAGAGAGCGAGAGATGGTAAAAACGAGTAAACACAGGTGAAAACTCCGCTGCACACATTATTAGAACTATTGCTGGGTTTGCCATCAGGACCATTAGCTTTCTGAACATCGATTGACTGCTGATTTTAATATCGGGCATTGTGTGGCCACAATGAGGAGTTGTAGGTGGCTGTGCATTGCAGTAATCGATTCGGGAGTAAGCCGCAAAGAGTCCGTCCTTGTCCTGCAGCTTGTGAGCTAAAGATCTGTCAGGACATCTCAGAGGTGGCAGCGAGGGTTGGCAGAAGTTAGATTGCACGGCTTTGGCCAGACGCCAGTTCCTACGGCTGCCCGTAGGAATGCGTCCTGCCTGCGTCAGTAATTCTTGGCCAACCCGTGCAACGCGCTAGGCATCCGCTCTAATGTAAGCCCTTTTACAGGACTTGGTGGCATTGTTATAGGCTGCTTTCAGTGAGCGGATCTCAGTATCTCCTTGGGCTTTACCTCTGATCCAAGACCAATTATGATGCCTGCCTGTTAACAGCAACATTGGCACCCTCGCGGTGGAACCATCGGTTGTGCCTTTGCTGATGAGATAGAAGTTCGAAATATAGTATTCCAATTAACACTATCTCATCAACAACTGCTGACGCACTAGCTATCGGGTCCTTCCCACTGAAGCAGCGCTTCCCCCAAGGAACGGATGCGAAATAGTCCCGCATACTATCCTAATCTGCCATCGAGTATCGAAACGCCAGATTTGTGTGACCTGAAACGGTAAGGTGGTGCGAGTGTGGTGCGAGTGTGCGTGCACTGCTGAAATACCAGTTCTAATGTTAGGCACTGTCATGGTGAAAAACAGGAGGGAGGCGTGAATCGAGGAAATGCTCCAGCGATACGAATGGTCAAAGTGTGGCGGCCTTTTCACTAGAGATCTCCCTACAAAAGAGTAATGAAACTCGCCGAACGGAAGGGGCCCTGAACCCCCCCGGGAATGACCGCAACTTTCACTCGAGCTCCGGTTATACGCTGGCTAGATGATCTCGAACTACGACCAACAAGCGATCACTTGGTGGCTTTTCCACTGTGCGTATGGTGGTCACTTTCCAGATGGTCTGTACCTACCACGCAGTGGAGCATATAAAAGCTTAAAAAATCTATTAGCAGCCTCTTACGACACCCACCAGAGAAGAGGGGTAGTGAATAATATTCTTTCTCCATCACCACACGGACAAGACAAGTCCATTGCAGATATCTACTATCTAGTCTCCCAAACTGCTTGCCCTTTATGGTGCCAACTATTTTGTACTTTGTAAAGACTGCAAGGGCTTAGGAAAATATAACAAGACAAATCATTTATGCTATGAAATAGGTATGAGCAGTAAGAGATAAATGCAGTGTTGGGGGCTTGGTGATGATTTGCAAGCGGGGATGGTCAGGAAGATGCCAGCTGCATGTTAGTAATGTTACTCTAACATACCAGTTTTCGGCACCTTTTTAACGTGAAAAAAATAACACTACTTAAAATTAAACTAAACTAAAAACAAACTACTAAATTGAAAAAAAATTCTTACCTTACACTGGTAGGCCAACCCTTTCTCAAATAAATTTAAAAATATGTATTGGGTCCATTTATAATACTGTGGATCGCAAGTAGATATTTCTCTATCCCAATCAAAATCAAATCCTAATTTTAAAAGCTGCATTTTCATAGCTTGTATGTTTGATCTTGTCCATTGCTGAGGTTGAATATTTCGTTCTATAGCAGCATTCTCTGCAGGTAGCCCAAATGCATCCCAACCAATAGGATGAATAACATTTTTGCCATCTAATTTATGAAACCTTGCAATTGTATCGGATATTGAATACACTCTGACATGTCCCATGTGTAAATTGCCTGAGGGATATGGAAACATTGGCAAAACATAAAATGAGTCAACATTATCCGTATCTCTTTGCAAAGATACTACATCTTTTGACCAATGCTTTTCAATCTTTAATTTTATATTTGTTGTTATGTCCTCGTTCTGTAATTTACAAAATAATATTATTAACCTATAATGTAAGTTTTGGAAATTTGTTTAAGTTTTACAAACACATCTTGTTGTTAAATAGTAAATTTTCAAATTTTAAAAATTTATGTCTTCTTTATCATACCCATAGTCCTAGGCTGCTCTTGTATTTACAACTGTTAAATTTCTTAAATTTTAACAAATGCTTGGAAAGTTTTTGGCAAGAGTACATTATTACTTTTATTTTAAATACCTATCATTTATTTATTTATTCAAATCGATCAATGTTAAAAACCGAACCGGAACTTCTATCTTGTTGTTGTTTGTTTTGATAGAATTTTCTGACATATTAGCTGTAGATTTTTTTTCATTAGTTGGTGGCTTCGTGCGGATAGCATAATTAGCTAGTGTCGAAGTATTTCATACAAGTTATATGTATACAATAAACAATATTTATTTTGTTAGGAGAAGTTAATTAATGATAATAGAAATGAGTAGTGATTTAATATGATTAATATTACCTCCAACCAAAGACCTCCAACGCCTTGGTCTTGGGTGCTATGTACAGACGGCGGCAGATCTCATCTCAACCTACTCAAACCTGTCAAATTTCTCCAATGAATATTGATCCTTATAACCATAATACTAAAGTTTAAAGTTGTAGAAATTTGACAATTTGGGTAGGTTAATCTGCCGCCGTGCGTGCATACACGGGACACGGGAGCCTTAGAGCATATTGTATGCTTATGCTCTAAGACGGGGGCCGTCTATTAATCACGTGATGTTTTTTAGCAGCTTTTTAGACCCCCCTCCCCCCTGGTGATACGTGGTGTGGTGAGGTTTTGTACTACCCTCAGATCAGAACAATAACTAAAGCTATAGAATAGAAGGAAGGTTAGAATAAAAAACGTGCAACTATGTTTAGTTCCGTTCTATCCTATGGCCGGAAAAGGAGGTTGGAGTGCGACAAATGGTTGACTCTTAATTTCTATTTTTTGTATTGTTATGGCATCATCGGTCATAGGATGAATGAACTCTCAAAAATAAGATCTTGAGGCCCTCTGCCCGGCCAAATTCAGAAGTACTTTGATTAAAAAGCTGACAGTTCGTTGATCTATTTAAGTCTATTTGACTTGTTCGCGTACCTACCTAATAATAGTATCGACTGTCAAAAACTTCGATCAAATACTTAGAGCATTAACTATGCTCTAAGATCAAATACGATAATAACATTGTCATAATATCTCATAATTATTTCAGATTTTAATCGTATTTCTGTCTAGATTGCACGAATGCTTTGGATTACTAGAAATAGTGAGTGTGTGGTCTATGTAGCACTATTTCTTTTGTAGTTGGGGGCTGCAAGTTCTATAAATCTTGAAAAGAAAATAGTCATGGTATGTTTTTGGCAATGATATTATAAACTATAGATATGTTACGTTCATAGTAATTTGCGTTTGAAATCTGTACCGAGCAATCCAAAACTGCACAAATTGACAAGTTTCACTGATAAGTAAAACAAAAGATACGAAATAGCACGCAATTGAAAGAGATAGCTATAATTTTAATGATTGCACTTCAAAAGTTTCTACTAGATCGCTCTCTCTTTCTTTACCTGAACATGACGTTTTTGCGTCAGTGATTTGTTATATTTGTTTTTGTATATTTAAATATACTAAATAATCTAAGTATCTTTGCATACTCACATGTGGTAAAAGAGATCCCTTGTATTTTGTTTACTTTAGCACTATAATTTGTGCACTTTCGAAACACACGACGGCATTTTACTTATTTTTGTTCAACTGTCACTGACGACTCACTCTGTGGCTTGTTTGACGCAAACTGATTGCGTTGCAACATGACACATTTGGGTATAAATGAGTCTTCTCAACGCGCGTGCATAAGACATATCTACTTCTCGTTTTTTAAAATATCATTGGTTTTTGCTATATTATTTGTCGAATGAGAACTGATAATAAGCGAATAAAAATACAAATAAAATTTGATAGAACCATTTTGTAGCAAAACCAGCGGTTAATTCAATTTTTATAGCAGATTTAGCAATAATAATTCAGAAATGGCACTGGATATCTGGTTATCTATATCATGTATAGTAAGTAGTGACGAACGTAAACAATGTGCATACTTTTCTAAATCGTTATATCGATACTTTCATTTTACAGAATTTTCCTGAAGACCAAGAAATACAAACAAAAATGCAAGTAATAATAGCAACTCTATATAATATATTGATAACAAAATGTAATTAACAAGTGGTAATAACAACTCTATAAATTATAAAAACTTCATTCATTTTTTTTTGTTCATGGTTATGTTTTATAGTGTTGCAATAAAAATATTATCTATCTATAAAATGAGAAAATGATGATCTGGGAAGAATAATGAAATAGGAAAAAATGTATAGATTGGGCATAGCATGATAAAATGGGAAAATGATGATGTGGGATGAATGATGAAATGAGAATAAATTGTATGAATAGGCATCGCATGATGAAATGAGAAAATGACGAAGTGGGAGTAAATCGGCCCCACGACTTTAAAGTTTATGATGACATCCCCCAACAACCGTAAGGTTCTAAGTGTCCGTGTTGGTATAATGCTCTAAGGTGTCCGTTATGGTGGCGTACACATGATCTAATTCACGTTTGTTGTTATGTCCTCTCTAAGTGCGTAATTACTGCAAACTAAAAATAATTAAAGCCACTTTAGTTTAAGAAGAAAAGAATAAGAGACAGAGATTCAAAGTTTAGGGTATATGAATTGATTTTCTCTCAAAATAAGAAAAATGAAATACATGCATGCATCCTCACGCGAGCTTCTTGAGAGAATTTGAAAAGTGACGTAGAACTGTTTTGTTTCATTTGTTAACACTCATGCCCACACACGTCACGAACACATAACGGTTAATAATCCAACATTATTTCACATTAATATTTGACATAACACAAATTTTAATATTAGCTAAAGCTTTAGTTATGATTCTGAGGCCGATGCTGACGATGCCTCATGATGATGCATTTGTCATTGTCATGTCAGTGTCAGTCAGACAACTTCTGTCGACTTCTTGGCGGGAAAGTGAAGAGTCATGTCTGCGGTTTTGTTTTATTTTCTAAAATTTGTGTTATGTCAAATATTAATGTGAAATAATGTTGGATTATTAACCGTTATGTGTTCGTGACGTGTGTGGGCATGAGTGTTAACAAATGAAACAAAACAGTTCTACGTCACTTTTCAAATTCTCTCAAGAAGCTCGCGTGAGGATTTAGTAAAGCCCCACATCTTTACTGAGATACTCGATGGGTTGGGGGGTCTATCATTTCTCACTTCTCATTCATCATCATCATACATGTAGGGAAAAATACTAATGAAATTAAGTAACTAGACAGACAAGAAGTGTCTAGAACGAACGAATAGGCTTGATGATTTCATCCGGAGCCGTAAAATAATACACAAAAAAAATCGAGTTCTTGGCGGGAAAGTGTAGAGTCATGTCTGCGGTTTTGTTTTACTTTCTAAAATTTGTGTTATGTCGAATATTAATGTGAAATAATGACCTTAAAAATAGTTTAATTTTGAGAAACGTATAAATTAAGTTTTCGACTGAAGAACTAGTATCCAAGGTCATGAACAAATTATAAAAAAAATCAACTTCTGTATGCTGTCATTGTCAGTCCAACAAGAAAATATTTTATCGAGTGGGATTAGAAATTCATACAAATCAATTCTTCCTATTAAAAAATGGCTAAGCCTAAAGCAGAAGATGCATCTGAGGATGCTAAAAAGATAGTTGATGATGCAAGAAATTTCATTGAAAAAGCAATTGCGGACATTGGAAAAACATCTGCAACAAAACAGTTAATTTTAGGAACTGCGTCAGGATGGTAATCAATCTTTCATTGTTTGATACTTGCATTTAATTTCTTACATAATACAACTAAACCATTTACAATGAGTGTCATGGACCAATTATTTTAAACATCGCTCATATTTTTAATTACCTACCTAGTACAATAGAAACTTGCTTCGCTTTGTGTTGGGGTAGGTACATACATTGTAACTTGGTTGGTCTTGCGTGACTTATTGTTTATTTTAATCATTAAATTTTTGTTCTTAGTCATATAGTTTCGATGCGTCTTTAAGCTTTAGATTCTTTATTATCTTTAAAAAAGTTGTTACTTCAAAACTTAGTATGATACACACAGCATTATATAAATAAAGATAAATGGGCAACTACGCCCTAACTTAAGTAACCACAACATACAATTTTGTTTGAATATATATTGATTAATGTGTTTATATAATTTCATGCAAATTTTGTCGCAAACAACACACCTCTACAATGCACCTGACCCGGTATGTGTTGGGGCGCAGGTTCAAATCCCGAATATGGAAAATTTTCCACACCTTTTTCAAATTGTTAAAATTTTGTTCTTAGAAATTCAATAAAATATATTTTTTAGACTGTTTCCTATTATTGTGTTTCAGGATTACTGGTTTCATTACTATGAAAATTGGAAAGGTGGCAGCAGTTGGATTAGGTGGAGGTGTAATCTTATTGCACATTGCTAGCCAAAAAGGCTACATTGATATAAACTGGGAAAAAATAAACAAGAAAGTTGACAAAATAAGTGATAAAATTGAGAAAGAATCAACAGGACGATCACCAGATTGGTTTGAGAAGGTTAGTGATGTTCTTATATTAATTTTAAGATCCCTACAAAAATATTAATATAGTAATGTAATAAACCAAAGCTCTAAGTAAAAATAAGTATAAATTTTCACAAAATGTAATAAAATGCATGTATTGAGTAAAATTTGTTATGCATGAATATACTGTTTACGCAAGTTTTGAGTTGTATATATACATTTGTTTTGTCATCTGTGCTAATTTTCACATTTATCTAAGAACTCCTTCTTACCTTGTTGTAACTCCATTTTTAATTTTATGATTTGCTCTTACTATTTCTACTAATGCTATTTAAATGTATAATAAACTTCCAACTCATTTATTTTTGTTCCAGGTATTATTATTTGTCAAACAAAATTCATATTACTCGGCAGGGTTTACAGGAGGATTCTTTTTTGGTATTGCTTCTTCATGAATGACAAACTTTTATTAATGATGTCAAGTGGCTAAATAAATTAGGTACTTACTAAATTATTAAAAAGTTATTGAATATTATTGGTGTAATGTAACATTTAAATAGGTAGTTAGATTAGGGCAAAAATAATTAAAAACTAACTAAGTTGTACAGTAGCAACATAAAAAACAGGTGTGCAGACAACAAATGCCAATTTGCTAATTACTACTTTAAAAATCAACAGATACTTTGTTAAAATGCAGGTTTAAAGCCTGCACAAAACACAATTTGCTCTTGTAAACTAAGGCCATAAGACCTGTACTGGGACTACTGGGAGAGTATAAAGTATACTGAAGACAATAGTCTATATTAGTATTTATAATAATAATATAATACTTAGTTACTTTTCTTATTTTTATGTATGGCAAGTTAGGAGAATTACTGTGCTAGTTTCAAGTAAAGTATTTTTGAAATCAACAAAATTTTAATCCCCTAGTTTTACTTAAAATGTGAGTCCTCAAAGAACTGAGATAATTTAAATATTAGACAATTATCTGTTTTATTTTGTAACACTTAGTTGTTTCTTTTTATAAATGATTATCTGTTAATGTAACCTAATACCTAAAATAATAAAACAGTTTATAAGAATTTACCTATAATACATATAAATCTACAAAATAAAGATTATTTATGCATGTTTTATATTAATATTATTCATATATATAAATAAATTTCATTAGATAAAATTAGCAGTAACTTTAGAAAATAAATTGGGCTAGAAATTTGTTTAGATGTTTGCTAAATTTGGTTTCTAAAAGCACATTTTTGAAAATGCTTAACTTTAGCTGCTTCTGTCATAGGAAGTAATGTAATTGTGACTATAAAAAGCTTGAGCATCTATAATGAAATTAGAACAAACAAATATAAAAGAAAATAATTAAGTACCTAATCAAATTTAAGTTTAAATTGGAAACTTTCTTGTATATTTGTTAAAACCAGAATCTCACATTAAGATCAAGTGTATTTACACAACACAACATAACACAATGCACAAAGTTTGTGACAAATTGTAGTCTGAACCCTGGACTTAACTAAACTACAATAATGTCTGTTAAAACATCCTATTACGGTTTGTTGTAGGTAGAAAGATTTGTGGATCGTAAATTGGATAAAGCTGAAGATTTACTGAAGAAAAGGGAGAAAAAGGCAAAGGTTTGGTATCATAACTTTGTTGGAGAAGAACAATACCGTGCTACTGAAACTCACGTGTTTATGGCTTCCTTTGTTGCTGGAATGGCCCTTGGTCTCGTTTGTGGGAAGTAAAGTTATATAAAATAGGTAGTTACTCTGATTTACCTTAGATACTACATTGTTAGTTTCACACACACTTACACTTAAATTATTAATATGTAACATAACATTTGATTTGAATTGTATTATTATTTGTAGGTAACACCTACTAGGTACTTCTATCTATTTACGTAAATGTTTTGTTTTAAATTTATGAAACATTGAAATGAAACAACTTTTACGGATCTAGGTACTTGTGTTTATTTTACACATTACTATATAACAGTTATCCTGATGTTTCGAACCCAGTAGACCCAAAGTAGATCTGTAAAAGTTGCTTCATTTCAATGTGTAGTGTTCGCATAAACTTTAGAAAACAATTTATGAAACATGTTAAGAAGTCTGAAGACTAAATACTTAAAAGATCAATAACATGTCCTCACCTCAGCGGCTTGTGATTTAGCTGCAGATCGGTCAACTAATACAAATGAGTGGTGAGTGGTGGGCGACTAGCTAGTAGCTATACCTGGGTCAAAGTAAGCTAGGTATCCTGCATATTTGGATAAAGAGGACAGTGTGACTGACTGTCAATACCAACACCATAATATGTGCAGTAAAAGTAAATATTGCTATTGTCAATATTTTCGCCCTTTACTAAATAATTGTTTGTTGTTTTACAGAATGGTTATCGTTAAATAATATGAAAATGGTATTAGTTGACCGTGCCATGGCAATAGCTTGTTCAGACTGAGTGATGTGACCATTTATACAGTTATTTTTAGGTACACTGTACAGTTGTTAAGAGCCCATTATATTTATAATTATTATGTTTTGCTGTAGCTTTTAGCAAATTATGTTACTAATGTTTGTAGAAATAAAACCCTAACCTCTTAACAAGGCACTTTGATTTGTCTACCTGGTCGAAATCAATTAAGTTATGAAAGAATTCATGTGATTAATCTCCATTGTTCAACATTTACCTGCCCTAGTCCACTATCACAAAGATCATAGAGCTTGATATCTGGTACTGGTAAGTCCCACCTTGGCCAACAATAATTTTAAGCATTTTAGTTGTATCATTATTAAACTGTCTCTGCAATATTGCTGTCGCTGTATAGGAAGATATTTTTATGAGCCTTATTTGCAACAGCAGCAGTGGAGCAGAGGAACTCGATGGCGCAGTGATTAACGCGCCCGGCGGTCTGCAATTGCTAAGACTAAATAACTTTCACAAAGGCCGGTCATTAGGTGGGTGACCAAACATTTATCATCTCGAGAGCTCATCCGTGCTTAGGAAGGTTCGTAAAGCCGTTGGTTTGGTCCTGTCTGCTCTTCCTATCTGTCCATAGGGAAGGTTCGAGCCCCAGTAGTGAAGACAAAAATGAGCTGATGATATTGATCCTTATTTTCTGTCTTTGTATTGTCGATCATAACCGTCGCTCGCTAAAGTACAGGGCACGCTATCGCTTGCCGTTATCGCTACGGGTGCCTGAGTGGACACTTATTCGCAGGGAGGTGCTACCCCTAGGGGTAAGACTCGTAGTGGGAGTCCCTAAGGAGGTGGCCGCAGAAGGCAGGGTGGCACTCCATTACCAAGCTACAAGAGTGTACGCCCGCACCATCGGGAAGAGCCCAGCTCAGACTGAGGGGAAGTGCACCTGTAATGGATGCCCCATACACGACTCAAAGACACGGGGTGAGGAGCCTGCCGTGAACCGGTCTACCAACCAGCCTGGAGCCAGCAAGGGAAGCCAGGCGGAAGGGAGCAAGACGGTGCAGGGAGGCTCAAACCCCCACAGCACACAACAGGCGCACAACACGAAGAGGGAGCGGCCCATAGGCGGGGGAGGCGACAATCAGCCAGGTACTCCGAAGGTGGGCGCCGCTGAGACTCGGAGGCCCTGCCTTTTGGACTCGCCCCCACAGCACCACACATCACACCCTCTCCCTATGACGACGAGGCCGAAGGACCGGACACCCCCACCGAGCGTAGCACAACTGCAGCCGCATTGGTGTGGGGGGTCGAAAACGGAAGTGGAGCCCAAATAGGGCCCCTCCCTAGGGACAGGACAGGGACACAGGCACAAAGACAAACACACACATACACTGACAAATGAACACACACAGAGACACACACAAAACAATAAATATAGTTCAATTGAATGATCATCATTGTATCGAAGCCATGACGGAGCTTCGCAGATACGTGATGGAAGAGACAATAGACATAGCCCTGCTGCAAGAGCCATACATCTTAAACGGACGTGTGACAGGGCTCGGTTCTATGGGGTTCTATGGAGACATCATATACCATGAGGATGGTGAGTTAACCCCAAGAGCATGTATAATATATACGCCAGCAGCAGAGCAAGAACACTAGGATTAATAAAAGCAGATTGTTACAGCGACCTCGCAAGTGTTGTAGTAACAATACAGACAGGTGCAGGGAAAGAAGAAAGAGTGCTCCTAGTCTCCGCATACCTGCCCAGCGAGGGGGACTTTGAACTGCCATCCCGAGAAATGGAAAAAACTAAGAAAATACCAAGGTAAGAATATTCCTATTATTTTAGGGTGTGATGCCAACGCACACCATGTGTTATGGGGTAGCACTAACTGTAATAAAAAAGGTGACTTAGAATTCATAAGTGAAACAGGCCTGGAGATACTGAACGTAGGCAACACGCCCACATTCGTCACCAAGGCAAGACGAGGAGTGTAGGACGTCACTATTGCTACATATAGGATAAGCCGACATATAAGGGACTGGAAAACAGACGAAAATGACTCTATGTCAGATCATAGACGAATCACCTTCAGTCTGAAAGCCAAGACTGAAAAGATTCTGATAAGAAATGCGAGGAAAACCAACTGGGACACGTACCAGCACCATCTGGCGAAGTGGGTCCCAGGACGAGACACCCCGCTAGTAGATACCTCAGAAATAGAAAAGGAAGCCAATAGACTGGACGAAGCTCTAAGGGAAGCCTATCACAAGGCATGTCCCCTAAGAGAGATAAGACCAGATATAGAGGACAACCCTGCTCCAGCAGGGTCTTTTTTTTCTGTTTCCCCAGCGCCTTTGTCCACAAAGGCGCTGGGGAAACAGAAAAAAAACACACGGCGAGCTCTCAACAAGGCCTTAAAGAAGAACGATGATGGGAGCTGGCAAATATACAGAGAAGAAAGAAACCTATACAAGAAAGAATGTAGAAGGGAGAACAAGAATAACTGGAAGGCGTTCTGCGCAGGAGTTGAAAGATACCCTGAAGCTGCGCGACTGGTAAAAAAAAGTTCTCCAAGGCCAACACGCGAAGGCTAGAAAATATCAAGAACGGAGAAGAACTAATAACTAAGAACTAATAACTGATCCGGAAAGATACTGGAAGTTATGCCGAAAACACACTTCCCGGATAGTGAAGAATACACAGATGATGATATACCAATCCCCCCAGTTCCCACAGCGGACCGGGAGCCAAAGATAATCATCACTGAGGAACATTTATTGTGGAGCGTCCCATCCTTTCAGCCATACAAGGCAGGGGGACCGGATGAAATCTTCCCGAAAATGTTACAAACAGCTATAAAGTATATAAGCAATGACCCAGCTTAAGCTGGCCCTGTACAACGGCAGCATCAGAACTAAGTACATACCGCAACGAATTCTAAATCGATGACATACCGAGAAAATGGAGGGAAGTGAAGGCAGTATTCATCCCAAAACCTGGCAGGGCATCCTACCAGGAAGCCAAAGCCTTCAGATACATTAGCCTCTCCTCATTCCTACTAAGACACTGGAGAAAATCCTAGATAGAATAATCAGGGAACAAATAGAGAAAAGCGGATCTCCACTACACCAAAATCAACATGCATACATGGAGGGCAAATCCACCGAAACGGCACTCTGCACCACTCTTATCACTCTTATCGCCAAGTTGTGGAGGGCCACAACTTGGTGATAAGAGTGCAATGATCAGTTAGCAATGCAGAATACGCAATGGGCTGCTTCTTTGACGTGGAGGGCGCATTTGATAGAGCGACCCCCGAGTCAATAGCGGCTACCCTTAGCCGCGGAGGAATAGACAGAGACGTATCAAAATGGGTGAAAAACATGCTAAGACACCGACTGATACGCACAGAGATAGCAGGAACAACACGCGCGGTGGTGGCGAAAAGAGGGTTCCCCCAGGGGGGATGTTCGTCGCCATTGCTGTGGTGCCTGCTAATAGACGAATTAGTTAACAAGATTAACAAGATGCACATATACACACAGGTGTATTCTGATGATGGCGTGCTCCTGGTGACAGGCAAAGTCCTCAGCGTCATGTGTGAAATCATGAACAAAGGCCTAAAAGAAGCCCTAGGGTGGTGCAGGAGCAAAGGTTTGAACATAAACCCTGAAAAAACCAAACTAGTTCTATTTACGAAGAAAAGAAAGATAGGGCGCGCTGAACCAGTGACACTGGAAACAGTCAAGGAAGTCAAGTATCTAGGAGTGACACTTGATAGCAAGCTTACCTTTAGGACCCATATAAGTAACACATACTCCAAGGCAAAGATGGCAATGATGCAGTGTAAAAGTGTAATAATAGGTAGAACCTGGGGCATGAAACCAGCAGCGATGGCACTATGGATATACAGAGCAATAATCGTGCCAAGAATCCTACATGGAGCCATCGTATGGTGGCACAGAGCCGCAGTAGGGAAAAACAAGGCAGAGTTAGACAAGGTCCAAAGGCTAGCGGCCCTAGTGACTACGGGCGCGATGAGGACAACATCTACAGCCGCGCTCGAGATCCTACTGGGGCTGAATCCCTTGGACTTAGAAATTAAGAAAAAAGCCATAGAACAATGGTTCAAGCTAAGAAGTACTGGCATATGGACTGGGAACTTCACGGACAAGGGTCACGCCAGTATAGGCAAACAATGCGAAGATAGGCTGTCAATGATCCTCTCCAATAACGACTTAATACGGAAGGAAAGGATTTTTGACAAAAAATATAGAATATACATAGGTTCAAAAGAAAACTGGAGCATGGAAACTGATAGCACCACTTGCTATACAGACGGCTCCAGAAAAGAGTCGACAAAGCTCTCTGGATCCGGCGTGCACATTAAATGTGCAGACGGGACGGAGATAAACAAGTCGATACCGTTAGGAAGATTCGCCAGTGTCTTCCAGGCGGAAATATACGCAATAATGGCATGCGCTGAGATGGCCGAATACCTTACTATTACAGGAAAGATGGCTATCTACAGCGACAGCCAGGCGGCGCTGAAGGCACTAGGCAGAGAAGAAACGACATCAGCAATCGTCAAAGAATGCAAGGAATTATTAAAAAGGCTGGCTAAGAGAACGGACCTGACGATAGCGTGGGTTCCCGGACACAAGGGAAATACGGGAAACGAACAGGCCGACGAACTAGCCAGAAAGGGAGCAGAGGAAAACTTGGTGGGACCGGAACCCCGGCTGCCAATAGCGCACAACATCACCAAAGGAGTAATCAGCCACAGCATAACATCAGAAACCAACCGAAGATGGAGGTCCTTGAATGGTATGAGACAGTCGAAGATCTTCATCAAAGGAATGGATAAGAAAAATACCAGCAAACTAATGGGACTCTCCAGAGAGAACATGAGGCTAGTCATAGAAATCATAACAGGACATTGTCGGCTGAACAGACATCTGACAGTGATAGGAGTGAAAACCGACCCCATATGCCCGGAGTGCATGGAAAGCGAGGAGACCAGCCTCCACCTACTAGCTGAATGCCCTATGTACTCACTGATAAGATGGGAGCTCTGGGGATCGGACACATTGCACATAGAGGACCTAAAGGATCTGAAGGTGGAGCAGATAGCAAGATTTACCAAAGAGACCAAAAGATTCGACGGGGCGCCGTGAAAGCTGGATGAACCTTAACTCCCTCAAAAAGGGAGAACGGGAAAAAGGATGAAGTGGCCCGCAACAATGCGGGTGGATCGTCCGTTCGGCTGGCAACGTCCCCATGAGAAATAATAATAATAATAATGGCTTGTCGATTATAGACAACTGGCGATCAAAAGATTGAAAGAGTAGCGTTTAAGTTCGCGCCCTCTAACATTTAGGTATGTATTTTTATTGTGCTTGCAGGGACACTTTGCTAAAATTTAAAGGCAAAGATAATATTGTAGTTTAAAAAAATATTTATTATTTTACATTTGCAATACACAAGGCATTCAGTTAAAGTAGTTAACATAATAATTAAAAAGTTGTTTTGATGGTAAACTTTCTAAATGTGCTTTAAATTTCCTTAAATAATCATCTTTTAACAAGGACACAGCCCTCCGATATCGGCTTTTCTGTATATTAGACAGAACAGCCCAAGTTTCGGTTGATTCTTTATTTCTTGATTTGATTGTTTCAAATAATTCTCTGGCAGTCCTGCAACAAAAGTGTAGGCTAAGCAAATCTTAAAATTAAATAATGGTGGTACTTTTGAAGACAATACACATTCACAAGCAAACTTATTTTAATGACTGCTATCCTTGATGTTGGCATATTTTACATATAAAACATAATAATATTGAGTCACAAAAATGTACACGAAGTTTCCTTTACCTAATACATGGTAGTTCAGGCTCAGCTAAAACATCCGCTGAATGTTGTTCATTATTTAAACAGCTGCCAATTTGTTGATGTGGATCATCACCATATGTTTCTAATACATCCATGTCAGTGCTAGGTAAATCCCTTTCAACTATACTGTTTATTGGTAATAATGAATCATGTATGTTGTCATTATGTTCATCGTCATCATTATTGATTGCTTCTATAGTAGTTCTTTCATCTTCTACAACTGCTGTGTTAGTTTCTTGTTTTGTTGTAATAATCTGCCTAAAAATATTCAAATTCATTAATTATAATAGCAGACAAACCTGCAATAATATTTTTGGTAATTTAATTGACTCTATGCTGAGTTTAGTTCTAACAACTTTACAATCAAGGAGAGAACAAGCTGCTGGTACTGAGATGTAGGACATTTTATTTATTTATTTGTGAAAGGCACACTGACAAACGTATATATCATACGACCAGTCAGACTGCGAAATAGTATACATATTGTGTATAGAAAATAAATAAAAAACAACTTTATTTGCTTATAGATTATATTTATTTGTGAAATGTCGGATGTATATACATATGTATATTATAAATCTAGACCACTTTACATGTACCTAGTGTACCTACATAGGTTCACTTGCGTACCTGCCATGATCTTTCTTTTTCAAATAAGGTTGTGTTTTCCTTAAATAATCTGCCTGTTTCTTCTTGTGATTAAGTTGACATTCTTCATAGACTCTTTTAAACTGTTCTTTTTCACAATTGCTGAGAGTCACCCATGACTTAATTGCTTCCATCATTTTATTCTGAAATATTTTGAAAAATCTTTAATACCGACTTACCAAACAAATTGTAGACATTTTGTACCAATATTGAGATTTGTAAAGTTACACTTTTTCTAGGATAGTTACTAACCTTAGAATCATTTCTTCTTTTACAGTATAACCTTATGTACAGTTTTAAAACTGTTGAGGGGAATGATTTTTTACTTATTTTCAGTTCCATCCGTATATATTACTAGGTACTATATTTATATTTTTAAACCAACCAAGACATAACTTGCTAAACAACCCAGAATGAATCAATGAAAGCAATCAATGTAAAAATTAAGAGTTCAAGTTTTGTTCGCTATGTAGTAACTGGAGTAGAATTTTAATAAACGTATTATTATTTGCAAGTTCGGTCAGAGATTGAGTTCAATTCATTTAAAAGTTTTGTTTTCTGGAAAATAAGTTTAATTTGGAGGAAGGAAGGAGAGTAGATGCAAAAAAAAATCAGATACTTTTTTTTTAAATGTAGTTTGTCTCTGAGGAACCGGCTAATGTCATAGACCATGCTGCCATGTCATTAGTTTCTTAAATTCATTAGTACCTATTATACTATAGGATGATGATTGATGATGTATGATAATAGAACTGAGAAGTGAGAAATGATATACTGATATACCCCCCAACCCCTCGAGTATCTCAATAAAGATTTATTGAAAGAATTTGTAAAGTGCCGTTGCACTGTTTTGTTTCATTTGCCAACACTCATGCACACTCACGAACACTTAACGGTTAATAATCCACAATTATTTCACATTAATATTTGACTTAGCACAGAAAATAATACAAAACCGCAGACATAACTCGGTCCCACCCAAACCTCGAGTATCTCAGTAAAGATTTGGGGCTTTACTAAGTCCTCGGGCACGGGCAGACTTCTTGAGAGAATTTGAAAAGTGACGTTGCACTAATGTTTAACTTGCCAACACTCATGCACAGTCACGAACACTTAACGGTCAATATTTCATATTAATATTCAACCAAACACAAATCTAATATATAAAATTCTCGTGTCACAGATTTCGTTGCCATACTCCTCCGAAACGGCTTGACCGATTTTGATGAAATTTTTTGTGCTTATCCGGTATCTATGAGAATCGGCCAACATCTATTTTTCATCCCCCTAAATGTTAGGGGTAGTCCACCCCTAAATTTATTTTTTATTTTTTAGACAAAATTTTTAATTTCTATTTTTTTATGATACAACATACAAAAATACATACAATCCTCAATTTTCACCCTTCTACGATCAACCCTTATTTTTTAATAGCCATTTTAGTAATTTAATCATTTTTCCTCTCCGGTCGAAAACTGATCAATCGTCATTTAATTAGTTATCCCCGCCAGATGTCTACAGGTGTCACTTCTGAACCAGTAAACAGCCCTAAATTTTCACCCTTCTATCACCAACCCCTATTTTTTATAGCCATATTAATCACTTGATCGGTTGTCTCCGCCAGGCGTCTACCGTAGTCACTTCTCACCCAGTAAACAGCACGGAGTAGGAATGACTATCAATAAGTCGCAAGGCCAAACGATGTAAAATTTAGGCTTAGATTTGAGCACACCATGTTTTTCACACGGAAAATTATACGCGGCATGCTCTCGAGTGGGCAAACCATCCAGTTTGTTTGTGTTAGCTAAAACCCATCCGATGACCGGCCTTTGCGAAAGTTGCTTAACCTCAGCACTCGCAGACCGGGCGCGTTAACCACTGCGCCACCGAGCTCCTCAAATTATAATACTTAAATTATAATAAAGTAAAAAAATAAATGTTTAGTGTTTTGTTATTTTTATATTTCGTCATCGTTCACAGGGCTTCATGCCCCTTTCGCTCACATCCTAACACACTTACAATAAGTTTCTTTTTTTCTACCCTACAAATGCCCTAGAAATAATTGGCAAAACAACGTTTGCCGGGTCAGCTAGTCTATATATATAAAAATGAATCACTGAAATGTATGTACGCGCATAACTTCCGATCGACTGCACAAAATTGGATAATTCTTCTTTTTTGAGTTTGTTATTGTTAGGACAAGGTTTGTACATAAGAAAATTAAAAGAAAAAAAAGATATTTTAGTAAAATATGACATTTTTAAATATCATGTTATCTCAGAATAATAACTAAAGCTATATGTAGAAACCGGACTAAAGTAGCAACACACATTCATCAGTTCGTACTATTTTAACTAATGAATCTAAGTGATGTATTGGAAAGAGATCGATTGTCCCTTTTCTTTCGTTATTTCGAAGGTGTCACCAGATTTTTGACGTCATATTTGAGGTAATGTAGTGAGTGGAGTGAGTGACTTTTTATAGGACTCACCGATTATCTGATGACCGTTTAACATAACAATACAAAAAATAAAAACTAAGAGTCAACCATTTGTTGCACTCCAACCTCCTTTTCTAGCCATAAGATAGAACGGAACTAAACATAGTTGCACGATTTTTATTTTAGCCATCCTTCTATAGCTTTAGTTATTATTCTGAGCATGTTATGAAAAATGAGGGAGTAAATGAATGTGACTGAATGACGTACAGAGCATTTGACAACTTCAAATGGACAATACGTCATCCCAATAATATTATAATTATGATTATGATACTCTTTGTCCTTAGATGAATGATAGATCTCGCTGCACTCGACTGCAGCGTACCTATCATTAATTTATGTCTTTGTCATTACCGCTTTTTTTGCAAAAGATATCGGTGTTTGGTGTGTTTGAAGGTTTATCGTAGTGTTATTTAATGTTATTGATTTAAAGAAAATGCCACCTGTGAGGCGTCAAAATATCGGTCGGCGTACGCATAATGCATATCGAGTTCACAACACGGTCCATGAATCATGTTCTTCTTCACTATTTCATACAATTCTAGATTTACTTCGGGAATTTCTGCGCAAATTATTGAGTCAATTTCATCTGATCTTATTTTATCGAGGCAGTCCTCTCTTCTGCCACTCTACAGAGTAGGTACATCCAACATCGTACGTCTCCGAAGACATGATATTTTACAGTGAAGTTCATAAGCGCTTTGAGTTTCTGGTTGAACACTCGTGCTGTTATGTCATGACGATCGCTGGATGATTGACCGGATAATAACAGATTAGTGATTTCTATCCATTTTGGGTTGCACGTGAAAGTAATATATGGCGTACGTAGATCATAGCATCTGGCGCATTATTTGTGCGTGTGGCTTGTGTGTGTCTCAGGCTTTCCACATACGTATAAAAATATACATATATTATAATATAGATAAAGACAGAGTAATACGTATACATATTCTATCTTCTATCTAATATATATAAAATTCTCATGTCACATGTAGGTAGGTTGCCATAAGTACTCCTCCGAAACGGGTCGATCGATTTTTATGAAATTTTATATGTATATTCGGTAGGTCTGACAATCGGTCGTAATCTATTTTTTAAACCCCTAAGTGATAAGGGTGGTCCACACCAAATTTTTTTTTTACCTTTTTGGTTTTTTTAAAAAAAATTTTTTGCCTTAAATATGTGACATTAAAAAATACATTCAACCCTAAATTTTCACCCTTCTATCACCCACCCCTATTTTTCAAAACCAAGTTTGTTTGTGTTAGCTAAAGATTGGCTAACAAAAAATATTGTATACACTGTAGCATTAATAGATTGATATTGTTTGTTAGTGATATTGTCGTAATTAATGTTATATAAAGGAATAAATTATAATCATCATCAGCTTATTTTATGTCCCCACTGCTGGGGCACGAGCCTTACCTACGGATAGACCCTATCCATCCGTAGGTAAGGCTCGTGCCCCAGAACGGGCTTTTCAACCACCACGCGGGCCCAGTACGGATTGGTGGTTGTTAACGACTGCTAATACAACTGGGACCAACGGCTTTACGTGCCTTCCGAAGCACGGAGAAGCTCAAGATGATACACTTTTGGTCACCCATCCGATGACCGGCCTTTGCGAAAGTTGCTTAACCTCAGCACTCGCAGACCGGGCGCGTTAAACACTGCGCCATCGAGCTCCTCAAATTATAATAATAAAGTAAAAAAATAAATGTTTAGTGTTTTGTTATTTTTATATTCTGTCATCGTTCACAGCGCTCCATGCCTCTTTTACTCATATACTCGTACACATCCTCACACATAACAAAACATACCAGATTTCGCTCGCGCGCCGGACGCACGTCTCGCTCGAGCTTCCTCCGCGCCCGGTTCAAGATCCCGTTTGCTGTCTCGGTCCTTATTATCGTGTGCCGATAAAGCTCCGGTGCACGGTACGCCGCGTCTCAAACGCTTTCGTCGTGATTGTCATCGCGGGGCGCTTGTCGCCGTTTCACACGACAGGGTGTCATTTTCGAGTCTGCGCTTAGCAGCCAACTGGTGGATACGTAACCGTGACAACTAAGCCAGTTGGGGCACTGACCCGGCTGCCCTCCTGACCCTCCTGGGGGGAAAACACTCCGGAAGAGTTCTGGCAAAGTTGGCCTTGGGGGATCTCCTAGTCAACTCAGAACTTTAGCTACACTAGAGTCTAGTTTTAGTTACACACCCTACGGTGAATTGATTTTCACCGGAGGATACACTATTAGGGCCTACAAGCTAGGTCCCTTTTCAACTCACGCCTCCCTGTCTACAGACAGGGAGGGTCTGACACTACTCACGCATCTCGGTGTATGGCCTTAGGCCACACACTGAGATGGAGATCGAGGTGATCGAGTCCTTGATAGGACAAAGTCAACCCGATGCGTTGATAGTCCTTCAGACTGCCCACACAAACAAATTGTCCTCCTCTGCGCCCTCCGCGCGTCCCTCGCCTTATGCGAAACCGGCTGTGCAACTGCCGGCCCCGCTAACCGCCCTTCTTAACCCCGCGCTCGGCACTCCGCCGACCGACGCTAGGCCCATCGTTCGGCTGCCTCAGCCAGCCTCCCCGTCTCCTCTTAACGAGCCCATTTACGCTCCAATCGAGCCCCAGCCCGAGCGCCTAACGCTCATGCCCAATTTCGCTCCCGTAGCGCCGTCGTCCGCTCCCGAGTTAGAGATGGAGGTTTGCCCCTCCGCCTCTAACGCGGAAGAGGATAGCCCGTACGTCACGGGCTCCGAGTCCGAAGAGAGCTCATCGCAATCCGATGAAAACTCATCTGACTCGGAGTACGAGACGGTCGGGAAAAACGGAAAGCGTGTCCGCAAGACCGCCCCTCCCTCCGTCCCCCCGCCTAAGGCCGCGAAACCGAGTAGCGCGCCTAACTCCCGTCCTTGCTCCCCGAGGCCCGAGCCGGCCCAGCCGCGTAAGGACAAAAAGCCCTCGCCTATCTTTATACAAGATAGCGTGGCATTGTCGGACAATGCCACAAATGCCAACGTTACGGGCATGCCGCCCGTAACTGCTTTGCGCGCCCCCGGTGCGTTAAGTGCCTGGGCGACCACGGCACTGACGCGTGCCAGAGGCCCAAAGCGCCGGCACCGGTTTCCGACGCCCCGCCCGGTTGCGTAAACTGCGTAGAGTTGGGTCATACCGCGAATTATCGCGGTTGCCCCAAGGCTCCGCGTAGTAACGCAACCCGCGGGTCGGGACCGCGCCGTAACCCCGCGACCCGCGCCCCTCCGCCTTCGCAGATCGCAAAAGTTTCGCTGCGCCCCGCGGCCCCCTTACCACCGCACCGCAACGCTTGGACTACACCGCTAGCTCCTAAGCTCGCGGCGCAGGCCCCCGCGCTAAACTCGCTTGCCGAGTTTCCCGCGGCTGGCCCGGCTCGTGACCCACCTCCGCCTCTGGCCCCTACTCCTATGGAGCAAAGCCCTCCCGAGGCCCCTCAGGCCGCTGTCCCTGTGGCCAAGGCCCCTCAGGCCAAGGCTAACAAGCCCAAGGCCCCTAAGGCCAAGCCCCAACCGGCTAACAAGCCGGCCCCCGCCCCTAAGGCACCCGCCCGCAGCACCCGTTTGCCGCGACCGTTGGTGCTTGCCCGGTTAGCTTCACCGCCATGTCTACGGCTGTCGAAATTGTAAAGATTTATCGTTACAAGGACGAAATCGTAGAGATGGTGGAGAAGCTGCGCGAAGCCGCGTCCGACCCGTCCGCTTGCCCCGCCACTATCATGGCGGCTATCTTTAACGATCACGGTCCACTTTTGGACATGATCACGTCCCTTTTTGACTCCCTAAAGACTCAAAATGAATAATACGCCCAATCACAGATTAAAGCCCCGCTCCCTAACGGTTGCGTTTTTCAACGCGAACGGTTTCCTAAAACAACGCGACGAAGTGTTCGAGTTTTTAACCGAACACGCCGTCGACGTATTACTAATACAGGAATCTTTCCTGAAACCCTCTAACCGAGACCCTCGCTTGGCTAACTTCAACCTCGTCCGTAATGATAGAGATGGCCGCGGAGGCGGCACTCTTATCTATTACAAGCGGTCACTTCACTGTGTCCCGCTCGACCTCCCGCAACTTTCCGATCTAGAGGTTTCGGTCTGTCGGCTAGGCATGACAGGCCACGCGTCTATCACTATCGCTTCCGCTTATTTGTCCCCAAATAAGCGTTTGACACAACCCGATCTCGAAGCGCTGTTCGCTATGGACACCGCCGTCATTATTGCCGGCGATCTCAATAGTAAACACGCTCAGTGGAGTTGCAATTCAACCAACCGTAACGGTCGGGTGTTGAGCCAACTCGCTGAGTCAATGCTCTTCGATATCGTCGTGCCTATGGAGCCCACCCACTATCCGTTAATAGATAATCACACCCCTAACCCGCTAGATATGGCACTCCTACGGAACGTAACCTTGCGGCTGCGTTCTATAGAAGTGATCCACGCGCTCTCCTCTGACCATAGGCCGGTTGTTTTACAGTTAGGCCCCCCCACCGACCCCACCCCCGTCATTAAGGTGGTGACTGACTGGGATAAGCTCGAGAAGCTTCTCGAGCCTACCGCCAGTGAGTCATTAAACCAGATTCCCGACGTCATTGACTCGCCTCACGAGACAGTGGCCGCGATCGACGCCCTCGGTAGTCACCTCACTAACGCTATAAGCGAATCGTCCCGGCGGGTTGTAGCGACGGCTGACCATCGCTTCAAACTGCCGGACGATATGAGGCGACTATTGCGGGCGAAGAACGCCGCCACTCACGCTTACGACTCCTATCTCACCTCGGATAACCGGGCTCGTATGCGCTCCCTGCAGCGCGCTGCTAGAGAACGCATAAAAGAGCTCCGCGGTTCGAGTTGGAATGGCCTTCTAAAAGATATCACGCCTTCTCACCTAAAAGATGAGGTGCAAACGCTCATCAAGCGTCTCAAACCCCGTAGTGCCCCCGGGGCAGACGGCATCTCGAACAAGATCCTTAAGATCTTACCCGCTCAGCTCATCCTTTTAATAGTAGCTATCTTCAATAGCGCCATGACTAACGCTATCTTTCCCGCTGCGTGGAAAGATGCGGTAGTCATAGGTATTCATAAGCCCGGTAAATCGCGTACCGCCCCCTCTAGTTATCGCCCCATCAGTCTTCTCAAATCGTTGGGAAAACTGTACGAACGCGTTCTAGTTTCCCGATTAAGGGACTACATCCTCTCTAACAATCTCCTTATCAACGAGCAGTTTGGGTTCCGGCCCAAACACTCGTGCACCCATCAATTGCACCGCCTCACGGAGCATATCCTTACCGGTTTCAATAAAAACCGTCACACGGGCACCGGAGCTCTTTTCTTCGACGTCGCGAAGGCGTTCGACAAAGTCTGGCACAACGGCTTAATTTATAAGCTGTACAAACTCGGCGTGCCAGACAGACTCGTGCACATCATACGAGACTATTTGTCGGGCCGCTCCTTTCGCTTCCGCGTCGAAGGAACGCTCTCCGCCCCCCGCCCTATTCGAGCCGGCGTTCCGCAGGGATCCGTGCTCTCTCCAATCCTCTTTGCGCTTTACGCAAACGATGTCCCCAAGTCCCCCGGCGTAGAGCTAGCTCTATTTGCGGATGACACCGCGCTATTTTCGTCTGGTAGAGACAAGACCGCGGTTTCCAACCGACTTCAAAAGGCCGCTGTTGCAGGGCTCCGTGGTTAAATAATAACACAACTGGTTAATGTATCGGAGTATAATTTCTGACTAGTTTTAATAACTAAAAATACAAGTATATATATTAATCAATAAACAAAGAAATTGGCGGGGGAGATTAGTTGACTGTAGAAAGTCACGAAACAGGAACTAATAGGTTTTGCTTAATTTACATAAAATGTCTCTATATTAAATCACGTTATTAATTATCTCTATTAAATATCACGAACATTACGTGCTATGAATATTGTGCTGACGGCACATTACTTCCCCCTTTAGAAAAAAAAATAATAATAATAATAAATTACAAAATAACATTAATAAAAACAATGCAAAGAACCCTAATTAAAATTACGAATAATAACTTAGTGGTATAGTAATAGTAATTTCAACCTTGCAGACTGCGCGTAAATGAATAATGCTGATTCCGCGTCTTGTTCTGTTCGCTAGCGCCGATAATACTTCTTTATTCTGAACGCAAATGTGTGACATAATATGATAGGTGCGACTTATAACACTCTCGGGAACGTGATTATAAAGCGAATCTTACAGGCTGTCGAGAGATACGACCAGCTCGTGTGACAACGTTCTTATCTGGTCGTGTGCTTACTATCTGCTTTGTCAGTGGTTCTTGATCGGCTTTCAGTACGAACGCTGGTTTGATTCTGTCTATAGAGATTCTTACGCGTTTGTCGCCTTGCAATATTACGAAATTTTTATCACTTCTGTCAATGACTTGATACGGACCATCGTATGGAGGACTGAGACTAGGACGCAAACGATCACATCTCACGTACACATGTGAACATTTTGACAAGTGAGGATGAACGAAAGTATTATTATTCGAGCTCTCTCTTTTGGGAATAGATATTGCTTTTGTAATATTTTCTCTCAGATTGGTAACGAAATCGTTAAACGTTTCCTGTTGTTCGCAACCAAAAAATTCTCCTGGTAGTTTAATCGTGGCGCCATATACCAATTCGGCGGCACTGAAACCAGTATCTTGACGAAAACAAGCACGAAGTCCCAATAAAACGGTTGGTAACTCTTCCATCCAGTTGGTTGTATTGCCTCTTGCGATCAATGCTGTCTTTAGCGTTCGATGTAAACGTTCCACCATGCCATTCGCCTTGGGATTATATGGAGTAGTCCGTATCTTATGAATACCCATTAGCTTGGCTAATTCTTTGAAAAGGTTTGACTCAAACTGTCTCCCCTGATCGGTTGTGATCATCTCAGGACATCCAAATCGCGATATCCATCCTCCGTAAACGTGGCGTGCGACTGATTCGGCTGTAATGTCTTCAACTGGAAAAACTTCGGGCCATGAAGTGCATCGGTCAATCATCGTGATTAAATATCTTTTATTCTGAGATACAGGTAACGGTCCTACAATGTCTAAATGAACGTGAGCAAAACGTTGAGCAGGCATAAACTTTCCGAGTGGCGAATTTGTATGTCTAAGCACCTTTGAGCGTTGACATTGTAAACATGACTCACACCATTTGTTTATATCCGTATTCATGTTAGGCCAAATGAACTTTGTATTAATCATTTTTCTCGATGTATTTTTTCCGGGATGGTTTAAACAATGTATGCCCTCAAATGCGGTCTTTCTGAATTTCTGAGGTAAGAACGGTCTTGTTTTTCCCGTAGAAACGTCGCAATACACCGGTATTCCGTGTTTATTTGATGTGGCCAAAATCATTTTTAATCTCGGATTTTTAATAAGTTCTTGGAGTTCGGGATCTAACTTTTGTTTAATAGACAACTCTTTGTAATCTATGTTGGACGGTATAGTTATTTCATCAACTGTCCTTGAGAGTGCATCTGCAACTACGTTGTCGTGACCGCTAATGTGACGTATATCGGTAGAGAATTGCGAAATGTATTCCAAGTATCTCACTCTACGTGGTGTGTCATTTAGTGACGGCTTTTTTGAAAATGAATGAACCAACGGTTTATGATCCGTGTAAATAATAAATTGCCGACCTTCTAGTAGTCGTTGAAAATATCGGACTGCTGCAAAAATTCCTAGCAGCTCCCGGTCGTAGGTTGAATACTTCATCTGAGCTGTACTAAATGCTTTTGAGTAAAATTCTAGCGGCTTCCAACCTTGTTTACATTTTTGATGGAGCACGGCGCCCATACATTTTAAACTCGCATCAGTCAATAAGGCAAGTTCAGCTGTTGGAGAAGGGTGCGTCAAAATTGCGGCATCCAGAATGTTTTGTTTGCAACTCGAAAATGCCGATTCCGCTTCCTTCGTCCATTGAATAATAGAATTGTCATTTTTCTTTGTTTGCTTTAAATAGTTGTTGAGAGGAACTTGATGTTGGGCAGCTAAACGTAGGCTTCCTCGATAAAAATTGACCATGCCCAAAAATCTTCTAAGCTCCTTAATGGTTTTAGGTTTAGGAAAATCTTTGATCGCCTGCACTTTCTCACTTGTGGGGCTGATACCATTGCTTGAAATGTGGTAGCCCAAAAAATCCAATTCTTTCTTCCAAAATTCGCACTTTTCCAAGTTTATTGTAATGCTGTTCTCTTGAAGTCGCTTAAATATAATCTCCAAGTGTTCCTCATGCGTTGATTCTGTAGAACAGATCAGTAAATCATCTACGTAAGCAAACACGAAGTCTAAGTCGCCAAATATTGAATTCATAAACCTTTGAAATGTCTGTGCAGCATTACATAGACCAAACGGCATTCTGGGAAACTCAAATAGTCCAAATGGAGTAATTATCGCTGTTTTTTCTACGTCTGCAACCTCAATGCAATGGAAAGCTTTTTTGATATCAATTTTGCTAAATAAACACTTTCCTTGTGCGACGTACGTGAAATCTGTTAACCTTGGCAATGGATATCTGTCTGGAACTGTGGCTTTATTAAGCATGCGATAATCACCGCACGGTCGCCAGTCGCCATTCTTTTTCTTTACTATATGCAGAGGACTGGCCCAGGGGCTATTGGATGGTCTACATATTCCCATCTCCATCATTGTTTGAAATTCTTTCTTGGCCACCCGGTATTTATCCGGGGGTAGAGGTCGCGCACGAGCATATACTGGAGGGCCTTCCGTTACAATATGATGTTGCACTCCATGCTTTGGTTTGCACTTAAATGCTGTCGGGCGGGTCATGTCTGCGTACTTCTCAATGATCCGCCTAACGCTATCCGGAAGGCGGGAGTTAATAGTAGTGACGCTGCTATATCCTTCCGCTCGAGAAACAGTGGCTGGAGTTGATAATTGTGTTAGCTTATCAATCAATTTCATGCCATGAATATCTACCAAAAGTTTGTGATGTTCCAAAAAATCTGCGCCCAATATTGACATATTTACGTCTGCGATAATAAAAGTCCAGCGGTAGGGGCGTCGTAACCCTATGTTGAGCGAAAGCGTCTTTTCATCGTATGTCTTGATAGGGGTGCCATTAGCTGCGTATAAATTATAACTGTCAACTTGCTCTGTAATATTATGTGGTCTCTTGATAACCGAAATATTTGCTCCTGTATCAACCAAAAACCTTATGTCATTATCAGTATCTCTGACGGTAAGGCGGTTTGAAGGATTAACAGTACAGATTTCCGCCGGTGTCCGTACTGTAGTTAGTTTTCCGACTGCTTGCCAGCTTCCCAGGCGCACAGTTATGTATGCACTTACGCGCGCGGTTTTTAAAATGCCGATGATAAAAACATACTTCATTCGATGCGGACCTTGACAATGACTGGCCTCGTGACCTAGATCGCGGTCGGTCGTAGCGTCTACGCTGAAATGAGCTACGTCGGCTGTGCTCGCTACGCAAACTTGCAATTTCCAACTGCATTTGAGCTATTTGCGATGTTAATTGCGTAACGATGTCTACTTGTGACGACCTTGAACTTGAGTTAAGCCTAGAGTTCTCTAAAATTTTGTCAGCCATCTCGCTCATCTTATCCAGTGAAAGGTTTTCTGTGACGGCTAACACCGTGGTTACTGACGAAGGTAATTGACGTTACCAAAACAGTCGAATTGTGTCGTCATTCATTTTTCCACTGCTTATCTGCTTCATTCGGCGTAACAACTGAGACGGCCGTTGGTCGCCGAGATCCATTTCGGCAAGAAGCTTCCGGAATTGCCTCTGCTCTGTTTCTTCATAACAATTTATTAGGCGTTGTTTAATGCCATCATACTTTTGTTCTGCCGGTGGATTAATGAGTAAATCGCTAACTTGCTGTATCTCGTTTTTCCCCAATTTCGCGATGACCAAGTTGTACTTGTAATCGTCGCCTTGTTTCTGAGGTGCGACGATCGCTTCAAACTGGGTGAACCATAGCCGTGGTGAGTCTGTCCAAAAATCGGGAATGCGGTCACCAATGGAAATTGCTGCTATCTCCGGTGTCTCTGTGAGAAGACTGCTCCTGATGCCCGTTGGTAGTGTGGGAGCCATTGTAAAAAATGAGCCAGAAATGTTATTTAATTCGTACCAGTGTGATGTAGTTTTTCTTCTTCCGGGCGTGACTATGTCGGGCGATTCTTCCGGGCGTGACTGTCGTTGGGTGATTCTTCCAGGCGTGACTTTTGTCGGGCGATTCTTCCAGGCGTGACTTTTGTCGGGGTCACCAATTGTTGCAGGGCTCCGTGGTTAAATAATAACACAACTGGTTAATGTATCGGAGTATAATTTCTGACTAGTTTTAATAACTAAAAATACAAGTATATATATTAATCTATAAACAAAGAAATTGGCGGGGGAGATTAGTTGACTGTAGAAAGTCACGAAACAGGAACTAATAAGTTTTGCTTAATTTACATAAAATGTCTCTATATTAAATCACGTTATTAATTATCTCTATTAAATATCACGAACATTACGTGCTATGAATATTGTGCTGACGGCACAGCCGCTAACACCCTCGGCGCTTGGTTTCGCAAGTGGCGGATCGAAGTGAACCCCGAGAAAAGTGCCGCTGTGTACTTTCATCGGGGTCGCGACGAATCCTGCCGTCCGATTCGCTTATTTGACCGCCCTATCCCATGGGCTAGGCAGGTGAAATATCTCGGTGTCACCCTCGATAGGAAGCTTACGTTTGCACCCCATCTCAAGATCGTCCGTAACAGGGCCGCGTTCTTTTTAGGTCGGTTATTCCACCTTGTAGGCAGGCAGAGTAAAATGTCTCTTAGAAATAAGACGACAATTTACAAAGCCTGCATCCGCCCAGTCATGACCTACGCTAGCGTAGTTTTCGCGCATTCCGCGCCCTCCCACTTGTACCCCCTACAAACCCTACAAAACCGCTTCATGCGAGGCGCGACGGGTTGTCCGCATTACGTTCGTAATGTAGACCTCCATCGCGACCTCGACCTCCCCACAATCAAAGACTTTATCAAGGACGTCTCCCGACGTTACTTTGATAATGCCCCCCATCACCCTAACCCGCTTGTTGTGGCGGCCGCCAACTACAAAGTTGAAGGCCTTCCCGCAACAAGACGGTACGCGTCTAGGCGTCCTAAGCACGTCCTAAACGACCCCGACGACCCAATTACAGTTGCGAACGCCCCCCCGCCCGATCCTCCAAATGACAGCACACATTTACAGAATACACTAAACATGCACACTATTTTAGGCCCAAGACACCGTACTCGTAGAACAAGGGTACGAAGAACCGGTTCACACGCGCTCGACGCCGGGCACAGTCATGTGCCTGGGCGCTCCCCTCCTCCTCCACGGCCCGGTCTACCCGAGCCGAGGTCCGTGCCTTTAGAGGCGCCCTCGGGTGGATCCGCTCCCCGATCCGATCCGAACCCTTCGGAGACTCTGGGAGGGCACGGGGACGCGCACTTTTAAGTGTGCCATGCCGTACCCCTCTAGAAATCCTCCGAGGGTGATTCGTTTCAACACGGCTTGAGGTACCCTTTACGTACCTCGCCGCCCCTAAAACAAGCCCGGTGAAGCTGAAAATGCCCCTCGGCAATCAGCAGTCTCTCTCCAAAAAAAAAAAAAAAAAAACATCCTCACACACTTAACTACAATAAGTTAGTTATTTTTTTCTACCCTACAAATTCCCTAGAAATAATTGGCAAAACAACGTTTGCCGGGTCAGCTAGTTTTAGAATTTATAGCAAAACCACAGACATGACTCTTCAATTTCCCGCCAAGAAGTCCTGTCACTGTCAGAGTGTCAGTCAAAATGTCAATGTAAATGTTTTCCGCATCGTTAGACACTAGTTAAAGGGATCACATACATACAGTCTAATCATGTGTTCTCTGAATCATCTTATAAGCATGTGGTTCTCTACCATCTCACCAAAATATGTTGATTCCTATTTCTGGTTTGTTTACCTCTTAGAGCATTAAACCAACTTTAATGCTCTAAGGTTTACCTGAGTTGGGAGCCAATGACGTAGGTATGAAACCTACCTATACCTACACTTAAATAAATACTATACTATACTATATATATACCTATACCTATGATTTTATCTCCTAAATTGATTGTTGTACTCGTGGTTGTACTGGGTTCCTGGAAGCTTTTTAGGTGTGCCGCTCGTTTGGGGCTACAATGATGTAGCGGCTGACCATACCGATTCGGGTTTGCTGCCAGAGGCGCACTTACTTGATTTTTTACAAATTATGAATGAGTTTATATGCTATATCATGGAAAGTTTTATGTAGAATCCAAATATATATAGAAGTCGGTAGACTTTCTAACAAATTATCGAGTAATCTCCAAAAGAATACACTGTTCCCAACCCGCAAGAGGCCCCGCGGGGAGGTGTGTGTGCCAGACGGGGGAAACGGCGCGGCGCGCGCGGGCCCAGCCAGCTAAAAGGCTAGATGTGCGTTACCTCAGCGGTAAGGCGGGCGCGGCGGAATGTTGTCGAATTTATTGAATTCTTGATAAGTATAGAATAATTATTAGTGCCTCATCTCGGTTGCTTTTTGTTATTCATCATAACTTGGCCAATTTATCACTGTATTTCGCTTCATTTGTCATTTTTAATATAAATCATTAAATTATTAGGTATTGGGCTGAAAATTTACAGATGGCTAGTTGAATGAAGGCACTAATTATTTGAATGTGTTGAATGTGTTTTTTAATTGTGTAACATGTGTTATTTCCCCTGTGTGGTGCCGGGGATAAAGAATTGCACCACCCCCTCTCGTCCCGTGGGTGTCGTAAAAGCCGACTAAGGGACTATTCATGGTTATTGATTGAAGCTCTGAATACTTAGATTAATAAAATGACAATCCAAATATATTAATTAATTAAAAAATAAAATATAATTAAAGGTCACTTTAATGCATCTTTGAAGCAATTTATTCGCATTTTATACACTTTCTCTTCTAGTACACTTTTTAAATACTTGATACATCCTATCGCAAATTAATAACTTATCTAGACTTCCTTTGATGCTTTCGCATTTAGTAATTTTTCTATACAATTGTTAGATTAATTAGCAAAAATGTGACTTTTATAGCCATTCGTAGAGGACTTCGCAAATATTCTACTGTTGTACAGTCCGGTAAAAACTAATTAACCACCTTCTAAAACATATAGTTGTGCCTTCAACAACTTGAAGGAACTTTCTCTAATCTACGTTGAAGTGATTTACATCTAGCCTATTTACTTATTTATTTATATATTATATACACACAAACAAATAGAAGGCAGAACATAGTAAGAACAGACAAGTACATTACTTACATTATGTGGTATGGAAAGTGCCATAAATAACATTTATGATTAATAATTAACGTCAATGAAGTGACAGCAAGTACGATCAATATTAAATTATAATTTGCCAAAATTGTCCGATGTTACTTTTATAAAGACCGGTTCGGATAAAAAAGTGTTGTGGAAAGCTGGTCATCGCTTTATTAAAGTAAAAGACAATAAATCTAATACAGAACTATGGCGATGTAGTAGTCATGTGTGCAAAACAGCACACTAACTTGGTGTACCCACCTCAGACGAAACCATCGTAAGGGAAGGCGACGACCATCAGTGTAGCCCAGATTTTCGCCAATTCAAGCTGGAGTTATTGGAAGATTTGAAAAATGCTGTGTGTAACGACTACCGTCCTATTCCGACAATATTTGATGACGTCATGAGACCGTTCAGGTCTAACCCAAAGTATAATGATGTACTTCCATCTTTGGAATCAGTCAAAGACACACTTTATCGTGTACGAAAAAAGTATTACAAAGTTTATCGCTGTACCTTTCAAAAACTTGAAGACATTGTTATACTACCAACTCTATCTGAAAAATTTTATTGATTGTTGACGATTATCTCAAGAGTTCAATCGATACAAATGTTTGTTTGGATAGATTAAGTAAAGTAAAATTTATGTAGTAATTAAGTGTCGTTGAATGCGTACCTATATATAGAGGTGGATATTAAAGTATGTAGTTAAGCGAACATCATGCTTTTTCTTTTATTTTGAAATTATATAATTTACCCAACCCTCAATTTTGTATTCCCCACAAAATTTCAGAGTTTTAAAAGTGTTACGTGTTCGACAGTACATAAAGTGTACTAGTTGCAACAATTTACAAGAGTAAGTGACATTTTCTACAGTCTGATAACTCTTACCTATAAAAAAATAAAAGTGTATATTTTGCGAAAGTGTACTAAATGCGAAAGCATCTGAGAAAGTCTAGATAAGTTATTAATTTGCGATAGGATGTATCAAGTATTTAAAAAGTGTACTAGAAGAGAAAGTGTATAAAATGCGAATAAATCTTTGAAGCATAGTTTACATTTGTATGGCCTATTCTGAATGGATCATCTGTAACATGCACACTCAATGCAACGCAATGTTGCTATAACTTGCTATGCACACTGCTATCTGTTCAGTGCGGTGGGCGTGGATATAGCTGGTGAGTGAATATTAAGCAAACTTAGTGGCATTTGCTCAATATTTTACACCTTTTTATGTAAATTATTAGTATCTAAACAAACCTATTAATTATAGGCTTAGATACTACTAACGAATATTGTATTCATAATTTTGGCTAATAAATAATTTATTGTTTTCTAAAGTTTATGCGAACTCTACACATTGAAATGAAACAACTTTTACGGATCTACTATTACTTCTATATCTACTTTTATTAAATAAGTAATGTGTAATTTAAACGCGAGAAGATCGGTAAAGGTTGTTTCATTTTAATAAATTATTTATTTATCTATCTAATAAATTAAATAGTTTTTCTTTTTTTTTATATATCCTGCACAACACAGCAATCTGTCGTAGACATTTAGCTGCTATGTTGTCAGACTACTGTCTGTATCTGTCGTAACATCAGTGTAGGAAAGCCCACTGGCCCCTCTCACTATTCTATGGGGAATCTGTTAATTAGAGTTGGAACGCTATTCCTCCTCAGTCTTGTATGTTTCGTGCTTCCAGTTCCTGATAATTTAGAAGCTAAAGCATTTACGTGGTTCGCCAGATTTAGCTGATAGTTTTGGCTACGGATGGCAATTTCCTGTTTAATGGTTTTGAGCCTCAGCTCTTGCAGAATGTATTTATTGTGAATGCACTTTGGTATGTTAAACATTGTTCTGATGGCTTTTGTCTGAAATTTTTCTAGTATATCTATGTTACTATAACTTGCTGTTCCCCAGAGTTCAATCCCGTATGTCCAAACCGGTTTTAATATACTTTTGTAAATTGCCATTTTGCTTTCGTTGGTTAACTGAGACTTCGCACCAATCAGCCAGTACATCCTTCTGAGTTTTGAATCTAAGTATTTTCTTTTACTCCAGATATGTTTTTTCCATGTCAGTCTCCTGTCCAGATGCATGCCCTAGCATTTAGCAGTATCACTGTGTGGGGTTTGTTCTCCGTTCAGTACAATCGGGGGACAATCGCCTCTCCTTAGAGTGAAGGTAATATGCGCTGATTTTCCTTGATTTGCTATTATTCTCCAAATCCGATGAGGAGACTTCTCTATCTCTGTTATGTGTTTCTGTAGGTTTAGTGATGCAATATTTGACTGACATTATTGCAGTATCATCCGCAAAAGTGCCAATGAAAGTGTTGTTATCCATAGGGATGTCAGTTGTAAAGATGAGGTACAGCACTGGTCCTAATATGCTTCCCTGCGGCACACCAAACCTGTTTTCATACACATCTGAGGTTATGTTATTAAGTTTGACCTCAAAACATCTTCTGTCTAAGTAGCTCTTCAATATAAAGTAGAAGGAATGGGGCAGATATATTTTTAATTTGAAGAGGACACCGTTATGCCAGACCCTATCAAAGGCCTGGCTTATATCCAGAAAGACAGCCAAACAGTATTTCTTATTTTCCAGAGTGTGGCTAATGGTGTCTATAAGCCTGTGTACCTGCTCGATGGTGGCATGTTTTTGTCTAAAGCCAAATTGATGGTCAGGTAGAATGGTATGTAGGAGAGGACGCATTCTGTTCAGTATAATTTTCTCAAAGAGATTACCAACCAAAGGTAGCAGACTTATTGGTCTGTAGGACGATACCTCTTCTGGCTGTTTACCAGGTTTCAGGATTATGACTACTTGAGCAATTTTTCATTGTGCTGGATAGCGAGAGACTCTCAGGCACGTGTTAAACAGCATGACAAGGAACATTATGCCCTTTTTCGGTAGATTGCTTAAAAGTACAGAATCCAATATGTCATACCCTGGCGCCTTCCTAGGTGGGAGGGCTTTAATCTCGCAAGTTATTTCTCTAGGGCTTACCGCCTTCAAGGGGAGGCACAACTGATTTGGTGACTGTAGATAGTTTTCTACTTCATCAGCCACAGCATGGTCCACACTAGGTAAGGGTGTAAAATAAATAGTAGTAAAATAATTTGCAACAATCATAAATTCTGAATATGCTGCTTATATCCATATCCGTGCATATATCCTATAACCCAACCCTTTTCTTATGCTGAGGAAACTCATTGCTGAAGACCACCATGTCTGAGGTGATGAGATGGTTCAGTGGGACTTTCTCCCTAGCCTCCCCACCCAAGCCGTGGCTCAATGGGGATTCAGGAGAAGGCAGCATACCCACTAAAACCCTAGTACAGCTCTTGCTCCCCACTAGGTCCAGGTTGATCCAATACTTTGATTTGAGATAACCTCTAGGTCAAGTCTATTGTGTACTTGAATGACATATCAGGTAGTTGTGAAGCAATCCTGCAGTTTACAATAAAATGTGTTTACCTGTCTGTTAATATTATCACTTGGTCGCAGTAAAACCGGTTTTTTATTTGGTTCATCATCAGACTCGGAATCATCACCAAATATATTTCTAGTAGCTTGAAAAACTGGCCGTTGAGATTTCACTCCATCAGGAACAATAAGTCCATATCTGAAAATTTTTAGATATGATTTGAGATAAGATAAATATACTTTACTAGTTGATCGGCGGACTTTGTACCGCTTTGACAGTTTCCATGACAACAAAGCAAAAAAAAACGTTGACAATTTTAATGACAACAAAACAAACAAATCATTTGTCCGCTTAAGAATACTGGTATCCCATGATGGGCCCCTATAGCAGCGCCACCTACCGGGTCCAATTGTAAATCTAAACCATTCTCGAATCCACTTGAACACACACAAAAATTTCATCCAAATTGGCTCAGCCGTTTAGATGGAGTTAAATTTCATACACACGCACAGAAGATTTATATATATAAAGATAAAGATTGTAAACTAATATATAACTACATAATAGAAAAAATACAATATTTTCAATAGGTAGGTACTACATACTTTACACACAGAGGACGGACCTATCAGTAAGAGTTTAAAGTAGGCTTGTAGTTTCGTCGGTGCACCATGAATAATTATGCAAAAACTTACAGCACATTAATCAATACATAACATATTAAATAAAAAACACAACAATTACAAGTTTATTTAGGGATGTACAACATACAGAAGTACATTAATAAATGCTTATTACATACAGTATAAAATCATGATGGTTTTTAGGACAATAAATATTTCTCACTTTTTATCTTTCGACATTGTTGTATTAAGATGAATCTCTTTTTCCGTCGTAGTGATTAAATAGAGGTACCGAACAAACTCGAGACGAGAGAAGTCGAGAGGTGACCGACACCTTTTTTTTGACAGCAAGATAACTTTTCTCTTGTCTCTCTTTTCAAAAAAGCAAAGGCATCTAGCACAGTATGCCTTACCCCAGCGGAATGTTGTTTAAACCACACCTCAGCGACGCTTTTTTTTCCAGTGGACTTATCAAAAAACAAAGTATTAGTATTTTTGTGCGTCTTATAATAATTCCGAAGCTATTCTAAATTCTGCTGGGGTAACGTTAGGGTACTTGCTGTATCTGTATCTCGCGAATGATGAAATGCACAAATATGATGTTTTTTATATACAATGTTAAGAGCGTTTACGCCGCTCACTAGCGCCACCAATGAAAAAAAAACATATCTAGTAATTAAAGATAGAAAATCAAATTATGCTCAACAAACTATCTGAATGAAGTAATTTAGCATTTTTACGTCACTTATTGAACACCTGACAGGTTATGGTTTAGTTAAATATGGCGTTATAGTTAAAAGTGGCCGTAACGTCTTATTTTACTAAACCATAACATGTGAGGTGTTTATTAGGTGACGTAAAAATGCTAAATTACTTCATTCAAATAGTTTGTTGAGCATAATTTGATTTTCTATCTTTAATTACTAGATATGTTTTTTTTTCATTGGTGGCGCTAGTGAGCGGCGTAAACGCTCTTAACATTGTATATAAAAAACATCATATTTGTGCATTTCATCATTCGCGAGATACAGATACAGCAAGTACCCTAACGTTACCCCAGCAGAATTTAGAATAGCTTCGGAATTATTATAAGACGCACAAAAATACTAATACTTTGTTTTTTGATAAGTCCACTGGAAAAAAAAGCGTCGCTGAGGTGTGGTTTAAACAACATTCCGCTGGGGTAAGGCATACTGTGCTAGATGCCTTTGCTTTTTTGAAAAGAGAGACAAGAGAAAAGTTATCTTGCTGTCAAAAAAAAGGTGTCGGTCACCTCTCGACTTCTCTCGTCTCGAGTTTGTTCGGTACCTCTATTTAATCACTACGACGGAAAAAGAGATTCATCTTAATACAACAATGTCGAAAGATAAAAAGTGAGAAATATTTATTGTCCTAAAAACCATCATGATTTTATACTGTATGTAATAAGCATTTATTAATGTACTTCTGTATGTTGTACATCCCTAAATAAACTTGTAATTGTTGTGTTTTTTATTTAATATGTTATGTATTGATTAATGTGCTGTAAGTTTTTGCATAATTATTCATGGTGCACCGACGAAACTACAAGCCTACTTTAAACTCTTACTGATAGGTCCGTCCTCTGTGTGTAAAGTATGTAGTACCTACCTATTGAAAATATTGTATTTTTTCTATTATGTAGTTATATATTAGTTTACAATCTTTATCTTTATATATATAAATCTTCTGTGCGTGTGTATGAAATTTAACTCCATCTAAACGGCTGAGCCAATTTGGATGAAATTTTTGTGTGTGTTCAAGTGGATTCGAGAATGGTTTAGATTTACAATTGGACCCGGTAGGTGGCGCTGCTATAGGGGCCCATCATGGGATACCAGTATTCTTAAGCGGACAAATGATTTGTTTGTTTTGTTGTCATTAAAATTGTCAACGTTTTTTTTTGCTTTGTTGTCATGGAAACTGTCAAAGCGGTACAAAGTCCGCCGATCAACTAGTAAAGTATATTTATCTTATCTCAAATCATATCTAAAAATTTTCAGATATGGACTTATTGTTCCTGATGGAGTGAAATCTCAACGGCCAGTTTTTCAAGCTACTAGAAATATATTTGGTGATGATTCCGAGTCTGATGATGAACCAAATAAAAAACCGGTTTTACTGCGACCAAGTGATAATATTAACAGACAGGTAAACACATTTTATTGTAAACTGCAGGATTGCTTCACAACTACCTGATATGTCATTCAAGTACACAATAGACTTGACCTAGAGGTTATCTCAAATCAAAGTATTGGATCAACCTGGCCCTAGTGGGGAGCAAGAGCTGTACTAGGGTTTTAGTGGGTATGCTGCCTTCTCCTGAATCCCCATTGAGCCACGGCTTGGGTGGGGAGGCTAGGGAGAAAGTCCCACTGAACCATCTCATCACCTCAGACATGGTGGTCTTCAGCAATGAGTTTCCTCAGCATAAGAAAAGGGTTGGGTTATAGGATATATGCACGGATATGGATATAAGCAGCATATTCAGAATTTATGATTGTTGCAAATTATTTTACTACTATTTATTTTACACCCTTACCTAGTGTGGACCTTGCTGTGGCTGATGAAGTAGAAAACTATCTACAGTCACCAAATCAGTTGTGCCTCCCCTTGAAGGCGGTAAGCCCTAGAGAAATAACTTGCGAGATTAAAGCCCTCCCACCTAGGAAGGCGCCAGGGTATGACATATTGGATTCTGTACTTTTAAGCAATCTACCGAAAAAGGGCATAATGTTCCTTGTCATGCTGTTTAACACGTGCCTGAGAGTCTCTCGCTATCCAGCACAATGAAAAATTGCTCAAGTAGTCATAATCCTGAAACCTGGTAAACAGCCAGAAGAGGTATCGTCCTACAGACCAATAAGTCTGCTACCTTTGGTTGGTAATCTCTTTGAGAAAATTATACTGAACAGAATGCGTCCTCTCCTACATACCATTCTACCTGACCATCAATTTGGCTTTAGACAAAAACATGCCACCATCGAGCAGGTACACAGGCTTATAGACACCATTAGCCACACTCTGGAAAATAAGAAATACTGTTTGGCTGTCTTTCTGGATATAAGCCAGGCCTTTGATAGGGTCTGGCATAACGGTGTCCTCTTCAAATTAAAAATATATCTGCCCCATTCCTTCTACTTTATATTGAAGAGCTACTTAGACAGAAGATGTTTTGAGGTCAAACTTAATAACATAACCTCAGATGTGTATGAAAACAGGTTTGGTGTGCCGCAGGGAAGCATATTAGGACCAGTGCTGTACCTCATCTTTACAACTGACATCCCTATGGATAACAACACTTTCATTGGCACTTTTGCGGATGATACTGCAATAATGTCAGTCAAATATTGCATCACTAAACCTACAGAAACACATAACAGAGATAGAGAAGTCTCCTCATCGGATTTGGAGAATAATAGCAAATCAAGGAAAATCAGCGCATATTACCTTCACTCTAAGGAGAGGCGATTGTCCCCCGATTGTACTGAACGGAGAACAAACCCCACACAGTGATACTGCTAAATGCTAGGGCATGCATCTGGACAGGAGACTGACATGGAAAAAACATATCTGGAGTAAAAGAAAATACTTAGATTCAAAACTCAGAAGGATGTACTGGCTGATTGGTGCGAAGTCTCAGTTAACCAACGAAAGCAAAATGGCAATTTACAAAAGTATATTAAAACCGGTTTGGACATACGGGATTGAACTCTGGGGAACAGCAAGTTATAGTAACATAGATATACTAGAAAAATTTCAGACAAAAGCCATCAGAACAATGTTTAACATACCAAAGTGCATTCACAATAAATACATTCTGCAAGACCTGAGGCTCAAAACCATTAAACAGGAAATTGCCATCCGTAGCCAAAACTATCAGCTAAATCTGGCGAACCACGTAAATGCTTTAGCTTCTAAATTATCAGGAACTGGAAGCACGAAACATACAAGACTGAGGAGGAATAGCGTTCCAACTCTAATTAACAGATTCCCCATAGAATATTGAGAGGGGCCAGTGGGCTTTCCTACACTGATGTTACGACAGATACAGACAGTAGTCTGACAACATAGCAGCTAAATGTCTACGACAGATTGCTGTGTTGTGCAGGATATATAAAAAAAAAGAAAAACTATTTAATTTATTAGATAGATAAATAAATAATTTATTAAAATGAAACAACCTTTACCGATCTTCTCGCGTTTAAATTACACATTACTTATTTAATAAAAGTAGATATAGAAGTAATAGTAGATCCGTAAAAGTTGTTTCATTTCAATGTGTAGAGTTCGCATAAACTTTAGAAAACAATAAATTATTTATTAGCCAAAATTATGAATACAATATTCGTTAGTAGTATCTAAGCCTATAATTAATAGGTTTGTTTAGATACTAATAATTTACATGAAAAGGTGTAAAATATTGAGCAAATGCCACTAAGTTTGCTTAATATTCACTCACCAGCTATATCCACGCCCACCGCACTGAACAGATAGCAGTGTGCATAGCAAGTTATAGCAACATTGCGTTGCATTGAGTGTGCATGTTACAGATGATCCATTCAGAATAGGCCATACAAATGTAAACTATGCTTCAAAGATTTATTCGCATTTTATACACTTTCTCTTCTAGTACACTTTTTAAATACTTGATACATCCTATCGCAAATTAATAACTTATCTAGACTTTCTCAGATGCTTTCGCATTTAGTACACTTTCGCAAAATATACACTTTTATTTTTTTATAGGTAAGAGTTATCAGACTGTAGAAAATGTCACTTAGGCCCCTTGCGCACTAGCGGTCAACCGCGGGGGCGGCTAACCGCGCGGTCTGCCGCTTTCCCAGTTTAATATGCAACCGCCTGTGATTGTACGCACTTGACCGCCCCAAAGTTTCAACCGCGGCGGTTGAATGGAGAGCTGCGGCCCGCTCCGCGGCTGGCCGCCATCTTGCTTGTACGCACTTGCGATTTCAGTTTGCGGCGAGCCGCCGATGAGTTAGTACGTGAGTCGCAGTCATGAACTTCGACACAGAGAAATTCATTGTTGAAATTCAACAACGAGAATCAATTTGGAATTGTCAAGGAGCAATATATAGGAATAGAGATTTAAAACGGAAACAATGGGAAGAATTAGTAGACATTTTTGGAAAAGATGAGATGACAACAGAGGAAAAAAGAAGTCTTGGTAAGTATTTATTATAATTATTATTATTATATTTATATAAACGAAACTACACATACATTCAACATCTTAAAACATAATAAATACGTCTATTTTCAATTAAATCATATTTCTTTGCCATTCTAATTTCCCATCAGTCATAAAATATTGGGCAAACAATTCTCTGTATCTCAACGCAGTTTTAGCGTTCCTTCTTAACCCTTCCTGTGTTAAGTTTTCTGTCAAAGGGCAACTGAGTGAGTCGTCGTAACAATAACCATCTCGGTCTCTTACAAAATTATGTAGTACACAAGTAGCTTTTATAATATCTTTTGCTAGATCAAAGTGAACATTTAGAGGTCTATGAAATATACGCCACTTGTTTGCATAAATTCCAAAACTGCATTCTACATATCTTCTTGCTCTAGAAAGCCTGTAATTGAACGTTCTTTTAGTTTCATCCAAATCTTTTTTTGCGTATGGGCGCATCATATTCGTAGATAATGCAAATGCCTCGTCGCCTACAAAAACGTATGGCATACATGTCTCGCTGTTTTGTGAAATAGGCTGTGGCTCTGGAATATCCAATTGGTTTTTTTGCATTCTTTCGTAGAAAACAGAATTTTGAAATATTGACGAGTCACTGAATTTACCAAAAGCTCCAATATCAACCATAACAAATTTGAAATTACTGTCGCATACTGCTAATAAAACCAAAGAGAAAAAACTTTTATAATTAAAGCACATTGAGCCACTGTTATTAGGTGCTATACATCGTATGTGCTTGCCATCGACAGCACCTAAGCAGTTAGGAAAATTAGCTCTTTGAAAAAAATCATTCGCAATTTTTTTCCAAGCGTCTTTTTTGGTTTAGGCAAACAAATATCTTTCAGACAAAACCAAATTGCTAAACAAACTTCTCGTACGATTTCTGCTACAGTGCTTACTCCAATTTTGAATGTATAATGTAGTTCCGCAAATGTACAACCTGTTGCAAAATATCTGAAACAAAAATTTTATAATTACTACATGCATTATTTAATTCAATTTAGATATGTACCTATATTATACTTCTATTACTTTATGACTATATCATTAACTTGTTTGTTGTATTGTTCTAGGAAAAGAATTACAAAAAAAATGGAAAAACATCAGGGGTAATTTTGTGAAAGCTCTAAAGGACAATGTTAGCAGGAGTGGGTCAGCAGCTAAGAAAAAGACTCAATACATATTTTACAATAATTTAATGTTTTTGAAAGACACAGTATCCATCAATGAAACTGATTCAAATATGCCAAGGCAAGAAAATGATGGAAATGAAACAGAAAATGTCACTGACCCAGTCATACCACCACCGCCAAAACGAAATAAAAAGAAAAAAAAAGAAGATGATATAGGAGTTGAATTGATTAACGTCTTAAATAAGAATGTCGAGTTCAGAAAGGCCGAAGAAGATGAAGATAGACTGTTCTTTTTGTCGTTGGTTAGTGAAATAAAAAAAGTGCCTGAACATATACGCCTACGTACAAAAGCTAAAATAATGCAAGTCATTACTGAAGCCCAAACGTCTGGATACAACTACTGTGATTACGTGCGACCATTTAACTACAACCAAGGGCCACATCAAGTATATCAGACACCATCATTTGCTAGAAATAATAACCCACCACCACCACCACCGCCCTCAGTTCCACCTACACATCGTGGAACATGGAATGAAGGAGAATCTGTAACTTCTCCTGAATCAACATATTCACAGAATACACATATGTCTCAAGAATCTGATTATTTAGATCTTTTTAATGATAATAATTCTCAGTAATAGTTATAGTTTCCTACTTTTATTGTTCTTTGTGGTTATGAATACACATTGCGATTCAAATTAAAACATAATAGCTAGCAAAAACATTTTTTATTTAAAATACATACCTTAACGTTATAACTAATTTCTCTTCGGGTTGGATACAGTCACGAAATTTAGTATCTTGTCCTTTGATGGTGACATATAAAACTGTTAGTAATTCTTCAAATGACGAAACACTCATTCTAACATAACCAAAGAATTTATCTTGGTGCTTCTTCAGTTCTTGAAAACAACTTGCGAACTGGCCAAATTCATTACGTGTTTCTAGTAAAGGATGAATCCAGTATCTTTTTTTATTTTTCTTTCGTTGTTTTCGGGAGTAATAATAAATAACACAAGCTATCTCGACGGCGTCCATTTTGTTTATGAGGTACGCGGGCCGCTCTGGTCCAACCGCTTAACGCGTTATCATCGCGGTTTTTTCGCGATTGGCCGCCATAGCGGTCAGCCGCGATGAAACCGCGTTAAGCGGTTGGACCGCTCAAACGAACCGCCTAGGCGGTCAATCGCTAGTGCGTATAAGCCCTTACTCTTGTAAATTGTTGCAACTAGTACACTTTATGTACTGTCGAACACGTAACACTTTTAAAACTCTGAAATTTTGTGGGGAATACAAAATTGAGGGTTGGGTAAATTATATAATTTCAAAATAAAAGAAAAAGCATGATGTTCGCTTAACTACATACTTTAATATCCACCTCTATATATAGGTACGCATTCAACGACACTTAATTACTACATAAATTTTACTTTACTTAATCTATCCAAACAAACATTTGTATCGATTGAACTCTTGAGATAATCGTCAACAATCAATAAAATTTTTCAGATAGAGTTGGTAGTATAACAATGTCTTCAAGTTTTTGAAAGGTACAGCGATAAACTTTGTAATACTTTTTTCGTACACGATAAAGTGTGTCTTTGACTGATTCCAAAGATGGAAGTACATCATTATACTTTGGGTTAGACCTGAACGGTCTCATGACGTCATCAAATATTGTCGGAATAGGACGGTAGTCGTTACACACAGCATTTTTCAAATCTTCCAATAACTCCAGCTTGAATTGGCGAAAATCTGGGCTACACTGATGGTCGTCGCCTTCCCTTACGATGGTTTCGTCTGAGGTGGGTACACCAAGTTAGTGTGCTGTTTTGCACACATGACTACTACATCGCCATAGTTCTGTATTAGATTTATTGTCTTTTACTTTAATAAAGCGATGACCAGCTTTCCACAACACTTTTTTATCCGAACCGGTCTTTATAAAAGTAACATCGGACAAATTTGGCAAATTATAATTTAATATTGATCGTACTTGCTGTCACTTCATTGACGTTAATTATTAATCATAAATGTTATTTATGGCACTTTCCATACCACATAATGTAAGTAATGTACTTGTCTGTTCTTACTATGTTCTGCCTTCTATTTGTTTGTGTGTATATAATATATAAATAAATAAGTAAATAGGCTAGATGTAAATCACTTCAACGTAGATTAGAGAAAGTTCCTTCAAGTTGTTGAAGGCACAACTATATGTTTTAGAAGGTGGTTAATTAGTTTTTACCGGACTGTACAACAGTAGAATATTTGCGAAGTCCTCTACGAATGGCTATAAAAGTCACATTTTTGCTAATTAATCTAACAATTGTATAGAAAAATTACTAAATGCGAAAGCATCTAAGGAAGTCTAGATAAGTTATTAATTTGCGATAGGATGTATCAAGTATTTAAAAAGTGTACTAGAAGAGAAAGTATATAAAATGCGAATAAATTGCTTCAAAGATGCATTAAAGTGACCTTTAATTATATTTTATTTTTTAATTAATTAATATATTTGGATTGTCATTTTATTAATCTAAGTATTCAGAGCTTCAATCAATAACCATGTTTTTTTCTTTTAGGCAAAAATTGCACAAACTAAGGCTATTGTTGAAGATCCAACAGTATTTCAATATGATGAGGTTTATGAAGAAATGAAAATTGAAAAGGAAGAAAAGAAGGAAAAGCTTAAAGATAAAAAACCTAGATATATAGAAAATTTATTGAAAACTGCAAATAAGCGAAAAATAGAAAATGAAAGAAGAATAGAAAGACAAGTGAGTGCTTATTGTGATTCATAATAATATTATTTTCCTTATGGCAATATTTATATTTCTTAAATTCAGATTACAATGAATTTCTATTTCATAAAAATAGAATAATTGCTAAAGATTTGCAGCTTTCGACTGTGTCGATACGAGACTTTTTTTGTTGAAAGTGGAACATTTATGGTATCTCAGAAAACTCATTTACCGCGCTGACCTCCTCCAGCCTTTTGGTAAATCGTCATCCCATCTCTTTATTTGGCTTCCTCTTCTCCTTTTTCCGCCCCTTGGATACCATTCAGTGATATCTCTAGTCCACTTCTTTGTTTTGGATCTCCACATGTGTCCCGTCCAGCGCCATTTCAGAGTTTCTGCCTTTTTGGTCATGTCTATAATTTTCGTTTTTGCTCTGATGGTTCCGAGTGTTTGTCTGTCTGATAGACAGATACCCAACATACTGCGCTCCATACTCTGTTGACATACTTTTAATTTCCGGGTTGAAGCGGCTGTGAAGGCCCAAGTTAGATAGAATACAAGTATCCGAGACCCTCTTCTTCTCTGCTACTGGTATATGTTTGTTTTTTATTATTTAACTTTCAACAACCAGTATCTTGCCCAACTGTTATTCACTCTTCCTTGTAATTTTTTGGCAGTTTGATCTTTTGGTGTTATTAACTGGCCTAGATATACATATTCATCCACAAAGTCAATCACTCTGCCGTCCACTGTTATCCCAGACCCTGTACCATTGATCATAATCTTAGTTTTTGAAGCATTCATTGTTAGGCCGGCTTTATTACTATTAATTGAGACGTACGTAAGTAATACTCTCTCTCAAATATTACATTGGTTTACCACTAATAACCTGCTGCTTACTGCAAATAAAAAAACTAAATGTGTGAAATCACAATGCCCAATGTGAAGCAGGTTAATACCAGTATCACTATGAACGATGAAATAGTTAACTCAACAGTTTTCCTGGGTATTACCTTGGATCACAAATTACAATGGGGTTTATTGCTGCCTTGGCAGGAAGACTTAGCTCAGCTGCCTATGCGGTTAGAAAAATAAGGTCACTTACTGATGTAGAAGCAGCAAGATTAGTTTACTTTAGTTATTTTCACAGCATCATGTCATTTATTGTGGGGCTCAGCGGCTGACATTAAAACCATTTTTGTGTTACAGAAAAGAGCCATTTGAGCTATTTATAGCCTTAGACCCCGTGATATGCTGAGAGTTATTTAAGCAGATTAATATTTTAACTGTAGCTTAATATATTTACAATATATATATTTATGAAAATAATTTTAAGTTTATAAAATCTTAGATAAATTCGAAAAAAAAGTAATACCCATAATGTTAACACAAGAAATAAAAACAAAGTTGCCGTTCCTAAACTTAGACTCAATCAAATTTTGGTAATTCATTTGTTGGTTACTATAAAATTTATGGTTATTTTAATGATAAGAATATGTGGTCATCTTTGTCTGCTCACCTGCACATGTTATTTCACATTGTATTAAGTAGTTACACTTTTGTATACAACTCTTAGTTTAAAAGAGTAGCTACTAAGTTTCTTGCTGGAGTCGTTTTTAGCAAAATCAACCTTCCGAACCAGCAGTAGAATCGCATTACATATTATGTATTGTTTGTTAAATTATATATTTTAAGTATTATTATAGTGTACATATATTATTTTTTTATATATTTTTGTTTTTTTTTTATGAAACTCTTTGACGTTCATAAGTGCAATTTATATGCCTAAATTGAATTAACCTTTTCACCGACCAACTATCCTGCACGCGATGTCCCGCTGTACGCCAACGTATAAATGTATTTTAATAAAGTAGGTACAAAGAAGAACTTCTATAGATGTACTGGCGTGGATGGCATGAAAATCTCGAACTTCTATAGAAGTTGTTGGCGGTAAAAAGGTTAAAGGATTTTCATTTAATTTCAATGCAAAGTGGCACAAAAAAACTGTTCATTAAAGAATTAAAGCCACAGGAATTAGGAATGTTGCCAAAGTAGATTCCTAATAAATATAAATCAAAAATAAACATAATTGTGTATAATTTTGACTGACAAATAATTGTTTATTGGTTTAGATACAAAAAGAAAGAGAGCTGGAGGGTGACGAGTTTGCTGATAAAGAAGTATTTGTTACATCTGCATACAAAAAGAAATTGGAAGAAATAAGTCTAGAAGAAGAAAAAGAAAGACGAGAAGAGTATCTGGAAAGTATTGGAGATGTAACCAAACAACAGGATTTGGGTATGTTGCTAGTGTTTCCATGCTGAGATTAAATAGCTATTTAATGTATAAAAAAAAAATTACCCATAAAATTCAAGTTTTCATTGTGAACTTTTTCACTACGATACGAACTACATTAGTCTAACTAGTAGTTTCACTACTGTCTGTTGTTGTTTTTACTTATTTATCACAATTTCTTTTAAGGTGGTTTTTATCGTCATTTATATGAGCAGAAACTGGGACCCGAAAACAATAAAAACTTGAAAGAAAACTCCAGTATTATTGAGAGTAAACTTAAAAATGTGATTGAGAAAGAAACATCAAGTCATTCTGAAAAACGAAATAATAAAGAGTCAATGGTGGATGCATCCAAAAAGAGGAATTACAGAAAAAGGAAATCATCAATTGATATTATGAAACAACTATCTGAAGGAGAAATTGATGAATCAGATGAAGAAATAAATCGTCTTAACCTTGCCGATATTAAAAAAGCTAAGAACTCAAAACAGAGTACAGACAACATAGATGCTGACTCAGATTTTTCTATTGATGAATCAAGTGATGATGATGGTAAACATGAAATTAAAGAAACAAATACTCTAAAGAAATCCGAAAGTTTAGAAAATATTCCTGAAATAGAAACGGCTGTCGCCTCTAATGATAATAATGACCAAAAACAAGATACTACTACTGAGGGTACTAAGGTTAAACCAAAGGTCGACATATGGAAGAAGAGAACTGTTGGTGAAGTATTTGAACAGGCTTTAAAAAGATATTACGAAAGAAAAGCTTCCAGGGGTGTTTAATAAGTCAATCATTTAATTTTGTAATAAATAAATAAAATATCTGGCTTATTGAGTTGATTTTAGTTTTATCACGATATGGGTATGACACTATCATTCTATATATATGCTTTTAGGCATTGTTTAAGATCAACGTTTCTATGCTGTTTTTTTAGTATGCGGCTTATTAACTTATTCTAAATAAAAAATAAAAAATCATCAAATTTATTTGGGATATTTTTTAATGTACTTAATCTATTATTTTTTCCAAGATTCCAATTTAGTTTTACGATGCTTCCTCACACCACAACATAATGCGCCTTGCAGTGAACTGAAAAGAAAGATATAATCTTGTATACTAAAATTCTTTCGTACAATGTTTTGTGGGCCTAGCACAAGCATAATATAATTATAGAACTCGTGCCTTAAGCATAAAGTGACGAAAGTAATCGATTGCTAAGAAATTGCTTCTGTCATTCATAAAACTTTTATATTACAGATTTTGGAACAATTTGTACAAACTATTAAATTCGATAGGTTTCTTGTTGACGCGCTAAATTTATTGATCTTAATAAAGAGTTTTGCATAATTGGAACAAAATCTACTAGATAAAGCAAACAAAATACTTGGGCCATCAGCAGACTTGTTTTGATTTAAAACATTTGTTTGTATTTGTTATTAGAAATAAAAGTGGTTTTGTGAGCTCAATGGTGCTAAAGTAATCCTTTTTTCGCAATGATCGAATGATCTCAAAAGTTTAGTTATTTAGGGTACACCCAGTATCCAGATCAATGACCTCTAAGAGTAGCTTAGTGATGGATGGAATACCTATAAACTCCGACACCGGATCATTTTCGCCTTCCGCTCGCATAGTGCCCGTGATTTCTTCATTTTCAACCATGGGTAACACCAGTTGCACGAATTCAGGTGTGTAAGGAGGTGCTATGGCATCTAACACCTGTAATTTAATTTAATTTTAACACTTTAATTTTAATTCCAAAATCTTTTCTTCTTTTTTATCATTGTCAACCATTTTGGTAAATGTTGTGCAAATTTTAATTGGGCACAGGCATGTTCGTTATTGTGCTTTAATGTATAAATAAATTATACATTTAATCAATAGGTACCTACTTATACATAACTTGAAATTAAAAATACAACTATTATGGTGTGTGTAAATTATTATGGTGATATATAATTTTACGCAAATTTTTGTTGCGAACAGAGTATAATTTGGAAAAAGATAAAATGTTGAAAAAATAAATATATATATACATACATAATCATAAATATAGCTTGCCTAATTCTTAAGTGATCTTTAATATTTGTAAAATATTAAGATCAGATGTTGATGACGTATTTTAGTTGTCGTCATTGAATATGGCTCCTTTAGCTTACAGAGTAAGAGTAGATAGTGTTGATTAATTTCGGCGAGTTGGAGAAAGCCACGATAACATAGTTGGTAGTGCACCTGTCCCGGCATGTCATGGGGTGCAGGTTCAAATCCCGCTCGTGGAATTTCTTCAACACTTTTTCAAATAAATAAATAATTATCAAATAAATGTAATGGACAGTTAGGCGCCAATGATAAATCAAAATAAACAATATAGCCTCCTCTTTCTTTGAAGTCTGTTAATTACATTGTTAATAACATGATTTTATTCATAAGAAGTTTAGTCATGGGCAAGAAGAAAATTATGTAGAGTATTACCGCTCTAAAATTAGCTGACCACGACTACCTATATATAGTTCAGAAGGTAAACCGAACATGAATGCGATGGTTTTTAAACAATAGATTGTCAATTCATTGAAGCTGATATTTTTCAATCCTTAAAAAAATAAAAATACATACAAGACATACATCATAGTCTCACGTCCTCCCAAAATGGAGTAGGCAGACTCAAAATCACCAATTTTGCGTAAGCTCGCCGTTACTTTGATTATGCACATTTAGCATAATCAAAGTAGGGCTCGGTGGTGGAATAGATGACATCAGTGATGGGTTGCAGCCGATCGTCTGATGTGCGAGCATCTTGGAACCCTTGTCCCTTAGTCAGCTCTTACGATGCACGGGAAGTTAGGCATCTGATACATTATTTTCAAAAATTACAACTTAGTCGCATAACTCAATATCCAACATAAAAGGGTGACCCGATATATGTATACCCTTATATTATCATATTCAATATAATTTTCATTTTTTACTAACGTATCACTATAATTAAAATAATCACTTGTTTCCGAACTCTAGCCCATCCAGCTTGTTAAACAAGTATTATACCACTTTTAAATTTTAGCTTTTTATAAGTAGCTTGAAAAGTGGACGTTTTAGGAAATGGACATATTGGGAAGTGGATGATCTGGGAAGAGGTCGTTTTGGGAATGGTCATTACGAGAAGTGGACGATCTGGGAATGGTCATTGTGGGATGTGGTCCTTTTGGGAAGTGGTCATTTTAAGAAGTGGACATTACGGTCCTAAAGGGATTTTTCTTACAATAAATAATCAGTTCAATCAAACGTAATAGGGACTTCTTGGCGGGAAAGTGAAGTCATGTATTAATCAGTCGAATATTAATGTGAAATAATGGTGGATTATTAACCGTTAAGTGTTCGTAAGCACTTACGAACACTTAACGGTTAATAATCCACCATTACTTCAACTTAATATTCCATAAAACACAAATTTTAGAAAATAAAACAAAACCGCATACATAGCTCTACACTTTCCCGCCAAGAACCCCATTTTTTTGAAGTGTAATTTGTTCCCTGAGGAACCGGCTAAGGTCATAGACCATGCTGCCATGTCATTAGTTTCTTAAATTCATCAGTACTATCTGTAAAATAAACTATATAGGATGATGATGAATGATAATAAAAATGAGAAGTGAGAATGATATGAATGAATGAATGAATGAATGAGGGGTTGGGGAGTACCCCAACCCCTCGAGTATCATAGTAAAGATGTGGGGCTTTACTAAGTCCTTATGCGGAATTCATGAGTGTTGACAAATGAAACAAAACGGTGCAACCACTTTTCAAATTCTCTCAAGAATTTCGCCCGAGGACGTAAAGTCCCACATCTTTACTGAGATACTCGAGGGGTTGGAGGGTATATTATTTCTCACTTCTCATTTTTATTATCATTCATCATCATCTATACAAGAAGGAAATATTGTTTATTTATTTAATATTTGTAAGAATAATTACTTTGACACTGGCTTAATATGCTAATCGCACAAAGCCATCAACTAAAAAAAAAACGTAATAGGGTATTGGCTGGCACCAGTGTTTGACAGGAACCAGTGATCGTCATTTTTGTCCTTTATTCATTAAAAATAACCAGTAACCTGATTTTAGCGTCTTACAAATAAGAAATTATCTCCTAATAATTATTCAATGTTTTGTCTCTTTTACTCTAACTTGAAATTACGGTTACATGACAGGAATTAAACACGGAATAAGTATTCCGAGCTTATTCTTAGTATATTTATATTTACTTAGTTCGCTTAGGCAGTTAGCTTCCTTGATGTCGTCCCGTAATATTTCAATGAAATATTATGTTATTTTTTAGAGACGGAATCTCTGTCGATCCCTGGTCTTAAATTGTTGAACACTGGTACCATTACGCTACATACAATAGAATATAAATATATTTATTAAGACTTACATAAAATTTGATAGTAGAGACAATTAAGAGAACAATATGATAAGATACAAAAGATAAGAAATATAGTAAACACAGCAACAAATAAGAAAAGAGAAACAATAACAAAATAAAAAAAACAATAGTTTTTAACTAAGGCATGTAAAATTAAAAAAATATAATAAACATACCTCGGTAATAAAGTATCTGATCAAAGAAATGTCGGTATCGCCACGTTGCCAGCATTGCTTGATGTAGCGCAACACCGGCACGACGCAGCCGCGACTCAGCAGGTTCACCATGCGGTCCAGAAGCATTTTCTTCAACTCGAGCTGAAAATAATGCTGGCTTAAGGCTCCATTCACGGGAACTCCATTCGCACCAAACCATCACACCCAATTAGAGATGGATTTTGGAATGTTTGGAAATCAAACGCTCGAAGCGATGCCACGCAATCCAAGAGAAGTGACCGTGAATAGGGCAGGCCTGGCTCACTCTGCGGGCTACGTCCGTTATTTACCTACAGCGAAGTGCCCGGTCCACCGTACTCGAATCAGTCTAGTGTCACGCGCGCGCACGTCGGCGTTCGGGACGCTCGTATTCTAAATAGCACAGTGCCTACTTATTCTATGATCGCGCTCGCTAATTTGATTATTTAAAAATGGACAAAAAACGAAAACATTACAAAAGATATTGTGTGGCGTTCGGATGTTTAAATTCGAATAGAAAGCTACCGGATTTATCTTTTTTTCGCTTCCCAAAGATGCTGAAAGATAAGTTTGCCACGTAATTAATAATTCTTAATGTACCTAACCTACCTCTACTACTGATCAGAATGCGTAGGTATCTAGCTAGACAAAAACTGTAGGATATTTTTTTTAAATTATTTTATTTTTATTTTTATTTCGTGGAAAACAAACGGCTATTTTACTTAAACAATAGTTTAGTGTTTCTTACAAACAAAAAGCCTTATACAGTTTTCACAGGTAGCATGTGTTATGCATATAAACCCTCCTCTTGAATCACTCTATCTATTGGTGAAAATTGCATTTAAATCCGTTGCGTAGTTTAAAAGATCTAAGCGTACAGACAGCGAGAGCGACTTTGTTTTATACTAGCTGACCCGGCGGACTTCGTACCGCTTTGACAGTTTCTATGACAACAAAACAAACAAGTCGTATTTCTATTTATTTATCATTATCAGTGTTTCTCTACTATATTATGCATGTATTTATACATATAAACCTTCCTCTTGAATCACTCTATCTACTAAAAAAAACCGCATCAAAATCCGTTGCGTAGTTTTAAAGATCTAAGCATACATACATAGGGACAGAGAGACAGCGGGAAGCGACTTCGTTTTATACTATGTAGTGACTATGTAAAGATTGCCAAAAAGTTACCTGAACCAATATTTCCAATTCGTCCTGCGGCGATTCGAACAGCTGCACCAACAGCCGCAGCAGCCGGTGGTGCAGCAAGTGGTGGCAGGACGCCACCTCGTCCAGCAGCGCCAGGTGCACGGGGCAGTGCTCCGTGCACAGCTTGAAGTACGACGGCTCCGTCACCACGCACTCCACCCACACCAGCACGCCCATACCCACCACGGGGAACCTATTACACATCTACATATCAAAATAGTGACACCAGTGTTATCGCTCTGTGGTCTTGTGGTTAACCTTTTCATCGCCCAACTATCCTGCACGCGATGTCCCGCTGTACGCCAACGTATAAATGTATTTTAATAAAGTAGGTACAAAGAAGAACTTCTATAGAAGTGCTGGCGTGGACGGCACGAAAATCTCGAACTTCTATAGAAGTCGTTGGCGGTAAAAAGGTTAAGACCACCGTTATACACCCAGAGGTCCCGGGTTCGATTTCCAGCGGGGGGTAGATGTTTGTGTACCTACTCGGTTTGGTTGGTGGTAGGGCATGTTTACCCGCCTGCCTAGCTACCACCGTCTTATCTAAATATATCTCCTTAACATCATGTTTGTAGCATTGTTGTGTTCCGGCAGCTAGAGACAAGATAGCCAGTGCCTCAGTAGATGAGTAATACGTGTGAAGTGCGCTTCCACCTTCGGCCTTATCATCACTTAACATCGGGTGAGAAGGCCAAGCGCTTACCCGTAAGATGTTAAAAAAGTCCTTAAAGTGTCGAACATTGGTGCCACTTCCCTAGTATAAAAAAATAAAAACTTTTTATTTCGGACAGCATGGAACCATAGTTAAGTCTTTAATCGCCGTGGTGGTTACCGGTGAACATTTTTAGTATAGAATCCGATGAGGAGGCAAACGCAGATGGAATAGTAATAAATAGCTTTTATACTCCATTATTGAAATCAAGCCATATCGCCACAATTGATGGGTATTGACGTAAAATCACCACGCTTGCCAAATGCATCGGTTTTTATTGAGAGTGTGACGATTGTCTCGGGCGACATTTTCGACGTCATCGTACTTTTTTGGGTGCGCCGAGAAACTTAACCCTTTAACGAACACAGCATGCTGAAAATTTTCATTGGTTTTCGGCCTTACGTTAAGGTAATAAAGTTAAAATTATAGTGTCCAATATCTCGACAAAGCTCTATTAAGGGTTTAAAGGGTTCCGCGAGCCGTGTGATCGAAACACCGTCAGAGGTTTTCTAAAGGGAATCGGAATGGGCATCATGTAAGCGTGTCTCTTCCCTACTAGATTATGTAAGGGGTTCGGATCCAAATCTAAAACATTATTTGCCTGACCGGATTAATTCCAAGACCTTCGGGTGTCGTATGAAACGTATCTCGAGATGAAATAACATTTACTTATTCACAACTTAGAAGCTAAAATATAACATCAAGGAGCCAAGTTCAGGTCCTCACTAATAAAAACAAACTGGCTAAAATAATTGTGACACGCTTTTTACAAAAAACATAGTCACACTAATTATAACAGTTCATTTAACCTTCGAAACATCGCCGCTGGTGTTAAACAGGTCCCGAACTAGGTTTTTAGATAATGCACATGCACATAACTCACACGCCATACAACGTGTAACAGAAATTTGGATAAAAATTAAAAGGTCCAAAATCTATATATTTTATGCAGAGTTACTTAGACATAATTATTAACTATAAATAATTTGTCATGCAACTTTTATTTAAATATTTCTATTGTGACGTCACATCAAAGTAAACAAGCGCATGACTTCACTCATATTTAATTTTTGTAAATTGTTTTGGATTCCGTTTTCGCGAGTGTTGGTTAGTACACGTGTTTATGGGATTCTGATTTGTTTGGTTTGTATAGGCAATTTTATTACAGTTCTTAAGCCGATTTACTCTTGTTTGTGAATTTTGTGTTCTATTGTGTACTTTGTTAACCATGGATCGGGCCCCGCCTGATCCTCCTGATCCCCCTGATCCTCCTGAAAGAGTGTCATCTCCGATAGAAATGGAGATGTCTCCTCCGGTTTTCTCCCAACTGGGTACGAAAAGACGCATTGAAGCTCCATCATCCCCGTCAGTACCGCAAAAAAAGACTCCTCCGAATTTTACTCAAACTTCTGAACCTACCCCCAATGAATCGCTTTTTATCCACTCGTCAATCTCAGATACTCAAAAAGCCTACTCAATCCTCGATAAGGGCCCCTTTATTGTGCATGTTTCTAGGACAGAATCTTCCTCTTCTAGTGGTCCAACCATTCGTCCTATAATTTTTGGCCAGTTGCTTTCTAAAAATAAAATTAAAAATGTTGTTAATGATGGTGTTAAAAAAATTGAACGTAACCGTCTATCAGTGGAGTTCAAATCATTCAAGGACGCCAATGATTTTATAAATAACCCTCTGTTAGGACTTTATAAGTATACCCCGTCTAATAAGAGGTATTCCCACAGAACTCACAATGGATGAACTGGTGGAATCTTTAATCATTCCAGAGCATTGCGGCATGGTTCTGAAGGCAAGACGTTCTAAATAAGAAAATTATTGTAGAAGGCAAATCTACATGGATTCCTTCACAAACAGTGGTCTTGACTTTTAAAGGGCAGTCCCTCCCAGAAATTTTTTTTTTATATTATACGTCAATACCAGTTGAAACTTACCAATTACCGACTATCCAATGTAACAATTGTTGCCGCTTTGGACATATAAAATTACAATGCCGCTCTAATCCCAGGTGCTACCGATGTGCTCAGCCTCATTTGGGTGAAAGTTGTGATGTTGGTGAGGATAAATCCACCTGTCTTTATTGCTCGGGCAATCATTTTGCCATAAATAAATCTTGTCCAGAGCAATTAAGACAAAAATCAATTAAAATTAAAATGTCCCAGGATTGCATATCCTTTCAGGAAGCCTCTGCATTATTTCCAACGTCTAGAAGATCATATGCAGACTCATCGAAATCCGTTATGGCTCACCACTCTACCATACCCCAATCCTATCCTTCTGTACTCACATCATCACAATCTTATAAAAAAACTGTTTCCCTTCCACCACGCCCTCGACCAGTCCCAGGTAAAAGCTATGATAGAGAGGCTCACCAGGCTATTTCTGGCTCTCTCCCATCTTCGCTTCCTAATGGATGTGCCTTCATCAACTCTTCGCAATCATCTGAGACTTCCCCAAATGAGTATTGCCTTGACCTCTTGTGGCTTCTTGTCATTAATATATTATCAAAGTTCAGTGATGTCCCACTACCGCCCAACGTTGCACCTAAAATTATGCCACTCCTTCACCTCCTTACTAAAAATGGCCCTGAACATTTTACAGTGGAACACTAAAAGTATTAGGCGTAAAAAGCCCGAACTTTTATATTTCTTTAATAAATTTGCTCCAGCTATCCTTGCTATTTCGGAGACATGGTTAGTGCCGGGCTCGCATTTCAGCGTCCCTGGATATTCGTGTCTCCGGGAAGACAGAGACGATGGCTACGCCGGTAGTGCTTTAATAGTCAGTCGCTCTGTATTTTTCACACAAATTCCCCTCCCTTCTCATAGTCAGAATATAAATGCTGTTGCAGTGAGAGTGAATAATATTTCGTTTGTTTCTATTTATATTCCACACCCCAATTTCTCAACCCTCCAAGAACTTCGCTCCATTATTATTACTCTCCCAACCCCACTTGTTATAATGGGTGACTTTAACGCTCACCATGTTTCATGGGGCTCTTACCGGTCCAACTCATTTGGGTTGCTTTTAATGGATCTCCTTGATGAATTGAATCTTTGTGTTTTAAATACTGGCAGCCCCACAAGACGTACTCTTCCATCACAAAAGCCGTGTTGCGCCGTGGACTTATCCATTAGTTCATCAAACTTATCATCACTTCTATCTTGGAGTGTTCTGAACAGTTCATTTGGAAGCGATCATTTTCCGGTTCTAATGAGTCTGCCTGATAGAACTTTGACAATTCGTAACCCTGCTCCCCTTTTAAAATTTAAATTAAACAAAGCCAATTGGTCAGCTTTTTCTGACGCAGTAGACAACAAAGTGTCTTTACTCCCAATCATAACAAGTGAATCAGCCCCCTCCGCTTACAAAGATTTTGTAGTCTTAATTATAAGCTCCGCTGAAGCGAATATCCCCTTGAAGCGTTCCACACGCCGAAAGGTTTCCCCTCCATGGTGGGACAGCGAATGTACTGATGCTGTAAAAAAGAGAAAAGAAGCTGAAAAACATTACAACTCCGCCATGACTAATGAGAACTTTTTATGCTACAAACAGGTGGACGCGCGAACTAAGAGGTTGCTTTCCAAAAAGAAAAAGCTTGGTTGGACAAAGTTTTGTGAAAGTTTATCTTCTGGTACACCATCTTCCATTGTATGGCGTCAAATAAAAAGATTCCGGGGGTCTCTTAGCACTCAAAACTTGTCATCCAATGATCCATCCACTTGGGTATCCTCTTTCGCTGATAAATTGGCTCCATCATCCGCTCCTAACAGCGACTGTCTCCCAATTGCCCCTTCTACGTTTATGCCATCTACTGGCAATTTGGACATGGCTTTTTCTTTCCAAGAACTTCAAATGGCCCTTGGCGGTCTCGTTGATTCCTCCCCCGGTATCGATGGAATCCCATACTCTTTCCTTGTAAAAGCAACCGACAAGGTAAAGTTATATTACCTAAGCCTAGTAAATTACTTCTTTGATAAAGGTATCATTCCAGAGGATTGGCATAGACAAATTGTCATTCCATTGCTTAAACCCGGTAAAGACCCATTAGACCACAACTCGTATAGACCTATAGCCCTGTCTTCAACATTACTTAAAATTGCAGAGCACATGATCAAAAATCGCCTGGAATGGCTGGTGGAAAGTCGCAACCATCTGGCAAAATCCCAGTTCGGTTTTAGAAAAGGTTTTAGTACCCTAGATAGTCTTAGTATCATGACAACAGACATTCGCCTGGCATTTAAAAACAAAAAATATGTAGTTGGGGTGTTTCTTGACATAGCGTCTGCCTATGACAATGTCCTCCTTCCGGTGCTCAGGGATAAACTTCGCCAGCTGAGTGTCCCAGAGAAGTTGGTTCGTCTCATCTTCAACTCCATATCATCCAGATCTGTTGAGATCAGATACCAAGGTGCTATCCTCTCTCCTAGGTCTATCTGGAAGGGTCTTCCCCAAGGTTCAGTCCTCAGTCCTCTTCTCAATTATATATATACCTATGACCTCGAAGCAACTGTTGATTCATTTTGTCAGGTTCTACAATTTGCAGATGATTTGGCGTTGTATGTAATGTCAGACTCCGTAACAATTGCATCCTCCCGTATCAACTCTGCTCTAGCATACTTGAGCGACTGGCTAGTAGAGCATGGTCTATCATTGTCGGTTTCCAAATGCTCCTCTGTAGTTTTTACCACCAAACGCAATATTCCAACGCCGAACATTATATTTAATGGAGATGCTATTCCTGTTGTCAACCATGTTAAGTTTTTGGGCATTACACTTGATCCTAAATTATCTGGGATCCCTCACTTCAGTAATGTTGCAGGGAAATGTGAGAGGGGAGCTAATGTCCTTCGTGCTTTGTCAGGTGTTTGGTGGGGTTCTCATCCATTCACCCAAAAACTTCTCTATAATGCAATAGTCCGATGCCACTTTGATTATGGCTCCTTTCTTTTAGATCCTTGCAATAAATTACCACTCGACAAGTTGGTTAAAATCCAGTCAAAATGCTTGCGCATTATTTTAGGTGCAATGAAATCATCTCCTATAAATGCCCTTCAAATTGAGTGTGTTGATCCTCCCCTTTATCTCCGCAGGCAATATCTTAGTGATAGGTTCTTCCTTAAGATTATTCAAAACCCCTCACACCCTCTTCTAGGAAAATTAAAAACCTTATTTCAAATTAGTCATTCATCGCATAATACCCCCTCAAAAACCCCTTGTATCATTCATAGTTTTAGTAAATTCATCAGACCCTCCATTCCTGTAGAAAAGTTCTCTACGCACCCCCTTTTTAGTACCAATTTCGAAGCACTCTCTTTAAAGCCTAAAATAATTCTGAACTTTGGTATTGACAAAGACTCCCCTACCGCCCCCCAAATCTTTTTAATGAGACTGGCGTCAGTCTTTCCTGACTGGCTTACAATTTTCACCGATGCCTCCAAATTGGAAGAGGGTGGCCATGTTGGAGCAGCCGTTTGGATTCCCGCCCATAGAATAGTCCTGAGCTATAAATTGTCTCCACTGTCATCTGTGTTTACGGGAGAGGCAGTTGCTATCCTAGAGGCTGTTTTATTTGCTGAGTCCCATAATTTGCAGCATAGCATTATTTTCACGGACTCCTTAAGCTGTTTACACGCCATCTTAGCTAACCCATTTAAAGCTAAAATTAAATTCCCAGTAATTTTAAGGATTCGGGAAGCATTGCTGCGTTGTGAGTCGAAAGCGGTAACAATTGTTCTAGCCTGGATTCCGGGCCATTGCGGCATTCCCGGAAATGAAACTGCGGATTCATGTGCCAAGCAAGCTACTTCTAGCGGATCCATAGGTTACGCAAAAGCCTTTCACCACGACCTTTTTCCTCTCGCTCACATTCACCTTTTAAAATCTTGGCATTCTGATTGGCAAATCACGAGAAACCATGCGGGTAGATATTATTTTGACATCCAACAGCACATCCCCAGTAGACCATGGTTTTTTTAAGCAGAAACACCACAATAAGCATACTGTTTCTACCATCTGCCGCCTAAGAATTGGGCACGCTTGCACACCAGTCCATCTTGCGAAGATCAGGGTACGGGATAGCTCCCTTTGTGATTGTGGGTTAGATGAAGGAACAACGGACCACATATTTTTAACTGTCCAAAATTTTCCCCCTCCCTCTACGATCTCTTACCTCAAAATATTCCCCGTCCTACTAATTTTAAATGCATTTTAAGTATGGTAAATTCTCCACCTTTTTTAAAAGTTTTAATATCATTCTTATCCGTAAACAACATCAAGCTATAAATAACTCTTGTGTGTGTGTATTATATTTATAATATTAACTAATCGCATGTTGTGTTGTCCTTGTTCTAGGTAAATTTGCTTAAAAACGCAAAATTATAATAATTATTATTATACGAATCCTTCCGTGTATTGGCTACCTACGTGACATTGGCGGAATTGTGTTAGACACAAAACATGCCATAAACAAAAGAAGAAGAAGAAGAAGAAGTAAATTGTTTGCATGACAAATTAAAGTTAATAATTATGTCTTAGTAACAACACATCCCCTGTGTGGTGCCGGGGATAAAGAATTGCACCACCCCCTCTCTTCCCGTGGGTGTCGTAAAAGCCAACTAAGGGACTATTCCAGAGGATGGGCAGCAGCATCTCTCTGAGGTTACCCTCAACCTACTGCGATCGCCAACCCGCCTGCCAAGCGTGGCCATTACGGCAAATACCCCTCATATCCTTGGGGGAAGCCTTTGTCCACCAGTAGACGTCTTTTGGCTGAGATGATGATGATGAACAACACATGCAAGATCTAAATCGGATACACTTTGGATCTTTTCATTATAACCACACCTTTCTGTTACGCGTTGTATACGGCTATGTTCAGAAGAAGATTATTGTTTTTTACCTTATACAATGGTAAAGTGTGGGCAGTTCAGCGATTAGTTCGCTCGAACTGGCCGAGCTGCTGCAGACTGCATGGACTTTCTCAATGGCTTGCACCGTCCCCTTGAGTTCGTCTTTGACCGGTCTACCTGGAGTGAGGCCTTCACAAACACTGGCTGCGTACGCCAAGAGATACATGTACTTCGATTTGTGTTCAGGATTTAGTTTGCTGCCCAATTTGAACAACGCGTCGACGAGTAGTTCTGCAACGTAACGGATATTATTATTGATAAATTACTTTATCGGTAATCTTTGTCTAAAAATTTAGTAAGTTCAAAAATTTGTATTTATGAAATAACTGTTTGTGTTGTGATTTGTGACTGGTTTGTTTGAAACTGAAAGAATATTTAGTTATTGGCGGTAGGTGCGGATTGGTGGTTGTTAACGACTGCTAATGCAGCCGGGACCACGGGTTTACGTGCCTTAAAGTGTCACCCAACCGAACCAGCCTTTGCAAAAGTTGCTTAACCTTAGCAATCGCAAATCGCGTGCGTTAACCACTACGCCATCGAGCTCCTCCATCGAGCGCCATCAAGCAACCGTTATGGCCCCCATTCACAGGCACTCCACTCCATCTCTCTAAATTTGGCCCATATTCAAGGGCAATCATTTCACTCCAAATTTATTCACATAACTACTTGGATTGCGTGCATTGCGTGGCAAGCATTGGATTTCTAAACATTCCATAATATATTAATTTGGAGTGATGGAGTGGCGCGAAGTAGTGCCCGTGCGTGCGTGAATGGGGGCCATATAACAACGTGGGTTGCGTGGCATCGCTCCGAGCGTTGGAGTGCCAAACATTCCAAAACCTATCTTTAATTTGGAGTGATGGAGTGGCGCGAATGGGGTGCTCGTGAATTAGGAGTTATACGATAAGGTAGGGATGCTCGATATATAGATTTTTAGATGAAAGTGAAGCTATCCCTAAACACCAATTTGGGTTCAGAAAACACCACTCGACCATCGAGCAGGTTCATCGAGTTTATGATAGGATACGGCAATCCCTTGAAGCTAAAGAGTACTGCTCTGCTGTGTTCCTTGACATCCAGCAGGCGTTCGACAAAGTGTGGCATAAGGGCCTACTCTCCAAAATAAGGACATTGCTACCACACACCTACTATAATTTGATGAATTCCTACCTGTCAAATCGCATGTTCCAGGTACGAGAAAGTGGAGACGCATCAGAAATCAATGAGATCTCTGCTGGGGTGCCTCAGGGCTCCGTTCTCGGCCCGATCTTGTACACACTGTTTACTGCAGACCTCCCACAGTCATCGCAAGTGATGAATGCTACATTCGCTGATGATACGGCACTACTAGCAAGTAGCGCAGATCCACAGACTGCCTCACATATTTTACAAGAAAGCCTCTACAAAATAGATAAATGGCTGCAGAAATGGCGCATCAAAGCAAGCGCCTCTAAATCGACTTACATAACATTCACGCTAAGGAAGGGGAACTGTTCACCTGTACAATTGGGGAACAACTCTCTTCCCCACAGTGACTCGGTCAAATACCTTGGAATACACCTGGACAGAAGGCTGACGTGGAAAAAGCATATCAAAATGAAGCGTGATGAGACAAACATACGGTTCCGGACCATGTACTGGCTGCTGGCACGTAACTCTAAACTTTCGGTAGACAACAAGCTCCTAATCTATAAAATGATTCTCAAGCCTGTGTGGATGTACGGAAACCAACTCTGGGGAAGCGCTTGTAACTCCAATATATCAATCATACAGAGACTGCAAAATGGCATACTGCGTACCCTGTCAAATGCTCCATGGTTCCTTACGAACTCTGAAATCCACAAAGCTCTAGAAATCAAAACGGTAAAGGAAGAGATTGAACAGTCTTCCGCTAACTACAAGAACCGGCTTGACAACCACCCGAATGACTTGGCTGCCGAATTAACAAATATTAAATACAGTAAACGCCTTAAACGCCATGATATCCAGGGATTGGATGCTCGATGGTAAAATAGGAGTGTCTCCCACTGGGGAGACCCCTTGCAACGATTCCACCGCCCAACAAATCTGCTTATAGTTCTGGGACTGATTGCAGATACAGAAACAAAACAAAAAAAAAAATATATATAACAACGTGGGTTGCGCGTGGCATCGCTCCGAGCGTTGGAGTGCCAAACATTCCAAAACCTATCTTTAATTTGGAGTGATGGAGTGGCGCGAATGGGGTGCCCGTGAATTAGGAGTTATACGATAAGGTAGGGATGCTCGATATATATAGATATTTAAAAATATCGACATTAGCGTCTCGATATATCGAATCCAATCTTTATTATCGAATTGATATTTGATAAATCGATATTTTTTATTTGATACATAGAATATCGTATCGAAATTTAATCTATGGTTCACGTCGCGAGCGGGAGACGGCCAATCAGCAGTCAACTTTACAAAATAAAGTTGATTTAGCCACAAATACTGAATTTACTTTTAATGACTTTTTTGTTCTTCCTTATGTAATTAATTTTGCACTGAAAAAATAAATACAACTTACATACGATATATCGAAAATATCGATATATCGCAAAATATCGATACAACCTTTCGATAATTATGTGATACTAGCGGCCGCTCGCGGTTTAACCCGCGTGCTTCCCGTTCCCGTGGGAATATCTAGATAAAAAGTATCCTATCTGTTATTCCCGGTTATAAACTATCTGTATGCCGAATTTCATCCAAATCCATTCAGTAGTTTTTACGTGAAAGAGTAACAAACATCCATCCATACTTACAAACTTTCGCGTTTATAATATTAGTAGGATTGACAGACCTAAGAACTGCGGTATCCTGAGCAGGTGCACCGGCGGCGGCTCGGGCTGCGTGTAGGCGCGGAACAGCACGGAGATGTCGGCGGGGTTGAGCGCGCCGCGCGACAGCATCGCGGCGAGAGCTGTGCGCGCGTGCCGCCACGCCTCGCCCGCCGTCAGCGCGAGAGTGATCGGCGTCACGTCGTGCCCGCTGCGACATGCATTTTTACCCTTTAGTTATGGTTTTGCGCGGTTAGCACATTTAGCCAGTGTCAAAGTATTTTTTACTACAAGTTATATAATATGTAGGTATATATGTTTTCAAATATATTTTTTTTCTACATTTAATCAATGTACAGGAAAACTATATAATGTTATTTTTAGTTTATACGAAACCTGAAAACTGTTTGTTCAGAGTCAGTTACAAAATCGATTTCAATATCTTTTATACCATGTTCATTTTGACCAAATAATATTTACAAAATCTCAAATAAAGTATACCCTACTAAAAACACACAACGGGACAGCACAAAAAGCTTGTAACTTTGTGAGTTTTCAAGATATTATTTTATTTTTTTTGTACTGATTCTTTAAATGAACATAATATTTGACCCGTGTTTCGATTTTCGTTTAGACTAAAAATAAGGTGGTATATTAGGTTTACATAATGGTGAACTTAATTATGTGTTAGGAGACTGTGCACTAGAGTTTAAAAAAAACCCGTTAACCCGTTAAGTTATTTAAAAATAAACAATATTTACTTTGTTAATAGATGATAATGAATGATAATAGAAATTAACAGTGATACATGATATTCCCTTAACCCCTTGAGTATCAGTAAAGATCAGGCTTTACTGAGGCCGAACGCGGCCTTCTTGAGAGAATTTAAAAATTGACATTGCACTGTTTTGTTTAATTTGCCAACACTCATGCACGTTTTCATGAACTAAAAGTTCAAGAATGAGTTCTCCAATAATTAGCTCTTAAAAGAGATTTCCTTAAGCAACCATTGGAAACATCGCGGACTTCTTGGCGGGAAAATTAAGTGTTCATGACATGACTCTTCATTATCATATTCATGGCTTATGGAAATCTCTTTTAAGAGCTAATTATTGGAGAACTCATTCTTGATCTTTCGGAAATAATAATAATAAAATCGAATTGAAAATTTGGTTTTAAAAACATACCCTTGCTGTGCACAACGTGTTATTTCTTGACCAAGTCTTTTCATAATGGCACCACCCCTTGGCTCTTGAGACAATATGTGTACAATAACTTGGCTGTAAACGTATGTGTGAGCACCATGGCAAACCATTTTCTGAAATCAAATTGTAATTTTAATATTAAAAAGATAACATATTATTGTAAAGCTATAGTTCATATCTAATCGATAATAGGAATGTCAAAGGGCTTAAAATACATTTTGGGGGAGTGTCCTTGTGTGCCGTGTTATCTTACTGAGGCCCGCTGAGATTTCCCTCTCCCAGTAGCATGGTGTATTATGTACTCTATAGCTGGTATATAATGTACTCTGTAGCTAGTATATAATGTACCCTACAGCTGGTATTTTATGTACCCTAAAGCTGATATTATGTTCCCATAGAGCTAATACATTCTCTGTAGCTATATTATGTACTATGTAGCTGGTATATTATGTATGTACCCTATCGCTGGTATATTGTGTACCTTATAGTTGGTATATTATTTACCTTGCAGCTGGTATATTATGTACTCTCTGTAGCTAGTATATTATGTACTCTGTAGCTGGTATATTATGTACTCTTTAGCTTGTATTGGCATAGTTTAGGCTAGTTTAGGTTTAGGTTTTGGCATTCTGGCTTGCAAAAGTTTTGGCTTGGTAAGCTATAATTAGATGGTACTATCACTGGAATGGATGGATGAGAATGTAGTAATCAATATCAAGTGGATAGACAAAACTTCAGGCACTAGAATAAGAATTTTAACTGATATTCAAAAGCTATGTTTTGTTTATTTCTATTTATTTAAACATATTCTTACCGCACATTCATTAACACTATTCTGCCAATCATCAGAACTTTGAAGGAAGCCCACTATGGCGGATTTTAGTACTCTTGAGAATACTTCAATTTGTTGTGCAGCCGTTGATATGCTTGTGATTTCACCTTGGAAGCCAGCATCGGAAATCAACTAAAACAGGAATTGTAATGAGGTAATTTTATAGCATGTTTAGTACCTTTTTACAATTTATTATTGTCCTTAAGCTGTTCCAATTTTTCAATGGTCTTCGATTCTATTGCAACTATTCGGTTCAAATTAAGGTGGCATAAATTGCCACCACCAGTAAAATTGTTTACCTTTATTGTAAAATTCAGCATAAGGCAATCAGGGTACTCCTCTGCTAGACGATAAATTAATGATCGCCAGGTAGGATGCTCTATCATTTCAGTAAGCCAAGCTGGTGTCTGAAAAAAGGCGACATTAATATATTTATACTTACTAACAATGTCCACGCCCAGCAACATTCTAGTTTAAGAAACAAATCATTAAAATAATTTACTTCCCAGTGCAGAGGAACAAATTGCATGAAAGATTTACTGTGTACTGACTGACTTACCAGAAGTCGGAATTAGGTAGAGTTATTTATGTACTTACACTGATTACATACAGCGAAAGAATAAAGTGGATATGACCCAAATCCCGAGATTAATTTTAAAAAGAAGAAAAATCCCGTTATTTATTAAATAAAAAAGTTATTTACTTTTACACAATTTAAACCACTGCACGCGCGACGTTGCCGAATTTACATTAACGACATCGGATGTCCGAAATTGCAAAAATCTAATGCGCCTACGCGCAATGTTGCCACATTTGTAGTTCACACAACATAGCTTGTGAGAACAAAAGAAAACAATAAAATCCCGGGAATATCCATATTAATATCAACATTTAGATGCAAGTACATAAATAACTCTACCTATTTCCGACCTCTGCTTATTACCTAGAAAAAGAATAAACCAATTACTCTTAGACACATTTATTTGTCAATTATAGCTCTTATAATTCCCAAAACGTTCTAGCTAATGGCAAAGAGATTGTGTATACAAAATAGAATAGAATACTTTATTGTGCACACAAAAAACAAAAATACAGACACTAAATAATATAAACAAAGTCGTGTGTGCCTAATCAGTCTTATCACTAAAAGCAATATCTACAGTGTTTTTTTAAACTTGATCATTATGAAGAAGTCCAAAACCATGCGAGATAACCAATGAGGTACAGATAAACTGGCTTGGGTATTAGGAAAAAAGAATTGATGGTTCCAAAGACAGACTCTGTATCCCTATGGTTTCTGTCATCCTTGTACTGTTCCAATTACACGAAACCGCTGCCTGCTCTAATGTTTCATTATTTTCCAAAATACTTACTTCACCCTCTTCTGTAAATATAGTATCTGCTTTTTTTGGATCAAATGTTTTTAATATCATATCTTTTAAATGATTTTCAACCATGGCTTGCACTTCTGTCACTTTAACTCCTTGAAACAAAAAATACATAATTAGTTTTGTTTAATTGGTTTGTAGATTGATATAAAAAGTATTTAAGTCACTTTTGCGTTTTTGATAAAATAATCAGATTGCTTACCGCCAAGTATAAGCCATTCTGCTAATAAATTAGCCATTTGTGCAACTGCACTGTAATTGATTGAAAGTTGCTCTATAACTTGCTCAGGATTGCCGCCGGCTTGGAAGTATCGCTTCAACTGACCAAAAATGCCCGGTTCCATAATGTAGTCAGGAGTTTTGAACTTCTCCAAACATTCTTGTAAAACTTCTTCTGGATTTTCAATGACATCATCACCCCCTTCTTCCTAAACACACACATCAGAATTACGATACTAATCATACTCCATACTGGATACATTTCAATATTTATAAATTTAAATTATTAAAGTAAATAGTTGTGTACTTCATATTGGCTGTGATGAGAAGAATCCCAAACGCGTTCATCTTCATATTGGCTCGGCATATTGATCTAAGGTTAATTAAGAAGAAACTTAAGCAATAAACACAGTGAATAGGATTTAATTTAAACATAAACACAAAATAACGTAGGTACCCAACTACCTAAATAAACACTTGGATTTGTTTTGTTGGACATACATGGGACTGGCACTGGCAGATAAAAGTGACAGTTGACATTGACAATAATAATCTCTCGTTAAGACACTCCAGAAGCCATAACACAAGAAAAAAAAAAAGCTTTGCTCTAGGAAAGACAGTGGGACTTAGCCCATATAGCCAAATCTATTATTTAATATTTCGGTAATAGATGGTGATGAATGATCGATGAACGATAAACGATAGATTATAAAAGGAAGGCAATCACGAAGCCATCCATGAAGGTGTAGATATATGTGAAGAGGCCTGTCAGGCAGCCTGAAAATGTACTTGTTTGGTGAGTAGTTTTCATATTCAATAAATCAAATCTACCGATGGGTAAACTAAAATAATTATCCAGGGTAAACGGATACATTAGTATCACATCGTCCATTAGGACGATGTGATGTAACGATTAAGAGCGTTTACGCCGCACACTAGCGCCACTAATGAAAAAAAGAACATATCTAGTAATTAGAGATAGAAAATCAAATTATGCTCAACAAACTATTTGAATGAAGTAATTTAGCATTTTTACGTCACCTAATGAACACCTCACATGTTATGGTTTAGTTAAATAAGGCGATATAGCTAAAAGTGGCCGTAACGTCTTATTTAACTAAACCCGTCTTACTTACGTCATATTTAAAAAACTAAATCTCTGTGCTGCATTTCTCAGAAGAATAACTAAAGCTGCACCTAGACCTGACTTGTAACATTTTGGTGTAATGTATCAAGTTTTTGTAACAAGACTGACTTGTAACGTTAGTTTGTAATGTATCATTCGCGGCGAGCACCGCGTGCTCGACTCGACTGTCGGTTTTTTCGTTAATCCCTTTGAGTGTTACATTACAAGTCAGTCAGTGCAGGTCTATAAAGCCTATTCGTTGCCTTGAAATTTTAAAAAGGTATTGCAAGCTAATAAAAGAATCTCCAGAAGCGTAAAAACGTAGTGTAACAGCTAGTCTTTCTGTTACTGATATAGCTTTTCTTAAATGTGTAACTGGCTTTCCCACTAATCAATAAAATTAATGAGTCGGTCAAAATCTACGACATTCTTACAATATTTCTGTACTGACCAGTAAATTCTTGGTTTCTAAGAATATTAATTAAATTCGTACCACCGTTTTCGTTTCTTTTTTTGTACAAATTGGATAGGTATCCAATATCGTTTTGTTCTTTTCTTCTATTTCAAATAACAATAACTTAGTAAAATTAATAAAGTACACACAACCTCTACGTCTGACATTATGAGTAAAAATGGAGCACATTTGAGGCAATAGGTCGAATGATACATTACAAACACACGTTACAAGTCAGTACCTATGTGTCGCCGTATTGTAACAAGATCGCCTCGAATGATACATTACACCAAAATGTTACAAGTCAGTCTCCACTTTTACGCACCGGCACATTGAAACACTCAGAATAATAAATTTCGACACATTAAGTAAGACCAGTGTTGGGTTAGTCACATTTTTTGTCGTCACAATATAATATTGGTTGTCATTGAAATATTACGGGGTGACGGCTATATAGGAAGCAGGAGGTCGGTTTTTTTTGAGAGAGATTGCTGATTGCCTCAAACGGCATTTTTAGCGCCACCGGGCTTTTTTGGGGGCGGCGAGGTAAGTAAAGGGTACCTCAGGCCGTGTGAAACGAATTACCTACGGAGGTTTTCTAGAGGGAAAGGCATCACACACTTAAAGGTGCGTGTCCCCGTGCCCTACTAGATTCTCCGAAGGGTTCGGATCGGATCTGCAGGTGGTCGGTATTGAATTGTTGCGAAAGACTAAAATCTGTTGCTCACTTTTATTTTTATTAATGAAACGAAACGATATGTACCTGCCCATTTTGTTTCTTAATAGGGTAGGGTATAGGCACCAGTGTCCGACAGGAACCCAATAATCGATACTTTTTCACTTTAATCATTAAGAATGTAGAAATAGAGGTCAGTGATATTGTGACGCTATCGACAAATGAATACAAACCGAGCCATGGACTAATAATATGACCAAGCTGTGATCCATTATACTATAAACAATAACATTCTAATCATCATCATCATCATCAGCTCATTTTTGTCACACTGCTGGAGCACGAGCCTTCCCTGTGAATGGATAGGGAGAACGGTTTAAACTTTAAACCCAGTGTTGCACACCAGTTATCCCGCAAAAAAAAACTTTTATGAAAATGCGCAAGTTTTTATCTTTCGACACTTTAAAGTTTAAAAAAAACTTTTTATGAAAAAGCGCAAGTTTTTATCTTTCGACACTTTCAAGTTTTAACTTGCGCATTTTCATAAAAAGTTTTTTTTTGCGGGATAAGGAAATTATATATTTTGTTACTCAGTGAGACGAAAACTCCAATGAACTTGTCAAAGTCACTACTTATTTTCACTCTTCTTTTACAGAAATACCTACGTTTGCTGAGTGCATGGTGCGAGTTTTGTTCTCCATTCGAACTCGTTACCGATCCCATTGTCAAGATCATCATCTAAAACATTGTGTCTGGCTTGGTTCGAGCAAGTAAAATAGGCAATAGCATGCTTGCTATTGCCTATTTTACTTGTTGGGGTTGCTAGCCCTTGCAGACTGGCTGGGTGAGAGTAGTAATTTGCTGGCTGTCAACGCACCACTCGTGAGGTGAAATGGGTTTAGTAAATAACAATAGCGACACATGCTAATAAATATTTTATTTATTATTTCAATTAAAAACGCAAGTAATTTGCTTAAATTAACTACATAAATAATTTTGTTCTATATATAAAACAGAATTTTATCGGCAAGTCTATTTATCACAAAAAAATACAATAAAGTTTGTAAGCTTGGTTACGTCCTTTTAGTCTTTGACTACCCTACACCTTCGAGAAGGGAGAGTCGTGAACCTTGATGGATGGTTAAGACCAAAATGTTTAGGAAATGTCGTGTTGAGGTCTTTTTAGTAGATTTATCATGAAATCTGATGTTTCAGCAGGATTAATATTTAAATGGCTTTGTTTTTTTATTAATTATCTCAAGCAAGTAGGTATAGTAATTATTTATAAATTCATTATTGGTAACGCAATGTTATGTAAAATGTAATTAATTTAATTATTAAAATTACATAGTGGAAACGAATTTCTAACTGGCCTGAGTGAATTATTGTGTAATTCAAATTGTAAGAGCTAAGCATTTTCTTTTATTTTCACGAAGTGGCGTGATAGGTGTTTGCAACAGTCGTTTTGTATATTTATATTATAACTTATTTTTTATCTTTAATATGATGTGATATTTTATCAAAATGTAAGTATACTAATAAATCCTAACGCTCGCTACTTCGGTGCTTCGGTTATTAACGAGAACAAAGCAAGAAGTGTTTAGTACTCTACGGAAGACAAGTTGGACAACTCACACGCACGATGATTTGGTGCGATCTGATGCGATGCCAATAATATAAAAAATGCCCGTGTCTATTTTTTGCAATGAGTTTAAATTTTGCCGCCTAAAGTGTTACCGTATATCGCGGATTGAAGTTTGCAAGTCTCGATGACGCGTCTTGTAAACTCAGGGCTTTACTATGAGTATCGAGTAAAATAAATAAACTAATAAGCTGCGAATAGATATTCCGTGTTTTGTTCGCGTCATGTACATAAACTTCATTTCAAGAAACAAAACAAGGAATAATATACGAAGCTCCGTTTATTAGTAAGGTGGTAAACGCGAACGGTTATTTCAGTAATGGACTATTCGACGATTGTATATAATAGATTGTATTAATAGATAATAGATTGTACATAATACATTTTTCCATTCTGGATTGATTTATCTAAAATGGCATAGTTTTATATTAGCCAAAATACATCTAACGGATTTCGAATTCGACGGCTTTGCGATATAAGAGTATTTGGTAAGCTTTAAATTCGGGATCTGTGTTTTAGACCAGGTAGACTCCGTGTTGTCATATAGTTTGCTATATATGTTTTATTGTTCACTACCTACTTCGTTAAAGTATTTTCAGTACTAAAGTTATCATATAAAATACCACATCACAAAAAAATTGTTACATCTAAAATATTTATTTATCAAGCTTCTGTGGGATAGGTAGGTGAGAAATACTTAATTGACTAGGTTCTTAAATGCACAATTATAATAAAAAATCTAATAGGCAACAGTAGGTCCCATTGTATGTAGGTATTATTAATTTATTGAAATGGCTAAAGGCCTCACTAAAATAAAATTTTAAGGCCAATATTTGGTTCCTTTTCACAAAAGTTTGTATATGTTTGTATTCGTAAGAATACTATCAGATAGGATCTTCAACACGATAAAATGTTTATGACTTTCAATCCGATCGAAGTATGTTTGCACAGTTTGGGTGTTCGGTATGTAGGTAAAGACAGACAAGTGAAGATTAAGCTTTCAGTCCATACGGAACTTTATAAGATTGGAATTTGAACAATTGGTACGTGTGAGCTTACTCTGCACTTGAGTGTACCTACCTATTCATTAGCGTGCTCTTATTTAGTAGGTATATAAGTAATTACTTTAGGATCTTACAGATATTTATTTATCATTATGATCGTCAGGCAAATAGTTACCCTGCTTTTATTAAAAGACATGTCGAAATAGTTTTTTCGAAATTGGTTAAATATAGGTTTATAAAGTAAATAAATAGAAATCTGTTAAAATTCAAAACATATGATATACATTTGGTGCGATCAGCTAAAGTTATAAAACATAATTTCTATCACAGTTCATTCAAAAATGGTTTATAGCTAATTAAAAAAGTTAAAACTTAATAAACAACGAAACATCGTTTGTATAATATTAAAAAGAAACATTAAATAAGAAAAAAGTTTATAATACATACTGCATATTTATCGCGCACGAGGTAATTTTTAAACAGTGAAATGTATTTTTTATAGTATAGACATGGTAAGTGCTGAGCAAATATTATGCTGTGACAAATATTATGTATGTAGACTGTACCTAAATAAATATTAAACGCCAAACTGATTCGTTAAGGGCGTTAATTGATTGTGAACGCCTTTACATTAATTCTGATTTCCCTAGTGTTATTGATTAAGATAATTTTAGCAAGTTCTTTATTGATCAATTCCATATTAAATATAAAAATACTTTGTTCTCTATATACTAGCGTCCATTTATTTATACTTTACTATAGATGTAATGGACTCAATAATGCCATGTGCCATTTTTTACCAGCCATCCGATGGGTAAGTAAGAAGATATCTAAAAATGTTATTGAAGCTGCCAAAAAATACGAAATTATCATTTTTAAATGTTACAATTTGTATAGTTGAATCTATTGAATCTTACAAATTTCTATTCTTATCAATAAACACTTACCGTGTTCATACCATAAACATTTTTAATAATAAAATTATTTACACATTTTGTTACAAAGGTAGAATTAAATCAGAAGCGTCTATGTAAAAGATTTTCGATCATAATTCATAACTATGTATGTTTCTATGTTTTTTTATACAAACAAATAATATATACATTAGATATATTGTATTGGTTCAGGTTTGCCATATTAATGAAAGGAAAAATCTCGTAGCGACTATATAATTTTCATGAAAAATTTTCAACTGCTAAGTCGTTATCGAAAGTTTAGGTATTTATTATTTTGCCGTCATAGATACCAAAAATAGAGGTTTTTTGTTTATACTACAGATTGTTAAGTTTATATAATCTCGAAAATAAAATAATGAGAGAATAATAGTGCTACAAGATGAACCCTTTCGTTTTTAAGCAATATTGAAATCAATCTAAGCTTACCTATCTATACTAGTTATGTAACTAACTAGGTATATCGTAATTACTTTCGAGTCTTTGGTCATTATATTTTTAAATATAAAACGAGTGAAATTGATGCCACTTAGTTTATAACCACAATATTTTAACTCGTTGTACTCTTAACTATTTATTGGAGCAGCACAAGACACACTATTATCATAATTTACCCAATCGCACTAAACTAATGATTGCTTCTTGAAATTATTTAAGCACCTATCTACTTAAATAAAGAATTTTGTGTGATTTCGACAGCTTCGTGTGGTTCTTTTTATTTTTGTAATTTTGTGCGTGAGAATAGATAAATCACTGGCGAAATCTTAAAAGTCGCAATCATGAAGTTCTATGTTTACAAAATGTAGGTATAGAGACGACCTGCGGAGGATTAAGTTGAGGGAAATCTGTTCGGATGCAGGTTATCTCTTAAAACAATGATTATATCGATTGGTACATTCATATCACATGAATTCGTTGAATACAATATAAACAGCGCACATATGTGTTTTCACCACGCATCCTCAGTCGTATTTATGAAAACTTTGTAGGCCCACTCTTTTCTTAAGACTAACATTACTTTCGTCAGTTTGAATCACGGTACGGCAATAGTATCACAAAGCATTTTATAATATGTCTTCATGTTACCACCAGACTATAAAAGGAGCTTTACTTCGAATGCGTTTTCATCGAACATCCAACGAGGAGCGTATTAAATTACATGCTATGTAATGTAGATATTTGATCACTATTTATAACAATAACGTATTTAAAGTACGCACCGTTATACTATACACTTATATCGTACATTTTATGGGAACATGGGAGACAGCCCGGCATACCCACGACACTTTTTTCAGCAGTCTAACACAAACTTACCAAAAATATATCAAAGGAAAATCTAATTTGGTCCAATATTCTTCATCGCTTGTATGCGCATTTTATTCTAAGTAAATGTTTATGTTATGATTGAATCATTTTTATATATTTGATATTGATATAGCCTTACTTGTCTTCATATCATATTAGGAACACTTGTTTGCATTTCTAGTACAAATATAATACATACTACCAATATATTTTGTTATGTAGGTATTTCAAGGATCCGTAGTCTGTAAATGTTTTATTTTTAAATGAGCAGTCGTTGAGATTTATTATGCTTCACTATTTTTGTTCTAATTTATAAAATAAAAATACAATACCATATCGTATTGCACAAATCCATAAAGCATGTTTTGCCCATGTGTTGTAGAATTCGGAACATCGTGACATATTACACTAAGATCTTTCTAATTAGACCAGTATCGGGAATTGAACACTGTTTCCCTCTTGGACGTCGAAATAGTCTCGAAGTAGAAATTGTAAGAACTAATAATCAGCCAGGTTATGTTTAAAAAGGCAACAAAGAAATTTTAGAAGAAATTCTGTATAGTTTTCCCTTTGATGATGTTCAGTAGTTACGTTAGACTGCTGACTCGTGTTGCGTGGGTGTGGGCGCGCGCCGGCCTCACGCGTCCGGGCGCAGCAGGTGCATGTCGACGGCGACGTCGCGGCGCTGCTGGTGCGCGCGCGCTAGCCGCGGCGGGTGCGCGGCGTCGCCCAGCAGCGCGGCGTCCTCGGCCAGCGAGTCGCCAGACCCGTAGCCACGCTCCTCGGCGCCTTCGCCCCACGACGCGGAGCCTGTGCTGCCGGACCGCGAGCCCCCGCCCTCCGCCTCGGTCTCCCCGCCCCCGGAACAGCTTGGGCATACCTCTGCAATTGCAAACGATGATAGTAAACCTATTTCTAGCCTTTAAAGACTATTAACATTGATGTGCTGCTAACGCATTAACAGTAGTCCCGTTAATCTCCTCCAGAAAGGTAATACGCTTGTCTTTTAATGAGGCCACGTAAGTATAGTCTAATGGCTATGAGGATTAAATCACTATTTCTTCCTTTCAACTCGAGCATCTCCCGTTTCCCGTTTGCCACGTTTCCATAGAAACGAAAATTGCATTAGTTTCGTGAGGCATCTCGTAGCTCGGATGTGTGGTTTCGGTTTGTATAGAAACATAGCCGTGCCGTAGTAGGTTAGTGGCTTAAGTATCGTTATCATTAAAAAGGCTGAAAACTACTAAACTATCTAGTTTTTTTTAAAGATAGATAGATTAGCAATATTACAACACAATAGTGATATAACTAACATAAGAGTTTCACATTTAGATTTTTTCATGAGAAAAGTTCATTGAAAGCTTTGAATAGAAACCTAAATGCACAAAGTAAAAAAGTGAATATTGAAGAACGAGATATTAATCTGTTTTATTTATTCGGAACAAGATCTGTTTCATTTCAATACGAATGAAGTCAAAGAGTGCTGCTAGCCTGGCTAGTTCACGGGTTCTTGATATCTTGCTGAATCAGCGCCGGCTGGAGGGCTGTTATTGATTTTTCCGATATCTGCTTTTTACGGTAGGTAATTTACAGTGTGTATAGGTACGAGAAAAGGGTAAATGCACTTTCTATATAATGGTTATAATGCCCATTTTCATAAACTTTAGGAATAGCCTAAATCTGATGTCTTAATATTTAGGAGTCGCTTGGGAAACATTATTTTGATAACAACGTTAGACGACGCCTAGAATTAAAATATGGATTAGGCGTTACTAAGACTAGAGAATTTATAAAGAGACAGGTCAGAACTACCATATTTTAAAGCTTGTTTTTTGCGTTTTGGAGAGTAATGGTTATCACTTACGAAAAGTTCTTAAGTCTTTGTACAATAATAGTGGTTTTGAAGTTATAAGAGTAATTACAAAAACCATAATTTTCAAAATGATAATTATATAGGAAATCCAAACATCATGTTAGATTTTATCACGAATTTACAAAGATCTTATTAATATTACTCTCTCTTATTATTTTCCTACTCAATTTGCTAACCGCAGCAAAGGCGAAGTGACCGCACAAAAGACAAACGTTTCTAATTAATACACCGCTATAGGCGACTGCTTTGTAAAGAATTACATAACCGTAAAGGCATAGAATATACTTCAGTAATTGTTGTAAGGGCGAAAGGTCTGGTGAAACGGACAAATCAATTTTGGGAATAGGTACTGTCGGCGGCGTTGGACTTGGTTCGTGAAAACGGGCATTATCTTAGCGAATTTATCAAACATCAGGATGCCTGAATAGTTATTTTTCACAAGTGTCGTGTTCTAAATGAAGGTAGGTAAGTAGTAAATACCTACCTACTCATAGAATCTCTATTAGTGGCACTCTTTGTTGAGATACGTAAATTTACGATACTTATAGAAAATCTTATACTGCTTTAATTAAGTCATCATAACTATGAATAAATATACATTACAGTACACATTTATTAAAAACTACTAGTAATAATAAAAATACATATTGAAGAGAAATCTACGTCTCGAAACTCTACGTCACAAATCATGCGGAATATTAAAAGTGTAATAAAATAAACGAAACAAACAAAATAACTGATGAGAAATCTAATGTGATGGAAATTATTTTGTAACTAGTAAGTAGGTGGAACATTGTAAGCATTGATTAATTCTATGGCTTCAATAATGCACCATTTAGTTGAACTTTTATGTTATTGGAGATTAGTTTTATGTAGTTTTTTGTTTCATATTGTTTTAGTAGCTTTCTTATGTGTGCTTTACTCTAATAAAAAACAGAGTACCTAAAACAAGAAGCTGTCGTTGTAATATCAGTTGACAACGTTACGATAATATGCCGTCTCTATGGTAAAAAAATATGCTAAATAGAAACAGGCATACGTAAAATATAAAGATGTAGATGAGGTAGAACTAAATACAACACCTTTATTGGGAACATTCACGAGGTGGGAGTTGTAAGTGGGAGCAAGGAGCGGGCGGACAAAGACTATTATACACATTCCACACATCGATAGGGAGGGGCAGGACTCACGCAGCCGGCGGCGGCCGATTAGAATGGGGCTCTCCCAAGTTGGCGGTCAGAGAGAGGTCGACGACGAATAGTCTTCATAAGATGCTGCAATTTTGTAACATTCGCATATTTATACCTATGGCAACGACGTTCAATTGGTTAAATTAGCGAACAACACAAACTCATAATACAATGAGATGACAGTAAATTGTTTGTGACACAAATATACTCGTATGTGTGGTTGAGTGTTTCTGTAAATTTAGCTTGCTTTCATCAGTTGGATAGGTTGTCACAAACCTTCATTATATCGTTGAGTAGACTCCTATGTTCCTCGATGATCGTTTTTAGTAGCTTTGCAAGATCTATTTGAATACGTGTATGTGAGAAACGAGTAATTCGTATGTGTTGTGAAAAGTTTTAATCTAACAGACTTTCAACAATACGCTTAGGATAAAGCCACCAAAGAACACGCACTAGCAAGAGTACACATACACAGTGCAACTAATTAATATTATAATATCGGCTAACCACACTTCATTGTTAGTTGCATGTGACTTAATGTGTGCAGGATTTAAAAAAGTTGTACCTACGTAGTACTTTTTAATTCGATGAATTGGTATCGGCCGATCCTTTACGTACTCTTTGGTGTCTCTACCCTGCAACATTTTTAGGTAATTCATAATTTTTATTAAGAACTGTGTCCATCACCTGTGAGTTTCTGTTCTAAACGGGTTATACATTACTTAAACAACAGTTGTTAGTTAAATGAAGACGTTGAATAAGCTTTAGTTTGAAAAACACAGAGTATATAGTTGTAGAGTGTAGCGATGAGGCATACTCGTGAGTGGGTTTCTGCGACGTGGTCCTGGGTGCCTATTGCGAGTTCTATTCGGAATTCGATCACGTTAACGAAAACGAAAATTTGTATGGCATTTAGCCACACAAATTGTCGTTTATTTGCATGGCATTAAAGCAGTGCCGTCTGGTGCCAATCGAGGGTACTTAAAATTTAGCCACACAAATTGTCGGTTATTTGCATGGCATTAAAGCAGCGCCGTCTGGTGCCAATCAAGTGTAGTTAAAATTTAGCCACACAAATTGTCGTTTATTTGCATGGCATTTAAGCAGCGTCATCTGGTGCCAATCGAGGGTACTTAAATTTTAGCCACACAAATTGTCGCTTATTTGCATGGCATTGAAGCAGCGCCTGGTGCCAATCGAGGGTACTTAAATTTTAGCCACACAAATTGTCGCTTATTTGCATGGCATTAAAGCAGCGCCGTCTGGTGCCAATCGAGGGTAGTTAAAATTTAGCCACACAAATTGTCGTTTATTTGCATGGCATTAAAGCAGCGCCGTCTGGTGCTAATCAAGTGTAGTCAAAATTTAGCCACACAAATTGTCATTTATTTGCATGGCAAATTTCGCCATACGAATTGTCGTTTTCGTTAACCTGATCTTACGTTGAATGAAACTGGCAGTAGGCACCGTGGAGGCGCTGGTACCTGAGCTGTCGGTGGCGAGCCGCGGGGGCGTGTCGTCGCGGTCGGAGGGGACCACTATCACCACCTCGTCCTCCCGCGGTGACTCACCGTTACGACTCGACGATGTCCTGCAAATCACTCAAATGGTCAAATGTACAGGAAAACACGTTAACTTTAACAACAATTGAATACAAACCATCTGCTTCCTAGCTAGCCCTGCGTAAAACTTCAATGAAAATCTCTGTTAGTTTTTGGCGACGAAAACATTGTCGGACACTGGGCTTTAGTGTCGATCCACTGGATGCGAGCAGCACAAAACCGGTCGTTGAGGAGATCCTTGGGGTAGCCCTTTCTCCAGCAATGGACGTCTTTTGGCTGAGATGATGATGATGATGATGACTGGTGTAGCACCGAGTAGTAGTACTCTAATTAGTTTTAGTAATAGTTTTTCCTGAGGTTATAAAGTTAGTGTATGTTGTTTGTTTACATTTATAGATCATAATTATGTACCTATTTATATGGGTCGATTTTTCAATTGACGGATAAAACTTATTCGTTTGTTTGTTGTATTAAATAACCAATTTAAAAATGTATTGTCTTAACATGACTTTTCTTTTTAAACTGGTGACATTTAGCTTGATTGCGTAATACTTTATCAGAAGGATAAGTTTTATCAGATGATTGAAAAATCAGCCCTTAGAAAGTAAGAATGAATGGAACAATTGTTGACAAACTATTTAATAAAAAAAATTGTCTCTATAAAGTAAACGCTTCCTTTTTTCTAACAGAATCCTAAGAAATGGAGCTTAAAAGACAAAACAGTTATTAATACTATTATAAAACTGTAACGAGGACGTACGTGTATCTACCATAGTTTTAGATATAATGTCTGTCGGTTCCATTCGTCATCAGTTTCACACGTAACGTTTTGGGAAAAAAAATCTCTTGTCTTTTTTGCCTTTGTATGCTTGTAATATTTTAATGTGTTTTGTACCAATAAATGTTTTTCCTTTCTTCTTTTCTATTTCTTCTTTAAGTTGCATCATTATTTGTAATTAAGTTGCAAGATTAAAAACCATAAAAAAACTGGTTATAATAACTGCTGGTTGCAAGTGTTAAAATCAACGCAAACTAAAAATATACAAATATTAAAAGGTAGTAAAGTTTACGTAGCTACCTATTCTAAAATATAGCTTGCTTGTGGCTTGGTTTACCACAGATACAGATCGACTAGCGTGTTGCAGCTACTGGTTTTGCGGTTTTACTTTAAGCCACGGCTTTTATGGCACTGCGGATTGTTTGCCTTTATAGAATGTTACTCGTATATGTACTGTACCTATATGTTCGACTATATATGCAAACAATACTCTCAAAAATAAAAAAACTCTGAAAGAACTTTCCGTGAATTATGTGCGTGACAGTAAAAAATTGCTTTGAAGTTATGTTATTCTTGCAGACAAAATTTGAAGTTAAGTTAAATATATGAACAATCCCTAAATACAATAATGAATGTTTATCCTTTTTTGTATTTAGGGTAAAACATAAGGTATCCATATCTGGCTACAAAATGTTGCCAAATTAATAGTAAAGAAGATGCTTACTTGACGATGACTTTCTTCCGCATGAACCTCGTGCCGAGGTCGGAGTAGCCGCGGTTCATGGGCCGCTTGTGCGGCTGCAGCGGCGCGGCGGCGGGCGCGGCCGGCTCGAAGGTCCGCGACACGGGCGAGTTCGGCTCGGAGCACTGCTTGTCCGACAGCGCGGGCCGCACGCGCAGCGCCAGTACATTCTCACACGGGCCACCCGCACCGCCCGCGCCGCCCGCGCCGCTGTCGTCAGTATTACTCACTCCCACTATTCGTCTCGTCGTTCTTCTGTCTTCTTCATATAACTCTAATAAATGATCCAACTTACTTTCTATATCATCTACCTGCAAAAAATGCGTTTTTGAATAAAATTAGCTTAGGTTTCTACTGATGGAATTACTATATATATATTTCTATATCATCTACCTGCAAAAAAAAGCGTTTTTGAATAAAATTTGCTTAAGTTTCTACTGACGGAATTACTTTATATATTTCTTTGTTAATTCTTTATTAAATAAATTTGTTTTAGCAGTTTTATTAACCGAGTAGATAGCTGAAAAAGGTAAAATGACAATGTCGTATATGTCCCGTGTGTCGTGTGTGTGCTTATCATATTTCTAATAACAATGTAAACTTACTTGTCTTTCAATTTTAACTACTCTGGAAGCTAGGCTGATTTTGGATGCGTAGACGTCTTTAGCTTTCGACCCTTGCTTACCAAGTATTTGATCTAACCTGTTATGGAAAACAAAATATTATTTAGGTACAAGTACAATTATGTTAAAATGGTTGATTCAAACTAATGTTTCGTAATGTTTATTAGCAATACAAATGACGTCTAAGTAATACAAAATGTTAGGAATATCTATTTCGGTAGATGCTTGATTGATAATTTACTGTTGTTTAAACATCAATAAAACTAGCTCGGAATATTTATTGGAAATACTTAAATTACACAAAAGCGTTTCCGAGCGTCCATTACACAACATGAAAACAATACAATCGCTTACAAAATAAACTATTAAAATAACAGTTGTTTATTACGTTGAATATTAGCTTAGCGATAAATGTTTTGAATTCTCTCTTTGTCAGAAGTGCAATCGAATAGAAATAGCACTAATCGTCATAATAAACAACATTTGGCTGCAGAACATTAAAAAACTGTTCAACGTAATAATAACTGTAATTTTGAAAGCGCAAGAAAATATTCGAACACTATGAATAAAACTTTCCAAACTTAAATTTATGTTTTAATATATACATATTTAAATATTTACATCATGATAAAAATGAAAAGCTTTAGTAAAAAAGACGGCACATGAAATGTGTAATAGAGAACACCACTGCACCGTAGTGAACGTGATTTATTTTATGATGCATTAATTTTTCTCCCCTATTGGATTATAAAAAAGCGGCAAATGTTTTTGACGTTTGTAACAACACGCCAATTAAAATGCGTTTTGCCTGCTGTGAAAGTCTTAATCAAAGTTTTCTTGAGCCCGTTAACCACAACAGTCATTAAAAACTCATTAAAACACATAACATTAAATCACGATTTCAATACATTTTAAGGTATAGCAGCATTATTCCTTTATCATTTGGCAAAAGTTAATAACAATGTGAAGCTGGCCTTATTAAATTGACTTTTATAGTAATCAGTATTGATTTCTACGAAATGTACGCTACGAGCTACGAGCACTACGCTTCGTAGCAACCGTAGCAGAAGTTATAAAACAAACACGACTGTTCCCTCTGTCACATCAAGTCACAGGCCGTTGCTATCGATGCGACGCTGTTATGTATTACATGTACTCGTAATTATACGTAGCGAACACGTACACTCATCATGCTTGCTTAGGTGAGTGATCAATGATGCCATGAAGTGCAACATGAAATGATTTGATATGACGATTAACAGCTTTAACATTTTCATACCCATAACACGAAATTCAGCATTGAGTAGTGCAAAGCACATGATTGTTGATTTTCTAAACTTAGCTCGTTTATTTATTGGACATACTATTTTCTATTTGGTGTAGAAAGCATTTATTTATCTATCTATTATAATCGTATATTTTCTAAGTGCTAAAGTTGCGCATAATATTGTGTACACACTATGTAGCTAAGAGAAACTAATGCAGTTTTAAAAATGTATCGAAGGAAATCTAATTGTCTGAAGCATTTCGTTATACGACATTCACAAGCGTACGGGAGAAGTGTTTTAACTGAATAACAATTCCTTTTTGTAAAGCCTATGTCAGTGACAGTCTAGTTGTATTTCACTAAATCTTAAGTCTAAGAAACGACCGAAGAAACGAGGATGGCCATGATTAAACTTGTTTCTACCATTCGGTAGCGACGGTCTGCACTTTTAACTTCTAAATAACTCGATAGTCTAATGATTGTTGTAATTATTAGTTTAGTTATGATTGTTGTAGTTATTTAGATTAGTTATAATCCCTAAATTAATGGCTATTTAATATTTTTACCAGTTAAGTTAAACAATAGTTTAGCTCTATTTCATTTTTTAATTTTCATTACAAGTAAGCAAAGCAAAGAATAACGTAATAACTCGTATGATGTTTGTTACGGATGTAGTCGATCTTAAATATGATATGAGTATAATTGTTTCTACCTTTCTACTGTTGGCACACACGTTAGTAGCCACCTGTTGCTGCCTAGATACCGGACTAACTAGCGCAGCTAATAATAGGTAATGTTAATGAGTGGACATCGAGTATAATGATCGTGTTGTTAAGTACTCGGGCGTGGGGTGAGTTCCTCGAGAGGCGAGCTGATAGTGTGAGAAGCAGCGGCGGCGGCGGCCTTCGCCTCACCTGTACTGCAGGTTCTTGGTTCGGTTTAGCAGGTCGGCGTGCCCCGACGAGTATTGCTCTATCACGTCTTTCACGTCGTAAGGTTTCAACGCTTCTCTAAATCTCTTGCGTGCGACAAAATACTTGAGCTACACGGAAACAACACACAACGTGGTTCATAAAAAACTACACTCTTTTATTTCTTTAAACGGAATAAATCGTTTTAACGACTTGGGACCCACTGATTTACGCGCTAGATATGGTAAATTGGATTATTATGGATTCTGCTGGGGCACTATAGGTGTCAATAAAGAAGATAAATCGATCAACATATAACGGTGGCATAACCTCATAATTGAATACGTAACCATGCATGCATACTTGATAACGCATTGCTTTTAAACACTCAAGATGTTATGAAGTATTTTCAGGGTACATTGCAGAATAACGATTATATATGGTAGGGTAATACACTGTAAATTTCACCTGACAACAAAAATTTCGCCACAACTTCGGACTTAAAATTACAGTGCCAGTTACAAATAAACAAAGAATAAGGTCCGAATAGTAATTCCGTGTTTTGTTCCCGTCATGTAAACGTCATTTCAAATTAGAGTAAAAGAGACAAAGCATGGAATAACTATTCGGACTTTATTCTTTGTTTATTTGTAAGGCACACAGAATTGAATGTTGTGTAATATCTATTTTAGGTAAAATTTTCAGTGGGTCAAATCTGCAATCATGAATAGCATTGCACACACACTAGCTACGTAAAGGGCAGATTAGATTTGATGCCAAATCGTCTACAGATCACATTGCAAGACATAGGTAGTAGGTACAGTCCAGACGAGAGGAAAGGTAAATAAGAACGATCAAAATGGTGGTGCAAGTAGAGGGTTCTGCGGCTGTACTACCTAGTCTGGACGTTTTTCACTCGGCCCAGCAGGTCCACGTGGCCCGCGGAATATTGCTCAATTACGTCCTTTACGTCGTAGGGCTTTAGCGCTTCTTTAAACTTACGTCGGGCCACAAAATACTTCATCTGTCAGAATTTGATACATACTTTATAATATGAACTCGGCAATATATTTTAATAAAATTTACTATATACAAGACATTTTCTAAAATCATACATAAGTAATTATCATTTTACAATAAGGTACCTACGAATTGGGTCCTGAATTTGTATTATTCTTAATAAAAATACCTTAAACATAATTTAACACTAATCAATGAACCGAGGTTTCCAAATATATTGATCATTTCCTTAACATATCTACAAATAGATAGAAAGTATGTAGATACTGCCACGCTAGAAAGTCAACAAAACTTTGAAAACTCGTTGCAATTAGCTTTACCTGAAATTTAATCGATGGCTTGTTCGTGCAAAGGCACCGACCCATTTTCCGGGTCTTTGTAGTAGCCAGAAATTTGAACTAAAGTAAAGTAAAAACGGATGTGAACATTGCAAACAGAATCCATTATTCAGGTGCCCGGCGATGACCACCTTTTTGCTGGCGATTAATTATTCAGCAGAGACAAGAGCTTTGCGATGCTTTGATGTACATTTTAAAACTATAATTGCGTAGAATTAACTTTAGCGTGAAAGTGATTGCACTTTATATTTATCTAAACCTACAATTCTTATTGTGTCACAACTAGTTAATAATTTTACGAATAGAGACTCTGCATAGGGAAGTTAATGTTTTAAGCCGTTGAAATAAGAACAAACTTCAATTATCAAATAACGTGGCAGTACCTTTTATGGAAAGGCCCGTAGTTATTTAAACGTCGGTCGATCCCTGAGCTAGTTAGTAACGTGATTATTATGACACGCAGTGATCAATTTACTAGACATGTAATAAACATGACATAAATCGACTTGTGTTACGTAAGCTCATAGAATTGGGTCTCGAGAACTGCTACGTGTCAAGACAGGAAATTGTGATGGTACAAATGTATCTCAAAGGGACTAACTCTGAATGCGACACGTTTTTGTCTTTAGGATGCGAACTTTATTCATAACGTCAAAAGGGGAATTCACAGCTGACGGCGCAAAGCTATGACATTCAGGTAGATGTTGGAAGCTTAAGTATTGTTACTTTTCAAAGAAACTTGGTACACAGTTGTTTCATAAAAACTATTTATGCATTTATACAATCTATCTAAATGTATTTAAATTTAAAATCTTTAAACGAACATTTCAATTAAAATTACATTTGTTGAAATCTTGACTGTAAATTATGTAGCAAACGTACCTTTCTTATAAAGCGAATAGCTGCTTTGTGCCGTGGCGTTAGTGTAAAACAACGGGGCTCCTCATCTTCATCTGCACAAAAAACATATAAAGTAATATAATTGAATATTATTAATAATTGTATATCAAAAAAGAAGTTGATCATAAGTGTCGAAATAAGCTGTAATTATTGTCGCTCAAACTCTACAAACTGTATGAATGGAAGTAATAGCGCATAGGTCACTCAATGTCTATAGTAATAAAAATGTTTACTGTTTCCTATTGTCCCGTATAATGTAGCTACGTATGTAAATTTGTTATTGGTTTGGCTTCCCGTCGGCGAAATAAGGCTAATTTACATGGACTCCAACGAAAGTTTTCTCTTATTATGGTAAAGTTTTATTAAAAACAAAACATTGCGATGTTGTTTATTTTCGGGCGGATAACACAAAAATATTGCTTACATTTACAATACTAGACAATTTATAAAACTAGGTCAAAACGTGAACACCCCAAGTATTTCGACAATTTAAGGAATTATTTGTTTATTATAAACGTGAACGTTGTTTTGAATGAGTCTGATATGTAGGTTCGAAAGTCGTCGTTGCGACACACGCTGTTGCGAAAAAAAATCAAGTTGTACGCCCATTCGAAAAGCCGTTGTATCGAAAACCGCTTATCGAATGACGGATTCGCGAACATGCTGTTACGAAAATCGTTTTATATGTGGTATGCTAGATCGATATCCATTGTTGCAATTAGATTTACCTATTTGAACCTATTGTATGGGTATAGTCTTTCGAACCTATATATCAGACCCGTTTTGAATTAAGAAGTTGATACCTTGTTTTTTCTTCAGTATATAATAGAAAATACAATTATCGACACTCTATAATATTCACACCCCGTAATCGACACTTACTAATGGACGGTCCTAGATATGAACACCGAAGTTACCGATAGTAAGAATAAATAGATTTTTAGTTAATAGCGGTGGCTGTTAATTAATTCGTACAATTGGTCATTTAACACGGCTAGAGGAATCGTACGGTCGTGCGGTGATTCCGGACAATTTGCGGTAAAGACATATCTAAATGTACAAAACAGTCGTTCCAAAAAAATATGAACGTAATTTTGTCTCTTATTTTCTGTGTTAATATTATTGCTGTTAACAGTTGTTTCAAATAGTATTTGTTATTTGTTTTTTTTTATCTGATGGCGTCTTGTCTTACGAGTATTATAATAAAAATGTCTTTAATCCTAATCAATATGTTATTTTTTGTGAAAACACAAAATTACAATTCACCAACGTCAAAATGATAAATACTAGAACAAAAGAAATAAGTGTCTATGTATTTTGGAGAATAGCAGTAATTGAATCAAGCTTTTAAATACTTAGCACTTCTTTTGTTTTGAAAAGTGGTAGTAGAAAACTGAAAAAAACTATTGAAATTACATCGTTTACAAATTAAATAGTACATAGTTATTGAAATTTAATTTAAACAAGTATAATGCTAATAGTATTTTGACATGGCAACGATGCATGCACAAGGGTTTTTAGACAAAACTGACTTCAAAGCAAAGCCAGATAGAGTAATGTGTATTTGTATGAACCTTGCAAATCAGTATCATCGCTGGAGAATTAAATTACTTAATTATTTTTTATAAATGTAGTAAAATCTTCTTTTTTCAACATTTGTGTTTTTTTAGTAAAATCTGTTATAAATACCTAATGTATGATTGTAGTTTAGTTTATAGTAGACTAGTGATCTGCTCGCGACTTCGCCCGCCTGAGTGAACACCCGTATCCCATGATGCTTTAAAAAATAGTAATCCTAGAACCCTATTGCAGCGGCACCTACCTTCCAATCCGGTTCCAATTATTGTGAATCTAAACCATCCGGGGACTCACTCAAACAGACACAAAAAGTTGCATTAAAACAGGTCAAGCTGTTTAGAAGGAGTGAGTGACATACACGTACGGAGGAATTATATATATTACTAGCTGACCCGGCGGACTTTGTACCGCTTTGACAGTTTCCATGACAACAAAACAAACAAATAATTTTGTATTGGAAAATTAAATTGTCGTTTTTAGTATTTTCCGTTACTTATTATTTATGTTTCTCACCGTTTAAATATTCCCTGAACTTCCACAAATATTTCAAAATCAAAATTAGTCAAATCGGTCCAGCCAGTCTCAAGTTTTAGCGAGACAAACGAACAGCAATTGATTTTTATATATAAAAATTATATATATTAAGAAATTAATATTTTTTTTAATATCTCCTAAACTATGAAAAAAAAGACGTCTGACGTTTCACGTTTACTTTTAATGCATTTTTAAATCGTAAGCACTTAATTAGCACTTAGCACAATAAATTAAACGTTGCTTGGTTTATAGACATATTATGTACCAGTCTCTTTTGTAGACCATTTTATGCTTAAGATTTCTTCCATACACTACTTAGATATATCTTGAACGGTTTAAGCAGCGTAAGTCGAGAAAGCGCTAGAACGGCCAAATTTTAATCATATAGCTAATCATAGCTAAAACAGTCACTGTTCCGCTTTCTTTTGAGATATATTGTTGTTTTGTATACGTAAAATTTTTTCATGTATTAGAAAAAACCGCATCAAAATCTGTGTAGTGGTTCCGGAGGTTAGACCGTGTCGGCGTCCTAACAGACACACATACGTGTTCTGGGACTTTCTTTTATACTATGTATAGATTATTTTATTTTATACGTGCACTATCTATTTTGTAGACTGACTGCGTTAGTCATATAAAGTAGGTAAAATATGATTGATATGATAATAATTATGACTTAATTGTGATAAATTCATTGATTTTTACTAACGCCTTACTAATCAATTAATCATTATAAAAGTGTACACTAAAAATAAACAAACGATCATTATTTGACCGACATTACTTTCAAGGCAATACTCAATAACGGCTTTTAGATATTTACTTCTAATACGGATATATTTTGACGTTATGATAATAAATTATCATTATGACAAATTTACGGATGAGCCCCCGTTTGTTATGCTAGAATCGTTGACATTGGTTACTGCTCTACAAACAAATCGAATCGTTATAACGTGTTTAAGTACAATCAAATTAAAAATGTTGCAGTAAAAGCTTCATTGCAATTATATCCTAATTTTTTCACTGTTCCACATACCTGTGACGCACAGTCACGAGCATTAACATGTATACACTCCTAACTAGTCTTGACTCTTATTCCATTGCATTAAGAGTTATATTGTCTACATGTTAATGCTCGTGACTGTACAACAAACAGCTGTAAGTACAGGCTTGCATGATAACATGCATAACAGTGCTCCTGTTGTTCAAAACGTTGCGCGTTGCTAGGACGCCACATTGTTCGATGTTATTAGCGCAGTGCTTACTGCGCTAATAACATCGAACAACATTACTCTTTATTGGGTACATAACAGCTTTGTTATGTACCCATTTTAGAGTAATGCTGTTCAAAATGAAAGTGTACTTGCGTAAATAAATAGAGCAATAAAGAATATTTGACCTAACTATTTAGCTGAATTTGTTATTTTTGTTTGTTTTAATTAAAAATAATTTGTACATAAATATTTATAAAATACATTGAAAAAATTAAATGCTTAACCCAACCCGGCCAAGAATCGAACCTGGGTCGTCCGCAATCTGGGCGGCTGCACTGACCATTATGCTACCGGGAAAGCTGACGTAAACACTGAATTTTTTCACTGCTTTTTAATTTTTGTGTGCTTTTTAGCGGCAGAGTGCCATCTATCCAACGGTTATTGTAACCGATGGCTATGCAGATTCATCTTTACAGATGAAATACCACGAATTTGATAACAACGCTATAGTACATTTTTACTTTTTATTTTTAAGTGCCAATTCACTAAAGCTGAATTAAATATTTAGTACCTGGATGACCGAGCTTTGCTCGGTATTTTTTTTGGTAAATTTCAAAAAATTAAACCTAGCTAGATCGATTTATCGCTCCCGAAACCCCCTGCATACTAAATGTCATGAAACTCGTTGGAGCCGTTTCCGAGATTCAGATTATATATATACATATATATATACAAGAATTGCTCGTTTAAAGGTATTAGATAAAATACAGTCAAAAAATTAAATGCCTACCTATAAATATTTAATTCAGCTTCAGTGCAGCAATTAGCACTTAAAAAATAAAAAGTAAAAATTAATTTGTACAAACATAATATACAAACACCACCACCGTGTTGTGTCTGTCTAGAGATTGGTGTAGAGATTTAATTATCTCACAAAAATATAAGAGAAGAGCGAGGAGTGGAAGCTGGAAAGCTTTTTTAGTTGTCAACAAAAAGACAATCCCTATTTTCAAAACCGTAATTTTATATTCGATATAAATATAGCAATGTGAATGTAAAAACTTTAATACCAAGTTAAATTTTACGAGATAACTCATAACTCATAAGTGATGTGATATAAATGTGACGTTCTATCAAATGGAGTATTCTTGCGATCCCGTGGTCAAAGGGTCCAAAAATATGGAATAATTATTAGTAATATAGTAGATACTTAAATGGAGTATCAAAGAAAGCTAAATGGGCTATACTTAGCAATTTAAATTGTGATTCTCCTGATTAGATCATATTTTAAATTTCAATTAATGGAGTCGACACAATAGATGGTCTTCTTGCCAACGGTAAAATTCTAGTGTCATTTAAAAAAAAATGTTTTCTCAGCTAATCACTTTTCAAACTGCCTACAAACATTTAAAAAATACAAGGTAAAATGTTAAATATAAATTAAAAAAATTCGCAATATGTGCATTTTTCATTTAGGTAATGTTTTAGAATTTAATGTCATCTGGAAGAATAAATTAAAATCTGGCCTGGAAACAGTTGTTATAACAATTTCGTGCATGTCACCCATTATACTTCAATAAATATGTTTTCAAATATCTTCATACAACGAATTGCTTGGTTTATATCGCTTTAGCTCTCAGCATTAACACATCACCAGCTCATTTTATGTCCCCACTGCTGGGGCACGAGCGTTCCGTATGGATGGATATGGAGAACGGGCCATAAACCACCACGCGGGCCCAGTGCGGATTGGTGCTAACGCAGCCGAGACCAACGGCTTTACGTGCTTTCCGAAGCACAGAGGAGTTCGAGATGATAAGTTTTTTGTCTTTAGTTTGGTTTGGCTTTTGGTTTGGACCGGTCTTTGCGAAAGTTGCTGAATCTTAGCAATCGCAGACCGGGCGCTTTAACCACTGCGCCATAAAGCTCCTTAAAACAGATATTAAATACAGATTGAAAAAGAAACATTAAGATTATAACAGACCAAATATCTTATCTAGCTAGACGACGACTATAGACGACGCTGTTTAGACATAACAGACCAAATATCTAGCTAGAAATAGACGACGCATGTGTCACGATTTGTATAAAAACCATAAAGTTAATTTGGTAGGTTTAATAACTTTATGATGAAAACCAAGCGTGCCACATTTTTTTGACACTATGATTTGACAAGCGCTATTTAGTGTTGGTTTAATCTTAGAGGTTTATTAATGCTCTAAGTATTTAGTGATGAAAACCACCTTACGCGCCAAATCGATTTAAAAATGCTGCGTTGCGAACGATTTTAATACATAAATTCGTTCATCGATTTTGTCATCGATTTATATCAAAAGCGAAGCAAATATAAATTATCTTATTAAGAAGTTTTATTTTATTTTATTATTAAAATATTATTAAGAAATAATCAATAGCACAATTTATGTGCGGTGATCATTTTAAAATTAATTACGAATATTTGTATCATAAAATTACTTTCCGGCGGAAGGCATCGTGTTCTACTTACGAGTATTGGCTACTTACAGATGAAATGTTTTTACAATAATAATTTTTAACAGAACATTGAGGCATTTTCGCAATTATGTCAAATCTAAATATCAAGTCAAATACAATAATTTACTAATTTATATTTTGTCGATCGCGGACTGAATATAAGCAGCGGTCAGTTGAGCACAGATGGGCTCATTCGAAACGTTTGGAGTAGGTGCACTTGCGTGATCTATATTATTAAAGGACTGTGAGACATAACAATATTGCAATATAATATGTTACGGAATAAAAATGCATCGGAAATATCTGACATAACATAATACGAGTAGCATCTCATAGTTTGCCATAGCAAAACCGTAGTTTATGTATAGATTGTCATTTGTCTAAATGTTGATAGTTGTTACTTTAGATAGACGTATCTATTTGTCAACTCGCTTTGACATGCGCCTATATACATTACCTACTGATCGCATTAAATTGTTTTTACCAAATTATCTTACCTACTAAGTTTATGTTATATTTTCCAATTAGAGTTATTCCTTTGTGTGACAATGCTTTAGACACGAGATTACCGCAGCGGTTCAAGTTTAATTAAACTTTCCTAAAGTTATAGCCGCTTGTGATTTTGAGATGTGTCTGATAGGATCTTACTTATGTATCTCTTACTTACCTAGGTACTACTCGTAAGTCTGAACAATTGTATAAGTATTTAATGACTAGCGGCACATTAACTTTTGTATTACAACATGTTTGCGCTCATCAACCACGACGCCGGCCGACGGATGACAATGGGACCCGAGAAGACGGTGCGGCGGGAAAGACGGCCATCTTCAAGTTCGCGCGCGGCCTACTCAATTATACGCATTTTTCATTATGTTTTTCAATTATTTAATACTCAAATTGTATGCAAAATATACCAGCATTTGTTTCAAAGTAAGTTTTAAAGTTAATTTAATTTGTCATTGAATTCGACCTGTCCAACCTGTAGGTAGACGATTATAATCATCAACATTTAGTCCTAACAACTAGTAAAAACAGCGCATGTTAATATTAGTTGCTGCTGCGTGTCTCGTCAGGAAGCAGATTATTGTCGGCGTTTATCTTGGAAAGCACCGTCTCTTTTACCTAGGCCTCGCTGTATAGTTATTTGGTTTAAGGAAGGGCTTCTGTAAGTCTGCCTGGCTACGCCGCCTGTGTCTCCGTAACAATAAGGTTAGCAGCATTGATGTGTTCCAATAGTTGGAGGAAAGATAGCCAATTCCTCCGTGGTTATGCATTCAGGATAAAGTGCGCTTCCATTTGTGGCCTGATTGCCACTTACCACCAGGTGAGGTGGAACAAGCTTCTGTTGAAAGGCAAGTACAAATGGCAAGTATTTTTACTAGAATAGAAAAGTACCTACGTTAATTTCTTATAACGGGCCGTTGCCAGTTCTGATTAGCCTAGTTTCAGTAGGTATAATTTATGAATAAAACTTGTATGTATTATTTATAATGTTAATGACAAACTCCTGTGAACTTACTTTAGAAGAAAACTTGCAATTATCTCACGTGCGCGTCTGTTGTCTTATTACGAACGTTTAACGATGTAAGTGAGTTCGCTGAGATTGCGTAGTGTCAGGTGTCGAGAAAGGGTGGAAAGAGGGTGTACTTTTGGCGGCTCTGCGTTGAGCGGAGTGGGCGGGCACTGTTGCTGGCACTGGTACGTTTTACATTGAGTGCAAGATTATATAAGTAGTTATAGAGATGCTAGTTATTGTTATTCCATTAGTTACCACAGTCCACACATTGCATTTCCACGTTGCATGCTTTTTCGTGAAATACGTTTACCAATTATGATAGGTATGTAACATGCTCGACATCAGTGTTAGAAGTTACGTGTTTATGAGGATAACATACAAAACTTTTATATACAATTGAAATTATTGATTGTTTAGGATTTGTATAAATAAAAATGTATATGTACAGTAACCTCATAAATAGATTGAATGGTCAAGAAATAGTTCATTGTGTACATAGAAATAATGATAAAATTTTTCTTTACAATGATTTCTACTACGTTCTTTTATTTAACATCTTCTTTATTTTACCGATAAATGCTTTATTATTATTTTCTTAACATCAATTTAAATGTCAGACAGGTGCATGTTATTATTATCAGTAGCTATTACATATTTTGTTATTGCTTATAAATCTTTTAATGTTATTTTTACTAGTACTAGTTAATAGTGTAGCGTTGTTTTTAAAAAACATACAAGTACAACATCAGGGTGACGGAGAGTGTGAAACAATGTCTAGTCAAACCACGCTATAAGAAGTCAATACACACATTTACACATGTAAATAGTCTACTCAAAGCCACAAGAAGGTATGAACAGACGCACAATTGTCTAGTACGGAAGGGCTAGGAAGAGATCGCGGGAGCGTCCTCGCGGAGGGCTCGCAGCTTACCGTCGGAGTTTCTCTTGGAGAGCGCCGTCTCGGCCACCGAGTCGTCGCTGTGTGACGGGTTGACGGGCCGCCGGGCCGGGCGCCCCGTGCGCTCGGGGTTCGCGCCTGCCAACCCACACACACGCTCTTTTCATCACGGGCTCAAGCTTCGGGCTACCTCGCTACTCAGGGAACTGCTCCTGCCCTCAGGCTGTACCTACGCAGCTTCTTATGCAGCATTACGAGTACGATACAATTGTCTACGCTTTTGTTTTAGTAATATAAAGCGGTGTTCATCATAATATTTTAAAAGTAGGTACAATGTTAGTAAAAGTAAATATAATTCTTTTTTAATTTTATAAAATAGTAGTGTTATGTTTTCAATAAATTATTAAATCCTATACATTTCCTTATAGTTTAAGCAGATACTTATATGCTTATGCTACGGTAAACTTTATATATTATTTATTGTTGAAATATACAAACATGAAATAATAATTTACATACTTTAATTTATTATAATGTTTTGTTTATTATGATATCGTATAATAAATACGAGCTATTTGTATCATATAACATACTATTTTTTTTTAACTTGTTTAGCAAAACTTTATGTGAGAGAGCACTGCGTACGTAAATATTAACTTCAGACTTTCACCCTAATCATAAGCATGAATCCGCCTGTCCGCCTGTCAGCCTGTCAGTCTTTTATTTCTGTACATGAATGTGTTCGGTTTTGTTTACTGTCGAAAGGGTTTCTGTAATTTTCATTCGCAATATGACGTTTATCTATAAAGGAAAAATTCCACAGAAGTAACAATGTTATGACTATTAGAATGGCGAAATAAATAAGATAAAACAAATGAGGAAACAGCCGCAGACTTTCCCAAAGATTGCCTGAACGGACAACTGATACTGGGTTGGCACTCAATATCTTCTTGACCTAAATCGTAATAAAGATAGAATGAACAATAATGCCCACTCTTAGTATCAACCTTATACTCGTAGTAAATTGCTTTATTAAGGAGAATAAATCAATAAACATTAAAGACATTGGTTCGCTTTATTGTGCGATTATCCGATTAAACCTCTTTTCGAAATGTCACGTAATGCAAAATGGGTTTGAATAATAAATGCGCCAGATGAAATTTACCCTGCCCCATAGCTTATGCTAAGTAGGATTCGTATTTCATATTGTTTTATATTACAGGGTTCTACAATGGAGAAGAGAAGGGATTTTTATATTCATTTTCGTAGATTTACCTTTTATGTTATGTAAAAATTTATAAATTGTATAAATTTTCACATCCTATGCTTTAAAAAATTCTAATGTTAATCTTAAAATTGTATAGACAGGACATAAAAAACTAAATATATTTTTCCATTTCAACGCAAGAACAAAACAAGCGCGTATTATATCTAATATGTATATCTGCGTAATATATAGTGCGTCTGCTAATGTTGAAAGTGGAACAAAAGACTGAAAAGGTGTAACATAAATTTCTGCAAATGTACCGAATTGGCTCACATAATATTCTCTGTGCGCCCCAGAGAGTTTCTGTCTCTGGCAAGGTAATTATACGTCAGTGGCATATTTTATTACGCGGCTTTGGGTTGCATTGAAGGAACACCTAAATAAGGTCAATGCAGCGGTTGCCATTAAATACCTCAACAAACTATCGATCCATTTGTTATCTCTTTCTTACTTAGGTGCTAACGTTCTCCATCAACTTTCATAATGGGGTATAATTTTAAACTCATAAATATTAAATCTCTGAAGCAGTTCCTATTTTTTCCATTAGCGTTATTAAAGTGTGAGTTCGTTGAATTCAATTAATATTCATGATAATTTGTGTATATATCTACATTGTTTAGTTTTTGTTTTGGTTTATAATCGTTACTTAGTTTGTAACATAACAGGCAGGCATAGGTTGGTGAACGACTATATAATAAGGTAGAACCTTTCGGATTACCTAGCTGGCTGGCTCCTTTTTTGATGATTTGGTACAAAATTATAAAAGAGAATTGGTATGGTTGTAAACAATTAGCGTTCAATTACTATTTCAATGTAGACAGGGGGATGTTGTTCATTAACGTCAAATCCTTTTTGCTAAAAATCTGGTTTAAGTGAACTTAACGAATATTATTTAGTATCTATCTAATGTAGATTTATATTGGCCTGAAGTATGTAATTATCTTTCATTCCAAATGTTAGAACAAATTTAATTAATATTAAAAATTAATTAAATGTAATTCGTCACTTAGGCTTTCGAAAATTTGTTATGTTGTACGAATTCAAATCGTGAAAGTGACTGAACTGCCGAAACGGTTATAAGCTATATGACGGTTCGTTCGTGCTTGTAACGATGGTACTAAAAGTGCAGACCAATTAATGAGTTGAAGACTCTTTGTCTTTGCACTAGTATTCCCGATGTCAAAGAAACTATCGCTAGATGGAAAAGTCTAGACTAAAACTCGTTACTCGGTCCTTTTAAAACATTGCAATAAGTATACAGACGGTTATTCGGTTCATTACCTAAAAGTGGCGACTTTGTGCCCCAAAGTAATAAAACGTAATAATGACAGTATTTTTTTATTTTTTTTCTCTGTACTAGCTTTATCATTAACGTTGGATCTATATAAATTCACAAGACAATATGACACTATTCATACCTTCGTTGTTAATGATTAACATTGGAGTTACTAGTTTTGTACGATCTACCTACAATACAAGAAACGATTTATATCTTCTTTTTAAGACAGCAAAGACAGGCGGACTTCGAAGCAATTCATTACAATGATATATTTTTATCCTACCAACTGGATTATTTATATCATCAATAATTAACTATTCTCATTAATTTCATAGTAGTGTTCCATATTAAATAGTTGTTGATAAAGTTCGTGTCATATACCAGTTATACCTACATTATTATATCAAAATCGATATTTTACAAGATTCCTACGAACTATCTGGCATGCATAATAAAAGAATGCAAAGCAGTGTTAATAAAATTGCTTATATTTTATTTCAAGATAACCGAACTTATAATAAAAGCTTTGAACGAAGCCATTCCAGTAACTTTAGGTACGCAAAGTTTTTTGTATCATCTGGAAATTCATTGTGTGAACCGCGCTCTATGATGCTAAAAGAATTCAACTCTTGCAGTCTCAGTAAAAATATTTCATTTCCATATTCTACCTTAGCATTTATAGTACGCGGAAGCGATCATCATCTTTAGAAGCCACTCTGCACTCTGTCAAATGTACGTGAAGCTTCTGATTGCAGTATTATAAAATTATTTCGAAGCGATATGTCATCTACGCGGGTGCATTTTATTTCAAAAAGTGAAAAAATAGAAAGAAGTAGAAGGTAGGTAGAATGTCAGCAATCGTGTCTGGAGCTAAGAGACATAGCCATTATCGCCGGGGGCGGAACTCGCTCCGGACAATGGTCCTACGTCGTACATACTCGCTTTCGTGTATTCACATATTTCTGAAAGATCGTACTAAAGAGAATTAATAAGAAACGCAGCGGAAGTTTATCGACTGTAACTGGTCATGCCATAGTGCCGTCTAAAAGATCAAGAATAGAACCTTTAAAGCAGCTTTTCCAACAATGGAGTAGACAACACGCACGGTCCCCGCCCGATGTGCGATTATCTACGGAACAGGGCAATACATGACATCACACTCCATCCCATCAACAGCTACCAGCAAACAACTACAAACTTCATGATGACGTACGTGTTCGGTATTCAGTGCGCTGTAGGTATGTGATGTGATTGATGGTGGTAATTTTCTCAACTAAGATCGTTACGTCTGGCTACTCATTTCCAATATCCCATCATTGAAAAATTAATTCAATTTCTTTCTTCATATTCTTCGCTCCCTTCGGTATTCATTGAATAATGGAGTGCCCCGTTTGCCAAGAGATCTTTTATTCGGCTTAGTTCTTCTTTGTTGTTTATGTATGGTGTGTCTTTAATGTTCTAAAGCCAATTCATATTTAACGGTACACAAAGATTTATACGCTTTTGTTTTGGTGTCTAATTTGGACAACGATTTCATGAACGTCAAATAGATTTAAATAGCGATAGAAGGTGTTGTGAATATGCGGACGAAACAAAGAGTCGTTTAGTACACTTTATTACACACAAATTTTATATGACATGCAATGAATCGATTACATCGATATGAGTATTAACCGGCGCGCGGCGTGTCGATTTTCAAACGTTGTGTTTTTTTAGATAATTGAAATAGGACGAGGTCAACGTAAGTAATTTGTGAGATTGCACACTAATAGTAATATAGGCTGACAGTGGGTCATGTGTGGCGGGGGTGCAGCGGCGGCTTACCGAGGTTCTCCGCGCTGGCGTTGACGTCGTAGCGGTGCGCTGGCGCCGGCTTGGAGTGCGGCGCGGGGGAGTGCAGGGAGGTGCTCTTGTGCCGCCGGATCGTCGGCAGCCGCGACACAAAGGACGCATTGTTCTTGAACGACGCACTCATCACCCTGCTGTCAATACACACGTACTCCTCACTCATTGTTAAACCATTTGACAAGCATTCTTTCACATTTAGCACATATCGGCGATAGAGTTGGTATTAAAATGGAAACTATTAGTCAATAGTCAATCAGTCTGCATTGTTAAACAGTAAAAAAATAGTAATTTCATGTTGAAATAATTGTAAGAATATTGTGTTTGTTTCTACGAACTTGTTTCATCTTAAGAAATACGATGAATAAAGTGAGTCTTTTTTAATCTGGAGTTAAGACAAAGATGGTTCCCTAGGGAAAAGAAGGATGTCTTATACCAAATAAATAAGAAACAAAGTTTGACCCTCCTCGTATAGCTGGAAGTTGGTAAAGGAGCCAACAAAAATACAAAAGTATGAATTGTTTGTCGGAACTTGCATCGTTGAAGTTCAAATACATGACTACTGCTATTATCCAGCAACCAATTATTCATGTCTCTGATAAAGAATTGTGCTTTAGCTTTACATTATATGGGTTTGTTTAAAATTAAATAGCTTTGCATTGAGGAGACAACAAAACAAGTATTTAAATGGAAATGGACGCTACCTAGTTGCGTGAAATCGCGTGTAAACGGGCGGTTGGAAACTAATGTGTATTCACAACGGTTGAATGTCGGACATAGAACTTATTTCGCTTGAAATTCACATGTATGTAAAGAAGCTATAAACGTAGACTGTTATTTTTTTATTTATACGAATAGAAGGCTTTACCTAGTTGGCGGGCTAGGAAGAGGAACTTGATGTATTTTCCAGGTGGCAATACTCATTGAATGTTCATCTGCGGCGTAGCACCTCCACAGAGCTTGTATCAGAGTGGCCGCTGGCTGCCGTCTCCTTATCATATGTTTTTGTCGCTGTTGCTGTTGTACTTTTAAAGCGAATCCTGAACCTAGAATGCCCTGTTGGAATAGAAATTATCAAATGTCAATACTGATTACTGTAAGCTTATGATATCATATTGCTGGGCTCAGTCAGGCCTTCACACATGGGCACGTGAGTATGGGAAAGACACCCACAGTGTGGTCAAAGTCAAATCGGTGGGTTGATAACCACTATATTACAACATCAGCTGGGATACGAACAAGACCTTCGAAACAGGGAGGAGCTCGAAATTATAAATTTGAGAAACATTTTATAACATCCGAGGAGCAGTAGCATTTTCACGATTATTACTAGGTACTTGGCCATAAATCCTCTCACATATACATTTTTTACACACAACGGGGAAGCGATTGGCCTTCATCCTATCTGATAGTAAGTGACGATAAAGCCAAGCACTTCACCCGGAACCCTCCACACTAAGAAACTAGCGAAAAAAATGCTAATTGAAAAAATATATAGTGTATTTGACTAATTAGTGGCGAAGTGATTAAAAGCTTCTCACAGCGGGCAGCGCGAAGAACGAGATCCCGAGGAGCGCGCAAAAGGAGGCGATAAATTTCCCCTGCCACGTCTGCGGCACCATGTCGCCGTACCCCACCGTGCACAGCGTGATCTGCAATTACAACTCACTTGAATACAATGGCTCCTTTACTTGTTTGTCTTTATTTCTTGGAAAGAGATTGCTGTTAGTTCCCATTGGCTTTTGCAGCGTAAGGTAAGCCACGAGTACGAGCCCGAGCGATTATAATGTAGTGGCGCCAGTGATCGACATTTTTGAAGTGAAAACTTCTTAAGCGGCGTTGTACACTTTTTTTGTACACTTTAAATTCGCGTCAGGACACGTGACCGTCAGGACACGTGGCCTGATCGAAAATTCGTAAGACGGATGACAGCCGGCGCGGCGTAGGAGAGGAAGTATCCCCCTCTCTTTCTACGGCGCGGCGAAAATGTATGCCTGCTGTTTCGTTTAGGCGGCGCAGGGCGCTTGCGCGAATGTTCGAGTGCTTTTTAATGTAATATAAATTGTCATGTTTGTGTACGATAGCGCAATAAATAAATATTGTATTCTACCACATAAATGATAGTACTTTTATACTGATAATTGAAGCAATTCGTGCAAAATTATTCCCTAACCATTCCAAAATATCAAAAATGCACAACGTTAATATTCAAGTTTTCACTTCTGCCGGCACTTCCGGAGTGCAATCCGTCGTTTTTTTTTACATTCAATCACTGATAATGGAGGTCAGCGACTGATTGTAGTCTTTGGCAACAAGATAATACAGACAACCTCCTTCCTTGCTGTCATCCCCTTAAATTAAATGAAAATCTATGATATATGTTATGCGTCTATGTATGTGCAAATGCAAAAAATCAATCCTCCTAATATTATAAACGCGAAAGTTTGTAAGTATGGATGGATGTTTGTTACTCTTTCACGTAAAAACTACTAAATAGATTTGGATGAAATTTGGCAAACAGATAGTTTATAACCTGGATTAACACATAGGATACTTTTTGTCACGATATTCCTACGGGAACGGGAACCACGCAGGTAAAACTGCGAGCGGCCGCCAGTATAATATAAATCTATGTTATGTTATGGCGACGAAAACTGTGTCGAAAACTGGGTTTAAAGTGTTGATCACTGGTGCCACTACCCTAGTTCATTGCGCGGTATACTACGACTTCATAGTCAATGGTGATAGAAAAAACGCAATGAACTGAATGAACAGGGGCCCAACCGCCTAACCGATCGCTTTGACTTCGTGTATAGTTTATGACGTCATCTTGCCACCTCGCACCGCCTATGAAAGCAATATCAAAAGCTAAAGGCTATAGCTTTCGATATTGCTTTCATAGGCGGCACGAAACGACAAGATCGGAGATCGGTTAGGCGGTCAGGCCCCTGGTCGTGGCCGAGCAAGGAAGCCAGATTTTAGAAGTGGTGATATACTTAAAGTTCCTCACGCCGGCGCAGTAGTGATCGAATATCCTCAAAAGGTTTCTAGAGGGGATGGCATCAAACAAGCGTCCTCTACTAGATTCTCCGAGGCTTTCAAACTGCCTCCTTTCCTAGGTTTCCTTAAGGCCACCGTAGAACTCACTGTATTATGGAATATTATAGTTTTAGGTTTCACTACTCTATTCATTTGTAAATGACGTGAAAATACTCACCACACCCCACCAAAGAGCTTCCGCGAAATTTTTGAACTTTGTGTCGGCAACATCTTTTTCTGCCAAATAAACTAAGAACGATGCGAATATTAAACCTAGGAATCCTATGTACAACGTTGTTATTAGTTCCTGAAAAGAAAAAAAAACATTAATATATTGAAAAAAAAAACTTGTTTATCACACTTATTAAAGAGCTTTATAGAGAGATATAATTTGGAGATCGTGTCTGTCCACGGAATAGCTGTGTGTCTGTCTGTCTCATCGTAACTTTCAAACAAATGAATCGTCATAGAATCGATTCCAATGAGGGTTTTTGTCATTCGAAAACCCTACTTCAAGGAATATGGTGTTCAGCTAGCTTGGGTGGAAGTAAGAGGAATAGTTCGAGTAACAGTAAATAAACAGTTTATCGTAAATTATAAGACGATATTAATTATTTTGAAATATAATATAACAAAAAATAATTTTAATTTATTATGTCAAGTATATTAGAATCAAATATTTTATATACATATTATACACAATAGTGCACGAGAAATTCTTGATCTGAGTGTGATTATTTTTACTGAACTTGTAACACAGAACCAAAGAAAGAAATAGCCCGTGAGGCTTCTTCTCGTTACAATGTCTTCACCATAGTGTTTACAAAGCGATGGCATAAAATTGTAAATCAAAAAATTCCACAAAGATAATTTTTAATAAAAAGATTTAACACAACAACCTAACGCGGCAGTAACCAACTGTCAATGTAATAAATAATAAATGACATTGCTATTAAACCTTAAAAAATACTACTAGCGGAGCCGACTAATGTTCCGTTACATGAAAAAATGGTGTGATTTATAAAATGAGTCGCTTGCTACGTCGTAGCTCGTAGCGGCGGAAGGGCGGGCGGCTAACAATGGCCGTTCTGATTTGAGATAATAATGTTTTACGAGCCCAACAAGAACACGAAAATAATGCCAACAGTGAATGACGGACAATGCAACGACTTTGACAGGACCCTTAATGGCGTGAGGATAGCTATCCATTTTTAGAGATCCATTGGGGGTGTCACTGTTACGACCTTTTTGTTTGTTTGCTCGGAGTTTTAACTTACAAGGGAGGGGTTGTTACAGAAAAATAATATGAAATATAATTTTATTGAGTAAGCATAAGAATAAGTATTTTATTTTCTAGCTTGTTGACATTGTGCTGTATATTCATATTGTTTATTTTTATTTTTTTGAACCTAACCTAGTTTTTAGATTTTTAGAGGGAAAAGGCATGTTGTATACTAAGATTTTTCGTTCCAATTTCGAACACACATTTTTAATTGCAACTTATAATTTATGTCAAGGCGTGTATATGTATACTCGTTATCTTAGATTTTAATACATTTTCAAATGATGCAAAATGAATAGCGTAATCAAAGCAGTAAGAACGAAAAAGACAGCTAATGTTTGTTAGGTATTAAGCATTTTTCTAACGAAAACTAAATCTAAGTACCTATAGGATTTTATAACCGGAAACGTTAATCGACTCAGTTGTCTGAGGCCAAAAGAATAAGGTTCCTTTCTTTTGATCGGCTGGTCTTTGAGGCGCTAGTAACGTATCAACCTTTTTTTAACTTATATATGTAATATCAGAGTTCGATACCCGGCTGGCGGCCAAGGGCTTCCCTTGGCCGCCAGCCGCTTTGTAAATTAAGATGAGATAGAAAATGGAGATGATCTATAAAACGTATTGATTTATAAAGATAATTGGAAATAAATAATGTTATGGCGTGGCATTGTTTAAAACTTTGAAAAAATAGAAAGCGGGTAAAACCTCGCGTTACTAACACGGTGTTCCATCACTGTCGCATGTATTCGAAGCTCAATTCACGACAAAAGTTGTTCATCATTCATATCAGCGACAAAATTGAACAGTAGAAACTAAAATTCTTAATCGTATTGATTAGGAAGACAGGGAATGTAAGTGACAATACATGCAATTTGAGATGATAACTATTTTATTTGACTTGTATATATTTTTTGTATTTTTTTAATTAGTTAGCATATACTAGTATATATACGTAGTAATTGCATGAGAAAACATTTAATTAAATTCGACTAACTTCTGCTGCTTCGATTTTTTTCCTTTAGTATTTAATTTAAATTTTTTTAAAATTCCTCTATAGACTTTGGACTTTATGTATAATGACTTATAGTTCAATATTTACTGAAAAAATTGTCAGATTTAGATAGGTTGATGTGCATGCGTCTGTACAACTCACACTTGACCATAAATGCGTCAAGCCAAAATTATGTTCACAGAAAAAAAACTTGATGGTTCCTAAAACAATTTTCCTGTATCTCTTATGGTTACGGACTTCCTTATTACACTGTACAGTGTTTAAAAAAACCACTGTGTATAATGTTTTTTTCCTTTTAGTAAATGGCTTTGTGTCAAAGTTATTGTCTTGCAAGTTATTTAAATAGATAATATTTCTTTTGTTTATATATGATGATGATGATGATGATGATGAATGAATAATATTAATGAGAAGTGAGAAATTAATACCCCCCCAAACTGAACCCCTTGAGTATCTCAGTAAAGATGTGGGGCTTTACTAAGACCTCACGCGAACTTCTTGAGAGAATTTGAAAAGTGACATTGCACTGTTTTGTTTTATTTGTTAATACTAATGTACTTTCACGAACACTTGACGGTTAATAATCCACCATTATTTCACATTAATATTCGACATATCACAAATTTTAGAAAATAACGTCAAGAGAGTAAGTAATAGTCAAGACTCTTCACTTTCCCGCCAAGAAGTCTATTATGTTTGTGCAGTTTAAAGCATATTCATTAAAGGAAATTAATTAAAAAAAACAGCGGCAACATGCTGGCCCGTAGACTCGCTAGAAAATAACGCTCTTCAAAGCTTTCTGCCAAGGCTATGAAAATGTATAAAACGCTTAACACCTTGCGCGTACAGTATAACAACATTTTCAGGATAATTTGCCGGGGTGACAATAGCATCTTGAAAACTGTGGCAGAAGTTCCGCATGCACCTATATTGACACATTTCGCGCGAGCCACGACCGAAGTGAACGATACCTCCTCCTCCGTGCCTCCACTGGGTGTTGCCCGCACGTTTTTTTGTAAGCGACGGACCTTTGTTGTCCGAAATAAAAATATTTTGAATTTGAATTTGAAATCAATTTCTTACACTTTCATCTCTCAGTGATTTAGAAAAATGGGTTGTTGGGGATGGATTTTTTGTATATATAATGTATGTACATACATATGTACATAAACTCCATCAGTAACAAAAATGAAGAGAAAATAATAAAAGGAGGTACGCTTTATAAAAAGGTTGATACCACGAGGTTTGCTCGTCGATTCGAATGAAAAAGAGTATTTACTCTGTTACATCATGAAAATTGACGATAATAAAATAGGACATTCCAGATAAATTGAATGATTTAAGAGTATTTCCGCGCTCTCGAGCCGATACGGTTTAACTTAATATTTTCTGAACAAAATAATTTAAAGCACATTTTCCTCTCTACTGGGTTATGCTCTATATTTTGTTAACCCGATAAGGCAAATAACTTGCTGGGGTGTTTGACGTTGTTGTATACACAAATTGAAATTGATACAGCTTTGAGATCTTTAGTGAATTTTGCTCGGGGGTACACAGAGAGCGGTAGTGGGAGCCACTGTGTTTGCTCTGCATTGTAATCATGCAACTTTAACCTGGGTCGATCGTGAGTAGATATCGAGTCGAGTCGCACCCCGCTGTATTTGTACCTACTTCGTTGGCGGAAATTGCGGGCCGGTTTGCTTACACAGCAACTCGGATTATACAAGAAGCAAACTTTGTGGACGCGAGGACGGTCAGCGAGGACGCGACCTGTCCATTGTGATGCGAAATAGCTCGTTCTGACGTTAATGTCGTTTATGTCATTGAGAATATTAACCTACATCAAGCCTACACCCAAATAAACTTAAATAATTTCTAATTTCCTATGCCTTTCTCAAGTTGAACTTTTTAAGTTGCAAATATTTACAATAACATATTGGGCAGGATTACTTTCACACTCTATAATTTTAATGCATGTTTTTTATTGCAATTATGTGTAACAGTAATAATAGGTTGGGGAAAAAGTTTTATTTTTTAATATAGTTTATTTTCATTTAACTAAGGTATGTAGGTGCCATTTTGTTCGATAACTTTTTGCCATCTTGTAGGTAGGTAGGTAGGTACATGATCCCATTGCTATAGAAATTTCTGGGCTTCTGATCAAAATACCGCGACAAGTGGTTTTGGCAGTCCTCTCGTCATGTTAACCCGACACTGCAAAAATAATTCTGAAGATACCGAAACAGGTGGAAATCTGAAGGTGCAAGGTCAGGACTATACGGCGGATGCATTAACACCTCCCAGCCAAACTCTCTTAATTTTTGCTGAGTGGCTAAAGATGTGTGAAGTTTAGCGTTATCATGATGAAAAACCACACCCCTTCTGTTGATTAATTCCGGCCGCTTTCTCTCAACTTCTTGCTTTAATCTCATCAGTTATTCGCAGTAGAGTTCAGAATCAATGGTCCTACCTGGTGGTAACAGCTCATAATGAATAATGCCCTTCCAATCTCACTACACACACAGCATCACCTTGTTGCGAGTTAACCCGGGTTTCGCCACACAGTCTGTGAAGGCTGACCGGCTTTTGACCACGACCTTATTCGCACGTTTTTGTCGTACGTGATCCTCTTTTTATCACCGGTTATCAACTTCTTTAAAAAAATGGTTCGGATTCATTACGTCTTAATAAACAATCACAAATGAGTACACAGTTCATTAGGTTTCTTTCAGTGAGCTCGTGAGGTACCCAAATATCGAGCTTTTTTGTGTACCTAGTTTTTTTCAAATGCGCCAAAACTGTTTTGTGGTCAATTCCCAGTTCTTCAGCTACGTCGTAACTACTGATATGCCGATCTTGCTCCACTTTTTCAAAAATGGCATCCCTTTTATCCGTAATAGGGCAACCAGAGCGACGTGCTTATTTGACATCAAAATTTCCGGATTGAAAACGCTTAAACCAAATTTGTGCTACTCTCACAGACACTGCACTAGGTCCATAAACATCGCAATTTTTTTTTCGCGGCTTGCGTTGCCTTTTTACCTTTTTATTTGTAGTAAAATTTTAAAATGTCTCGAATTTCTTCATTAGATAGATAGAGAAAAACGAATGAAAATCACACATTTTCCTAATTTGAATTTGGAATTATCTTCTTTAAAATTTAAACTTTTAATGATAGCAAAACCAGCCAGCTACTAATAGTATAGCCAAAGAGATTTTATTACAAGTTCATACATACTATATGCGAAAAGACTTTTTCCCCAACCTAATATACAATAAAAGGTAAAATTTATTTACTTGTATGTAGGTAAAAGTGGAACTACATATAGTAATTGACTAATATATAGTGAAACTATTTTAAAAATAACAATTCGCTGTCACAAACCTTCTAATTATTTATATCATTACCGTTAGTGATTTAGGTTAATCCCGGTCAAATACACTATTCCGGGACAAGCGACAAGAAAACACATTTGTGGCAGACTTAAAATCACACGTGTAAAACCGGGGGCGGAGCTAGCAGTAATAATGACAGTAATAAGGTTGCTGTGTTTCAGTAAAACGATATTAATTAGTTCACAAAGAGTCGGGTCGGTTGTGTTCACTTAACATTTTTCCGTTTCTTAATCCGTAATTATTTCATTCACTTTACATCGAACAGGCTTCTCGGTAGCTGCTTTTCATTTAATTACCTTAGGTATCGGATCCGATTAATTTTACCTATTATCGGAATGCGTGAATAAAGCATGACTAACAGTTTGTAATTATAAAACCGTACAATAATTAATCATTTCATCCATTTAAATGGAGAAATCATAAATTTGAAACCAGAAGGCAGAAGTTAGGCGTTTTATTAATTACTAGACTGTCCGTGATCTTTGGGGAATTAAAAAAATCCTATCTTCGCAGAACATCTACACCCTATAAAAACTTACCAATTTTAAATTTTATTTGGTTTTAGTAATTTGAGTAATATTCGTTAGATCATGAATAATTATAGTGATGACCTGATTTCATTTAGGTGCATCAAAATGTCTTGGGCCTAAGTGACTGTGCATGTTTAGTGTATCATGTGAAGTGTGAATTTAAAGGATCGGGCGGGGAATAATAGTGTCATTAAGTTTAAAGAACGCAATACATTTTTTTACAATAACAAAAATCTGTCATAGTCATAGGTAGTTCAGTATTATCAGTATAGAGCCAATAACAATATAATAAATATCTTTATATAATTGTAAATGATATATCCCTCTTTATATAATAGCACATATTAATCACGATAGTAGATAAATCAGTTAACATTTTAAGGACGTCTGTTTAATATTTACAGCGATCAATGTCTAGTTATTTACATTTTAGAACTGAAGACAATTAGTTACCGTCAGTTTAAGTGTAGGAAAATGTTTAAGATCCAATTAATTATATGTAAAGTTTACAAACGTTTTAAAAAGATTTCAACAGATTTGTCGAATATAGAGTTCCATTCATATTTTCAACCCAATTTTACGAACACTGCCCGAGTGTTCAGTAATGCAATCATTCACACGTGGAGCCTAATTGCGAAATTATTGATCAAACGATTGACCTTTCAAAACACATCGAGTTGGGACCGTTTATGCGGCAACTGAGCATTAAAAACGATTAATTGGAAAAAATTATATAACCTATTTGAAGAAATGTATAGGAAAGATCAGATCAATCCTAAAGTTTAACATTAACGTAACGACACCTATTTAGGGATGGTAAGAAAATGCTAGTTGAAATATAAATATAGAGCAAGCCTGTTTAAGTTTAAGTTTTAAGTGCTAAAAACCCGTGTAACAAAAATAATTACTAAATCACCAGTCATAGACGGTTAAAAATCCAGTAAAGGACAGCTGGCAGAGTCATTAAAAGATGCTATGCAATTATTATAAAATTATTAGAATCCGTAAAAAAATTATACTGAATAGTAAACTTCCTGGTCTTATTGATTTCTACAAAATAGTCTGGATCACTTTCGTGGATCTCAGTAACGTCTTTCTCCTTGTAATGACAAAAAGAGGTCTGGTTTTCTACTCAGAACGACTTCGTCCATAAAAAAACAACATGGGCATTGATTGTGCTATTTTAATTAATCTCTAGAGACCTAATGTCTCCTAATTCTGACATACCACCGTACGTAGACACCGTAGTAGGTCGGATCCCCGCCCATTACTGGTGCCAATACTTTAGTTCCATTATTTCTTAAGCTGGTATTTGTGCTATGCTATGCTAACAACACTTTATTATACCATATTACTAAGTGAGTGTAGACTAGATTATGGTTCTGCTCGTGATTCCGGTGTCGTGAGTTCGTGACCCAGATATGTAAATTTCTTGAAAAACGTTCCACTTCCTATACCACTTATCAAGCAGGTTTTATAAATTACTCAGAAAGATAGTAGAGTAGGCGTTAGCACTTAAAGTGAAGGAAAATGTTTACTGATTTTGTTTATCATTATTCTCATAAAGAGTGTAAATAGGTAAGTAAGGACATTTAAATCTTTCTTGTTTAAGAGGATTATTTCTATCATATATCATAAGTCGTGGAAAGAGTTATGTCGAAAGGTAACAGGTAATAGTTTTATTTGTGTAACATTTATAGTGATGGAACAACCGTGGTAACGTGTGGTTTGCGGTGTCCTGAAATTATTATTCAATTATTACTATTACCGCAAGATTTAAATTTTATAAAACTTTGCTGTTGACAACTAATAATTGCAGTAGCAGATAATTGGATATGCGGAAATGGTGTTTCTTTACATATTCTATGCTTAGTTTCATAATTCTCATACAAACCAAACTATAACCAATGCAGAATACAGCGTTAAGTAAGAGGCAGGCAGTCCAGGCAGGCGAGTTCTGTACCCAAACTCTATCGTCAGATTTACGAACGTTGGTGTAGATTGTTATTACCTGCCGATGCGCATAGACGACGGAGCCGAGCAGCTTCCACGTGCCCCCGCGCCGGTCCATGCGTACCATCCGCAGGATCTGGAAGAAGCGCAGCCCGCGCAGCGCCGACGCCGCGAACACCTGCCCCGACGAGCCCATGCCAAGGACCACCAGCGACGCGAGGATCGTCGTCACATCTACGACGCGTTATCTTTTATGAGTGAAATGCTTTATAGTACCTAACGCTAATCAATGCAACAGGGAATATGTTATATTATGTTCTTATCTTACTACTCGAATCCTACTATTACTGCTTATCCACTTTGTATTGTGTGTGTCACGTGTATCGGCTTAGCAAAAATCGAGACTGATTTAATTTATAGGGTAAGTTACTACACGACATTTCGCTCACGTTAAACATGATTGAATTGATACGATAATGCTATCGTATTGAACAATTTATGATAACCAAGCATCTACAATCCCAGAGTACCTTACGATCTTATTTAATATTCATCAAGTCGAAAGAAGCAGTAGTAGTAACGTAGTTCGGAATGATACTCTGATTTTATTATAGAACACAAAGCTACAAAGGATCTGCATACAAATGTATCAGTAAAGTTTGTAGAAAATGGGTTTAGTTACTTTTATTTCGAAATCGGTACCACCTTCGCGAACCTTCGTGACCGAATCGCAAGTAGCATTGCATTGATTTTTTGTAAGGATATTCTTAATTGCCTGGTATAAATTTGAACAGGATGAAAATTGTTTTGGGGCTCCGCTAATTGTTGGGCCGATTGTTACGCGCTGGACAACATTCGGCCGTTCGGCAAATGAGTGGAAAGTGAAACATTAATAATGAAAGGGCAGCTGAATAATTTGGGTAGGTTCATTTTATTGTCCCCGGTAGGAATATCGTGCGGCTATGTTTGGCGGTTAGTACGGTCTCGGGCGGGCCGGCTCCCCAGAGAGCGGAATGGCGGTCGCACGAAAACTAGAGCCAGGGGAAGGAAATGCGAAGGTCACAGCAGATTGGTCGCACCTGAAATAGGGTCACTTCGTCGCGGTTTATAGAAGGAACGTGACTTTTACTTGGAAATGTTGAGAACGAAAGTGGCTAGTCCCGGGCGTGAAACAACAGAATACCTTCTGACGCACTTGTTTATGGTATTTGTTCTGAGTTTGTCACAAATTGAACAGAAGTAGGTAGTCCATTCGTGTTTTCTTATTATGCTCCGTGTTTTATTTTTTCATGGTGCTCCTTAGTTTTGGTTTTATTGCCTTACTTACTTATTGTGTGCCTTCCTTATATTAAGATCTGGATGGAAGTAATTTCACATTTCTTAATATCATTTTCTAATTAATTGTCGTCCAAGACAAATTGACTTTATATGTGAACTGAGCTTTACTGTTCCTGCACTGCGTAGGAGTTGCATTGGTGGGGAAAAGCGGAAAGATTATCCCATAGGCTTGTATAAAAATCTGCACATTTACACGTACTGGCTAGTAAACCGTTCTTCCTCAGATGCACCAATAAATTTCTAAACAAACCTTCCATTACATAAATAGATTAATATTAATAATACCAAATATGTGTACATACCTACCTACGTAACTAGGTAGCGGCATAGATTAATTTAATCACTTACCTATTATGCAAAATGGCCGCCTCAGGAATTTCAGGCGGCCTATTGAACCTTGATATCTTGACCTGCATCCTGACGACCATAATCTGGGACAAAATTAAAAATTCATTAGCCAAATGAAAAAAGATGAATGAGGTTTATTTAAAAATTGATATTAGCTCTCTATCTTCAGATACATCTTACCATAAGGTATATAAGTGATAGTAAAGTCGAAGCCTTCAAAGTGACATTGTTTCACTTGATTTCTTTTACCTACATAATTGAGGACTATCTTGCGTCTAGATAAAACAATCTGGGAATCAAATGCGAGACATTCAGGTCTAAGACCGGTGCGGCGGTAGTACTTCTAGGCCACAGATACGACTTTCGATTTGATTATTGAACAATATAACAGCTAAGATTAAAAATACCAAGATCACATAAAGTACTGTGATATTTACGCTGCACAAGTTTTACGGACGTTTTACGGGATAAAAGATAACGACGTGAATGTGTGCGGTCATGAACTTAAAAACGTTGACGACATTATTTTATATTTTTATGCAAACAGCGAATTTTAGGTTCGTTTGACTTAATTTGTCTTTGTTTTTTTAAGGATGATGTACTCAGAACAATTAGTTAATATTCTGAGATGATGTAGGTAGGTACTAACTACGTCATAATATATCCAAGTAAAGTAAAGCGAAGATTTCCAACTAAAGTGTATAAGCGTGTTCCAAAAATAATTCAAATAGTCTTTGTCATGATCTTATGATTCCGATACCCTGGTAAGACAAATAGTTAGTTTGCTTAAGAATTACATATTCCGACGTTTAGGGTTCTATGTAAAAGTGTAAAAGTCTGTCGTCGTTTATGATAGTACACTGTCGAAATGTTCACGCAATAAAACTCGTTTGGTTTCAGCGTGGCAATGATTTCCTCTCAATTTATTTCATGTCCAATTCCAATATTTCTCTTGTCAAAGTAAAAAGCAATTTTCACGGCGAATGACCTATATGATCACGTTATTACTTCAGGCTTTCATTTTAAGTATATACAACAACAAACATCCATTTTTGTAAAGTGAAACACAGTCATTATACAAGGATACAATGTTTTGTCTTCAACATTTATCATAATTGCGAAGCACTTAATGTTGTAATTAATAACTTAGCATAAGCTGTATGTCGGCCTCAAAATGCCTACAATTTTAGGGGTTCCCTAGTAATCTAGTGATCGTTTTCTATGCACGGTCTGGGCAAGGTTTAGCTTTCTAGCACTGGCTGGAAGTCTGCTGGTAAAATGGCACACATACCGACATATATGAAGAAACGTTCTTATGCCCGTTTTTACCAACGCCCACTTAGTTCTAGTTAAGTGACGTTAAAGGTCTGTGTACCGATGGTAAAAAGGCGTAACTATCATTCATATGAATCGTTTAATTATAAGAAATAAGTATTATTATACACAACGTAGCAAGACCGGTTCTAACTTGGATGGTTTCTACGAGTAGTGAAGTAAAAATGAAAGCATAAATAGAATAAACTCTTGAATTTTATTCACACCCATTTCAGCAGCTTAACTTCGTTGGCGCGTGCAAGAAATGTGCGAGTGAAAGATATCCAAGCGATATTTACGATGGATTGAATTGCAAATACTTTTGACATATATCTACAACTACTTAGATGTGAGACTTCAGGTACTTTACCTATTCAGGTAAATATAAAGTAGTAAAGTATTTTCTGCGCAGACATATTTCATGAAGTACCGTAATAATATAATAATAATATAATTAAATAATAATAGTAATAATATAATTTTAATTGAGTAATAATATAATAATGCCGCAGAGTAATGATAAATTAAAATACCTAAAATAAAAAATACTTTATTAATAAAATAAAGTAAAATGAACAATAAAGAAAACAATATTTTTGTGGCCTTATATGAATTCATTTCATTATAAAATAAAGTATTTTATTGGCTGGTGATGACGATGATAAACAGTAGCGGTATGCGACTCTGTTCTCCTGGTCTCCTGGACTTTGGAATATGCATTGCCGAATTTAACTTTAAACGCGTTTTATGATATTGTAAGTCGGATATGGAAACTTTAAATATAGGCGAGCTTACTCCTTTATAAAGGTATTATTTCGGTAGGGCTACACATGCATGCCCCGGGCCAAGGTTCTATGAATATCCATGAATATCCAGCCCGAAGAAACATCTAACCTTTTTTGTTCTTTGGTTTTGCTAGTGCGGGGATCCGTGACGGTTTGTAATTGTTTGTTTTAGGAATTAAATACAAATCGTCAAAGCTACTTAGTTTATAACCGACTTCAAAAAAGGAGGAGGTTCTCGATTCGTCTGTTTTTTTTTGTTCTTATTATAAAGCATTCTATTATTTTTTAAATAATTCATTGATATACTTTATAAAGACTTTAAGTCGTTACTGCCCTGACTATTTATTTTATTGTGTCCCTTGAAATAAACTGTATTTGTAATTTTATTTAAATCCTTTTAGTAGTGTCCGGTCCGTGCGATCTTTATCAAGAAAACAGGCAAAAAGTTAGCATTAAATATATGTAAATTAAATACAAACTCTTTCCTTAAAAATCACATCTGTATTGATTATATTATCCTCTATCAATAAAATTTTAGAGTAGTATAAAATTTCGTAAGATTTAGTATACCTAGGATAGGTTTACCGTCTAAAACACCTGCACATCGTTTCGGCCGCAATGCACCAGCCATGGTTACGTACGAAGGAAATCAGAATCACTAAGTGACCATGAATGACGTGTAATGGAAAGCGAAATTTTAAAGTTTACTTTTTTATTGTAGTATCATATAATTTATTTTCATAGTAACTATGACCACCAATCAACTTACAATTGGGGCAAAACAACAACACACAGTAATTGATTGCTAGTCAGGGTGTCAACGGCTGACTTATCTTGAAACAACAGCCGGGACCAAAGGCTTAATGAGTCTTCCGATCCTAGAGATCATTACAGCGATAAATGTATTTGGTTATCCATCCGCAGACTAAAGCTTTTGGGATAAACCCAAAGTGCTAAGCGCTAAGCCGTTGACGTCCTTGTTCGTAAAGACAAACTTCTAAGTCATATAAAGTGTCACAGACTTGCTTTGAGCTATTTTACAGCACTGTTGACTCCTTTTTTCTAAAGGTCATGGCTGTACAAACTGAGATATAATAAGATCATAGTATATTCGTATATTTAAAGAATCCGTTGATCTAGCTCATACACTCGATAGTATCAAAGCACTAATACTATTTGGAACGTTGTAAATCTCTGTTTACATAGAATAAATAGATCTGCGGTTGCGGTTGGCAGCAGAAGAGCCGTGCGAGACTGATGGGTATGGCGGGCGCACACGTATGTAACGTGAACACGTTGCTAAATGTTTTGTGGTTTCAAGGACCCACTCGGCATACACTTTTTAGCTAGTGTGTTTTCTGGCATTAATGTAAAAGGAAACCTGACATTGACATTTGAAAGCTAGTTAAGAACTTCAAACTAATTCACAAGTTTCAGAGTTTGTTTCAAGTTGATGTTGAATGGACGACATCGTAAATATGACATTTATTTGGAATCTTTTATGGAAAATGACAAGCGTAAATTACCTACCTATATAATATACCTTTATAAGGTAAATATGTAATATACCTTTGAAAGGTATCGTGATAGAGAAATTAGTCGTGGTGTAAGAAATAAGACAATAAGCGCCTTGGTTAAAGTTATAATAGATTTCGCAACTAGCTAATGAGTGTTGCAAAGTGTGCCTGTGATACGTTCGGCAGGCTTATAACGGATACAAAAAATCTATCTACTTTGTTGTAAAAATTAAAAATAAAAAAAAAACATATTTCAAAAGTTTTTCTCTTTACAGGTTCCATGCGAAAGAAGCAATGAAAAAGGACGGACCCTGTAAAGGGTTGGTAACGTCCGAATAAACCATAAAGTAAATAACTGTGTAAAATGAACGCGAGTAGATCCGGAAAAGTGGTTTTATTTCAAAGTAGTGCCCAAGTAAAAAAAAAAATTAGACTTATCATTCAGACGAGAGGGTATGAGTAGTCAAAGATTGGTTTGTTTATTAAATGTCTCTTGTGGCAACTTGAGATGTGGAGTAATCCACTAACGTATAAGTAGCCTTAATGTAAAAGGAACCCTGATTAAGGTCATAATAGAAAAAGGATACAAAAAGATCTATTTCGTTAAAGTTGTGATAAAATAAGAACTGTAAATAAAGCATTTCAGTAAAGTTATGAGATGAAATAGAACTGTGAATACCGGACTTAAACGAAGTTTGCCTATTTCAGGTTCCATGCGAAAGAAACTGAAAAGTAAAAAAAATATATCAGTTTTCATTGAGACGGGAGGGTAAATAAGTAGTCAAAGTTTTGTTTGCTTCATAAATCTGTCACACAAAGAACTGGGAGTAATCCACATCTCAAACCGCCACTGGAGGCCATTTGTTTTTTTAGAAACATATATTAAAAAAAAATTAAGCTAAAATTCCTTAAAAGTTAATAAAGAGCCTTAATTTAAGGAGATGCTCCATTAAAGCGCGTCGTTTGTCGTTGCCATCATGTTTAATAGCAGAGAGGATTGAAATTGAAACTGGGTGAGTAGAACTTTGTGTAGTCCAAATACGTAACAGTCACCCTATAGTATTTTTATTGTTTTGTTCAGTCCCCGCGAACACTAAAAAGGAAATTTAGTATCCATTTTATTCGTCACGACGACGTTTTCTCAGCGCTGATGAAATCTTCTACGAGTTGGTTTTCATTTTGTATCCCAAACATATAACGCACCTTGAGCTCCCACTTCTGTCTTTATGAAAGCCCAGAGCGCTTACAAATCAATCGAAAAAGTTTTCACGTCGTTTATTAAAACTTTTAAATGATATTTGTGTGTGAAACAACTTTTACGGATCTACTTGCGTTTATTTTACACATTACCTTATTTAATGTTTATCCTGACGTTTCAAACCCTTTGCAGGGTCCGTGGTCCAAAGGGTTCGAAACGTCAGCATAAACATTAAATAAGTAATGTGTAAAATAAACGCGAGTAGATCCGTAAAAGTTGTTTCATTTCAATGTGTAGTGTTCGCGTAAACTTTAGAAAACATATATTTGTGTGTGTTTTGTATTTGCTATAAAAGCAAATGGTCTGATTTCAGGTTATATTTTGTAATATAACATGACAGTCTGGTAATATTATGTAGATTTTTGATTGTACTCCGAGTTTGAGCCACAGAATTAGTCTGCGACAAGCCTCGAGTCTCGAGTCTTTGTAATTTTATGTTCCGTGCGAGTCTGTTCTCCTTTTTGTTGTAACTTTTGTTAACAGACAAACCCACGGTGCAGAGTAATATTTAATAAATGTACAAATCATTCTGAATCAATGCGGAAATTGAAATAATTGTAATTTATAAAGATGAATTTCTTTTTATGGAGCGTGTAAGCTAAGTGAAGCATTTAGCCAGTGGGATTATCCTAAAGTATTTTTTCAACAGCAGTTGATTAATACTAGGTTTAGTTATGTTCTGTTTTATTACACTCCCAATTATAATGTAATCTCTGTTTTTAAAGAACACTTTGGAGTAGCGTTTCCATCAAAATAGCTTTAATAAATACTAAAGCTTTGTTTGAGCAAGAAATGAAATCTTTTTTTATTTGTAATCTTCTACCCTATTTCAACTTCAAAAGGAAATCGTGCTATTTATCTTTCCTTTTAATATTTAAACAGAGTACAGACAGAGTACGCTCAAATACTCATAAATAGTAATTAGGTACCTAGTCAATTTATTAATTACGAAGTCCAAAGTTGATGTAGGCACCTTTAACTTATGAAAAATTTATTAACATCCATTCAGTCGTTTCACAGCCAGATCAGACCATAGTTATCTAAATATATATTTGTATAACTGTATAAAGAGGTAATAACATTGCCAAAAAAGCATTAGCCGTAATAGATTATGTGCGTAGGGCACTTATTTGCTTGGGCCACGCAGCGCACTCGTAGATAAGCCGAGCTTCCGGCGCGTGAAGCGATTCGTCACTCAATGTAGACGGATCGGCTCGCTTCAACAGGCTTACTCAACATTATTTATTTCTTTTATTTGTTTTTTCTTATTTTCGGATGAGTTGCAGGAGAGCGTTACTAGCGCTTTTCTCTAGCAGGCGAACGGTCGAAGTGCTCTTATTATATACATTGTATAATAATAAATGCACACTCTGTAAGCAGTTTATTAAACCAGACAGTCACTCCTTCGTCGAACAGTCGAAACAAATGAAATTGAAGCGTTAGTGTTTATCTTTATTTTAAAGAATCCTTAGTCATGAAAAATTATAAAAACTATATTATCATCATCCGGACTGATATCATCATCCGGGCTGCGTGCTGGCCACTCCATACGAGTAATGTTCATCTCTTGAAGGTAGGCATTCACAATCCAACCTGTATGAGGTCGGGCATTGTCATGCATAAAAAAAGAATCCTCACCCAAATTGACCATAAATGGACCAACGTGTTCATTAAGGATTTCTTCTACATATCTTACGCTAGTTATAAAGCCGTTTTCTATGAACACCAGTTCTATGCGACTCTCAGAAGAAATTCCGGCCCACACAAGTACAGACCCACCACCGCTGGCTACTTTTTCTTCGATGCATGCTTGCTTGAATCTTTCCCTTGATCTTCTATACACTCTGCGTTCCATCTTCCATCGTGCCTGTAGAGCATACATTTTGATTCGTCGGAGAACATAACTTTTGACCAATCTTCAATAGTCCAATTTAAGAGGTTCTGGGCATATCTTAGTTTTGAAATACGATGCCCACGCTCCAGTTTAGGGCCGTTTGCAGGTCAAAGTGGTTTCAAGTTAGCTTCAGCAAGTCGTCGTCTTACTGTCCATGCGCTTGGGTTACTTCTTCCGAAGCGTCGAAACTGATTTGTAAGATCAGTTCCTGTGAGAAAGCGATTACGAAGCATGGTGTTCACCAAGTATCGATCTTCTCGTGCTGTGGTACACCTGGTTCTGCCTGTTTCTGGTCTGCGTAGGTTAGAGCCAGTTTCCTCAAAACGTCGGAGAACTCTTTGTACTGTTGACAGCAACACACAGACAGTCCTGGCTGTATCGCGCTGACTCCGGCCGGTTTCCAACATGATTACAGCTTGAATAATAAATACTAGCTGACCCGGCGGACTTCGTACCGCTTTGACAGTTTCTATGACAACAAAACAAACAAATCGTATTTCTATTTATTTATCATTAAGCAATTTTTGTTTTAGAAATAAATATAAATAATAATAAATATAGTTTATGTTACTGCTGAGTAACATAAACTATATTTATTATTATTTATAAAAAAATCTTTCACCATTAGAATGCAATATTAGCGCTGGCTAATGTAGCATTCTAATGGTGAAAGAAATTTTTAAATCGGTCCTGTAGTTTTGAGTTTATTCGTTACAAACAAAATTACAAAAATACAAAGCTTTCCTCTTTATTATTTAATATATTATTTTATTAAGCTAGCATTCTTAGTTTCAGAGATTTATAGGTTTCTTTATGTGACCCGGATTCATTGCTCTCGACTCGAGTGTACACTTTATTTTTCTGCTATGACAGTGTCATTCGCAAAGTAGAGGTTTAAAGTGTGTAAGGTGGTGTTATAGTGCCCGAAAAGAAAAAATAACTATGACAATTTGCGCATCGCCAATGTACCAATGTACCTACATTGTAATAAAAGAAAAATACTATATCTAGTTTTAATCAAAGCTCAAAATAAACACGAGTTCTAGATCTACGAGCCGGGCCATATAGAACATTAAATTTGGACGAGAGTTTTCTTTTGTTAGTATGAGCTACCCTAACAAGCGATATCACGAAACTTCGTCGTCCAGCGGCTGCCTGGAGCGAAGTCAAGCGTCCGTACATACACATACATGTATTACTTCTTTTTTCTCTTTGTGAGTTTTTAGGAACACCTTTTGAGGTCACTAGGGATGTTAGCAACAGCAATAGTTAATAAGTGTGCAATTGACATCCACATTAATGATTTTCAAAACCTTAACCACTTTTTTATTTGACCTAAACACAAATTTCTCTTGATGTGGTTTTTATAAAACTCAATTGACAGAGCATAATAGTGACGTCATTGACGTCATTGGCTATTCTCGTATAATTTCTATGAAATAACATGAAAACAAGGCAAAAAGTTTATTTATTTGCTTACCAGTCAATTACCATACTAATATTTGCTTTAGCAGATATTAGGTATGTCATTGAAATTTATTACTACTTTAATGCAATTCATGAACTAGTTAATATCATGTAATGACATACGGTCGCGTCAAACAAACCCATCCAAATAACTTTAAAAAATAAAAAACTCATCAAAATCAACTACCTCGCGTGTCAAGGTTCTTTAATGCTTGCGGGTCGATTTTTGTGACTGCATCAGTATTAGATTGATGATGATGATTGGTCCGACCGATTTCGGTAATGGCGACCACTTCAACTCCTAGTCTGTACAGCGATGGTGAGCTCGAAAATGGCTATATTTTTGAGAGTTTGCTTATTGCTTCCAGCGGCATTGTCAACGTCACCGAACTGTTTTGTTTGTTTTTTGAAACTTAAATGGTTCCTAAAGCCGTGTGACAGAAACACCGTCAAAGGGTTTCTAGAGGGAATGACATCACGCACTAACCCTACTAGATTCGCCGAGGGGTTCGGTTCGGACCCGAGCCGAGGTCCGTGCCTTTAGAGGCGCCCTCGGGTGGTTCCGCTCCCCGATCCGATCCGAACCCTTCGGAGAATCCAGTAGGGCACGGTAACGCGCACTTTTAAGTGTGCGATGCCGTTCCCTCTAGAAAACCTCCGAAGGTGATTCGTTTCAACACGGCTTGAGGTACCCTTTACGTACCTCGCCGCCCCCAAAAAAGCCCGGTGACGCTGAAAATGCCGTTTGAGACAATCAGCAATCTTTATCAAAAAAAAAAAAAATTTCTGATCGAATCGGGAGTGGAACAACCCGACAGCGCCTCTCTTAGTGGAACATTTAGGAACGGGACACGCTTATTGCCGAAGATGGCTAGCATAGCCGATCTTCTTACTCTTAGTAAACTGGCGTGCGCACGTGAGTTGAGTATTTGAGTGATTGCGACTCTTTATTTACCTTAAAAAAAACTCGATGGCAAACCAGATGACGACGACAGTCTCCATGTAGAACAGCACGATGCCGGCCTTGGCCTCGTACTCTTCGATCGTTGAGAAAACGGACAGCGACAGACACATGAACACCATCAGGAACCTGCGGCAAACACAATACGACTCAATTTTAATTGATTGTTAATAGGGTGCTTAGCTTAGTGCATGCCAACAAGTTAAGAGCGTTTACGCCGCATACTAGCGCCGCCAATGAAAAAAAAAACATATCTAGTAATTAGAGATAGAAAATCAAATTATGCTCAACAAACTATCTGAATGAAGTAATTTAGCATTATTACGTCACCTAATGAACACCTGACATGTTATGGAGTTAAATATGGCATTATAGTTAAAAGTGGCCGTAACGTCTTATTTAACTAAACCATGACATGTGAGGTGTTCATTAGGTGACGTAAAAATGCTAAATTACTTCATTCAAATAGTTTGAAGAGCATAATTTGATTTTCTATCTTTATTTACTAGATATGTTTTTTTTTTCATTAGTGGCGCTAGTGTGCGGCGTAAACGCTCTTAACGAAAATTTTGTGGCATAATTTTGACTCAAAGTCAAATCATATAAGCCTTTACAGGCTCTTATTGACGTCAAAAGCATAAAATTCAAATAATAATATAAAAATATATATTGTTTTAGATTAAACTATTGAATTTACTTTTAAGGATTTTAGGAGAGCCGTCGACTGAGAAGTAAGTAAGTAAGTAAGTAAGTAAACAGCCTATAATTGTCCCACAGCTGGGCAAAGGCCTCCATCATTGAAATCAAGTCATCGCTACAATTGATGGGTAATGGCTTAATCACCACGCTTGCCAAATGCGGGTTGGTGATCACAAACCCGGGCTATGCATCAAAAAATCCGAAATACATTTTGCCCGACCTGGGAATTGAACCCGGGACTTTCGGGTATCGGACCGAGCGCTCTGCCACTCGGCCACCGATGCGTTAGGAGGCGAATGAGAAGTGCTGCCAAGACACTCAGAACTCTCCTCGTTATCATCAGAGGAAATTCTCGATATCGTGAACGCAAACCAACATGACCATCAGAGTGACGAGTGCAAGCTTTATTCACCATTGGTCATAGTTGGCATCGACGCTGATTTCACAAATTCGTGAAATAGCGATGCCTCAATCCCATTTATTTCCACAATTAGATCTAATTTGTAGTCTACCACAGACCAAAAAGCGTCCTTGTGCAATTCATACCGTGGCATGAACTACTCATGGTATGAATCGACGAAAGACCCGACCAAATAGAGTTCTGTGTAGTCCAATCACTTATTTGAATAGTGGAAAAATATCGCCCTCAGCAGACAGTCCATATTCGCTGTCGAGTGCGATCGAGTGCCGAACAAGCATTTTTGTTTTAATGAAATCATATGTTAAATGTTAACTAATCATTGATAATTAATTGGTTTCGCAAACAGATTAACGATTACCGTGACCATTAAATTTTAAATAAGTAAGAGTGTAGTGGAGGCCTATGTCCAGCAGTGGACTAATATAGGCTGATGATGATGATGATGATGATGATGAAGAGTGTAGTTCCTAAGCGATACATCATCTAAATAAGATGTAAATCACGATGTAAAAATTTTAAAGATTTATATATATAATACATTGTTACGCAAGGAAAGCAAAATTTAAAGTTGAATCTTTTCTGCATTACTAGGTAAGTATAGTGTTTGTAAATCCTAAAATGTTTAGTTTATTTTTCTTTTTTTTAAATAACTTGTCAAAAGTTGTCAATAATACATACTAATAGTTAACATTATTAACGTATCATATTTATTATTAGCGAATTCGTTATAGAAGTACTGTTACATTTATCATTAAATATTAGGTAACTGATTATTTAGTACTCACTAAGTATTCCGTCTTAACGTAATTTGGCAAAGGTCAAAACAAATGTTATTGTGCTTATTGAAATCAGAGTAATTATTGCTTTTCAATACAAGTTATGAAGGCTGATGTTGATGAATACTCAATTAAATAGATGTGCCTAAAACAGCCGCGGAACGTTCGCTAGACGCTGCGCTAATATTATATAGGGACGCTCTACTACGTTGTATGTTGAATGAGTTCACGATTTCAACAATATTTTAAATATTATAAACAAATGAAATCATATACTATTGTTGGTGTCTTAACCGCCCCTCTATAGATTTAGAGAAAATACTGATGCCTCGCGTCAATGAGCTTTCATTTATGAGAGAGTATTGAAAGATATTTTTTTTTAAATAACATTAACATTAGACAATAATAATAAATTGGTACAGAAAGTAACAAAAAACCCGCGAAAAATGTAATATATATTTTATTATGTTATATAGCAATATTTTATTTAACTTAATTGTTCCATTAAACTTCTACAAATTGTGTATATAATACATTCAGCAATAAATCAGTCAATACAATTAAAGTAATAAAAAAAAATATTGTCATACAAATCAACGTTACTATTGACTGATTTAAGCATAAATATATCTAGCCTTTTGCGGTATAACTTATTTTACTTAAATCTTTATGACCATTAAGTATACTTCAACCAATTTGATGCTAACTGTGCCTTTAATTCATACAGCACTCATTTAATATCTATAATAAAATTGAGTCTGTAGCCCACTGGCTGGCGACGCCTTTGAGCACGCACCTTTATAGAGTATAATAAATGCACGTACGCAAAGGCGGTGTTCACTCACTCAGACAAATGAAACGCACGCCACGTGCTCCGTTAATGCTTTAGCCGCAGCCGCTGGAAATAACTTGCCTTGGCTAAAATACTTCAGAACAATACACTATTATAATAACTACAATAGAATTTGAAGTGTATGTTTATTTGTGTATGCCCGGGTTTGTGATCACCAACCAACATAAGGCAAGCGTGGTGATTAAGCCATTACCCATCAATTGTAGTGATTACCTTTTTAATGATGGAGGCCTTTGCCCAGCAGTGGGATAGTTATAGGCTATTTTTTTTTTGTTGTTTATTGGTCGTTGGTAATTGGTTACGATAGCCAGCATGATACGATAAAATCCAAAGGCGGTATTGCAGAACTGATGTGACATTGCAAAAAGCTGCGCATCTGTCGAGTTCATTCACTCAAGAATAAGTGCGACATGCGAAGTGTTGTAAATCTATTTTTTGTGAGTTTTGTGACTCTCAAAAATAGAACTCGCTTAAAAATCTGGCTCTTATGTGGTTTTGGGAAACGTTAGTTATGTTAAAAAGTAATTTGAAATAAATTAAACATATTTGTAAATAAAATGTGTATTAAAAACTCTATACACCAATGACATATGAAAAGGTACATTGATCTTTAATTGTAGGAAACAAACACAGCAAGTTTTTTTAACTGGGACACTGTAGGTAGGTATACGAAACCGTTAAGAGATTAAGGGAAACTAAGTAACTAGCACTAGTACCTATTCTTCTTATTTATACTACTAGTTATTTATAGTAAAGTATGAGTTTTCTAAAGTCAAAAAGATAAGCAAGAGGATTAAAAATAACTGTATAAAAGCGTTTTTACCAATTTCACTCTGTTTTATGTATGTTCTTATTATTTTATTGTGAAGGAAGTCAAAAATTTTTTAAAAACTATGAATAAATTAACACAGCATCCCCCCTAGGCAAATGGCATAACGCTAATAGAATAGAAACTAAAAAGAATGATTTTATATGAGATTGACTTAAACGTCATTTATACGTGTCGTTGACTTATCAATGTCAATCCCGTACAATAGGTAATCATTCTATTCTATTAGCGATAAGCCACTTGTCTAGGGGAGCAGATATTAGTTTAACAATGACGATATGATATTTATTTATTTATTATTTGGACAGTCAACAAAAACATATACTAGCGAAAGCAATGATACTGTTACAAACATAAGATTATAGACAGCCACGGCATGCGTTGTGGACTTATTAAATCATTAATAATCTAATCTAATTAATCTAAAATCTAATAAAATATTAATTACAGTGAAACTATACATATTAAAGATACTAAAGTTCACGTGACGACCAATAACTTTGACATTTTCCTTGTATTTACGTGCATTGAGGTGAAAAATGTCCAAATCTTCCAAATCATTAGGACGAGAAAGGGCGTTGAATTGCTTTTGGATCCTGTTTAATGTGGAATGGTAGCCCAGATTACTCTTCACTGATTTTGGCACGAATATGTTAAATCTGCTAACTCGAGATAGTTTTTTGGGTGCATTGATGTTAATTTGTTCGAGTAAATTTGAGCAATCAAGGCCACCACCCACAAGCTTGTATAGAAACATGCTATCGTGATGTAGTCTTCTTTCTCTGAGACTTTCAATTTTAAAATATTGTAGACGGATAAGATCCCAGAGTCTTAGCGAGGAAATTTCTGAAAGACAAGTGCCAAAGAAATCTTTTTTGCACGCTGTCCAGGCGTTTAATGTGAACGTCATATTGAGGAGACCAAACGATATTTTTTACTTTACTGCCAAATGCTGCGCGTTTATGTACATAGTTGTTTTTAAACCAGACACAATAGAAATTCAATTGTTCTATGGCACTGTGGTCACATTGGGCGTCCAAGTATTTATTAAATAAATAATAAAAAATCCTAAAACTAAGTAAACATCAAGAAAGTTAATTCTGCTGCTAGCTGATTCATATGTCATACTCGTGAACGAGTGCCGCCTGTAGAGGCTGGTCTAACTTACACACTTATCTAATTTGTATTATTAAATGTATTGTTAAATGTATGTAATTATTAAATGTATTTTAACTTTGATTTTTTTAGACAATTTTTGACTTACAACAGTACTGTATGACATTGTAGAAATTGAAATTGGCACTTGATGTATATTTGCAAACTTAGATATATATATTTGTTTGTTTATTTGTTGTGATTGATTATTTGTAATGGAAAGTGTCCTTTTATTGTGGGCATTTTCCAATAATATGACGCTGCAAGGGAGAAGAGAAATTTCCTTGCTTTTTCTTTCCGGTTCTTTTCAGTTCAAGATCTTTCGCCCAGAGTAGACTTACGAACCGATGGCATAGTGACATTTATAAAAGCTATTTGTAGCCTAAACTGAAAAAGTGATTTTGGATTTTGTTTTTTTTTAAATTTAATAGTAGCTAATAAAAAAACTTACACAATCATATGATAAAGGACGGCCTTCACTCCCCTCGGCCGCTCAAGGAAGTTGTAGAACTTGGACTGCAGGCGGCGGTAGCGCGCGTCGCGTCGCGTGGCGCGGTAGCTGAGCGGCTTGCCGAGCAGCGACATCCGCGGCGTCGCCAGACGGTCGCCGCCACTCTTACTCTCACTGCAACAACAACAGGGACTTTGTATATTTTAATGCGAAATTTCTTTATTATTCTTCGAGTATTTAACGTAGCAGCGTAACCTAGTGAAATGTTAGTTAATGGTTTCACAAATTCGTTACAAGATAGCGCTGCTTCATTTCGATTAGCGACACCCGCGGCTACGCCAGACGGTCGCCGCCACTCTTACTCTCACTGCAACAACAACAGGGACTTTGTATATTTTAATGCGAAATTTCTTTATTATTCTTCGAGTATTTAACGTAGCAGCGTAACCTAGTGAAATGTTAGTTAATGGTTTCACAAATTCGTTACAAGATAGCGCTGCTTCATTTCGATTAGCGACACCCGCGGCTACGCCAGACGGTCGCCGCCACTCTTACTCTCACTGCAACAACAACAGGGACTTTGTATATTTTAATGCGAAATTTCTTTATTATTCTTCGAGTATTTAACGTAGCAGCGTAACCTAGTGAAATGTTAGTTAATGGTTTCACAAATTCGTTACAAGATAGCGCTGCTTCATTTTGATTAGCGACACCCGCGGCTACGCCAGACGGTCGCCGCCACTCTTACTCTCACTGCAACAATAGGGACTTTGTATATTTTTAATGCGAAATTTCTTTATTTTTCTTCGAGTATTTAACGTAGCAGCGTAACCTAGTGAAATGTTAGTTAATAGTTTCACAAATTCGTTACAAGATAGCGCTGCTTCATTTTGATTAGCGACACCCGCGGCTACGCCAGACGGTCGCCGCCACTCTTACTCTCACTGCAACAACAGGGACTTTGTATATTTTTAATGCGAAATTTCTTTATTATTCTTCGAGTATTTAACGTAGCAGCGTAACCTAGTGAAATGTTAGTTAATAGTTTCACAAATTCGTTACAAGATAGCGCTGCTTCATTTCGATTAGCGACACCCGCGGCTACGCCAGACGGTCGCCGCCACTCTTAGTGTAGGAACATACTATGCCGAAATTACGCGACTGAAGTTCGGCATGATTACGCCTGCAATGCTATTTGAATTACTGACGACACATAATACCGAAATTACGTTGCGTTATAGCGTACAGCCTAACATCGGTCGGGCGTAAGTTCAGCGGCAACTTATTCTATAGAGCACACATTATACGCGACCGAAGTTCGTTTCGATTGCCTACGAAGATCCGGGGGCGGGGCATAAGTTCGGCACTTATGGACTGTCATATCAGCCGAATACGTCGGAACGTAAAATCAGCCGCGGAACTTTCGGCATAGTGTGTTTTTACACTTACTCTCACTGCAACAACAGGGACTTCGTATTTTTTTAAATGCGAGTTTTCTTTATTGTTCTTCGAATTATATACGAGTATTAACGTAGCAGCGTCACCTAGTGAAATGTTAGTTTCACAATAAAAAGCTAAGTGGCGCTGTTTCTTGACAAGCAATGACATCCGCACAATACAACCAACGATAATTATATTGTATATTGTTTTTTCCGCTACACTAGGAAGCTACTGCGAGATTTCTTTATTATTCTTTATCTTATGATCGTAGCAGCGCCACCTAGTAAAATGTTGTTTTCACAAGTTTGTTAATAGGTGGCGTTGCGTCTTGCCGAGCACCACCTAGTGATAAACTTGTAACAACCGCGGTGCCATACAAATTCTCGTTAACACAGACTCGGTTAAATTGTGAATAAAATTTGCACTAGCTAGGCAGTCATTTATTTCGCTTGTCGTCAATTTATTTGTCCTAAGTCACGACAAGGCCGAGTATAAAAGTGTAACTTCTAACTATTAAAATACAACAATACTATTGACATTGTTATTATGGCTACAGACTTAGATAAGACGGGCATAGCCTTCCAGGCCAACTTATAATCAACCCAACTATCATATACACCAACCACAATCGAACTTGGGGCGTCTAGGTCTGAGGTGATAATTAGACCACAGAGGCGGAAAATAATCATTAATGCCATATCCATAAACATGGGTTGCCTTTTCATACATCTAAGTGTAAATTGTCGATAATAATAGCAAGTGCATGACATGTTCTCTCAGACGATTACTCATATAGCTTTATAACTTTTAAAGCATTATATGTTATTGCAATCACAAATATCATTCGCCCACGAGTCTCGTACTGGATTTTTTGTAGTACTATATGTAGTACTTAATGCACTTTCGTCTGTAAGTGAATTTCGTAAATGTTATAAGAAATAATAAAGTTATTTAACCACGTTAAAGTTTTTACATCTCTCGCAGAAGAAACTCTGCTTCGTCTTCATTATGAAGTTAGTGACGATAAGGCCGAAAGTTAAAGCATATTTCACCCGGCATTGTCAACTTATGAGGTGATTGATGGGACAGAGTTTATTTTGTAATCCGTTTACTGCACTACAGATGGTGTAACTAGCCCAACGACCCTATCTACTGACCCTGATAGATAGGGTATGGCAGCTGGATCCTACGTGTTCGGCTTTCTTTTCAAGGGTACCACGGGAGTTCGGATCCTAAGCCCCCTGCTGGTTATGCCTTCGCGGGCGTCTCTGGCAGGGCCCGGACATGGGTTTGACTCGTGGTGGATAAATGGTTAGCTGTAGGGGTGGGAATGTTCGTGTGTCTGGTTGAGGTCTGGCCAGGCTTCCATCTCGTGCGCAGCGAACGAGTCCGAGTAGCGGTCTCGGTGGGGCCCGAAGCGAAATTTGCGGGGCACGTGAGTTGGCCATAGTTAGTTGTTCTTCTCGGTGGTTTTCATTGAGTAGGCTTCCAACATCTCCGGAACTAGTCTGGATAACTAGTAGAGGCGCCCGCTAGATGCAATGTCTCCGGCTAGCCGCGTAGGATTGTGGAAATGGCGAGGTACCTGGATGGGTACTGAGAAGTGGGCTTACAACTCCGCCACCAAAGACGACCCGAGCAGTGGAATCTGCGAGTTGTACTATTAATGCAACGAGAAGTGAGCGAGCTTACAGCTCCGCTAACCTATCTGGATATTAGGTAGTGGACTATACGTGTCCACGGGGCAACTCGCTCGAGACACTAGTCTTAAGAGTTCCGGATGAAGAATGCGCTTCAGTGCGTCCTGATCTGGCGTTATGACCTGACGCAGATGGCCCCTCGTGCTTGCGCAAGGTTGTTTGACACCTACTTTATGACCTAACGGTTGGTGGGGGGTGTCAGTATAAACTTTAAATTTATGTGTAGCGGGGTTGTAGCCCAATGACCATGATTCGACTGATTGATCAGGCTTTATACAGTAGAAGTGTAATATAACCTATAAAGAAATTATATTACTTCATGAGATCATGCATGCCGTGATGCCGTGGCAGCCTTTATGTAAGATGACACTTAGCTTAAGTTCATTTTTGAACGAAAACAATTTTGCTTGTATTTGTGTTAATCTTGTTGGTTGTCCTACTATATAAAATAAAATAAAATAAATCTTCAGCTCATTTTATGTCCACACTGCTGGGGCATGAGCCTTCCTTATGGATAGGGCGAACGAGCCAAAAATCACCACGCAGGCCCGGTGCGGATTAGTGGTGTTAACGACTGCTAATGCAGCCGGGACCAACGGCTCAACGTGTCTTCCGAAGCACGGAGGAACTCGAGATGATACATTTATGGTCACCCATCCGGTGACCGGCCTCTAAGAAAATTGCACTCGCAAACCGGGCGCGTTAGCTACTGCGCCATCGAGCTCCTCATAATTTCTAAATTAATTTTAATTGTAATTACTCACACCGCCATCCATACCAAAGAAAATTAATATACGTACCTTGAATAATACAGAGAAACATTTTGAAAATATTTTAGGATCGCTCAAGATGAAATGCCTAATTGTAATATTATTGATTGTTACTTATTTTAATTTTCAATCATTTCATTTCATTTATGCTTTGATCATATACAGCAGCAGTACCCAACACTTTAACATTTCGATAGAAAATCTAGAAAGGTCGTGGGACGGGTGAGATTAAACTCTAACAGTTTTTTTATAATTGAAGTTCAATATAACTTCTAATCAGATACAACTGTTATCGCATACTTGTCGAGTTAACATAAATAACAAGTTATAATTGAATTCGAAAGCTCCAGGGACACAGAAATTGACTACATTGTCAACACGAATCGAACGAGTACTATAAATAATTAAAACTTGGGTTGGGTCAGTATTAGTTTGAGTGTAGTTCTCCCCATCCGACTGGATGTCTGGAAGAAATCGTTTTGAAGCGATAAGACCGCCAAATTGTAATTATTTTAATTATTTTATGTTCAATGTTATTGTTATAGAGTTACATTTATAAGTAGTATCTATTTACCTATTAATTGGTAATCATATTCTTGCGGTTGGTTTTTTTAGACAAAATATCAAGACACCGTAGATATTTAAAAGAATGACAAGAAAAGGCATTTTGTTTTTTTCCGTTGCCTTATTAAATAACTAAATAAATAAAAAGAATCTTATATGGATCCATGAGTGAAATAGAGTCTTAACAGTGACTTTATTTAATCTTATGTTACTTACCACAAATAAGGAGGTACTGCTCATTACCTACCATTTCTATATGCACAAAGGTTTTGAAGTTCGTAACTTCGTGTTTATGTTGTATTTTGATTGTATGTATTTTGTTTTGTTAGTTTTAAGAGTCTCGTTCTATATTACTTACTTTTTTTAAATTTATGTTATTAATACAATGTTAATTATTTGTATAGCATGGCATGGCACAATTTTAAATACAGAATGTGAATTTTGTGTAATTATTCTCATGTGGAACGCGCTGCCTCTCGAAATCAGGATGGCTACAAGTCGCGATGTCTTTAAAAAGAAAGTCCGCATGCTTTTTCTTAATGAAACCTTGGCAGAATCATCTCAGTAACGACCGATTTTTAAATGATTTATAAATTATGTATTTATGTAGGTATATTTATATTTTTTTTTTATTTAAGTGTTTTATGTAATTGTAACTTATAGAATATTTAATCATGTAGTTTGAATCTTTTTGTTGCACTGTTTTCTACTTTTGTTGTCTCTCAAAATTTGCACCTCCTATGTCACTGCACCACCCTATGGTTGACTGTTAGAGAATGCCTTAGGCATTAAGTCCGCCATGTAATATTTTGTTGCAAAAGTTTAAAATAAAATAAATAAATAAATAAATAATAAATAAATATAAATATTATTATTATTTAAGAACTTTATAGTTCTCCTTTAGATGATAGAGCATTTTCGTATAAACTGACGCTGAAAATGAAAAGCAGAAAGAAAATCCTTTTCCGACTGTCTTGACATATTTTTTTCAAGGGCAAGGAATCCTGCCGCGCTCTCACAAATTGTTGGCGTAACAACGTTCATCAGATCTACATTTGTATCCGAAATTGAATAAAATAATTTCAAAGCTTCATTTACAAGGTTACCTATATTTTTGTCGGCTTCTTTGCAATCACAGAAGAAATTTGTACACCATAACGAGCTCAAACATTATGGAAAGCTCGTTTACGGAAACCCCTAAAGGTTTATTTGTGTAAATAACTTGCTCTTATAATAATAATGCATCACAAAATTATATTTACAAAAAGTAAATACAGAAGGTGTATTTATCACTTTCTAATGTTGATGATTTTTAAGTAAGCGTTCTCGAAATAAAGTAACATGTAAGTAATCTTTCTTAAGTAAGCTTTTGGTCTCGAATGGTCTCGATAAATGTTTCCCATCGGCATTCGTCATTCGCCAACGTGGCTTGATCTCTCCATGTTCATGTGAACTGAACCTGAGCTTCGGTTGTAAACGCTTACTTAATGAATGATCATCTCTCTCTCTATATACGTAGGTATACGTTTTATATGTATTTCATATACTTACTGTTTACCCCTTGTGTAAATATAAATAAATAGGTATGTAAACATTTTTATTGACGGTACTTAAAGTAAAGTGCAGGCAATGTACTGTTACTTAACAGGTGGGACATAACAGGTTAACCAGAATTTTTAAACGCAATTTTTTTAACGCATTTTTTTTGGTATAATCTGATGAAAAAATATTGAATTAATGAAATACTGTACTATCTCAACAATACAGCAAGGGATCAACAGTTTTTGATCACTGTTGCAAATAAACAGGCATTTATTTTTGTTAGAAATAAAACTTTGATTTATATTATGGACGAATCGATTATCGAGATTCAATTTTGTTTGGTGGCATAATGGCCCCATCACTAGTTGTTCTTTTTTTATATTCTTGTCTCTGGAAAGCAAATATGGCTGGTTGGATAGGTTATCGTGTGTTGATAATTAAATAGTTTTGTGTAGTAATAAGGGCATTTGGAGCCGTATTATTCTACTTAAGTGGATTGTGCAAATTGTGTGTGTGTGTGTGCGTCGTAAACTAATTGTTTCGGGAAAACAATTAGCCGGGATGTCGGCCACACCGCTACGGAAGTGAAACAGGTATTTCCTCGGGGGAGAGTGCACTTTGGGGTAGTTTGGGGGTGTTTAGGGAACCCTAGAAGACCCGGAGCCGGATTCGGGCCCCATCGGACCATATGGATCCCGTTCAGGACGGCGGGAGCGGCATGGAACTGTAAGTGGACTTTGTTAATTTTAAGGTAATTTTAAGGTAATTTTAAGGTGTATTTCTAAGCAATAGCATAGTGTGTGTTGTGGGTTTCCGCAACATTTTGGTAGCAGAGCGTGGTTAATACCGGACCTCTAGGTTAATCGGTGTAATTCTGTGTATTTTTTTTAGTTTGTAATAGGTTAAGCTCATTTCGTGTAAAATCGCACTTCCGGGACAGGTGCGGTTAAATTGTAAGGTTGGTAGTACCGTTGTTTTCGTTCGTTCATTCATTTGGGCTGGGACATTTCTCAGAACGTTAATTTAATTTAATTTCGTTCAATTGAAAGCATCGAGTCGATTCGGGATAATCGATTCCGTGTTTTCATTGACTCGTTTTAATTTTGTGTTTAGGTTTATTTAGTTTAAATTATTTATAATGACAGCGTCACGGCAGGAGTTGGCTCAGCAGCTCCGGTGGTTCACCGGGCTGCTTGCATTAGTAGATCGGCCTAACCGGGAGGACGCCTTGGAGACGCGTTCGAAAGAAATGCAGGCTCGTTTCTTGTTGGCCGAGCGGTCGGTAACCGCTCTATTGTCAACCGACCCGGTCGGGGAGAAGGAGCTGGCCCTCCACGCCCAATATGTCAAGGATCTGGAGCACATCCAAGACATTTACGACGAGGTCCTTCAGCGGGTGAAGGACATCGAGCGACTGCGGGAGGGGAAGCCTGTTGCGCGCCCCGCTTCGCTCCACACCTCTGGACCCAGCGCCATGGGAAGATTGGGTGCCCTGGAGGTCCCGCATTTCACCGGATGTATGCGGGACTGGGCTGGATTCCGGAACATGTTTTTGGCCTTGGTGGATACTCGGAAGGATTTCACCAAGGCCGAAAAGCTGGCATATCTCCGTTCCTTCCTAGACGGAGAACCCAGACAGCTCGTACAGCATCTGGAGCTGCAGGATGCGAGCTACGACACCGCCATGCAGCTGCTGGAGAAGCGGTACGAGAAGCCGCGTCTTCAGGCGGACGCGCACGTGACCCATCTGCTGGGATTGCCGAGGGTCAACCATAGGGCTCAGCTGAGGGCGCAGCTGATCACCCCGCTCACCGTGTCCTTAAACGGGTTAAGGACGCTCGGACTGCCCGTCGACCAGTGGTCCTTCCTTCTTCTGCACATAGTTCTGGCCAAGTTGTCGCAGGAGATGAGGGACAAGTTCGAGCGGAATCGACTGGTCCACAAGGATCTCGGCAGCGTTCTGCCCACCATAGGGGAACTTCTGGAGTTCCTGGAAGAGGAGGCTGGCCTGCTGGAAAACCAGCTAGCCTCCCAGGAGGCTCCGACAAGTGCGCCGGCCCGCACTTCCGGAGTCTACGGCGCCCAGCCGCCACGCAACCCAGGGAAGGGTCGCGGCAGGCTGGTGGCTGCGGCCGCCATCAACCCCGGCTCTGGATGCCGGATTTGCGGACAGCAGCACTTGGAGCAGCTATGTCCAGCAATTCTCGGGCTGCCCACAAAAGAGCGCCGAAACCTCGTTCGGACACGAGGATTGTGTTATGCCTGCCTGGGAGGACATAGGTACAATGAGTGTCCCCATGCGAGGCCTTGCGATGTGTGCGGCGGACCGCACCATCGCTTACTGTGCACCCGTAGTGCTGAGGGCTCAGCACCGGTTCGGGAGAGGGGATCTCCCACGGGTGGCGGTTTGGGGCCGGGGTCAACTCCGCCTCCGGAAAGACGGAGTCCGCCACGGCCGCCACACTACAACCCCTCGTACACCCCGGCTCAGGTGAGTTGGGGACCGCCGGAGCGGAGCCGGGTTCTGGCTACAACCCGGCACCCGGCGCGACCAACACCAGGAGTTGGTGCCTCTAAGGGCCACTGGGTACAGGGAGCCCCACCTCCGGACCCAACACCCGGATACTCGTACGCGTATCCTCCGCCGCCGTTACCGGAACAACAACGACGTGAGAACCGTCAACAGTTCTCACCGGTACTGCACGAGTACCCTAGGTTGGAATACCACCCACCCTATCACCGGTATGGTAGGGCAGCTGGATACGCACCACCCCGGATGGTGGCCTGCACGCGTCCGACTTACTGGCCGAGTCATCACGGTTCGACAGGGTCGGCTGCTGGCTCTGACGCGTGACTAGCCTGTGGTCGGGCTACGTCGGAACCGAGGACGGTTCTTTTGTCCATCGCGCAGGTACGCGTTTGGGGACCTAGGGGGGACTTCGTCCGGATACGAGCCCTCCTAGACACTGGGGCACAGGGCTGCTTAATTACTACGAGGGTAGCGAGGCGCCTACGTCTGGAGTGCGCGCCTCCCTCAGCTCCGATTCGGGCAGTCGGAGATACAGAAGTGGGGGGTCTGTCCGGTCAGACCCACATTTCCTTCTCTCCTGTGCATTCCGCTTCGATACGGATTGCGGCGGCCGCGATCGTACTCGACAATCTGCTGGGTTGGCATCCACCGACAGACATTCCGCGGGACGCAATGCCTGACACATCAGGTCTCATGCTGGCAGACCCTCATTTCGAGGAGCCGGCTCCGGTGGACCTCATATTGGGAGCGGATGTACTGGGCTGGATCCTTTTAGGGCCTCAGCGGAGTCTGGGCCGCTCTTCGTTGGTAGCTATACCTACCATCTTTGGACACGTTTTAATGGGACCGGTTTTCGACCAGGAGACGCGGGATGTCTCACCTGTCGTCGCTACTACCTCCATCGCTAAGACGATGCAAAAATTCTGGGAACTGGAAGAGCCTCCCATGGTCTCCCGTCTGGATCCGGAGCATGTGGAGTGCGAAACCTTTTATAAGGATCACACACGCCGGATGGCGTCGGGTAGGATCGAAACTCGACTGCCCTTTATCGACTGTCCCCCTCTCTTGGGAAAATCGAGGGCGTTGGCAGAGAAACGACTCTTGTCCATGGAGCGTCGTATGTCTCGCGATCCGGTACTTCGGGAAAAGTATATCGAGTTCATGCGAGAATACGAGGCCTTGGGGCATATGTCGCGGGCGACTGTCGACTGGACAACGACAGATCATTTTTTCTTGCCTCACCACGCGGTGTTGAAGGCATCATCTGGAAAACTACGGACTGTTTTTGACGGATCGGCACCGTCGTCGACTGAAGTTTCACTGAACCAATGTCTCCATTCTGGTCCGAAGTTACATCGGGACATTGTCGACATCATTTTAAATTTCCGAAGACACCAGGTGGTGTTCGGTGCGGACATCCGGATGATGTTCCGCCAAACAGTAATACATCCTGCGGACAGGAGGTTTCAGTTAATACTCTGGAGGGAGCATTCGGAGGATCCCATCACCGTCTACGAGCTCAACACCAACACGTACGGCCTGAAGTCGAGTCCCTTCATTGCCATCCGGTCACTGCTGGAACTGGCGGAGCAGGAACGGGCTCGCTTTCCCCGGGCAGCCGCTGTACTGACACGTGACGTGTTCGTAGATGATATCTGCACAGGGGCAGCCTCTCTGGAGGAGGCGCTCATCATCAGGAATGAACTTATCGGACTTCTCGCGGCTGGTGGTTATGAGTTGAGAAAATGGTTATCCAACGAGCCACAGCTTCTGGTTGGGATTCCGGAAGATCACCAACAGAATCCTCAGCTATTCGAGGACGCAGGAGACCCGAACTCTATCGCCGTTTTGGGAATTAAATATCAGCCGGTTCACGATATTTTCACATTCCGGGTAGAACTGGAAACTACAAGAGTTTGGTCGAAAAGGACGGTCCTTTCCACCATCGCTCGGATGTTTGATCCAAATGGATGGATCAGCCCGTGCATTTTTATGGCGAAGTGTTTATTGCAAACACTGTGGACACTCGGAGTCTCGTGGGATGAGCCACTGGTAGGGCTCTCACTCGACACTTGGCTCGCTCTGATCTCTACGATCGAGGCGATCAATCAGGTGGCGTTGCCGCGGCGGATCTTGCCGCGGGGCAAATACAGGGCAAGCCTACATGGCTTCTGCGATGCGTCAGAACGAGGGTATGCCGCAGTGGTGTATCTGCGAACGGTGGACTCGAAGGGTCGAGTCGCCGTCTCCTTGCTTCTGGCTAAAAGCAAGGTGGCTCCCCTCAAAACTAGGCTGACAATCCCGAAGCTGGAGCTTTGCGGGGCGCATCTATTGGCCAAACTGTTGTGCCACGTGCACAAGGAACTGACGTCTACGGTGGACATCCGGAATGTCTACGCCTGGTCTGACAGTCAGGTAGCTCTGGCATGGCTACGCGGGGCACCCCACGTATTGGAAACGTTTGTGGCCAATCGGGTATCTCAGGTACAGAACTCGGGCATCGAAATTTGTTGGAGGCACGTTCCCGGCCCCTGGAATCCTGCCGATTGTGCCTCTCGGGGCTGCACCGCGCCGGAATTGGTGCAGCATGCCCTCTGGTGGGGTCCAGAGTGGTTAAAGGAGGGTGAGTCATCATGGCCGGTCACCATGATCGATGGCTCTCTAGGGATGCTCCCTGGAATAAAAGTTTTGGTGACAACAAACGAGTCAAGGCCAGATCCGAATTGGTTGACGGCTCGATACAGCAAACTGGACAAATTGCTAGGAGTAACTTGCTGGATCCGGAGATTTCTACATAACTGCCGCCATCCCGACAAGAGGCAGTTATCACCCGTGGCGGGTGCTGAGGAACGCAGGAGTTCACTGTTGGCCCTGATACGGCTGGTTCAAGCTGACCGGTTCGAGGACGAACTGAAGATTTTGCGCGTCGGTCGCGCAAAGCTCAAGGGAGCGATCTCTCGGCTCAACCCATTTCTGGATGCGGATGGACTGTTACGCGTTGGAGGTCGCCTCAAAAATGCCGACCTGCCCTTCGGTAGCCGTCATCCTCTGCTACTCCCCAAAGGAGGACCTTTGGTAGAACTGGTGGTCTCGGATAGACACCTGAAAAACGCTCACGCGGGGTGTAATGCGTTACTGGCGATATTACTGAGGGAGTTCTGGATTTTGTCCTCTCGGAGAGTGGTTCGCAGCGTGTTATTTAAGTGTGTGGCTTGTTATCGGGTGAAGGCCTCCACTATGCAGCCACAGATGGGGGATCTCCCTTCTGACCGGGTTTGTCAGACTACTAGGCCGTTCGACGGGGTCGGTACGGATTTTGCTGGACCGTTTCTGGTGAAAACCACAGCCTATCGTAACACTAGGGTCACGAAAGCATACCTGTGCGTTTTTGTCTGCCTGGCCACTAAGGCCGTCCACCTGGAAGTGGTTTCGGCTCTGTCTACGGAAGCCTTTGTCGCCACGCTGGATCGTTTTGTTTCGCGACGGGGTTTACCTTCTCTCATTCGGTCCGACAACGGTACCAACTACAGAGGCACTGCCAACTACTTAAAAGATGTGAACGATTTTCTGGATAAAAATTGTAATAGCATAAGTCAAGCTCTCGCACAGCGGGGAATCACATGGCGATTTAGTGTGCCAGCCTGTCCCCACTGGGGCGGGATATTTGAAGCCGCGGTAAAATCGGCAAAAACCCACTTGCGCCGGGTAGTCGGGGAAACTACCCTCACGTATGAGGAACTTACAACTGTGTTTTGTAAGGTTGAGGCGGTTCTCAACTCGCGTCCGCTTTGTCCACTCTCCTCTGACGCAAATGACATGGAAGTCCTGACCCCTGGTCATTTTTTGGTCGGTCAGCCACTCACTGCCCTGCCTGAGTATCCCTGGAAGGATGAACGCAGACACCGGATGTCTCGTTTTCAAATGATACAACAAATGAGTCAGGACTTGTGGCGTCGTTGGTCACTGGAGTATCTGCATTTATTGCAGCAGCGTGTAAAGTGGACAGACCGGACGTCGCCCCCTTCGGAGGGGGATCTGGTTTTATTAAAAGAGGCTAATTTGCCATCGTTATTTTGGAGACGAGGTCGCATTTTAAAGTTAATCTGGGGCGCGGACGGGACTCCGCGTGTGGCGCAAGTGTTGGTTGATGGATCGGTGCTAAATCGCGCGGTCGCGACCTTAGCTCGATTACCGGTTGACTAGTTTAAGATTTCAGGCTAGAAAGCGGTACGTCCGCTTTGGGTGGCGGGATGTTGCAAATAAACAGGCATTTATTTTTGTTAGAAATAAAACTTTGATTTATATTATGGACGAATCGATTATCGAGATTCAATTTTGTTTGGTGGCATAATGGCCCCATCACTAGTTGTTCTTTTTTTATATTCTTGTCTCTGGAAAGCAAATATGGCTGGTTGGATAGGTTATCGTGTGTTGATAATTAAATAGTTTTGTGTAGTAATAAGGGCATTTGGAGCCGTATTATTCTACTTAAGTGGATTGTGCAAATTGTGTGTGTGTGTGTGCGTCGTAAACTAATTGTTTCGGGAAAACAATTAGCCGGGATGTCGGCCACACCGCTACGGAAGTGAAACAGGTATTTCCTCGGGGGAGAGTGCACTTTGGGGTAGTTTGGGGGTGTTTAGGGAACCCTAGAAGACCCGGAGCCGGATTCGGGCCCCATCGGACCATATGGATCCCGTTCAGGACGGCGGGAGCGGCATGGAACTGTAAGTGGACTTTGTTAATTTTAAGGTAATTTTAAGGTAATTTTAAGGTGTATTTCTAAGCAATAGCATAGTGTGTGTTGTGGGTTTCCGCAACAATCACCATGCTACCAAATTCCGTTCCAAATTATATATCTTACAGTGATTCAATATTTACAACAAGAAGATAAACTATCGATCGATATTTCAATCGATAACTAGTGTTGCGTCAATTATGAGTACGCACGCTGCTCTTATTTCCTGCATCCAGATTATATTTAGAACAATCGTGATGATTACGCGATGCTGTTCTGACTGTATATTGTTATTCTTGATTCTATACTATTTCATTCAATGCTACAAATTGGGTAGAGTTTCAAATTTAGTTTCATGTCAGTTATTTTTTTTGTACGCGCTATGTATATCGACTGTGCCCCAGTTGGTGCATACAAATAGACAAACAAAAAATAAGTCATCGCTCTCCACAATTTAGTTACGCTGTTGTTGTCCTGTAGTTTGCAGCGACCTTTTTCCATGTCAATCGAAAGAGAATGTTTGTTTCACGAGGACAGTGGTTTTTGCGGTCGGCGCTGGTAAATTCGCCGTGACCGACATGGCCGCTGCTGTGGCTAATTATAAGCCAGAATATGCGTGTTTCTGTGTTTAATTAATTTTGTTGCGGACAGTCTCCAAGAAAGTTACGCTAATGAGAAATAAGAATTGTAGAGGTATTTTAACTTTGCCGCGAGCATCTTTTTTGTATAAAAAAATTAAACTATAATATTTATCCACAACAGATTTAATGTTCCAGCCTATGACCGCCCCATTGCTGGGTTCAGCCTTTTTACATCCTTTTCTTATGGCAGCACTTGGGGAGAATAAGCCATACCCCACCACGCTGGCCCAATGCTGGTGGTTGGTGGATTTTAACGACTATCATCTTACGATGACCCAAGACCAACGGCTTAACGTGCCTTCCGAAGCACAGAGGAGCTCGAGATATTATAAATTGGGCTCCCATCCGGTTACCAATGCGATGGATATTTCATTTACAAGATTAAATTAAATCGAAATATCAAACTGAAAGGTGATAGAAAAAAGGTATATATTTAAAAAAGGTATAAAATGGTAGCGTAATACAGTAAAGCTCGTATCTCAAGTGCTCGCGATGGTATCAATCCCGAAGACACTTGTGGATAAACCCGTCGAGTTTCATTTGATTATTCTTTTGCCTTTTTTTCGTAATAAAAATATGAAAGAAACAAGGCCTTAATAAATCGAAAGTTACGTACATACATATTATATGTTGCCCAACTAGGTAAGTTTATTCAATTCTTTTTCTCTGCATAACATTTTTATATTATAGTGTTAGGATATTTCTAAATTCTTCAAAACCCTAATAGTAAAATTTAATTGTGTAGATAATTTGTAAGGATAATACATTATATTGTCTCTTGAGGTAAATATAAGTAAGTAAGGCATTTTATCGGATACACTTCGGGAAGTGTGCGATGGAATTACACGAACTGATACCAGCTTCTCCTTTTCATCTTCGGGGAACTAGACGCGGACTGAGATCCCTTATACTGTCAACATACCGCCTATACGCACAAAACGCTTTGCGTCATCATTTTTGATGCGGACAGCTAAGGAGTGGAACTCCCTTGCAGCGGATCTGTTTCCTGACACGTACAACCTGGACATTTTCAAGGCAAGGGTGAACAGGCATTATATAGGCAAATATGTTACATCCTAGGCCGCATCATCGCTTACCATCAGGCGAGATCGCGGTTCAAATACTTGCCTGTAAGAATTTAAAACAAAATTTAGCACTGATTTTTTTCATTTAACGCTGCCATGAAAATAAGTGACGTCATCTGTCCTTCACATTTACAAATGAAGGTTGAACTTTCTAAGTAGGTCACCGAGGATACTAAAAGTAATAAAGTAACGGTGTGACTGTGTGGAACGACTACGAGGAGACTCTATCGCGACTTCCCGAGATGCTATCAATCCGAACGACTCTGCAAATGGCCAGCCCCGGCGACTGGTCACTTGCTTTTACAAAACATTAAAATATCTTAAACGTTTTACTAAAGAGATTTTACGCTAACAGACAAATGCAGGGTAAGAGTAACTATTAACGGTATTCTTACCATGTTTATTATTTGTGAGTATCCGATGATTCGGCACAGTGGCATGCATGTTAATAATTACTCTAATGCAAGTGACCATGGTAGTTTTCATTTCACGTGGGGACTGCTACGGTAAGCGCTGAAAATCGCAAACGGCACAAATACGCAAACCTAGGTCGAAATTATTTATTTATTCCGTTGCGTTTGAAAACAATGGGTCCATGAGGGCCGGAGGCAAAGCAGCTTGTTAAAGAGTTAAATGCTCGCCTTATCGAGGCCTCCGATGACAAGAAGGCTGGTAGCTACCTCTGCCAGTGTATTAGTTTGGCAATCCAAAGACGCAATGTTGCCAGCATTCTTGGGACCGTTCCCATGAGCCCACAATTGGAGGACATCTTTTATTTAAAGGTCTTTAGTTTTTAACTTTCTAATTATTTTTCTCTGTTTTATTTCAAGTTAAGTTGAGTAATGTTTCTTTTTGTTTTATCTACAAGTTAGTTATTTTTTTCTACCCTGTATGTAATTTCTATCTATCTGTTTACATAGTTAAAAGCAGGATTATTTCACTATAAGTAACAACGAATACCTGCACAGTTGATTAAAAATATGACAAGTTGCATGGCTACTTTTAAAGGTGTCCACCATTAGAGGTTTTATTGTAATTTTGTTGTCACCTAACCAACAGTGCATTAGATTATATTTTTAAATTATATGACAGTAAGGAGGTAACGTTTGTGACGGTGAGGTTATGTGTGTTTGTTTGTTTTACGGGGCTAATCTCTGGGACTTCTAGTTCAATTCCAAAAAGACTATATATCACGATCTTACTAACTATGAAGTGATGAGATCAGCCAGAGCTCATAACAATTCAACAATCTGAAACAAATTGTAGCAAGTATATGTGTTCATAAATCACCTCAAAGATTATGTCAGACTGAACGCAATAGGCATCCGTTTCGATACTTCAGTTGCGGAACCATAAAAGGAACAGGCAAATAAACAAGCTACTGTGACGAGTTACTTACGGAAAACGAAATCGAGGCAATAAAATAGTCGGCGACGCGGAGACAGCCCCATTCATGGAAATTCACAAACCGCACCGCCATTCGTGATACAGCTATTTTACATGGGATGGTTGTTTTCTTTACAGAGAATGCAAAATACAGGAAGCCCATGCTTGTATATGTCAATGGAAAACTGTTTTGTTATTTAACAGATATTAACTTGTTTAAAATAGTATAGCTATATCTATAAAGAAGAACCTTTTAAAAAAGGGCGCATTATCTATATATTAATACGTGAAGTAAAAACTTTGTACCCCTTTTTACGAAAATTGCGCGGACAAAGGAGTAGGAAATTTCGCATTATAGTTTATATAGAGAAGGAGTAGATAATGTTATTATTATTATCTCTCTATTTATTTTTTTACATATTAATTTACATTTTTAAATATTTTCTAAAAAACAAAACAAACATTTAAAAATATAAAAAATAGGGGTCCACCGGCATCGGGACCAGGCTCCAAACTACCGGTGATTAGGGCTTATTTTAGGCTCTTCTTATTATTATTATTATGAGCCTGTAGTGTCCCACTGCAGGGCAAAGGCCTCCTCTCCTCTCCTCCTCAAGAAAGACCTTGACTTCTATCTAAAAGATTGGTCACTTGTTGCTACAAATAGAACAAGATAGAGAATGTTAATATTTAAAAAAAATTATGCATAGAAAATACATTAAATCAATAAAACAAACATTACACACGCTACCATGTATTTGACACACACGCATATAACCTCTTTTAAAAAAATTCAAAAATGGAAGAGAAGCGGCCGAAATCTGTCAATGCCAATATGCCCATCCCAACTCACATTCTATCTTTTTAATTTTTCATTGCTTAGGATACAATCTGTGCAGCCATAATAAATTACGGTCGAAATTCGACCACTGGGCGACCACTAGTCTGATTAAAAGCGTTTAGCAACAATTGAATACAGATCACCTGTCTGGTTGTCATTCAGTTAAATTTCAATTAAATTCTATCATAATTTTGGACGACGAAATCTGGTGTCGAACACTGAGTTAGTGTGTCAAACAGTGGCACCACTACGATCCCTTTCAACACGAGCTGATACAATCGTACGCTTCGACCACGATCAAAATTGACCCTTAACGCCGATTGTTGCGCCTCTTTCAGGCGATCGTGTTAGACAGGATTTTTTTAAATTAGCTTTCTAACTCGGAATGCTTCAAGATTATCACCGTAATCGGTGCCGTCGAAACGAACGAAGCGAGCAGCGACGACAGCTGGAAGCCGGGGGCGTTCCGAAGAAATAACGAAATAAATATCGATGATGATCATAATCGACGACTCGTTTATAAACTATAGCCCGGCAATTAAGTCGAGATTCCCGTCCGAGGGCATCACGATCTCGGTCTGAAAGGGCAAAAATTTACCTAGCAATCTGATACGTTGTTTTTGGTCGTCAACCTCATGGTCAAACATAAACAGAAGTTGAAACATTGCAGGAATGGACAAAAAATAGTAATAAATTAAATTTAAGTTTTTTTTTAAGGAAAAGTAAATCTACGTAAATATGGTTTTGCATGTTATCACAGTGTTTTTTATACTTCGTTGAATTGCTATGTTTCGGGAATATACACTTATTGCCAAACATCCTGTATTGTCGTGAACAAATTGAACTCCGGAAATTTTTTTTTTTTCTTTTCGGCGTCCGTTACCTGTAACCGCACCTTAGGACATACCGAACATACAAATAAGGCTATCGATACAGGAGGTCCGGGTTCGTGTCCTCGTGGAATTTATTTCGAACTATAAGCATAGCTATCTTCATATTATTCACACCACTTCCTTTTGACTGCTTTATTACATTTCTTACATTATATAGCCAACACTATGCGAGTATATCGTGTAGGTAGTCTTCTTTTAACTTCTAAGTGCTCGTAAAGTAGGGATTTCAAACTCTTACGAGACGCAAAATTCCCGCGACATTTACGCGATGTCGAACGTATAAGCTGTCAGTGTCTGTTAGGTATTATATATAAAGTTCCATGAACTACACATAGTTTAAGTTTAGCTATCTCGTTCCTTGGAATTGTTTTTAGCCATACAATGTTAGTTACCAATACGACACGATTCCATACGAAATGTCAGGAACATGTCACTGAGACACTATTGTAGACCTTTTAAAATAGCGGACTCGAGACCCAGTAGTTTCAGTTGAATAAAAAATTCCTTAAATCTCTTCACTTTCTTATCCTGTCGCTTTATGAAGAAAAACATAGATAATAAAATATAATTCTTTGTCGCTTCTCTTCTCCGTTTATTTCTGGTGAATGCTTAACGAAGACAAATGCGTGCTTAGACAAACAATTATGTAATGTCACCCTACCTAAATACAGGGTGTTAGGAGAAGGGTCTGCCAAACGACAAGAGCGGAAAGCTTGAATCATTAGCTACATTATTATACAAGTTGGCCCAATTACACTGCTCCTGCCTTACCGTTTATGCTAGACTAGCGACCCGCCCCGGCTTTACGGGTGCAATGCTGATATACATATAAACCTTCCTCTTGAGTCACTAAAAAAACCGCATCAAAATCCGTTGCGTAGTTTTAAAGATCTAAGCATACATACATACATAGGGACAGACAGACAGCAGGCAGCGACTTTGTTTTATACTATGTAGTGATTATGTAATTCTAACTAATATTATAAATGCGAAAGTGAGTTTGTTAGTTTGTTTGTGTTTTGTGACGCTTTCACGCGTAAACTATTCGACCGATCATCATGAAATTTTGTATGTACTTATTCTCAAGAGTATAATCAAGGACCTAGGATACTTATTATTAAAAAAAAAGATTTTGTCTGTTTGTTTTTGTTTGTTTCGCTGTCATAGAGACTGTCAAAGCGGTACGAAGTCCGCCGGGTCAGCTAGTTAAATATAATTAATCCTTAGCATGTTTGAACATCCTTTAAACTGTTGTTTAAACCCTTTAAATGTTTAAAAACATTGTTTACAATAAAACAACTACTTAGTATAGGTATGCTAAGCATACCTTTTTATACCCGACGCGACGTTTACCAAGGCCGTGGTCACCCGTGACCATTTTTATTGTTGTTTAAAATTTTACTTACCAACCCACTAACTTGAATAGTTAATTATGGGTAATTTAGAATAAATCTTTTTATATATAAAACACAGTGAATCTAGCTATCCACACGCACTTTTGGCAAACTTTGTACCTAACGCTGTTGTTCGTTGTATACGTAATGATAATATCAATGGACTAAGTACTTATCAAACTAAAACTACTTCTAAAATGGTAGCACACTGACACGTATTAAGGAACAATAAGCTCTAAATACACACCGATATTACAACACTACCACTATAGGCCGAAACATTAACTTAAAAATTTGCTTAGTTCATTCTTCTTTTCTCTTGAAGAGCTTACCAATCGATCTTCTTTTCTCTTGAGGAGCTCGATGGCGCAGTGGTTAACGCGCCCGGTCTGCGAGTGCTGAGGTTAAGCAACTTTCGCAAAGGCCTGTCATCGGGTCACCAAAAATATGATACATTTTTGGTCACCCATCTCGAGCTCCTCCGTGCTTCGGAAGGCACGTAAAGCCGTTAGTCCCGGCTGCATTAGCAGTGATTAACAATCACCAAATCGCACTAGGCCCGCGTGTGGTTTATGGCCCGTTCTCCCTATCCATACATAGGGAAGACTCTTGCCCAGCAGTGGGGACATAAAATGAGCTGATGATGATGATGATTCTTCTTTTTAGTCATGGACTCATATTTTTTGAAGTACATACACAGATACATACACAGATTTGATTGTCAATTCGATCAATAACCAAAACCAAAACGATCAACAACCTTTTTTTTTTCGAAAAGATAAGTTTTTTCATTATTTTATGAGTGACTATCCAAATTAATCTACCTAAATTCATTAATTATACGTAGATTAACCTATCTAGTGCTATCAAACTTCTCAAACAGTGTCAATAAAGTTGGTTGATAACTTTGATAACAAAGTGCACCAAACAGGAACAGATTAAACCAAATTGATATTTCGTACACTCAAGTCTGATAGTATTATTTCCATTTTATATCAATCTGCGGGCCAACTAGATGACATTTTATATATATATTCTTTATTGCACAAAAACACACATACAGAGAACAGTTTAGTTTAGTTATATTGCATATTCATATATGCAATGCCCTTGTTGTGTCATTTCAATGTTCTATTTATTTTTACACAAAATAAACTTTAATACATATAATTCACTAAAACGTTTCTTTATTGTGAACGTAAATAGCGTAATGTAAACGTAATGTCTTCATATAATGCAAAATGTTTAATCCTAAGCACATTTAAAAAGAGCTTCCGGCAGACCTAATTCTAATGTCATTTCAGCTACCACATTACATAAGCCTGACGTCTGATATCGAATAATTGATTGAAAAAACTGTATGTCTGTATATGTGCAATAAATCCATTATGTATGCATGTAATTGATTGCGTATAATAATGAGTTGTTGCTTTGGAAAAGATGAATAGGCTGTGTAAAAGATTTGGCTGTGTAGAAGTTTCTTTGCCATTCGATCACGTTAACAAAAAAGAGAGTATGACATTGAGCAACGCCTCCTGGTGACATACGAGGAAAGTTAAAATTTTGCCGTACTGACATTGAGCAACGCCTCCCGAGGAAAGTTAAAACTTTGCCGTACAATTTTTGTTTTGAATCGAATGGAATAGACAGCTCCGCACTAGGCAAGGGGCAAATGATGAGTGTGTCGTTACTTTGGTTGCATTGGTTGTTGCATTGCTCACTGCAGTATCCAACTTGACTATCCAAGTGTATTTTTGAAGTGAAAACTTCTTTAGCGGCGTTGTACACTTTTTTTGTAATGGGTAAAAAATGTTAAATTCGCGTCGGGACACGTGACCTGATCGAAAATTCGTAAGACGGATGGAGAGTAGACAGCCGGCGCGGCGTAGGAGAGGAAGTATCCCCCTCTCTTTCTACGTCGCGGCGAAAATGTATGCCTGCTGTTTCGTTTAGGCGGCGCAGGCCGCTTGCGCGTATAAATTGTCATGTTTGTGTACGATAGCGCAATAAATAAATATTGTATTCTACCACATAAATGATAGTACTTTTATACTGATAATTGAAGCAATTTGTGCAAAATTATTCCCTAACCATTCCAAAATATCAAAAATGCACAACGTTAATATTCAAGTTTTCACTTCTGCCGGCAATCCCGGAGTGCGATCCGTCGTTTTTTTATTGCAAACCTGTTTTAACGTACAAACCATTCATGGTAATCAAAATCATAGTTGTGTTGTATGTCTTCCTGAAAAGAGTAAATCAACGTAACTAGTTTCTAGTTTCGTATTACTTATTAATGAATGTAGCGTCTTTCGTATACTTTATTATTGTTCTAATGTTATAATGTTCTCTGTTCTTAACATTATCAATAAGTAATAGTTGGGGGCCGCTCAGACGCTGATAGGCTTTCAGTTGGCAACTGATCCAATTGCTCGGACGTTAATCGGCACGCGAAGCCTCTGGGGAGATGACCGCTGTTCCAATTGAGATTCATCATGTCTGCCAGCGGGAATAAGATTTTACTCATTAGAGATTTTAGGATAACGGGAATTACGGAGTGTTACCGAAATTAATCGTATAAACTATTAGAAATAGTTTAGTTCGAGATTATTTATTTCAGTATGTTAGGCTTAATTATAACCTGTAACCCGATAATTTGGGAAGACAATGTCTTTAGTGTAAAAAAGCTCCAAAGTGACCAACACATAGTAGATAGATTATTAGAAAGTACAACTCTATCAAATTTTACTTAATCACTGCCAATAAAATGGAATAACGGAAAAACATACTCTCTCTCTCCTGTTTGTCTGCTTCGCTATGGCTAAGATGTGCCGCACCGAGGGTTTAAACATAAACAAAGCATCTACTAGCAGTACTAGTTAATAGTAGCTTTGAGCACATTCATACGTTAATTAATATGTTAATATGACGCAAACATGACAGGTTAATCTTCATCAGGTTGTAACATAGTTTTGGCCTTCAAGACATTAATTAATCGACCAAACTGCTTTCAGGGCGGACAGTTGTGCTACATTTACGACAGGTTGACGTTAAACAAAAACCCGGTAATCTGATTATTTGTCTTAGTCAAATTAAATGTAATGAAAATTAAAATTAAGAGGTGCTCCAGTTTAGTGCGAGCTGTCACGGTCTGGATTATACAGATTTGATATTACTGCTGGATTAAATTTGAATATTCATTAATGAAGCTAAGGTTGACAGTCCGAAACTCCAACTTTGGACTAAAAGTGGTGTTTAAAGTATTTGTCTTATTCAATTAGAGTGTTGTTTAATGTTTTAAACATGGCGTCAGATAGAGATTGAGGAAATATTTTTGAAACTATACTACCTAATAATTTTTCATATGTTCCTGTTAAAATTGGTTAGACCATATAATTTGTAGATTTTTTCATAAAATATTATTCTATATGCGCTATTAATACAATAATAACAGACCTGTTAACTTACCCAGAAAAGCTGAAAAGCTTGTTATTACATCCGTAGTAGAATGGAGCTTTTGGGATTAAACCTAGGTTTGTCACATTTAACTTGAGCGTGTATCCGTTTGGCTACGGACGACGTCGCTTCATTTTAACGACGTGATCATGTCAGGGGCTGCTCAAATCATCTAGCCATCTCTTCTTCGGTCTAACTCTCGCTATGTTCACCTGCAGTTAACCAATATGTAACGATCTTTGCTTAGTACTGATCTTGGTGCATCCCACGCCACCCACCTCAATGCATCTTTAAGCGAAATGCCAGTTTGCGAGCGAATCGTGATTAGGAAATGAAAAATAAAGATTTAATATTAAAAAAGTCTAGCTAAACGGCCATGAAACGGTGCGTTAGTTATGTATTAATTATGTTGTAAATCATATGAGCGTATACGTTTTATATGCGCATAAATTGACCAATTATTTAATTAAGTTGTGTGATTATGACTCTCGTCACGGACTTCATATGCTAGAACTATCGTGATTCACACTAGCTGGCTATTCGCAATGATGTAAAGCGAGAGGGATCAATTGAATATGTATATACATTTACATGATATCCCTGGCAAGTATACTGTTTTCCATATCTTTGTAGCTCGCGACTTCGTCCACATCGTAGGTATCAAAATGTAAACAACCCCACCCCTACCGAGCCTTGTGTCGTCTGCACACATTTGCAGACCTCTCAATGCTGAAGTGGCGCGATATATTTCGCAACACATATTGCAATCTCACAGATACCATCTCAATTTAGCTACAATTCTTATTAGATAAAAATGATATTTAAAAACAGTTCCATGAGACAATATACTCCTGATCAATAGCACTTTATTGGCATACTTTCTTCAAATAGAAACGATATGACGAACGAGGGCACTTTATGAAAAGATGTATGTAAGTTATTGCGAATGAAAATGTTATATTAGAAGAAGCAACGAAAGTCGCGGAACGCTTTAGTAATTTTTCAGAACTACTTACTAAAGAATGACGATTGTCGACTTTAGTACATTATTATGACATGGTGCTACAGTGTTTATTTTTAATTGCTGACGATGATTGATGAATGATTGATGTAGGTACACCTACATCAATCATTATTCCATGAGCTAACCGTAGTTATTATACAATAGTTTTAATACTGTATTGGCAAAGTTATAACACTTATTTATTTGGTTAAACTCTGCGCTGTACTTTTTTTAGTCGGCTGAGTTCCGTTGACGGCGGGCGGGGTGACGATGACGTCATCTGGTCCCACGAGCCCGCCATTCTTCAATGCGGACTTAAATACAAAAGCCGTAGTACGTACGTGGATACCTTAGATTATATACCTACACGTCTAGAATACCGCATTGGCCGCACGAAAACTCGGGGTCACTGTCAAGTTTGTCTGCTCTTTAGTCAGACCAATTTGATATTGTCACTCGAATCACTACGCATTGTTGTGAAATTAAAGGAAATTTCAATATGCCCAATTGTGCTGTTCAATAATGCCAAACATTGATTATTTCACACTCATTATTTAACTTTTACATTATTTTAAAGAATATATATATAAAAAGATGGGGTGATTTAAAACTCAAAGGTGGATTTCTTCTCCCGTGCACCTTGAAGTTTTTAACACAATACGTACACACTGTCAACGCACACAATGCGTGAAACTCAGGCCGCTTTTTGCGTGTTCTATAGTTGAAATGCTTTATCTAGACGTGTCTATAATCTAAGGTGTGGGTACGTAGTTTTTATATTATACTAAGAAGTTCGATGGCGTAGCGACTTGTGCCTCCAGGTTGCGATATTGCAAGTTCACCGAATGGGTTGCCTTATTAGAATACCACTAGCTCGAAGATAAGCCAACTTCGCAATCCCGGGTCATCGGGTTGATAACCAAATTGGTTACCTAATTAGAATATCACTAGCTCATCCGTGATTCGCAAGACATGACGTGTCTTGCGAAGCACGGATGAACCGTTGGTTTCAGTTGTTATCGTAGGATGCCAGTCGTCAAAACCCTATAACCCGCCAACTGTGATCCGCTGTTCCTATATTATTATGTTCATGTGGAAGAGCCTTATACTATTAAAGCTAGTGGGGCTTTTAGAGGCTTATGATGACCATGGTGAGTGCCTTGAATAATGACTTGACGCTGTAAGGGAGAAAAGAGCTGGACACTTGCTGAGTTTCTTGCCGGTTCTTCTAAGTACAAGATCTCCCGCCCAAAGCAGACTTACGAACCGATGGCATAGTGACATTCACAAGAGGTACGTGTAGCCTAAACTGAATAAATGATTTAGAATTTAGAATTTTGAATGAAAATAAGTTTATTACAACTCATTAATATCTTACAATTATCATGGCGTTGCCTTGATTAATTGATATGAGTATATTATTTTACCAGTATTCATACATAATTAAGGAGAAAGGATTTGACTTAAATGTTCAATAAGTTACCAATAATAGACGATTGCAAGTTATTTGGCTCGAACAATAGTTATTTGTTCGACTTTTACATAATGGGGGTATAGAAACGCGAGTGTGGGTGAAACTACATGAAAGCGTGTTGTTTTATAGTATTAGCACACGAATGTTTTATATATTTGCAGAATTGTTTTGTGTTGTGATAAGATTCAAATTACTTCATTTTATTTTGTCACTAAACGTGTAAGCGTATTAGTCACAAAATACCAATTTTGAGGAGCTCGATGGCGCAGTGGTTAACGCGCCCGGTCTGCGATTGCTAAAGTTAAGGCTCGTGTCCCAGCAGTGGGGATATAAAATGAGCTGTTGATGACCAAATATTTTGTTAAAGACTCGTTGATCCCACAGACAATCTATTGTGTTAGTTTTTGAGACGCTAATAAAAACAGTTTTATATAAGATATGATAATAGATAAAATAAGTAACTGCAAGATACAAGAGATACTTAGCAGTTCCAGTGTCTCAATGTTTCGTAAATGGCAAGTCAATAACATCATAAACAAGTTATAAACAACATGAGCCGACATCAAAGTGCGTGTCAAAGTTGCTTCGTTTATAATTATCTTGCGATGAATATATATTATGTACTTCCATGAGTTAATTTTCTTCGTCTCGGGAAAATTAGCTTGGCTAAATATGCTTTAGTGAATTTAAATGCGGATCTTATTATGCGCAAATCTTTGTGTCACGACAGGCACTTATTTTGATTTAGCGTTTCGGGTTTCGTCGTTCCTTTTTACGTAGTTTTATTCATTTATCTCCTTTTGTACGATTGAAAAATTTACGCTGACACTTTGAGTGTTATTGTAACGTTGAATTTGCATTAATTCAATCACTTTCAATTTAAATACATTATTATTTGAAACGTCGTAATGGAATCTTAAATCCTGAGAAAAGGTTAATTGCGAATTTACCAGAAATATTTTTTATGGATTCTACGATCTAGAAATAAAGTAATGGTGACGTTATTTTTACTCCTAAGTATAATTATTTTGGTTTTTTATACAGTTTTTTTTTTTGTTATCCTGAAAAAATAAATGATGGATTGAGTAAAAATTTCAAAGGCATGATTATGTCTTGTTTAGCACTGCGGAAATCTTTCGTTTATTTATTTCGATCTAACAATGACCCTTACAAAAACTTACAAGATACATTTCTTTGATCATAATCATGTTGAGTAAAATAGTGATTGTACTGAAGTTCACAAGAAATGTGCCGTTAGCACATCTAGTGATCTAGTGATTAACAGCTATAAGTAAAGATATTATATGTATACTTATATCATCATCGCAATATAAAATATGTTATTAATTTTGTAATAATTATACTGTGTTTGTCAAGTATATTCTGTCGAATAAACATTAATTAATTATTTCGTTCATTCATTTGGAGAACTGGTGCGACGTCGACGACGAAAACATCATTTCAGAAGTGTAAGACAATGGTGCTTTGTCATACGAGGAGAACGTTAACATTTTACACAAGTCACAAATATTTAATTTGGATATCAAGCTTGCGAGTCGCAACGCTTCACCCATACAGCGGTAAAGGTCAACAACGTAACACGTTCAAGTGAGGCGTGTCTACAAAGGACCTAATCAGAAATGAACAGATTTATGTGGATTTAATAATCTAATAACGTTGCTTACAATAAACTTCAACTTGGAAATTAACTTTGTAAGTTACTGTGACAAGATGTTGTTAATTGAACAACTTGTTGGTGGAAATTATTTTAGGCGTACTATTTTTGGGTTGAATAAATTCGCTCGGAGCCAATCTAAGCTAACATCTTCAACAACTGATTTAGTTACTTAATTCTCATGAACAAAGCTCAAAGATGAGTACAAGTTAGATATTAGATATTTTTTTTCACGATAGAGCTTTAAGGCGAATGGGTTTCTAGTTTATTCGGATTGCGTTCTTTCAAGTAATATAAAAAAACAACATTTTCTACTGTGCTACGGTTGTTGTCGTAAGCAGGCAGTTGTTAACCCACCAACCTTTATTAGGTTTATTATGATCAGTGAACAGGTTTCTAACTGTTTAATTGAGGGGAAGTGCTATGGTTTACAGTGGGTATGTCTTCCTTCTCCTGGATCGCGTGAGTTGGGGCGAGCCCCCATAACTATCCGCGTCTCCCTGGACGCGGTGGTACTCGGCAATGAGTTTTTCATAGCATAAAAAAGAGATCTACCTATTTCCAAGTTCATAAGCATACAAAAATGGTACAAAAATGATATAATGTCACTGACTTCTTTATCAATAGAAAACCCCTTTGTTGCTATTTATAGAATAGTTTGCGTTAACGAGAGCTTTCTTTAGCGACTTTCAGGTAACCCTTATCCCTTGCCAAACGAACACTATCCTCAAAATTTTCCTTTTTTTAAAATCTATATTTTTGTTTTACTAAAGCAGCACACGAGCATACGGCCCACCTGACTGAAAGCGGTCACTGCAGCCCATGGACGCTTGCAACACCAAGGGTATCGTAAGGATATCCACGACCCAGTGAAACTTTAGTTCCTGGCTCTATCTCTTAAGTATTTTACTAGTACCCTTTATAACGGAACACAGCAATTTAAATCGTTACTTCAATCGAATTCTGGACAGAATCCTAGCAAGTAAAGTAGCTATGGATAGAGATATACTTTCATTTATAATGTAAAACACAACGCTGCTAGCGAGACTGCTTGTGTTCAGGAACGTGTGAGCACACTAATGATCGTTTAGAAATTAAATTAACCAACGCCAGTAGTGAGTATGACGACTGCACGGATATTCATCGGTAGTGTTCCGCGAATTTTACACCGAGCTAGATTGCAAAATCAATAGTACAAGTACTAGCAGCATGACAGATGGTGAGCCCGACGCTCGGCTTTGATGTAATTAGCAGATTCCAGCCCCCCACTGTTACGTAGCGCAAAGTAACAGATGGGGTACGTAGCTAAATTGTTATTCACCTACTGTGCTTGTTTTAAATTAAGAAAAGTAGTCTCAATAGAGAAGTGGTTAGTAGATTAGAAAATTAAAATTCAATGCTACATTTAGTGCTTGTAGGTACAGCCGACCAAAATCTCGTGTACCCCTGTAGGTACTATAGACAATCTAAAATGTCTCGCGAGCAGCAACAATAATCTGATAATGTTTAGTATAGCCATAGTGATTTTTTCATTCGCTAAAAGTTTTATCAAAGCTAATAGAGCTCGCTTTCGGCCGACTGTGCTATAACAGTTTCTAAATTGACTGGGAAACCCATTATGGTCGAATATTAGTTCTCATGCTAGTAGCGGAGAGTCCCGCTGGGAACGACGCTTAGAATACCTACCTACCTAGTTAATTTCTTAGACTTTCAAAGTAGGCGTTATCATATTAAATTTTAAAGTTGAAGTGAATCAACCTTTACGTATCTACTGGTTTAAAATTTATATTATTTAAACGCCTTTGTGGCCGAATGGTTCAATTCTCATGTCGGGCAAAGTCAGTTTTGGATTTTTCGATGCATAGCCCGTGTTTGTGATTACCAACCAGCATTTGGCAAGCGTAGTGATTAAGCCAAACCATCCATCAATTGTAGTGTTGACTTGATTTCAATAATGAAGGCATTTGTCCAACAATGGGACTATTTACTACTACTTGGTTTTATGCGGTCGTTTCGAACTCTAAGGTCAAAGGCAGAAGCACTAGTTGATTCGTAAAAAAGTGTTTTATTCCAATGTGTAGTGTTCTCATCATACACTTTAGAGAACAATAAAATTTAATGTTTTATATATTCTTAGATTAATTTTAAGATAACATTGTAGTTTTAGTCAGAAATATAGTGATTATTTTTCTTCTTATTGACTGATCAACCTCATACGATATACTAGGTGCTACTTAGTGTACGTGTAAAACATTTTGTTATAAATTATCACTATTGAGTACCCTATATCTCTGGCGACGACTGACGTAGGTACTTGTATGTCACGGCGAGGTGAGGTGAAAAATTGATTTATCCTTTTCAACATATCCGAGTAGGTACTTGTAGTGATAGGTATTTGTGTTCCTTAGAAGATCTCCAAGAAGATTCTAATGCTCAGTTACGAAGACAAATAACGATATTTTGATGATAATGTTCTCGTTAGTTCAATGCATAATGGGCGGGCCATTAAACAGAAAAGAGACACATAATACTTGTACTATGCAATATGCTAACACCACAACGCCGTGGTAATGGTGATTACTGCAAATCAAAGAAGCCATTTACGTAAATAGTACGTCGTTGCCTTTCATTTGCCGCCTTTGGTAAATAATACGGTGTTACTTAAACAAAGGCACCAAATGGTTCCCGTAATATACTTACCAAGTAAACGTCAATTTTACGATACAAAACTTTATCTTCGTCTCGCCATCCTGAGAGGTTTACTAAACTGTCTGCTACAGAACATATACATGAACATCAATAACCATAAACATTACTCACAACAACAGACAACGGGGCGATAACGAAGGGTTCGTGTACATTAATTTGGTGTTTATCGACGTTAAAAGCATCCGAAACATTTAAAACCTTACTATAAACAGAACTGTAATTGAGTCGATGGTTCACCTTCACAAAACTTTATGAAGCGTTTAATATCTATTACCCTAAGAACGTAGATAGGTACAACAAACGTTATAAATAATCGATGGCCAGTAGATACGACTTCACCGAGTTCGTGCCACTCCAATTTACTGAGGAATTGAGCAGTGACATTCGTACAACAGGTGGAACTCGATATTTTAATGACGGACGAAATTGGTTGAGATTCACGACGATTTTTCGGTTTAACGGTTTCATGAGAATTGATCTCCTTCTCGGTTAATGGTAGTTTATTACTTTGTTTATTAAATTAATTTGGCTTGCCTATCGAAAATAGCTTATCTACTCGTACGTCAATGTTTGTTTTACATAAATCGCAGTAAGTATGTACCTAAGTCATTCGTGAATCTTTGCAATAAATAAGGTTATCTTTCAGTGCACTGAATAAGAACATAACTAATGCTTTATGAAGCTGGCGGTATACACATACAGCAGATTAGATTGTATACCAACATTAATAACTCTCGCGAGAGTATGCTGTTACGAAGCTGGTCATAAAATAGACAACACTGATGGAATATGTATATTCAGTATCTTACTTAATAAAGTAGTGAAAGAACCGACGCGTTTTCTTGGTTACATAAAGGAAATTCTATTAAACGTAAGTAATTCAGGTATAAGTAGTATTATGAATGACTGGCATTAATACCGAAATATTTGGCTAAGCAAGAATTTGCATAAATTTTATTTAAACCTATATTTAGACAAGTTTTTTTTGCAGTTTTGTTTATTTCAATCTGTTTTGTTGAATAATAATGTGATTAGGGTGAAGGGTTTAGTGTTCATAAACGATGGCAACGCATGTGCTGGTAAAGAAGGTGTAATGTCGATTTTCAATATCTTATCTCAAGATGTCCGCGTGCGGTCATGCGGTGCGGTGCGGATCGTGCGATCACAAAAGTCCCACATCTTTCTTAAAACAGGTTTCGGGGTGGAATATCACCATTATCAATAATCTTCTATCATTTGTGATGCTTAACCACTACTGATCATTATTTATCATTGTTAATCACGAAAATTACTGAACAGTTTGGGCTAGATGTTTTTACCTCTCGCATATCAAACGAAATACTAGAACTAAAAAACATCATGACATTATAGTTTAAGATTTGCAACTTCTAATTTTTACTCGAATGCGTCGATTAAAAAGTAAGAATACGCACAGTACACATAAACGCTTTTTCAACATATACGTTACATACGTGGATATAACGCTTGCAACGAGTTATAGGTATCCACAATGGGTATAACTCGCGCGATGCGGAGGATTCCGACCATTAAGGTAGACCTTCGTGATGCCAACCCTGAGGCATTTGTTATTTTGTGTCTATGCCCAGTAGTTTGACGGAATACAGTTATGCAGAATACTTATCTTCAGCAGACCTTTTCCCACATTTGACCCCTTTACTTATACCTACTTAAACTTTAATTACATTACTGACTTAAAAGTCAAACGTGTGACACGTTGAACAAAAACAATTTTTACAGTTCTAGTTGTGTTTACTTTACTTACATGTGAGCCGTGATTGTAACTCTGTAACAGGTATTATTGTAACAAACTACCGACAACATTATTATTTCAACTTAAATTTTTACTCCAAGACGGATGCGCTTCGCGGTTCATGTTAGTGAACGCCGTTGTCCCTCAGGGGTCCGTTCGATCCCCCACGCTGTTCTTTCTGCATATCAATGATATGCTTCCACTTGGAAATATCATTGCTATGCAGATGATAGTAAAGTGCATGGTGGGTATAACGGTCACCCAGCAGCTGGGCAGGTCAAGACTGAAGAGAAGCGAGTAAATCTTGTGGTTGAGCTCAATTGGGTATTGGACCTCATATCTAAATGGGGCTCCAATAATCTTGTTGAGTTCAATGCCAAGAAAACACAGGTATGCGCGTTCATGGCAAAAAGTCGCCATTCCTATCCCTTCCCTCTCTTCAAGACACATCACTCGGCCAACAAAGCAGTATTGACATGCTCAGTATGGAGATTCGCTGCGATGTGAACCAGAGGGTTCGATATAGTATCGAAGCCGTGATAAAAACAGCGTCACGTAAACTCGGTGTCTTAAACAGGGTGCGGCGATTCTTCACGCCAGATCAGTTGCGCCTTTTATACAAGACACAGGTGCGGTCTTGCGTGGAGTATTGCTCGTACCTCTGGGACGGTTTCGCAAAGTACCTTCTCGATGCCTTGGACAGATTGCAGCGGCACGCTATACGCATTATCGGCAATGCAGAGGTCACTTAATGCTCTCGAGCCTTGTGATTGCGTAGAGATATAGCGTCACTCAGCGTCTTCTACCGCTAATATCACGGCGCGGCGAGTGCTCTGAAGAACTCTTTGACCTTATCCCACCTTCTCCCTTCCTCCATAAGAGTACGAGTGCTGCTCTCTGGAGTCACCGCGGTACTGTCTCGAACATTCCATCGCGCACAAACAAATTTGGTGACTCGGTTCTTGTCGCACTTCTAAAAGATGGAATAGTCTACCAGCACACGTTTCCCCTCCTTCCTATGACATGGGGTCCTTCAAACGAGGCGTGAAGAGGCACCTTGTAGGCCGGCAGGGTGAGGGTGATTGATGCTGCGTTGTTTTCACGCTGCACCAGTTGTCCTCGCGTCTGGACTCCGTTTCCACTTAACACCAGGTGGAGAGGAGTCATTTGCCGAGCTATGTATAAGAAAAAAATCCAGTAAAAAATCCTTGTTAATGTTACCGGATCACCTTACGATGCATAACCTAAGAATACACTTCTGTTCACATTTCAAGTTGACCTCCGACGTTTGCAATTAATTTATATATCTATATAAACAGTCTAAATATTTTCTCAGCTATGTTGGCACTAAAACGAATAGGCAAATAAAAGCATTTCGTGACGTGACTCGCCTAAAGCATTTTCGATATCGAAAGTTTCTCCGATTTATTCTTGCTTTTATGAGCTTAATTCATATTATTTGAAAGCATTTCATTACCCATTTCGGTATTGTAGGCAATAAGGGTAACTGGCTCATTTTAAATTTCAAAGCTAGTTTTATTCATTACGAGTTTACGACAGTGGCCTAATCTCCTTAAACGATTAAGGAGGTAAGTTGGGGGTCAGTTGCGGAACTTAGGTACTTAGGTAGATTATTTTAAAACCATCGTAGACCCGGACGTTGGTAATCATAATCATAATATTTATTTGCATTATGTTGTATATACAGTGCTCATGCTTGAGTATAAAGTTCAGAACATGAGCCCGGCAAGGGCATTGCAAAAAATCTTAATCTAAGTAAGAAAGAAAAAAAAAATAATATAATTAAATTCAATTCAAACTTCCTTATCTTATCTATAATAGGTACTATTATTAATTACAGAAGAGAGAGAAAATGTTTTTAAAACAATCTGCAAAGACGGTAAGTAGGATGACTAATTATACTGGATCTTTCTCTTTATTGGAATAAAATACCAGATATATTTTTTAAGGAAATCCACTATTCCGCTACTTAAAAACGTCATGATCATGTCTCAGTGGCCTGTGGTATCCGACATTTTTGCTATAGTCCAAATATATCAAATGACGAGCTCGTTGGTCGAGTGGTTTGTACACCGGTTTTCATGGTGTCGCCATATCTGAGGTCCCCGGGTTCGATCCCCGGTCGGGTCAATTTAGAAATTATTGTTTTTCTTAATTGTCTCGGGTCTGGGTGTTTTCTATGTATAATAAGTATGTATTTAAGTATGTTAATCCGTTGTCTAGTAACCAAATGGTTACTACTACTACGAGTTTCATAACGAAGCTTCTCTTGGGCTAGATAATTGGTGTGAGTGTAGGAAAGTTTATTTATTTATTTATTTTATTTATCAAAATTTGACCACTGAGACACGATTGATGCCTAACTGTCAGGTAAGCTAATAAATACCTTAGGTTAGGAAATAATAGCTAGCATTATAACATTTTAAAATAGACTCATTTTAAAATGACAGACTCGAAGCTCTGGGCAAAAGCTGATTGGTAGATTTTAGTGTCTGTTTGCATTTTTTATATTTACGAATTGACAAAGAAACTATGACGTCACAGTAACTTGATTCCAGTAAACGATTCCTTTAAAACGCCAAGATGCCAGCCGCGTCCTAAGGGGCCGCACGCAGCCGCAAATGTGGGGCCCACCAAGAGCCGGCAATGGCACTGCGTCAAATTTGGACGGTTGCCAGTAAATCATACCATTTATAAGGAAATTCCCTCTTTATCTTAGGCCCAGAGGTCCGAATACTTTGCTAAGGGATCCGCGTGAAAACGTAAGCTTTATTAGAATCAATCAATATGGTATGGCGGATCCGAACTAACGTAATAAGCTCCACAACATCGGCTAGCTTTATTTCGAGAAAAACTTTTTTATAAAAAGTAGCAAACTCTTCGTGTTTCCGTGCTATGCATAAGTTATATTGTTAGGTAGGTTTATGGTAATTTATCCAATATTCGCTGCAAGCTGCGGCCGGGGCTAATAAAATGTTAAAACCTGATATCAGAGTTAATTTGAACATTAATTATGCCTTGTTCGCGGTAGGGCGAACAACATTAACAGCCAGCCTACATAAATAGGGGAGGTATTCAAGTATGCACCACTAATTAACTACAAATTTTATACTCACTGTAAATCTATACCGGTAACAGCTGATTTGTACTGGTTAAATGATTTATTTGGCACTTGGTTTAGATTTTTGTTTTTCTTTTAATAATCGTAATGATAAATGAATAAAATATTTACGAGTATATATCCTACAATGATTTTACTAAGTAATAACGCCTGAGTGGCCACTAAGGCGGCCCCAGCCCGATATCCAGAGGTCTTGAATTTAAATCCTCTTTGATGCTTTGCCCGGGTCGATTATCAACCCACATTTTGGCAAGCGTATTGATAATGCTATACCATCAAATGAAGCAGGTCTTTGCCTAGCAGTGGGACAGCATATTGGCTATTTACTTACTAATTTTTCTAATACTAATTTTACTAATTTTTTACTACGAACTACAGTACTGTGGAACTAGCTCTCGGCGGCGGTATTTCCGGACCAATACGACTTAGGGGTCTTCAAGAAACGAGCCTATTCCTTCCTTTAAGGCCGGCAACGCATCTGTGATTCCTTTGGTTTTGCCGGTGTCCATGGGCGGCGGTGATTGCTTCCTATCAGGTGACCCGCCTGCTCGTTTGCCTCCTTCTAATATAAAAAAAAACTCTTCGTTTTTACTAATAAAGCTATTCCCATGCTTGTTATCAACTTATTTTATGCCCTTACAGCTGGGACACGAGCCTTTCCCGCAACGTTGGCCCAGTGCGGATTGGTGGTTGTCAACGACTGCTAATGCAGACGCTCCAACGGCTTTACGTACCTTCCGAAGCACGCAGGAGGTCGAGATGATAAATTTTTGGTCTCCCATCCGATGACCGGCCTTTGCGATAGTTGCTTAATTTCAGCAATCGGTAACCGGGCGCGTTAACTACTGCGCCATCGCGCTCTTTCCCATGCTTAATTTATACCAACGAAAGCTGCATCGATTTGTTAATAAGTATTTGAGGTTTAAAATTTAAACTAAGTGATTTATGGGCTGTGCTTACTAATAAATTCGTAACTAATAATATTTTGCTTACTAATAATTAGTTGGCTTAGAAGATATAGTTATTTAGTTAAACATAATCTAAAATGACCTAATGATTTGGCTCTACAGCGGCATAGGAAAACAATGAGGTCCGGCTTTAATCCCAGTTTGTTGGTCGGTTAGACCATGAAGTAAAAACTACACGATGAGTTAAAATGCGGTTTCAACTGTTGGAACTTGGAAGGCTTATAGTTAAGCTGTGGTACTGTGGTACGAATGTGTAGTTAGACGACATTGTTTTAATAATAATTGAAAATTTGCTTATTATCAATGCCCACTTGATTGACGACATCATTTCATGAATTAAATCAACATAACACCAAAAAGGAAAAGGTCCTAGATCGAGCAAAGCTCATTTTAAATTGCCAGTAACTGACTTTCATGATTTTTTGAGTTCGATGGCGCAGTGATAAATGCGCACTGACTGCGATTGCTCAAGTCAAGCAACTTTCGCAAAGGCCGGTCGTCGGATGGGTGACCAAAAGTTTTCTAAAGTTTACGCGAACACTACACATTGAAATGAAACAACTTTTACGGATCTACTCGCGTTTATTTTACACATTACTTATTTAATGTTTATCATGACGTTTCGAACCCTTTGCAGGGTCCGTGGTCACAGGGAGACTGAGGTGTTGGTCATCTCATAATTAGTTGGTAGCTTGTATACCCTCATTTAAATTTAATCAGGTGCGTTCCGTTTTACGCAGAAAGAGCTTACAGTATCTTTTGGTCTGGCAGTATGGTGTCGGGGCTGGGATTTAATATTTTGTATTATGGGATCCCAGGCTGGTGTTAGATTCCAACCATCTTCTCTATTAAAATCAGGATGTTTTTTAATTTCAATAGCCTCGCGTATCATCCTAGGGATGAATCGTTGTTCTTTAACGAGTATTTGTGGTTTATCAAATCTGATGTAATGGTTGGGCCCCTCTAGGGAATGTTCGCATACTGCAGACTTATTTTCGCGCCTATGCTTGACGTCGGCTATATGTTCTTTAACACGGGTTCCTATACTTCTCTTTGTTTGCCCGATGTAAGAGAGCCCACAGTCGCAGTCCAGTTTGTACACGCCTGCATCTTGAAGGGGTATGTTGCACTTGACAGGTCGTAAAATTGGTTGATCTTCTTCGGCGGCTTGAAGTAAGTGTTGATTGAAGCTCGCTTTAAGATATGTCCAATCTTGTCAGTGACACCTTTCATATATGGAAGTACAGCAGGTTGGCGCTCGACTGTGGTTGGTTTATTGCGTTTTCTGTGACAAAGCCGTGGTACTTTCAGTTTATTATCCTGTAGTACGTGCTTGACATGCTGAAGCTCAGCAGCCAGGTGTTGGGTGTCACAGATGCCGCGTGCTCTCTGAAACAAAGATTTCCCTACAGTAGCCAACTGTCTAGGATGGTGGTGAGAATCACCATTGAGATACCTATCTGTATGGGTTACTTTACGATACACAGTGTGACTCAAACTATGATCCGGATTCCTGATAATTAAAATATCCAAGAAAGCTAGCTTACTATCTGCCTCTAACTCCATTGTAAATTGTATTTTTGGATGTATGGAGTTAAGATGATCTAGAAAAGCAGATACTTTATCAGTTGGTAGGATAGTGAAAGTGTCATCTACGTACCGCTTGTAGAACCTAGGGGTTACCGGTGCTGTGCTCAGGGCCCTCTCCTCGAAGTCTTCCATAAAGATATCGGCGACGACGGGCGAAACAGGGGAACCCATGGCAACACCCTCTACTTGCAGGTAGTAAATGTCATTCCACAAAAGGTAGCCAGATGTTAGACAATGCTCTAATAGTACTGCATATTCATCAGGCATATCTAATTCCGCTAGACGTTTTTTGGTAATTTCAATGCAATCCTGAACTGGTAGGCATGTAAATAAGGACTGCACATCAAAACTAACCATAGTTTCATTGTCAGCGAGATGTAGGTCTTTGATATCGTTGACAAATTGGTAGGAATCCTTCACATAAGCTGTTGTGTTACCTCTAAGTGGTGAAAGAATCTTAGCTATATGCCGGGCCAGTCGGTAAGTTGGTGAATCAATCTGGCTTACAATAGGGCGTAGCGGAGCCTCGGGTTTGTGAATTTTCGGTAACCCATACAGTTTTGGTGGTTTAGGGCAGGAAGGAATTAAATAGTTAGCATCTAGATTTAACGTTTCGGAGTGTTGTTTGACAAGATCACTAGTTTTCTTAAGTATTTTGTTGGTTTGGTCGCATTTAACGCGTTTGTACGTCTTGTCATCCGATAAAAGTATTGTTATTTTTTCGTTATAATCAGACGTACCCATTACTACCGTAGCATTACCTTTATCAGCACGAAGAATAGTTAATTCAGGCTTAGCTCGCAGGTTCTTTAAAGCGAAATACTGATCACGGGGAAGGTTGGATTTCGGCAACTTGCTCCGGCGCAAGACAGACGATATGTCTTGACGTATTGCCTCAGCATCAGCCTTCCTGACGTTATTTTTAACTAAGCAATCCTCGACGTTGCTAATGATGCTTTCATACGGTATCTGAGGTACTAAAAAAGGGGCTAAATTACGCCGTAACCCCTCGCAGGGTACCGTATGAAAGCATCATTAGCAACGTCGAGGATTGCTTAGTTAAAAATAACGTCAGGAAGGCTGATGCTGAGGCAATACGTCAAGACATATCGTCTGTCTTGCGCCGGAGCAAGTTGCCGAAATCCAACCTTCCCCGTGATCAGTATTTCGCTTTAAAGAACCTGCGAGCTAAGCCTGAATTAACTATCCTTCGTGCTGATAAAGGTAATGCTACGGTAGTAATGGGTACGTCTGATTATAACGAAAAAATAACAATACTTTTATCGGATGACAAGACGTACAAACGCGTTAAATGCGACCAAACCAACAAAATACTTAAGAAAACTAGTGATCTTGTCAAACAACACTCCGAAACGTTAAATCTAGATGCTAACTATTTAATTCCTTCCTGCCCTAAACCACCAAAACTGTATGGGTTACCGAAAATTCACAAACCCGAGGCTCCGCTACGCCCTATTGTAAGCCAGATTGATTCACCAACTTACCGACTGGCCCGGCATATAGCTAAGATTCTTTCACCACTTAGAGGTAACACAACAGCTTATGTGAAGGATTCCTACCAATTTGTCAACGATATCAAAGACCTACATCTCGCTGACAATGAAACTATGGTTAGTTTTGATGTGCAGTCCTTATTTACATGCCTACCAGTTCAGGATTGCATTGAAATTACCAAAAAACGTCTAGCGGAATTAGATATGCCTGATGAATATGCAGTACTATTAGAGCATTGTCTAACATCTGGCTACCTTTTGTGGAATGACATTTACTACCTGCAAGTAGAGGGTGTTGCCATGGGTTCCCCTGTTTCGCCCGTCGTCGCCGATATCTTTATGGAAGACTTCGAGGAGAGGGCCCTGAGCACAGCACCGGTAACCCCTAGGTTCTACAAGCGGTACGTAGATGACACTTTCACTATCCTACCAACTGATAAAGTATCTGCTTTTCTAGATCATCTTAACTCCATACATCCAAAAATACAATTTACAATGGAGTTAGAGGCAGATAGTAAGCTAGCTTTCTTGGATATTTTAATTATCAGGAATCCGGATCATAGTTTGAGTCACACTGTGTATCGTAAAGTAACCCATACAGATAGGTATCTCAATGGTGATTCTCACCACCATCCTAGACAGTTGGCTACTGTAGGGAAATCTTTGTTTCAGAGAGCACGCGGCATCTGTGACACCCAACACCTGGCTGCTGAGCTTCAGCATGTCAAGCACGTACTACAGGATAATAAACTGAAAGTACCACGGCTTTGTCACAGAAAACGCAATAAACCAACCACAGTCGAGCGCCAACCTGCTGTACTTCCATATATGAAAGGTGTCACTGACAAGATTGGACATATCTTAAAGCGAGCTTCAATCAACACTTACATCAAGCCGCCGAAGAAGATCAACCAATTTTTACGACCTGTCAAGTGCAACATACCCCTTCAAGATGCAGGCGTGTACAAACTGGACTGCGACTGTGGGCTCTCTTACATCGGGCAAACAAAGAGAAGTATAGGAACCCGTGTTAAAGAACATATAGCCGACGTCAAGCATAGGCGCGAAAATAAGTCTGCAGTATGCGAACATTCCCTAGAGGGGCCCAACCATTACATCAGATTTGATAAACCACAAATACTCGTTAAAGAACAACGATTCATCCCTAGGATGATACGCGAGGCTATTGAAATTAAAAAACATCCTAATTTTAATAGAGAAGATGGTTGGAATCTACCACCAGCCTGGGATCCCATCATACAAAATATTAAATCCCAGCCCCGACACCATACTGCCAGACCAAAAGATACTGTAAGCTCTTTCTGCGTAAAACGGAACGCACCTGATTAAATTTAAATGAGGGTATACAAGCTACCAACTAATTATGAGATGACCAACACCTCAGTCTCCCTGTGACCACGGACCCTGCAAAGGGTTCGAAACGTCAGGATAAACATTAAATAAGTAATGTGTAAAATAAACGCGAGTAGATCCGTAAAAGTTGTTTCATTTCAATGACCAAAAGTTTATCATTTCGAGCTCCTCCGTGCTTCGGAAGGCAGGTAAAGCCGTTGGTCCCGGCTGCATTAGCAGTCGTTAACAAGTACGAATCGGTACGGATGTGGTGGTTTACTTACGGCCCATTCTCCCTGATGTATTTCCATATAAGAGAAAGTTCATGCATCAGCAGTAAGGATATAAAAATGACCTGGGGGTTATAATAAATAAATAAATAAACTTTCCTACACTCACACCAATTATCTAGCCCAAGAGAAGCTTCGTTATGAAACTCGTTTAAATGGTTACTAGACAACGGATAAACATACTTAAAATACTTAAATACATACTTATTATATATAGAAAACACCCAGACCCGAGACAATTTAGAAAAACAATAACTTCTAAATTGACCCGACCGGGGATCGAACCTGGGACCTCAGAGATGGCGACAACATGAAAACCGGTATACAAACCACTCGACCAAAGAGCTCGTCAAATGTTATGATTATGATTTTGAAGGCAAGTAGAGCCGTTATTGTCATTGTCAGCTGTTGTGGTAACCTTGCTATTTGTTAACACCTACTGAACATTTAACCTGTGATGGGTTTTGGTCCGACTACCCCACGGGCTGTGTATAAGTTTAGCTGTGGAACTTACGGGGAACCTACGACTTGGACTATGCCGGCCAGAGATTTAGGCCAACACCGATTTGACCACTACCAGCCAATGTATTACTCGTCGTAGTTGTCGACATTGAATAAAGATCCTTTGGCTTACAAAGTAAGAGTAGATAGTGTTGGTTAATATCGGCGGATTGGACAGAGCCACAATAGCATAGTTGGTAGTACACCTGACCCGGCATGACATTCGGTGCTAGTTCCAATCCCGCTCGTGGACTTTTTTTACACATTTTCTAAAAAGAATATTTTTTTATGAGATAACTAGGTACATAATCAGTGATATCGTAGCTACATGACATATGTCAGAATATAAAATAGTGAAAATGTAATTTCATGTGGGTTCATCGGTAGAATCTTTCAAACACAAGCTCAAAGAGCATTATATTATTATTATTACTATTATCATCTGTCTAACGGCTAATCAGTGACATCCCGTTGTAACATAATTCGTTTTTATTTTAATAAGTATATATGTATATATTTATAATATAATATTTTATTTTTAATTAGTTATGTCCCTGGTAATAAGTTTAAATATGTTTATTAGTATAATATTATTTACAATTTATAAGTCCCGCATACTTGTTTATTGCACCACAGCTCGAGGTGACTGGAAGAGATCTCTTCTAGAGATAAGCTCACATTTGTATATCCTGTGTAACGTGTTTTTAAATGTAATTTCTTTGTACAATAAAGGATTAATTAGGTAATTAAAAGCCTTTTGCATTGTATGAAAAAGATACTTACAAATTGTTTTAGCATACATAACACTTGATCGAGAATTGACAACGAAACAAGTTTGTAACTGAGTTACCATGACCAGAGTTAACACAGTTACAAACAGTTAAGGCGCTGAACACTGTGAAATGCGCTTCTATATGCATGTTTTCTATAAAAAGTATACAACATACAACGTCAAGAAAAATATATGTTTGCCCTCGACTTTGTCTACGTATTTGCGAAACGTAATATTGATTTTTGTACGAAAAAATACGCAATCAACGTTAGTCCGTGTCTTAGACACGGACAAACGTTTTTTTTAGCTTAGTATTACTTAATTTATATTATTATTAATATTATTATTATTATCTTTTTTCTTTTCTTTCTTAAAACTAGATTTTTGCAATATTTTAATATAAAAACAATAAAACATTTTAAAAACCTAATCCTAGAGTACCGCCATCAGCGGGGCAGGGCTCAAGCTACCGGTGGGCAGGGCTGCATAGTGAGGAACTTCCTGACAATACGTGCCGTGTCAAGGAGTACTGCTTTTTGAATTTGACCCTTGATCCAACCATCAAGCGAGAGCCTTTTAAGGTGTTGGTCGAGGCTCCTCGCTATCAGACCGTTCGCTGAAACGACTATGGGGATAATGATCGTCGAATTATTATTATTAATTTTATTTTAATATTATTATTATTATATAGTATATCTTAAGAATAATTGTTTACTATATTGTATGTAAAAACATATTTACAATATAAAATATTATAAAAAACTTAAACTAGGTTGCCACCGGCAGCGGGGATAGACCCAAGCTAGCGGTGGTTAGGGCTGCAGAGTGAGGAACCTCCTGACAATACGTGCCGTGTCAAGGAGTACTGCCTTTTGCATCTAACCCTTGACCCAACTTTTCAGCGAGAGCCTCTCTAGGTGTTGATCGAGGCTCTTGGCTAAAAGACCGTTTGCCGAAACGACTATCGGTATAATAATGGTAGAATCCACATCCCACATGGCGGTAACCTCGTGAGCCAAGTCAAGGTACTTACTGAGCTTATCTTTTTCGGCTTTCACGAGGTTCTCATAATGAGGTATGGTGATATCAACAAGTATTGATTATTATCATTATTCCCTTCATTTATTTTTTACATATTAATTTACATTTTTAAATGTTTTCTAAAAACAAAATAAACATTTAAAAAAATAAAAAAATAGGGGTCCGCCGGCATTGGGACCGGGGCCAAACTACCGGTGATTAGGGCTCCAGAGACAGAAACCTCCTCACAATGCATGCCGTATCAAGGAGAACTGCCTTCTGAATCAGGCTCTTGCTCCAGCCGCCTAACGAGAGCCTCATGAGATGTTGATCGAGGCTCTTGGGCATCAGGCCGTTGGCCGTAGTAACAATCGGCACAATGACAGCCGAGTCCACATTCCAAATGTCGACAACATCATGTGCTAAGTCGAGATATTTGATTTGTTTCTCTTTCTCAGCTTTCACGAGGTTCTCGTCATGGGGAATGGTGATATCGACAATCATCTTGCGGCGCGCTAATCGATTTATCACCACAATGTCTGGCTTATTGGCTACAATAGTCCTGTCGGTGATGATAGATCGATCCCAGTACAACGTGACATGGTCATTTTTGAGAACTGGGTCGGGCACATACTTGTAGTACGGTACCTCAGAATCCACAAGTTTGTAATTCAAAGCAAGTTGCTGGTGGATAATCTTGGCCACTTAGTTATGCCTGTGCAAGTACTCGCTGTTAGCCAGACGAGAACAGCTAGAAATAATATGTCGGATAGACTCACCCGGACGGTGGCATGCCCGACATATGTCAACCGTCCCGTCTTTCTTAATATATTTCCGGTTCTTCATAATATATTCGTTAGCATAACTTCGTCCATAATTGCACAGACAAAACCTTCAGTTTCCCCGAAGAGGTCACCGAAACGCAGCCAGGATACGGACGCTAAAAAGTCTACATCAAGCTCCTTGCCTTACCATACCTCCCTGCGGTCATTGGCACTAAGTACTACGAGTTTGTGCCAGTTCTCTTTAGCCAAGAACAGCGGGGTGAGTCCCTTGTCCACTGCTACCATATCTCGGTGCATACCCACATCAGATTTTAGGAAATATTCTCTGAGACTGCACACCTCACAGTTGTGGAGGGTCTTAGCATTTAGAAAACCTCGACCCCCGCACTTTCGCGGGATGTACAGACTCATTACCGACGATCGTGGGTGATGCATCCGATTTGCGGTCAGCATTGTACTACTGTACTGTACTACAGACGATATACCGCAGTGTCTCAAGACGAAAGTCTTTGACCAGTGTGTGATGCCAGTGATGACATACGGGACTGAGACGTGGTCGCTCACTATGGGCCTCATAAAAAGGCTCAAGGTCACTCAAAGAGCAATGGAGAGGGCTATGCTCGGGGTTTCTCTGCGTGATCGAATCAGAAATGAGGATATCCGCAGAAGAACAAAGGTAACCGACATCGCCCGAAGAGTTGCTAAGCTCAAGTGGCAGTGGGCAGGTCACATTGCTCGCAGGACTGATGGCCGCTGGGGCGGGATAGTCCTGGAGTGGCGACCGCGTAACGGAAAGCGCAGTGTGGGCAGGCCTCCAACAAGGTGGACCGACGATCTGGTGAAGGTCGCGGGAAGCCGCTGGATGCGAGCAGCACAAAACCGGTCGTTGTGGAGATCCTTGGGGGAGGCCTTTGTCCAGCAGTGGACGTCTTTTGGCTGAGATGATGATGATGATGACTGTACTACAATGGACTCGCCTATCCAGGGCATCCAGTTCTGTCTGAGTCCACTCGACTATGCCAAAGGAGTACATCAGGACTGGCATGACCCAACCGTTGAAGGCGCGCACCTTATTGCCGCCTGATAAGGAGCTTGTGAGCACCTTTTTAAGGCGACCAAAGAAACGCTCCAGCAACGATTGCTTTATGTCAGCCACACTTATTCCTAACCCCTCTGACATACCCAGATATTTAAAGGTATCATTTGAAGAGAGCGAAACAGGTTTATAGAATCTGAAAGTTGTAATCCCTCAGAATCTACAATCCCGCCTCGCTTTACATGCATGACTGCACATTTGTCCACACCAAATTCCATCTTGATGGAATTACTGAAAGTTTCAGTTACCTTCAGTAACTCCATCAGTCGCAATCTGTTGGGGGCAAACAGTTTCAGGTCAACATACAAAGCAGGTGGGATATTGCCTAACCTCCTCGCAATGAATAGCCAAGTCCCGAACCCTCCAGCAATGTGCTGAGAGGGCTCAGGGCTAAACAAAACCATAGAGGACTCAAACTATCGCCCTGAAATATTCCCCGCTCAATGCTTATTGGATCGTCGTTTCTTTGAATTTGTCGACATCCTGGATAGCGAAGGACTGTCTTCCATTGCCATACACGACATCAGAAAGGTACGCCAGAGTTGCATTTATGTTGTACAACTCCAGCGCCCTCATGAGCCATGTATGTGGTACCGAGTCATAGGTCTTCTTATAATCTAACCAATATGTCAACAGATCCTTTCGGGAACGGCGAGCCTGTTGGTTTATGGCCATGCCAATAAGGAGCAGCTCCTTAGTACCGCGGGATCCATTCCTACGTCCATTTTGAGAGGTAGACATAATGACATAAATTGTTGTCTATGTGGGTAGAAATTTTCGCTCTCAAAATGGATGTAAGAAGTTTATAGGCCGTCGACAGACATGTGATCGGCCTATAATTTTTGGGTTCCGCGGGACTGCCTGCCTTATGGAGCAGGCAGATAACAGTCCGTCCGGTCCCGGTGATTTCCAATTCAAGTATGTTTTCACACACTCGCTCGACATCACGCATCCAGTGATTATTATTATTATTATTATCTTTAACGTTAATTACTTAACATAAATTTCGGTCTAGGTTACGTTTTTAAAGGAGCGCTATTAGGCGCCATCATAATCTATTGAGTTAATGTAACTGTTTTCTGCAATTTTCCTAGCAGGACAGTCAGCATCACCAGTTTTGTGTTGGAATGGTTGCTTAAAGCGCATGCAAGTGGCGCATTTTGAGCTCAGCTTTTTTCGTGCAGTCCTTTAATGCGTGACCTGCCTCGCCGCAGTGACCGCAGGTGCTGGCCTCCTCCCGGTATGTCTTGGCCGCATGACCGTAATGCTGACACTTGAAGCACTTAGTTACTAAAGTAAAGTCTCTGACAGGGCACGACGACCAATTTACAAAAACTCTATCCTTTGCTATTAGGGCTTTGCGAATGTGTGCTGGAACTTCAATTACATAATTGCAGGTCTCAACGTCCTTCTTGCCTGACTTATAAATTAACTTAATAGAGCTCTTAATTGTTTCCAGTGTCGCATCTTGCAGCTTGTCGGCTAGGTTTTGCTGGAATATGCAGTTGAACATTTAAGTTTCCGGCATAGACGCGGGCACTCCTATGACCACAATTCTTGGCTTGCGTTTTAGTGGCTCATCCACAGTGAGGCCAGAGGTCGTCAGTGGCGCCGACTGCCGCAGCACATCGATAAGTATAAGTATTATGTACTTATACGTAAAACTTATTAGAAAAACGCTGTTCATTCATGGTTATCAGGATCAGCGCCTTAAACTGGTATAGGGTTTTAGGCTGCAATTTAGTCTTAACTCAAAGCTGTCGTGGCATATTACTATAGATGTTATACATACTATTATGGTGGTATTAACCCTTTTTGTCCCAGTAATAAAATAAAAGTTATAAAAAAAATCTTTCCTTTAAAGGTTTTCTTCAAACCGTTACCTATACTAAACCATTTTCCCCGAGATGCTTGGGTAAAAACATGACCATATAATATCGAACTGCCATACAAAAAATGAAGCGTCTTAGCATACGGCTTGAATGGAGGGCTGAAACGTATTGATGTTTTTGGGAAAGGTTATTCAGTATCACGGTCCGAACAAAACCTTAAAAGAAGGTTCACCAGCGAAAAAAGATCTTATATTCCAATGACGTACTTAACTATCTTATTAATATTTTAGTCCTAGCAGAAATGTTTACTATTTCAATAACAGCGTGTGAGTAATTGAAAACTAAATGATTCTTAATGACGCTTAAGGATTTCATCTCGATTTTTGTATAAATATAGCTTATCACTATATAATGATATCGATGTCTCCAGCGTTCTAGAGTTATTTCATCCCTAATCGTTCTCAGGCTCTTGGCACCAGAGACAAATTACCTGTCAACGTCTCGCTTTGTTATTCTTTATGTAATCCGATCTTTGTGTCGCGCGCAACAAGTATAGTAAATAGGTAGCTATTTGCAGTTACATGATAAGTCAATTTATGTAGTAAGTAGTACATGTGAATTACACATTTACTTATTTCGTAGCAGGCAAAAGTTACCAAGAAATATTTTGTTTTTTAGATACTTATTCAACAAAATTGGATACATAATTGTTTCACATTTTATTTATAAAACAAAAAGCTTTCTTCTTCATCAAGAGCCATGCTCTTGTCGGTGTAGCCTTTTACATTCTTATCTATCCCAAGTTTTCATTATATTTTTCTTCTTTATAAGATACAACACCTTTAACTGTAGAAAAATGAAACAACGGTAATTTTTACAGGTATAAAAATTCCAATTGGAAAGGAAATATCTGCATTGCATAAAATGAAAAAAAAACACGCCCACTCTCTTTTACGGTTAGCACTTAGCTCTAATTTAGTAAGCAAATAATGACTATAATATAAACATAACTTAATAGATTCTCTGAAATACAGCAATATTCTGAAAATAATATAACAGCTATTACGATTTGAAACAATCGTTAGACAGCACACCGCGTGATGCACGCGAGAAACAATATATTTAAAAGGTATATTGCGGATACTGTAACGTTTGATAGCTTCTAAACCATTAACGAATATATTTAATATTAATAACATTTTAATATTATATATTACTATTTGCACAAAAAAACGGGTTAGGTAACCTAATAACAGTTGTAGTAAGCTGTTAGACTTTATACATTTTAAATTAGAAGTTATTAGTAGGTGTGTATTATCTTGTAGTGATTGTTATTCTTTGTACCATTAGGCATACAAAGTGATCAGTAGGTAGGTATTAGATATGTGATCAAAATAGCTACAGGAGTATGTAATTGTGAAATTAGTAGGGTGTGCACATTTGAAAACCGGTCTATAGTACTCTTGTGATATTTTTAATGTTGCATTAACAATTATGTTTTAGTTATCGCAGGGTTAAATAAAAATAATTTAGCTAGGAACGCTTTATTAGAAATTAATGACTAATTTGCATCTAACTACAGCAGCAAATAAAATTACATTTTTATTTAAAACAAACTTTTATAAAACGAATTAGAACAAAATAATATGTTTGTCTACTTAATGCTACGATTAAAATAAAATATATAATCAATATATTACCTATGACGTATAGCATCTTCATGTACCCGAACACGCCTTGCCGATTTCATTCTCACCTAAACATTTTATGCCAATGAATACATAAGGTAGGTAATTTGTATACAGTGTGAAACTAGTTTCTAACATGTTACATATTCTATATAAGTAAATTATAAGAAGGTAAACTACGGAGTACTGTCACTAATCGCCATTAGTCAATCATTGACACCGCTGTTTGTTAGGGTCGGAGCAAAACAAAGCCTATCCCTTGGTGGTACTCATGTATTATGTATGTACCTACATGTGGAGGGACAATATTCACGTGGCACCGTGTGTACATATGAGTAATATATTCGTCAACGCAAAAATATTGGACTTTCAATAACATATTGTCGTTTTCTCAGAAAACAACCTTTTTATCGGAAGGGGTCAAGCGAAGAAGGTCAAAACATAATATAACATCACTTGACTGTGTTTCTTTTTGCAGAGACATATTTAAGACTTTCTTACTTGTAAAAAATTGTTTCTTTCTGTTAAGTGAGAGTTTTAATTGATAATTTTGAATAAACTTTAGTTATCATAAGGCTTGATAGATGCTTAAATGGCATGACGGCGGCGGCGCAGTGCCGCTGCCCGCCGTCATATTTTAATCACGTAAAGTAATGCGAAAAATCTGTTCGAACCAACGCTACTGTTACCTACGTTTAATGGTAAACTATCGATCCAAATATAGAAGGGTACTTCGTACGCCATTAACCGAAGTCACAGTAGCAATTATGTACAAAGGCATAAAGCACAAGGCAAAGTCGAAGTGGCATGCTTATAATTTACTTTATTACATTCGTTACCCATCGACAACGACACTTACAGGTATATATCTGACAACACGGGTATAAAGGTCGTCGTGCAAAATCGAAACAATAGATATAATTTACGTACCTTGAAATTCACAGCCAATCTAAACAACTGAAAACTGACATCCATAAATATTTACATTCCGGCAGAGTAGAGACGCGCGGTCGCGTGCGCTATAGGATAGTCGGAGGGTCGAGTCCCGACGTGCGGGGAGCGCGGCGGGTCGCGCGCAGCACGTGCAGCGCGGCGCCGGGGCGGCGGCATACTACGGGTCGCTCGGCCGGCACCGGGCGCGCGTCGACGCCGACTGCCGGCCGTGCCGCCGCCGCCCGCCCGCGCCCGCCGCCCCAGCACGCCGGCCGCCCGCGCCCGCCGCCCCAGCGCGCCGCCCGCCGCCCGCCGCCCGCCGCCCAGCACGCCTCTAATTCTAATTGCTGGCCACCTCCGACTATCCAGGTCATCGTACCTGCATTCGAATTCACCCCCTGAACGAAAAACTCGGTTATAATTTGCATATTTAATAGTAACTTTCGGTTTATTACACAAATGCGTGCGTACTTAGTTTCATAAAAAGTAAGTAGGGAATAAGTTAATCATTTATTTAGGGAGCGAAGGTATGCACCCGCTGAGGGAAAACAAAAGACGAGATTGCGTTTGTTTATTAACATAGTAGATGTGGTGATGTCGTAAGTTTACTTATCTGTTTGTGTACGAGTATTATCTATTCAGAAAATGTTTGTTTGCCGAGTTAGGTGTACAGCCTAACTATAACGAAATGTGATAATGCGGAAAGGAACGCCAACGGGGAATAGCTTATCAATTCTATTGTTTGCGCCATTGCACGTAGCGGCCTATGTGTAGAACTCGGATATCTCTAGACAAAGCCTCTAGATTGAGTAATATGAAGTCATTCTCCAATTTATTGTTGTACATTTGGGAAATCGGCTTTACTTCGATCAACGATCACCTTTGAAACAGTGATATTAAGGATGGATTTCGTTATAAAAATAATATATTGATAGAAATATAGAAAAATCGTAGATAGAAAATTCGTGTGATTAGGCCGTTACAGAGAATCAGTATTTTATTAATTATTTATAATAACAGGCACCATTGGCCATGATGATACAAAAGCAGCTTAGAAGAGAGAGAGGAGTCGGAAACCAAACCATAGATACTAAATCTATTTAGAGTGCGTTCCGATTAGGTACTATTTTAACACCCCCCCTTCAATTTTAAGTATCCTCATTAATCATTTGACTTTACAAAATAACTTAAAATTGGTACAAAAAAAAATAATAACAAAAACAAATGGAATTTTTAATTTAGAGTTGGTATCATTATAGTTAGTTTGTGGTATCAAAAAAAAACTAATATCTATTTTCTTAATAGTCTGTGGACACAACCTTCACAAATTTAAAAAAAACACAAAATGTAAACAAACAACTTTCTTAGCTCTCAAAATAATCTAAACAAAATTAACAAGCTAACATATTTTAACAAAAATAATAAAATTTTATAGAGTTCAACGGTTTCGTCATGATATCCGCGATATTCTTATCAGTTTTACCATATTTCACAGTCAGTATGTTTTTATCTCTCTCTGGGGTCGGCCCCTCATGTCTGAGGATCGTGTCAGCATCAGGGTTGCATCTGGAGCGGATGATCTGCCTCCACCGGTTTCTGTCCAGCGCGTCTCTTACGACCGTATAGAATTTAAAGGAAGTCGAGTCTTTCACTTGATCTGTCCATCTTGTTGGTGAACGACCACGCGATCTTTTGCATTCGTTGTTCCCAACCACAATCAGTTTTTCCAGACTTTCGTCGCCTCTGCGCACTGTGTGGCCGAAATATGAAAGAATGCGTTGTTGGCATATGCCAACAACGCATTCTTTCATATTTAATTTATTCAATTTATTATTATTTATTTAATTTATTCTTTCATATTTAACACCATATGGTGGACAAGCGAGATTTAATTTGGAGCTGAGTAAGGATCGATGCATAGGTGCGTTTTGCAGTCTAAGGTATTCTTAGCATTCGTCTCCAGCACCACATCTCGAATGTATTAACCCATTGTCTTTCTCGGGCCAGGATTGTCCACGTTTCTACTCCATACAGGAAGATTGGGGATACCAGGGCTCGTATCAATCTGATCTTGGTTTTGATACCAATTCCTCTTTTCTTCCAGATGTTATTTAAACGGGTCATAGCATCTCTTGCCATCCCGATGCGTTTTTTATCTCGAAGACACAGCTGCCGTCATTGCAGATTTGAGGGCCCAGGTAAATGTAGCGGTCGACGACGTTAATGCCAGGAATGTTACAGGTGACAGGCTCGATCCATTATCATCACTTTAGTTTTCGCTCTGTTCACTGCGAGACCATTGTTGCCTCTTTCTAATTCGAGTCTTTGAAACAGCTCACTCATTTCTTCCATAGATGTTGCCAGGAGAACGGTGTCGTCGTCATATCGGAGATTTGATAATCTCTTTCCACCTATAGGAAAACCCTTCTCCCAGTTTTCGATAGTCTTCCGAATAATGTACTCTCCTTATATGTTAAAAAATGCAGGGGACAAGATGCAACCATGCCTCACTCCTTTTTTAGTTTGAAACATATTGAAGCATTCAGTGCCTATCCTGATAAAAGAACGGTTTTCGGTATACAGACTCTGAATTAAAGCAACGAGGTGTTCAGCAGTCCCCATTTCAAGTAGCACATTCCATAGTTTGTCCCATTGCACGCAGTCAAAGGCTTTTGTGTAGGCAATAAAGCATAGAACCACGGGGCTGTTGTTGTTGTTTCTGCTCTTCTCGATGATTTGGCGGACATTCAATGGTATAAACACCGATTCCGTCCAGTCTTTTGGCCATCTTCCAGTATTCCAGATGGTATTACATTTTTCGGTGATTGCCGTTGTGCCTCTTTAACCTAGGTTTTTTTATCATTTCGGCTGTGATAACATCTTTACCCGGAGATTTCTGGCACTTAAGAGCTTTGATGGCATGTTCAACTTTTGATGGTAGGATATCAGGTTCTTCTGTCGACCATGTAATATTAGCGTTATTAGGATCTCTCGTATCATATAACTCAGCGCAGTAGTTTTTCCAGCGCTCTAACACGTGAGCCACATTTGTAAGTATACGCCCGTCTTTGTCTTCAATGGCACAGGTTCTTGGTTTACGCGTTCCAGTCAATTCTTTTACTTTTTGAAAAAGATATCTGGATTAGTTTTTCAGTGCTGTTCAAGTTCGAGACAGATTCCGTTGACGTAGTTGTCATAATCTTTCCGACAGCGTAGTTGAACTTGGCGGCTCAGTTCTGAATAGCGCTGCTGATCTTCAGTTGAACATACCTATACCTAAAATGTTTATACAATTTTTAACGCAAATTTTGTTGTGAACAAATTACAAAAACACAAATGTTGAAAAAATTGTTGTTTTTTTTTTGCAATTGGAGCAAGAAAAATTTTGCATTTGCAATTGGAAGAGCACCTGACCCGGTATGTCAGAAGGGTGCGGGTTCAAATCCAGCTCGTGGAAATTTTTTCAACATTTGTGTTTTTGTAATTTGTTCACAACAAAATTTGCGTTAAAAATTGTATAAACATTTTATAAATAGCTTGCCTACTTCTTAACTGATCTTTAGTATTTGTAAAAAAATTATAATCAGATGTTAAAAATTGTATAAAAAATTTATAAATAGCTTGCCTACTTCCGGTGAGAATAGGAAATCCATTCCCACAAATGCGGGATCAGTAATGCGGGATTACACGTGACGTACTGGATCCGCGGAATTTGCAGGTCTGAATAAAAAATGGTATTCGAAGAAAAATGGAAATAAACTTCGTCTAAATATTTATTCGTCCCGATCTCATTAACAGGTGAGGTGAATAAACCACTTTATCCATGGAACCTATCATGAGACCTCCCCTGACAAGGTAACTGAGCTGATGATAATTCATTGTATTTAATTAGTAGAATGAACTAGAACCATCAGTCTGTTAAAAGTACCAGGACTCGGAGAACTCTACAAAATATTTAAATTCGTTGGTTGAAAACATCTGTTATGCTGCATATGTGCAAAGTCACTTTCCAAATTCACTCAAGAAGTACCTACGCGTCAGATCTGAATAGAGCCGCATATGTATACTGATACTCAAGGTAGAGGAATTTTATTTATCCCCAATCATTTCTATTATCACTCATTCATTATTATATATTATCTAACAAAGAAAATACTTAGTGTTTTATCTATATACTTAACTTGTAAATAAAATAACTTTGAAACTGACTATAATGTGCTAACGGCACGAAACCATCGTATACCGCACAGTATCGCAGATTGCAGGTTTTCAGAAACATCAACAATGTGGAAGCAAAGCTGAGAAATAAATTAATCAGGTCCGCGGTAAATGAGACTCTAACGGGGCTCCACCAGTGAATTGCTAAACAAGCAATCAAAAATCTAGGTGGTTGTACGGACTCTGAGATGTCACTCTATCTGCGTGGCAAAGTGAAAAGAATTTTATTCATTCTTTGGTAATGGGGTGAAAACAGGTCAAAAGTAGGATTTTTATGTGATTGATTACACTTAGAATACTTCGATTTAGTACAGGTTACAGTGTAATGTGGATCTTCTGCTCTTCCTGTGGGGAGGCTACAAAAAATAAAAATCGCTCCACACATAACAAAATAAGGTATTTTATTAAATAAAATAAATTTTAACAATGCAATGTTGTGGATATACAGTTTTAGTGGAAAAGATATGTGTAAACAACACTATTGCTAAGACAATAAGGGTACCAGGAGTCCTGAGGTCACTTTGGTCGACAAAAGTAACTACTCAATAAAGAAAAAACAATAATAAAATGCGGGGGTAAATAAAAAGGGTCGGTTAGTAGGTAAGATATCTATAATGTTAGGAATAGATCCTTGTTGTTAGCTCGTACAGAATACCTCTAATGGGTCTGGGGCCGAAAGGTATGGAATCTGTCGCTGAAGAGTCCGGACTGCGTTACTTCGTCAGCCTAATTTCTTCGTTATTGCAACAAGCTCGCCCTTTTATCAGTGGCTTCACAGAAGTTTTCGAGCAGAGAATGGTAGACTTTCGCAACGACATGACAGATAGCGACAGTAAATGGGCATATTTCAAAAAGATGATAGAGGAAACAGCTAGGGATAATAAGCTGGCGAAATCCGTTATGAAAGATTTCATCACATCTGAGACGGCCCAAATCAACCTTGAGAGACATGAACTAAAGGAGAAAGGTATTACAAAAACACAAATGTTGAAAAAATTTCCACGAGCTGGATTTGAACCCGCACCCTTTTGACATACCGGGTCAGGTGCTCTTCCAATTGAGCTATCGTGGTTCTAACCAGCCCGCCAAAATTATTCAACACTATTTACTTTTTACTTTGAAAGCCAAAGGCGCCCATTCAATGTCAACAACTACCGTCATTAACATCTGATCATAATATTTTTACAAATACTAAAGATCAGTTAAGAAGTAGGCAAGCTATTTATAAAATGTTTATACAATTTTGAAATTAAAAAAATTGTTGTTTTTTTTTGCAATTGGAGCAAGAAGAATTTTGCATTTGCAATTGGAAGAGCACCTGACCCGGTATGTCAGAAGGGTGCGGGTTCAAATCCAGCTCGTGGAAATTTTTTCAACATTTGTGTTTTTGTAATTTGTTCACAACAAAATAATTAAAAATTGTATAAAATTTTTATAAATAGCTTGCCTACTTCTTAACAGATCTTTAGTATTTGTAAAAATATTATGATCAGATGTTAATGACGGTAGTTGTTGACATTGAATGGGCGCCTTTGGCTTTCAAAGTAAAAAGTAAATAGTGTTGAATAATTTTGGCGGGCTGGTTAGAACCACGATAGCTCAATTGGAAGAGCACCTGACCCGGTATGTCAGAAGGGTGCGGGTTCAAATCCAGCTCGTGGAAATTTTTTCAACATTTGTGTTTTTGTAATACCTTTCTCCTTTAGTTCATGTCTCTCAAGGTTGATTTGGGCCGTCTCAGATGTGATGAAATCTTTCATAACGGATTTCGCCAGCTTATTATCCCTAGCTGTTTCCTCTATCATCTTTTTGAAATATGCCCATTTACTGTCGCTATCTGTCATGTCGTTGCGAAAGTCTACCATTCTCTGCTCGAAAACTTCTGTGAAGCCACTGATAAAAGGGCGAGCTTGTTGCAATAACGAAGAAATTAGGCTGACGAAGTAACGCAGTCCGGACTCTTCAGCGACAGATTCCATACCTTTCGGCCCCAGACCCATTAGAGGTATTCTGTACGAGCTAACAACAAGGATCTATTCCTAACATTATAGATATCTTACCTACTAACCGACCCTTTTTATTTACCCCGCATTTTATTATTGTTTTTTCTTTATTGAGTAGTTACTTTTGTCGACCAAAGTGACCTCAGGACTCCTGGTACCCTTATTGTCTTAGCAATAGTGTTGTTTACACATATCTTTTCCACTAAAACTGTATATCCACAACATTGCATTGTTAAAATTTATTTTATTTAATAAAATACCTTATTTTGTTATGTGTGGAGCGATTTTTATTTTTTGTAGCCTCCCCACAGGAAGAGCAGAAGATCCACATTACACTGTAACCTGTACTAAATCGAAGTATTCTAAGTGTAATCAATCACATAAAAATCCTACTTCTGACCTGTTTTCACCCCATTACCAAAGAATGAATAAAATTCTTTTCACTTTGCCACGCAGATAGAGTGACATCTCAGAGTCCGTACAACCACCTAGATTTTTGATTGCTTGTTTAGCAATTCACTGGTGGAGCCCCGTTAGAGTCTCATTTACCGCGGACCTGATTAATTTATTTCTCAGCTTTGCTTCCACATTGTTGATGTTTCTGAAAACCTGCAATCTGCGATACTGTGCGGTATACGATGGTTTCGTGCTGTTAGCACATTATAGTCAGTTTCAAAGCTATTTTATTTACAAGTTAAGTATATAGATAAAACACTAAGTATTTTCTTTGTTAGATAATATATAATAATGAATGAGTGATAATAGAAATGATTGGGGATAAATAAAATTCCTCTACCTTGAGTATCAGTATACATATGCGGCTCTATTCAGATCTGACGCGTAGGTACTTCTTGAGTGAATTTGGAAAGTGACTTTGCACATATGCAGCATAACAGATGTTTTCAACCAACGAATTTAAATATTTTGTAGATTTCTCCGAGTCCTGGTACTTTTAACAGACTGATGGTTCTAGTTCATTCTACTAATTAAATACAATGAATTATCATCAGCTCAGTTACCTTGTCAGGGGAGGTCTCATGATAGGTTCCATGGATAAAGTGGTTTATTCACCTCACCTGTTAATGAGATCGGGACGAATAAATATTTAGACGAAGTTTATTTCCATTTTTCTTCGAATACCATTTTTTATTCAGACCTGCAAATTCCGCGGATCCAGTACGTCACGTGTAATCCCGCATTCCTGATCCCGCACTTGTGGGAATGGATTTCCTATTCTCAATTCATGCTTCAATCCAAATCTTGCAAGTAAAATATTTTAAAACAATGTTTAGATTTGGTAGGTACTTACTTTCATCTTATGGTAGAATTAAGTTCTGCAGATATATAATTTCACAAATTTGTAATCAGTGTATGCAGACTCAAATATGATTCCCATATCGAATTGCTTTTCAAGGTATCCGTAAGTAAGTACGGACACCTTGAAAACGATACACATATTGACTTTTGAAAAAAAAACACGTCCGCCATCTTGGATCGTGAAACAAATGTCATATTCGTAATCAGCATTTATGAAAACCTTGGAAACGATACCCATATCGTGTTTATTAAAATAAAAATTCGTCCACCATCTTGGATCTGGAAATAGATGTCATATTCATAGTCGGCACTCAAGAAAACCATAAAAACGATACCCATTACGATTTTTTTGAAATCGCGTCCGCTATCTTGGATTTTGAAATAGATGTCATAAAACATAATCGCCACACACACACACACGATATTTTATTTAAAAAATCGCCTCCGTTATTGTAATAGTTGCCATAATCGTGATCAGCACCCCCGAAAACACAATTCCCATAATTATTTATGAGTTGGTTTCATTTAAAAGTTGCGTCTCGCGTCCTACAACCTAATTAATAGAATATTATTAGTTTGTAGAAAATTACCTATCTTCTGTGTGAGGAAACGGATGAACTTCTTATTTATATGAGATGATGACATGCAGTCTCTCCTCACAGCACGATTAGTATGAATCATTTATCACAGTATATTTTTATTATTAAATTTCAATATTCAAACAAAACAATCAAAACTAAAATAATTCAGCCCTGGATTGTGTTTCCCAAGCTGGGTGTCTGGCAGCTTGGGATCGCTACCGCCCTCTCTCACCCCGCAACCCCCGCACGATTGCTTTGTCTAGAGTCTAGATCAGAGGTTCCGAGACTTTTTTTTCTCATAGACCACTTTCAAAATTTTGCTGGTTGCGGTGGACCCCCTGCCGCTACATTTGTACCATATTCCCAAAACTCGACAAAAAATGTGAAATAGATAGATAGATCTAACCCTTAGTTATTGTTCTGAGGATCTAACTAGTTTTCGACTCACTTATTTTATTTAAAAAATTCCTCATTCGGAGTGTTCAAAAGAAAAAGTAAAATAGTAAATTTTCTTGTGTTGTATTTATTCAAATAATATAATGTAATATTATTAAAATTGAACAATAATAAGGTAAAGTAACTTCTACAATGGCAGTCACAAAATAGTCATAATTTTAATGGGAGGGATGTATTTGATGGATGGCTTCGGTTTTGTTAGGAATAACCGCAAATGTCCCCGCTATGTGATATTCAATCTGCTCCTTTTTTTTGTTAAAAGGTTTGTAACGACACTAAAACTTTTTTGGACAAGATATGACGAGGGAAACGCTATGTGGAATATGCAAGTTTTTACAAGTACCTAACAGTCTCTGAGCTTCTTATTATTATCTGCCTACATTGATAGGTGAAGTCAAGCCAACATTTTAGTTCTTCACTATCGAAACAATATAAATTTTCGTGGACCACCGCTTACGAATTGTGAAATCCCATTTTTCCAAGTCGAGTCTACCGTGGGCCTCCCTTCGGAGCATTAAGTGCAATACGCAAAAGTGCACGAAACATTTCGTTCGTTTCGTGTCGTGCACATTTTGCGTATTGCACTTTGGGAATCAATGGTCTAGATCCAACAGACGCAGCCGTTGGACGACTGTAAGGAAGAGGTTACATAGACTGTTTATTATAGTATAGATAGAAGATAGATAAATAAGATTATAGCAACGCTATTTATAGTTTCCAACATTCGGGGAATTGTCAGTAACAATTTGTTTTTATATTAAAACGCTGCGAACTGATTTTTTAATGAATTATTTTTCATTAAGTTAAGTTGTCGTAATGAATTCCACTTTTTAATACTTTACGTTAGGCTTGCCGCACACGGGCCGCAAGCGATAGCCATCTATGAAAAAAGTTTGCAACCAGATAAACAAGAGTGGCGTGTATGTACAAACGTTAAAAAACTTCCACATCAGCTTCCCACGTTTCACCGGTGACTTGTGACCATTCGCCGTAGGTATGCTAAAATGGAAAACTCAATTATCTTATTTTTCATTCGTAATCATATTTAAACTAACAAGGTACTTCCATAGTTATACAACTTTCATCAGTATTTCGTAATCGTACCTTGAACATCCCGAAGAATAATTTAACAATCGATTATGATGAAACAGTTATTTGATTAAACCAAACGATTAAAACAATCGGAGTTCAATAAAAACTACTTAGTATAGGTAGGCAAACCTTTTTTATACACAACGTTTTGACGCAAATTTAATATGTTTAGATTTTTATATCACATTCACAATGTCTAATAGAAACTAAAAATAGCAGTTAAAAAAAGGCCATCAGAGGAAAAATTCGTATTTTTCGAGTGCTATTTTCAATTTTCCACATTTTTGAAATTCAAAGTTTTCCGTGGCTAAAGTATTATGCCTCGGCGAATATTCCTGCAGGCGTGCTGCCGACACCGGTATAAATGATACTCGCGTCTGGGGAATGCGCTTCGATTGTTAGTTTCAAACTTGTTACCTTGCAGGCGTGCAATACGTGGAAACATTCAAATAGGTATCTTCAGTTAAAATTTGTTGCGACTAGAAAAGAATTAATAATTGTTCAACGATCAACAGCAACATGCAAAGGTAAACCAATGCTTTCGTTCTATAAAGCTTTCGATTTTATTTAAAAATAAGTAAGTACCTACTTACTAACTTTTGTGTATTTCTTAATTTACGAGGGGTGTGCAATAAAAAGTAATAATAGCATATAAACTCCTTGAACAACAAAAAGTAAATACTGGCAGGTAAAGCTTAGACATTTGATAAAATAAAAAATAAAAAATTGTTGATTCTCTTTTCATAAATTAAAAATAGAAGTCATTTGTTTTTGTCGTGTCGGTGTACGCAAAATGGATAAAATTAAAATTCGCGCCGTAATAAAATATCTCTGCCTGAAAAAAATTACTACTAAGCAAGTAATCTAGACTTGAAAGGAACATTAGGGGTTAATGCTCCTCCGTATTCTACGGTTGCGCGGTGGTGTGCCGAGTTTAAGATAGGAAGACAAGACTGAGGATTTCTCAAATCAATTTGGAATTGTTACAACAAGATCCTGACCGATTTTTGGCCTGTTCCCGCGGTTAAAAGAACAACTTACACTTACGTCTCAAATATGGCAATGATGAGGAAGTGATTGCCGCCGTACATGATTTTTTTAAGCGATCAAGATGAAGATTTTTTCAAGAAGGGAATCTTAGGATTAGAAAAACGATACACCAAGTGTATAAACCTCCAAGGTGATTATGTCGAAAAATAAAATAACAATAAATAATGTATAACTGCTTCATACTCATACTTATCACTTTTTATTGAACACCCCTAGTAACTGTCTCTGTTAGACATAGAATAAATTCGGAAACATTTCACGCGGAGTTTTTGAGAATTAGGTGAAGAAAACTAGAGAACGCGACGAGTTCAACTTAGATCTGCTTAATATGTGTTAATCTGTAGATAATTTATAAACATTTACATTTAGGCAAAATATTGACGTTGAATCGAAAATTCTGAATATTTTATTCTGTTTAGGCTACAATAATTGAGCTATTGCGCCATCGTCGGAACAAAACTTGTACTGAAATCCAAGAGCATTTCTTTTCTTCCTTTCTTTTACAACGTCATGTTATTAATTAAATAAAATACATTAAGTAAAGTTTAGTTTGTGACAAAGTTTTCTATTGCTCTTATTATAGAACTAATCTACATAAAGAAAGATCACTGTACTGTACCTACTTAACTTAACCCTAGTAACACAGTGAAAACCTAATCGTTATTCAGATGTAGCGCAATCTTGAAGCGGCCTGCTCTTATTTTATGCAAAATAGAGTTCAATTTGGACGAGCAATGATAAATTTAATCTGCTGGACGTAATTCATGCGCTCGTAAAACATTAAAAATATGATTGACTTCAATATTAACAATAAAAAGTAGATTTTATGACGTTTTGATGTTAAAACGACTTGTCTCTAAAGATAAGATTAACAAACATCAAATAGTGACTTGCAAAAACTTTTTCGGAATTCCACTAGAAAAATACCCACGAAACCTTCGTGAAAATACCAAATTCAAATATCAATTGAACAATATGTCTGAGTTTACTTATCTTATGTATATGGTACAATGAAATGAAAAATACAATCAAATAACCTCCTCCTTCTTTTGAAGTCGGTTAAAAAGGTTCTTTTCATGCGGAAATATCAAAGAAAAAAATGTATTTTAATTTGTCTCCCATGCGTTATTGTCACAGCGCGTTTGTTAACTTTGTGAGAGTTTGAAAGCGAATTTTTTCCCTTGTAAGCGTGTCTAATGACTACCATTACTATAAACACTTGCTGCACCTACCTATCCAGAGTTAATTATTAGTATGTCATTCCAGGTCATTCTTCAAACATTCTCTTAATGTTTTATCAGTTAATTTTACAGTCATGGGGTGCGGGTTCGAATCCCTCTCGTGGATTTGTTCAACACTTCAACTTTTTTTTTCAAATAGTTGAAATAAGTATACGGTACAGTACTTACGTTGCATAATTAAGTAGTAGATAGTAAATAGTATAATACAATACTTAAGTCAAACAATTCGATGCTAAGTTAACAACTGAACACAAGAACTGATTTAAAACAGTACAAAATCTAATTAAACTCGCTCTGGAATGGTCTAATCTTATTAAGTATACATAAGATAGAGTAGCTGCTTCCCGTTAAAATAAGCGAAAGGTTGCATCGGACAGGTGGCAGAGAATTAATTGCGGGTCGAGCGTTGCCGTTCGGGGAATTGGAGGATAATAAACTAAATAAAAAATACACAGACCCTCAACCTACATAGAAATGTGAGAAAGGTATTGGTGGCAACGTTGTGTTTCCGAATTTTCATATAGTTAGTCAAGTGAAAATATATGTAAACGCTAAATATACGAGGGAGAATAAATAAATAAATAAAAATAAATAAACTTTCCTACACTCACACCAATTATCTAGCCCAAGAGAAGCTTCGTTATGAAACTCGATAAATGGTTACTAGACAACGGATAAACATACTTAAAATACTTAAATACATACTTATTATACATAGAAAACACCCAGACCCGAGACAATTTAGAAAAACAATAATTTCTAAATTGACCCGACCGGGAATCGAACCCGGGACATCAGAGATAGCGACACCATGAAAACCGGTGTACAAACCACTCGACCAAGGAGGTCGTGAAATTCAGAATTCTGGTGGAATAGAAAATAATAGTTGCGCACTCGTAATCTATCCTTGTAATAAGTACGTAGCCTATTTACAATTCCCTAGTGGACAGGCTCCGCGGTCTTCCCTGTATCGGAGTTTGGTCCCCCAGAGTTTTAGTGGGTATCCCCCTCCGTCTCGCCCTTCCTGGTCTTGGGCTTCTCCCTTGACAGCCGACTGGAGGCAATGGCGTCTCCGGATAGTCGGTGGGTTGTGGAAAGGCAGACGGGCGAGTCCCACATAATCGTCAGGCCTCCTCAAGGTCGGGTACTCATAACGAGTTCCTCTGGGTTAAAAAAAAAAGGTACGTACCCTATTATCTCTAGGCTTTCTTTGGAAAATAAATGTGTTGAATTTGTTATAGCTATTACATAGCACATGTTTTTTTTGAGCTATAAGTAAAAGTGCGTTAAATTAATAATTATGTCTTTTTAGTGAAGAAACCAACGCCTTATAGTGCTTTTACCATCAATTTCTCAGCAATATGATTGTTACCAAAACGCGCAATCCAAAATATAATGCTTTGGCTTCAAAGAAATAGGTAAGGTAAATGTGAGCTAAGCAACATACTAAAATAGATTGAATCTATTTCTAAATATAGACAAGAGGTAAAACACATGTGAACAACACTTGTTGTTCAATAAGCATTTGATCTCAAAGTGTTGTACGAGTATGAAGCAACTATATGACTCTGCATAGGATAACAATACAGATATATTGTTACAAATCCATCTGTGTCGTTCGCGCTTAGGAAGGCATTTTAGCCGTTGAACCCGTTGTTGCCGTTAGAGACAGTCGTTAACACCCACCAACTGGTGATAAACGACTAGCGCTGGTAGTGGGTTCTGTGGGCACCTATACCGTAAACCCATTACATGAGAAAGTGGAAGGGCCTGAACCTGGGAATAGCTATCGTCTGTGGAACGTTCATTGTCCTAGCTTCCAACTAGCTAAGAGATCAAATTCGATCGCAATTGTGTATGTTTTTTAATTATTTTTAATACAGTTTTATTTAGTTTTATAATTGAACAAACCTTATCTCCCACACAAAATTATAGGTAAAGATTGCTCATTCCGTATATTAAAAGCATGTATTTGAGTTCTATTTCCATTTTTGTTGGCACTTTGCGTGCGAAAAATGTTTCCTATTTGACGGTGCCTTTGAAGAGAATATCCTGTAAGGCAAGTAAATAAAGAAAATTAAATGTTTTTTCGATCTGATAAGCCATTTTCAAATCATCTGGGTTGTTTAATATAAAAGCCAATAAAATGTAATTGCAATGTCTGTCTGTAACTGTCTGTATATAATTAACATAAAACTTATGATTAGCTTACAGGTAAACTGGTCCCAATGGTGGGCACAGGCCTTCCCACATGATAGCGCATTGGAAAATCAAGCCGTAAACCACCACGCTGTGGCCCATCAAACTGGCACTATGCTTGTGTGTGTTAGCTAGGAAATGCCTGAAAACCTAGTCGCTGGAACCTATGTTGAAGATACTTTTAATTAAACCAATGTAAAATGATCGCTTAGTTAAAGAGGTAAATTAAAAAGTTCAAAAAGTGGATGTAAAGTAGAAAATTTAATAATTTAAGGAACGTTGATTGTTTAACATTTGAATTCTAAGTTTCGCTATTCCAGTATTATAATGATGTAAAAAGAGGGGAAAGAAATACCCTTGCTGATTTTCCTGTCCGTTTTCCTTAGTCCAAGTTCTCTAGCTGTCAAAGGCTGTGATAAAGCTGGGAAAAGTAGACTTGAACATTGCATAGAAGTAGAAGCGGTCAGAAAGGTCATTTGACATTTAAATTTTAAAACAATATATCACAAAATTCCCTGTGTGGTGCCGGGGATAAAGAATTGCACCACCCCTCTCCTCCCGTGGGTGTCGTAAAAGCCGACTGAGAGACCATTCCAGAGGTCCCTTGGGGGAGGCCTTTGTCCAGCAGTGGACGTCTTTTGGCTGAGATGATGATGATGATATCACAAAAAGATCTACACCTACATTAATACTAACACTTTTTTTAAATAAAATTCCTTTTGAATAGATTTCCCGATGTCGTAAATATAAACTTAACAAAAGTGCTTAGGCTTCCATTTTGACCAACAGCTTCGTTATATTTGTAACTGTTACTGTTTTATTTACTGTCGCTTTGCTGTGTCCGCCTTGCCCCGTGGGACTACCTGCCAGGCTAGCGACCTTGGTGTCGACAAACTACGAGTTTGTAAACAACGTGTTTGTTTAATTATAAATAGCACAAGTGCCTTATTAAGTTTTAATTCTTACAACCTAAAAGAACACAGGTTAAACCTTGTGAAAGATATCAGACAATCGCGATTCTTCCGTAGCATAAGTAAAATTATAATAATAAACTTATTACTATTAGCATTGAAACATTTATAGAGTTCAAATAGGTACCTACTAAAAATATGACGCGCACATGTGGTTTGTAGGTGGATATCTACTTGCCCAATTTTCAGCCATTCAAGATTTTAGAATAGTACGTAGGTAATCAAGTGCTTCTGACGAAGTAGGTGAACGAGAGCATTACTAATTTATGTTATATTTAGTAAACAAAGCGTGGATATGAGTGATTTGCTTACACAACCACCTACACATGGGCTTTAGCTATTTGCACGTATTGTTTGTAAAGTCCTATTTTTTTCTTGTTGCTATTGTGTAGCGCAATCCTCTTCTCTTCTAGAGATTTTGTGTTTATATGTCAACTTTTGTGTTTTGTCAATACTTAAATTTTTTTTGGTAATAATTAATGGATAGTTACTGGTGTTAGCCGTATTATCTAATACGGCTACACCAGTTGTATCACGAGTTTTTGTATATCAACTTTTGTGTTTTGTCAATACTTAAATGTTTTTTGGTAATGATTAATGGATAGTTACTGGTGTTAGCCGTATTCGATTGTATCACGAGTTTTTGTAAAGATGACTTTTGAGAGACTTTGCTGTCACTTTAGGCGGATTTTCTGGGAAAATTTCACTCAGAACAATAATAGCTTTAGTTATTATTCGAAGGAATTTGATAATTTATGTTCTGCTGTTTTGTTTCATTTGCCAACACTTGTGTTTATTCACGAACTCTTGTCGATTCGTCGATACTCCACAAATATCTGCACATTGACATCCGTCACATTTTATAAATCAACAACAAGACGCTTCATATCTCAGAACAATAACCTACTTCATATTCATTTAGAGCGGGAGAAATAATTACAGACAGCTCTGAAATTCTTGCACCATCTTACATAAACAATGAAATGCTTTTATCTAGGAATGTTAGTAGCGAATTCCCATAGATGCTATTTCCGTGCTACCTAAAATCTTAATAATTATGAAATTCATTTGGAATTTGTTCGAAATGCCGAGGCAGTAGATTCAGTTCTACTAGCGGAAACTACTCTGGTGACAGAAGTTTTTTCTTGGTAACCTTTGTCACTAACACACAATCACACCAGCTCATGTTTATGTCCCCAATGCTGGGGCACGTGCCTTTCTTATATGGGAGAACGGGCCATAAACAACCACACGGGCCCAGTGCGGATTGGTGGTTGTTAACGACTGCTATTGCAGCCGGGACCAACGGCTTTACGTGCCTTCCGAAGCACGGAGGAGTTCGAGATGATACATTTTTGGTCACCCGTTCGATGACCGACCTTTACGAAAGTTTCTTAATCTTAGCAATCGCAGACCTGTTAACTGCGACACTCCTTATTTAATAAACGGTAATATCTGTTAGATAATAGTCCTGCATACTTTTGCATGAATCGCTATGGTTTATGCAAAAGCCTGCTTACTTTGCATATATAATATACGGGTGTCCTACGTAGTTTCGAATGCCGCTGTTGCGAACACGCTGTCGCGAATTTTTTATCCACTAAAATAATCTTAAGAAAGTCGAAAATGGGGACATCAAGCTAAGTAACATAACATAATTGCAGGATTTAAAAAACAGCTGTTTTCTGCGGCACACAATGTAACGAGCGCCACAAACAGTAAAATGGTGTATTATTGTTATGTTAAACGGGGCATGTGTGCGGATGCTGAATAGTTTGATATTCTTTGCGTTTTTCATTCCCTAAGAAATTTATAAAAGTTGAGTTTATTATGAAGAAAGTTTAGTGATTACATTTAGTTTTTGCAAAAAAATGTAAATAAAACTTTTGACATTGATATTCAATACCTCCATTACCAGGCCGTCCCTAGGCTAGCCCACCCAATACAGAAAAGTCATCGTAAAGAAGGAACGAATATGGTAATTTTGTTATCACAGATTGACACTCTTATTACTTTGAAAGGTACATCCTTAAAAAGTATTATCTAGGCAGCATTGAAATTCTTACAAAGTTTGGCGAGACATTTATGATGTTTAATGACTTAATGGCATTAGAACGGCTGGCTGGGTGGCTTGTAACGTGTTGCGAAATGGGAGACCCGTATCTGCGATGAAGTAAACAAATTGACTTAGACGAGATCTCCGTCAGGAGGGCGGGGTGCGCCGTGTTCCACACGTCGCGTCGGTCGCTACATTACAGACGCAAGTATTTTACTACGCAACAGCTGTTATAATGTTTGTCTTCGCCGCGTAACGCGCCATTCATTCATACGTCATAGCGTGCGAGGAAAAGCTTTTATGCGAACGTGAAAGCATTGTCTTGGCAAATGTTCGTTTATTGTTTTTTATTTTTACTTTTCGGTGTTTTGTTATATGAGACGTGTCCGCTCAGTGCGCCCCGAAAATTGAAATTCATTGATTGAACATAGAAAAGTCGTTATCCCGTTGGTTCCAGATGGTTGTCGTAAGATAGCAGCCGTTAAAACCCACCAAACAGCATTGGGCTAGCAAGATCAATATGTGACCGATCTCTCCATGTGTTGCTGCAGTTCATGTGGGAATGTTGTATTCAGCAGTAGGATATATATTGGCTGACGAAGTTTAAGACATGTTTGAGTGTAGGTTATTTATTTGTGTATATTTATATATCTGTTGTGTGTTACGAGTAAGTATTATAAATAAATACGTACCTAACTAACTTAAATTACGTAGGTACCTACCGTGGTGTCTCTACCTTAGGTTAGAGGCACTAGTGTTCGCAGGATCCAGAGATCGGTCATCAACTGATTTTAGTCTATAGTAGGTAACAATTGAATAGAGACAGACCATCTGTTTCTTAGCTGTCATCCCGTAAAATTCCAATGAAAATATTGAATAGAGACAGACCGACGAAACTGTGTCAAACACTAAACTCAAAGTGTCCAACACTATACCACTACGATAGGTAAGTACTTAGATAGATTCTGTGATCTTAGTAAAAATCTGGAGTATTGCTCGCACCACTGAGACGGTTCCGCAAAGTACCTTCTAGATGCCTTAGACTGATTGCAGTGTCGCGCTATACGCATTATCGGCAATGCATAGGTCACTAATAGGTAGGTACTCTCGAACCCCTGCAATTGCGTAGAGATATAGCGTCACTCAGCGTGTTCTATCGCTTATAAGTACCACGGCGAGCTCTGAAGAACTCTTTGATCTTATCCCACCTTCTCCCTTCCTCCATAGGAGTGCGCGTGCTGTTCTCCGGAGTCACCGCTGTAGGTACTGTCTCGTACATTCATCATCGCGCACAAAGAAATTTGGTGACTCGTTTCTTTGTCGCACTTTCAAAAGATGGAACAGTTTACCAGCAAACACGTTTGCCCTCCTTCCTATGACATGGGGTTCTTCAAACGAGGCGTGAAGAGGCACCTTGTGGGCCGCTAGGGTGAGGGTGACTGATACTGCGTTGTTTTCGTCAGGTGTCCTCGCGTCTGTCTGGTCTTCGTTTCCACTTAATTTATGGTGGAGTGAAGTCATTTGCCGAGCTAGATGTAAAAAAAAACGTTTATTGTGACGGACCAATTGATTACTTGACCTATCGATTCATTAAATAGGTCAAGTAGTATAAGCCAAAAGTATTTAACTATACCTACGGTTATTAAATTGTGACAGGAAACACTAAAAATAGAACTGTTGTTAATGTCTTTTTGATATCGGCGGAAACCATCTGGTCCCAATAACTTACTCATTACCTTTATCCGGGCAAAACTTATTGATTTTCTTGAGTCTGGTAAGAATTGTTTCAGTCATTCACATTTTTACTAGTACAAACTCAATCAAGACATCCTATTTTAACTACATTTCAATTTAGTGTAGATCAGATCAACAAAGGTACTCTTATAACCTCTTAATGTGCCTCTACGTACCATACTCCTGTCTTATTGTTCTTTTATTGACATTTAATCTTTAAAGTTTCATATCGAGGTTTATAAGGTGGCGGTGGATATTTCGTAGCAGACAAAAATGACATAAAATATCAATATTTAGTTATTTACTGTCTTAGGTAGGAACGCCACATAGTAAGTGGGTTAAAACGTATTTTTATTAAAAGAAATGTAGGGACAGAAAATTACGTTTTATTTGTGGTAAGTATCCACCTAATTCTAGGTAGCTGCCTAGCTATGTTGTATAGATACACTGGATTTGGCGGATACTGGTTGAACGAGATAAATAATTTATAAGGGGTCGGCCACCCGCATTAAGGTCGACGTCAAGTATTACAATAGCAACAAAAATCAGTCTTATTCCAATCCTACTTTGCGCCCGTGACGTCCTTTGCAAAGCTTAGGGATAAGAAATCCCGAAAAGCTAAGCACAACAAAAGATCCTCGTGTAAGAATATTAGCTACGACGTGTTGGAAAATGTGTATCAAAGGTACAAAAGATATTGTTACGTTTTCCCTTATTTTCAACAAACAACTTTTCTAGGGACGACGACTTAACGAAATTACTTGGGAGTGTGTGATGGTGGAAAATAGCATACAATGGATCAAGAATATGTGAATTGTTGTTTCCCATAAAACAATAACCAAGATGGAATATCGGTGTGTTCGCGGTCGGCGAGCCTGTGCGGCGCCGCTACAGCTACGACTATACACATCTCTACCTATATACTTAAGTCGGTTTCTGAGTTAGTGAGTTGCGAGTTTTTTGTTATGAAAACGTAAAAAGTTTGGGTGTTATACTGTACTGTAGTGTTCGGAACATGATAACTTTCTGAACTTATTTATAATACAATAATACAATCACTTTTACTAGAGTATGGAGAGAGAGAGGTGTCCATTTTACGATGTATCATTTGAGTAGGTAATAATGATATCTCTTTATTTGAATCGTACAACTTTTTATTAAGGGCACTTCTTGCCGTTTCTGCTTGTGCTGGTCTGCACACACATTAAAACAATAGGGCTCCGTAGAATGCCAACGTTGCAGGGAGATTTGAGCGCCGATGCGCATAGAACCGCCTCTGTGGTCTAGTGGCTAAGACCACCGGTTTAGACTCAAGAGGTCCCGGGTTCGATTCCCAGCGGGGGGTTTGTGTACTCTGTTTGGTTGGTGGTAGGGCTTGTTAGCTCGCCTGGCTAGCTACCACCATCTTATCTATATATGTCGCCATAACATCAATGTTTGTAGCATTGTGTTCCGGCAGCTGCCGGAACATATATAGCCAGTGCCTCACTAGTTGAGGTTCCCGAGTGAAGTGCGCTTCCATTATTGGCCTTATCATCACTTTGCATCAGGTGAGATCAAGGCACTGTGCTTACCCGTAACATATTAAAAAAATAAAAATCTTTCAGTATTCAGCATATGATCTGAGATGCGGGAGACTCCTAAGTCTCAGTTCAAACAACAATTTCAGTAAACCCTTTCTTCATTCAGATCTGCGAAATGAGTTTAGGTATTATATTTCAGAGTGCATTTCGAAACAAATTAAATATAAAGAGCTTCCACTATTCTGAATCTAAAACCTCTTTTTCTACTTTTATTTAACGGGTTAAGCACAAGCGCAGTGCCTTAATCTCACATGATGTTAAGTGATGATAGGGCCAATTGATGGAAGCGCATTTCAACTGGAATCCTCAATTAGTGAGGCACTGGCTCTCTCATCTTTAGCTGCCGGAGCACAAGTGCTACAAACATTGATGTTATGGCGACATATTTAGATAAGATGGTGGTAGCTAGCCAGGCGGACTAACAAGCCCTACCACCAACCAAACCGAGTATACAAACCGCTGGGAATCGAACCCGGGATGGGTGTAAACCGGTGGTCTTAATTATACATAGTCTATGGTCGTAACCACTAGACCACAGAGGCGGTTAAAAGAAAGATAGAGAGAAAGTGTTGAAAAGAGAGAGAGAGAGAGAGAGAGAGAGCAATTTTACTATCATAACTTGTATTAAACGTATGACAAAACTGAGAATTTTATAAGTTAAAAACCTACCTATTAATTATATAAGTATATTTAGTTTAATTACTTTCTTTCGTTTTTTATTTACTTTCTGCATTAGCTACACCAGAGGTTTTCGAGTTGATATATAGATGACTACTATTCCTTGACGAACAACCTTTGATGATCGAAGCAAACCACTCTCAAAATATATATACTCTCAGTTACCATTGATTCCCCTGTGTGGTGCCGGGGATAAAGAATTGCACCACCCCCTCTCGTCCCGTGGGTGTCGTAAAAGCCGACTAAGGGACTATTCCAGAGGATGGGCAGCAGCATCTCTCTGAGGTTACCCTCAACCTACTGCGATCGCCAACCCGCCTGCCAAGCGTGGCGATTACGGCAAATACCCCTCATATCCTTGGGGGAGGCCTTTGTCCAGCAGTGGACGTCTTTTGGCTGAGATGATGATGATGATGATGACCATTGATTAGATTCATAGCAAAAACTAATATTTTGTCCTTAGATTAAAGATTGGTCTCGCTGCGCTCGACTAGATACCGCCGGCGTACCTACTTGTTAAATGCGGCAAAAAATACTACGCCGAAGTCGGCGTACCCGAGTCAGTCCCCTGCTGTCAGTCGCGTTGCAAACTGTGTGTGAGGTGCGCGTACCGAATGTTGTGTTAAATTTTGGTCATAAACCGAAGTAAAATGCCAGTTTGCGTAGTTAATCTGTAAAAATAATATTACAAGAAATAAGAACACCGTTCTTACACACACTACAGTATTGAGTTGCCGCATTCACGGAGCTATTGTTTGTAGGTGTAGGTAGCGCGGTATTTAGTCGAGCGCAGCGAGACCAATCATTCATCTAAGATTTTGTCAATCCTCAGGGCTGAGTTCGTAAACCATCGCACGACTGCGAGTGATCGCCCCAAGGCGGACGACAATCAATGTCCTACGTTTTAGAACGACACCCGCTGCTGAAGCTGTCATTTATAAACAATTGATTTAAAAAAAATGTAATTTAAATAATATGTAGTGTTGCAACGACAGTCGGTGCGCAGCTCTCGACCAGTCAACAGCTCCTGAGGATGCCCCGTGGAGGGGCGAAACACGTGTCGGGTATCGGTGTTGGTGTGCATTTTCGCTTGCACGCATTGTTTCTCCTGCATGTGCATACTTTTTGCGGGCGGGAGGGCGGTGCATGCGTACTGCATCCAAGCTGTATAAACGAGTGAGTTAGCGGAATTAACACTACATATTATTTAAATTACATTTTTTTGTACTATGGATTTCCGCAAAATAACGCCTGATTCCATTAATTATAATTGATTTTAACTAAAGCTAAGTTATTATTCTGGGCTGCGTTTGTAAAGGTCGTCCGATGACGCTCGACGATGCAACACCCGTTCTAAAAGTGTCGGTGCGTTCGCTCGACGATCTGTGGTCGTTCGAAAACATCGCTCGACGACGCACCGGTCGCCCTACGAGTTCTCGGGGTGAAAGTCGCCCTGACGTTTAATTGACAGAAATTTGACAGTTTATTGAATACAATCAAATTACTTTCATACTTTATGAGGTTATGATTTTCTCGCGCGCTTTTTAGATTTCAAATAGTTCGACTAATGATTTATAGTTTGTCCAGCTGCACAGAAAATTAGTTTTTCCATTATAATAGCTTTCACACAATTTTTTTTTTATCCGTTTCTTGGAAATTGAAATCAATTGTTTATCAACGACAGCTTCAACAGCGGGTGTCGATCTAAAACGTAGGACGTTGAGTGTCGTCCGCCTTGGGGCGATCACTCGCAGCCGTGCGATGGTTTACGAACGTAGCCCTGAGGTTTTATCTAACGAATAACATTGTCATTGTGACATATTTTATAAAGAGAATCTTGTCAATATGTCAAAATTATTCAATGAATAAACTTTAGCCGACGACGCGACGACGATTGAAAATCCTCAGAACATTATTAGCTTTAGTTATTATTCTGAGGAAAAATCAGCCCTTAGAGACATACCTATAATCTTCAGTGTTAGATTATGTTCCCAAAAAAGGGTACCTACACCTAGTGACACCACTGTTCGACATTGTTTTCTTTAATAATTAAAAATAGTGGTCAGCAAGTGATTTTAGCCTTTAGCAACGATTCCATACATACTCCAGCATCCTAGTAAAATTTAAATGAAAATCTGTTATTTATTTGGCGACGATAATTTATTGTGTCAAACACATGGCTTAATAAAGTGTCGATGATGTGCCACTTTACCCTACTTTATTTCTACATTTTGATGGGCGCCCTATTTAAAAGTTGGGGTACATTTGTACTCTGCCAGTGTAGTAGTGTAAGCCGGATTGCGCCGGTGTAGTCAAGGGCTAGTACCCACTGATTCTGTAAGTGCAAAGGCGTACAAAATAGCCCAAGCTTAGTACTACCTACCTGCGGTTTAAGAACAACTGAGTGGCTAACTGCCACTCAGTTGTTTTTAAACCAGAGACAATAGAAATTCAATTGTTCTATGGCACTGTGGTTACCTTGGGCGTCCAAACAAGATCCAGTCTTTTATTTTCAATAATAGTGTTCGCGTTCATTGAGAAACAACTATTTACGACCCTCATCTTGCCTACGCTCTCTCATATCACGTTTGCCAAATCTTTGCATATCATGACCGTAATACATGTTCGGGTAGGCTATCCGAACATATTATTATAAAACCGGATGAACTATGTTCTGGTTCGGATAGGTACCGGCTTTAATGCTCTAAGGGTACCGGACAAAAACACTATGTCCACTCTCAACGGAATGACAACCTCTTTTTATCGACGTACATAACGCAGCATACAATCACGGTATGGTACAATCTTCATCAGTAATGAAACAGTTTAGGGCTACAATTTGGTTAAGTGGGCGTGGTTTAATACCTTGAAATTTATACAAAGAATATTTTATGAATGGTACCTACCTTCTATAGGGAGCAGCTTACCGTTATTATGCCGATAAGGTAAGGCAAGTACCTATCTACATTCTACTTACGTCTGTTATTCGTAGGTCTGCATTAGACCGATAGCGCTAGGTTTTGAGGTTTCAAAAATATTAAAGTTGTCTGTGTTTCGCATATAGTTTCCGGACCTTTTGCCCAACCTAATACATTAGTTCGTGTCATCCTAGGTACTTGCATAGGTAGAAATTTAGGTATTTGTCGCTTCGATCTTTTTTGGACGAAAAGAAAATTAGAGTTGAAAATTTTACTGTCATCATAATAACGAAGTAGTAACTGATGTACATAGACAATTTGTGTCATCTCTGTCCACGAGAATCCTGATATTTAACCAGTACCTAAAACGTCGCCCAACTAGCTCTGAAAGAATATTACAATAGGTTAAATAAGTGTTACGCGTTTTAGAGTACTGATATCTGTTGTTCAAAATATTTTGTGTCGAATTCATCCACGATATTTATAGATATTTTATTTTTTGTTACAAAACTCTGTAAAAGCCACAAAAGAAAGTGCAAGTTATTAGAGTTTACGTGTTTTTGATTATTATGGTGTAATAAAACACTATTCATAATTTGTGTTGTTTTTATCCACGAATTCTTATTATTTAAAAAAAAGAGATTTCTAAGCACGTAGGGCGAGCGCGGGGAAGAGCGCGGGCGCGGCGCGTCGCGTGTTGTTTGTTTACATTCGGTCTTCGTATTCGGTGCAAGTTGCGACAAGTGCGTTTGTTATTCGATTTCATTGATTTAAAAGTTAATGAAGCTGTGAAAGACTAAAATGGAGGTTGAAAACAATATATCTATACTAATATTATAAAGCTGAATTTGTTGGTTTGTTTAGTTCAACGCGCTAATCTCAGGAACTACTGGTTTGAATTGAAAAGTAATTTTTGTGTTGAATAGTCTATTTATTGAGGAAGGCTATAGGATATATTACATCACGCTATGACTAATAGAACGTGGGTGAAACCGCGGGGCACAGCTAGTGTGTTATATGTGGTCTCATAATGGACGTTAATACAGTGATTGTTAAAGAAAGAGGATTAATAAAGTTCATAGAATCGAGCATTGTAAGGGATGACGGAAAAGCAGACTGTTTTAAGGCCCGTGCTTAAATACAACTACACAAAACCTGCCGAAACACATATAATAATCCGAAATGTATTGAAACGGAATAGGAGAGAAAAAGGAAAGAATCTGAAAAAGTAACAGAATCAATCAGCGACTTCGACTTCCAATACAAGTGCTTGTTTAGCGATAAGGATGCGTCATCGAATTTGAACAATAACATCTCTACGCAATTGCAGAGATTCGAGAGTATTTGCGACTTCTGCATTGCCGATAATGCGTTCAGCGCGACGCTGCCTGCAATCTGTCCAAGGCATCGATAAGGTACTTTGCGGAACCTTCCCAGATGTGCGAGCAATAACTCCACGCAAGACCGTACCTGTGTCTTGTACAAAAGGCACAACTGGTCCGGCGTAAAGAATCGCCGCACTCTGTTCAGAATACCAAGTTTTCGTGAGGCTGTTTTGATCACGGCTTCGATGTAGTCCCTTTGGTTCAGATCGCAGCGTATCGTCATGACGAGCATGTTGATACGGCTCTGCAGGCTTAGAGATGTACCTTGAAGAGCTGGAAGGGGAAGGAATGGTGATTTTTTTGCCGTGAACACACATACCTGTGTTTTCTAGGCATTAAACTCAACCAGATTATTGTAGCTCCAATTAGATATGAGGTCCAATACCCGATTGAGCTCAATGACAAGATTCACTCGATTCACTTCGGTTTTGACCCGCCCTGCTGCTGGGTGACAGTTATATCCCCTATGCACCGTGCTATCATCTACATAGCAATGAATATTTCCAAGTGGAAGCATATCATTGATATGCAGAAGGAACAGCGCAGGGGACAGAACGGAGCCTTGAGGGACCCCAGCGTTCACTGACATGAGCCACGAATCGCATCCATCAGATAGAACACGGATTCTGCGCCCATGCAGGAAGCCAGCGACCTAGTTGCAGAACTGAGCAGGCTGACCATATGCCGGGAGCTTGGAGAGGAGAACTTTGTGCCAGACCCGATCAAAAGCCTTGGCTATGTCAAGGCTAACAGCCACCGACTCACCACGCTTGTCAATAGCCTCACCCCATAGATGTGCAACGTACGCTAGAAGATCACCCGTTAACCGTTTCGGCGGAAACCCGTATTGGCGATCGTGAATTATGGAGTGTTCTTCTAGGTAGTGGACAAGTAGTTTATTTAAAATGCGCTCCATTACTATGCACAAAACTGAAGTTACGGCTATAGGGCGGTAATTCGATGGATCTGACCGATCTCCTTTTTTGGGGACCGGTTGCACATTAGCTTCTCTCCAAGATTCCGGCACACAACCTGAAGAGAGCGATAGACGGTAAAGGTGCGTTAACAGGGGGGACAACTCCGCTGCACACATTTTTGGGACTATTGGAGGGAGGGATGCCATCAGGGCCATTAGCTTTCCAGGCATCGATTGACTGCAGCTCCGCACGAACATCATACTGCCTGATTTTAAAATCGGGCATAGCGTGGCCACAGTGAGAAATTGTAGGTGGCTGTGCATTGCAGTCATCGACTCGGGAGTTAGCCGCAAAGAGTTTGGCCAGAAGATTGACCTTCTCCTGCGGGTTGTGAGCTAAAGTACCCTCTGGACATCTCAGTGGTGGCAGCGAGGGTTGGTAGAAGTTCGATTGCACGGCTTTGGCCAGACGCCAGTAACTGTAGCTACGGCTGCCCGTAGGATGCGTCAGTAGTTCTTGGCTCTTTTGCAAGACTTGGTGGCATTATTTGCGGATAATCATATTATATTATATTCGGTTGAACCATCGGTTCCACCTGCCTTTGCTGATGAGATAGGAGTGCGGAATATAGTATTCCATCCCTAATCAGCAATTGCAGTCGCACTAGCTGTCAGGTCCTTCCCACTGAAGCAGCGCTGCACCCAAGGAACGGATGCGAAATAGTCCCGTATACCATCCCAACCCAATCTGCCGACTAGTGCCAAATCTGGCGTTTCGATACCGCTGAAGGCGTTAGTGGGGCCAGTGGCACTTTACTGAATACCAAGCAGTGATCCGAAGATCCTAAAGGAGCTCGAACCTCCACTCGATAACCAGCTGGGCGACTCGTCAGCAGAAGGTCCAACAAAAAGACCGACTATATCTGAGATCCTGGTGGGCTGGTTCACCAGTTGAGTCAGGTCGTGTCCGAGAGCGAATGTGTGGGCAGTTCTACCAGCATAGTCAGTTTTGGAGGAACTTAACCACAACTCGTGGTGAACATTGAAGTCCCCCAAAAACACCAATTCCGCTTGTTAGAGATAAGCCAACAAACAGTTCCGAGCCGTGTCCACCGGGCTTATAGAGTGGACAACCAAACTGGCAATGTGGTATCTCTGTCTAGTTAGGCGATTCACCGATCTACACTTTTTCAAGTTCGGTTCCTAGCGGGCCAAGCCAGCCAAAATTAAACATTAAAAACCATAAAAATTCACCTGGGCTACCCCAGTAGAACCTATACCCTATCAAAAGGAACAAAAGAGGGCGGTGGCGAGGAAGGCCAGGGAAAGACGGGTTCCCTAGATATTCGGCGATCACGGGGCTCGATCGGAGCCTCCTCTCCGCTTGTCACGCCTGCTGGCGCTGCTGAGGCGCTGCTATAGTATGTATTGCCCGGATCGTGCTGCTTCACGTGCAAGCACGATGTCACCACACACCAATACGAATCACTCTCCTGTGAGATGTTATAACGCGGACACAAAACTCGCGTTTCCAAGCTGGGGTTCGATTCAACCACGCAGCCGGATTTGCCCTCGTTAGGACATTACAAAATTAAGGCAAACTTTACAAAATTCTCTCTCGATAAAGGTTTTATCAAATAATATTAACAACAATAAACCGCGCGGCCACAATATTCAACGTGTCTCAATGTGACATCCGAACACCGCTGATGGAAACCGCTCCTGCGCATCATCTAGTACCCGACTAAGATGTTCCATAAGTCGAGTTGTCTCCATGTCGCCTTTATGGGATCGGTAGACGCAGGCGTAGACACAGCTATGAGAGCCCAACTTGACGTGTACCACAAAAAGGGAAAAGGAAGTGTCCTCCAGCAGACAGCCCAGATGGCGATAGCAAACATCTTTCCGAACGAGCAAGCAAACTCCGGTTTTGGCTTTGAAGGATTCTTCAAGCACAAAGCCCGGATAGTGCAGGTAGCTGGTGTCGGCCGGACAGATTATTTGCGTCTCCGTCAAAAACAACATTGCTGGCCGTGCCGTCTCAAGATGGTGGTGGACGGCATTGAGGTTTGCATGGAGTCCGCGGATGTTAGTGAACTCGTCCTTAAACGGTATGGTGGTGGTGGGGGGGGAGGTGCACCGCTGTAGAACCAGATATTAAATGAGATATTTAATGTTAGGCACTGTCATGGTGGAGAGAAGGACGGAGACGTGAATCGAGGAAATGCTACCGCGATGCAAATAGTCAAAGTGCAGCGGCCTGTTTCACCAGGGATCTGCCTACAGATGGGCAGCCTCACGAGCTGGTTAGGCTCGCTTTCTGTACTGTGCCACGGGCGGTTAGCGGGACAGCCGTTTCTACGGCTCTCCCTGGTCGGCGGGTTAACAAGGTCCTTTTGGCACTGGTTCGACGGAAGCCTTCACAGACGAAATGCATCGCAGCACCATCCACTCGAGCTCTGGTTATACGCTGGCTGATCCCGAAACGCGACCGACAAGCGGTCACTAGACGGGTTTTACACCATGCGTACGTAACTATTAAGTAATCTGTGGTAATACAGTAGTCACTAACCAGACGGGCAAGCCCTACCAGTGGAGCATTTGGAAGCTCGAAAATCCGTTAGTCGCCTCTTACGACACCCACCGGAGGGGAGGGGCGGAGCTAATAGTATTCTTTCTCCGTCTCCGCACGGATGGAACTTTGATCTGGGTGGGGCGTGGGGCTTGCTTGTACTTGCTGAGTACTGTTTAAAGTAATCTGTGTTATACATATTATTATGTACTATCGCGAACTAACTCGATTGTACCCATAGGTACAACAGATACATGTAATCTGAGGAGTTCCACCATCAGAAACTACTCCGTCATACTGGTCAAGTGGTCACCATCACCACACATAAAAATGTCGACAATTTTTTTTTACTTTGTATTAATTTTGTTTTGTTGTCTGTACACTACCAACTCGAAGCGGGGCGCGCCGGGCGCGCGCGAGACATACCGCGAGCAGAGGTATAACGAAAAAGCGTTAGGTAGGTATGCCGATATTCCGAAGCACGAAGGAGTTCGAGATGAAATTTTTTTGGTCACCCATCCGATGACCGGCCTTTGCGAAAGTTGCAACTGCGCCATCGAGCTCTTCGTCCATCGCACAAAATTCGCACGTCATTATTGCTATCTCTATAGGTAGGTACCTTCGAAGGTAGGTACACATTTGTTTATTACTTAGCGGAGATAAGAGTCAATTAATACTCATATGATAGGCATGTAATTTACTTATGAACACTTTGCATTGAAAAAATCGTACCGAACGAACGTGTGTGCGTGCGTATGCCTCCCGTCCGCTTTCGGTCGCCTGCCCGCGTCCGCCCGCTTCTACCGCAACTATTGTTTTTGTGTTTTATTCATTTAAATATCGTGCATGAATACGGCACAAATTTATAAAGTCTATTTTTCATGCATTTAAGATATTGAATATGTGAACTCACAACATTGTAATATTTTTTTAAAGCGTTTGTAGCTTGAAAGAACAAAATAATAAAAAATCTTAAAATTGCGTGGCCTAATTTGGCACAAAATTATTTAATGGGCTTATGTAAGTGATCTGAGATGGGAAGTAGATATTTAATCAATTGTAATTTTTTATTTGCACTGTTTTTACATACTGACCCTAAGACAGTTTGCACTGGACGAAGATGACACAAACTATGTTTGCACACTCCACAGGCTATCCTAGATATGATACCATCATTATTTTAAACTTTAAATTTATTTTGCCACTTTTGATTTGAATAAAAAAAATCAACCACAAATCATCAAATAAATCATTTGACTTTTATTATTATTTTATTTCTGTATATTATTTTATTTGAATTGCAAATATTTTAGTAACTTTTGACAACTGTAACTTTTCACAAACTTTTCTTTTTTCCTCTATGGCATGGACTACCATAGAGAAGTGAAGTTTACAAGCTCCACAGATTAAGTTAGGCCGCTGCGCTGTGGTTATAATACTGTTTTGACATATTTTTGAATATTTAGTACAACAATTTTTAGTAATTAATTTTGTATTTTTATTATAATGTAATTTAATTGGTATTTGACATTTTGGAGTATTAATTTTGTATTTTTATGTGTATGTAATTAATTGGAATATTTAGTCATTGTCATTTAAAGTTATTTGCATGCTACATTGTCAGCTGAGAAAGAGAAGAAAACTAGAATAAGACCAAAAATGTACCTTTCTCAAGCGCAAATTAAATATATTTCATTTCATTTCATCGAATTGCTGAAAAAGCAAGTGACAGATGTGACACAAAATGCAATAATAAGCTTTATAGGTACGACTGTATCCACAAGCAAAAAAAAAATAACTTTAGAATTTTTTAAACTTATGACCTCAAAATAGCCTAGCGCTATCGGTCTACATTCTGCATAGCATAGAGGAACTAATGTGTATGTGGCGACATCTACCATCGACCGCCACAACATGAACTAACACACGTAAGTTCAACCACTACATAATAGATGGCATTAAAGAAACATTTTATGTTTCGGTATCCAATTACAAACTTCAAAGGTATATTTTTTTTCTATTGGTTACTGATATGTATAAAAGCTCTTACGAATGAAAGGTTAGTTAAAGGGTAACTAAAAAAAACAAGATTATTTGGATTACTTTTCTAATTCTATACTTAAGTATTTATTTACAACCATCAGTCTAAGATAATAAGCAGATTACACTAATGTTTTTGTTTAAATTAAATGGAGAATAATGTACAACCAACTGATAAAATCAAAGCGTCAGGGATAGCTCAAAACCGCGTAAGTAGCAGCGCGTAAGTGAATGCCACGCAACCTTTCTTAAAGGTAGATAAAGCAAAACAAGTGCCATTATACCTTGATTGGCGTACTTTTTAGAAAATAACTTCATTGTTATTATTATGTAAGAGCCAAAACAATTGATATGTTCTAATAGGCACGTGAAATCACTGAGTAAATAAATAAATATTCAGTTCTCCTTCCTCCTCTTTCATCCTAAAAAAAAATGTGTTCTACACTTACGCGGTACTGACCACAAATGTTTTTTTCACGCTTTTGTAATATCGCCGCGCGCGATGAAATGTTTTAAAATTTTTACCTTCGATTAATAATAGTAGGTAGGCAGGTACTAGATTCCAGAAAAGCGCTTCAAAAACAGTCTGATATATTAAACCACAAATACTCTTTTGTGGTCTTATTTCAAATTAGGAAGGTCGATTACAGTATCTACATTAATAAAAATCAATTGCCACATGTATTAGCATCACTTGAGAACGGCTAAACAGATTTGGAGGATTTATTTTTTGTTGTATTCGTAATTGTCAGGACAATGTTTGTATCAAAAAAGTAGTCTACTACCTACTATTATTGATGGAAAACAATTTACATTTTTTTGCCAGAAAATGATAAATTACATTTTATATCTCATACCAAATAATTTACTAGTTCATACGAAAATCAAATCATTTCACAAATAGAGTAGCTTTAAACAAGAATAGTTCTCCCTTCTTACATTACAATGGTTTTACAAATTCGCTATAATGAACATATAGTTTTTTACATTGTACATAGTACAGTATTTGTCATAAAACATTAAAACTAGCAAGTTCTAGTATGTATAAGGGTAAAAGTTCGTATTATCCACCCTTCTTCCACTTCTCTCCAGGAGTGTATTCAGTCATAGGCCTGCCAGAAATACCACATGTGCCAATGCCTACCCTGCCTGTTAAATTGTCCGGTGAAGCAAATATACTCTTGTTACGTACACCAGGCTTTTTTGCAGCTTTCGAATGGAAATTAAGCCACTTGTTCTTTTCACTTTCCCTTTCCTCTTCAATTTGTTTAAATCTCTGTTGTTTCTTTTGTTTCTTCTTTTTCAAATATTCTCTATTGTAGCCTTTGCCATGTCTGCAATCATAAATAAATATAATAAATTTCAAGACAAATGTCACAACTATCTGGAATTTGTGCCACAAAAATAAGTGATTTAACAATATTATGTAAATCTAAATCATCAGGTTGATTTATTAATTTATTAGATTACACAACAGACATTAATCTTAACAGAATTATAAATACATAATATGTTAAACAAAATTTTATACTAGACTAATGTCCTGAATGTATTTACGCAATTAGTTTGTTGTTAAGCTGTTAAACTTATTTACATATAAATGTTTGCATTTACAAGGCTTTGTTTTTGACAATTTACTGTAAACTATAAGAAACTGCTATTAATTTCAAATAGCTTTATTTACTTTTGTTTTTGCACAAAGGTCTTAGGTATAAAAAGTTCAAAGAACCCCAGTAAACATTATAACAATTTTATATTAATTCATTGATTCATCCTTCATCATCACAACTTAAATTGTAATCATTATAATATATTATTTAAATTAGAGTAATCAATCAAATTGTAAATAACTACTTGTAATTACAAACTAGAATTATAAATAACATAACATTGACAACAATTATCAGACATTATTATTGACAGACTTATCATAAAGACTCTTGCAGTAAAATACCCTACAGCGCATACTGCGCCTATAGTCTAATCATTAATTCACTGGAGTAATCTGACGTTTACAGTGTTCCCAGTTTCAGATGAACAGAAAATAGTGTTGTGACAAGAAGATTGACATCAATTAGGTACTCACTCATTCATTCTCATAAAGTTCTGAATCAAATCACATTACTCATTTTATTTACTTTATTTAGAAAACTCCTAGGCCAGTTTTGTTTAATCGATATAAAAATATTAGCATTGGTACCTTTAAAGGCCAAGAAATAATAACTTTGAAAAGGCGAATTTCTCGAATTAAGGGTCTTTCAAATAGAGCGGGTCGATGTTAATAATCTGTGGCGGCCATTTTGTTTTGGCGGCATCTGTTAAGTCTGTTGTTTCTTATTCAGTCACTGATGCCAAATCACCATGGCAAGTTACACGGTTCAGCAGCATGTGCAAATGATAAAACTTTATTATCAAAATGAGTGTTCGTTAATGATGATTGACAATTTCTTTTGGCTTGAATTGAACAATATGGACGTGGACGTCATGTGGTTCCAGCAAGACGGCGCTACGTGCCACACAGCGAACGACACAATGGACATTCTGCGTGATCGGTTTGAGGGTAGGGTTATCTCTCGCAGAGGTGACGTGAATTGGCCACCGAGATCGTGTGATTTGACCCCGCTAGACTTTTTCTAGTGGGGTTTTCTGAAGTCACAGGTCTATGCCAATAACCTACAATCGACCGTTGCCCTGAAAGTCAACATAACGCAGGCCATCGCTCAGATTCAGCCGGATCAATGCAGCAGAGCCATTGGAAATTGGACCTCTCGGATTCGTGCCACCATTCGAAGCCGCGGCGGACATTTGAACGATGTTATATTCCATTCATAATGGCATTAATGGGTCTTTCAAATAAAAAACAAATTTCGTTAATATCTCACACACATCTTGTTCATAGCCCACTAATAGCATCATAGCTCAGGGACTGTTTATGTACTATGTAAGAGAATTATATTTATTATTGAACTTGGAAATTTGTTATTGGCCTTGTGGGCCGCCCTGCAGAGTGAGGTTAACTAATGCTGCGTTTGTTTTCACGCTGCACCAGTTATCTTCGCGTCTGGACTTCATTTCCACTTAACATCAGGTGAAAAAAAAACCATAAGGGCCAGTGATCATTAAAATTTTGAGGCGACTTTACTATTCTTATGACCTAGTCTTAAACTTTTTGTATCACAGTCCATAGGTAACCCTGGTGTATTAAAATATGACACAATTCAATGTCATCATGCTGTTACTCACTTGCTCTCATCACCATCTAAAGGCCGCTTTAAGCTGGAAGCCAGAGGTTTCATGTCTTGCAAAGACACTACTTCTAATGTTGTGTAACCATCAAACTTTACTTTAGCACTATCTTCGCCAATTTCCTCAATGAGTGCTTCATAAAATCTGAAAGATTAAATAGATTAGTACCTAAGTATGTATATAAAAAAAATACAAATCTATTAATTTTAAACTTAATTTCATTCAATAGTTCTGTTCCAATTTAAACAAATACTTTATACAGCACTTCTTTTAAATATTATTACTATTTTTAGTTATCAATTTCAATTTATGTTATTTCTTATGTTTACAGGAATACTACAAAATAAAATGTATCAGTGACTGTTCATAGTAACAATGTCACTGTTCAAGTCTATAGTTTAAGTTTACAGAACAACAATAAACTAGAAGGTTTTAAATATGCTTGCTTAACTATGCTTGTTACTTACTTACTTATTAGCAAGCACAGTTATGTAAATATGTTTTATCATTTGAGGTATTATAATGAGTTACAGATTGTCTATGTAATTATGCTTGTGACATGTAGAGGACAATTTGTTAACTATTATTGGCCATTATAATATTATGCAATAATTTATTATCTTAAGCTTAGGTTACTAAGATACAGTTAATTGGCACTTATTATCATATATTTTCACAATTAAAAGCATAAAGCGATTGCTACTGGGTATAGGGCTTCTTAAATTAGTTAAAATACAATATGTAAACAAGATTGTTTACAATAGGTATGTAAACATATATAATAATATATATGTTTACATATTATAAACAATAACAACAACAATATATACATAATATTGTAAACAATCTTGTTTACTCTTACACTATCTTAATGATAACTCAGATGAGTTATCATTAAGATAGTGTAAGTAGCAGTGTTCTCTTTTTGGTTTCAATTTAGTTTTGTAGTGGCATTACTAAAATGCTGTGATACAAGCTGAGAAGATACCCATTCAGTATCATAAATTGTTGATCAAATGTTTTATTTGTCCTATGGTGTGATAGTGAATAAATGTTTTTCTATTCTATTCTATTTATATAGATTAAATGATAGATTATCTTGCATTGCATATACCATGCTTTAATAATAACAAGATCAATAATTTAGCAATGTGGAAATAATATTAGGTTGGGGAAAGAGTCTTTTCGCATATAGTATGTATGAACTTGTAATAAAATCTCTTTGGCTATACTATTTGTATCTGGCTGGTTTTGGTATCATTATAAGTTTAAATTCTAAAGAAAATTCGAATTAGGAAACCATGTGATTTTCATTTGTTTTTCTTACTGTCAAGATGAGTGAATCTAATGAAGAAATTCGATGCATTTTAATATTTTGCTACAAAAAAGGTAAAAATGCAACGCAAGGCGTGAAAAAAATTTGCGATGAAAATAGACCTAGTGCAGTGTCTGTGAGAGTAGCAGAAACTTGGTTTAAGCATTTTCAATCCGGATGTCAAAGATGCATGTTGCTCTAGTCGCCCTATCACAGATAAAATAAATGCCATTTTTGAAAAAGTGGAGTAAGATCGGCATATCAGTAGTTACGACGTAGCTGAAGAACTGGGAATTGACCACAAAACCGTTTTGGCGCATTTGAAAAAACTAGGTACACAAAAAAGGTCAATATTTGGGTACCTCAAAAGCTCACTGAAAGAAACCTAACAAACCGTGTGCTCATTTGTTATTCTTTATTATGGCGTAATGAAACCGAACCATTTTTGAAGAAGCTGATAAGTGATGGAAGTAGATCACGTAAGACAAGAACGTGCGAAGAAGGTCGTGGTCAAAGGCCGGTCAAGCTTCACAGACTGCGGCGAAACCAGGGTTAACTCGCAACAAGGTGATGCTGTGTGTGTGGTGGGATTTGAAGGGCATTATTTATTATGAGCTGTTACCAGCAGGCAGGATCATTGATTCTATTCTAAACTCAACTGCGAGCAACTGATGAGATTAAAGCAAGAAGTTGAGAGAAAGCAGCCGGAATTAATCAAAAGAAGGGGTGTGGTTTTTCATCATGATAACGCTAGACATCACACATCTTTTAGCTACTCAGCAAAAATTAAGAGTTTGGCTGGGAGGTGTTATTGCATCGCCGTATAGACCTCCAGATTTTCACCTGTTTCGGTCTCTTTGGAATTCTTTGAGCAGTGTCCGGTAAACATCACGAAAGAACTGCCAAAACCACTTGTAGCAGTATTTTAATCAGTAGTCCCAAAATTTCTATAGCAATGGGATCATGTCCCTACCTACAAGATGGCAAAAAGTTATCGAACAAAATGGCAGTTACATACATTTTATTTAAGGGTGTACCGTCCGTAAGTGACAAGTGTCATATGTTTTATTTGAAATGTCGTCGTCCATATTTATTTGATGCCGCGCGGCCATACTAATTTTGTATGGGGAATTTAAGGTGCTTAATAAAAAAATATTATTTAAATAACCACTTGATGAATCAAAAATGTAGTCTAGCAATTTGTAGTTTATCCATTGATGATTGTTTAGACAAAATCAGAGGTACAATAATTTAGATAAACTATAAGAAATCTACTAAACGCCGCCACTCGTTTTCATGATCTTTGCCCAACTTTAAATGATATTGTAGAAAAAACTATTGCGTGTTATGAATTTATGGTTCTGACAAATTGTAAACACGTTTCCTATGATACTAAATATATATTTTGTTCATTTAATACGATAGTATTTTCAATTATATTTACTTAACCGTAACTGCATTTTTGGCATATTTTGGTCGGCCCACCCTTAAATGTAAATAAACTAAATTAAAAAATGTTTTGAATTTTCTTAAAAAATGCTAAGAACCTTTTTCCCCAACCTATTACTTTGTTTCATGTTGTTTTCGTGGTATTATTAATAATATAATATTAAACGTAAACTCGAGAGGTATCTCTTTTTATAAAATTTCATTAGAAATGGAACAAACAGAATTAACTTACGTGCTGTCTGATCTCCATTTGGCTAGGCACTTTTCGCCGACATGCCACCTGATAAATTGTGAAGATTCTCCATCGTCATCCTCCGCTGCTATCAGGGACGCTGTAACATCATCATCATTACTAGAACTATGAATATTAGACACTTTGGAATCACCATCTTGAGTTTTTATTAGATCTTGTGTCAATTCAATTACTTCTTCTAAGTCCCCTTTGAGCTTCAGCAACTCCTCATTTTGTGGATCAGTAAGTAATGCTGCCTCCACCTGAAATCAAAATGAAGAAATAATGTGTAGTATGGCATTTTTTGTGACGAAAATACAACGAAACAGAAAGAGACGCGATGCTGGTAACTTTACGAACCTGTTGCAACTGCAACGTATAGTTTCTTAAGTCCTCAGCCATTTGTTACAACTAGATAATATTTTAAGAGTAAATTGTAACAAGCACTTTCCAGTTGGTATACAACACAATAATAAAAAGATTATTAAGCGTGCTTGATACGTTTGTGTGCACCTTGTCTTGTCTTGTCTGTCTTTCTTTCTTTCCTTCCTTCACAGTTCACACCATACCATAGACTATTTATATGTCAAGGGAGGTTCGAACGATACTTTCGATACTGAGTAGGTATCGATACTTTTGATCGCGATACCCGATACTGAGTAGGTACTCGTTTTATTGAGTTAACTTGCAGAAAGTCTTTAAAGCAAGACGTCTACAATGCTTAATGACTAAAATGCAGATAGCCTAACTTGCAGAACGTCTTTGAAGCAAAACGTCTACAATGCTTAATGACTAAAATGCAGTGTGGTTACGTCACGTTTTATAGTAGAAGGTAGGTATTTAGTGTCTTTACCTTTTAAGAAAAGGCAAAGGGACCAAGCTATACAGCCTATTTAGTGGATCATTGCATGTTGGAATAATAGCAACAAACATGGTTGGTTATATTTTCATTCATTTTAATTTCCAAAGAGATAGGCAAAGGTACGATTACTATACAGTTTTCTTCGACATTATAAAATCTGAAGGCATAAATTTTTTATTATGTTGTAGTTTTAGTATTTGCATTTTTGAGCCACATTGGTATGATTACTTTCCTCTTTGGCCACATTTTAACAGTTTCATGAATTAGAAAGTTCTAAAAATAAAGTATGTAATATATAACTACTACTACTAATACGCTAGCTTCTTGAGTACTTTCCCACGAGGGTTTGACCTGCACAGGGCTTGATACCGGTACCAAAAATACCGGTAAATAACGGTAAATACAGGTATTTTTTATTACGATACCTCGGTATCGGTACCTTAACGAATACCGGTAATACAGACCTTGATATAGTACCGGTACTTTAGTTAATACCGGTACCAACTAAAGTACCGGTACCGAGGTAATAAATGAAAATACCGGTATTTACCGGTATTTTTGCTACCGATATCAAACCCAGGCGCCACCCCGGACCCGATTACTCTACTCTTGCGCTCGCACTTATGTAAACGCCTATTTGCTCTCGGTATTAGAACACCCACATTTCACCGATATTAAATGGTCAATGCTGCATAATTGATACCGGTAGCAACTCGAGTATCGGTATTGTATCAAGTTAATTGGAACCGGTATCTGCAAAGTTTTGGTATATTAATACCGGTATCAACTAAAGTACTGGTACTATATCAAGGTCTGTATTACCGGTATTCCAAGCCCTGGAGCTGCACCACATATTAGGTTAATTAATTAGGTTCTTTCTATTATTTTACGCGTTTGCAGGTCCAATTACTCGATACCCGAAGCCGATACTTCGAACCCTAATTCAAGGAAGGAATAGAGAAAGAGATGAGAATAATAGACAAGATAACCCATAGACAAATAACAAAAGCTACAGAAACCGGATTAAAATAGCAACACAAATTCATCAGTTCGCACTATTTTATCTAATGAACCTAAGTGATGTATTGAAAAGAGATCGATTGTCCTTTTTCTTTCGTTATTTCGAAGGTGTCACAAGATTTGTTTGTGACGTCATATTTGAAGTAATGTGGTGACTTTATCGACTTTATTATCGATCTAAATAATTGAAAACAACAACATAGTATTTCTTTTGTCACTATATTTATTAAACATGTATGTTAATTTGACAATAAATACACAATAATACAACCCAAACCATCAATTGCACTATTAAACAGCAAACTCATTGAAAAGAAACAATTTTAATGAATTTTAATAATGAAAGAAACAATACTCGCATAATACTAGTCTTTACTTAAGATTTAAAAAAAGAAAAGAAAAGTAAACCTTAATAAAATCTTAGTGATATTTATTTAAAGATGGGCTTGGGCCAGTATGTATACAAAAAAAGGTTAAATCATCATTGAAAAAACAATACGCTATCAATTTTAGCAATTGCACAGAATTTGTTATCAGAAAATATGATTTCGTAAATATTAACATTAATTTCAATATTTGATTTTTTAGAATCAAGTTTTGAATATGTCTGAGTATATTGTCATCTGTGCCAAGCGTTTCTGCAAATAAATAATTTCTTATTATAATAAATGTTTAATAGGTTCAAAATATAAATCAAAAGCTTTTTACTAATTAAATTACTAACCGGACTTCGGTGCGCGATGGTTTGGCAATATAAAAATATCTGTTGGTATATCCTGAAATTGCATTATTCTTTATTTTTATGTACATGTCTTCGTGTTTTTCTGAAGAGTTTCTTGAATCTGCAGACCTGTGCTATATTTTCCTTCACAGGCACATTAGCACTTCTTGTAATACCTACTGTAAAATCAAGTTTTGACGGTTCACCGTTTAAGTTAGGTTTCTTTGCAATTAATTGCTAACATGAATTGATTGAATTAATACATATTATACCATTTCATCAGATCCATCCATAATAAATAATGTAGGAACGACATTTTCTTTAAGTCGCTTTCATTTCACATTTCCCTTACATACAAATGAGTCCATAGTAAAATGCTTAGAACAAAATGTGATTTAATGCCTTTTTGAAGTCTATTTATATTATTTTTCCATTCGTTTTTGGCATGGACATTAGTGCATGGTCTTTAAAAAATCTGAAAAATAAAAGTATCGATATATCGATTTAGAAAAGTATGCACATTGTTTACGTCACTATACATGATATAGATAATCCGATGCCATTTCTGAATTATTGCTAATCTGCTATAAAAATTGAATTAAGGGCTGGTTTTGCTATAAAATGGTTCTACCAAAATACCGATAGTCCATGACTATTTTGTTTTCGAGATTATTAGAAATTGTAGCCCCCAACTACAAAAGAAATAGTGCCACATAGACCAACACACCCACTATTTCTAGTAATCCAAAGCATTCGTGCAATCTAGACAGAAATACTATTAAAATCTGAAATAATTATGAGATACTAAGACAATGTTATTGTCCGAAGTTATTGACAGTCGATACTATTAATACGCGAACAAGTCAAATATATCTAAAATGAACTGTCAGCTTTTAAATCAATGTACAGACAACAGCACGTCAACCTACCACAAAATGTCAAATTTGGTCAATGAATTTTGAACTGTATGGATTGGGTTTAAGGATCAATGTGGATTAGAGAAATTTGACAGTTTTGGGTAGGTTGACCTGCTAGCGTGTGTACTTCTGATTTTGGCCGGGGCTTGGCCGGGCAAAAGGACTCGAGATTTTATTTTTCTGATGACCGAATGACATAACAATACAAAAAATAAAAACTAAGTGTCAACCATTTGTCGCACTCCAATCTCCTTTTCTAGCCATAAGATAGGACGGAACTAAACATAGTTGCACGTTTTTCATTTTAACCTTCCTTCTATAGCTTTAGTTATTGTTCTGAGGTTTACGCCGCCACTGAAAAAAAAATATATCTAGTAATTAGAGATAGAAAATCAAATTATGCTCAACAAACTATTTGAATGAAGTAATTTAGCATTTTACGTCACCTAATGAACATCTGACATGTTATGGTTTAGTTTAGTTAGTCAAACTTGCGAATAACTAATTATGTGAAACTTGCGTTAAAGGTTTAGATCTTTATTTATTTCTTGTTACTACACTTCTTGTTTGTGATTAAAATACGATTGAGAATGCTATATATACCTAATATGCTATATAAATACCTAATAATCAGTTTTACAACTGATCTGTTAACTGTTGAAAGTACTAAATAATAAAAGACTCATTTTCATACCACTCATTCTTTTATTTAAGAAATTAATAAACCATATATAGCAGTTAAATGTGTACACTTTGGTTAACTGTGGAACACCCTGTGGTTAATAGTGTACTATATTATGTGTATTGTGACTAGTGTGGACACAGTTAGCCAATCCCCATTTTTTTTTAAACTCATCTGCAAAAAATTTGAAGTAAAAAAAAAAATTTTTTTTCAACATTGTGTTTTTGTAATTTGTTCGCAACAAAATTTGCGTTAAAAATTATATAAACATTTAATCTGAAGTAAATTCAACATTTATTAAATGCAAATATGTAGCCAATAAACCACTACTTTGTACCTTGCAGATAATTATATATTTTGAATTACCAATTACGCGCTATGATGATCAGAAAATTAGGTGGTTAATTGTTGGACCACTCACCCTACTCGAGCGATCGAGGTGGATAAAGCAGGATAAAGGCAATGATAAGGTGTAGATAAAGTAGTACCACAGGTACCTAGTATGTACACAAGTGATTGAGTGGTTTAGTGATCTCAAGTTAACCAAGACCAAACCAATGATATTATTTATGTAAAAAGAGGGTATAAACTTTAATAAACAGTAAATTGTAAAAAAAAGGATTTTTATTAATGTATAAAAATAATGTTAATACATTTACAGCATATCACTATTTAGCCAAGGTTAATTTACAAATAAATAATAGGTATTACATTACTTACGTATAATATTATTTCAAGTTTGAAGTATTAATTATTATACAGTCAGGCGGTGAACACGATACTGCATATTATGTTTACGCTGGCTAGGTAGCTTAGTGCTCAAGACAGAAACACGTAAATTGGCATTGTAAAGACGAAAAAATAAATAGTTATAGATCTTAATAGTTAATAATGTCCTAATTAAAATACATTATAACTTTCTATCAACAGGTTGCCAATACAATGCATGTTAATTAATTAGTATTGCCGGCAGTTTCACGTAAATAATAATAAAAGATTGTAATTAGAATAATATTGACATCTTTTTTAGTTACTGTTATTTATTTTTATAAAACTTATAAAAATATTTGATGTTAGAAAGATATTTTGATGTCCAATCATAAAATTTTCAGTACACCAAAGGTTTCGAGTTCAGGGTTTCACTAACCCTTAAAATATTTTGTATAAAATCTTTATAGACTTTTAACAGTTTCTAGTAAAATGAAGTCTTGCCCAGTAACTGTATTTAATTTACTACTTCGGCCTCTAAAAGAAGTGGTGCACGACGAATGGTATCTTTATTAAAGGTTAAAATATTTTAATCTATATATTAATAGCGTAAGCCGAATTTGTCCCAGTGAATAAGGGACGATAGCTGCACATAAAAAAAATCGGTTATGGTCTCATTTTGAAGAGCTCTAGCCGTAGATGTGCAGAAAAATAAAGAAATCTGTGATAGGTTTCGAAATTCCTAAAAAATCTGTTGAATAAACGCGAAGTTTTGCGGGCGACCCACTAGTATTTATTATGAAACTAATAATATTCTCATAAAACTTGTGGTTATTCTTTCAAACATAAAAACCACATCGGTAATCATACCAATGTGGTGTTTAATGAACCAAATTATAATACACAACTGATATCAATCAGTTGTGTAATTCTAATTACTAGTGGTCGCCCAGTGGTCGAAATTCGACCGTAATTTTGTTAAGGCTGCACGGATTGTATCTTACGCAATGAAAAATTAAAAAAGATAGAATGTGAGTTTGGATTGGCATTGACAGATTTCGGCCGTTCCTTTTTCATTTTTGAATTTTTTAAAAAGAGTATTAAATGCGTGTGTGTCAAATAGGTAGGTACATTAAGCGTGTGAGTCCAATTCATGGTAGTGTGTGTAATGTTTGTTTTATTGATTTAATGTATTTTTTTATGCATAAGTTAAAAAAAAAATTAACATTCTGTACTCCTTCTCTATATAAACTATGTGTGCGAAATTTCATACTCCTCCGTCCGCGCAATTTTCGTAAAAACGGGTACAAAGTTTTGCTTCACGTATTAATATATAGATATTAATGTTGTTGTGAGTTTGTTGTTTGTTGTTGTGAATATGTTTAAATATCAGTGTCTTGTAAGAACAATTTTTTTATTATAGTTGAGCACAACTCTTTCACCCGAACTCTTACGCATACGCATTTTATACCTAAGACTAGACACTGCCGGCGAAAGTTCTATTTTAAAATCAACGATAATTAATAATGCTAATGAGCCATTCATACATTTTTGTTTTTTATTCAATTATAATTTTTATCTCATTTATATACCTTTAAAAAACAATTACAAAAATAAGGAGGTGAAGATATTGAAACTGACTCTTATATTTTGATTTGCATTTCAGGTAACAAGATTCATATTATAAGATTATTAAACTTAGTAAATGCGAAATAGAACATCATGAATTTTCATCACTTTTATCAACTTAGCAGAAAGACGTCCTGTTATAGATAAACCTACTATATTTGGGATTTTCCCGTTCGCGACCAGTGGCTGAAGCGATTTTTGCAGTGTGCCCAGTGCGAGTTTTTTTTCACTTTTCCCTATTAGTTTGTATGAGATCAATGATATTTTAAAGGTAGGTAGGTATAATGGTAGACGTTACGTTGTTTAAAACATTTAGTTCAAAATTATATAGCATATTACATTTCATTTTATTATAAATTTTACCATACTTATTATTATTTTACTATAAATTTATTTTCATGAATGTTCATTATTTGAGTTTTAGTTAGATAGCATAATATTACATAGTTTAATTTGTTGATAAACATGCTGTGAGCATATCTTTGTGGAGTTATGACATACCAATGTTTCAATTTCATTGCATAATCGTTTTAATCATGAGTTTTTATTATAATTCCTAATAAAAAATATATTTAGGCACACAAAACAACCGCAAAAATGCTTTGAATTTTTTGTTCGAATTTTGAATGCAGCGGCAGCAGAGATACACTTTTAAAATAATATTTATTTCAATTTGTCAAATGTAAAAGGGACAGCGTAATGAAAACAATAAGAACGAAAAAGAAAGCTAGTTGTTATTTTTCTAAAGCAAAGTTAAAGTACACGGCTGCCTTCTTTTGTTCTGCATGTCTTCAGGGGCGATAGTAACGTATCTACGTACCTTTTCTACTTATATAATATGATTGTATGAGATCGAAGCGGTCTACCTATCTTGAGACCAATGAAACTTGTCACCAGATAGCGCGGCGCTACTTCGGTAAAAAAAACTATCACTCAACACTGTGATCGTCGAGTCGATTTTGATTGGAGTCTTACTAAGTAAACAGGTTTGAAAAGGGTCCCGGAAGAAACACTAATCAATATAAGCGACTTTGGATGCATAATACAAATTAAAAAGGATTGCTCAACAGACGTTTTAAAACTTATTTACTAACTGGTCCTACTATGTCACTGGCACTCAACACACTGATTATTGTTTAACTATCGACGCTGACGAGATGGGTCTGCAGCGTGGACTGGTGGTAGCGGCGGCGCGACGCGAAGTCTTCGTTGTCATCGTTCAGTCTCTCTTGCTCCATGGATATGTTGGCGTGCACGGGGGTGACCACCAGCTGCTCATAGTCTAGTGGTCGTTTTCTTAAAAAAAATAAGACTCGGGTTTAAGCAATTTTTAACTGTTGTGTATTCTATAAGATATCTATAAAAACGGCAAAAAAATACCCGTTTGTTGTATGGGAGCCCCCTCAAATATTTATTTTATTCTGTTTTTTAGTATTTGTTGTTATAGCGGCAACAGAAATACATCATCTGTGAAAATTTCAACTGTCTAACTATCACGGTTCATGAAATACAGCCTGGTGACAGACGGACAGACGGACGGACGGACGGACAGCGTAGTCTTAGTAATAGGGTTCCCGTTTTACCCTTTGGATACGGAACCCTAAAATTTAAGGAACATTTAAATTATTACATTCTGTCGTTAAATTATCTCTAACTCTTTCTTAATGTTTAGGTAGGACAAGCCATTTGAACAGGCGCGGAGTAAGATGCCAGATGTAACACGTTAACGCAAACTAACTCACATTCACTCAAATGGATGAGCTCAATCTTGTATGGGTACCCGTGGGAAAGCCTGTGCCCAGCTGTGGGACTTATTTATAAGCTGTTAATACCAATTGTAAAACTTATGCTTAGTATTAGATATAGGATCCCTCCCACATCTATAAGGGACAGCAGTCAGCCCGTGACCGCGGTCGATGTCACTCGGTCAAAATGTCGGGTATTTAAAAAGGTCTAGAATAATAAACTAATTAAATATTTATAAAATTTATAAAATACAGTGAAAAAATTAAACGCCTACCCGAACCAGCCAGGAATCGAACCTGGGTCATCCGCAATCGGGGCGGCTGCACTAACCGCTATGCTACCGGGAAGGCTGACGTAAGTGCTGAATTTTGCCACTGCTTTTTGTTATTTTTGAGTGCTAATAGCGGCACAGTGCGCCATATATCCAACGGTCATTGCAAACGATGGCTATGCATAATATATACTATTATAAAACTACTTTGCACCGTTTTTACGCTGCACCAGGTCGTCTTCACGTCTTTTTTTATTTTTATATCTTACGGTTAAGCGCCTTCATCTCACCTGATGTTAAGGATAATAAGGCCGGTGGAAGCGCACTTCACCCGGAATCCTCAACTACTGAGGCACTGGCTATCTTATCTGTAGCTGCCGGAACAACAATGCTACAAACATTGATGTTATAGCGACATATTTAGATAAAATGGTAGTAACCAGGCGGACCAACAAGCCCTACCGCCGACCAAACCGAGTACACAAACATGCAACCCCCGCTGGGAATCGTCTTAACCAATAGACCTCAGAGGCGGTTTCATTTCCACTTAAAATCAGGTAGAGTAGAGTCACTTGCTGGCTGTCTATTAAAAAAGTACATACCCAATAGCGTGCAAGAAGGACACCTTCAGCCACCTGAAGAATCGGAACTCCGCGGCGCGGCCGGGCTTGACGGCGGGGTTGGCGGCGCCGATGTAGAACCACAGCAGCCACAGCAGCGACAGGCAGCCGAGCGCGTACGCCCACTTCACCAGGAACATCAGCAGCAGCTTTATGGCCACCTATGAACCGCATTGCACATAAGTAATATAGTGTCATTCTACACGTGAAATGGCAACAATAAACATTATGCAATACTGAGGCGGTAGCCAAAGTAACATTAAGAAAACGATAGCGAAGTTCGAAAAGAATTAACCACGTGATTTAGCGCGGCTTACGTCAATCCCATACATTTTATTCTTTTCGAACTTCGCTATCGTTTTGTTAATGTTACTTTGGCTAAGCCTTACTTCCTTATCGTCAAAGAGACAACGAAGAAACGAAATTCTCTTACAATAATCATTACATTAATTCAAATTGTAATCAGCACTAAGGCCACAAAGTCTAAATTGAATGTTTTATTTTTGACCTTAAGAATTAGTACAAATTATCCGTAACGAAAATATCTAGGTATCTAAAAGGCTACCACTTTATTTGAGTACCAGTTTCTTAAACAACAACCCTCATACATACTTTCTGAGCGCGTGGTACAATGGTATAAACAGAGCGTCGAACAAGCTGCCGGATGAAATAGTCTCAGCCCATTTTTTTTATCTGTTTAAGTGATGTACACACGGCGGCAGATCAACCTGCCCAAAACTGTCTACAATCTATTTTGAACTTTATAGTTTGGTTTTAGGGATCAATATTTATTGGAGAAATTTGACAGGTTTGGGTAGGTTGATCTGCCGCCGTGTGTACTTATAGTAGGTAGTTTAAAAAAATATATTTTCATAAAATAAAATACTTTTTATAAACAATCCTTAAACCATCGAGGTTATTATGGCGTGCTGCAGTAAGTTCATTGCGAAATCATGGCTGCGATTGTGAATGTACAATTTTTTTTCTAGTTAATTGGTAAATGTAACAGGCAATTAATAGACCCAAAGTATGGATGTTGTAAAGTGTACTTTTTGATTTGTTTTTAAAACTTTTATTCTTTAGATTTTATTGATGTATCCTGTTATAGTAATATCTACTTAGTTTAATAGTATCACAGGAAGGAGCAAGTACTTATAGCACGGGTTTTCCCAGTTTAAGTACTAGCTGCACGTATTAATGTACATATCCTAGAATAAGTATGATGTATTATCAATCATCATAAATATAATAGATAAAGATAAAGATACTTTATTTGTTCGAGGCATGTGTACATAGGTGTCAGGCTAAATTTATAGTTTCAACATGTCGTACCTTTGCGGTGTACAAATTATAAAATCGAATGAACTTCAGTAAGATAAAAATTAAATAAACACAAATGAAACTAGACTTAATTAGGCACTTATTAAAAATATGTAGCATAGCATGTATTGTAAAAGTGTTTTAATTATATGTACTTTACTTCACTTTACTAAGGTACTCGTATTAAAGCAGTCAATGTGTCTTTTAATCACAGACATAGATTTGGCGCTGCGACACAAGTTCATAATTAATAATTGGTATATGGACTTAGATTAACAATAACAACAATTATTTTATTATTAAGGAGGAGCTCGATGGCGCAGCGCCCGGTCTGCGAGTGTTGCGGTTAAGCAACTTTCGCAAAGGCTGGTCATCGGATGGGTGACCAAAATTTATCATCTCGAGCTACTCCGTGCTTCGGAAAGCACGTAAAGCAACGGGTTGACCCGTTGTCCCGGCAGCATTAGCAGTCGTTAATAACCACCAATACCGCACTAGGCCCGCGTGGTGGTATATGGCCCGTTCTTCCTATTCATTCATAGGGAAGGCTCGTGCCCCAGCAGTGGGGACATAAAATGAGCTGATGATGATGATGACGATGAATAATAATAATGAAGTAATAACGTTTACTAAAACCTTACCCCTACGAGTGAGAGCCACCGGTTGCAGAGCGGCGAGTACCAGTTCTTGTTTTTGGAGTGCACGCTGACGCTGGGGCGGCGCGCCTCGCCGCTGCCGGCCGCGCGCCCGTTCATAACTGCCGGCTCAGTAGGTGAAGGCGTGAAATCCTATTAACCATGTAACATAAAGCTTTTTTGCATAAAACTTTCCGCCGCCTGTGGGATCTAATTGTTTAAATACCGGTCTGAGGCCTAGAGACCCGGTTTTGATTCCCGGCGGAGATGCATTTTATCTTATCTTATTGGGGCCTGCTGAGGTTTTCCTCTCGCAGTAGCACTTCGACCCATCGGGATCTTTTGTGCAAAGCGAAGATACATTATCATTATGCATATTGAAGCTTCGGTAGCCGAACGCATACATGCACAGGTTGGATGCGAGAAATCGTGGTTGTCAAACCATAATAATATCTCAGTTATTGGTCCGAATCGAGAACAGCATTTAGCTTTCTAGGTGGCACTGTTATAAATGCGCTGCCAAGGCTGGTCTAAGACAGTTGGAGATCGAAAGAGAGGAAAGGGGGGGGGGGGTAACCTTTGCCCAGCAGTGGGACATTATAGGTCATTAAAAAAAAAACTTAAGAAACACTCAGTTTGGTTTGTGGTTGTAACGAGTCTGAGCATTCGATCGGCTTTGATTCGGAGACTCTTATTGCTCCGATTATTTTAAGGCCAGGAAAATTTCATTAAATTCAAAATTGCTGTGCACAGCCTTAGCATAATATATTTTTCATTGGTTTTTAATTTTATTGCAATCACATAAGGTTCAAATTATGGTGGCATCTACATTACCATTACGTCTGCTGCGGTGCCCGCTCAGTCCTACAATTTTTTTTAATTCTATTGTGTCTGTATTCACAGCAGACGACAGGTTAACAGCTAAAGGGTCAAGGTAGAAACTTACACCAACTGTCTTGTGGCGTATTCTTTCTGGGAATAAGAGGTCTAGATCACTTCCCGTAGCGCCGTAAACGTGTGGCTCTCGTGGCGAACTCCCTTGAAATCTGGACGGACAATAATGAATATTACCATTTATGAGCAAAAAGAGTATGTCAGAAGAAGCAATTTAGAATCAAACCCCTTCATAATTTTTGAGTAGCAATAGAAGCGCTTAGTTACACGCTACGTTTTGCTATTGCAAAACTGGTTTTACAATATCGTTTCGGTTTAATAGATGAAAAAATTATTACATACTGAGCTAAAAAAGCGTGATTAAATAAACGTTATGTAAGTACATGTTAACAAAAAGTATGTGTTAAAAATAGCAAACAAAAGAGGATGAATAAAAACAAAAGAAATAATACCTCATCTCGCGTTTGTGTTGCAAATCAAATGTCTGCGCGAGAGCAAAGTAAGAGTAATCTATGCTAGCGTATGTGATGAGAAAGGGCATCGTGACGATGGGTGCGAGCTGGTTGATGCCGCCGATGATGATGAAGGTGATCGTTACTATAGCAACTACAACCATGGAGTATATAGGCACTTTGTTGGGGCCCCTCTGTGAAATAAAATGTCAAAACAACAAAATAAGAATGCGTTTTGATGACTTAGTAACACCTTAAAATATAGGTATTAATAACATGCATGACAAAGTACAATCAATGTTACCGTGGATGCAAAAATAAAGAAGAATAAAATATGAACCTAGCACGCAACTTCACGCACTTTCTCTATCTCTTTCTTGGATTCTCTTACTAAAGGTTGTCTGGAAGAGATTGCTTGTAGCGATAAGTTCGCCTTTGCCCATATACTAGCTTTAAGTTTTTGTTGTTTTCTTTTTGTTTCCATTTGTGTGTGAGCAATAAAGAATTTATCAATCTATCTCTGCCGCACAATTTATGAACGCAGTAAATACCACTTACTGTGTATATGATTGTGATATTTGATTTGCTCACATTACGATCTATTTTCTCGAAACTGTTCACATGTTCTTTACTGCGTTCTTAAATTGCGCGGCAGATCTAGCACCACCACTACATTCAAAACTGTACGGCTCAAACCAAGTAAGGTCTATCTTATTGTTTTTAATACAAACACTACATATTCATCACAAGCAATACATGGATCTAAGATCAACGTGTTCGTTTCAAAATCATTTTAAAATCAACATTTGTACTTGCCGAATAACGTAAGTATATGAACTGTTTCATTTCATTTAGGTTTTTGCGTTATCACAGTCCAAGGTGATCCAGAATCAATATGTTACACACAAAGTTTATCAAACTTTACCAATTAACAATACAAAACACTTACTCCATGTCCAAGAATATCGAGGCCAGGTATGACTTTCTCATTGGCAATGCTCTGTAGCACGCGCGGCGTCCCATACATAGCCCCTAGACACGAGCTCATAGAGCTTACATACAGTCCAGCCAAGAGAAGCACGCGCACCGCAGATATGTCGGCGGTTATCGAGTAAGTATTCAATAATGCGTCTCGTGTGACCGTCGCTGCCAGTGTGATTATGAACATAAGGTATAGGAACGTTCTGGAATGAAATGTTTCATCATCATCATCACAGCCGAAAAAAGCCTACTTCTGGACAATGGCCTCGCCCAAGAATCTTCACAACAATAATGTTTGCTGTTGTTAAATAGTTGAACTCCTTATTTAATAAATTATGGTACACATAACAGGCTATCTAGCTATCATGGTAAGAGCTAAATTCCTTTCCAAATATGTGTTATCATATTTCATATAATTTACATTAGCATGTCATCATCATCATCATCAGCTCATTTTTATATCCCCACTGCTGGAGCACGAGCCTTCCCTATGGATGGACAGGGAGAACGGGCCACAAACCACCACATGGGCCCACTGCGGATTGGTGGTTGTTAACTACTGCTAGTGCAGCCGGGACCAACGGCTTTACGTGCCTTCCGAAGCACGGAGAAGCTCGAGATGATACATTTTTGGTCACCCATCCGATGACCGGCCTTTGCGAAAGTAGCTAACCTCAGCAACCGCCGACCGGGCGCGTTAACCACTGCGCTATCGAGCTCCTCATTAGCATGTATGCTGATTTATATATGATAATAAATAAACTAAATTCTGCATTTTGTTCTCAAAATTAGTTCATGTTTAGTGTAAAAGTAAACTTCAAGCATTTGAAAACTCTTCTAAAGGTTCACACATGAACATCAACATTATGAACCTCAATAAGAGTTTTTAAATGTTCGAAGTTCATATTTACATTAAACACGAAATATTATTGAGAACTTAATGCTACTCAGGTAATGTTGTACAAGATTGAACCTTTAAAAAGTTCTTATTCTACCTTACCTTAGGTTAAAACAAAATTTAAAAATCTTAAAAAAGTGTAATGCTAATTTAAACCCACATCTGATTTATCTTCATTTTTACTGCTTTGCCCAGCAGTGGGACAGTCATAGGCTAACTTTACTTTTAAATTTAAATGCATTTTTTTTATAATACCTTATATAATTTGTTATTGAGGTATTTACTACAACAAGAGTAGGTATACCACTTACCCAGTGCCAATAGCAGCCAAGGAGCCATTGGGTATATTAACAGAGGGATTTTTCAAGTCTCCACTCATGTTAATTCCTGCTAATATACCGGTAATAGTGGGAAAGAAAACTCCAAAGCATTTAAACCACGAGTATCCTTCTTCATAATTTGACCATGTGTTATTGGATATTGTACTATTGGACCACCCTTGGAATTCATTAGCTACAAACAAAAGTTAAAATAAGTAAAGAAAACCTTAACAAATTAAAGTTAAAGTTAAATATTGTACAATCATTTGTGTATGTTATTGTTCTCTTCTTGTGTACTTACTAGGAACAGTGGTGAAGGAACCCACAAAAAAGTCAAGAGCTGCTAATAAAATTATCAACAGAAGTGCAAACTGCAACTTTATGACCCATTTCACTCCAGCCACATTTATAGTGCCCAATAAAAGGACTGCAGCAATAGCAAAGCCTTTGGCTGCCCATGCCTCATTTGACCCAACTAGATTAGCCATAGACTCTCCGAAACCCACAACCATTAAGGCACAACCAACAGCCTGTAATAAAAAAATATTATAAAGATGGATAAGTCTGATCAATAAATAGGGATGAGTAATATAATATATATATATTTTAAATTGTTAACAAAATTATCAAATAGTGTTGTAAATTGTAGTAATCCTTTTAGATAAAACCTTTTATCTCATTCTTTGCGCTTTGTCACTGCATAGTCAGAGCTGTGACATTTTGTTAGTAATATCTAACCTATAGAACAACACATTCTTAATTTTCAGAACTGGCAGTCACATCCTACAGTGAAATCTCAATTGTTTATCATGCAGTATAATAGTAGACTCAACTAAAATAGTCAAAAAAAAGGAGTCACACACAAACTTGCAACTATCTTGGTGCAAAAATAATATGTTTGTATAGACATTGTTTAACCTTTGGTAAGCTAGGGCCCTGATCAGTGCGCCAAACAATTAAAGTTATAATGTGTCTGTATTTGCCGCAGATGACCAATTAACCTTAAAATACATAATTTGCTGTCTTAGTATGTTATTACTGTACCTGGCCAAAGCAATATATAATGCCCAGGGTACCACCCATGCGAGATCCAAGAGTGTGGGCAAGCAAGAAATATACTCCTCCACTTTCTATCCTGCACCTGTCACATATGCCCACAGCTGCAAGTACTGATATCAAGGCAACAAACACTGAAATAAAGAAAAAACATAATTCAGACTAAAAACTAGTAATATTGAATTTAGTAAGAAATTACTAACTTATTGTTTACAATTGCTTTTCTTTTGTATAGGTATTTTAAATACATCCTAAATTTTTATAAGAACCATTTAGAATGAGTTAAACAGATTTTCAAAAGTATAATCGGCTGAATGGTCAGCATTAAAGTTATGGGGTAAATATGAAAGTAAATAAACACAATTATGTGATTTTTTTAATATATGTTAATATTAAAAAATCCGACAGTCATTTCATAAAATAAGGTTTTTTATTTAAATCATAACATAATATTGACCATGATTGTGCTTACAATTATTTTGTAGCTAAATGTACCATACACAAGATTTTTATAAACAGGCTCTTAATATTTACACTACTTACACCATTACATTCATAATTAACTTTTTATGTAAATTTATAAAAGTTATGCAAACTACTGACCTGTAAACAATACAATAAAGACTGCATTAACTACTCCAGCTTGGCCTACAATCCAACCAGAACGTAAAAACACAATTACTCCAAAAATATTTATAAGACAGGATGTGAACACTCCATCCCAGGTGCTAAATAACACTGGTTGGGATATGAAAAAGTTAGATTTCCACCACGGAACATCACCCTGAAAACAATTAACAATAGGAAGAGTTTTATTACAATTGATTATGAGGAAATACTAAGGTCGACTGAGTTGAAAAATATGAATGAAAAGTAGACTTTATCAATGTTTGGTAGTCCCTTGATTCCTCCTCCAAAACTGTACCAATTTAATTAGTTTTTCATTAAAAATTAAAGAAAAGGCTTTGGCTGTGTCCCTGTTTTCCTTTTTTTCATAAATTAATTATTAAATAAGATATGAATGTTTAAAAACCTTAAAAGTTGCTTAGATTTTCTGCTGTGTTTTCCAAATTTGACGATATTATATAAAAAAGCAAAACATAGGGACACAGCCAAAGCCTTTCTTTAATTTTTAATGAAAAAGGTAATTAAATCGATCCAGTTTTGGAGGAGAAATCAGGGGACTACGAAACGTTGATCTTGGCTACTATTTATACAAATTTTTCAACTCAGTCAACCTTAGTATTTCCTCATGTAATGTTACTGATTATTATATAGGTAGTTTTTACTTTTATTTTCTTAAATAATAAAACAAAAGATTTTTTGCTTCGTTGTGCTAGGACATACATCAAGGGAGTACTTATCTACTGCATATATTAAAAAAACGTAACTGTAAATAAATGTAATGCGTTTTAAAACAATATAATGATCACAAGCAATCAACATTATTATATTAAATTGTTATACCTGTATATCGGCGAATATTTCATTGGCTCCAGAGGCTTGGTGTCCGCCTGTTCCATATTGTGATTCATTTCCGAGATCTACAAAACCGCCAGATTGTCTTCGCATACGAGCGCGGTCATATCCTGGCTCTTCACTTCTAAAACTATCTATATCTAAATCATTTCTCCTTGCGCGATTACTATGATCCATTTTATAAATTAATGTAAATAATTACTGTTAGACATAATCTCAAAAAATTATTTTATTCCATCAAAGAGAAATAAAACAGCGACTTTCGCTATCTCCGAATTGTCACTGTCATTGTCATGTCAGTGAGTCAGTGTCAACGTCAACTCCACCAACGTAAGTTTTTTTTAAGTGTAGTTACCGGCTAAGGTCATAGACCATGCTGCCATGTCATTAGTGTCTTAATTTCATTAGTATTATCTATATTCATAATATTATAAAGCTACATAAATACTCGAAAAATACAGGGTGTCTCATTTAAATCGGTCAGTATGGGAAAGTCTGAAACTATAAGACATACGAAGATCTGTCCTCAGGAACCATGTCATTGATTATAATAAGAAGAAAAACTGCATTCATAAATTTTAAAAAAACCGGTACTCAGCTCGGGAATCGAACCCGGTTGTTTTGAAAAAAATAAACTTATACTATTTCTATTTAGATATCGATTATGTAGGTCTTAAGCAGTAAATGACTCTTTGAAATATGATGTCTAAAATAATTAAAATGCATTGTTTTCACGTACTTTAATTTATTTTAGTAGGTGTTCGAAGTGACCACCGTTACATTCAACAAGTTTAGGCATGTAAAATTGTCTCTATGGTTGTTTGTACCTCTTTGCTGGTTTTGTAATTGTAAGATCGTTACCTAAACGTGTTGAATATTGTATTGAAGAAAACGGTGGTCACTTCGAACACCTTCTAAAATAAATAAAAGTATGTGAAAACAATGCATTTTATTCATTTTAGACATCATGTTTCAAAGAGTAATTTACTGCTTAAGACCTACACAATCGATATCTAAATAGAAATAGTGTAAGTTTATTTTTTTCAAAACAACCGGGTTCGATTCCCGAGCTGAGTACAGGTTTTTTTTAAATGTATGAATGCAGTTTTTCTTCTTATTAAAATCGATGACATGGTTCCTAAAAACAGATCTTCGTATGTCTTATAGTTTCAGACTTTCCCATACTGAACGATTTAAATGAGACACCCTGTATAATAAGAACGTAGGGATAAAAAAAATCTGTAATTGCAAGATATTAAAAAAAATACTTTAAAATCACTTACAGAACAAGATAGAATAGTTTAAAAAGAAATTGTTTGTTTGTTTGATTGTTTGTTTATTTGTTTGTTTGAACACGATAAACTCGAGAACTACTAAACGGATTTTGATCCAGTTTTACCGAAATGCTAAGAAAATTCCGGAGACTAACATGGGCTACATAAATACTCGAAAATTGTTAAATTTTGATTTGGTCTAAACCGGGATTTAATCCTTGGTTGCTTGGCAACTGTTGTTTATTATGTAACATAGGGGAATTTTTTTTATTGAGTTTTACGGCTCTGGCATTTGAGGCTCTGGCTCTCTATTGCTATCGTGTTTTACGGCTCTGGGTTCTTTGCCCTTTTGAGCCTGTCATTGATAGTTGTTGCCATGAGAATACCGATTTTGATGCGGTTATCACCAAAATGCTTAGAAAATTTCGGAGAATAACATACAAATCGAAAAATGTTAAACAAATTTTGATATACGTATTTACGCGACCAACTGTTAGATACGTTCGTTGAGTTATTATTTTAGAAAAGTTTTGTTGCTCTCTAAGGTTACCTACCCTTTATAAATCTGTGAGGCACCTAAGTGAACATTAGCACCGCAGTAGTAAAGCGACGGAAAATAAAAACAAGCTCGAAATCACGCACATCATTAAACTTGGCTGTACATAGGTACACCTTTTGTTTCATTTTCCAAAATAACCAATAATAATATGGCTATTTAGTCGCGCCTGCGCGCGGCGCTTATTGCAGTTTTCTAATACACAGAAATGTTAAAAGTTAAAACATTACCTATATTTGGCGGTATAAACCTCTGTGTCGTTGCCCAAAATAATTTCTCTTTTTTTAGTTATGCATAGAAATGTTACCTACTCATTAAATTTGGCTGTATAAAACTTTGTATCATTGCCCAAAATCATGTCTCTATTTTTTTAAATATTGCACATACAAGATATCTTGAATTACATAGCTTGGCTGTAACCATTGGGTCGTTGCCCAAAATACTTAATGTTATTTTTTTAAATCTATTTGGAGAAAAAACGCGAGAACAGGAAAATTAAAAAAAAAATTGGCGCTCAAATTTTAAAACGAACAGAAGGAAATTTTGATGTTTTGCAATGCATTAAGTACCTATTTTTATTTTGTTAATAATTTTCAAAATATATTAATTATTCATTGTGTAAAAGTTTTTTAAAACATTTTATGAAGGTATGTTAAATATTTCAGTACTTATTCAGTTCTTATTAATTTTCAAATAAGATTTATTCATTGTGCTTCAAACTGAATATATGTATGTACATGGCAGAGATGATAGTCGAAAGAATAAGAGATAATGTATGAAAATAATGATGGACGTAAAGGAGGCACAGGAAGTATGCCAGAACCACACTAAATGGAGATCGATTGTCTTTGTCTATCTCAGCATTCCCAGCTGAAAGGATATTAAGAGTGAGTAGATGTACGTATGTCGGTAAATACAATGTCAATTTTCTAAATTTCCGATGCATATAATTTTATTATACCCTAATAAGCTTAAATAGATACCTACATACAAATTAAACTGTACAGACTACAGCCTTTAGCTCACGCGGACGAAGTCGCGGGCAACAGCTAGTATATAATAAATAAATAAATAAAAAACCATATTGTACAGCCTTTCCTTTCTTCTACTCTTACAATTCAGAATGGAACAACCTACCATTCTAAAATACAAACTTTAACCGGCCTTTAAAAGTTTGGCAATCTCTGCGTGCACAAGCACTGACGGAGAGCGAAATATGCAATTCAAACACGTCCGAATGATAAAATTATTTGTTAATAGTAATTTAAACTCTCATTAGGCATTCTGATCAGTGAGCCAAGCACTAGTTTCTTTTTATCGTTGCGTAAAAGAGAAACATTGTATGGAAATAAAATAATCTTTCAATCAACTTACTTCAAAATTTATCTTACCTATATCGAAAATAATTATATTTTTTTAAAGTTGAAACTTTTATAGGTATTTCATAAACCAAAATAAAAAGTACCGTTCCCAATCCCAATCCCACCCAAAATGAAGAAACTCAAAGAACTCTCTCATGGTCACACTACACTACTGACATTGTTAACTATGTATGATAAAAAACAAACGTAAAACAATGCAATGCGCTACTGCGTGCGCACTGGCAAGGAGTGGAATTCTCTAATAAAATGGCAAAAACCATTTAAGTTCCCAAAAACTTATAACCTGAATGCCTTCAAGGCGAGAGTTAATAGGCATCTTCTGGGGCAGCTTGGTCCCGTAGACCTCATCTACGCTCACCATTAGGCGATATCGAGGTCAAGAGCTATCTTATATTATAGAACATAAAAAAATATATGAATGTCATTACTTCTATTATTAGCTGCTGTGCAGTTTCTGGCGCCCATTCTTCTTCAATGAATCAAACGTTCTTGGTGGCGAGAAGAAAAACGATGAAGCTTTGTCAACTTGATGTGTAATTTAATTTAGCCTGTTCAGCTATACCTGCTAATTTAGGATAGTTATAATTGCATTTTGCGTGCGGATATCCGCAAAGTAACGACTGATTTTATTTAATTATTTTAATGTTAATTTTATTTCCATTACTTTTATTTTTTTTACTAGCGGGTCGCCTGCGATATTTTCCACGTGATCACCCATACCCTGTAAAAAACTTTTTTATACAAACCTTGACCTGACAATAATTACGAACACAACAAAAAATTAATTAGCCAAATTGGTCGATCCGTTCTTAAGTGATGCTCTGACATAGATGTGGCAATTGATTTTTATTAATTTAAATTGAAATGACTGTCGTTTAATTGTGAAAACAAATTAATGGAGTAGAAGTAGTGGATTGTTAAAAGCAACTCGCCCCGACATACCGCGTCGCATCGCGTCGTTCGAATTCACTAGTACCTACTTCGTATTCGCTTGGCGTTTTTTCTGACTTTTTTAAGGGTCTAAAATCGTGGGTCGTGGTATTAAATAGCCAAATTTGATAGCCCAATTTTTGTGGAATGAACAAATGTTTTTTCAAATCCGACAGCGCGTTTCCACAAATGGAAAACTGCAAAAGGCGCAAAGTCTGTGTCGGAGTCAGTGCTTCTTGTTTATTTCGAGTATTTATCGTGTACAAAGAAGTCCAGCAGCCTGTGGTGTATCTATTCGATGCTCAGGTTAACAATAAGCATCAAACACGACATTAAGATAAATACATATAGCAAGTTATTGGCATTTTTAAAGAGGAAATCAGATGGTCATCGAGCAAAGAAGTCAAAAGTATTGACAGCGCAAGATGTAAAAACTTTTCTGAATGAGGCTCCTGATCACAGCTTTCTGGCCATGAAAGTAAGTATGAGTACTGCCTACTTTTTAGTTACGTTTCTAGTACCTACCTATAATAGCTCTATAAAATAGTTAATGAATAAAAGGGTATTTAAATGGCACACATTTAAAAAATACACATTCTAAGGTTTTGTCGCAAGCTTTTTTTATAATATAAAGGTCAAAAAATGTAGTAGTGTATCTATCTATTTACTCACAATCCTATTTTTTGTTACAGGTAGCCTTGATTTTTGGAGTGAATGGCGCATGTCGTGGAAATGAACTCGTAAACATAAAAGTCAATGATATAAAAAAACATGCAGATTTATTGCTGATTAACTTACCAGATACCAAAACAAATAGAGAACGTTCGTTCATAGTTCGTGAAGATTATGCAAGAATTGTTGAAAAGTACCAAGCTCTGCGCCCCTCTAATATAAACACCAACAGATTTTTTATCGGTTACAGTAATGGCAAATGCACCAGGCAAGTCATTGGCAAGAATAAAATCAGCGCCATGCCAAAAGAAATTGCAAAATACCTCAAATTGCAAAATCCCGAGCTCTATACGGGTTGTAGCCGCACGGTAAAGCTGAAAAGAACACGTGCAGTAAACAGAATCCAAGCAACGTTTCGAGGAAGAAACGAAACGTCCGAGCCAGATGTTTACCAACAAATTAACGTAGACTCCGGCCATTCAAAAGTAGTTACGCAATTTCTATTAGTTTAAGTAGTAAAGTAATTTGTTATTGTGTTAGCATAACTGTACAAGCATTATCATCAATCTCAAAATAGTCAAACACCTCGTAAAAGGTATTGCCAATTGTCGTCCTTTGTATTCCAAGCTTTCCCATTGTAAACTATCCATTTAGCTTTACTATTGTTTATATTTTTGTACAACTTATTTGTCAACAATACTTTTTTGGTACGGTACGGTTACGGTAGATTTTGTACCGTAAGACACGCGTCAGTTGTTTATAATATAAATAGTTCCGACTTGGCAGAACAGCCAGTCAACATTGTACCTTCGCCAAGAGCAGTAATAAACACTCTGAGATATAATCCTCGTCTCCTCAATCTACGACAGTAGCGGTACCCCAAGTCTCTCCAAAGTGGTGACCCCGAACCCGACAAGGAAAAAAGAAGATTTTTCACCGACAAGGAAAAAAGAAGATTTCTCACCGATTACGAAAAAAAATCTCTGTTCGACGAGGAAAATGGCCGAGAACCAAACAGAAGCTACCTCTACGCAGCAGCCAATCACATCTGAAGTCGCCAACATTTCGCTCTCTATCAGAATCCCGCCGTTCTGGAGAGATCGACCAAGACTTTGGTTCTACAGTTTCGAAGCCGCAACTAACGACACAAAGAAAGGACAGGCGCAACTAGCGCAAATGGTTATCGCAAGACTAGAAAAACAAGACATCGAGCAGATCACCGACCTACTTTACAATCCACCTGAGAAAAATCAATATCAAGCTATAGAGGAGAGACTAATCACCGCCTACGAAGAATCAGACAGTCGGCAGTTCTAGAAGCTGCTGTCTGAAATGGAGTTAGGAGATCAGAAACCGAGTCAATTACTACGCCGAATGAGAGACCTCGCCAGAGAGAAGGTGCCAGACTCAACCCTATGTATCATGTGGACAAACCACCTGCCGCCACACATCCGTTTCGTGCTCGCCGTCAGCGAATCCTTCAGCTCGAAAACCGCTCTCGAAGAACTCGCACTAATGGCTGACAAGATGATGGAGCAGACCCGCGAAGTAGCAGCAGTCTGCCACACTACAGCACAACCGAATCCATCTCCAATAGCACCCGCGTTGGACACACAATTACTCTTAGTAAACGAAATAAGAAAATTATCGTTAGAGGTCGCTGAACTCAGATCCAGACCGCCACAATTCAACAATAATTATAGAAGACAGCGTTATCGATTACCGCACCGCAACTCACATTCAAGATCCCGTTCACGAAGCGAATCAATATCACCATTCTGTTACTATCACCGTCGCTTCGGAGCTCAAGCAAATAAATGCACCACGCCCTGCTCATTCAAGAACGCTTCGGAAAACTAGATAGAACGTTGGCCACGGCGGACGCCGGCGTTCACGAAAATTCGTACCGCCTATTCGTAACAGACAAGACAACAAGGCTATCCTTTTTGGTAGACACGGGAGCAAATATATCCGTTTTACCTCGTAATAAGGGCCAAATTGCAACGCCACTACCGTTCAAACTATACGCCGCCAACAACACCGTCCTATCAACGTATGGAGAGAAGACACTCTTGCTTGATTTGAACCTTCGCCGACCTTATAGGTGGAAGTTCATTGTAGCTGACGTATCAAAACCTATATTAGGAGCCGATTTTCTCAAGCACCACCAACTCATCGTAGATCTCAAAAACAAGAAGCTCATCGATAGTGTCACTAATCTCAAAGTCGACGCACCGATTCGAGTGACAAATATACCTACAATACGCAGCATTGACATAGAAAAAGCGTACCACAAGATTTTAGCTGAATTTCCGGGAACAACAAGAATCACTGCAATGAACCTTAGCAACAAGATCAATGTTCAACACTACATCGAAACTGAAGCTACACCCGTTCACTGCCGTGCCCATACCGCCTCACAGATACGAAAAAGTGAAGAAAGAATTCGAGCACATGATAGAACAAGGATTATGCCGGCCAAGCAAAAGTCCATGGTCGTCTCCTCTACACATCGTACCAAAGAAGAACGGTGATTTAAGAGTATGTGGTGACTACCGCCGTCTCAATGCCATCACGAAACCCAACCGATATCCAATACCTCGCATCAAAGATTTCACATACCAGTTATCCGGCAAGACCATATTCTCGACACTGGACCTAAACCGAGCTTACCAACAGGTAAGCGTCCGCGAAGAGGATATTGAAAAAACAGCCATTATAACACCGATGGGACTGTTCGAATTCCCGCGCATGTGCCCAGGCTTAAAAAACGCAGGCCAGACATTCCAAAGATTCATCCATGAAGTGCTCAGAGGCCTAGATTTCGTGTTTCCTTTCGTTGATGACGTACTTATAGCCTCAGAAACTGCTAGTGAACATGAAGAACATCTCAGAGAGGTCCTTAGAAGATTGGAAGAAAATGGTATTACAATAAACCCCGCCAAATGCAACCTCGGGCAGTCAGAAGTTCATTTCCTTGGTTACATCGATTCAAAAGATGGTATCAAGCCTCCTGAAGCAAAGGTCAAGGTTATCACAGATTACCCGAAACCAAAAACAATAGAAGAACTCAGACGTTTTCTCGGAATGACAAATTTTTATCGTGACCACATTCCAAACGCCGCATCCATTCAAGCACCATTAAACTCATTTCTACACAACGTAAAAAAACGAGATAAAACGATCATAGAATGGACAGAAGAGGCAACACAAGCATTCGAAGCGTGTAAAACGAGCATAATTAACGCCGTATTACTCGCTCACCCGTCTCATCAAGCTACCTACGCGCTATTCTGCGACGCCTCAGATAAGTCAGCATTGTACCTTCGCCAAGAGCAGTAATAACACTCTGAGATATAATCCTCGTCTCCTCAATCTACGACAGTAGCGGTACCCCAAGTCTCTCCAAAGGGTCATTGTTTGAGGAGAACATCGGCAAGTCTGTTGGCAGATTCAGGAGCAGATATGGCCCAGATAAAACGTCATGGTGGCTGGAAATCCGATGCAGTAGCGGAGGGCTACATAGAGAATTCCATACAAAACAAAAACAAGATAAGCTGTCGTATTGGTGACAACATTCATCTGAAAACTACGTCCATTATTGATGATCCTTGGAAACCTTTGCCACCACAGGCATCTAGCTCAAAATATATCCCGTCAAGCCCACTGCCTCAAGCACCACCTTCCCCAACCTTTACTGTGCCAAACGACCCTCACACGCAAGGTTCTGATGTATTGGGTGCTGCTACTCAAATAAATTCCACCTCAACTAACATAAGCGTACCAAAAAATATAACCATATCTTTACATAACTGGACTAATGTATCAAACATCAATTTTAATTTACTTTTTATTGTTATTTACTGTGCCAATTATATATAATTAGTAATGAAAATAGTATTTTAATAAATAAAATACTTTTTCTAGTAGTCTTTGTTTTCTATTGTCTCGCAAAAGGTGAGAAAAGTAGAGTATACTCCTCAGGGATAAAACTGATTTTGCCTTGGGCGCGCTTAAATCCTTCACTGCTCTCAGGACTCCATTTTAATTCCCTCGCTTCGCTCGAGAATCAATTCAAAACCCCCTCGCTACGCTCGGGAGTTAAATCTGGAGTCCTTCGTTACGCTCAGGCTTATTCAAATATCGCGCCCGTGACATAATACAGTGCTTTATCCCCTTGGTGTACAATCTACTATAAAATCCCGGCTAAAGCACTACAATGTAACTTCATAAAATACTAGCAGCCGCTCGCGGTTTCACCCGCGTGGTTCCCGTTCCCGTGGGAATATCTGGATAATAGTAGATTGTACACCAAGGGGATAAAGCACTGTATTATGTCAAAACGTAACTAAAAAGTAGGCAGTACTCATACTTACTTTCATGGCCAGAAAGCTGTGATTAGGAGCCTCATTCAGAAAAGTTTTTACATCTTGCGCTGTCAATACTTTTGACTTCTTTGCTCGATGACCACCTGATTTCCTCTTTAAAAATGCCAATAACTTGCTATATGTATTTATCTTAATGTCGTGTTTGATGCTTATTGTTAACCTGAGCATCGAATAGATACACCACAGGCTGCTGGACTTCTTTGTACACGATAAATACTCGAAATAAACAAGAAGCACTGACTCCGACACAGACTTTGCGCCTTTTGCAGTTTTCCATTTGTGGAAATCGTCGTAAGCTTTCAAGTATTTTTCCTTCGACTTCTCTGGTAGTAGGTTATTAACAATACCTAACTAAGGCGTCTAATTTAATGGACTCCGGAGTTAAATCACTTTCGTCACTCGACATTTTCTTAATGTTTTATTCTATCTTCTTTTGCAGTTTTGTCTGATACTGATTGCACCGTATTGAAATACTCGCGGCTTTTGCTTTAAGTATTGATTTTTTTTCGTTCGGCTTGCCGTGGCGTGGCCAGCTCGATTTTCGAATAAGTTCGATTTTCAAATAAATGAGGCGCGGCGCGCGCCGCCGTCCAGCTTCTCGCCGTCGTCGGCCACCAGAAGCTGCAGCAGCCGCGCGCCGCGCGATTTTGACGAAATTAGACTTTAAATGCATAACAATAAGAACTAAGAGAAGTGAGAATCACATTACTGCCCGGCGGGTTATAATGAAATTCAGTACAACATTACACCCCGGCAAAAGACAAGGGCTATAATGATTTACTTTGAGTAAGGTTTGCATGATATATAATGAGGCATTGTCGAGCAGGTGGTGTGAAAATAATATTAATATTAGACAACATTACATACATTGTTTTTATCCCAAGGTAGGTAAGTAGCTAAAGCACTCGTTTTATGGAAATCAAAAATAACGACGGTACTACAACCACCCAGACCCAACACAATATCGAAAAGTTCGACATTGACCCAACCGGGAATCGAACCTCCCAAGCCACTCGGCTACGGAGGTCGCCAAAACTGTTGTCAAAACTGTATGATAAAATCCCAGGAGTAGGTATCGGATGATCCTCCATATTCCTATCGTTTGCTCTATTAAATTTAAATCCATTTTTCTCAATGGAAGTAATTGCGTTAAAAAAAACTAAGTGCAATTTTATTATAATACGTTTCTTTCGAAATCAACTAAGAGAAGACGTTATTCTACAGATATACAACTGTGCGTACCTAGTTCTATCTCTGCATGGACACATCGTTGAGGCTTAGGAGGGATCGCAGTAAACTCGGTGTATTCTGTGATCACACAAAGGCTCTCGATTGTGTTGAATACAACCTCTTAGAGCAGCTTCAACAATAACGAGTCCATAACGACGGCTTTGGAGTTGATCCAATCGTATTGCTAGTGGGAGACATCCTTAAAATTTTCTATGATGATGGATGTACCGCACAGTTTTATATTAGTTATAGACCGTTATTAACATGTTCGCGGACACTTGGGCCGAATATTTAACATTATTGACACTACATTTTTATATGAAATGCTATAGCCGCCCCGTCGCTGGTAACATTTACCAAGTATTCAAATAAGACAGCACCGGCTATAGCCTTCGTCTGCTCTAGTCGTTCCGTCACTGGTAAATAGGTAGTCAATACATATAAAAATAGAACGCACCGGCTATAGCCTTCGTCTGCTATAGCCGTTCCGTCACTAGTAAAAAGTCAATAAGTATACAAATAGGACGCACCGGCTATAGCCTTAGCCTGCTCTAGCCGTTCCGTTACTGGTGAATAGTCAATAATACAGGGTGGCCGGAAGATTGACGTCCAAAAGAAAAAATTAGGTCTCTCGTGTCGTGGGGTATCCGAATCACCCCCATGTATGTTCCGCGATTTTTCACGGTATTCGAGTTATGAATTTTTTTCTAAATTTTTGAGAATTTTCGAGCGATCAACTTAAAAAATTTCTAGAAAAAAAAGTAGAAGACTTTTTTGTATTTTTTTTTTGCAACGAAATCTTCATAAGTTGTACTTTTATGCATAAAACAATTAGCTTCGTAACTTTGATGAAAATTTGGAAATGCAGGTCTCAAGAATAAAAAATACGATTATTGAATTATGACTACATTAAGATTAAAATTAAAAATCTAAACAGATGACTGCATGGTTTTTTAGTGATCCTAAAACATGCGACATACTCTCAGCTTTCATAATCATTAAAAAAAAGTAGTACTTCATGAGCTACTTTTTCCTAGAATCGGCCTTCAAAGACAGCCACGTGGTATTTTTTTTAAATAATCCATGTGATTAAAACAAAAAGTCTTGCTATTTTATGGTTCCTAATGTTAAATTGGTTTGTTAACTAACCAAAAAATGCCTAAGTCATAATTCAATAATCGTATTTTTTATTCTTGAGACCTGCATTTCCAAATTTTCATCAAGTTACGAAGCTAATTGTTTTATGCATAAAAGTACAACTTATGAAGATTTCGTTGCAAAAAAAAAAATACAAAAAAGTCTTCTACTTTTTTTTCTAGAAATTTTTTTAAGTTGATCGCTCGAAAATTCTCAAAAATTTTGTAGCGTCACAGGAGGCTACACTGAGATGATGAAGTGATAAGATGATAAGGGTAAAGTGATAAGGAGTGATACCAAACGACTGTACCGTATGATTGCGTTTATTGCAGTGACTTAAATTATAATGAATTGCATATTTACAATTTGTGTCTTGTAAGGCATTTACATTAAAACGATATATTATGCTTACGTAGGTACGGTAAACCGTACATCTTGCCCACTCAAGAAAGAAACAACTAAAACCATTTTATCCCAATTAATAACTAAAATAAAATAAAATAAAATAGTAATTGGAAAATAAACATTTCTAAACAGTTAATATAATAGTACTAACTACCAATACTACACTATGCTAGGGACAGAAAATACACGTCGTTGGTGGATCGGCGAAGTCCCGATGTTGACGTTGTTGAGGCTGGAAGCGCGCGGCAGCGGCACGGGCGCAGGCGCGGGCGCGGGCGCGGGCGCGGGGGAGCGTGCGGGCGCGGGCGCGCGCTCGTCGCAGGCCTCCGGGGTACTGGCTCGCCGTCTTCTCCACAGGAACACGACCACCCCGAGCACTGCCACCAGGCCGCCGAACAATAAATACTGAAAGACGTAGTGATGGACATCGTGATCGTTTAATTGCCCTGAAAGTAGAAAGTAGACTCTACTTTTAACTGTTCTATTTGTTTCTTCAGTTCATCCCAGGTATCTTGATGCGTCTTTAATTCGAGCGACCGATCGTCATCTGGTAGGCTTGTGTTGATGATAGTATTTAACAATGATATCTTTGGTATTTCAATATTAGCGGGTCGCTGTTGCATTTGGTTGAAGTAATGTTTGTGCGAAAATATAGTAAATGTATCTCCCTTGACAGTGCAACCTTGACCTAGGTTGATTATGCCATTCCCGGTCAATGTCCTTATCTCCATTTCAGGTGCGCAGAAAATGCGCACGCTGCAAGGAGCGCAACACGAGTACAGCCAGCTGTTTTGGCCGTGTAACTTGATCCACTTGTCGGCGGCGCATAGCGATCGCTTCCTCGCGCACGGCGATGACTCAATACTGTCTGTGTTTATTAATTTTATATTGCAGATAGATTGCTTCAACTTTATGTCGTATATAGGTTTGCCTAAGGAGCAAAGTACCTTATCGCTTTGGGTATGCAAACAGGACTGTATGTCATTTTGCGATAGTAATAAGGCCAAGTCCCTCTTCATATGAAACGCTATAAACGGGAATGTTGTTAAAGTGTACTCCATGATATTTCCTTTTCGTACGGGTACAGTGATTATTTGATCCAGCTCAAATACGTCATTGCTTACGAGCGGAATCTTCACTTCAATGATTAAATAATCTTTTACCATTCTGGCGAACACTTTTAGTAATTTATAGAATTGTCGTATGTTGTGTCTATCTGTAGGTAATGCGAGCTCTCCTTGAAGATGACCTTGAATGATACTGATTTCCTTTTCTAGTTGCTCTGGCGGTAGAAGATGGGCGTCGATTCGGCCATTACTTATATCTGTGATCGTATTTATAAGTGTTTGCTGTATGCGTCTCAGGTTAGAGATAATGATGCTAGTAGCGAATGAAGATGAAGTAATGTACACGTATCCTTGTTGGTCAAGCATCAACTTTTGTGTTTCGAGTGATAGCGTTTGTAGATGTTGCTTAATAAAGTTGAATTGTTTATTCATAACTTCTTCATTGCGGCGTATTATATTATATTCTGACTCGATTACTATTGTCTGATTTTTTATTAAATTTTGCAAGTGGTTTTCATTTAGCTTGATTTTTTCAATGTCAGTCTTATACTGGTCGGCGAATCTCTCATCTAATATCCCGAACATCGTGTTCGCGACGTAGCCTATGCCGTTTATTAGTCCTCTCTTTTGGCGTCTGTTGTTGTTATATGAGAGGATACTATTATAATGTTCGATTTCATTAATTTCGTGCTGAAGTTGTAATAGGATACTTTCGTACTGTGAGCTCTGTTTGTCACATAATCCTTTTATGTGGTTGATATATTTTTGAACACCAGATAATCCATGCCAGTACGAAGTCATATTATATATCGAATATTGTAATAAAGTATTAGCTTCCACTCATCTCGGATATGCTGTAATTCGGACACCTTGTCAAAGTATAGGGCCTGATTTTCATCCAAAGCGGTCGTGTTGAAGGGTAGAGCGCTTTGTTGTATACTTGGTGTTATAAATGCCATGAACATAAATAGCATCATTGTCACAAAGCTCGTGAACGTGCATTTTTTACGCTGATGGCGTCCATTGTTGATATTTTGATTTTTTGGCAGTGGTTGAGGTTCAGCTTCCTTTGATTTGGTTTTATCAATGTCGTCATATACTGGTAGCATGATAAGTTCGTTCACTGGGCGTTTGATGATATTATTCCTCGTTTTTAGGGAGACTACTCTGACATAGCCGTCTTTACCCGGATGCAGTTCTTCAACACGTCCCACTGCCCACTTTCCTGGTGGCATATTGTCCTCTTTGATAATAACGACGTCGTCTAACTTTGGACTGTTAATAGGTGTTCTCCACTTTGATCTTGCCTGTAGTTGCTGTAGGTATTCTCTTGACCACGTCCTCCAAAAGGTTTTGTTCATATTCTGAACGAGCCGCCATCTTGTTGTAAGGTCTATGTTGTCGGGTTCAGATTGCGGTCTTGATATCAGCGAGTCGCCTATAAGAAAATGACCAGGGCTAAGGACGTAATCTTCAACGTTTTCAGTCACCAGACAGGGGGCGGGAGTTCATGCACGCCTCTATCTGATGTAATAAGGTTATGAACTCTTCGTATGTGAGCTTTTGCTCACCCAGTACTCGCTTTAGGTGGAACTTCATACTCTTCACCGCAGCCTCCCACAGCCTGCCAGCATTAGACCACGAAGGGTCGTTGAAGTGCCATGTGACACCGATCTCATTTATGTCCTTGATAAAGTTAACGTCGATAGTGTCTAGGATGGCCTTATATTCTAATTTTAGGACTCGTGAGGCACCGACAAAATTAGTGCCGTTGTCAGAATACATATGACGAGGAGTACCCCGCCGCGAGCACATACGTCGAAACGCCGCAAGAAATGTAGCAGTGCTGAGGTCTGACACCAGTTCAAGATGTACAGCCTTCGTTGATAAGCACACGAAGACCGCTATGTAACCTTTCGTGGTTTTAACTCCTCTTCCTTTGTTACTTTTGATGTCAACGTGGCCCGTGAAGTCCACTCCGGTGTTGGTGAAGGGACGAGAGGGGGTTACTCTTGGTGCTGGTAGATCAGCCATTACTTGCTGCTTTGTCTCTTGACTATAGCGCCTGCACTTAACGCACAATCTGATTTGCTTCTTTACAGCGCGGATGCCACTGACAATCCAATATCTCTCGCGGATGTATGACAGTGTAAGCTTTGGTCCACCGTGTAGTGTGAAGATGTGAGCCTGATTGATTACAAGTTCCGTGAGCCGGCTATGTGATGGCAAAAATGCAGGATGCTTCGCCTTGTAACTTAATCTTGCGTTCTGTAGCCTGCCGCCAACTCGAAGGATTCCAAATTCATCGAGGAAGGGGTTAAGGTTTGATATTTTGCTGGTGCTCTTCACTTTTTTGTTCCTTTTCAACCGATAAATGTCATCATGAAACTCGTTAGCTTGAACATTTATAATAATGTAATTTAGCGCATTATCCAATTCTACCGATGAAAGTGCAATGATATTTGCATGTTGTTTTGCATTGACATGCGGTTTGCGCAATCGGGTAATGAAACGTAACACCCATCCGACTATGTGTGTAATGCGTGCCATTGAACTGCAGTTTTCTAATAATTTATTAATGAATGTGTCTTGATATAAAGCTATATTTACACACACTCTTTTTTTATAACTCAATTGTCGGACTTAAAACTTGAATCGGGTCCGGCATTTTATTGTCAAATGATGTAAGCCATTGTGGACCTTCCCACCACAGTTTTCCTCGTAATTTAGTGGCTGTAAGCCCTCTAGTGGCGCAATCTGCCGAATTGTCTTCTGACCGCACATGACGCCACTGGGATGCTGGTATAATGTCTTTGATTTGTTGGACTCGATTCCCAACAAACTGATTCCATCTTGTAATGTCACCCTGAAGCCAGCCAAGCACAACCATGGAGTCTGTCCAGGCGTTGATAATTATATCTTTAGCTTTAGTAGAATCGATGATCTTCTTCATAAGCTGAGATAGTAGTAAGGCTCCTGACAGTTCCAACCGAGGGAGTGATAAGGGTTTGCATTGTGGGGCCACCTTTGTTTTTGCTGCTATAAGTCGCGATGTGTACTCGTCCTTATCGCACTTCGTTACAACATACACGGCGCATGCATATGCCTTTTCGGAGGCGTCACAAAACCCATGAAATTGATATGTATTTTTAGGTCCAAGGTATCTGCCGATCTTAAAACTTTCGATGGTTTTAAGGTCATCTCGAAGGCGCTGCCATTCTTTTAGTATGTCTGAAGGTAACTCCTCATCCCATTTTAGATTTAATAACCAAGTCTTCTGAAATAGTAATTTTGCTTTAATTGTTATGGGCGACAACCAACCCAAGGGATCATAGATCTTTGATATATCTGATAGAAGTTGTCTTTTTGTACAGCTTCCTTCGCTTTCTTGATAAATTATTTTTTTTTGGAATGTAAAAGTGTCAGATGACGGATGCCATCTGAGTCCCAGTGTTTTTCTGGATTCAGTGTTCTTAAACTCAAATGGCTGGTCCAGCTGATTTGATGATAAGTCTTTGAGAAGTTCATGTTTATTGCTTGACCATTTGCGTATGTTCAGACCTGCTCTTTTCAAGACTTGAATTAATTGCAGCTGTAACTCCTTTGCCTGGTTTTTAGAATCATGACCCGTCATCAGGTCATCAGTGAAGAAGCAAGTTTCTATTGCAGCTGCTGCTAATGGGAATTCCGTAGCATTGTCACGCGCGATCTGCCTTAACGTTCTCATCGCTAAATAAGGCGCAGCTTTGGTACCGTAGGTCACGGTCGTCAGTTGATATTCCTGTAGCAACTCTTGTGGTGAGTCTCTCCAGATGATAGTTTGCAGGTGTTGGTCAGACTCTCTGATAACAAATTGCCGGAACATTTTCTCTATGTCTGCTGTTACAACATATTTATGTGTCCTCCATTTTAAAATAAGTCCTTGAAGGTCCTGCTGCAAGTTTGGACCACATTCCATTAAGTCATTCAAACTATGACCGGACGATGTTTTCGCAGACGCGTTGAATACAACTCGTAACGCCGTAGTCTTAGAGTCCAATTTCAAAACACCGTGGTGCGGTAGGTAACACTTCGGATCTGACGTATTAGTTACAGCCGGGCGCATGTGACGTAATGCTTGATATTCATGAATGAAACTTTTATAGGCATCTGATAACTGTTGATTATTTTGCATTCTTTTTTCTAATTGCATGAATTGTTTGACAGCTTTTGTTTTAGATGCGCCTAGGCATTTCTCGAACCCTGGTTTCATGGGAAGAGCAACTTCATATCGTCCGTTGTCGAGGCGTCGCGTAGTGGCCTTATAAAAGTCTTCGCAAAATTGCTCTTGTTCAGTCAAATTGGAGTGGGGCTGGTTAATATCTTCAACTTCCCAAAACTTTGATAAGGCGTCATCTTGATTAATTACCACATTGCAATTAAATGTTTTTACATTTCCTGATAATATCCAGCCCAGTTTGGTCTGTTGGGCTATTGGTGCTTGTGGCGATCCTTTGATAAGACCATTCATTATTATCTCAGAATAAATACAAGCGTCTAATAATAAGTCAATCGGCTTTGATACATTATACTCCGGATCTGCGAGATTAATGTTTTGTAAATGAGGCCAAACACGTTTATTAAAGGAGGCGTTAGGCAAATGGTTGATAACACGTGATATTACTAAAGCCTGTGTGTTAAAGCTGTAATTGTCATAAATAGATTCACATTCTAAAGTGACCATTCCTTTACTTTGTTTAGACGATACGCCTATACCCGATACTGAAGCCTGGTATCGCTGTCTTTGTAGTCCCCCAACATCTGGGCAGCGTTCTCTGATATAAGAGATATTTGAGATCCTTGATCCAATAAAGCTCTGAGTATGATATAAGTGTTATCGCTTGTTTTTACTTTTATTGATACTGTAGTGAGTAGTATTTCTTCGTCTTGAGCGGCCACGTGATTCACGCAGTGTTGCCTGTCACTGGGCGTCTTAGGTACATTTATGTTGTTGCCTGATGATGTTGAGTGCGACGCAACGGCGATAGGCATTGAACTCGTAGGTGCTGACGACTGCATATGCATGATATCTTGATGTATTAATGAATTATGTTCTGCGTTGCAATATTTACAACGCCGTGTTGAAATACACGGTTTGTCAAAGTGTTTGTATAAGCAATTACGACAAATGCTATGTTTCGTAAGTGTTCTAATTTTAGCTTCAGATGCTTGATTAAGGAACCTTTTACACTTGTATAAATCATGTTCTGCATTACACAAAGGACACTTTGGCGTGTATGTAGAAACTGCTTGATATATATTTCTCTGATATTTAGCTTGATATGTAGGCTTCATGTATGATCCTTTTGGCGAGTAGAAGGCAGTCTGTTTATTTTGCGGTACCTCTCTCTCCCTCTTGGTTATAGGTTCGAGGGCAGTAAACTTTCCTTCCAGAAAACTCATCAGTTCATCAAATGATGGTAACTCTCGTGGAGACTGGCGCGATTCTTTATAGTCTGTGAATGTGTCTGTGTCTAGTTTTTTGGCTGTTAGATGTACTAGAAGCGGATCCCAAGTCGAAGTGTCCACTCCTAAATTGTGAATCGCGTGTATACACTCCATAGTAGTATCGTACAGGCGCTTCAGCTCAAATGATGTCTGTTTATGTACACTCGGTTGACTCAAAAAAATCTCAATTTGATTTGTGAACAGAGCCTGAGGATTATTATATCGATGAGTGAGAATATCCCAAGCTGTTTCGTAATTCTCGGATGATATGTTGAGATGTTGAATAAGGCGTTCTGCTTCACCTTTCAACTTGCCTTTTAAATGCTGCATCTTTTGAGCCTTACTTAATCCATTGTTGTTGTGGATAGTTTCTCTAAAGAGATCATAAAACGTTGGCCATTGTGAATATTTACCCGTAAAGTAAGGGATCTCTACCTTGGGCGTGGATTGTTGCAGATGAGCTGTTGAATTTAGCTTCCGATTGAGACGCTTTCTGATATTATCATACTCTTCTTCGTACTTCATAAACTCTTTTTCATACTGTTCGTCCTGGCCTTGCAGGTAGTTATCGATAGAAAGATGTAGTTCGTCGATAGTACGCCAACGGTATTGTAAATCTCTCAGTTGATCTTCTATCTCCCATTTCTCGTCGATCAAATCGACTTGAATACGCCTTAATATATGGGAAAAGGCTCTAAAGTTAGTCCTTTGCTTGGTAAGTAACTCTTCTAAGGGAACACACGGGACTGTGCCTCGATCCTCTTTATGACTTATAGGAACATCAAAGCTTGCCACGTTCTTGTCTGTAGTGTCTTCCTGCTCGGTCTTCGATGTTGAAGGGACCGGGTAGCTATCAATCTTCTTTCTTTCTAATCTGTAGTAGTCTGTCATCCTTTTAAAAATGTTCTCAGTGAAATATTAGTGGGTTTTGTCTTCATAATCAGCTAAATCCTTGTTGTTTGCTTCAAATTCACTCCAAAGATTATCCAAAGACGTTAGCCTTCTTTCTATATATTCCGAAGTTTTTCTTTCTTTCCCATCTTTTCCAAAGTTTACGCATATCTTCTCAATGATTCTAATCAGTTCACTTTGGCGGTTAAGAATATCCTTCATATTGATAATAATGATAGTTCACCTGTTTTGATAAATAACTCTCAGACGACGTTGAAGTAGCCCTTGACTGATGATAAAGATGTCACACTGGTGATATTCTCTTGCGAGTTGTACAACCTTTATGCAATATATGCGCCTTCTCAATCCAACTGGTGAGACCCGCTTGTGGGAGGCCAGTCAAACCGATCGTCAAAACTCGCTATCACACAAAGACACAACACTTGATAGTAAATATAATCAATGATAAAGTCTAATTGTACCAAGAGCCGCGATGTCGCAGACGTAACACGCACTTCCGCGGGGCAAGGCATACTAGTTCAACGATTCGAAGGACCATTAAATGTAGCGTCACAGGAGGCTACACTGAGATGATGAAGTGATAAGATGATAAGGGTAAAGTGATAAGGAGTGATACCAAACGACTGTACCGTATGATTGCGTTTATTGCAGTGACTTAAATTATAATGAATTGCATATTTACAATTTGTGTCTTGTAAGGCATTTACATTAAAACGATATATTATGCTTACGTAGGTACGGTAAACCGTACAAATTTAGAAAATAATTCATAACTCGAAAACCGTGAAAAATCGCGGAACATACATGGGGGTGATTCGGATACCCCACGACACGAGAGACCTATTTTTTTCTTTTGGACGTCAATCTTCCGGCCACCCTGTATACAAATAGGACGCACCGGCTATGGCCTTCGGCTGTTCTAACCGTTTCGTCACTGGTACGCACCGGCTATAGCCTTCGTCTGTTCTAGTCGTTCTGTCATTGATAAATAGTCAATTAGTTTACAAATAGGGCGCACCGGCTATAGCCTTCGCCTGCTCTAGCCGTTCCGTCACTGGTGAATAGTCAATAATATACAAATAGGACGCACCGGCTATAGCCTTCGGCTGTTCTAACCGTTTCGTCACTGGTACGCACCGGCTATAGCCTTCGTCTGTTCTAGTCGTTCTGTCATTGATAAATAGTCAATTAGTTTACAAATAGGGCGCACCGGCTATAGCCTTCGCCTGCTTTAGCGGTTCCGTCACTGGTAATGGTCTTAAGTACACAAATACAGCAAACGCATTTAAAGCAAAGGCCTCTTAGGTCACAAATTACAACAAATTGTACAAAATACGAACAATACGCTTCTTGGATATTGTACTGGGGCAACTAGGTACTAATTAATTAAAACACAAAGTTAAAAAATATTAATTTTAATGAATAGAAAACATGACTTTAACATTTGAGATCAGTTGTATTTGAAGAGAATTAGTTACTTAAAACTAACAATCATAATAAAATCATCACATTCTTTTAATAGCGAAATTAACTTAATATTCTTAGTAATGACTAATCTTCTTATTCTTAATAATGACTTAGATAATTTCTCTGTATCGGAGTCTAAAGTTTGTGACATTGAAAATTGTAAACAATATATTTACTCTTTTAGTAATCCATTAACAATATTAACACAAAATATACGCAGTATTTTTAAGAATTTTGATAATTTTAGCATATTTCAACAAAGATTAAATATAAACTGCGACGTTGTGGTTTTAACCGAATGTTGGCTTGCAAAACAATACAGCGTACCTGTAATGCCAGGATACGGTATGTATAAAAGTCATATAAATTACAATCAAAACGATGGGGTGATAGTTTATGCGAGGGACCATCTTAATGTTTCAGTCGAGGAACCAAACATTGTAGACTGTAACAGATTACTCATAAAAATTGGATCAGACTTTGCAATATTAGCTTTGTATCGACCTCCCTCGTTTAGAAATATTAATAATTTTATTAACTCTCTGAACGATACCTTGCAAAATTTATCGTCTTTCAAAAATATAATTTTAATTGGCGATATCAATATCAATATTCTTCCAGAAAATACTGATGACGCTGCTCAGGAATACCTTAACCTTTGTTCATTTCATGGTTTACTCCCTACGCACACGCTTCCTACACATCAAAGTGGTTCCTGTTTGGACCATATTCTACTTAAATCTAAATTTCCCGCACTTACTCTTGTTATTAACTCGACATTAACCGATCACAATGCTGCCCTACTAACCTTAAATTGTAAATTACCTAAGTTAGACAAGACTCGCATAATCTCTAAATTAAATAAAAATAAACTTGAAGAAGACTTACGTAACATTAATTTCGACCCAGTATACTTTTCCGCTGACCCGCAGTTTTGTATGTTATACCTAATAGAAAATGTGCAACATGCGATTCAAATAAACACGATCAATACTCGACTTAGTAACAAAAATTATAATATAAAGCCATGGATTACCCCAGGTCTCATTCGCTGTATGAAACACAGAGATAAACTGCATATAAAAGCCAAATGTTATCCAGATGATTCAATTTTACAATTAACTTACAAAAGATATCGAAATTTTTGTAATGATCTATTAAAAAAAGTAAAAAGCCACTATGACAAAACTGCACTGGAAAAGGCTGGTTCAAATAGTAAAAAGATCTGGAAACATATAAAAAATGTAACATACACTTCAAAGCAACATGAGTCATCTTCAGGTTTATTACAGGCACACCCATCAAATTTGACAACTGCTAACATTGCAAATAACTTTTTTGTTAATGTGGGTCAGTGTCTAGCAGAAAAAGTTCAAAGCCAATCACAATACCTGACAAGCACTACTTCTGTGTGTAGCACATCCGTAACATCCTTTGCGTTGCTTGATACTGACGAAACCGAAGTAGAAAGCATAATTATGAGTTTAAAAGATGACTGTGCAGTTGGGTGGGATAATATTCCTAATACAATTATCAAACAATTTAGACATATCTTAGTTTCGCCACTGACCTATATTTTCCGCAAATGTCTATCAACAGGAAGCTTTCCCAAGTGTCTCAAAAAAGCCATTGTTGTACCTGTGTACAAATCTGGGAGTAAAGATCAAGTGTCAAATTATAGACCTATATCCTTATTGCCGTCTCTGTCTAAAGTATTAGAAAAAATTATAAATAAAAGATTAATTAAATATTTGGAGGATAAATCAATATTATCTAAGACACAGTTTGGATTTAAACCTAAAGTATCGACTGCCGATGCCGTACATCATTTAACTGACTATTTAATACACGAACTTGATAATGGAAGACACACAATAGGCATTTTCCTAGACCTCGCCAAAGCTTTTGATACAGTTTCAATCCCTATTCTGTTGCGCAAACTTGAAACTTTAGGTATAAGAGGAACTCAGCTAAAACTATTTACAAGCTATCTGGAAGAACGTACCCAATGCGTAAGGATTGGCAGCGTCCTCAGTGCTGAGAAGAGAAATACATCCTTTGGCGTTCCTCAAGGAAGTATCCTAGGACCTTCCCTGTTTTTGATTTACATTAATGACCTTTGTAATCTCAAGCTGGAGCATGGCATAATTTTATCGTACGCTGACGACACTGCGCTTCTTTTTTCAGCTGATTCAGAAGAAGAAGTTTACAAACATTCGCAACATGGTTTCAATATTGTTAATAATTGGCTACAGCATCATTTACTAACACTAAATGCCGATAAAACTAACTATATCAAATTCTCAATGCGCAAACTAATGCCAATTCAAACTAACTTAACTTTATATGCTCATTGTTGTAGAGACCCCAATGGCAACCATTGTATGTGTCCCAGTATTAAAAATACGAATAAAATAAAATATTTGGGCGTTATAATAGATAAATCTCTTTCTTTTAAACCTCACATAGAAGCCTTAAGTAATAGGATACGTAAGATGATATTTGCGTTCAAAAAATTACGCTATATTGCAGACTCTACAATAATCAGGCAAGTGTACCTAGCTCTATGCCAGTCCATACTAACATACTGTATTAGCTCATGGGGTGGAGCGGGTAAATCGTTGTTGTTAACAATAGAGAGAGCACAGAGAGCAATTCTCAAGGTGTCCACTTTCCGCCCTTTCCTTTTTCCTACTAACCTTCTATATAAATCATGTAAAGTACTAACAGTCCGTCAGCTATTTATATTGAGTATAGTACTAAAGCAGCACGTTGCCCTTCCTTTCAACTCTGAAGTTACTAATAAAAGACGAAAAGACATAGTTTGTACAGATAGAATTGGCACAAAACATGCTTATACCTCCAAATTTTATATGTACCTAGGACCACTTCTCTATAATAGACTTAATGCGATAGCAAATATATATTCCCTTAATTACAATAAGTGTAAGATAGCTTTAAAGGATGCCCTGCAAATAATGTCCTATGACGATACAGAGAAATTGTTGACTGTAGATAAGTAAACATTGGTATACGTATACCTACTTATTTCATTTTTATTTTATTTTATTTCGTAGATTTTGTTTTATAATTTAAAAAAAAAAAAACTTGCTAAGTATTATGTATAATTTAACGCTTCTTTTTTCTTTTATTTGATTAATGTTTTGATTGTATTGTTCACATAATGCATATGTAAAATACCTATTAACTATTTACAATTATACTTATTTTAAAATGTTTAGCCCTATTTTCTCGCCTGAAAAACAGGATTTCCTAGTTCAGGCATGACAATTTGTATTTTTCCTAGATAGTAAGAATTTGTATGTACCTTTTGTTTTATTTTGTAAAAGATATTGAATAAATGATTACTGATTACTGATTACTGATTACTGATTCTTATTAAATAAACATAAAATTCGTTCCTCTCTTAATATTAAAATTATTAAAAATGGCACTACTAAGCACTTTGAAAAAGAAATACTTTAAAAATTCTATAAAATCTACTTTTGTTTAATCACAGCATATTTCAATACCTAATTAAATTATTGCAAACAAGGCACTTCAGAAAAACCTTATTTCGTTTGCAGTTTTCGGTTTTACGTATTAATTCAGGCCATTGAATTTTGGATATATGCGAAGAGGTCTCTTGACGGTTGCTTTGACTAGTATTAGGCAGACGTCTTCTCGGATTTAATATTTTTTTAAAAGATATTATATTAGTGCATCTCAAACTTCCGAATCCTAGATAATATCTTATTATTCGTTCTCTGAGCTCCAACATTGTCTCTTTTTGGTTGATATACTTACAAACTTACGTCAAAAATATGGAATAATACTTTTTTGTACCAACGAACCGTCTTCTTCGGGGTGGAATAGTAGGATAGCATCTGGTCAGAGATATCTATCCCTGATATATATTATTATATTTAACCATCTCTTTAGGTTTTGTTAAAAGCTTGCCAAATCGATTTCTAGTCACAATTAGTCGAGGATGATGTTGCGTGGTGATCATAGTCACAATTCGTTTGTCTTTCCAGACCGAAACATACACCTTACCTTTCCTCATCCATACATGTCAAAAAGGAAAAGATCCAAAATGTATCCGATCTAGATCTTGTATGCACAGTTACTTAGACTTATTTAGTAACTTTAATTTGTTTCGTAATTTTTTATTACATACTAGCGGCCCGTCCCGGCTTTGCACGGGTGGACATATTTTTTTATACTATAGCCTATGTTACTCAACGCTAATGTAGCATTCTAATGGTGAAAGATTTTTTTAAATCGGTCTAGTAGTTTTTGAGTTTATTCGTTACAAACATAGATACAAAAATACGAAGCTTTTCTTTATAATATTAGTATAGATTTCTATTGTGACGTCACATCAAAATAAGTCACAGCCACTAGGTTCAGTAACCAGATCATAAATGTAAGTACACAGTACTTACATTTATGATCACTGCTGCTTGCTCATGACTTCACTAATATAAATATTTAACTTACAATAATTGCATGACAAATTAAAGTTAATAATTTTAGTAATAACACATACAAGATCTAGATCGGATACGCTTTGGATCTTTACATTTTTACCACACGTTGTATAGATATTTATTATCTTAAGACGTACAAAATAATAAACTTGTACAAAATATAATAATAGGTTGGGGAAAAAGTTTCTTCGCATTTATTAAGAAAATTCAAAACATTTTTTAATATAGTTTATTTACATTTAACTAAAGTATGTAGGTGCCATTTTGTTCGATAACTTTTTGCCATCTTGTAGGTAGGGACATGATCCCATTGCTATAGAAATTTTGGGGCTTCTGATCAAAATACCGCGACAAGTTGTTTTGGCAGTCCTCTCGTGATGTTAACCTGACACTAAAGAATTCTGAAGAGACCGAAACAGGTGGAAATCTGAAGGTGCAAGGTCAGGACTATACGGCGGATGCATTAACACCTTCCAGCCAAACTCTCTTAATTTTTGCTGAGTGGCTAAAGATGTGTGAGGTCTAGCGTTATCATGATGAAAAACCACACCACTTTTGTTGATTAACTCCGGTCGCTTTCTCTCAACTTCTCGCTTTAATCTCATCAGTTGTTTGCAGTAGAGTTCAGAATCGATGGTCCTACCTGGTGGTAACAGCTCATAATGAATAATGCCCTTCCAATCCTACCACACACACATTATCACCTTGTTGCGAGTTAACCCGGGTTTCGCCACAGTCTGTGTAGCCTGACCGGCCTTTGACCACGACCTTTTTCGCACGTTCTTGTCGTACGTGATCCACTTTTCATCACCAGTTATCAGCTTCTTCAAAAATAATTCGGTTTTATTACGTCGTAATAAAGAATCACAAATGAGTACACGGTTAATTATGTTTCTTTCAGTGAGCTCGTGAGGTACCCAAATATCGAGCTTTTTTGAGCACCCAGTTTTTTTCAAATGCGCCAAAACTGTTTTGTGGTCAATTCCCAGCTCTTCAGCTACGGTCGTAACTACTGATGCCGATCTTGCTCCACTTTTTCAAAAATGGCATCCATTTTATCCATAATAGATCGACCAGAGCGACGTGTTTTTTTTAATTTTATTTTTATTATGGCACGCCAGATTGAATACACTTAAACCAAATTTGTGCTACTCTCACAGACACTGCACTAGGTCCATGAACATCGCAAATTTTTTTCGCGGCTTGCGTTGCATTTTTACTTTTTTTGTAGTAAAATTTTAAAATGTATCGAATTTCTTCAATAGATTTACTCATCTTGACAGTTAGAAAAACAAATGAAAATCACACATTTTCCTATTTTGAATTTGGAATTATCTTCTTTAAAATTTAAACTTTTAATGATACCAAAACCAGCCAGAAATAGTATAGTATAAAGAAATTTTATTACAAGTTCATACATAGGTACTATATGAGAAAAGACTTTTTCTCCAACCTAATATACTGGGTCCTTAGTCCTTACCTATGAAATTGACGTTTTTTTCTCACTTACTAATAAGTGTATTACTTCTAAAAGTCAATACCTGTTGTTAATATTATTATACACTTTTAATAAGGACTATGTTACTTAGGCTTCAGTAATAAATAACAATGATTATTCATTTTGTGTCTTTATCACCCAACATTTTTTTAAATTGACTTCTTTTTTGTTCGCGGAATTGACCCTTTGTTTCATTGTAGCTTTGGGTCTTGTTTTTTTTCTTTTTAATGTCTGCCATATTTAGCTAGTGAAACAAACACACTACTCTACAATTTTTATAGAGTTAACATAAATAGATGCTAAGAAAATAAAAAAAACAATTTAGTTAGTATACAAAATATAATTTAATAAAAAAATCTTCATACAAAACGTCAATTTCATAGGTAAGGACCTAATATAAAAAAAACTAAATATTAAATCTTTTTAGAATTAATTAATTATGAAACAAAAGAGTCCAAAATCAGGCTTCTGTATCTTTGCAAACTGTTTTCAAAAATGTTAACATCATCTTGCTTCGAAAAGCTGTTGTACTGGTTCTGCGTGTAGGTACTTACAATGTTCTAAAACATGTGTTTAAAAGGCATTCACGAAAGTGTGAGTGATGTGAGTGAAACTCAAGAGGGCTATAATAATAATAATAACTTTTATTGTTCAACAACATCATTTAAACAGTATATACCTAGATATACTACAGTAATATAAAGTTACAAAAAAGAAAGCTTAAAGTTAAATTATGACTCTGCCTACTGGGAGGCGGAGGACTTAGGAAAAGTAGACCTATATTCTAGAAGATAGGTTCTTCCCTTTTTTGATATCTAAATGTAATCTATTGAAAAACACCCTTACGCTATCGATAAATAATTCGCTAATTTGTTTTGAATATTATTTATAGACTACAAAAACACAAATGTTGAAAAAATTTCCACGAGCAGGGTTTGAACATATGAGTTTGAACATTGACATACCGGGTCAGGTGCTCTTCCAATTGAGCTATCGTGGTTCTAATCAGCCCGCCGAAATTATTCAACACTATTTACTTTTTACTTTGAAAGCCAAAGGTTAATGACGGTAGTTGTTAACATTGAATGGGCGCCTTTGTTCCGAATTTGTTCGCAACAAAATTTGCGTTAAAAATTATATAAACATTTATTTATAGACTTTCACAACAGCAACTGTTCCCTGTTTTATGAAATAAGGAATGAGCCTTAGTTTAGTCTAAAGAAATTTTTTAGCCTTTTGATTTTATAGGTTTGACGTCAATAAGTGCCTGTGACGGCTTATGTTGAATAAATGATTTGACTTTCATTTGACTTTGACTTTATCTCATAATAATTGTTATTAATAAATAAATTCATGTTTGTTGTTCGACACATAGCGATGCTATGCGACACAAATATTTTTGTCGCATAACACAGTTAGGGTGTATTATTTATAGTAGTTTTCTCCCATCATTCACTTAAAGTTAAACTTTAAAAAAAGTTAACTTAAAGTGGTGCAAAAAAGTGTGGTGAGTTAACTAATAAAAGTTAAATTAATCTTAGCACACTTATTTTAAAAACAAAATCAACGTTGACTAGGTAACAACAACTTCGAACACCTACTAAAATAAATTAAAGTATGTGAAAACAATGCATTTTATTCATTTTAGACATCATGTTTCGTAGAGCCATTTACTGCTTAAGACCTACACAATCGATGTCAAAATAGAAAAGTTTTTTTTTTTCAAAACATTCGGGTTCGATTCCCGAGCTTAGTACAGGTTTTTTAAAATGTATGAATGCAGTTTTTCTTCTTATTAAAATCAATGACATGGTTCCTAGAACAGATCTTCGTATGTCTTATAGTTTCAGACTTTCTCATACTGACCGATTTAAATGAGACACCCTGTAACTTAAAAAAAAACATTTAATACCGTATTTCAAACATGTTTTTAAAATTATTGATAGGTAACAGTGACTTCCTATTCTTAGCAAATCATTATTTATTTTTTCAACTAAATAAAAGTTATGCACGATGTGATTTTTTTGTAAATGCAAAGAAGTGACACAGCATTTATATAACTGAAGGCGATTTGTGTAACTTTCGTAAGAAATATTTAAGTAAACAAACAAACATCATGACCATAACTCTGATTTTTTTTACTGAAACTCTCGACTTTAACGAAGCTTCCGAAGAAACTTTCAGAGGGAGTCTTATTAGAATAAATTAAAATGCTACCAGTATTGCAGGTAAGCGCGGACGGGTAATCTGTTTGTAATAGGTCGTCGAGGGTCCGCGTTCGGGCGCTATCTTAATCGTGCAGCGTTTAAGCATATTTATGTAGCAATAAGTTATCAGAGGCCTAATTACGGCCGCGAAACCACCTGTCCGCTATCATTCGTACATAGGCCTTCGCATATACTTCCGTGGATCTTACGTGCGGGCCCTCCCCCGGCGTCGCGATTGGCGGGCGCGGGCTGTGCGCGCGCAGCGGCCCTCCTCGCTGCCGGCGGAGATGCCGCGGCGCCGGCCGGGCCGCACGCCCGCGACGTGCACGGACAGTGTCGCCGCGACACGACCGCACTCACGCGCGCGCTCCACCGACCGCGACCGGCTGGAGGCGCGACCGCTCGTCCGGACGAAACTAAACTAAAGAACATTCACAAGTTAGTTTTCATAACTTTACACAACTTTTTTTGAGAGTGAAGAACAGAAGTTGGTGATGTGCTATGGCTAGGTTGAGGAATAAGACATGCGCAAGCGGAGAGCGCGCGCGGCTCGTGGTGACGAGCTGCGCGTGGGCATGCGCGCTGATCGCGGCTGCCCGCGCCGACGTTGACACCTCCACCGGGTTAGGGGACAACACGCTCATTAATACAGGCAAGTTTACCTTAATAAAAGTGATGTTGACTAGGGCAGTTGCAGCAGCTGTGATTCCTTTAAAAAGTAAAAGAATAAAAAAAATATTCTGCTCTTAACGTGTGATTACAAACTTATATTTAAACCTTTGGAATTTCCAATTTTATGAAGATATTTTAATTGGGAAGGGAAAATCTAAGTAAAGTTTCATCAAAATCCGGTGTACAGCCGGTGCATAGTTTATTCTGGATGTTACAAATAAAAACCAAACGAATTTGTTGGTTTGAGCTTTAATACAATATTCTCAATTTAAATAAGATACCACCAAAAATAAATTCTGCAAAGGCATATGAAATTATAGGGGTAGTGATTATGTTATCATGGGTCGTGAGTGGTGTTTATTTCATAACTTGTTTAGATTGGAGTATTTTTTTTGAACAACTTATTATGTAGATTATATTTTACGAATACTTTTAGTTATTCTTTGTCTATTAAATATGTTAAAATGGAGACAACGATATCAATATTTGTTTCATATCCTCTTTCTCATATTGTTTTCTAAAGTTTACGCGAAAATTATACAGTGTTCTTACTTAGTTATTTGTAACAGGCTGTCTCTCAATTATGCCAATTATATATAGTTACTTAGCATTATAGTATTTTAAATAATAAATTCGTACAAGTATAATCTTTCGGCCAGTGAAGAATTTAAATTTTATACAATACTAGCACTTTTCTCGCGATTTCGTCCACGTGAATTTCGTATTGTACATATAAAATCCAGTACTTTGATTCCCAAACTAAAAAAAACCTTTTTTTAAAATTTTAAATAGCCTATGTTATCCGTAAAGAATGTAAGATTCTATCTGCGAAATAATTTTTGGAATTAGATCAGCAGTTTTAGAGATTACCCTCCACAAACAAACAAATAAAATTACAAACTTTACTTACCTCTTTATTAATCTCGTAGTATAGATATACTTAGATTAAATTTGATAGTATGGCAGTGGCAATCGTATTCGATATAGTTTATTTAAAATTTTACTGGGTGTCAGCTAAGAACCAACTAAGGTGGTCTGTATTCAACTGTTGCTATTATCAAAAAATCAGTAGCTGACCCCTTTTTTAATAATTAATAATGTCGATCACAGGTTCCTGTTGGAAACTGGTGCTACCCTGCCTATTATATAAAGAAATTAAAGCTTTTATGTCTCTTTAGACAGAATTATTTTAATATTAAAAAAATCCATAATGAAATAAAAAAAAAACTTTATAAATAATTTGAATAAATGATTTTTACGTGTGTTTTTAATGTTTTTAAGAATTGTTTTGATATTGAACAAACGTATGTTTGAGACAAATGGTATTCTTTAATTTTTTCATTTAATTGTGGTACGTAAGTAGTTAATATATTATACGATGGAATTAAATCAGTGAATACAAAAAAAATACCAGCGTCAGTAGACAAGGTTGGTATGTATACGGCCCATCATTTCTGTTCTTTATTTATTTTATTATGAGTAGCGGGTGGGCGTTGACGAAATAGAACAACACCTACTTATGTTCTTGCTTACGAAGTAAAATGTATAACCACAGTAATATTCTTCAGAGCTACTAACTAAAAAAAGAGGTTTTTTTTTCGTGACATCGCATAATGAACGGCCTAAACATGTTTAGTTGTGGAATTAGCTTCATTATAATGTTTTGCTCCTCTTGTATGAGTAAAAGGAATTTACAATTGTGTAGAAAACAGTTACAATGTAATATTAATGCTTTATTTAGGCTTAGTAATGAAAATTCCCAGTTACTTTTTGTGAAAGTAAAGATACTTTCACAAAAAGTAACTGAGAATTTTAATTACCAAAGCTTATGCAAAGCATGGTACTTTTTGTGAAAGTATCTTTACTTTCACAAAAAGTTACTGAGAATTTAAATTAGGTACCAAAGCTTATGTAAAGCATGGTACTTTTTGTGAAATTATCTTTACTTTCACAAAAAGTTACTGAGAATTTAAATTAGGTACCAAAGCTTATGTAAAGTATGGTACTTTTTGTGAAAGTATCTTTACTTTCACAAAAGGTTACTGAGAAGCATCCGCATGCGGTGTGGAAGACTCAGCCAGGTTCGATTCCTGACTGGGTCGGGTAGGCATTAAACTTTTTCACTATATTTAATAATTATTTAATTCAGCTTTAGTGCATCAATTAGCACTAAAAAATAAAAAATAAAACGTACGTTATTAAAACTAGAGCACGAGGTCTTTATACGTTATTAAATAATATTTAGAGTTAATAAGGAATACTTATCATGTTTATCACTTATTACAGACGAATACGCCTCGGTGGCCGAGTGGCAAAGTGCTCAGCCCGATACCCGAAGATCCCGGGTTCAATTCCCAGGTCGGGCAAAGTGTGTTTCGGATTTTTCGGTGCATAGCCCGGGTTCGTGATCATCAACACGCATTTGGCAAGCGTGGTGATTAAGCAATTACCAATCAATTGTAGCGAGGACTTGATTTCAATGATGGAAGCCTTTGCCCAGAAGTGGGACAGTTATAGACTATTTACTACAGACGAATAAAGAAATTGTCTTAGTCGAAATGAACTTTACTAAAGTACCTAATTGAAATGAAACAACTTTGACGGATGTACTCGCGTTTATTTTATTCATTAGTTCAGTTTCCCTGTATGTACCACGGACCCTGCAAAGGGTTCGAAACGTCAGGATAAACAGTAATTAAAACTAATGTATAAAATAAACGCGAGTAGATCCGTAAAAGTTGTTTCATTTCAATATGTAGTGTTCGCGTAAACTTTAGAAAACAATATTTATCAACGTATTTTTTATGTATATGAAACTCGGCGAGAACTGTGTCTCTCGCTCTACACTCTCTTCCTAAACACGATTTAGTTTTAGCGTAGTAGGACCGTATATTAGTAATTTCCTATCTATTATGCATACTGTAATCTGAAACTGTAAAACTTTTTGGTCAGAATAGAAAAAAGGTATTATAACATTTATTTTTGTTTTTCAATACAAGACGACCGTTTTTAAAGTTTAATGTACTTAAGCCAAAGTCGTGAGTTGAATTTCAATGTTTTATGTAATTAATTAATTAAATGTTTTTATTTTATTTTATTTATTTTAGTTTAGTAATAGTTGTAGTTAATTAAGTTTTTTATCAAATTGTTTTACTTCTTATTTTATTAATAAAAGACTAATTTTAATTGATTGTCATTTGTTGGTTTTTTCGGTTTCTGTTTTTTTTGACGTATTGTTCGGTCTACCTGAAATTATAACAAATTGTTCTTTATTCTTTACATTCCTTGAATTAATTTAATATATTATATTATTATGAATTTTTAGGAAGAATAACATAAGGCTCACGTTGTCAGTGTAGATATTTAACTGGGGTCAAATGTTTCTTTTAGATCACTTGTTCTTTACTGATGTAGGGTAGTGGATTAAAAATAGGGATCAGCAACTGATTTTAGTCTTTAAGTAAAGTTAAAGTCAAAGTCAAATATTTTTTATTCAAATAAACTTTAGAAAAGTGCTTTTGAATCGTTCAAACATTTTTTTTCCTACTGCCGATTCAGGACGTCTATTTTTTAGTTGTGGAGAAGAATGGGCGCAAGAAACTCCTCCGTGCTTCGGAAGGCATGTTAAGCCGTTGGTCGTGGTTGCGTTAGCAGACGTTAACAACCTCCAATCCACACTGGGCCCGCGTGGTGTTTTATAACCCGCTCTCCCTATCCATCCAAGCAAGCCTCATGCCCCAGCAGTGGGGACATAAAAAAATGAGCTGATGATGATGATGATGATGACATAAGTACCATTACGTATTGACGGTTTGAACGGCTTACACCAACATTGGGAACGAACTGATTGATGTTTTAACCTACTTAGCAAGCAGTTTGAACTGGACCTTTTTTGTACCAGTGTACTATCAGCGAGGCGGATGTGTTGAGCGAGCGGTTCTTCGAACCCACATAATATTCGTAACTAGATATTATGTTGCGGTAATGCCAATTTGTTATTGGTTTGAGCGAGGTTAATAATGCGTTGCTTAGTGCTTCTAGTTTTTATTAATATGTAACTTCTACCGGTGAGAACCTATTAGTGGTTTTGTGTTAACCCTTTGTAACCCTATTAAAATTTTGTAAGCCTTGGTTTTCCTAAGATAATAAAATAAAATAAAACGCTAACGTTAGACTTTCTTTAGAGCTTGTTGTGCTTATTACAATCTGCAAGTTCTATAAGGTCGTATTTCATAGCAAGCATACAGACATTATTGTAAATATGATTATGAGTATACTCGTAGTAGATTTAGGTCTGTATTAACAATAATTTTCTCAGTATATACACTCAGCATATACAATAATTTTCGTTGTTGGAAGTAATACGACTCTTTCAATTTGTTTTTAGAAGAGAAGTATTAAACATATCGAAAACTAAAACGGCTATGGGCTTTTTTTGTCATTGATGCTCTTTTGACATCTTTTGATATTGGGTTGGATGAAAGTTTTCAATTTATTATAAACGTATCGTTTAGTGTAGGTACGACCCTACACCCCTACGAGCCTACCCCCTTAAATATAAGCAGAGCTTGATACCGTTACCCAATTCCCGCTATATGTATTGTTAAGTAACGTTATTTTTACAAAGTCCAATTGTAGTTGTAACGTTATTCAGAAAAAAATCGTTACTTTTCGTTACTTAATAAGCTTTAGCTAACCCGCGTAGAGCGGTTAGTTAATTTACCGGTAAATATTAGTCCCAGATAACGATACCCAGCATAACGTTATCTTTGCTTTTAACGTACCTATTCTATTCGGTATTCAAAGCAACTTTAACTTTTTACTTAATACAAGTATTTACTGTAACTATTATTTTCCAGTTTTTGAGTATGTTTCTTACATTTTAATTCACCATATGGAATCTATATTTTTGAAAAGCATTTATGAATATATGAATATATTTATATATTTTATTGATTATTATGAACGTGGTGTTATCTCACCATTTCAAAAATCTGCTATTAGCTCTTACTTAAAAGGAGTTATCCTTTTTGTGAATTAACTTGCACGATAATATAATATGTTACTAATTTATCTCAAATTTCTAATTTTTTTTTTTCATATCTTATTGGTAAGTACTTGGTCTTCATCTCACCTTATGTTAAGGATGATGAGGCCGAAGGTGGAAGCGTGCTTCACCCGGAACCTCAACTACTGAGGCACTTGCTATCTTATCTCTAGCTTCCGGAACACAACAATGCTACAAACATTGATGTTATGGCGACATATTTAGATAAGATGGTGGTAGCTAGCCAGGCGGACAAACGAGCCTTACTACCAATCAAACCGAGTACACAAACATGTACACCCCGCTGGGAAACGAAACCGGGACCGCTGGGTCTAAACCGGTGGTCTTAACCACTAGACCACACAGGCGGTTAAAATGAAATGCGACAATAATTAAATATCTAGTTCCCTGTACTCCTTATTTTTCTAGATCACCTACAATCTTTTTTGTAGAGTTTAAAGAGAGAAATAATTCCGTATTCATGTACTTCCTATTTCAGTTCTATCTTAAAATTTCGAAACTCTTTCCAGGTTTCAAATTATGTGTAATGACCAATGAGATTGCTGACAATTAAGTTCGGTTGACTCCTAGGCTAGTTGTCGTTTTGGATACCTAATTATACAGTGTTATACATATATATTCATTTCTTTGGTTGTTTCATTTTATTTCTAAACAAAGACAACAACAATTAAATTAAACTACTTAAAATTGTACCTAGTTGTCTTGACTAGATATGAGCTTGGGATAACTAATTTACGAACTCGTAGTTACGAACGGCTCGTGGTACGAACGGCTCGTGGTACGAACGGCTCGTGGTACGAACGGCTCGTGGTACGAACGGCTCGCGGTACGAACGGCTCGCGGTACGAACGGCTCGTGGTACGAACGGCTTGTGTTACGAACGGTTCGTGGTACAAACAGATCGTGGTACGAACAGCTCGTGGTACGAACAGCCTAACGACCCCAAACATGTACCCTCGCTGGAAATCGATCCCGGGATCCTATGTCCTGAGACCGGTGAGTGGTCTTACCCACTAGACCACGGAGATGGATAGAATCAAAGTACGCATATCTAGTAATCCCTTTTATGATCGGTGCGTTGCATGGATCGTGTCGTTGTTAAGGCTCGTATCAGTTATCTGGGATACAGTGAAGCCAGTAATTTGGCCAGTCATAAATTACTCGTTTAACTGAATTACGCGAGTCGAAAGCATTCCCGTCCTGCGAATACGCGCCATTTCCATTTCGGAGCGACTCCGGCGGCCACTGATATGTAGGCATCCGACGCACTTCACAAATGAGCTTTGAATCAATGAAATTTAATTAACGAGTCATTTGCCTTGAATGTGTCACGTACCCGAAACTCGCCGCTGCTATGTCATCACCATAGATATATGTTTGAAAGCTTAGAATTATATTAGGTAGGTATTATAACTTGGCTTGCGTTCTAGTTTCTAGTGAGTTATGATTATAGTGTAAAGAGTTTTACTGCATTGTCAATCTTTTAGATTATAGGGTAATGTGGTGTTATTAATTTGTTTCGTGAGATTTTTTGATAGTATAATTTATTAAGAAAGCCCTTAAAATACCTATATAAAAAAGAATGTATGACATTCATTTTTTTAGTTTTAAGGTATTTTTTTTTGTATTTTTAATGGAATTTAGACAAAGTTTAGATCAACAATAATTTACAAAATTAAGAAAATTGGTTAAAGGGATCTTGCTTTGTTAGACAATTTATGGTAATATCACAGTCTATATAATTCTTACAGTCGGCCAACGGGCACGTCTAGACAGAGCAATCGTGAGGGGTGTGCGGGGCGAGCGGGGCGCGGTGCGACTCGGGCTCGCCATACACTTAACTCGGTACACACGCGTCAGGAGTGGCACATTGTATTAAAACGCGTGTAGTCAATTTTAATTTATTTTTATAACATAAAAAATGGTTTATACCATGTGCTGTGAGAGACTGTATGTCATCTTTTCACGTTAATAATAATTTGAAATTTCTTCTGTGTGCGGAAACACAGAAGAAAGGTCAGTCTAATACATTAATATTTTATTTTGTTGTTTCTAGAATGTGCTTGTGTTTCTGGTCTTTGCATTGTAATATGCGTAATGTCTTTTTCAATATTTTTTATGGATAAACGCCATCTAGAATTCGCTAATATTTAGGCAAGAGTTATTTAGCTATTAAAATCAAGATCAAAAATGGTGGACGCAACTTTTTGATATAAAATCAATATGGATATTATTTTTATGGTTTTCGGGGCTGCCGATTTCGAATACAACATCTATTTCGAGATCCAAGATGGCGGCCGTGACTTTTAAATAAAATCATATTAATTTAATAGTAAAGACTTATTAGTAGTATAATATCTCTGTTTTAACTGTAAAGAAAGCTACTGTATATTTTATTTTTATTTACCAATTTCAGATGCAAGGTTTGCATTGAGACATGTGGGAGATTTAATAGGGAAAACTTCCCATAGCCTAAAGAACAACTATATTTGTAGCCTACATTTTGAAGAAAATAATTAGAAAAATTTAATTTAAAAAGAAGAAATTGAAGAAAACAGTGATTCCTGTGCTACTTTTACTACCTATCTGTTAAGTCACACGTTCAATTGAAATACAAACTAGCCCAAACGTCAATATTTTAAGTAATGTAGTCTTTAGATTGAACACAAAAACGTATTCTTATTCTAATTACTAGTATTGTTTTTAATTTTTTTTTAACTTTTTTTTTACTTTTTTATTTTTAAAGTTCTAACTGCTGCACTGAAGCTGAATCAAATACTTACTTATAAAATACAGTAAAAAAATCAAACTTTTTGTGTTAAATTAAAAAAAAATGTTTTTTGTTAAAATTAAATCGTTTTGTAATCTTATATTTCTTTTACTTAAGGATCCTGATATACATAAACGTACCTACCAATAAGCAAAATATGGAATAGACTAAAAAAAATGTGACAACCCTGCGACAATGACGAAGGTCTAGACGATAGCGGCATTTCGCGCAACTTCAAAGGCGTTGGACCACTGTTAGTTTGTAACACTGTGGCAATATTAATGGGAAGACATACTGTATCGTATATTTAGATTATAAAATGTTAAAGCCTTGGTTATATTTTACCATAGCTGTGCTCGCGACTTCGTCCGCGTGGAATAGTGACTTTCGGCAGCATTTTTAATTTTTTAGGCTCTTGTTCCCGTTTTTGCAACATTTTTCACTGATGTTTCTCTCCTATTGGTTGCAGCGTGATGTTATATAGCTTAAAGCCTTCCTCGATAAATGGACTATCCAACACAAAAATATTTTTTCCATTCAAACTAGTAGTTCCTGAGATTAGCGCGTTCAAACAAACAAACTCTTCAGCTTTATAATATTAAATATAGATTTAGGTATACGTAGGTATGATGAGATATGCAGTTGCTAGTATTGTTACCATCTGAAATTGCACTTCGTAAGAGAAATTCTCTTACGAATTTTAATTTGAATTGAATTGAATTTTATTAAATTAATTAAAGTTTATTTTCTAGTAGAACAAGAATGAAGTCGTTGACTGCAGTTACTTTTTGAGTTTAAGTTGAATTACTAAGTCATTTAGAGCTTTGTTTGATTAATCGCAAAGACACACATCGCTAACACAAAATAACAAAACCACATCAAAACGCTTGACTAAGTCGATATTGCCTTTGACTAAACGATATCACGTTCCAGCTTCCATACAAGCATTTCTCTGTTGAAAATGGAAAGCTAATATTGAATATTGTATTGGTTTCCAATTAATCTAAAATAGCTGACATCGTGGCGCTGACAATGCAGTTACATTCATAACTACTCGAATGCAATTATTCCGCATCTGAGCGGTCCTTTCAACGAAGTTCGCCCGCTGGAACTAAACGATAACCGGGAACAGTGTAACGAATTAATCAAAATTTCACCTCGGGCCTAACATGAGTCACGGCTCGCGGCAACAATGGCGAAGGAGCCGTACTCGGCATCGAAGTTGAATCAGTACATTCGAGTTCCTTTGTTAAGGACAGAGTAATGAAAGTGCTGATAATAATTTACGAACAGCAGAAGTGTCGCTGTTTAATGGCGAAAATAGGGGTACGAGGAGCATTCCATGGCGGGCAGGGGGCGCCGCCGCGCCGGCTGACGACCGCGCCGACAGCAAACTAAAATAATTATCATCATTGTCCCTGGCCACGGCGAGCGCTTTAATTGTTCATTTACATTTGCAACGATGATACCAGTTCGGAACTATTTCGTCCAGCGTTTATTTTGCCCGCGCCCGTTTCGCTGCCGTGTTATTGTCCAGAGTTAATGGTCTGAAAAATAGAAATGAATTGCAATTTGTATGATGTTACTACTGTACGTGAGTTATTGTCAGTGGTTCATTTGTTAATGCGTCAGATTTCAGACCCACAAATCATACGTAATTGCTGTTCGCTGAGGATATATCGAAAGTTATGTTGTCAGAAAATGACATCAAAAGTACAGTGACTTCCTTGGATGGCTAAGAGTTTGTGTCATTATCAACCAATAAAAGTACGTCTGGGCTACTTAAAAGGACACTAAGCAACGCTTTGCATGTAGAAATTGGTGTAGTAGGTATATCCGCCCGGTATTGAACTCGAGATCGTAATATCTCGAAGTAAAACTGTTTAAGGTAAGAATCATTAAGTAAATGAAAGAAGCAGAACCAAACATCAACACAATAGTTCTACAATGGATAAGTGTGTTTCACAATTATGGTAACATCCTTTAGCTTTTCTTGACGTAACTTCTTCAGATTAGTCCTTAACACCTAAAACATCTATAAAGTAATAAAATGGAACAATTAAGAAAGCTAAAGGTCGTTTCCGAAACACTTAAGATTAACATCCATTAGGGCCCCGCACAGCGCGTACACGAAGCACACGCGTACTATTAGGTACCTACATGAAGTCTGCACCTATTGTGTTCGCTTTTCGGTCGTTCGCAGCGGCGCGGCGCGGTATTACAGAATGAAATTACAAGAGAAGCTCCGCTCCCGCGACATTAATTTGTATCAAGAATTTGTAGAGATTTAGCTTGAGCCGCGAGGAGTGTTCATCGCAGCCGGCGAGCGTTAACACTTATTAAGGGGGTGCATCCCTGCGACAGATGTAGGGGAGGACCCGCCATTTGCGTAATGTTAGGAATGGTTACACTCGATTTAATAAAACTCCTACAACATTTCATTCTGAAGAATTTAAGAGTCAATTCGTTTTAAACGCCACGGTGGCATAGCGAGAAAAAACCGTGAGCCGAAACGTGCCGCGAATACATTGGCGCGGCTTGGATTTCTTATCGGCGGCAATTGAGATGAGTACTTATGGCTTTTCGAGTGGGTCGGCTTCGTTTAATTTGTTGTTTCAGCGCGGAATTTTTATTAACGTCTCCCCTCGCTTTGCATTTTTAGGAACGCGCTCCTGCCGCGGCGTGCAGAGCGAGGAAAGTTTAAGCTTGTTGTCTCGCGCTTTTTTCCCTAGAGATGATTTGACACTAGCTTTAAGCATTGCCACCTATCATCACGTGCGATCTTATTTATATCATAATTAATATTATAAAATATTACTCTAAGTATGTAATAACTAGCCGCAGTAAACAAGTTTACTTTTGTGCTGGTTTACTGCTAATTTGTATCACAATGTGGCTCAGAGATGTTTACCTAGGGGAAGTTTTATAGTTAACCCTCTACTCTCTTTTAATATCGTTATCATCTTTGAGATCAGGAGCTATTGTATTCATATAAAACTTGCATAGCTACAGAGGCGAAATACCTATATTATTACTAGCATCTTCATCATCGCCATCATCATCTTCATTATCACCTTAATCACCATCACCATCATCACCACCATCATCATCATCATCATCATCATCATCATCATCGTCATCACCAGGATAATAAACATCCCTTAACTCTGCTGTCCTAATGGGAGATGATAGGTTTTAACGACCGTCACAAAAGTCTTTTCTATCATGCTCGTGTCTATATATCCAATCCACGTAATCTCCGAGCTATAACAAACTATTTCTGTGCGAAAGCATTCACATTATTATGCTTTCACTGGAATGGGTCACACACTACCCAATGCTATTTTGTGGGGTCCCCATACATTTCCACGCACACATAACATTCGAGGCAGCTATCGCTAAGTTATTCCTCAGGCACGATAACACGATCACATGAAAGAGTAAGGAATTATACTTTCAAATACAATCACATTATGTCCAAGCCTGTATTAGCTCTGTGACGGGGCGCAGAAATTAATAGCAACAGCGTCGATCGAAAAACAGACGGGGACCACTCAGCAGATGCTTATCTACACTCGCTTCGTATCAACATTTCTGATTCCGTATTTTGTTGCGCCCCGCGTAGTTATGCTTTATACGAATTATACAGATGCTGATTTTGCGATTTATGTGCGGTGATCAGCTACAGTGTGCGGTTTTTGCGACTAACTTAATTGGTTCGGTTTCAGCTTAAAAAAACTTATTAATATTACCATTATCGATACCGGAAGTATCAATTAATGTAAGGGACAAACCACGATTTTACAGGAGAGCAAAAAAACGTTTTTTTTTTCGATATCTGTCTGTAACTTTTAGTTAGTTAGTTAGTTTTTTTTTAGTTTCAAATATAGCATGTCCTTCACATTAAAAATAAATGTTAACATGCTTCTTACGTTACTTGAAATTTAAGGTGTAAATAAAAAATAAATGATGAAAAATAATGTCAGTGGCTAGAAGCTTTCGAAAAATATACGTTAATTTACTGTAAAGGATAATTTTAGTGGTGAAATTGAATGTAAGTGAATAATAATCAAATATTTCTGCGAAAATCGTTCTAGATTGCCTGAACATGGTTAACATAAGGGACATTTTTTGAACGATAGAGCAATTCTAAGTATACCAATCGATAGAGCGGAAAATTCTGAATCCTAATATATGTTAAACTCATTTTGCCCAAAATGTCCCTTACTAATTAATTGATACTTCTGGTATCGATATGCGAAAAGGCGGCCATGTAGATCAAGACGGAGATGGCGGGACGATCTTGATAGGTACATGAGGAACTGGCATGAGCTTGCAAGGGACCGGAAGTTGGTAATGTAGGGAGGACCTTTGCCCAGGAGTAGGACAATTACGGCTAATACAATACAATACAATAATACCGTAATCTTGTATGAAATGCATAAAATTTGTCAATTTACGTAATTTTAATACGTAATTTGTAATTTACCAAAATTAACGTTCAAAACAGTGTAACTATTTAAAAAAAAAACACAAATGTTGAAAAAAATTCCACGAGCAGGATTTGAACCTGCACCCTTCTGACATACCGGATCAGGTGCTCTCCCAATTGAGCTATCGTGGTTCTAACCAGTCCGCCGAAATTATTCAACACTATTAACTTTTTTTTTTTTTTACTTTGAAAGCCAAACAAGTGTAATTGTTGTGTTCTAGAAATAATTCATTGCTAAGCAGGATTTCCCCAAAACTCTGTATACTCAGCAATAATGATACAAGTACACGTAAGTATCTCTATTACGTTGCAGTGTATGCTTTTTGAACTACACTTATTAGCAAAACCGACATGGTTTGACAGTGAGTTTTGAGTGTCATTTCATTTGTTATTTCTTCTAAATAACTTGTAAAACTAAAGTAGTCAATGTCTTTCATGTCTTGTTGTCATTCATTATCCCCTAGTTACATAAAGCCTCAATCTGTATTGGGACTAGTGGCGTTCATTGTGATTGTAATGACATGTCGATCAATAAGCTATTCTGATGGTTTTCTAACCCACAGTGCTTTCGTTAGGGTTGGCACGCGCATGTTAACATGTGGCGCGTAAATGTGACTAAACGTAATTAATGATAGATTGTACACAGCAGCCATAGAGAACGGCATTGGGCCGGCAAAGCTTTGCCGTTGTAACAGCGGTCTCGAGGGGCTACCGGGGCTTTTAATTTGCGAGTTGTGGGGTGCATCGCGCCCCACAGATGACGTCCTTTTAGGAATAAATTTTTAAATTATACTAACCTATTCGCCTCGTGTTAGGTAGAGTAGGCGAAATTGGTTGTCGCTTTTATGATTAGGCGTATGTATGCGAAGCGGGAGTTATGAAATTCGTGTTGGCGGAACACAACAATGTAACTAATATTTCTGTTATGGCGACTTACTTAGACTAGTGGTCGCCCAGTGCAGAGGTCGAAATTCGACCGTAATTTTATTGAGGCTGGACGGATTGTACCCTAAGCAATGAAAAATTAAAAAGATAGAATGTGAGTTTGGATCCGCGGTGGTTTGTTGCCCGTTCTCCCTATCCATCCATAGGGAAGGCTCGTGCCCCAGCAGTGGGGACATAAAATGAGCTGATGATGATATTAGATATTGTTCTGAGGTTTGGACTGGCACTGACAGATTTCGGCCGCTCCTCTTCCATTTTTGAAATTTGAAAAGAGTATAATATACGTGTGTGTCAAATACATGGTAGTGTGTGTAATGTTTGTTTTATTGATTTAATGTATTTTTATACATAATTTAAAAAGAAATTAAGTTTCGGATTTATAAGTGTGCGAAATTTCATACTCCTCTGTCTGCCTGCAGACACCTTTTATTATCTATATATTAATACGTGAAGCAAAAACTTTGTGCCCGTTTTTTACGAAAATTGCGCGGATAAATAATACCATGACGTCGTCTTTAAGGAATGATATAGATAGCTCCCTATAATAAAAATAATCTTCCTACACTTCCACATCAATGAAAACGAAGATTTCGTCAAAGTAACAGTTTAAACTAACTAATTCAGTTTTAACTGATTAATTCTGATAATATCATAGCAGTCCAATGGCCCAATAAATTATATTTAAGTGTTCCATTTTTCATGTAAAAAATTGTAATAAAATTTTAGAATATAAATCGTCTATCTATTTTATCTTACAACGCTTGTTTAAATATATTAGGTTATTATCTAACTTTTCAATGAGGTAGTTATTTACTCTGCAAATTACGTACTTGTTTATACGTTTATACGAAAACAAAGCTGTCATGTCCTATTACCATGACAATGTTGTAGCGCGCAATCGAAGGCGCAACATCGCGACAGCAGTCAGCCCGTGACCACGGCCGGTGCAACTCAGTCGAAACGTCGTAAGTATTTATTTATTTATATAGGTACATTAACAGGACACATCCAAAAATATATTATCACAAAAATAAAGGTAGACCAAATATTGAACTGGGATGCAAAACAAAACAAAAGAAGGTATAAAGAAGGTATGATACCTTCTAGGTACTCATTAGTTTGCGTTATTCCCCTTTTAAGGAGCTGGCGCAGTGGCCCGGTCAGCGAATGCTAAGGTTAAACAACTTTCGCAAAGGCAGTTGGTAGTTCCAAATAAAACTAGTTTCAAACCCACCATAATAGGGAAGAATGTTTCGTCAATCGACCCGATGGCATTGGTATTCGGCATCATGCTCATACCCTACAGGAGATGCAATGCGTTGCGATGACGCGGACGGAAATGTTACCCTGTCGAATTTTTAATCGCGTGTCACGCACGACGTCCGTCTGGCCTAGGGTTGTCAACGTGATGTTGCGTTAAATTAGAAATTAGCTTTTTATCTCGAAGAAAAAATTGTAATTTGTTTTTTTTAAAGCCCCACATCTTTACTGTGATACTCAAGGGGTTGGAGGGTTTATCATTTCTTACTTCTCATTATTATTATCATTCATCATCATCATAAATTAACAAAAGATATATTATCTATTTCTATAACTTGTAAGAAAGTTACTTTGACACTGGCTAAATGTGCTAACCGCACGAAGCAATCAACTAGAAAAAAACTGTAATATGGCAATGCGCTTTAAGCTTTGACGGCCCGCCATTCGTCAGGACAAGTACTGTTATCTGGTGGGTGTGAGACTACCGTCACTACCTGCCTAAAATTCTGAAAAAAAAAAAATGTCTAACAGCTGTTGCAAAATTTTTCTTTACGTTAAAAACTGAACACACATGTTTTTATTTGACCCATCTTGTTATTATCACACCGGTAATATGGTAACAGCAAATGTTCGATTTACACGTAATCAATAGAAACATCGCGAAAATAAAATAAAAATATTGCCAGTACCCTCAGCCTAATATACCTAGTCACTATTTAAACAAATTAATATTCGCAATTGTTTTTAGAATTTTCTTTTTTTTATATCATTAGGGTAACAATTTTGACCTCATCATACCTGATGTTAAGTGATGATACTTCACCCGGAATCCTCAACAGGTGAGGCAATGGCTATCTTCAAATCCAAAATATATGTATTTTTTTGTGGAAGACTGCGCATTTAAATTAGCAACTGTACGTATAGCCCGGCTGCCCGGGGCACCCTGCCCTGGTCCACCCCACGCCAATTTAAAATTCATATCATACTGCCTCCGTAAATTACTTTTCTCTGTTCACTATCTCGGTCAAATCTTAGTAGAAAGTTGAGTTAGTGCCTGAATCTGAAAGAAAACACGTTTAAAAAACAACGACGATTAATTCTTTGAAGTGAGGTTATGAGTAAAACGAAACCAAACTGTAATTACCTCTCGTACCTGTTTGTGAAATTGTTACCAAATAAATAGGTTATGGAACAAACGAGATCTTGAATATAAATTTCTGTTTATAATGCTATTCAAATAATAATACGTGAAATGAAAACTTCGTGAGCCTTTTAAACAAATTGCGCGTATGGAGGAGTATGATACTTGGTATCATCATCATCAGCTCATTTTATGTCCCCACTGCTGGGGCACGAGCCTTCCCTATGGATGGATAGGGAGAACGGGCCATAAACCACCACGCGGGCCCAGACTTGGTATAGTTAGAGTTTATGTGGAGAAGTCATAAAACGTAAAATGTATGTATAATATGTCTTACAGTACATTCAATTAAATAAACATTAATTTTCATATTTCATACAACTTTCGAAAATGGAAGGAGGTAATTTGTAACTGTAATTTCGGGTAAATTAAGAGTTGTAAATTAAGGGTGCGGGGAAAGAGAAAACTGTCATACAAGTGAACCATAGACACACGGTTGGAGTATTTTGTCCGGACTGCCGGCCGTGGTACTCCTTTTTAAGTACAATGCGCGCACATAGGAGTACCTACGAGATTTCGCAACGTTCAGGTTTCCATGGAGGAGTGCAGAGATACAGTGTAACTACATTGTCTTACGTTCGAATTTCAAACACTGGGCGACCACTAGTATATTTATTCCTCTTAAACTATCTTTACGGGTAAATCCTTATGCTTAATTTATCAGAGCGCGGGCAATTCATATACCTATATGTATTTAGATTCAAAGTTTACGAACATCACTAAACAGCGCTAAAAAATATGCTAATCATCGCCAGTGATCTTTTCAATGAATCAGTCGCAGAAATCTACGACTTGGGTAAGTCACTTTGCCGGGGCAGGGCCCAGGGGTTCGAGCTGCGGGGGCCCGTCACCCCTCCTCGCAACTACCGTGACAAAACACTGTGTGATCGTGGGAAGGGGCCTTTGTCCCGCGATAATGTTCGAGTAGCCGCACAAAGTAACTTAAAGAGAACAGCACTCGTGGCTCAGTTATGATTTTTCCGTTTCCCTGTTTGTTTGATGTCGTGGGACCTAAGTCGCAGTACTTCGCAGAAAGGGGTTCCTTTTTGGAAAATATTGCTAAATAATGTTGCTCGTTTATTTGTTTTTTGTTTAACTGTTAATTTGAAATAACTATTTTTATCTTGTATATAATATATGTAGATATCTTTGTGATGACAATGTGAATATAACGGCATGCTTGTCATTACGGCTTACACGCTTAACGCATAAATCAGAACAACTAAGTCTGTATTTTCGGCGGTCTGTTAATTTACATAATTAAGCCTCTAAAGCTCAAGATATTTTAAAATTATGCGAAAATGATTCGTCAATTAAAACGATGCCAATCTTAATTAATCACAATAACAGTTATGGTTAATAATAACATCAAAAAATAGTCCTAATAAGAATGATGTAATGTTCCTAACTAAATAAAAAAATCTGCTGTGTTAAATATTTATAAAATTTACAAAATACAGTGAAAAAAATTTAGCTTCAGTGCAGCAATTAGCACTAGAAAATAAAAAGTAAAAATCTGCTGTGACTTTGGTAAAGTTGCTTAGCACTCCTGACCCGAACGCGATAGCCGTTGTGCTAGTGAGTTACTCAAATAATAAAAAAATATTTACATTTTCATTAAATTGTTATCTTCACAATGCTATATTTACATTGAAACAATATAACACATGAAATAAGACTACTACTTATTATGTAATAGGTATCTGAACATCGATGAAACACGCTTGGTAAAATCATATTGATATTATTATATATTGCTCATATTCATTTAGTTTTCAACATATTCTGTTATTCATTTAATCGTAATGAGATGAAAAAGGGCGGTGCTGTTACGCGATCCCACTACTAAACAAGTTTGTAATAAGGCGTGGACGTATCTAATCATAAATCAATTTTGTTGGGAAAAACGTCGATATCGTTATTGGTGAGCCGCACGCGGTCCGCTGCGGCGTCATATATGAGGAGCTTAGTCCAGGGCCGTAGCAAGGGTTGGGGCGCGGTGCTTAATACGCAAAATATCGTATATCACAGTCATGATTTTTATAAGCTTTAATCGTAGTGTATATCTTTATTGGCTTATAATAAACGTCCTAATAATAAACTTCTGGTAGTGTCAATTGTTGTTTTTTAATAAGAATTTTTCATATCTTTAATTTATTTTGAAATTAATGAAATGAAAAATATTTATTCGGAGCATCATCTAGACAACTTAACATAATGAAGATTTTAAATTTATTTATATGCAACCAAAATGGTCACCACTCAGCTTATGCCATGACAATGTATTTTTTTCATTTCTTACTTTCACACAAGGATAAAAACTCATGGGGAGAAACATCAGTCTATTCATGTTTTTAATAAGCTTCAATTCTTTTTTATTTCTAACTAAATAAATGTAGTCTGCAATTAAGTTCCACGCTTGATAAAATTCATACTGCATATTAAAATTCGTTCCTGAGTAGCTCTATCTAAAATATAACATAATTTGAAGATATTAAGTAATTTTACGCAAGTTATTCACACTTTCACAGAAAAAATATTCAGGTAGGAGTAGTCTTGTTGACGCATAATTTACTGGAACTAATTACACACATTTTCAAAAAGGCGCCCTTTTTACTGGTTCAATCCTACCCTAACTACGGCACTGGCCAAGTCCGCGATAATGTTTATTTGATACATGTAATCGCCACATGATGTATGGGAGCTATCGGCGTCGTTCGTCGCTCACTCGCCACCGCCGTGCCGTAAGGTTTATGATGATTATTCGCTCTAAATGATGATTTATTACCGGATTAGGCAGGCGCACGGTCCATTTTGTGGGGAGATTGGCATTATTTATATAATAATACAAACCTCACATTAAATCAGAAAGAAATCGGATTTGCTGATATAAACGACCGAGTCATTCGTCCTTCCAAATGTTGGGTTTTCGATGTGATTTTTTCTGATAGCTGTATTCGTTTTATGTGTTGAAATATGGGTTCGAATGATGATGATAGGATGACAACAAATATATTTTTTTTTACTTTTTTATACTTAGTTCAACAAGTGACTACTCCACCTGATATGAAGTGGAAGGAGTCCAGACACGAAGACTGTTGGTGCAGCGTAAAACATCGCAGCATCAGTCACCCTCGCCCTACCGGCCTTCAAGCCTCGCCTCGTTTTAAGGACCCTATGTCATAGGAATATGGGAAAACGTGTGCTGGTAAATTATTCCATCTTTTAGAAGTGCGACAAAGAAACGAGTTACAAAATTTCTTATCTATAGATAAATCTATAGATATAGTTAAAGATGGCTACGAGTCGTGACGCCTTTAAAAAGAAAGTCCGTATGCTCTTTTTTGATAAAACCTTGGCAGAATCATCTCAGTAACATCCTATTTATAAATTATGTATGTTTATTTTTGTTTTATATTTGTAAAAGTAGTTTATGTAATAATATACATTATATTGGTGTGTATAAGTACATTTGTTTAAATTGTATATATGTAGGGTACATACTGTGCGTTTTATAATATATTATTTTTATTTCTAATTTGTTGTCTTCATCCAATTGCGCTTACCTTGTTATTTCTGCACCACCCTATGGTTGACTGATAGAAAATGCCTCAGGCATTAAGTCCGCCATGTAACATATGTTGCAAAAGTTTTAAAATAAAATAAATAAAAAATAAAATAAAATTACTAATCGGAAATCATATTAATTTGTTAAATTCACTTTATTAGTTACCACTATCCTATATTTTAGTTCATATTTTTGATGACCATGCTATGAGCACGCTATGAGTAAATGCATAGTACAGACTTCGTTACTTAATTCGACCACAAAGTAAGTCCTTACCTCAGATCATAAAAACAACTGAGATCCTTACCTACTTATTAACTTAAAAACAAGCTCTATGTGTTGAGTGCGCGTTCACTGAAAAACAATTTAATAATACCTTGTTTCCAAGATTTAAGAATTTAATATTGGTAGCAGCTTGCTCAAATGGACGGATGCTTTTTTCGTTACCATAATTTTAAGCACAAGATATTCAAATTACATTTTACAAAAAAAAATGTGGTTCTTAAGACGCTGGAATTTACCCTCGGAGTTGAACAATATAGTAAATAAGTAATAATTGTTACAAAAAACGCACCGGCTGGGTGCGAGATTAAGTTAATCAAAATATAATTTACAATTTACGTTTTCAATTTCATTAAGAGCAAGTCTTCAAAATTGCTTAAAAAATGACATGAAAGGTTTGGAAGGGTACATAGACCTCAGAATAATAACTAGTCATTGTTCTAATAGACGTCGGTAATATTTTTTCTTTCGAGTTGTTCTTATTTTACCTCCTTGTATGTTGGTGAGTTTTTCCACTCTTTTAGAGGCTTATTAATAAACAAAGTGTAACATATGTTTATATAATTTTTAACGCAAATTTTGTTGCGAACAAATTACAAAAACACAAATGTTGAAAAACAAAGGCGGGCTGGTTTGAACTACGATAGCTCAATTGGGAGAGCACCTGACCCGGTAAGTCAAAAGGGTGCGGGTTCAAATCCTGCTCGTGGAAAAAAAAAATTCAACATTTGTGTTTTTGTAATTTGTTCGCAACAAAATTTGCGTTAAAATTATATAAACATATATGAATAGCTTGCCTACTTCTTAACTGATCTTTAGTATTTGTAAAAATATTATGATCAGATGTTAATGACGGTAGTTGTTGACATTGAATAGGCGCCTTTGGCTTTCAAAGTAAAAAGTAAATAGTGTTGAATAATTTCGGCGGGCTGGTTAGAACCACGATAGCTCAATTGGGAGAGCACCTGACCCGGTATGTCAGAAGGGTGCGGGTTCAAATCCTGCTCGTGGAAATTTTTTCAACATTTGTGTTTTTTTTTTTTAACAAAGTGTAAGCTTGGAGTAGTTACTCCGTGTTTTGTCTCTTTTACTCTAATATGAAATGAAGTTTACATGACGGGAACAAAACACGGAGTAACTGCTCCAAGCTTACATTTTGTTTATTGAAAGGCGGCATTTATTATTGACAGTGACATTTTCCAAAAAACAAGTAATTTAAATAAAAATCGTGGACACCAAACATTCAGACACTAAAAATCAAACTCAGTACTTCTTTGTTTTAAAACTTCGTGTTTTAGATGGTAAAAATATTGTAGGTTATATTTTTAATACAGAATTATTTCTAAATAAATAATGCCACCGCAGAAATGTGTCCAAACTTATGTTTTTACATCTTTCACACGATATTACAAGATGCATAACTTCTAACTTTTTACCGCAGAATAACAAAGACGCCATTTAAATTACTTCAGTATAAGTTTGTTTCTTTGAATCGCAATGTTGGAAGGAAATTTTTGGAATTTACTTTAAAGCATTTCTTGCAGAGATGCTTCCGACATTGTTTAGAATTAGACAGGCCACAATACGTTAAAAAAAACCGCTCAAGAATTCGCGTGCAGTTCCGTATATTTAAAAAAGTAAAAAAATAGAGTAGGTACCTAGAAATGATCCTTTCGCTTAGCATTTAATAACTAATAGGTATGGTATATAACCATATTATTATTATTACCATAAGACATAAACACAAATGTTGAAAAAATGTCCACGAGCAGGATTTGAACCCGCTCCCTTCTGACATACCGGGTCAGGTGCTCTCCCAATTGAGCTATCGTGGTTTTAACCAGTCCGCCGAAATTATTCAACACTAGTTACTTTTTACTTTGAAAGCCAAAGGCGCCCATTCAATGTCAACAACTACCGTCATTAACATTGATAATTTTTTCAACATTTGTGTTTTTGTAATTTGTTCGCAATAAAATTTGCGTTAAAATTATATAAACATGGCATAAAACATTTTTAAAATTATGTTATCTCACAAGACTTTCGGTAATAAATTTTCTGTAAACATCGAGAAATCCTATTCTCCAGCGTTTAAATATTATATTATTATAGCTCCAAATATTAGGTTGACTGTGAGTGGTTTTTGATTTGATTGATTCATAGATTTAGTGTAAATCATAGATTAAATAATATTGAACCGGTTTTTAACGGAGTTTGCAAATGTAATATAATGGAGTTTATATGCCGGGACTAATACGTGATATCTATATACGTGAAGCAAAACTGTACCCTTTTTTACGAAAATTGCGCGAACGGAGGAGTATGAGATTTCGCACACTTATAGTTTATATAGAGGAGTACAGAATGTTAATATTTTTTTAAAATTATGCATAAAAAATGCTTTAAAATAAACATTACACACACTACCATGTATTTGACACACACGCATACTCTTTTCAAAAATTTCAAAAATGGAACATGGATCGGCCGAAACCTTTTTAATTTTTCATTGTTTAGGATACAATCCGTGCAGCCTTAATAAAATTACGGTCGAATTTCGACTACTGGGGCGACCACTAGTTTCAATAACGACGTGTCCAATGTTCTATAGTTAACTTTATTTGTGTGTTTCGTATATCTTACACGTATTCATATCATCATCATCTCAGCCAAAAGACGTCCACTGCTGGACATAGGCCTCCCCCCAAGGATCTCCACAACGACCGGTATTCATATAAAGTACTTATAGTATTATTAGTCTATGGGTTGGATGACCGAGCTTAGCTCGTTATTTTTTTTTGGTAGTTTTGCTGCTTTTCTGCATACTAAATTTCATGAAAATCGTTAGAGCCGTTTCCGAGATTCAGTTTGCTCGTTTAAAGGTATTAGATAGATAAAATTGTAGATATAATTATATTACCAAGCCTACATTGAACTTACAAAGCCATATTTAGCGATTCACGAGTTCTTAAACCTCAATAATAAGAAGTCTTAATTTATATCAAGAAAGTTAATTTACTCTTATTACTAAAAGTTCCCATTAATAAGCCCTATAAAATGTTCGCGTTAATAAAGAAAAATACATAATAGTGCAATAGCTTAAGTGACAACGAAATGGAACGTTTAATATAAAATATTTTTAATATCATGTACAAAAGTCAAATGAGGCTGTTAATTATTCAAAGACTTGCGTTTTTCAAAGGAGATATTAAAAAGCTTCCCTTTTAAAAGTGCACCAACAGAAACCCTCAAAGGCCATCGATTCAAAAGAAACACGAGAAGAAAGTTTTACGACGAAGACATGAAATCATAGAGCGATTTCTTATACGACTTCGGTTTCAACTTCATAGCGATGAATTATGCAGGGAGTAGAGATTTCCTAACGATAAAAGTCGTAACACTCAAGAGTGTTCTAAAAGGAGCTCTTAAGGGTGATACCAAAATTTATAGTATATCGCTTTCAACATTTTCTTCGTAATCATCGGCTCGGTAGCAGTTCTGATAAGAAACTATATAAAATTTAAGCAAGAATAAGTACAAGGCATGCAATTGACGTTCCTTCAATACACACTGGATTGGTAAGTAGCCAGTAGCGATAATATTGAAATAATGAAATAAAACGAGATGAAAAAGAAATGAAATGAACATGAAATGAAAATGAAAATGAAAATGAGAATGAATAAAGAATATTTATTCGGAGCATAATTGTAGTTGTCCCCAAGTACAGATTTAATGTTATAATAGTTTTATTTTCCTTAACCCGGGGAGCGCACAGTTGGATCTATATGACCCGCGACATTTTTAAGCGGTGGTATTTCCCAGAAATATTGGGTGACGTTACAGTACTTCTCAGTAGCTGGAGCTAACTACCCGTCCTCCTCGTTTCATACCGGAATACAGTCGGGTTGCGCTTGCATCGGTGGATATATTTGGCCAAACGGCAGAAAGGGTAAATATGACCCAACCATACACTCAATGTCGTAGTTTTGTGCCATATTTTAAAAACATTTGTCTTTTATGTCAGTTTCATTTTCTTGTTTTTTTTGCGATATTTACGAAATGAATCGGGAAGAACTCGAAAGGCAGCGGATTTTAGCCGTTTTACAGGAGTCGGACTCCGAAATCGAAAACATTTCGTCTGAAAATGAAGAGGAACGAGATCATCATCATCATCTGAGTTATCGCGGTAAGGACAGTGGCACTAATCAAGACGCATCTAACGACGATAGACATAATGAACCTTTGAGGGTATTACAGCGAAAATAGATATTAAAACCAATCACACTTGTCGGAATATTAGTATAAAACAGAAGTTGTTTATTTTTGTTACTTTTCACATACTTTTAGTTTATTTTTAATTAAAAACATGTTTAATGATTAATTTGTTTAGGTTTATCAAAAATCCCTATAATTATAGTCAATTAATCAATTAGTAACTATAGTTTGCCGAAATTATTTTACACATTCTAATTACATAATTTTTTTATATGGGTCATTTTGACCCAACCCGACAGTCGGTGTTACAATTTGCCACTTTGCTAATGCCGGATTAAGTAAATGTGTGCTTTTTAGCAACTTAGCTGTTATTAAAATGTACCTATACCTAGAAGGCAACAACTATTGAGTTTTTTGCTGAGGACTGTGGACAGCCAGGGAACGCTTCTCGGTGGATGTCTGCATTCCGAACAGTAGATTCAAGGTTATTTGAAAATGTTTCTGTGAATCGGCTCACTTGAATGAAAACTTTTTCACTTTACTTTACATTTACTAATGTAGTAAGGGGTTTTGATTGAAACCATACCTAATACCGCCTGTGGTTTTCAACCTTTAATGTTTTTATAACCCCCTAAAGAAAAAGAGGGGGCTATATAAGTTTGACGCTAGTGTCTCTTTTTCTGTCAGTGTGTGGCATAGTAAATCTCACACGGACTAACCAATTCCAACTTTTTTTGAGACGAGCTTTGTAGACTAACCCTACTCACGATTGGTCTTAAATACGTATCGAAATAAGAGTAGTCGTAGTCAAGATTATCAGCTCTGAATACTTTTAAAGGCCACTTTGCCTTGATTAAAGCTAGAAATTGAAGTTGCACTTGCAATTTGTTGTTTTGGACTTAGTTTAACCGCCTCTGTGTTCGGGTGGTATATTAAATGGTCTCAGACCTAGAGGTCCAGGGTTTAAATTCCAGCACTTGTTTGCCTCAGTGGAATAAAAATATGGTAAAAACAGTTAAGTTTTAATTGGTTTCCCTAAACAAATTACAACTAAAGATTCATAATGACATTGGTGAAATAAGGCAGAACATAGAACGTTCGAAAAGCCAAGATATTTATTCCGACGACTTCCGTAGCCGAGTGGCTTGCACGCCGAACTTTGGGCGGCGCTAATTGAGGTCCCGGGTTCGATTCCCGGTCGGGTCAATGTCGAAAACGACCTTTTCGATATTGTGTCGGGTCTAGGTGGTTGTGGTGAAACGAGTGCTTTAGCCTTGGGATCAGAACAATGTATGTGATGTTGTCTAATATTTTTATTTTTTTATGAAAACCTGTTCTTTAATTGTTGACTATGGAACTTAAATTTTAACCTTTTAACCGCCAACAACTTTTATAGAAGTTCGAGATTTTCGTGCTGCCCACGCCAGCACTTCTATAGAAGTTCTTCTTTGTACCTACTTTATTAAAATACATTTATACGTTGGCGTAAAGCGGGACATCGCGTGCAGTATAGTTGGGCGGTGAAAAGGTTAATGATAATTTAATTTTTTACTAACCCATTTCAATAATGAACTGACAAATGTTCATCTAAGAACCAGTTTTACTGATCCTACTAAGCTTTACGTATTCATTACATCTACGTATACCAAGCTAATCTAAAACAAACGCTATCGTTGTATCTGGCTTAGTTTTCATAAAAAGAAAATTAATTAGCCACGCAATAAATGAGTGGTTTCGGCAATATCGGCTGCAACGTCGCACCACAGTCGCCCGGCACGGAGGCGCGCGCCCTGAATACCTAATTTGCTAATATTAGTTGTTGCGAGGGGAACTTCCTAGAGGTAAGCGAAACTCCAGACAAAGAACACGTACGAGCATTGTAAGGGCCACTTTTTAACTTTTAATACTGGAACTTGGCCGATCCACCGCGGTGCACGTCGTCAACTACCCTCCTTTGATAATCATCATCAGCTCTTTTTTTGTGTCTCCACCGCTGGAGCACGAGCCTTCCCTATGGATGGATAGGGAGAACGGGCCATAAACCACCACGCGGGCCCAGTGCGGGTTGGTGGTTGTTAACGACTGCTAATGCAGCCGGGACCAACGGCTTTACGTGCCTCCGAAGCACGGAAGATTTCGAGATAAAACATTTTTGGTCACCCATCCGGTGACCGGCATTTGCGAAAGTTGCTTAACCTCAGCACTAGCAGACCGAGCGCGTTAACCACTGCGCCATCGAGCTCCTTTGTTAATACCCCTGATTTTTTAATTGCACACGTGTATTGTCTTTGCGGGTCGGAGAAACTTTCCGTGTTACTCCAACATGTGAACATAGCGGAACTTCGAACAATGAAAGTTGATTATAACCAAGTTACTCGTACCAAGCTACTTAATTAATAACTATCATTAATTTCAAACACATAGAATTTTAAAAGAAACATTTTCTAATTTATATTCGCAAATAACGCGGGACATTATCAGCTCAATATTGGAAAATATATAAATCATCTTCAAACCATAATTCTCAACATTTTGAATTAATTTTCCACATCATCACATTGAGTTACTAATTGAAGTTTTAACAGTATTAAATAAACAATTACTGTTTCCATCGAAGGTTGATTAAATCACTCACAGAATCATTACGTCGTCAACAAACAAATTTCTGCCATCTGGCATTGCTCTTGCAAATTACATAAGTGCATAGTAATGTAGAAGTATAAAAAAAGTTTTGTATTTCAAGTTTTATCGTAGAAATTGTGAAACCTTAAATAGGTGCAAAAATCAGATTTCGGTATGACAACGACAGTAGCTGTTCGCCCGAAACACATTCCATCAAGGTAATAAAGTAAAGTAAAAAGTAAACACAATTTGGCTCCGTGAAAATGCAGCATTTCCATGGCTTACAGGCTGCATTTGGCGACGCGCACATCCACCGGGCATCACGAAAGAGTCGATAACTCTCCACGGCTACCAATTACACTAATGGAGTTTATTTCGTTCGGTACCCTTGCCCGGCCCACGCTGTGCACTTGGAGTGCACTTAGACACATTGTGACTGGAATCAGATGCTCAGTGCATCGTGCTTCCTTTACAAAATCCTTCTTCGGAGTCTGTCCGTATAGTAGAGGCTTCGAAGCCTAAAAAAACTGCAGAAAATCAGTGTATTCTGCTTCAGCTTTAGCTATCATATTGATGCCTCGTTTGTTTTATTGTTCATTATTCATATTTTACAATACCAACAAATGCAGATTGTGTACTGTTATTAGTTAACTAGTCGCTCGATGTGTACCCTTGTTTATCAATGCTCTGATAAAAGTTATTCATAATACCAAATCACATCAAAATGTCAGTTATCTGTTACAACCTCTATTATAAACCCTGTACACTTTTTTAACATTATGAAATTGCCTCAATGTTACAAAGTTTGTGAAATTTCGTCCACTAAATAACAGAATAATGAAGTAGAACAATTGCTGGAACACGCTCTACGTGAACATAAAGCTCCCTTATATTCACGAATGTCATTAAGCATTCTTTACACATTTTCTCGTTAACTTTAAAATACGTAAATAAAGCGGTGCGAGATTTCTAAGTTGCAAAGGCGACGCATTCCCTGAACACAGTTTCAGCTTACTTTGTTATGCTAATCTTCATAATTCTTTAGGCGGAGAAGTCTTGCGCAAGTTGCTTTTTTGGGAATAACTTGTAATTCAGTCGTAATTTGTTACGGCTGTTGAATGCCTGCTTGGGCCAGTTACAAATATTTCACGTGAACATTTTGGAAATGCTTGATTATTACATAGAAAAACATCATTTTCTTATAAAGTTACTAGATAATATTATTATTTGGTAGATACTTGCATACATTTAGCATTTACATTCTTTAGTTTGATAAAACTCACGAAGCAATATTAGTTAATTAAAATTTATTGTTACTAACAGTAGTATTAAGCCGTATTGTTGCTAAAATAATTGTTTGAAATAAATGAATTCAATTGAATTAAAAATGCAAGAATAACATCATCACATACATTATCTTTAACAGCATAATGAAGTGACTTCATTGACAAAGCTAAATGAATTCCTAATGAAATTCTAAGTCACGTTTATGAGTGCGACAATCCGGGAATAATGTTTCTAAAACTATCCTGACAGTTTTGTGAAGCTCCTCTCTAGTTCAAATTAACGAAGAAAACTTCTGGATCAAGTCCGTCTACCTGAAAACACAAAGTAAACTTGGTGCCTTCGCAACTTATCCATTAACTTAAGTAGAATCTGTAGACAGCACGGAGAGAACAGTGCTTTTCCCAAGTTAGTAGTTTGGACGTTAAACGAAATTTATGATGTTAGATTGATAGGTTAGTACGCACTATACCTTGCTTCACGTTCGTTTCTCGTGAAAAACAACAGAGACATTTTGCCTTGAACTTTGCAATTTATCATTAACCGTGTCGCTGTGAATAGAATATATTATCACGAGTCATTCTCTAGCATTACTCACGTGGCTCTAACGAACGATCCAATCACGCGGAACATGCATCAGACTACCCTACGATCTTGCAAACTTGAATTTGTGAACGGATTCATTGTCATTATTACAAGCAAATCCCTATGAAAATATTAATTTCTCACAGGTTTCAAAGTTACAGCACAATCTCCACGAAATCTTCATTAATTTAAGAAACTTCCAACAATTTCCCTTTGACTCCGGTCGGTGCCGAAAGTGAAAAATTATTATTCTTAAATTTTTACTTCACTTAAAATCTGCACAACGTTGTAGTCGACGACCGCTTTATTATTTATGACAAGGAACACGAAACTCATCTCGAGTTATAAACTTCTTGGAATTTCTCCTGAAGTAACACAGAGCTATTATTATGATGTCCCCACAAAAAAATATTCTCAGTGTAGCGTGGCCAGGGTCGGACTCGGAGGGGTCGGGATGTAGTCGCGCTGCGGACTCCGGCGGCGGCGCACGTCTCGCGGGCATTGTGTCTCGCCTCCCCTCTGCGTGATCAACTGTGCACAAGCCCGCGACAGTTTACTGTACGTTTCTAATAAACTCACACAAAATGCTTTATAATGTTACCGATGTCTTATTTGAACTCGTATCCTGTATATTTGAAGAGCTAGGAGTTTTTCTTCTCTATAAGCTATAAGAATATAAACTATAAGATCTTCTCAACAAGCTATACAGATTTGAGTAAAACTATTTAATTTATAAATAACATTTTTTTTGTACTTCCACAATAATTAAAGTTAATACCTCAAAAATATTTTATAATAATATCAACACTATACAAAAAGTTTATACAAGTATTCAACGTGTATACATACACGTTAAATATACAAGTTTAAATTCGTTATAATCTAGACTACGATAAAATTCGATCTTTTGATTTTACATTCCTATTCTTTATCTCTTATAGGCATCATATCCTCAAAGCTATGTTTTCCGATGAAACTTACAAGAGAGCTAAGATACTGGATGTTAGTTCCTTGTTCATCGAGTTTATAAGCTTAGAAGAACAAATATTCCGCTTGCAACTTGTATTAAGACAAGTTGAAAGGGAAATAGGCTGCTTCTAAATGTATGAAGAGCGGAGCGGCTGGCTTTGAAGCGCAGCTTCCAAACTTTATGAAGTTTCACTTTAAGAATTACAAAGGTTATTACTACGGAGTTACGCCACAAAAAGACTGGCAGCAAAGAGATCTTCAAAGAAGTTTTGAGCGCGATACCGGACGCTCTCTCACCCTCTCAACAATTTAAGTTGTATTGTTAATCTCGAGAACTGTTCTGGATAACTTAAAAGCTGATTAAGTGGAACCTTTTACGCGAAAGAATGATGATGCGTTACATATAAAACTTACCTACAACGTAATATGGCTTAAATGGCAACAACGATAAAAAAAGTTTTTGTGATGTTTTTCTTCCAAACCACTTAACCATGTTGGCGCACGTAGACATGTTTGTGTCTTGCTTGCATTATGACACCGTGTTGCTATAAGATTTAGAGGGGACAAAAGTCAGGAGACCGGTTGGCGCCATGGACATTGTCTATATACGTTTTCATAACTGCGCCGTAGAAAATAGTAAGTAACTACGGTATGTGGGAAAGAATTATAATTCTTTTACAGTGAACGAATGCAATGTTGGGTAGATATACTCGTTTATTTAACTCATTTGCGGCAGTCACATTTTGTTCCATTGGTATATGATTTTGATATAGGTTTAAGTATGTCTGAGGCTCACTGGCGTAGCAGTTTGTGCGTTCGGGTTGCGATCTTGCAAGATAAGTTGATTTCGCAAAGCCATTCGCAAGTATTAATTTACCTGTTAGCTAGATAGCTGGCGTAAGAGAGTAAGTTGTGTGTTGTGAAGCCAAGCTTCTTTGCATGTATACGAGTATACAGAAGTAACACGACAAACGAACACTCATGTTCATAATTACTTTATTATTTTAAACAAAATTAATAGGTTATGCTCATAAAAGATTACTATGAAATGTAGTCATAGTACCTACTCATCACGACGGAGAGCTCTTAGGGCAAGTGTTGTCAGAAAGTTAACCACTAGACGCGTTGCTTTTATTTGAAGTAAACACAAACTTTTAATAAGCTGTGAGACACGCGCGCCTGCTAACAAGAAGGCTGCTTGTCAATATTTCCGATAAGTCCCCGCTTCCGGCAGCGACTATCAACGAGCTCTTTGTGTTATACTTATGTATTTCACAAATCACTGGAAGTTCTCTGTTTAAATCTCATTATTTTAAACTTTCTTTACATTGTATTACTCTGAACCTTAAAGTAACTCAAGATACATTCTTAACTGTATGATGCTTTTGTTTGGTTTTTTTAGATGAATCATAGTAGGTACACGAAAAAAGTTATAAGTTAATGTTTGTACTAGGGGAACAAACCTAAATTTGTAAAATTAAATTAAAAAAGCTGCATAGCATTTGACTTCCTATTTCATAACATGGATGGCTTTGGTATAGTGTCTGGAAACAAGTTTGGCTATCACCAACTGACTTCCACCTCCCAATATACTTAGGTACGGTTTAAGGGTGTATCATATATGTAGATTTAATAATAAAATTTATTTGTTTAGTATAGGTATGTATAATAATAGCAATAAATTAACTGACATCATAAGACGTTAACTGCTTAGAGACTTTGTTAAGAAAATGAGAAAGCATAACATTTACATTGTACAACTTGTCTTCGTATCATTGTATGGCACAATCTTTGTTTAATGTTGCGTCAATATTATAGTTGGAAAATTAATTAAACACAAAATAAGAATTTACGAACATAATAGTAATGAAAACTGTTATGAAATATCACTTGTAGCTTTAATATTTTTAATTTTTTCGCTAACGATGAATAACGATGGACAAAGGACGCTGTTTGTGCCGCGTAATATACGTTAACGGCCGGGGACAAGACAAAGTGCTTTCTCCCGTTCACTATTGCTCGCTGTGCGTCGCCCCACTTCCCATGTCCGCGCGTTGATTGAAAACAATGCCTTATTTTCCGATAGATCAGGCGTCATACGCGCAATTACTTATATCTATTCTAATTTTATTTTTTATTTTTAAAGTGCTAATTGCTGCACTTAGGCTGAATTAAATATTTATAAAATATAGTAAAAAAATTAAATGCCTACCCGACCCAGCCAGGAATCAACTGGGTCTTCCGCAATCGGCGGCAAAGGGCGGCTGCACTAAAGGAAGGCAGGCAATTAATTTTTTCACTATATTTTATAAATATTTATATTTAAAGCTACTTTATAATTCAAGGCTGTGTTTGTTTACTGGTGAGCTCTTTGGTGCGTTGTCTTGGGCGAGTTTATTTGATATTGGATCTCGTTAACGAAATGAGATTTTGTATGGCTAAATTCGTGGCTTCAATGTCATACAAATCTTTCTTTTCGGTAACGTGACCGAATGTCAATGAAAACTCGTACTAGGCACCCAGGTAATAGACTTTTATCTATTGTGTTCGGGGCGTGTCGACATTTATTTCTAAGCTAATGATGAGTCCGCGACCTTTCAGATCGTGTGAATTGGCCTTACGGCTGCAGCGGCTTATTCTAACTAACCGCGCACGTTCACCGCGGCTCATGGCCACATACAGTATTCAGTTTAAGTGAAAAACATACTTTATTGAATTTATTTTATTTATTTATTTACATACACAAAACAAAGGGTGTCCTACGTAGTTTCGAATGCCGCTGTTGCGACACACGCTGTCGCGAATTTTTTTTCCACTGCCTCATAGGTTCGAAAACTTATAGACTCGAATGATGTAGTCGCGAACGACGTTGTTTCGAAAAACATTTTCACTGCCTCATACGCTCGAATGCTTGTGACATCGATTTATTAGTCATAATGTGTATTTAAAATATTCAAGTACCTAGTAAATAAAAAACAAACATATTTGGTGTCAATCAACATTTATTACTACTAGTAGGCAACTAGTAGGTACATAATCTATATACATTTATAATGACTTGTCCTGACTGACTGAATCATCATCGCCGAGCCTAAACCGCTGAAGCTAATTAGATAAAATTTAATTACCTTTAATAAATTTGGTTTTTATTACGAATAAATACAAGTCGTATAGCCCACGTGAGCAAAGCCGCGAGCGTAAAGCTAGTTCATAAAAGAAATGTTTAAAAAAATAAAAATTATTTTGAAATTTCCATATTATTAGGATCTAATTAAAAACGTATGACTAATACATCGAAGTCACAAGCATTCGAGCCTATGAGGCAGTGGAAAAAAAATTCGCGACAGCGTGTGTCGCAACAGCGGCATTCGAAACTACGTAGGACACCCCAAAACAAATTCCTAGAAGAGATCTTTTGCAGACAACCCTAGCTTTTTCAGCTGCCCTTTCAGAGCACACAACACATGGGAAATATAATAATAGTTAAAATAAAGGACTATGCTTTAGGTAAAATAAAATGTTGTATACAAAATTATTAAGCGTGTTTCGCAACAATACTTCTAAGGAGAATACTCCATTTAACGAAATCTCGAATATTGATGTTTGTTTTCATTGCACATTGTGAAGCTGCTACATTATTTTTTATGACGTACTTATGTGTTGTCACGCTCGAAAGTTTGATCTACAGAGTAAAGTTATAATCTTACTAACTATCGATATGCGTAAAAAAATATTTTACCAAACTAATTACCACAATTTCCAAATAATTCGGATTGAATTTAAAATTCAGTTCATTAGTTTTCATCGCTGTCTTTTACCCAGCTATCGCACAATTTCCGACACTTTTCTACGAGGTGAATATGTTAGAGGAAACGAAGACTGAATCGTTAGATAGATATAATATGAACACAAGGGTGGCATTCACGTCTCAGCTAGTTAGCAGCGCAAACTGGCTCGTCGCCGGCGTTCGCGCAAATTCAATTTTCGCCGAATGCTTCGTGCGAACGGCCGGGCCTTCGTACCTACCCTACTGCCCGTTTCTTTCAATGATTGTCAAATCCGTTTATAAGGACCCGTAGCGTACTGGTCCGCTCGCAATTAATTATTATCGTCGATGCATTCGAAACGAAACTGTTATACATTTTGAATATACGCGGAATGTTAATGAAAGTTTTTTGTTTTGAGTGACAGCTTGGTGTTTTGTTTCTTCAAACTCTTTAAAGGTCTCTTTGTTTGAAATTATACTTTAATATTTTATTGTAGACGATTACATAAAATGTTTTTGAAATTACTAAAAGTAGAAAGGTAGTAGGAACTTATAGGTTGAAGATTGATTTGAGATTGTTTTATTGTCTAGCTTCAAATATAGAAACATACCTGCTGATCAGTTGATTTAAGAAAGTTAGACTTGTACCCCCTTATTCATAAAAACTATTTAAGCATTTTTTAGTTAATAATTGTTTTGTCCACGTCACACAAACGTCATTTTGTATTTGAGAAAAAGAGACAAAACAATAACTAACTAAATAATGCTTAAATAGTTTTTATGAATGGTTATAGCTTACAGTACTTTGTGTGGTGCGTATTTTTTCGATAAATCTTTGATTGCCCTCATAGCCTTTGCAGCGTTACCGGACAACATGTTGAAAAAAAAAAAATTTTGTTTTGATTCATGTAATCTATTTAAAAATTTCATGGAATGCTTATCCTTTCTGTTCACATTGGCAACGTGCAAGTATTACATTATATCGTGACTTGCGTTTTATCGAGTGCTCGGCGAGATTAATGGCGGCTTGTCGCGTTCGCGGCAATTACACGCGCAATGTGGCAGGAGCCGGCTACACGGGGCTGTCGCTAGGATCGCCACGCTCCGACAAAACTAAGATAAAAACAATTTCATTCAAAACACAATGACGATAATAATATAGGTAGTGAAACGGAGAAAATACACAATGGAAAATATGAATCCTATAATAATGAAAAATGCACTTATAAAACAGAATATGGGTTTATTATCATAATTTACAATATTAATTCTACCACCATAAATGACAAGCAAACCAATAATAAATAAAAAACATCAAAGTCAATTGTGACAAATTAAAAAGAATAATATTTAAAACTATACAAAATATCATAAAAAGGGCAGCTCAAAATGAGTCTGCAACAGGTAGCAATTATAGGAGTAAATATTGAGATGAAGCTGATTGAGGAGAATGGAAGAAGACAACTCACAACAATCTCAGTGACTTTTGGTGTGTGTTGTTTATAATGTTTTGTAAACTTTTATTTTTGTTTGTTGGTAAATATATAAAAACATATATGTATTAAACGCCTCGGTGGCCGAGTGGCAAAGCGCTCGGCCCGATACCCGAAGGTCCCGGGTTCAATTCCCAGGTCGGGCAAAGTGTGCTTCGGAGTTTTCGATGCATAACAGGATTTGTGATCACCAACCTGCGTTTGGCAAGCGTGGTGATTAAGCCAATACCCATCAATTGTAGTGATGACTTGATTTCAATGATGGAGGCCTTTGCCCAACAGTGGGACAGTATATAGGCTATTTACTTTACTTAACTTTTATGTATTTACAACAATTCGGACAGTTCCATCTGTAGGCCCCATATTACATTGTGATTGTGACCCTAGCGTCTTCCGTTGTCCCGCGTGCTGAATGAACGCGTGTCAAATGACGCGACTGGATCGAAACTTTCAGATTATCATCAACACTGCCGCTGTAATCGCGACAAAGTAAAAAAAATACTTAAGAATTTGATTATATATTTAAAAATGCTGAGCGTTTATTTAAGAATACATTTTTTTTATTAGATAGGCTTGCTTTTGACTACTATCTCACTTAACACAAAAGTTTCTGCCCACTTACAGAAGTAATTAGCTTGAAAGTCCTACGAATATTATAAATGCGAAAGTTTGTGTGTATGTATGTTCAACTCATTTTCAACAAAACAAACTTATACGAGTAAGATATGCAGTCGCACTTAGTAGAAAGGTACAAACACCTTCACATCAACCTAACCAAAACTGTAAATCTTTTCAATAAATATTCAGCTATATTCCGTATATATAAAGTTCAAAGTCTATTTAGGAATTTTGACGGTTTGTGGTAGTTTGATGTGCAGGCGTGTGTACTTTAAATATAGATTACTAGCGGCCGCTCGCGGTTTTACCCGCGTGGTTTCCGTTCCCGTGGGAATATCGGGATAAATAATTATCCTATGTTTTAATTCAGGTTATAAACTATCTGAATGCCGAATTTCATCCAAATCCATCCATCCGTTGCAGCGTGAAGAAGCAACAAATATACACACATACACTCAAACTTTCGCATTTATAATATTAGTGTGATTTTTAAATTATATTTAGAATTATACCGTACTGTATAATTTCTTAGAAAAAAATAAAAAAATCAATATGCAATTATAAAGTTTCATTAATGATGAATGATGAATGAATGTACACTTCATACGGATCTATGCAAATTAATTATACATTTTCTGTCAGTCTCCCTTCGATCACGTCACAAGCGCGAGTAGATCCATGTAAAGTGTTCCATTTCAAACCTCAGGAAATAACATTTTTATGTGAATAACGACTATTGTGAAAAGCCCTATTACGTATTTTATAGATATTCCAATTACCTTTATAAATCCACTAATTAGGAATGTAAATTCGCGTAATTCCTCTCTAGTAGCCACGTCCTCATACATATGAATTTCTCATTCATAAAATATTCAAAATGGTTTCATGCTCCTTAATTATCTATGTTTGTACGGCCGCAGAAAGTTTCAGCCGCACATCCGAATATAATACTTTTGCTTCATATGTCCAAATTAAAATGTCTGTTTAGCTATTAAGCTTTTATAGCAAACAAAAATTGCGTAAAATTATATAATTAACTATAATAATAAAATGTAGCTTGCTTAATCTTTAACTGATCTTTAATATTTGTAAAAATATTAAGATCGGATGTTGATGACGTAGTTGTCGGACGGCTTCTTTGGCTTACGGAGTATTAGTGTGTTAGTGTTGATTAATTTCGGTGAATGGCTCAATTAGAGATGGGTAGTGCTAATAATCCGATTAATATCATTTGGCTAATAATGGATTAAAAGCAGTTAATAGCCATTAATAGCCATTAATAGCCGATTTCGGATGGTAAACCTGCTCTTAATGTTATAGTAATGATTAAAAATTTGCCTTCATGGTTTTCAGCTATGGCATTAAGCATGGTATTTTTAACTATGGCGCAAATAAAATTATATTTTACCTTAATTGTTATATCACTGCCACGGGTAAATCCAAAGGAAAATGTTGATATATTACTAACTCTTTACTGAAATTTTCGTATCTCATGGCAAGTCTATTTCCAGCGTATTTATCAAATCTATATATTAATACGTGAAGCAAAAACTACGCGCCCCTTTTTAAGCACATAGTGCGCACCGAGGAGTAGTGTGAGATTTGATACAATTAAAGTTTATATGTAGAAAAGAGTCCTATATAAACATTATATATTTTGTAAATTACGGTCGGTTTGGGAATTTTGACTACGTGTCGCTTAGACCACTAGTTAGTTTAAACAGAATATTTTATACAGAAGTGTATCCATTGCCTTAACTAACGTAGCGCTCTACCGCTAAACGTTATCTACAGCGTAGTGGCGTAGCAGCTCGTAGCTCTTAGCCCGTAGCCAGCCCGTAGCACGTGTCGACAGAGCGTCAGCTGTGCGTCGCAATTACGCCGAATGACATACGAGTATAACTAATAGTAATCTTGTTCCCCTCTATGTTTTCATAACACAGACACAGATATGAAATAGCCTATACAATATAGTAGTATTGTAAAGGCTATTTCATAGAGCTGTCCTTTCTGCGCTCACTTATTGAACTTCATCTTTTGCACTCACAATACTTTTTTGTATAACGTGAATGATAGATAACACACTTGAAAAAGACAACTTGTGGCATGGATTCTAACCCACCACTTTTCGTTATGCGGGCGAGTGCTTTTATAATTAAGCTAAAAATACTTTGTTGCCTTGTCGTATTTTTGAAGTGCTTATAAGCTTTTAGCTAGCGTAGTTGAATTAAACATATTTTTATTACTAAAATTATTGAAGATGAATCAAGTTCTAATAATAATTTGTATTCAAATCGTAAAATACAAAACTAAAGTAATTCTTGGAAATAACCAAGTCGCGGTAGCTCAAATGTGAGAGCAGTCACTCGGATAGCGAAAGGTGTTAGATGCGAATTCCGTTTGAGGCATATAGTATTATAGTGATATTAAACACGTAGTAATTTTATTAAAGCAAATTTATGTACTGGAAATGTATGTTTTTATAAAAGATGTGTTAAATAGATAAGTAAATAAACGCCAAAAAAATAAATTTGAGCATTTTCATACGTTCCGAGCGCAGATTAATGGTCACAAAGCCGAGTACACACGGCGGGCTCCCTTCAATCCCTTTCAATAAACCGCGGTGGCTAAACACACGCTTTCCAAATCTGCTAAGAGGCCCATTTTGCCGTTACGTGACCGAATCGGGGAGAATTTGTCCGCTAAGCCACAACTTTTTTCTCGCATCCGATGGCTGGAGATAGTGGTCCCTTCGCGATCCGCTCAAATCCTTAACACTCAACTTACTGCAGCGCGGTTCAGCCCAATCAGATATGTGGATATCGTGCGGCCGACAAAATGATTTTGTTTACTTCTCTCTAAAGTATTGTGATGGTGTGGAAAAATTTCGGCCTTTGTTTTTATTTCTGTGAATATAAAGTACACTTATGTATTATAGAACTCTTCTTTTTTATTTATCTAAGTATGGTTCGCAGCAGATATCAGTTGAAACCCTTCCAGTTCCATGGCACAACTACTATGCTCAACTGGTTGTGCCGTGGGCACTTTTGATTCCCTTCTACACAACTGATTGGTCCATTAGGAAAAAAAAAACCTATGGTCCAACTGACGAAAACTCGAATCCTTGGTTGTGCCGTGGGTGCTTTTGAGACACAACTGATTGATCCGTCGGGCGAAAAACTGTACATATTAGTGGATTACTTAACTGCTTTGTTTAAAAATACACACCATACCTACGTATGTATGTATTTTTTTTATTAAGTATTTGTATTTTTAGTCGCACTAGATTTAATATTTCCAACATAAAGTACCAGGCTACCATAACTATGCAAGAGATTGCTTATTAATATAAAATAATAATATAGTCTTGTATATACACTAATAAATATATCTTACATAGCTTAGGATGATAGCAAAGATTATAATAATACTAGCTGTGCTCGCGACTTCGTCCGCGTGGAATAGTGACTTTCGGCAGCATTTTTAATTTTTTAGGCTCTTTTCCCGTTTTTGCAACATTTTTCACTAATGCTTCGCTCCTATTGGTCGCAGCGTGATGTTATATAGCCTAAAGCCTTCCTCGATAAATGGACTATCCAACACAAAAAGAATTATTCAATTCGAAACAGTAGTTCTTGAGATTAGCGCGTTCAAACAAACAAACAAACAAACAAACAAACTCTTCAGCTTTATAATATTATAAGTATAGATTCTTTTATATTAAGAAGCAATCTCCTACATAGTTATGGTAGCCTGTATACATACATACCTACAAAAAGCAGTTAAGTAATCAACAAATAGGTACAGTTTTTCGCCCGATGGATCAATCAGTTGTGTCTCAAAAGTACCCACGGCACAACCAAGGATTCGAGTTTTCGTCAGTTGGGCCATAATATGGCCCAACTTACATATTATGTAATTTTTTTTTCCTATTGGACCAATCAGTTGTGTAGAAGGGAATCAAAAGTGCCCACGGCACAACCAGTTGAGCATAGTAGTTGTGCCATGGGACCGGAAGGGTTGAAACAAAATTGGATGTCATATTCAAAAAGTTTGGCCACCTACAGTAGGGTCGGTCATCCACGTCCTCTGCATATCAGACGAGCTTTAAGCCAACATCACCACCGTTTAAGCACAAAATAAGGCGATTGCAAAAGTAAGCTTCATAAAAATGCGCTAGAGCAACCCACACGTAAGTGGGTCTATGAGTGCGCTTACCTTCTGGGTCTATTTTGTGGTTTAAGTATCCCCCCATCCCTATCTCCAACGTAAGAAAATGGCGTTGGCAGAGCAAGGCGAAGATGGCGTGAAGAACTTGTCGCATACCAACCAGATTAGCAAACTGAAGCGGCGGACAAGAATAAAGTGGAAAGAAGGCTTTCCGCGCGGGACAAAATCAGCTGATATAATAATAATAGAATTGATACAATAACAAACGTCTTTAAAATCTAAGTGAAGCCACTAAGAGAATCGTATTAGATTATAACATGTGGCACGCAGCTATTCAGAACACAAATAAATTGTTGTTATTCTCATTTTTCAGGTACGTGTTATGCTGATTCAAAACAGGAGAAGCCCATAAGTAGGGAAAGAACAAACTCAATATTTCTTTAAAACAAATTTCACTCTACACAATCGTACCGTATGTCTTCCTATCAAGAACAAATAACAAGCAATGTTGCTCCTGGCTAGAATCAGAGAAATAATGAAAACAAATCGTCAGTCAGAGCGCTCGCTCGCGGCACCACCAGGTGCAAAGATGTTTCATGATTTAATTTGGGACTTAGGGATCTGTTCTATTGAATATATTGAATAATCTTTTCATCGTATATTCTGCGGCCGTACGTTTGTTCAGCTATGTAGGTAGTATATTACCCTGTGTTGATGTGTGTGAACAAAGCTTTTACAGTCTTAAATGGATGTTAAAGGAGAATGAATTTAAAGTTAATTTATTTGTATGGTGGCTGTCTAGTTAAAGTTAACTGCTTACTACTACGATTATGTGTTTGAATAAAATTAAATGATGTAATTTCATCATCATATTTGCGTAAATAAATGTAACATTATTTTGGAAAAATAATGATTTATTGTTTTATCTCTCCCCTCATCAACCACTTTTTGGGTAAATTATATTTTTTATGTAAAGTTAATAAGTACAGTAGTATAGTGAAGTTTGATATTCTTTGTTTTTCTGCTTTATATCCGAATAAAATTAATGAGTAGCCAAACTGGTTGTACGCACAAAAACAGAAGCACACATGACCACCCCACCGGAAAAATGAATAAGGCTGAGCGATAATTACGACCGCCGCCGAACAATACCTCCTTTGACGGACTATAATTGTTATGAATGTTTCATCGGCGTTGCTATTAATAATTGAGAGAACAACAAAATGTTTTTCAGCCATTCAGATTGTGGAACATGGACATATTTTCTGTGGATTTCAACGAACGGCAATATAACAATTAATTATGTTATGTTTTATTACATTAACATGTAAGTGGTAACACATGAAATGTAAATAGACTTTATTATTACATTGTGAATTTTTCGCACATGTGTTGGAAGTTAGCAACAGTTTTATTCAATTTATTTGTATTGTATGTGATGGAAAGTGTGATTCTATGTAGAGCTTTTAATCATATGAAGCCGCAAATGAAAAAAAGTTGGAAATAACTTGCTAAGCTTCTTGTCGATTGTTTTAATAAACCATTGCCATCTTATAACAAAAACTTGAACCACAACGGCTTAACGTTAACTTAACAAATTTATTAATTTCTTAGTTTTTATCATAGCAACTCAAATATTCTATCTATCAATATGTTTCTAAAAATGAGTAAGCAGCAGCCCGCGTTTAACAATGAACTCACAAGCAGGTAGCATGCATTATGTCTTTAGTGCGATGTCTGGTAACATAACAACTAATGCCGGACTAGAAGTCGCTGGCGGCACGCTCTAGGAATACCAAGCAGCCTCAGCCACTGCCAACCCTCGGCTGATATTCCGCTGACTCACATACCTACCTCCTAATGTGCCCCCTTATCACACCTCCTTTAGCATCGCCGCGGAAACTTTTTTAATTAACATTGTTATGATGTGCACGTTTCTTGAGTTGATATAAGCTAACGTTGTACACTTATTTTAACATTTTTAATGTGAAAAAGGTCTCTCTCGTTACTCGTTCCTCTTAAGTGCTTTTTTTCTTTGACAGTTGACCGCCGATTGGAGAAGGCATCATAAGTAGAAGAAGGTATTAATAATTTCGTCGAAGAAGCAGCAAAAGTTATTGTAACCATTCAACTTATTTTTTGGTTTTATTCTACTGTTATAATGTAATGTTTAAATACCTTTATTAATGGTAGAATCACAGGTTACTGTAGTCTCGTAAACTTTGATGTCATAAAATACTTTTTGGCAAAAATACTACTTGGTAAAAAGTTGTTAAGTTCTACGTAGTAGTAGACTGCTCGACGAAATTTAGACTACCAGTGTATTTTTTGGTTTATGTTGGCTTGTGTCCAGGGACAGTAGGAAGGAGCGGCGCATTCCCGTTACCTCAGCTAATTTAGGGATAGTCACAACGAAAATCTTTGTAGTGAAAACGATTCTCGTTCCCCTAAAGTAAGTTTTCTTTAAAATTACTTACATTATGATCAAATAATAAAAATAAATACTAAAATGCACATACATGGCACAGGTTTTGTGTATTTCACCACATCACCATCACATCACCAGCTCATTTTATATTCCCACTTGTGGGCCACAACCCTCCCTATGGATGGAAATACCAAAAGGGGACCGAGCCATAAACCACCATGCGGACCAAACGGCTTTACGTGCCTTCCGAAGCAAGGTTTATTTATCTGCCAGTGCACCTTAACACCTATCAGTGCTCTACTGATAAGTTGATTTATAAATATTCAGATTATTAAATTCTGTGGAAAGTTATATTTTTCATTTTCGGCCATATAAGGTACCTGATACAAATAAGGCCTATGCTCAAATAAGGCCTGTAGTGCGAAAAAGTCGATTAAAATATATTTACATCAAAAATACTTCACACACGCATATACGACATCTCCACGACTCGGCAAATAGTGCTCGAAAGGTCCGCTCGTGCTCACCGCGACATTAGTGGCCGGTCGTTTGTGAAGGACCGCTGTTTGTCATAATTTCTATCGAATTTTAATACGTTATTCTTTGAAGTTTTGTTTCAAGTAATGTATACGGATCACGATATAACTCATCATAAAGTTAACTATGACTTTAATTCGTTATTTTTAGAATATGCGAATTAGATACTGCTTATAACATTTATAAAGTACAATGTACTAAATAAAGCCTAATACCAAAACAGGCTACGTGGTCCGAAGAAAGCTTGAGAGCGGCAGTAATGATGTGTGTTGTTGGGCGATTGTCGACTTACAAAGCTACTTATTACGTTCCAAGACCTTAGTAGTTACCTTGTTTAATTAAGGCCTATCAAAATATATTTAATTTTTCAGTATTTAATAATATTTTTGAGAAGATATGTTAATTTGCTAATTTTTGTTTGTATGGATATATTTTTCTGTTAATATGCGACTTCAAGTCTGACTAGCAATTTAAGCAAAATATTTAGTAAAATAACTTAGAAAGATGTTCAAGGATCTCATGGAAACACTTTATACAAGGCTCAGAAATACATATTTTTATATAATTAATACTCTAATAACAATAATCCTATAATTTAAGTATATAGGCCTTGTTAAGCCACTATGTTTTAAACAGGCCTAAGGCTAAGGTTTCAGAATTACCTCTTTTTTAATGGTTTTTGATAAAAGATTATAATATGTTTTCTTAATTACTTAAAATTTATAAACCAAAGAATAATGTCTTGCTTTTATTTATCACCTTTTTCGAATAATTTATCAAGATATGAGTGTTTGAAATTAGGTAGGCCTTATTTGTATCACTTACCTTATTTATTCATGATAATTAAAACGTTATTTTCCGAAATTCCATTCGTAGAGTTTTCGTGCACATGAATAGTTTATGGATGAACAACATAAATAAAGCTTTAATCATTTACGATTATAATTACATAGGTTATTGCAACGGGTGCTGGCACTACGTATACAATCAATACATGTCCCTGAATAGCTGCGGTTAGCAAGGGATTCCTCGAATTCTCATAATATATTGCGTGAAACACGCCATAATTTTCTATATTTATAATCAATTTTGTCAAACAATTAAACGCATTCGTCAAAGTTCTGCTACAACTGAAATAAATGTATCGTATTCCAGACTATGAAAATTAACCCTTAACACTAACTTCAACGAAATTAATTTAAATTCTGGAAACATTTCAGCTGTTCAATTACGTGTAGCTGCTTTAGTGGCTGCATATAAACGTGATTAAAATGACACACGCAATAGCGATCACGCTTCACGTCTATACGTGAAACGCAAATTTAGCTTACTGTCGCATGTTGATCGAATGTGTAATGTGTTTTGATATTCAAATGATGTTATTATAACCAAATGTACATTCAGTGGGTCGTCCGTGTTTCGGTAGCTGTGTTGAGTTGGACTGTTATTGCATCCAATCTAATGACCGCAGTTGGTGCAGTGCCGAGTATCTCGGTGTATTGTTTGTTTGTAACAAAGATACCAACTCGATCTCAGTTCATTAGTGAATACTTCGCAACGAAATAATTTGGTCTTTGCCTTCCTTGCTAGGGATGTATCGTTTTAATTTTTATAGTAGTTTTTATATGCTTTACTTTTCGCAGAATTTGTGATAAATAAACTAGATTCGGCAAAGGTAACTTGTACTCTGATAACTTGTTTGTGGTTAAGGTTATATTATTAACCTTATAATAAAGTTTTAACGACACAGATAATTCCAAGACTTCTTGTTTGCATCAGAAAGTTGGACAACCCGACGAGAGGCAACGATAACAGAATTAGCTAGGAGAAGGAAAAATAAAGTGTCGATATATTTTAAAGGCAGATAAAGGAAGCTGACTGTGCGTTAATCCCACAGCGAATATCGGCAGTGTAACTTCTCGCTTCTTTATCGCACCGTTGGAATCGTACTTCTTTGTGAGTAATCCCTCCACGTCTCGGCCATGTCGCCGACGAAGATAGAGCACGATCTTCACAAATAATGTCACATGCGATTCGTTTCAGAGGACGTGACTCGCATCACGCCGCTGCCCGCCGTGCCGTGCATAATGGGATAAATATGCCGCGGCTATGTCCACACATGGCCCTCAAATTAAGCGAGCGCTATTTACTACGCTCTAACTTTCTTACCCGTTTTATTAACTTAATTGTGTTTACTTTCACATTTGCCATATTAAGTGCAACGTGTTTGTCCGGGGTCGGGACACACGGGTAGCTCGCCGTCGTGGCATCGTCTGCACGACATTATTGTAATTTATTGTAGACAACGTCGTGTTTTACAAGTGCCTAATTAAAGTCGGATTAAGGATATGATGTTGTTAGTATAAATTTGCGGTTCTCCAGGCACAGTAGTAGTGAGGTCACATGTATAAAATAAGGGTTTCCAACATTGGTACATATTATTATCGTGCTCAATTTGGTTGCTGGTAGGCCTTATACTAAATCTGACGGTTGGGTTAAGTTATACATGTAGATCGTCTCATATGTTATTATGCATGAAAAATTACGACTGACGTATCTTAATCTTTCTTAAAAATGTCTTATGTTAATACGCTGAGAAAAAAAACATACGATTCCAGGAGCATTCCAAGTAAAATATGTAATTTGAGATAAAGAGGCATCCCATTCCAGATAAGACGCAGCACGACCCACGTCGAGAGCCATCCGACTCGTTACGAGCCGCCCGAAGCGAGGTGTGATACAAAATCATCAATCTTACCCGAGATTGTACTATTAAATGCCTCTTCGCTCTTTTCCCTCGAACTCGAGACCAGAAACAAATGTAAAAAGTTGTGTGATAAGTTCAATTTGAATTTGTAAAGCCCCTTTCAGCGTTTCTCGCCTGTTTATCTCGGCGAGGAAAGAACGGAAAATACAAAAGTAAGAGATAGGAAATGAAGAGGCGGAAAAAAAGTGTCGGGTGCGGAACCAACGCGGAAAAGTTGGCGTTATCCGGAGACAAGTTAAATCGCAATTTATTAGGGCGTACCAGTGGGCTTAGTGTGAGGATGATTCGCGCCGCCGCCGCCGCCGGCGCCGGGCCCAGCCCGCCGCTAGCAACACCTTGCGCGGCGTGTCACGGCACACCGCCCGTGATGATGTCAAACTTGCCGATTTCGACTACGGTCACACGCTTCTGTAGTTTAAGTTATTTGAGCTTAGATGGCGTGCTCTTATATGGCTGATATACCCAATTTTTTCAGTAGGTAAATATACGTGCACAGTGAGCGCACGTCAGGGCGCCATTGGTTACTGTTGTAGTGTATTGCATATGTACAGCACACCTTACGGAATTCAGAAAAAGTCAGCCAACAGCGCACTTAAACCCTCTATGTAGCTTTGTCTTCAATATGTATCTTTATATATATAAATCTTCTGCGCGTGTGTATGTTATTGAACCTCCTGCTAGTTCGGCTGGACCGATTTGGATTAAATTTTCTGTGTGTGTTCAAGTGGATTCGAGAATGGTTTAGATTTACAATTGGACCCAGTAGGTGGCGCTGCTATATGGGTCCATCATGGAAAACGGGTGTTCTTAAGCGGACGAATGATTTGTTTGTTTTGTTGTCATGGAAACTGTCAACGTAGTTAAGGAATGCACCTGCAGTTAAACAGCCTAGCAAGTCCTCATCAATCTTCAAATTCCTAACTACACGACTCAACGGTTAACTACGTTTTGTTTTTTTTTGTTGTCATGGAAACTGTCAAAGCGGTACGAAGTCCGTCGGTCAGCTAGTTATTTAAATAAACAAAAACTATATATAACTAACTGTTTTTATCTGAAAAAAAAATATAAAATGATAAATAATGGTCTAGGTGAAAGTAGAGGTGATTTTAATAATTTTATCCATATAACAGAAAGCTTCGTATAAAAAATGTTTCTTAGGAACATACTTCAACTACCTGCTAGAAGATATTCTTATTAAATAAATAAATATAAAAATAAAATTCGTCAACAGGTTTTATGCCAAAAGTAAAATATGTTATAAATGTTTATACATAACTATTCAGAAGAAAAATTTAGTATCGGATAAAAGGGTAATCACAATCCACTATCCCAATATGTTGCAACTTTCGCTTCATAGAAGCTTAATAGAAGAATCCTTAGAATGAATTACATATAAGGTTTTGTGGCGCTGGCCGGAAGCCGGACGTGAGCGTCTTGGCAATGAATATCTATATGAAGCCTTTTAACCTACACTACTGATGCAAGGATTTTTTGAAATAGATTTTCATATAATTTGTTTACGTATCTGATTTATAGGATAAATGATCGTCTGTTAAAAGTAATCTCCCCTAACTATTTTTATTATAATCATTGATAACTTTTATTTTAAAAAGTTGCTATTACTTTTAATAATTTCATTTTCTTTCATGAAATTATTTTTACATTATTGATGCCACTGGTTCGCGTAATATATATTTTTTTATAAAAGAAGGAGGCAAACGAGCGGGTTGGTCACCTGATGGAGAGTAATCACCGCCGCTTATGGACACCCGCAAAACCAGAGGAATCGCAGACGTGTTGCCGGCATTTAAGGAAGGATTAGGCTCGTTTCTTGAAGATCCCAAGTCGTAACGGTCCGGAAATACCGCCGCCGAGAGCTGGTTCCACAACACTAAAGTTCGAGGCAAAATATTTCCTGAAAAACGCACAGTAGTAGACCGCCATCCATCAAGGTGATGTAGATGGAATGACAGACGATTGCGTCTAGTGCAGTAAAGAAAATCAGCGGCAAGGATCAAGCCGAACAATTCCTCAGAACATTCCGATACAATATACAGAGAGACGCAACGTCTCCCCGAAGAGCCAGTGGATCGAGCCGACCTGAAATAACCATGTCGTCGACAATTCGAGCAGCTCTGCGTTGAATGCGATCAAATGGAAGGAGTTAGTACTGGGGTGCTATCAAGTCAGGTTGGTATCAAGGAGAGCTCCCTCAAAGTTCAGAGGTACGACGAAGGGATGTATTTTCGCGGTATGTGCGCAAACTTGTGTTTTGGAGGGGTTAAAGTGGATTAGATTACGTCGGCCCCAAATTCGAGACATGACTCAAAATGCTCTCGGTGTCAGTCACAAGTTCATTCCGGATCTCGATGACGTTTTCCAGAGAAATTAGCTCGTCCGGTGTAGAGCGTATCGCCAGTACTGTCGTCCGCATAGCAATGAATGCTGTTGTTATGCAACATGTCATTGATATGCAGAAGAAAAAGAGTAGGGGATAACACACACCCTTGCGGGACTCCAGCATTCGCGGGCATCATGTCAGAGCACGAACCGTCGACTACGACTCTGATGCTACGCCCAGAAAGAAAGCTGGCGACTCACGAACACAATTTTTCAGGAAGCCCGTTTGATGAAAGTTTAGAGAGAAGAGCCCTGTGCCATACCCTGTCAAAGGCTTTCGCTACGTCCAAGCTAACTGCCAGTGCCTGGCCTTTACTCTCGACTGCCTCCGCCCATCGGTGAGTAAGGTACACTAAAAGATCACCAGCCGAATTTTATGACATTTTTTTGATAAATGAATTGGAAAAAACTTTCACTTTACTTTCACTTTTTCACTATTTAATCTAGTGAAGGTAAAACTGTACATATTTTTAGATAAGTTTTTAGCTTCGTTAATAACGATTCCTACAACATAAGTTATACATCTCTATAATACGTAATTCCTAAGATAGTCATTTCAATGACGCGGCACTTTCTCTTTGAACCGCGCGACACCTGCGCGATACCTGCGCGACACCTGCGCGTTTTTTGTCAAAATCGCTCCGACGCTGCAGAGGTTATAATATCTTTACATATTTAGATCTTCTGTGCGTGTGTATGTTATTGAACTCCTTCTAAACGGCTGGACCGATTTAGATAAAAGTTTTTGTGTGTTCAAGTGGATTCGAGAATAGTTTAGATTTGCAATTGGACCCGGTAGGTGGCGCTGCTATAGGGGTCCATCATGGGATACGGGTGTTCTTAAGCGGCGGACGAATGATTTGTTTGTTTTGTTGTCATGGAAACAGTTAGTATAATATATCAGCAAGTATAATATAAATTTCATAATTAAAAATCATAAACAGTAGTATCGGGTCAACCAAGTTCCATTAAACCCATCAACTACCAATTTACTAGGCTTTTTCCCTTTCAAGCTATACTTTTCTTTTGAGTCCGTCTTTCGTCCTACATATCATCAATTCTATGTCTGTCTCATTGATCATTAAATGATTTTATATATTTTTCAGTAAAAAAATATATTTAATAAGATTTTTTGTAAATAGCTATAAGTGGTGTTAATATATTAAACAAAAAAAAGGCGGGACGAAGTTTTACCGCTCAGCGCAATGACGGAAACCTTATGCATGCTTACTTGCATACGATTCGCATTGTGCATAAATACTGGTATGCGCGTTCTCTTCTAAAGTATAAACATTTATTCGGATTCGTCACCATCACTACATTTTATGTTTATATTTTTGTTTTGGGGAACGGACCTTCCCTATGGATTGGATAGGGAGAACGGGCCATAAACCACTACGCGGGCCCAGTGTGGATTGGTGGTTGTAAACGACTGCTAATGCAGCCGGGACCATCGGTTTTACGTGCCTTCCGAAGCGCGGAGGAGCTCAAGATGATAAATTTTGGTCACCCATCCCATGACCGGCCATTGCGAAAGGTCAAACCTCAGCACTCTCAGACTTGCTATTTGGACAGTACTTATTTGGATTAAAACTCATATACCCGAAATTATTTAATACGCTGAATATACAGAAAAAACAAATTATGCAACTTTAAAATTATATGCGATGCACTAATGGACTATTTGATAGTAGGTTTAAAAAAAGATACCAACAAATTTTAATATGAACATTCTCAAACGATTTTGGTACAGTATCAAATCTTAATGTGTACCGTAGGAAAATGTCCGGAGAACGTGCCTACGACGCCGTTGTACTATCGTGCGGCCCAGCCCGCTCGCAAATCTTATTCATAACCTATGGGAACTTTGTTATGTACTTAAATGTGGCTTAAGTTTACCTCTTTCGACAAACAAATTTAATGTTATATATATTTTACCCCTTGTGTTCAAACACTTTCCAAGAGCTAAATGTTCACTGTCAGGCATAATAGTTTTTAAACCTAAACGTGTTTCGTAACCGTTTGTAAGGACTTCGAAACTTACAAGACTCATTCTAGACGCAAAATGGGTCATGGCCTGATCTCCAAATGCACTATTTTCATATAGGAAGGCCTTCGCCAAGCAGTAGGGTAGTATTAAATAGTAGTAGTATTAAAGTCTACACACAAAAGAGAAAAAAAACGATCCAAGATTAAAATAAAGCCTTATTCCCCGAGTGCAATAGCAGTTAATTGCTTGTCTTCGCACCATGATACCGCAATTATGAAACTTGAAATCTTTTTGCCGCGCACCGCTAATTGTGTAAGGGAATAATCGAATCCGCTTCAGTGTGCAGATTCCATTATCTGCAGGATCGTGTCCAGCGGCCCATACATATTCATGCGCCTGACGAGGCTCGCCGGCGACGCTAAATCAAGCACGCTATTAACAAATTTTTGCGGTTTTCTACTCATTGTTATATTGTAGGTACATGAAAATAAATACAAATGTGTGATAAAAGGTTTTTTATTTTAATGTTAAAGCTTGTTAGTTGCATTGCTAATTATTTAACTTGTGAGTGAGAGAGCTCCTTGGCACGGCGACATGTTGGTTCGGATACCGATCTTGTAAGTTATGCAACTTATACAAAGGCTGGTTACTGGATGGGTCACAAATAAAAATACACAAATTACTCACGTACGGGTCGATTGCCCACGAAATCTCAGATACTATTAACCCTTCTAACTTAAAATTAGTTGTTCGGTTCCTTATCATGTGGACAGTCACTTATAAAAAATTTAAAGCAGGACCACGGGACAAAGTCGCAGATTGTCATTGATACTTTATAAACCACAAAAAAGTTAACTTCGAAATTATATAGTTATTCTATGTATTTATTAGTTTAATATTCTTAAAAACATCTAAACGTAAGCGCCTTAGTTTGTTTAATCTAAATTTAAAACGGGTACGCTTACAGTCATCGGGTTTTTCGACTGAGCTTCTAAATTTATTCCTCTATCAAATCAGCGCGGGCTTACTTCTCAGCCACTTCCGCCTCCGAAGTTCCGAACAAACTTTTTAATTAGTCTGCCAGGACAAACAAGCTGTGTCTCGTGCTCCGATACATATGTATCTATTTGTCTTTCCCCAAATAACTTGCTCTTCTTCTTAGTTATTTTAGTGATTTATTGTATTTTACGTACGGATGGTACGTAAATGGATGCTAAATTGTGTTTACTGTTGCTGATAGGGTAAGGAAAGTGATAGAAAGTCTCTTTTTTTGTATTTAGATTCTTGGCTATGGTTTGTCTTTATATTAAGCGAGGTTTATGTACTTATATAAAATGATTTAACCTCTATGATATAGTCGCAGTCCGGTACCGTGATTATTTTGTCGTAGCAACTATAAAAAGATTTTTATTTCTTACTGACCGCACTTGTTAACGATTTTTTTAAAGCACTGAAATGATCCAAAACAACAACAAACACTTTTAACCCTGACTTTTGTATTCGTTTATTATTTAAAAATGCTTAAACTTTGCGTTGTAATTATACCAGGTATTTCTAAAGTGAAGCATATATTTTTTTTACAGTTACAATTTTATTTTTATTAATATATTGCTTGCCATTTTTTATCATTCGATATAGGGTTCAATAAAATAATAAAGATTTGTTGAGTGTTTTGCAAACTAAAAGGTTTAGAAACCGCTAATTTGTACTTGTTGTCACTGTAGTGCACATAATTGTTATTAAAAGAACTTACCAAACACACTCTGTGCGTTTTATTTATTAAATAACGTATTCAATATGCTTATTTGATTGAGTATTTACTCAAATCAGGCATGATTAATTGATTACGCTTTACGGTGATTGCAAACTGTGGAATGTTTCACAGGCTGGTGCCCCCGGCGAGATGCCATAATTAATAGTCAACATTGAACGAGTTATTACCGCCACAATGAGACAGCAACTTCGTCTTTAGCAAGGTGTTCACACGTTCGCAGCGAGTGGCGGGGCGAGCACGCGCCGCATTGAAGAACCATTTATGTGTGACCGTTTATGCAAATACAAATATATTTTTTGCAAATTAAGTACAGAACGCCTCGGTGGCCGAGTTGTAGAGCGCTCGGCCCGATACCCTAAGGTCCCGGGTTTAATTCCCAGGTCTTTCAAAATGTATTTCGGATATTTTTCGATGCATAGCACTGGTTTGTGATCACCAACCCGCATTTGGCAAGCGAGGTGATTAAGCCATTACCCATCAATTGTAGCGATGACTTGATTTCATTATGGAAGCCTTTGCCCAGCAGAAGGACAGTTATAGGTTGTTTACTTTACTACTACAAGTGTTTACAGAAAGATGCCTGAAAGTTCTTAGACTAGGTAAAATGTAGGTAGCTTAATTACACTTTTCAGGTATTGCATAACATAACTATATAATAATAATAACATTTTAAATTATAAAAAGTCTAAACATAGTGCTTAATATAACATTTTAATATCACAATAACATTACGTAAAAGATGAGTCAAAAAATCTTTTAAATTATTAAGGGGTTTTTCCATCAAACAGGTTTTTAATATGGTATCCTGCTTATTCGCAAAACACTTTTCGTCAAATTTTACTTCCCAAAAAACTAATAGCAAAGTTTCATTTCCCAAATGAATCTTTAGCAAATTTTCATTTCGCATTTAATTTACTTGGTCAAATAATCATTTCGCAACATTTTACTTGGTCAAGTTTTGTTTAGTCAAATATACATTAAGCAAACGTTTTATTTTGACAAATAAATTCCAAAGTATGTTTATTCAAATTGTTACTTCACACACTCAACCTAAAACGTAAGTTTGACATATGGTAATTTATTTTTAACTTAGGAATACAGGGCTTCATCATCTCATTAGTAATTGACCTTAAATAAACTCAGTTGTTATAGGTTAAGTAGGCTATATTAGAACTGGCTAGAAAAGTAGGTTAGGTTAGGTTAGAACTGTTGCCTTAACAGAGCACGAGCCGAGCGAGCGAAGCAAATTACCTAAAAGTTCTTACCTGTAAATTATTTGTCCAAGATGATTTTTGACCAAATAATAATTGGGTTTTTTTATTTTTTTTATTTGTTCATGACCATGGATACTAGTCCTTCAGTCGAAAACTTTATTTATACGTTAAACTCTATATAGGATGATGATGAATGATAATAGAAATGAGAAGTGAAAAATGATATACCCCCCAACCCCTCGAGTATCTCAGTAAAGATGTGGGGCTTTACTAAGTCCTCACGCGGCTTCTTGAGAGAATTTGAGAAGTGCCGTTGCACTGCACTGTTTTGTTTCATTTGCCAACACTCATGCACACTCACGAATACTTAACAGTTAATAATCCACCATTATTTCACATTAATATTCGACATAACACAAATTTTAGGAAATAAAACAAAACCGCAGACATGACCTTCACTTTCCCGCCAAGAAGTGAATAATAATTGGTAAAATGAAATATTGCCATGTAATTATTGCCAAACAAAAATTTGCCAAAAATGTTTTTGGTAACTAGCGAAAAATTGCGAAAAGTTATTTTGACAGATGTTTTTTACAAAAACACAAATATTGAAAAAATTTCCACGAGCAGGATTTGAACCTGCACCCTTCTGACATACCGGGACAGGTGCTCTCAGGTGTTGTTGACATTGAATGGGCGCCTTTTTCAAAGTAGAAAAGTAAATAGTGTTGAATAATTTCGGCGGGCTGGTTAGAACCACGATAGCTCAATTGGGAGAGCACCTGACCCGGTATGTGAGAAGGGTGCAGATTCAAATCCTGCTCGTGGAAATTTTTTCAACATTTGTGTTTTTGTAATTTGTCCGCAACAAAATTTGCGTTAAAAATTATATAAATAAAAACAAAAGCATTTTAATGTTTTTTTGCCAAGTGAAAATTTGGGAAATAAAATTTGGGAAGTGATACTTTGAGAACCGTTTTTTGGCCAAGCATTAGTAATCCTTTTAATTTAATTTTAAAAATTTTGGAGTTTAATCCTTTCAGTTCCAAGGGATTAAATACTTTTATTCCTGTAACAAATGCACTATTGTAATACATACATGCTATTGATCATTGGTCTACATTAAGTTATGTTTAGATAAATTCGTGCGAGCCGCTTAAGGTGGAAGCGTATTTCACCCTCTTTTACTGAGGAACTAGCTGTTATCTAGCTGTTGGCTGATCTCTAACGGTCGTCTAGCCAGGCGGACTTGAAACACCAACCATACCGATTAGAATACCCGATAAGTCGGAGTGCTTCTAGAAGAGAGAAACCACGAAAGACCCCACTAAAATAAGATACCACCATATTTTCCAAACCCGACAGCATATCATCAATATTAGTAGCATTGTTGTGTTTTGACAGTTAGGGATGAGATAGCCATTATCATCATCATCATCATCAGCTCTTTTTATGTCCCCACTACTGGGGCACGAGCCTTCTCTATGGATGGATAGGGGGAACGGGCCTTAAACCACCACGCGGGCCTGTGCGGATTGGTGGTTGTTAACGACTGCTAATGCAGCCGGGACCAACGGCTTTACGTGCCTTCCGAAGCACGGAGGAGCTCAAGATGATAGATTTTTGGTCACCCATCCGATGACCAGCCTTTGCGAAAGTTGCTTAGCCTCAGTACTCGCTGACCGGGCGCGTTAACCACTGCGCCATCGAGCTCCTCAAGAGATAGCCAATTTCTCAGTAAATGAGGATTCCAGGTGAATTTCGCTTCCACCATTGGCCGTCGCCACACCACATCAAGTGATATGAAAAAATAAAAATGAAAAGAGGTTGATAATAGCGGTCGTTATCATATATTGCTACTTCACAGACACATTTTTTGGGGTACACATTCGAGATACGTTTTATTAATAGCCTGTCAAAAGAGCTCTTTGATGTTTCTGTATAATTGCTTTATAGGTTTTGTAGGTTATCGCCACTGCGAAATATGGCGAAAGCTAGCGCAACCCCGACGAGTTGTTGTAATGAATAGTCAACACTAAACTCGCACATTGTTTGCGAGACAGCAATTTGATCGTTGTTAAGTTATTGCTCTGCTGGCTGGTGATTGTTTAACTTGACCGTTGTCACTTTTGGTACGCTATCTCGGTGGACACAATAGAACATGAAAACACATACAAAAAATATATTAACATAAGTGAAATCATTTGGTATGGCTGTCGTAAAAACCCGTTAAATCCGCGTCGCTTGTAACTTTATGCTATTGTTCTTGTGGAAAACGCCTGAGCCCAGCCGTGGGATGCTTATAGGCTGAGAAAGATAAATATAGTTGATTATTATAGTCTTTACTAGGTAAAGATCCTTATTGTAAGGTTCCTTGTTGAACAGTCAAATTTTATGTTGCGCTCATGGATTTCTAATTCATCTATGGGTTTGTAAGAAGTGGTGTTTACACAACTTTGAGGGTCAAATTGTTAATTGGTTTGTATTATTGTTTACTCATAGAAACCCATAAACAATAATCTCGGGAAGTATTCAACCGACTCTTAAGAATATTTTCATGTATTTTTATATTTATCAAACAACGGTTTCGCAATACGAATATATATACAGTAATTTAGGTAATTTATAACTTAATAAATGTTAAGCCAACATCGTTAACCACGGGTTGATATTATTAGTTGAGAGCTATGTGACTATTATTTAAATGATAATATCTTATAAGTTAAAAGGGTTGTAAAAAAGTTTTATTTATATTTGACTATTGACAGTGTCGATTTCACCTAAAGTAAGAATAGAAAGCTACACTAGCCATAAGGAATAAAGGTAGTACATTGTTACCCAGAAAAAAACTCATTCCCAACAATAGTTATTAACAGGGGCAAAATGGGAGGACATCATGAGATTGAATACTAATAATAACAATTAATCACCATAAATTGTGGGTTGTCACCGTAACGGAACATACCGAGCTTGCTAGCCCGTGGCGTACCGTAATGAATTGTCAACACAGACACAAAACAAGGAAGCCCAGAAGATAAGCTGAACACATTCACTGCCCAATACACGGCGGACACAAACTGTCACACGGAAAATAAACTCAATTCTAGCTTGTCACAAGCTTGTCACTATGAAATCTTTAAGAAACCCTGAGAAACCTGCTTGCGGCGCCGTGGGAGACACAATAGAAATTCAATTGTTTGTCGTTTCAAGGCAGCGAATGTGTGGCCTAATGACCAGTAAAACTCAGGAGATCCACAGGTGAATATTTATTTATGTAAAATTTAAAAATCTAAGCAGAAAAACCTGTTTATAGATACAGGTTTTTCATTTTAAATAATAACTGCACAATCGATGACATTATATAAAAATAATATTGTTTTACGAAAGAATTTTGAAAGACTGATCATATGAAAACCGAAATAACAACTCCATGACATTCGAGGAGCGTCGGAACAGAAACCGATAAATCACACTTTCTAATTTTTTTTTTTTATGATGGCAGTTGGTTGTTTTCGTACATATCTTGCTCTGTGGTTAACGTAACCTGGGCAAAAACTGCTAAATCCGCTCTAGATCTGGCTCCGAAATCCTCGAATCTGAACATAAACCGATAAATACACTAATCGTACTAAACAACGATGGCGATCGGAACAGATACCGATAAATCCCTACCATTTTTCATTGTTGACCCTTTTGATTCTGTCAAAAACCGATATATCTAATTACGAGTTTCTCCTTATAGAACCATAAACAATTGTTTAATAAATTAGTGTAAGACAGCCTTATTTTTAAATTTGACAGGTTGACACTTGACATTGACGTTGTCACAATTGTCAGAAAAATATAACGTATTGAATTGATAGATTTAAGTATTGTGGTTGTTGGCTTTCAAAGCGTTACTTAACGTTTAAATGTTTATAAATTATCATTGTTCTTCGCAAGTAAAGTTCTGTTATGATGATGGAAGAAGTAGGTAATCCTGTTGTAGCAGACATTAATCAAGGAGCTCGAAAAAAAACGAAGGGCAAGCGCAGAACTATTTTGGAACGGGATAATAGGTACTTACCTTTTGTTTTATTATTTAATAAACCTGTCAATAACATAACTACACGTTCGTGTAGTTTATCTAAGTAGGTATCGGAAAAGGTTTAACTTACATTATTCAATGTTTATCTGGGGGCACGGTAGTGGCCTCGCCAAGTCGAGTGTTTTATTTTCATGGTTTCAACATTTTGTATTTGCTTGTTTAAGGTACTGTGATACTGATCCATTGGCAATAAATTTTGAGTGGCCATGTTCGCACAAATCCAATAAACTTCAATGCCAAAAGATGTCTGTTCGCTATATTTTAAAAAATAGACAAAAATTTTTTAATTATCGAAATAAAGTCGAACAGGATATTTATTTGACACGCCTGATCGCACCGTACGTTCCAGAACGACGTCGGCAGAGCAAAGTGGAACCATCAAAACGCAGGACTCGCCTCTTTAGCACGACATACTTTCTCAATGACAAAAGTAATAAAAATAGACCAGTTTGTAAGGCTATGTTTCTGAAAACTTTTTCTTTGAAAAAAGACCGCTTGCATCACATAACTAAAACGGTGTTTGATGGAAACATTCCCAAAGAAAACCGCGGTGGCGACCGAAAGTCAGCAAAATCTGTTGCGAAAAAGGAAAGTTTACGTCAGTTTATACTAAAATTACCTGCAAGCGAAAGTCACTATAATAGAGCGAAGTCTCGAAGAATTTATTTATCGTGTGACTTGAATCAACGAAAATTAAGGCAAATGTACAATGATTCGGTTCCTCAAGACCTCCATGTGACAAAAACCATGTTCCAGAAGGTATTTTCTGAAGATTTCAACATCGGATTTAGGAGTCCTGCTTCTGATGCTTGCAGCACTTGTATCTTATTAAATAATAAAATAAAAATAGCTAATAACCCTGACGATAAACGCATTCTAATGGTGCAAAAAAGGGTTCATAATTTACGGGCCAAAGCGTTCTATAAGCTATGCAGAAATGATGATCCTGACTCGGAAAATTTTTGTTTCGACTTGCAACAAGTCCAACCATTGCCTCGGACACCCATTCAAGAGTCTTTTTATTCTCGACAAATTAGCTATTACAATCTTTGTTTCGTGGGTATGGACTCGAGAAATCCGCGTTTCTATCAATGGTCTGAAGATCAAGGTGGAAGAGGAGCCACTGAAGTTGGATCGGCACTCGTGCATCACTTAAATTCTTTGAATTTATCGGGCAAAAGAATGTTGCGTTTATTTTGTGATGGCTGTGGTGGCCAAAACAAAAATTCGCATATAGTCCACTGTCTTATATTTTGGCTCGTCAATGAATCCCCAGAAAATATTAAAGAGATATATTTGACATTTCCCGTACGAGGACATAGTTTTCTACCCGCTGATCATATTTTCGGCAGAGTAGAAAAGGAGGTTAAAACCGTTCCAGTAATTACACAAAAGGAAGAATATCAAACGATTTATAAGAGACATGGGGTTGTTTTATTGCTGGAAAAAGATTGGGGCTTGAAGGATGTCAAATCTTTGGATACATATTATAAAAAAATCGAAGGAATGAGGGACCTAAAACGTATTCATTTGAAAAAATATAATGTTATTCAGGGACGAGGAACTAGGAGACAAACTAAAACTCTATATGAGGTGAGAACCTTCCGCAATTTTGTTAACGAGTCTGATCAGGAAAGAGAACGGTTTAGCATCTTAAAATCAAGAAAGACACATCCCCAGTCAATGGCATCACTGAACGTAAATAAATGTCTAAGTGCTCTGAAGAAAGCAGACGTAAAGTCTCTCATGGTAAAACAATTTGGTGACGACTGGGAGAACGATCAAACTTTTTCTTGGTACAAAAAAATATTGAGTGGAGGTTCTACTGAACCTGTTGACACAGAAGCAGATGGTTCTAACAACCATGAACGACATGATCATGATTCTAATTGCGATTGTCTGGAACCAGAAATAGCCATAATAGTTTAAGTTTTACTTTTTACTTAAATAGTCATTAAGCTTTCAGTTAATTAAAGTATGATGTGATTTTAAATAAAGTTGTTTGATTGGAAATCACCTATTCTGGCTTTAGAAACACTAACGGATGTTCAGCCGCATTTTATCATTGTCTCATATTCCTACCAGCGTTTTATCAAATACCGATACATCCGACAGTGTTTTGTCAAAAACCGATATATCCAGTTGGTTTGGTCAAAAACCGATATATCCATTTTCTTTTTTTTTATAATTCAACAGGTATTACAGTCACGAATGCAGAATTCAGGGTTTCCAAACAGTTGTGCTAACCCCAATAAAATGATATATTTCGTTTAACTCTAAATTAGAAAACCATGAACTTGGCCAGTTTTTTACATTTTTCCACAAAAAACACAAATGTGATTTATCGGTTTTTGTTCCGACGCTCCTATTTTTCTTTTTCAGAACCGTGCATATAAATTTGACAGATAGTTTTTTAAAACTACCAAGGAGGCTATAAATTGCATAGCATAAAAATATAACGTAGAGTAAATTGCAACGACAACGTTACAATTGTATTAATACACACCGCGCTCGAGCAACGCACACATCGACCCTCTCACGGACACGGATCTCGGAACATCTCGGAACAGTCCGAGGGCAGCTGTTGCGAGATTCCGTGTCCGTGCGAGGTTGGCTGTGTGTGCGTTTTTCGAGCGCCTTTGTATGAAGCTTCCCTTCTGTGGGTCTAATTATTTCGTGACACAGAGCACCGCTGAAGGCACATTGTAGCCGCGACACCGACTTGCCCCCTGACTATGAGCTCTTATAGCAGTATTATTGCAGTTGTGGAAAAGAGACGCGAATATATTCGCCGCTACACGCGTCTCGTTTTCACAACTGCAATAATACTGCTATAAGGGCTCGTGGTTACCCCCTTGATCGTTCTACCGCTGCGGTACTGTTGCTTCTTCCAATGTTACCTTTTTGAATTTATATCAACTAAAAATTTATAAAATTTATAAAATACAGTGAAAAAATTAAACGTCTACCCGACTACTACGAAAAAAAATAATAATTAAAAAGCAGTGACAAAATTCAGCGCTTACGTCAGCCTTCCCAGTAGCATAGCGGTCAGTGTAGCCGCGCGGATTGCGGAAGGCCCAAGTTCCATTCCTGGGTGGGTCGGGTGGGCGTTTAATTTTTTCACTGTATTTTATAAATGTTTTTAAATATTTAATTTAGCTTCAGTGCAGCAATTAACACTTGAAAATAAAAAGTTAAAATTTATTTCAACTAATCTATTTGTTTAAAAATACTAACAAATTCGTATGTTTTTTTGGTTTTTTTTTGGAAAGAGTTTGCTGACTGCCTCAAACGGGATTTTAAAGGGTTCCTCAAGCCGTGTGAAACGAAACACCGTCAGAGGTGTTTTAGAGGGTCCAGCATCTGTCCCCGTTCTCTACTAGATTTTCCGAGCGGTTCGGATCGGATCGGCTCTCCGTACTAAGGAACCCTAAAAAAGATTAAGAAATTAAAAATCTCTCAACAATTTACATACATAAATAAAAATAAACAAAAAAAATTGTCAATAAAATCAACACTTTTAATTAAGACCCCAATTCAAGTTCCAGAAATTAAGATAAAATCTCTTCATAAAGCAACCGCTAACCACTGCATACACATTCATAATGATTGTTAATCTGTAATCAACACGACGCTACCAAGCAGCCAGCCAGCGCTCAAGTGTCGGCCGCGACCGCCAGGCGCCACATTACCTAGCCTCCGTAAATCATAAACATCAACCCCCCATTTAATCCAAATTGTCCGTCGTTAGTCGAGCAGCCTGCGTCTAATTTGTCCCATGTAACGGGAGATTAATTTATTAACATTAATTACATGACAATAGATACGTGTGAGCTAGGGACGTGACTCGTGTACAATTTATTTATGGATAAAACGCTTCTTTTTGTTGACTAACCAGTGGCGGTAGTCAAAGTAACATTAAGAAAACGATAGCGAATTTTAAAAAGAATAAAATGTATGGGAATGACATAAGATTGGCCACGTGACTTAGCGCGGCTTATGTCAATCCCATACATTTTATTCTTTTCGAACTTCGCTATCGTTTTCTTAATGTTACTCTAGCTAAGCCCACCGCACTTTACTCGCGACTTCGTCCGCATGAAATTGGCATTTAAAAATAAACTCTTTTTTAAATAAAATATAGACTATGTTACCTGCAAGGAATGTAACTTCCTATCATTGAAAGAACTTTTGGAATTAGATCAGTAGTTCCAGAGATTAGCCCTGACATACAAACAAACAAAGTCACAAAGATACCTCTTTAATAGTACTAGTGGTCGCCCAGTGGTCGAAATTCGACCGTAATTTTATTAAGGCTGCACGGATTGTATCCTAACCAATAAAAAAAATAAAAAAGGTAAAATGTGAGTTTGATTTGACATTGACAGATTTCGGCCGCCCCTCTTCCATTTTTGAAATTTTTGAAAAGAGTGTAGTGAGTGTGTGTGTAATGTTTGATTTATTGCTTTAATGTATTTTTATGCATAATTTAAAAAAATATTAACATTGAGATAACCTTCTCTATATAAACTATAAGTGTGCGAAATTTCATACTCCTCCATCCGCGCAATTTTCGTAAAAAAGGGGTACAAAGTTTTTGCTTCACGTATTAATATACAGGGTGGAAACTTTCAGCGGGGCAGTAAGGGGAAGTACCTTATCCGTTGCAGCTACACGAAAATGGTCTTAGGAGACTATCCATATTATTTTATGGAATTTAGATCCCCATTCAAAGATTTTCAAAAAAATTTACAGTTAGCAAGAAAATAGCCATTTTACACAAAAACATTTTTTGATGCCAATCGATCCTGTTTTTAATACTGATCTAAAAGTTCTATGGGACCAACCATCGTTGAAGTACTCAAAAAGTCACAAATTGCAAAAATCTTTTCCCTTACATTTTGTAAAGAATTTTTGTAACTGAAATACAAAAAATAAAATAAAAGACAAATGATCACGTAGAATTTTACACATATCAAAAAGAAGGCGTATTAACTTTTTATTTTTATTAACTAACATAACTTGATGATGTTATTGTTCGCAACAAACTGTCAAGAGTGTTTTTTATTTAATAATAACGAGTTCCAAATTTGAATTGTTTATAAACTTATCTTTTTATTCAGTCAACAAAAAGATGTCAACCGTCACTAAAAAAGCTTTTGCGTAAAATTTTCATACAAATGTACGGGAAAAGTTTTTTGCAGTTTGTGACTTTTTGAGTACTTCAACGATGGTTACAGCCATAGAACTTTTTGATCAGTATTAGAAACAGGATCGATTGGCATCAAAAAATGTTTTTGTGTAAAATGGCTATTTTCTTGCTAACTGTACATTTTTTTGTAAATCTTTGAATGGGGATCAAAATTTCATAAAAAAATATGGATAGTCTCCTAAGATCATTTTCATGTAGCTGCAACGGTTATGGTACTTCCCCTTACTGCCCCGCTGAAAGTTTCCACCCTGTATAGATAGATAGATAGATAGGTAATGACTGACAGTTAAACGAAATGGGCGTAAGCTGTCTTAGATTGGGTTCGATATTTCATATAGAAACAGATACTATTAACTTCAAACACGAGAACAAAATAGGCTCTATAGGCCAGACAAAAGGGACTGTTCACGATAGGGTCAAAGAAAATATCGTAGCTGTAAATAACAACCAGTCTAATAAATCAGCGGTTGTAGAACATCTAGTCAAAGGAAACGCACAATTAATTAGATAGAATACCATCGTACGCAAGTTTTCTCAATAGATCGGCACTTTTATATATGACCCTAATAACTTTAATCAGGAAGGCGTTTAAAAAGTATGTGCAGCGTGAAATTGAGTAGGTACCTACCGGATTTCAAAATGATATTCTCGATTTGGTTTGCAGCAAACAGAAAATACATTAGCGTAGTCTGCCCGTGATGAGCAGTACTTTGTAAGGAGTGCCTTTGACATGACCAATTTGCATTTTCTGAAAATAACTAGTCCAATATTATGTTCTTATATCAAGCAACATGGCGGAGTTTTCGTTTTCCTATTTTATTAATTTTGCTCAGCAATATGTTGCACCGGCTCCCTAAACTATGTCTTGCTTGGATGGAACTAAATGGGGCATAACTTTTTATGGCAATTTTGTTTCAACCAAACAATTCTAATCTAACTTCACCTTCCCGTGCTGGGGTCAAAATAAATAGCATACTAAATAAAAATGCATGGGATGTATAATATCCGATATATAGACTGGAACATTGTATTATAACAACGATGTACGGTTTTAAACTAAGACCACGTACTTGATAACAAAAGAAAAAACTATATTATCTTTAGTTGAGTAACTTTAAAAATCATTGGCCAACATTTAACTCTTTAAAAAATTACGACTTATCTTGGAAATTGATTAAGATTGAGACATTAATATTAAGTACAGCCGAATTATTGTCTTTCACTATCCATATGTCTAGATTACGAGGGAGCGCATCAGGTATATCCTTTGAACGATGCACAGTGATGCAGAAAGCATTGCATAGGCTATTATTATTAGTTGAAAAACTGGCTGAACTCACACTGTACTGAACTGTGCACATTGCGAAGCCATCAAACTAAAAAAATACAAACAGAATTTCTAGAATGAAAAAGATGATAATTGCGTTGTATCTACATAACACATAAGTGCGGTCACTGTATATGCTGCACTTTGAAACGGTAAATATTTCCAAAGTGCTATCAATACATTTCATTCAATTTGCATGAATTTTTGCGCGTAGCCAGAGAGCTTCTGCTTTTAACAACGAGTATATTTTTATTGCCGGCATTTAGTTTCTGCGGTTGGACCAGCTCGCATTTTATGAATTCCTGATGTTATAGATGCACGTACATACATTTCATTATGATTCTCTTCTGCGGTTCAGTGGTAATAATAACATCGATGTTGCTAGAATGACATGCCTAACAATTCCAGAGGCAACTTTCATGCATTTTAAAATGCTTGAACGAATTGTGGGATGAAATATTTATTCAAAAATGAAAATGTTTCTAAAGTAATTTTAATCAAAATACTTTTGAAAAGACTTGTGTAATATCAAAATTTGTCGAGTTCATGTTAGATGATTGTTTATCAATCTTTCATATGAAGTGTTTTGCAATGTGGACCGCGATTATAGTAACATTTGTTTATTTTTCAAGAAAAGTAGTTTCACTTTGTAATAATTACCTATTTCATTCTGTAAGGGCATCAATATTTTTAATTTTTGAAGAATTCTTCCCAATGCGCATTTATCACAAATATTTTACTGGTTATCACTTGAAAAGATAAACTTTACCTTCACATAATTACTGTGAGCATGAGTTTCTCTTTTAATTACCATAAAGCTATCAAAATTTAAAAAACAACACTTAACATGCAGCGTCATTATTAGTTTTTAATAAGAGCGAGCTTCGTAGGAAAACATTTTCACTCTAGCATTTACCTAAGTAGGTATCTACGTTTCTGTCTTTTTGTGTTAACATAGAAAATATATTGTCTTTTAGAAACGAATATCTATTCATATGAATAGATAGTATAGACCTGCTATATGCATTATAATTTTTACGCCAATTTTATTGCAAACAAATTGCAAATCTGTTGATTAATTTCAAATTCGACAAGCGAGGTAAATCTTTTCCAGTATCGTTACGTTGAATAATTGTTTGCGATACACAAAATAAAACGACAATGTGTCAAGTCAGTCAATAAAATTCAATGAGAAGCCGTAACGCATTCCCATCTGTCGTGTTTTATATGTTTACGATGATACACCCTCGTTAACTGAAGAGGTAATGTATTTAGATTACATTATTCATCTTGTCACACAATCAGCAAGCTTGTTTTTGTTCGTGTACGGAGGCTGGCGATGCGTTACGTACGGCAAGCTTGGTTTTTGTACGTTTTATAAAGGGCGAGGGTGAAGCGATGCTGATGGTTGTTTGGGAAATTGTGGAAAATTGCCCGCGGAAAAATACGTAGAGGAGCGGTCGCCGGCCACATGGCGCGCGACGGTGCGCCCTACATAACTGATGACTTTCCAATGGCCATTCATTCGCGGACACGCCGCCGCCCGCCCAGCCACCCTTAGCACCACACATAAATTCATGAAATACCTCGTGTGCTCATGTGTAAAACAATTACCACAGCCATGTTAACTCAAAACAGCCGAAGCGCGCTTTCCACGCAACCTGTTTTTTCTTCCCTTTACGCAGAACGAAACATTTGGTGTCTAGCTTGTTAGCAGTTAGCCGCCAACATACAATTGTTCTGTTATAAGAATACTTATTTAGTTATCTGTGTTTCTATTAACGAGGTTCGAGAGTTCGGAAGGCGAAGATACGACGTAGGTAACAAGACAGGATTCGATTATTGTCGTTAAACTAATTAAAAAGTTCACAGTTGATCGCTGGGCGGTACAACGGGACAACCCGCGAACTCCTCAATAGCAACAAGGAGTAGTAAAACTTTAGAGTTTCCATATTATAAGAAAGTTTACTGTGTGTGTGTATATATAAATGCTAGCATTCATAAAGGTTTAAAGCAATGATGCTATTGAATGCTTTCTATAACTTGAATAACATATCAGATCGTGTCACTGTAAGTTTGTCAGTAGTAAGTTTTATTGTAAGCGTACCGTTAAATATGTTACTTTGGCATCACTAGTTAACCCGATATTAGATACGAGTAGTACCCACCCGTAAAGTCTCTAACAATTTTGCTATTGTTCGCGAATTTTTATAATACTACAATTTGTTCAATGACGTTGAGTTTCAATTAAACAATGTTTGTCTATTTATTTGCAATCCAAAACAGCACTACAGCCGTTCCGAGGACATATCCAATTAATTATTTAGGCCATATCCAAACGTGCACTCGGTGGCGAACTGGGACGTTGAGACATCGCTAAGAACATTGCACAACAACTTCCTTCGGGGCTGCTGTTCAGTGAAAACTTTCTTTATTACCACCATGTCCCTCTTATTGGCACACAAAGTTTCCAAGCAAACCGGTTCCGCAATCGGATATTGACGAAGCGCAGCTGGCTACATGTATCTTGAACAGTGAGTTTACAAAAAAATACATGACAATAATGGTTTTCATCTCAGCCAAAAGACGTCCACTGCTGGACAAAGGCCTCCCCCAAGGACATGAGGGGTATTTGCCGTAATCGCCACGCTTGGCAGGCTGGTTAGCAATCGCAGTAGGTTGAGGGTAACCTCAGAGAGATGCTGCTGCCCATCCTCTGGAATGGTCCCTTAGTTGGCTTTTACGACACCCACGGGAAGAGATGGGGTAGTGCAATTCTTTATCCCCGGCACCACACAGGGATAATGGTCTAATAATGGTCTTAGTTACGTCGAATTTGAAATAAGACTTGAACTTTTAACAGTTTGAGTTTTAGGTACTGAGTCAATAATGGAGCATTCGGTCTGCCTGAAGGAAAATCACCTGCGCAGACCTTAAAATCTTCGACACAAAGGATAAGCGCGTTGCCGACACTGCATCTGCTGTTCATATGTGTAGTGTATTAATGTCATAGTGGGGGTGGGGTGAGGCTGCCCATAGGACGTGGGCAGGTCACTACAATATGCTTTAATGCTCATTAACTCCACTAGACCTTGTGTACTTCGAAACAGCACACATCAATGCAAAACAAAGTTGCGGGGCTGCAAAATTAGCATTGGGGTGGCCATCAAATTGTATTCTGCGTAGAATCCTATTAATGGGCAAAGTAATATGATAAATAATTAATAATAAAATAAAAATAAAACTTTTCTACACTCACACTAATTATCTAGGCCAAGAAAAGCTTCGTTATGAATCTCGTTAAATGGTTACTAGACAACGGATAAACATACTTAAAATACTTAAATACATACTTATTATATATAGAAAACGCCCAGACCCGAGTCAATTTAGAAAAACAATAATTTCTAAATTGACTAGACCGGGGATCGAACCCTCAGAAATGGCGACACCATGAAAACTGGTGTACAAACCACTCGACCAAGGAGGTCGCATATAATCGATAATCATTTATATATCAGAACTAAGTAACCATACCTATAACTTTTTTCATTAAATATTGTGTCAGTCAAAAGTCATTCCTATGTTCCTTTTGATCACTTTGATCATCCATTTCAATAAAACCTGCAGTCATCGAAAATATCGTTTGCTACCAAAATGAACAAAAAAAATTAAAAATGCACGATGACACCGACTTTGTAGCGGCGCCGCCGGCGGCGCGGCTAGTCGAGCGTGCACGCGCGGTGTAGTCGGCGCGGTACAAAGCGTCCGTCGCGTCGGCGGCCGCTCGCACCGGCAGCGCGGCGGAGCGTCGTTTTTCCGCCTTTAAATTGAAACAAAATCGTACACACCGCCAAATTGGCCTTACCGAGCCCGCCCTATATACCCTATACCTGCATAAATATTGATAAATCCAATTTGTACACGCCTTCGGGGGTATGGCGATCGGGATATGAATTCAATTAGCCTAACGGAGATACAGCTTAATCAAGCATGAAGATAATGTATAGGGGCAGCTATCGTACAAGAATTAAAGACGACGGCAATAAGATATTTTTGTAGATGATAATAATGGTTTATTGATAATTTTTGTAGTACCTATGTAGGTCTAAGATCTATTAAAGTAATCTTTATTTGCTACGAGGACTAACAACATGATATTATTGGTAATGACTTCATTTTCAAAGATGAAATAGGTAATCTACTAAAGCCGTTGTGGCGGGCGCGCGTTTTCTCATCACAGGCCAGGTAGTTTATCACATGCATGGTAAATCGTTATCCCAAGGTGCTAAGAGGCGGTTAGAGGGCGGGAGTGAAGTGCTAGACAGGCCCCCGGGGTCCGGACACGGCCGGAACTCTTTTGATAAATATTTTATGCCCCACGCGACTCGCAACATAACTCGCAATATTTCTTCTAGTTTAGATTAAAATAGTTTCGCCGTCCTCTATGTTCGTCATTGATATTCATCTTGCTTTCTACTGTCGTGACATTGAATAAGATTTTATGGGAAAGGTCTAACTTATCGTGCGCTGCGAATTTAAAGTATCTTTATTTGAACTTTCCCCGGAAAACGTCAACCCTTCTTATGCGTTGTATTGTACGATTCCTGGCGGACGTTGGCGCTATGCTTACACAGTACATTTTTGTGTCGTTACAATTTTTATATGTATAATGTGTGTACATCATTAGCATGTGAAACTCTTTGAGCTTTCAGAGCTTTAAGATGTATCATTTTGTTGCTGTAAAATATTCATAATGTTTATGTAAATAAGAAACACGTGTTTCGCTTATGAGAGCGGTGCCCGGGATTTGCTCCACGAATTCTAATTTTGTAAATTCTGCCATGGCAACTATCCCGTAAGACGGAGGCAATAAAGTCAGTTTGCATGCCGGCGCGGCGTAAGGGTGGCTTTTTAAATTCCAGAAAGCAGAGAAAGACAGAGGGAGAAGGGAGACACGGACAAACACTTCATACATGAAAACATGCACTGTTTAAAGCTGTTTCGAAACGGACTGAATTGATAGGTAACTTAAATGTTGTGATTTCTGTTGGATTTGCATTTAAACACTTGCTTTTAAACTTAATAGTAACGAAAAGAAAAAGACCTAATGACGCCATACCTGTTGTGGGCGATACTTAATTCTTATCCCACTTCTGATCTGTTGGATTCGATACTTTCGTAGCCAATACTATTATTGGCTACGAAAGTATATATATAGTAGTTTATCTATATAAATCACTTTCCAAAATCACTGTTTATTAAGTACTTATAAACAATTTTATGGTGTTACGACCAACAACGATCTCACCTTCTCTCCATCTTGGCTGCCCGCTGACAGCCACTTGACAAGCTCTCCGCTTCGTCCCGTTTTCTCGGTGTTGCCATTGCATTAACTTAAACTCAACTATATAAAGCATTAAAATAACTATGAATATTGCTATTTAAATAAATATTACGTATATCATATAATAAACATTTACATTGTAAATAGATACATTTATTAAAATAATTAACTAATAATTCAGTAAATGCTAACATTTCTTCAATTGTTAGTACCATACGTAAAAAATGCTAAGTTGCGTGCACTTCGAGAGGCCTACGTCCAGCAGTGGACAGTAAAGGATGATGATGATGATGATGATGATAATGTTTTTTATATTGATGATGATGTAAACAATACTGTCGGCCCAAGAACAGATGATTTAGTAAGTTGAAGTTGACACCGTAAATACAGGTTCTCTATTATAGAGTTTGACATATCTCGGGATGAAGGGAAGATTTACTTTAAAATCGTTTAAAGTTTATTCATTTGTTTTACATACGCAATTTAAAAAAATTTTTAATAGTTATTTGAGGAAATTACTTGACCGATATGTATGAAACAGATGTTGTTCAGTATATATAAAATTTTAATATATACAGGTCTATTTGTATGACTATGACTACTAGAAATAAGCTGGGAATGATGACTTGTGAGACACTACCGGGAGACACGCATGACTACGACTACTCTGTCAAAAGTAACCACTGAGAAGAATAGGTCTACTTTTAGAAACGTACACCAATTTCTCTTTAACACTAGTCTAAAAGGCCTTAATGTAAACATCCAAACACCGTATAGCGATTTGTGTAATGTGTACGCACATCCTCGTTCGGCGCACGCTTGTTTTTGGCCCGGCCTTGCGAACAGTTAAATAAATTAGATAAGACGAGATACAGGCCGACTGAGCACTTAGCAAGTTTTCAGCGAGTCAACACTTTTGCGCGCGTATTCAGTCAATGTAACGCTGATTCAGGTTACTCCGGCTGCAGATAGTAATTACGGCCTTATTGATATTAAGAGTGTTACTATAAAAATTAAATAAGGCCATAAATATTCTTTTAGGTAATCTTGCTAGGAATTTTGTTATGTTTATACTTTCTTAGTCAACTGTTAGTTTTGGTTTTTAATTTTGACGCGATATTAAGATAGTTGTTGTTTTTATGTAACTGTCTCACTAAAAATTTACTTGTATAAATTATTATTATTACTTTCGAATATGTGCCTACCTGATAAGGTGGTTGTTTAAATTGAGGTTTAACTAAGGATTAAGTAACTTTGTGTCTAGGTTACCTCGATGCAGGCTTGCCTGTGAGGAACCGATAGATATGGACTATTATTAATAAGCGTTATATGCAAATATGTTATTCCATAGTTTTAAATCTAGATTTAAGTAATTCTGTCACTTTGCAGTTAATAAACATTTTTTTATTTTATTTTTTTTCAATTAGCGACCATTTTGATTGTCTTCAGTATTTTACTTTTTATTCTATTTCATTTTGTGTAGGTAATTAAATTAAATTCAACAATGAAATAAGGCCGTGGATTCGATTCCTACTCGAGCTTCATGAGGCTGGTTGAGCTTTTCTATTTTTTTTTTATCTTGTCACTATTTATAGCATTGTGAATGTAAAAATTCAAAATAATATAAATATTTAAAGCAATTACATCTTTATCGATTGTTAAATACTTGCAAAAGTGTTCTTTCGACTGTGAAGGTAGTAACCTCACAGTGATGTGTGACCTCACAAACTACTAGAAAAATTTAAAGAAAGAGGAAAGTAATTGTTGGCCGCTCCGAAACGGATCGCACCTTGGAGTCTGCCTCGTTAAATTAAATTCTATGAACATTTTCGAAGTTAGGCCAGTCAGCTTTGAAGACACAACAGCGAAAAGTTATTCCACAAAGTCTCCAGCCTCTCGAGCGATAACTTTAAGTTGCATCAGAAAAATTCTATCTAATAGTGGCACCTAATGCCCCGCACCCACAACGACCCGTAGGTACGCTCATACTGTTTTGCATAAATCAGAAAATCAAAGAAGCATTTTCTTTTTATCACTTTCTCAGCGCAGTCTTACAAAGCCAGCCAGCGCGGTCTGCGAGGGGGCTGGAACACTCGTACTGTCTGCCTCGCATTTCTAAACTTGGGACGCTTCATTTAATCAAGACCTCATCCTTTGAGTGTTTATTCAACCAAAGTATTTGAGGACTCTTTCAATTTCTTTCCCATTTTATTTCAGATTGAATGGTATCAGTACCTACATTAAATTATGTACTAAATTAATCTAAGAAAGTCATTATAAACGTTTTCTTTTTCTTTGTGGGGTAGAACTTGCAGTTCTAAAAAGCTTAAGCTTTGCAGAGACTATTGCATTACTTGGATGAGTATGCCTTATCTCGATGTGACCAATATGACAATACAATTATGAGGAAACAGTGGTAGGTGGTCATAAAGTGTAAGCCTTATCAATGAAACATGATGTCTCTCTTTTGTTTCTATGTAATAATCATATTTTTATAGTAAAAGATAGGCTAGCGCGTTCAGGATAGGATCGCGTAAGCTAAGTAAGTTCCGTAATAACAATTCACTGTATTAGATAGCAAATTAAAATATTTCAAGCTCCTTCTTGCTTCGGTAAGCACGTTAAGCCGTTGTTTTCTTATGATGGCAGTTGTTAAGAGAATTATCACCTACTAACACTCACTGGGTACGCGTGGTAAGGTAAGGCTCGATATCTCAATGTGCTGTTGGATGAGCTCAGCAGTAACTTCTTAAGAGGCTGATAATGATGAAAATTTTAATGCCGCAAAACCTGCAGAGGTTTCCTTTACAACCTACCAAAACCTTATTCAAATTATCAGACCTCCACCAAGGAAACTGTAAGTAATTTCCAACAGTAACAAAATAGGAGGGGAATGTCCCATAACTCCAACATATAGTTTATTACTTGTAATTTTGCTTAACGTCAGGAAGCGAGCGATTCTGTGGTAAGAAAAGTTTTAATATCTATTCCGATTAGATTCAGTGTCAGGAAAGAACGCAGATAGCGGCGGAGTTGGAAGGAAATATTAGATGGATCGGGTCTCGAATACAAATATGGGGAGATAGGGAAATCGGATTTGCGAGTAGTCCCAGACGTGTCGTATTATCGGACTCTTTTTTGTAAAACATATTACATTTTAATAAGACAAGCCTGTAATATGATCTTGCTCTGCGGCTCGCTGTAGATAACAAATACAAAACATTACCAAGAGTACGTGATCTGTTTGTTACACGAGTATGTGCTACCGAGTGTGTAGTTATATTATATTTATAGTTTCTGTATACATGTTCGAGCATAATTCTGACGAATATGCACCTATTTAGATAATTCTTATTGGAAATATTGTAGTAGTAATATACAAGTTTAATAAAATTATGATTGGTAAAAAAATTTGGATTTTGGATTGGTTGGTAAAAAATATACGGTTCGGACCTCTATAATCGATTTTTTTACGAATCTTCTTACAAACATTATAGCTACTTGAGTTTGTTAAGTTGATTTGTAAATAAGTAGAAACGTTACTATTTACTAATCCTCATCCAACAATTAAATTTTTATAAACAAAATATATTGTTTTCTAAAGTTTACGCGAACCCTACACATTGAAATGAAACAACTTTTACGGATCTACTCGCGTTTATTTTAAACATTACTTATTTAATGTTTATCCTTACGTTTCGAACCCTTTGCAGGGTCCGTGGTCACAGGGAGACTGAGGTGTTGGTCATCTCATTAGTTGGTAGCTTGTATACCCTCATTTAAATTTAATCAGGTGCGTTCCATTTTACGCAGAAAGAGGTTACAGTACCTTTTGGTCTGGCAGTATGGTGTTGGGGCTGGGATTTAATATTTTAAATACAAAATACAAAAATACAAAATTCTTTATTCAGTATTGGAGATTACAAAATTTTTATCAGTAGTAGAGATCTCCAGTTAAGTACTAAGTACCTGTTTTAGGAGATCCTGCTCTTCCATAACAATGTGGTAACATTTTAATGCTCCAGGGTAAAGAAACTTAATCTTAGAGTTATATTTTTATAAACATGAAAAAATAGAGAAAAAAATATAAAAAATAAGTAAAAGATGTGTGTGTGTGTGCGTGTATGTGTGTGTGTGTGTGTGTGTGTGTGTGTGTGTGTGTGTGTTTGGGTGTGTGTGTGTGTGTGTGTGTGTGTGTGTGTGTGTGTTTGTGTGTGTGTGTGTGTGTGTGTGTGTGTGTGTGTGTGTGTGTGTGTGTGTGTGTGTTACTAGTTATTTACATATAGCTTCAGTTTTGTCGTAATTCCATGTTAGCAGTAGTGATTTTAGTGAAGACTTACATTTATGCTTAGTCATAGGATAGATATTTAATATTTTGTTAATCGCGTTGTACAAATAGGCTGTGTGGTATCGGAACTGTCTCATGGCAAACGCCGACTTCACGGTGACCACCGGTGCCACCGCATGTTTTCTTCTTTGAGCCAGTTTGCTAGGATCGTAAGTTTGTAATTTGTGTGTTCTTAAAACAGTGTTAAGAATATACAGCTGTCTAACCGAGAGAAGCTCACATAGATTGTACAAGCTAGCAGTTGGATATCTGTATGGTTTCAAGTACATTACTTTTAGTAGTGATCTCTGAGCTCTCTCCAACTCTATGAACTTCGTCTTAGTGGCTCCACCCCAAAGCGGGATGCAATACACCAAGACTGATTCGGCCAGGGAGATGTAAATTTGCTTAAGAAGCTTTTTGTCAGCAATGTGTCTCAGAGTCTTAAAAACCCACATCATTTTTCTGGTTCTTGCCATCAAAAGCTCCAAGTGAGCATGCCAAGTCAGCCTTTGGTCAATTACTACCCCGAGGTATTTTAAATTTTCAACTTTTTTTATATTGTTACATGAGCAGAAAGGGTTCATTTTATTACAGTTATGAATTTTTAGATTTAGTTCAAGATTAGGTTGTGTATTTTTGTATTTTGAGAATGCTATATAATTAGTTTTATTGATGTTTAGTGTTAAGAGGTTGGTTTTCAACCAGCTAGCTATCTCGGCGAGACCTGTTTCTGCAGATTGACGTACCAATTCCCACGTTGGGCCTGTAAAAACAACAGCCGTATCGTCAGCGTAGGAGAAAACTTTACCGTTTTGTATTTTTATGTTACATAAGCTGTTGATATATATTAGGAACAAGGTGGGTCCCAATACACTTCCCTGTGGAACTCCATAGGTCACTTCAGGTGGTTCACTGATGTACTGACCTATTTTAACTGCTTGCCTACGGTTACTTAAGTAATCAGTAAGTAGTGCCAGTGGAGTTCCTCTGAAACCTGTGCTTTCAAGTCTGCGTACCAACGTAGGGACGGAGACCGTGTCGAAGGCTTTTTTTAAGTCGAGGAAGACAGCAATACATTTTTTTCCATCATCAACCACTTTTACGACATGTGATGTTAGTCCTATAACTGCGTCCTCTGTCGACAATCCCTGTCTAAACCCATATTGTGAGTCTGAAATTATGTCAAACTTCTCTAGATAATTGATAAGTCTCTTATTTAATAATTTTTCAATTATTTTCGAGATAGACGTAAGTACAGATATAGGTCTGTAATTTGATACGTCTTGTTTGTCCCCGTTTTTGTGCACGGGTGTTATTATTGCATATTTGAGAGCTGAAGGGAATGTACCTTGTGCGAAACAAAGGTTAGCCAATTGTGTAATTACTGGAACTACTAATTCATGGGCCATCTTTAGGAATCGAGTGGATATGGTGTCCCAGCCCGGGGCGCTCTCAGATTTAAGGCTCATTAGTATTGAGTAGACTTCTTCGGTATCAGTTTCTAGAAGCACGAAAGAAGTCGCCTGTACTGTGTAGGAATCATCAATCTGATTGCTTTGTGAAGTTGTTGTTAAACTTATTTCGTCAGCTAGAGCTTTACCTATATTTACGAAGAATTCATTAACTAAATTAACAGACTGTTGCGGGGATGATTGTGTTTCTAGTAATTCTAAACTTTGTGTTTTAATCTTATTACGGTAGGTTATATTATTTATTGTATTCCATAATTTTTTAGAGCTATTACTAGTTTCAGTTAATAATTTCTTTTCATAATTTCTTTTTAAATTTTTAATTAAATTGTTACAATGGTTGCGATATCTTTTATAAGTAATATTCAAAATTATGTTATGAGGATCAGCACGGGCTTTTCTTTGCATGTTATTTCGATTGCGAATACATCTAAGGATACCTAAAGTAATCCATGGTTTGATGATACGTTCTTTACTAGTAATTGATTTTGTGATGGTGTTATCTAGTAGGCATTTCTTTATTTTATTGATGATTTCGGTAATTAGAATAGTTGGGTTATCATAGTTTAATAAGTTTAAGAAGTTACAGTTTTTTAAATCAAGTAGCGCTTGTTCGTAATTGACAATGGTTTTCACTTTACAGCATTTGTTCACTTTCCCTATATTACAGACTTTTAAGAATACCATTCCATGATCAGTGATAGTTGTGTCAAAAACTATAATAGATGCCGAATTGTTCCTTTCCTCTAATTTTAATATAATGTGATCAAGGCAATTTTTTTCTCTAGTACACAAAGTATGACCCGGAAGTAGACCATGCATAGCCAGCATATTGAGGTAAGATAGTCTATTACTACGTTCATAAGATTGTTCATTAAAATTATTAATTATGTTTATATTTATGTCACCAGTTATTACAATATTTTTATTACTCTTTATTGAGTCTAGGTGGGTGTTCAGAGAAAAAATGAAGTTATCTGCATTCCGGTTAGACGGAGAGCGATATATACAAAGTATTACAAGATTGCAAAGTGTGACTTGCAAACACGAAGCATGGTTGATAATTATTTCTTTAACACTGCACCTATGTTTCTGTTTCACATATACAACTACACCATCACATTGATTTAGGTGATTGGTGGTATAAAAAGATGAGTAATTGTTTATCTGGGGTATAGGTTTGTTTGGGTCAAGCCTACACTCACTAAGTACTATCAGGTCAGACTCGAATTTAAACTGCGTGAGAGTTACACATAAGTCATTAAAGTTTTTATAAATACTTCTAATGTTTTGTGATATCACAGTGATATCAGTGTTATTTAAAGATGATTCGTTTAGGAATTCATTTATGCTACATTTTTTTGATTGCGCTACTTCTATGTTGTCCATTTCCTTCATGTTTTGGAGAGAGCTATTCATGTTTAGAGTAAAGGTAAAGACTCGTAATTATAATAAAATGTATGCTTGTAAATAATGTTAATTGCTTGATCCCTATAGAATACTTTTCAATTTGCTGTGATCTGAGTAAAGGAGATCTTAAGTAACAGTTTGTAAAATTGTTAGTGAGTGTGTGCAGGTAGTAATTGTTGTTGCGTGAGAATGTATGGATATTGGTATGATATAAGTGTATGTATAATGTTGAGGATGTTATGTATGTATTTTGTTTATGTCTTAATAAAGGTGTACAGAATGTATGAAGCTTGAGAGTATGGGTATGGTAAAAGTGTGTGTATATTAGTGAGAGTGCTATATGGTTTTGTTTGTGTGTTAAGAATAATGTAAAACAAGGGTGTGTGTAGATTGGTGATGAGGTTGTGTATAATTGATTATAAAGTAAAAAAATAACAGAAATATTCATAATAATTAAAACTATTAAAGCCAGATCTAGTCATACTTTTTGTATCAACTGCTGTACCTGGGATTCATTCCTAATAAGAATTATTGGAGAATTCTCATCTTTCCTGACGTAAACTTTCCCGTATGCCGTCCAGCAAAACTTGTAGGCCTTGGTCTTCACGAGATCTCTCCCCAGGAAGTGCAGTCTAGATGATTTGGGGGTCAGGTTTTCCGATATAAACACAGGAGTGTCCTCTGCAGTCCGGAATCCCAGATGTTTAGCACAGATTTTGGCCTTGTGTTTGATATTAAAATGTTTGCACAGCTTCAGTATATCATTTTTCAACAATGTAGATGTTGTCTCAACAACAATGGGTGTGTTTGGTGTACCTTCTTTCTTTCCACGAACTCTGTATATATCCTTAATTTCGGATTTGTTCAATTCACATCCTATGGTTTTGGATAAGCAGGTCACCATTTCAATCAAGTCTTCTTTTTGCTCAGTCGATTTTTTAGGAACATTCTTTATTTCAAAACAAGTTTTCCGCATACCTCTTTGCATTTCTTCTATTTTTTCTTCCAGAAAAACAATGTGTTCTCTGTCTTCGATAACTTGACCTTGTAATTTTTCAATTTCCCGCTTATACTCTTCATTTTGTGCGGTCAAAAAAGAAACTGAATTTTCTATATTTCTGTTAGTCTGCTGTATTTCTGATAATGTTGGGGCAATCTTTTTCAGTTCTTCTCCGTGTTCCTTCTTCATAGAAATGATTAAATTTTTGATTTCCTCTTTAAAGCTGAGAAAGTCAGCACTAAGATCCTCCTCAGCTCTTTTCCTTTTGCAGCGGGACGCAACGAAAGACGGTGGCGTAATAAGTTCGTCTTGGTTTGTGGTAATCGCATTAACATCGGATTCCGAGGAAGATTTATTCAAAAAAGCCATTATAAAATTTCCTTGTGCAATTTTTTTTTTTTTTTTTCAAAACGGTCAGTATAAACAGGCCCTTATATTCCGGTAAGAAAATGGAGGTGAATGCGCGAGCGCAGTTGGCAGTGTCAACAGTTGCATTCACCAATTGCAGCGCAGCGGGTGGTCCGGTTCAGCGCAGTAGGAGGGGTCAACGTACGTAAGTATGAATGAGTAGTAGTAATTAGTAGGTGTGACTTACAGCTGTGCGTGCGGTACCAGGATAGCAGAGTTTTGTTTCTTGGCGATGATCCTTCTGATGATTTTGCGCTCCGGTTGCGATTTCTTAAGCGTTCAATAGTCGAAAAAGTACCAGGGTGCTAAGAGCGCAGTGGAGGTATCGCTACGTTGCAGTTGCCGTAGTGTAACAGAGGTGTGGCCGTAGCAAGTTCGTAACAGCCCGCTACGAGCGATACCTGTCGGTCACGACGTATGGTGGAGTGGAGTGGGGGCCTCGGGTTTTGATCGACGTAACTTGTAAGCAGCGCGACCCCCTCTTCTGTTATGCGCTCCTAATTTAACGGCAGAATTTACTTGCTTAAATTTTGATTTTAAATTTAAAATAATTAAACATTAAAGCGGTAGTGTTCGCGTGCACTCAGTGAGCGGTCCGGGGGGGAAGAGGATTTTGTATGATAGGATACCAGGCTGGTGGTAGAATACAACCATATTCTCTATCGAAATTAGGATATTTTTTAATTTCAATAGCCTCGCGTATTATCCTAGGGATGAATCGTGGTTCTCTAGCGAGTATTTGTGGTTTATCAAATCTGATGTAATGGTTGGGCCCCTCTAGGGCATGTTCGCATACTGCAGACTTATTTTCGCGCCTATGCTTGACGTCGGCTATATGTTCTTTAATATGGGTTCCTACAGTTCTCTTTGTTTGCCCGATCTAAGAGAACCCACAGTCGCAGTCCAGTTTGTACACGCCTGCATCTTGATGGGGTAGTTGCACTTGGCAGGTTGTAAAAATTGGTTGATCTTCTTCGGCGGCTTGAAGTAAGTGTTGATTAAAGCTCGCTGTAAGCTATTTATGTCCAATCTTGTCAGTGACACCTTTCATATATGGATATACAGCAGGTTGGCGCTCGACTGTCGACGTCAGAATAAACATTAATTAAAAGTAATTTGTAAAATAAACGCGAGTAGATGCGTGAAAGTTGAATTTCTAAATTAATATTTAATTTTTTTCTTTCATTATTTAGAATAATTGATGTAATTTATTTTTCACACCACCTGCTCGACAATGCCTCATTATATATCATGCAAACCTTACTCAAAGTAAATCATTATAGCCCTTGTCTTTTGCCGGGGTGTAATGTTGTACTGAATTTCATTATAACCCGCCGGGCAGTAATCTGATTCTCACTTCTCTTAGTTCTTATTGTTATGCATTTAAAGTCTAATTTCGTCAAAATCGCGCGGCGTGCGGCTGCTGCAGCTGCTGGTGGCCGACGGCGAGGAGGTGGACGGCGGCGCGCGCCGCGCCTCATTTATTTGAAAATCGAACTTATTCGAAAATCGAGCTGGCCACGCCACGGCAAGCCGAACGAAAAAAAATCAATACTTAAAACAAAAGCCGCGAGTATTTCAATACGGTGCAATCAGTATCAGACAAAACTGCAAAAGAAGATAGAATAAAACATTAAGAAAATGTCGAGTGACGAAAGTGATTTAACTCCGGAGTCCATTAAATTAGACGCCTTAGGTATTGTTAATAACCTACTACCAGAGAAGTCGAAGGAAAAATACTTGAAAGCTTACGACGATTTCCACAAATGGAAAACTGCAAAAGGCGCAAAGTCTGTGTCGGAGTCAGTGCTTCTTGTTTATTTCGAGTATTTATCGTGTACAAAGAAGTCCAGCAGCCTGTGTTGTATCTATTCGATGCTCAGGTTAACAATAAGCATCAAACACGACATTAAGATAAATACATATAGCAAGTTATTGGCATTTTTAAAGAGGAAATCAAATGGTCATCGAGCAAAGAAGTCAAAAGTATTGACAGCGCAAGATGTGGAAACTTTTCTGAATGAGGCTCCTGATCACAGCTTTCTGGCCATGAAAGTAAGTATGAGTACTGCCTACTTTTAGTTACGTTTCTAGTACCTACCTATAATAGCTCTATAAAATATTTACTGAATAAAAGGGTATTTAAATGGCACACATTTCAAAAATACACATTCTAAGGTTTTGTCGCAAGTTTTTTTTATAATATAAAGGTCAAAAAATGTAGTAGTGTATCTATCTATTTACTCACAATCCTATTTTTTGTTACAGGTAGCCTTGATTTTTGGAGTGAATGGCGCATGTCGTGGAAATGAACTCGTAAACATAAAAGTCAATGATATCAAAAAACATGCAGATTTATTGCTGATTAACTTACCAGATACCAAAACAAATAGAGAACGTTCGTTCATAGTTCGTGAAGATTATGCAAGAATTGTTGAAAAGTACCAAGCTCTGCGCCCCTCTAATATAAACACCAACAGATTTTTTATCGGTTACAGTAATGGCAAATGCACCAGGCAAGTCATTGGCAAGAATAAAATCAGCGCCATGCCAAAAGAAATTGCAAAATACCTCAAATTGCAAAATCCCGAGCTCTATACGGGTCATTGTTTGAGGAGAACATCGGCAAGTCTGTTGGCAGATTCAGGAGCAGATATGGCCCAGATAAAACGTCATAGTGGCTGGAAATCCGATGCAGTAGCGGAGGGCTACATAGAGAATTCCATACAAAATAAAAACAAGATAAGCTGTCGTATTGGTGACAACATTCATCTGAAAACTACGTCCATTATTTATGATCCTTGGAAACCTTTGCCACCACAGCCATCTAGCTCAAAATATATCCCGTCAAGCCCACTGCCTCAAGCACCACCTTCCCCAACCTTTACTGTGCCAAACGACCCTCACACGCAAGGTTCTGATGTATTGGGTGCTGCTACTCAAATAAATTCCACCTCAACTAACATAAGCGTACCAAAAAATATAACCATATCTTTACATAACTGGACTAATGTATCAAACATCAATTTTAATTTTTAATTTACTTTTTATTGTTATTTACTGTGCTAATTATATATAATTAGTAATGAAAATAGTATTTTAATAAATAAAATACTTTTTCTAGTAGCCTTGGTTTTTATTGTCTCGCAAAAGGTGAGAAAAGTAGAGTATACTCCTCAGGGATAAAACTGATTTTGCCTTGGGCGCGCTTAAATCCTTCACTGCTCTCAGGACTCCATTTTAATTCCCTCGCTTCGCTCAGGAATCAACTCAAAACCCCCTCGCTACGCTCGGGAGTTAAATCTGGAGTCCTTCGTTACGCTCAGGATTCAAATATCGCGCCCGTGACATAATACAGTGCTTTATCCCCTTGGTGTACAATCTACTATTACTAACTATTTAAATATTATATTTATGTTTTACCAACTTATCGAAGAAGCAAAGAAGCTTCTTGTAGTGATACTAGAAAATATGTAAACCTACTTCAAAGCATTGCTTAAATCGTCTCTATTTATACGAGTAACAAACGAAGGTAGTACAAACATGTGATTAGTCAAAACAATTAGCAATTGTTAACCGAAGCGGACCTTGTGTTCTTTTCCGTGTTCAATCCCGATGGCCGGTGTCGGTCAGGCGCGCCGGCACGGCAGGCGCGGCGCCGGCAGCCGGATTGTTCGCTCACTAATTAAATCTCGCCGACGACGTGGTTTCAGACCGGCGCGGCGGCCTCTTAATTATTGTCCCGGCTCTTAACATCTGTCTTAACGTCACTTCACATTTAATTCGGAAATTCTTTGGGTGCCCGTTAGATTGTTAATCCTTGTGCCGGGAATACATAATTTTTAATTATTTTACTCTTTGCAATTTTGCACGTTAATGCTAATAGACGTATTTATAGAAAACTGTACTATTCCGCTGAAAAGTTGGCGATCAAATATGCCGTACGCAACAGTAGGTATACTAATTCGTAAATAAATTTAACATGCGCCGGTCGCGGCAAGCAATCGACGAGAACTACTTTTATCGGCTAAGTAACTACGAAAGCATGTAGAAGTTTTTAATTTTCTTACTGGTATACAAATTGGTTCCTGAAGCAACAAAAGAAAGGAGCACTCGCTTGCGCCTCCGGCCGGGTCGAGGGTCGAATACAAATTAAGACGCAGAGTTCGTTCTTGCAAAAGTAGTTAATGTGTGCAACGTCTGGATTTGAGATAGCTAGCTCTAAAGCGTACAGTTATTTACAGCGCCGCTTTATTGATATTGACGTTTTTAATCGAGCTTTTGACATCGATTAAACATTTGAAGCTGTTTTTATTAGCGTACTAGTGATTCATTGATTTTATATCTATGTTTGCGTAACTTGTAAATATAACTAACTTTCTTACAAAAGTAGAAGTCCACTGAACATCCGGTCAGAACGTGCGGGTTCAAATAACGCTCGTATATTTCAAAAGTGTAACTTGTCATTTTATAAATTGTCTTATAAAACTCCTGGTAATCCTTTCTAATAATTACACCTTTATATAAACCTTATAATTAACCTTTACATTTAATTTTCATCGTCTATCCCATCTCAAAGCTTAAAAAAGGAAGGTTGTAATTCTAATTAGTACTCAGTTGGACCAAGCCGGGGCGGGCTGCGTCGAACGCTTTCTTAATTATTTATGCGCTGCAGGCTGAATAAGGAACACACTCTTGCTTCAGTGCGCCAAATTTAAAAGAAAAACGTTGAAATATGTCTGCGGAATCACAAAGCTTATTCTAAATGAACGCAGCTTGTAGTCTTTTTTGTATGTGAAGTGGGGAAGACAATAGTGGATTGTACATTTAATTTGGGAAATAGACGTTAAAAGGGTTTACGCCGCACACTAGCGCCGCCAATGAAAAAGAAACATATCTAGTAATTAGAGATAGTAGAGTTAGAGATAGTTCATTAGTGGCGCTAGTGTGCGGCGTAAACGCTCTTAAGTTTTGCTACGAGAAATTTACCGATTTTCAAACCGATTGAACGGGATATTTATGAACTATACTGTTTTCCATTTTCATTTTTAAATACGGGTGATTAGAGTTGTTCTAAATGACTCTTGGGTAGGGTCGTCCTGTAGGTACAAAGAGCCACAGCAGCGCAGACGGAAAGTTTTAATGTCCCTCCGATTGGATCCACCCGCGAACAGCGACGAAAGTAGATTGATATGTTTCGCCAATATTTCGTCATTCAACACAAATAAGGGAGTCTGCTGTGGAACTAGATTTATTTTTAATTTTTTTTACTTATTTTTTTTATTTTATTTATTTATTTACTATGGTACACACAACAGGATACATTCAAACTAAACTAAGAAAAATAATAAAAACAAGGATGCGAGCAGGAATGCATCCCAAAAGGTGAATACACAGCATTATAAAAATTACACGTTAACATGCAATGATATCTAATTAACCAGATAAAAAGTTACAACATGAAATATTAAAAGCTAAGCTTAAGATTACTAAATAAACGTCCTTGCGTTTGCATGTTTAACATTTTTTTATAGATGTTGCTGGTATGTTGTTTTCTTCTGTAATTGTTAGAACAGCCGGCATTAAAAGTAAAAAACACGACATACAAAAAAGGAAAATATTCTTTATTGTACGCACACCATAGTGAAACATAAGGAGGACAATACGAGGAGTAGTAAAAATGGCAGCCTTCTTACTAAAAAGCAATTTCTTCCAGGCAACTATTCCACGATTATACTCCGATTCCCTATACGCGATTGAGTAGGTAATTACATAGTACCTAAATGATGATTATTTTTGGTAATTTTCTAAAAATTTTACCTAGCTAGATCGATTTATCGCCCCCGAAACCCCCTGCATACTAAACTTAATGGAAATCGTTGGAGCCGTTTCCGAGATTCAGATTATATATATACATATATACAAGAATTGATCGTTTAAAGGTATTAGTTATAGTTATTCGTACGTAAACACATTCACGAGCATTAACATGTATACACTTTACAATTTTACTTTTTTCACTTTTTTTTAGTTTTGACACTTATTTATTTGTATTAAGAGTGACATTGTTTACATGTGCTCGTGGCGTAGTATATATCCATGTTCACGTAAAACATACTTAATAAGTTCACACTGCATTCCAACCTTATTTCATGTTATTATAGTAAGCCAGTGAGGGAGTCCCTCAAATTACTTATTTTCGGTTGTCCGACCCCGTTGAGGCCCAAAGGCGGGCGAAATGGGGAAGAGTCTAAATCCATATTCGATCAGTGGAATCTGCGGTGAGCCGATATGACAAGCTGCCGAACTGTTTTGCATTTATATAAACAGCTCCTTACCTTGAATATACGCCTTTTGGATCGTGACAGACGTGTTCTGACAGGTGGGGTGCGAAAAGGATTTTTTTTTCGGACCACTGGCTGCACAGAATGTTGGGCTTTCGCGGCTACCCAAATATGTTGTGTTAAATGGATTAGTTCGTTACTTTGTTTATAAATTAGAATGTTTAATGTTTTCTTTTTATACTCGTGAAATGATTATTATTATTTTTATTGAATTATAATTATACGATTCTTAAGCCGGGTTATAGTAGGTATTAGACCAGTAAAGCGTTAATAATTAAATTCTTTACTTTTCTTTATTTTAGAAAATAAAATATCATTACAGCCGTCCCTTGTTTTGAAGTGCCTACTAGAACTCGAAAGCTATGTGTGGGCTGTCTCGTGATGTGACATACAGATAAAGGTTGGTATAGCTTTGGCATTTTTAATATTGCTTAGTATATAGTAAATGCTGGTCTCGTTTTTTGTTCGCACATCAATATGAATTGACATATTATAGTAGTTTCTATATTAGATAGATTTAATATATTTGAATTGAAGAACTGATTAGGAGTACCTACAACTATTTCTGGAACGGATTCGGGCAATCTTTTTTTCTTTTCGAGTCCTGGACAACATGCCAGCCGGTCACTAAATTACCACCCGGTAAGATATATCACCATTTTAAAATACCAAAACGCAATTTTTCAGTATAAGGTAGACTTACGAACAGATGCGCTGGTATAGTGACATTCATAACAGCTATTTGTAGCCTAAACTAAATAAATAATTTTGAATTTTGCATTTGCAAAAGTATTGTTTACAGTTTTTTTAAAACGTGATTTGACAATGTCAGTCATTTGTTAGTAGTAGAAATAATATGACTACAATTGAAACAGCACCTCGTTTTATACATTCTCACTCGGTAGTGTGACTAAAGTCTTAAGAATATCAAACAGTTAACACGGGAAATGGTGTGAGGGTCCCGGCCGGACCTACATCAAGCGGTTGACTGCTATTAAGCCGTGCATTGTTCCGCGCGCCATTCCGTACGCTACACAATCAGTATAACACTCTGTGATTCCACAAATTAGCACCCATGTTTGAGATGGGCTCATAATTGTAAAACTTTATGATCATTTTGTTGGTAGGCGCTTGTAATAGCAGAATTGCAATTTATTTATAAAACATCTAATGTTTCACTACGTAAAAATAAATAAATATAATAGTTTTCTCGCACATATCCCAGCTGAATGACTAATTATCGTATTTGCTGGCGTTCAATTAATGTATATTATTATTTAAATAACAATATGTTGACTATTTTCAAATCTGTTTCTGTCAAGCAACAGTGTGAATGCGTTGCGTATTATCACTGTTGTGGTGGCTCCAAGTTCCTGAAAAATTGTTTATAGCATTTTCTCTATAAACATGACGTAAACAAGTACTTTTAAAAAAGCTGCAAGAAGACTGCAAATGCGAAGAGCACACGAACAGTCGTTGTTCTATAGGTTCTACGTTCGATTAAGATATAATAGCAGATGTTCACCCCGGTGGTCTACTGATCGCGGGTTTAGTTCCCAGAGGTGGTACATTTTGTGCTAAGCTTTATTGGTGGTAGGGTTTCTTCTAAATGTGCATAGCTAAGTCTGTCGTTGTTATAACGACAATGGTAACAATATTTTATTTTATGTCAGTGAGTGTTTATTTAGTTAGGGATTAGGAACACTGGGTGAATTAATTTAAATTTTCATAATTTTTATATTGGTAAATAATACAATAATTCAAATTCTAATCAAATCGTAATCGCCTATACCTACTTACAAAAGGATTTTAATTGGAGCATACCTAAATAAATTACACATTCTCCGCCACACGCTTGTACGTTTCAAATCCTTCGTATTTCCATTTGGTATCAAAGAACAAACACTGTTTGTTCAAGAGGTGTAATTACAAAATCCCTCATGTACCGAATTTTCCAATGTTTTCGCGCGGCGAGGACGTGCCGTAAAAATAATTCGACGCTCTCCGGGGATCGTTTGTAAAACGTCACGCGTAAAACATATTATAAAGCCAATAAAACGTGTTTACAAGGGTGAGCAGAGTTCGCCTTCCGCGGTCCCCGCTCCCACACGATATCCGTAAACATTTTAGCGCTGCAATAAATTTAACATTATCCAAGTCGCGAGACATTCTGCTTTCTTCCGGGCCGGATCAGTTGGTTAACGGTTGTAATCTCGGCTGTCTCGGATTTCCTGCTCTTTGCGAACAGGAATTATACAATTATGTGGCATTCTCATGCTCCTTTCCGCTCAGCATTATTTATGGGGATTTTTGAGATTTCCTTTGCTATGTTGACATAGCTGGTACCTGGGAGTGCTGGTGTCGTTATGTATTTATGTTAGAGATTGTTTTTTTGACCGTCTGCAGTACCTTATTGTTGACATAAAAGTACCTATAGTAACTGCTGTACACGTAAGTTTTTTTTTAAATTCTACCTCCTCCAACATGATCTTTTATCTAGTTCTCTTTCATACCAGTTCTATCTGTTATTCTTCTCGCACTTTCATGCCACATACTTCACATTCATACTTCATCTTTCATTCCTGGGCAGTGAGCAGTGTACACGTAAGTTAACTTACAGTTACTTAATTAAAAAACAAACTTGTTCAGTGAGTTTTACGGATCTGTCCGCGATCAGGCGCATGCAACTGTGCCTAAACATCTTTGGATACGACTCTATTCAAATAATAATTTAAAACATGGTAAGAGTACCGTTAATAATTACTCTAGTGTAGTCATGTGACCATGACAGTTTAAAATGTTATAAATAAAATGTTTTTATTAAAGTCAAAGGCAAACTTTTTTATTCAAATAAACTAAGGAAAGTTTTTTCCCTACTGGGCAGTAACGTAAAAAAAACAGCTAAAATATAGACGTCCTGTGGAGAAGAATGGGTGCAAGAAACTCCACAGCATTAATAGAAGTAACGACATTTACAAAAAAAGTATTTAAAAAAAAAAACAAACAATATTTTTAAAATAAACACCAATGTTGAAAAAATTTCTACGAGCACGAGCTGCTCGTGGAAATTTTTTCAACATTTGTGTTTTTGTAATTTGTTCGCAACAAAATTTGCGTTAAAAATTATATAAACATTTTACACAATATTTAATTTAATACATTTACAATTAAAACTTTCTGAGCCCGGTATTACAAATAATGCTTACCTCTATACATTGACTCAACATTACACTTGATCCTAAAATAACGTACTTGGGCATTATGTATGTATTTATTTAAATATCTTACAACAACGTAATAACATTCTATTTGAAGCCATAAAGGTCGAGTACTGTCATCAAAAATATGAGCGAACATCTACTTATTTGTCTCTTCCGCACAAAGTTTTACTACATTCCAGGGAAATGGGTAGTCCATTACCCTGTCCAAATCCGTTCCGCTAATCGGACACCCATTGGTTAAAGGACGCAGTGACCTCGCGCCCGTGAGCTTTGGCGGCGGCTGTCCGGCCCGACCTCAAATTAGACCGAGAAAAACCCCTGTTTTTCTCCGGAGTGACAGGGGTGCCTACATCTACCGCTGTTCTAACCGTAATAGGCGCCTTTACACCCACATTACGATGTGAAAACACTTATGCTATTTTGTGAGGGGTTCAATGATGGTGGTTTTAGTTTTAGCCAGTCTATTCTTAACATTAATCACTAATACCTACAAGTCCTACAAGATGATGACGATGATGATGATGAAGATGATGATGATGAGATGATGACCTACAAGTCTATAAAAAATGTTATGTATCTCTTTTTAAAGTGAAAACAGAACATCGAGTTTACCCTACATGTTTTTTTGCAGAGTGATAGTTGGAAGACTGACTTCAGCCACGTTTTTCCCGGCATTGGGACAGGAACTCATTTCCACACAAAACAAAATTTTATTATTCATATCAAATAAATTTTTTTCTTAGACTAGAGTTAGTCCCATGTTACTATTCAGTTTACATTTGTGTAAATCTCTACCAACCAGGTGATAGGTTTAATTCTAAGACCTTATCTTAGTCTTCTGTAGAGGCTATAGTCGCCGTAATATTGATTGTTATCATCAGTGCTAACATTCATGTTGTGTTCCATCTGTTAGAGATAAGACTGCTAGTGTATTAGTTGTAATAGTCAGATTTTATTTATTTATTTATTGGGGTAACCAACAAAGCAATTACACAAAAACTTACTAGAACATATATTGCATCTTACAAAAAATGAGTAATGCTTTACTTATAGGTACCACTTCATGCATGCATTCAATCTCAAGTAACAGACATCCCTTAGAGACGAAATAATATAAAAATTTACTACAATGAAAAATAAGTTAAATTAATTAAAAAATAGATTGTAACAAAATTTTGTTCTTAAAACTTTTACGTGATTCCGATAAAATATCTATATCAGTGGTTTTGAACAGTGCGTTGTATTTGTTTACAATTCTGTTCAACGGCGAGTGATTGCCAAGATTTGTTCTTGATCACTAGACAAAGAAAAGGCTAACCGCTTTTCTGTTGTAAATAAAAAAATAACTACTTTATTTATTTTAGTTGACAGCTATTTAAAGCTGTGTGCCACTTTCTCTCTTTTTTTAAATGACTTTCATTGCACACACACTGTGTCACTGTTTAATCCGATGTTCCATTGCGCCGCAGTAACGTTCAGTGACACTAGCCTGTTTAACTAACAAGGTAACTACAACAGGTAATACGTACTCGTACAATAGATTAATCAGCGGCGCGTCTGCATTGCAATGCCCCTTTACGGAGCTGATCCACTTTTCTACGGATGCGAGATTAAAGGGGAGTAACAAAATGAGAAATGGAACGATTTCAGGACGCATTGTCGGACCGCCGGCCGTTGTCGGATTTATGACAAAGAACGGCGGATGATTCAATCAGGCCGGTTCTTTAGTTTGTTATATTCATGTTACAGCCCACCCCACTCTTATTGTGATCAGCATTCTGTCTTTTAGCTCCATTTCGTTTAGTTGACTCATGTAAGAATTTGTTTTGGTTGATTTGGACGAGTCTCCGTGGAATTACGTTCTCGGTCTATTGTGTTGCACCTATGAATTTCGTGGAATCGGACTTTTAATTGAACTGTTTAATTTGGATTGCTTATTTCTGTTCTTCGTAGTGTACGAGTAGGTATTGTGTTTTCATTAAAGCATTTAATAGCAATAAATTAAAAATGGCATCGTTGGTTTTCTTTTAGCGGAAGAAAATTTCCTACTATCCCCAATTTTCCCTAATAAATCCCGTAAAGAAACGTATTGATCATAAAACACTTTTTACACATATCAATTAGCGTTTATTTTACATAATTACTATTTCACCATAACGTTTCAAACTTTACGAGTAGATCGACTACGCGCATACGTTTAAAGTTTGTATAGTGTTCACATAATCTTTAGAAAACAATAAGCTTATTAATTCTACGAAGTAATTAAATAAATAGTTTTTGCTATATCATTAACTCAACAGAAACTTGTTTGCTAAGAGCACTCGTTAACCTAAAAATCCGACATTCGCGATTGTAAATGGTAAACTTCAGGCAAATAGGTATTCAGTGCAGGAGAGTAATTTACAATTTAAATATTCTTAATGTCTCCAAGTTGTCGCGCGGGACGCGGGCGAGGGGAGAGGATCCCGCCAGCGACTTCCACTACATCAATCACCGTGGACGCTGCGCCTGAACATTTCTAATTATTCCCCTGGCTTACAACCAGCTCGGATGCTTATTGCCTGATAGCACGGTTATAGGTGTTAATGCCGAGATTTAGAGCGCCGCGTTCAGTGGTTAGGTATCAGTTAAAGCCGACGAGAGATTAACTTCACAAAGCCAAGTATGGTGTGATAAAATTATTCGTATATTAACAAAAAAGGGGAAAGATGAAATTGTTGTATGCACATCCTAATCCACGTGAACGAGTTTGTAGATACACTTTGGATGTTAAAAATTGCACTTGAAGAGATGAAGTCGGTGAAACAGCCACAATAATGAGTATCCACGTCCCACACCTCTGACACTTATGAATGTTTACTCCACTGTACTCTAATTATCTTAAACAAACAACAGCTTCCTTGGAAAAACATAGGCTACATGTAAGCTATTATGAAGTCTCGCATAATAACAATAATAAAGACGCGGAACGACGATCGTGCGTGTATGTGTAACGTTTGTCATGTTTGATGAAATGCATTATTTAGGCGACTTAATTAAAATACACAATTACGTTCAGAGTTCGAGGGCAGCCAGTATGACAACTCTGCTGAACCATTCATATCACAAACAAAATACAGAAAACATGGTCCAATTTCTGGATGGTTGACCAAAATTAATAGGTGCTGTTGTACAAACGATTGTTTTGCTAGATTGATTTTTTTAATTGGAAGAGGTTTTGAAACATAGGATAGGTCAGTTGTAACAAAACTCCGTGTTCGAAGGTCGACTTTACGTGCCTTCCTAAGCACAGAGGAGTTCGAGATGATATGTTTTTGGTCACCCATCCTGTGACTGGTCTTTGCAAAAGTTACTTAACCTTAGGGAACGCAGACCGGGCGCGAGAATCACTGCGCCATCAAGCTCCTCAAAACTTGTCGTTAACTTGTAACTTGTTAACTTGTTGTATGTAAGCGTGCTCGTGTGGAGTTTGTACCTATTAAGGACTAGCAGATATAATGTATTCAAACTTTCCCGTACATTAAGTCATCGTTCTTATTGAGAAGGAACGTGTCTTTCACTTAGACGCATTCTGATAGGCCGGAACCTTAACGCTGTGTGTTTGAACGGCAGTCAGTCAGGCAGTTGTCAGTCTTTCGAGAAAGTTATCAAAGGTTTTTGTAAGTAAAATTATAATTCATTTATTTCGTATTATTTGACACTATTACTGTGATTAATCATAACTAGGATAAGTTTTATGCAATTATTTAATTTATGCTTTTCAAATTGTGTTGAATGTTGGTAATGCCGTATGGTACCGCTAGACCACTATGTTAGCTTCGGACTTCAAAATAAACATACTACCGATACTGCGCTTACGTTTTACAGCTACACCCAACCTTAATTTGAGAGCGTGCTCCGCATATTTTGTCAGGGTTGTGTTTGCTCACAAACGCCGAGCTGGGAGTGAGCCGCGCGTCTCGAGAGCCACTTCACGCGGCGGAGTATCTCAAAAGGTGACAGCCCTGTCTAATCTTCGCAGCTTAACCCTTTCCCGCCGATCAGCTCGCTCTTCTCGCTTCCACTTTCGTGATTAAGCCTACTGAGTTATAAACCGTTAACAATTGTATTTTGCTAATGAATGGATGTTACATGCCAATGTTTTGATTCTAAGAAAGCTTAATAATACACTGGGCCGCAAAAATTCCGGGTCGCTTATAAAAAGTGTGATAGTTTCTTAACTACACAACACAAACTAGTGAAACTGTAGTATGTTATAGATGACTGACTTATACATAAAAGAAATTACATAACACGTTTGTAAACTGTATAATTTTATTTAAGTACTAAAAAATACAAAAAAAAACACTTCTAACTTTTGTCAACAAAAATATACAACACAGTTAATCTGCAAAATGAAAGCTTTTCTGTAAATTTAATATTTTGTATTTCGTCGACGAGCCCGTATCGCTTCATTAGGACGATGTGGGATGCTGTAAATCAAATTTCTAATACGGGTTTGGTCTATGTTTCACCATTATTCTACTAGCGCACTTCTTAACTCATGTAAGTTAGCTGCAGCTGGAGAGCGTTGTTTAACGCATCTCCTGAGCTCGTCCCATAAATGCTCTATGGGATTTAAGTCTGAGCTACGAGCTGGCCACTTCATGCGGGTGATATCGACGTCTTGAATATACGCGTTGACCAAATGTGCTGTATGTGGTCGCACATTATCATCCATAAAAATGGAATTTGCGCCCATATTCACCAAGAAAGGACCAGCATGCTCATTTAAAATCTCCTCTACATATCTGGGAGCTGTCAGAGAACCGTTTTCTATAATTACTAACTCCGTACGATCTTCTGAAGATATCCCAGCCCAAACCATTATTGATCCTCCACCGAATGGCACCTTTTCCTCAAAACACGCTTGATGATAACGTTTATTTGGTCGCCTATATACTCTTCGTCTCCCATCGTGTGCGAATAAACAAAATCTTGACTCATCGGAAACATAACCCTGGACCAATCTTCATCTGTCCATCGGACGTGTTCTCAAGCAAACCGCAACCTGGCAACTCGATGTTCTCTGAGCAATTTAGGGTCATTTGCTGGCCTATAAGGCTTTATATCAGCTTCCCGAAGTCGCCGCCGGATCGTGTCAGAGCTTACATTGATGTGGTGAATTTCTTGAAGGCTATTTCGGACCTGAACAGCCGTGAGATGTCGAAATCTTAACATAGTGCTCACGATGAATCGGTCTTCTCGTGTAGTTGTACACCTTGGCCTGCCATTCCCTGGTCTCCTGATGTTCATGCCGGTCTCTTGAAATCGCTGGAGTACTCTTTGGACCGTGGATAAAGATACACCTACTGTTCTAGCAGTACTCCGCTGACTCCTTCCTTCTTGTACCATGGTGATAATTCGTGTATATTCTTCAGTAGATAACGACATGTTGGTGCATGGTTGATGCACAAAATACTGTGACCAGCCAAAAAAACTGTTTATGATGACAGCTCGGTTTGAAACAAAAGCGAGAAAATTTTCTATTCCAAAAATTAGATCTTGATATTTTTCAAAAATCGGAATTTCTTTTTTTGAAGCTGTAACTTGTTCAAATGCAACCTCTTTTGATATGTATAATAAGCGTCACAAATCTGCCTATAACATATTATTTATACGAGGGATCTATGTAAATAACTTTGGGAGATATCGCGGTTTTTCTGAATGACCCGTTATTTTTGCTGTCCAGTGTATTATTATTGACATTGGGCAGGACATGAAGTTATTCTAACTAAACAAACAAATTAAGAAATGTATAAACTTATACAGAGGATCGAGGAGCTCGATGTCTTAGTGGTTAACGCGCCCGGTCTGCGATTGATAAGGTTAAGCAAATTTTGTAAAGGCCGGTCATCGGATGGGTGACCAAAATTTATTATCTCGAGCTCCTCCGCGCTTCGGAAGGCACGTAAAGCTGTTGGTCCGGGATGCATTAGCAGTCAACCACCGGTCCGCACTGGCCCGCATGGTGGTTTATGGCCCGTTCTACCTATCCATCCATAGGGATGGCTCGTGGCCCAGGAGTGGGGATTTAAAAATAAGCTGATGACGGGTATCTTATAATTATTACCTACTATGTCTTCAAAATTGCCAAATCCATCTTAGACAACTGACTCTTATTACATTGCTTATTAGTTTTCTTTATTTCTATTTTTATAATTTATCATCGTCATCATCAGCTCATTTTATGTCCCCACTGCTTGCTTGCTTATAACTTATAAATCGGGATTATTAATCAAAAGACGGCGGCGGTTTTAAAAATGAATCTATTTCAATTGCGTTCTGCCCAACGATTTTCACTGATTACTTTATTTTATTTACACAATCATTGCCACCTCTTTCCATATTGCAATTAATTTCAATCGAGCGATAAAGTGATAATTATTCGAGTTCGATTAATTTGCTAAAATTAATTCTACGCACGGGTGGATGTTCGTCGCAGAGTTTTAATACAATACACCTGAACTTAATTAAATATTCCTTTGTACTGGTTTCATTAATGTCACACTTTTTTAAAGGTTCGGACATAATACCATGGCTTTTGCTTTACATTACGTATGCATAACCTTAAAGCAGTGGAGGTGTAGGGGGCGGCTGCTTATCAGTAGTACCTTGACAGGGCTTTTTACTACTTCCTCCAACAGAATCGGAGCTAGTGTTTGCTGTGCTCATTCATACTAGTTCTCGCTTTCAAAATTCAAAATTCAAAATCATTTATTCAGTTTAGGCTACAAATAGCTCTTATGAACGTCATTTATGCCATCGGTTCGTAAGTCTATCTCTACTCTGGGCGGGAGATCTTGTACTGAGAAGAACCGGCAAGAAACTCAGCAAGTGTCCAGCTCTTTTCTCCCTTACAGCGTCATAAATATTGGAAAATGCCCTATCATAAAAGGACACTTTCCATCACAAATAAAAACAAAATATAAAGGACAGTCACAACATGTAAAAATTAAACTATTATTAAACTTCTTTTATTCCTCTCACACACTTTTATTCAAAATTCTTCACATTCGTTCATCATCTTTTATTTCGTGGCAGTACTTTGACAGTCATAATGTTATCGTATGGTCACTTTGAGAGATGTCATGGTCTGCAAGCGCAACTAAATCTCTCCACCTATGGCTCCAAGTAGCTGCTGTTTATGTAGCCGCCACACCCCGGTAAACTGCGTCGACCCGCCACGAGCTAAACCAGGTGGTGGGGCTATGCACGCCGTTACGGTTGGCGTAGTATCGCGGGCGATCCCTCGTAAGTACACGAAGTCAGATCGGTTCACAGGGCGAACATCGTCAATATGGCATTCTCGACTTTTGTGGAGGTACGTGCATGGCACAGTGGCAAGCCATAAAGGGCGCATGTCAGGTATGACTTGTGATCATGTTACTGCATCCCTTATCTCAGAACCAGTCGTACTGCTCTCCAGTCCACGGGTTCACAGAGGTATGGGACGAGAGAGTAGACTTGCACCTGCGCAACCAACTGCTAGTCCACTGAAACAACACTGCTTTAAGAGGCCTCTAGGCCTCGATTCCACTATTTTAAGACGTCCTTAACCGTGTCTCAGTAGCCTAATTTTGACATTTTCGCTATATCGTGTCATCATCAGCTCATGTTATGTCCTTACTGCTGGCGCACGAGCCTTCCCTGTAGAAGGATAGGGAAAACGGGCCATAAACCACCACCCGTGTCCAGTGCGGATTGGTGGTTGTTAACGACTGCTAATGCAGCCGGGACCAACGGCTTTACGTGCCTTCCGAAGCCCGGAGAAGCCCGAGATGATAAATTTTTGGTCACCCATCCGATGTCAGGCCTTAGGAAATTTGCATAGCCTCAGGACTCGCAAACCGGGCGCGTTAACTAAGTACTGCGTCATTGAGCTCCTCACCTTTATCTGGTAAACGCATATTGATATTATATAAGTACTGCTAATATTCATTAAGTTTTTAACATATTCTTCGGGATGCCCGTGTAGGGTGTTTTTCAAACATGCTTGGAAATCGTATTATTATTTTGACAACCTTCTTTGTGAGTCAATATTAAAAATCCATATCGGTCGTGGTTAGCCTCAGAATAATAACAGTTCTGATTGTTTAGCGGCCGAATAAATTACTATAAAAACTTACTGTCGTGTTATTTAAAAATGGAATGTACTTTGTACTTCCGTAATATGGCATCCGAGAAGATAACTTATAGGTACAGTACAGTACAGTACAGTAGAGTACAGTGCAGTATAGTACAGTACAGTACAGTACAGTACCTACAGTACAGTACAGTACAGTACAGTACAGTACAGTATAGTACAGTACAGTAAACTCTGGTGATGTGCTATATCAAGTGATATCATCCTACTAATATTATAAACGCGAAAGTTTGTAAGTATGGATGGATGTTTGTTACTCTTTCACGTAAAAACTACTGAATGGATTTGAATGGAATTCGGCATACAGATAGTTTATAACCTGGATTAATACAAAGGATACTTTTTATCCCGATATTCCCACAGGAAAGGGAACCACGCGAGTAAAACCGCGAGCAGCCGCTAGTACAGGGATAAAGTAACAAAAATAGGTATGTAAAACTTATCGAATATTCGGTATAATTGTAACATTCTTCAATATCGTTTTTCTCACAGCACATACGCAATGATGAAAAGAAAACATGAATCGACATATTTTTTACACATTTTTCAGGCAACATCACAAAACACATCATTAATAAACGTAGATATTATTTGAAGCATTTCGCTAAAGGGTGCGAATGCCGGCGCGTCAGCAACACAATAGATATGTTTACAGGAAGTCAGGAATGTCCCGCCCAACACACAACATACGCCGACAGTGCACATTCCGTTGCCAGTAGGAGACATTAAGCCAGTCAGTGTTGCGTCAACTTACTTCAGAAAGCTTCAACATTTGCGTATTTGAATATTGATTTCAAAGCAAGACAGCGCTTCGTTAGATTTCTTTAAAAATATTAACTAAGTAATTAAGGAAGTAGAGCGGACCGTGCTCAGTGGCGTGCACTTGGAGAGGCCTATGTCCAGCAGTGGACGTGTATAGGCTGATGATGATGATGATAATGAAGGAAGGAAGTTAAATTTATTCATTATTTATTAATTTCACACTGGGTCCGGGTTATTCCTATTTCCCCCATTGAAAGTCCCCATCAATGGTGGAAACAGAACTTTTTGTCCTGTTGCCCCCCTTATGAGCTCATGAGACATCAATGGGGGAAACAGGACAAAAAGTTCTGTTTCCCCCATTAGCTTAAAAATGAAATACAAACAACATATTATGTGAGAATCATGAAGTTTTTATTGTATAAGGAAGTAAGGACTCATTGATTAGGTATTTTTATAATCAAACAAATTAAGGTAAGGGCTAAATTAATAGCCTAAATACAAATCTTATTCGCCTTTTCATTATATCATAAAATAACAATCATTAATAAAATTACAGATTTTAACAATCACTTTTATAATATAACGTATTAAGGTAATATTCCAAAACAGCCATCTTATTAGGTCTCTAATAAAATAACAGTTTTACAATTATTAATAAAATCACAGATTTTAACAATTACAGTGAAAACTCTATTTAACGAGACTCTACGAGACTTAATCATGAATGATTCTCATATAATATGTTGTTTGTATAGTATTTTTAAGCTAATGAGAAACAGAACTTTTTGTCCTGTTTCCCCCATTGATGTTTCATGAGCTCATAATGGGGGAAACAGGAATAACCCCTGGTTCCTAACCTACACGATCCTACTGACAGCTATTGGGGTACTCAAACGGCTCAGCTGTCGATAGATCCACTGTACTAATAATATATTATAAGTTCTTGACTATAGTTAATTGTGAAGATGTGAAAGTATTCAATGGTATATTAAATCGGTACATAAATGTCAATCTTCGTCTATGGACAGAAATATAAGTTACTTTTATTAATTTGGTAAACAGCATTTTAGTTACATAAGTCAAGTTTTAATAAAGAATTGTTTTAAAATATATGATATCCAATAAAAACGCGCGGTTGACGGCTACCTACATACATTAAGTTTCCTATGTAAATTACAGAATTCTAATGATTATAATATAATTATTGTGCATCGTGCACTATTCATAATTTAAAAGCTCATTGCATCCTTTGTAGTGGTTAATTAGAAATGTATGGGAACTTACAAGTGGAAGCCAGTGATCTATTCAACCGTGTAATTGAATACTATTCACAGTTTACGTGAACGGTGAAATGGCTATTTAAAACACTTATCGATACTCGTAGTTTTATAGTTCAAAAGTGTCCGAAGTCTTATCGACGCTAAACCGTTGTTGATACTGGAGTGAAGTCGGTACAACTACAATTTGAGCATATTATCTTAATAAAGAAACTTTAAAATGCTTTACTGCTTTATAAAAATAATAATAATAATACTTAATAAAAAATATTTGAAATATTTATCCATCTATAAATGTTAGTAACATTGAAACTTAACAATTATGTTAGTAAAAAATATTTTTTTTAGAAAGAAAGTGAAAATTTTATAATTATTTTAAAGATTTTATATACAACCTATTTATTGTTTTTTAGTTTTTACAAACACTACACATTTAAATAACACACTTTTTAAACGAATCTACTTCGAATTAAAATTTTACTTATTATAATTTTTTTATCCTGACGTTTTAAACTCTTTACAGGGTCCGTGGTCATAGGAAGAATATTATAGTTATTTTGTTAAATTGAAATGCGTTGACTAGGTATACAAAATATGGCAACTGACTATAAAGCTGTCTATGTCATCTCAGTAAAAATTATTTAACATAGCACTTATCCTCAAAAACTTTCTTGCAATATAATTTTAATTTAGATTTAACTAAATCTTAATTAAAAGGTACAAAACCTATAATGATGTTTTCAGTCAAATCTTAATTTTAAATGTTGGTGCAACACCCGCTTAGACGTATTTAATTTCTGTAAATGGTTTCAAGTTGACAGAGACGGAATGTATAAAGTGGGATTAGTATCATTCTAGATTTCAGATTGCAATCAAAATATATGTTGGATGTTGAAACACGAGCTCATTGACACAAACAAATTGAGTTCGGTTTAGTATTCCATACTACACTTAGAGCATTAATACTACATCTAATCTAAATACTGATCACATACCTCCTTCAGCTAGTTCATAATTATATTTTCATCAGATCAGTTTGCATCAATGGCTCATTATTTAAACATGTAAAGAAAAATATAAATGCATAAGCGCAGCGGTATGTTGGTTTTTGAATATTAAATGCAAACAGAGCTGTTACGAGTATACCAGTGCTAATTAGGGTACCTACAGACAGCTCAAACGGACTACTCGCCCGGCTACTCAGTGGCATCGCAGTGTCGGCACACCGATATCTGTATTCATACACAGTTTGGGAAGGCGTTATGAATACCTATGGCATGTCGCTGGCATTATCTGCGTGTTCGGTAATGTATTCAAATATGTATCAGGCCCCATCCGCACCGCGTTGTACTTGTTATTTTATTTTGCACGCGTGACGCCGCACTGACTTCGTTTTTTCGCGATACAACAATTCCGTATTGTTCTGACAGTAGGCCTTTTTTTTTTTGCGAAAATTATTATTTATATTGGTATTGATGTGGGTATTGTGGTGGTTTTTATATTGGTATTGATGCTTTGTTACTGAATTGATTATGGCAGCTTTTATTCGTTTCTAATTGTGACACAAGCTAAAAATACCTGATAATTTCACAGGTCTCATTATTTAACCATATATATTATATATCACAAAATATTATGAAAAAGGTCAACTTATAAAAATCATACACGCCAAATCGCAAACTGCAAACAAAACTTTACCTAATGTCAAAATAAAGTGCGCGGGCGCACTTTTTGCAAGGAAAAAGTTTCTTAAAGGAGACACCGTGTCCGCACCCGCATCGGAACGGATATTGATTACTTGTCTGTAAGGAATACAAATGTATCAGGAAACTCCGGTGCTCGCGCCATCCTTTGTGCTGACGTCTGACATTAAACTTCATCGCCTGCGTTTGTAACTAGGGCTTGGAATCCCGGTTTTCTCGGATCCGGTTCCACTGACCTTAGTACAGTTCTAGTACATTTTAGGTATAAACTCGAGTAGATAAGGTATAATTTTGTGGACTAACATTGTTTATATGCTATATTCCTTTAAAAGTTCACATTTTTTAAGAGTCTTTTATTTTGTCCATAATCAGTCATCCATAATCATCATAAGTCAGCAAAAAACAAAGTGACGAAGAAAGTAACGCAGAACGCAGAAGTACGCAGTGGTTGGTTGGTATCATAAAATACCAGTTCAATTAAGTTTACCGATATTCAGATACCGGTACCGTAGGTCCTGGTTTGTAGCGAGCAGTTGTGTGGCCGGCTTCACTGCATAGTGTCAAAACATTAGTCTTGGTCGGATGTTCTCGGCAATTTACTGCATGTATACGACAGTGTGAATAATTCATAAAGACTGGTCCTTCGAGACTCAACAGCTCCGAACTAGCTTAAATAAATTAGCAAAACTGTTAAAAATCAATGGTGGGTTTAGTACCTATTCAAAATATATTTTATTATGTTTCCTCAAGAAATGAGTTACAATTTATATCTTCTTTATTATGGTAGGAAACGTCCAGCTAACATCGCCAAGCGATGAGAGCCCGCGGCAACTAACTAGCAGGTGCACGTTAGCAAAGAAAAATGAAATAACGCAAAAAGGAGAAGTCGACGCGCGCGGGGGGAGGGGGACGCAACCGTCGGGGTGGTTCTTTCGCAGAAAAGCCAGTTTCCTTTAGTGGAAACAGATAACGATCCGCTGCCGACGACAGAATACGTAACTGCACTCGGTAAGCGTAGATCTACATGCTAACTGAGCGCTCCCATCAAAGGTATCTAACACAACAGATTCTGTACGAGCGCGAAGAAAGTGCTCACTCAGTGTTGTCGTCGCGATCACGTTCCGCTTCATTCATTTTGCCGAATCGATGAATCACTCCTCCACATTTTGTGTTTGATCAAATTAACACTTAACGCATACGTGTGCTTATTAGGTGGGCTTGTAAGTTTTAGCTGTTATTTACATATCGTATATTACAATGGTTGTTTTCTTACCACTCAGTTATTCTTAAACCAGACACAATAGAAATTCAATTGTTCTATGGCACTGTGGTTACCTTGGCTGCCAAGTATCTATGTGAATTAGAGCGGTGTGTGTGTCGGTAGAGCAAGCGGGAGGCGTTGATTCCTAGAAGGAGCAGCGTCATGTGTCCGTGCGCGGCATGTTGATGCAGGGGTCGCCCGCGGCGCTGCATGAACCCAACAAAAAACTTTGTTTTTACGGAGCAAACTTTCCGTTTCTACACACTGTTGTGAAAATGTGATTATCAGCAAGCGTTGCGTTTTTCGGTAACATTAAGATTGGAAACTTTATTTAAATCAATGCAAACCAGGATACATGTGCTATATTTATTGTTTGGTAGGTGCCTCATTTATCTCAGTAAGTGTTTAAACAACTAAACGTGTTGAAAATATAGCCAGGCTCTTTTCAAAAGAAAACTCCATTCCAAACTGGAGGTAGAATCACGAAAATTTTAAAAATGCTTTAATCTTGCATAACTAAAATATATGTTTTACATTTACTCTGTGTACATTATTATCTCGCCAGCAATAATTATAGCCATTACATTAACCACATAACATAAAATATTAACCGAGAAAAGTGGCCGACTAGGTCGACAGTACGATGAAGATCCCATTGGTATTTCTAAGAGAAATGTCAATACTTTTAAAAGCAATTTGACCGACTGTAAATCTGTGTCAGTTGATACTTAAAGATATATACGAAATACAGATATATATAAGAAAGATATACAGATATACTATCTGAATATCGGTAAACTTAATTGAAAGATATATATCAGTTGATACTTAAAGATATATACGAAAAGGTATATATTTTTAAATATCCCTACTGATTTGCCATAATAGAATTATCGGAATGGTAATGCAGCTATTAGATCGGCATGCAGATGCAGAGGTCCGGTCGCCCGCGGCGGTACATGAACCCGACAAAAACTTTGTTTTATGGAGCAAACTATCCGCGTCTTTGCACTGTTGTAAAAATGTGATTATCAGCAAGCGTTTCGACGGTAGCATTGAAGATTGGAAACTTTATTTAAATCAATGCAAACCAGGATACTTGTGCCTTATTTATTGGTAGCTGCCTCATTTACCTCAGTAAGTGCTTAAACAACTTACTTACCTGCAACTAGACGTGTTGTAAATAAACTTAAAGTAGCAACAATTTTTTTTTAATTTGTCAGTCTCTTCACATAAGAAAACTCTATACCAAACCGGAGGTAGAATCACGATATATTTGAAAAATGCTTTTGAGATTAATATTGCATAACTGAAATATATGTTTTACTTTAACTTTTTACATAACCAATTTTAATCTCACCAAGAATAATTTTAGACATTATATGAACCGAGGAATGTGGCAAGGTCGACCGTACGACAAAAATCTCATTGGAACTGCTAAGAAAAATGTCAATACTTTTAAAAGCAATGTGACCGACTGTAAATTTAAGTTGATACTTAAAAATATATACGAAAGTTAATTTCAAAGTTATATTTGTTTAAATATCCCTACTGGCTTACCATAATAGAATTATGACAGGTACAATTACTTTAAATAATTAATTTTGAGACCATTTTTTTTTTTGAGAGCACTTTAGAAAAGTTTTTCAAAGATAGGTTATGTCTGAAAGCACACAGAATTATATATGAAAAATCGTTTTCTCTACTTATTTTCTTCAATTAATTAAAATGCCATGTGAAAGAGGCTTCTGTGAACCCCTATAGCGCCACCCCGCTGCACAACCACAATCGTTACAACCCACAAAATCGACTACAGTAAAATCGAAGGCACACAAATTCTTATGCACGCCCACCGATAAGTGAAAAGAAGCAACTCATATTATGGCGCACAAAATTTTAAAAGCACCTCTTGTATCGCTTTGATGTCGATCCCATGTGGAGTAGTTAGTGTAACGATACTTTATTTTCTTCTCTACCTATAAAGTTGTAGCGGATATTCGTAGCACCAGTAAAATATTTCGGAGTCGTAGCAAGACGACTGTCGGCGTCGTAGCAAGGCGTAGCAGCACACATCAAAATCGTACGACGCGAGTACACGCGTTCTTCTTGCCGATCATCTAATTAAGATAACCAGTTACCATTTCGGTAATCAAAATGGGTCAGTGTGATGAAGTCCGAAAGTATAAGACACAGCGAAGTACAATATAAAAGTACTTATGTTGCATCGACCAATTTGATGCTGATTATGCCAATCAAAACTAATCTAGACTTAAAAAATAACGCCTGATTCCATTAATTACTCTAGACTTTCTCCAGAGTTTCTGAAGAATAGAAACCACCGGTATAATTAAGCGATTTAATAAACAAATTAGTGGTCACGAAAGTCAAGGTAAATAGGTGACCGGCATAGGCTCGCGGCACGCCTAATAGCCGCATTACCATTCCGAGCCGGCGGGTGCGCCGACCGCCTTGTGAATATGCAAGTGAACCGCGCTGCAGCCGCGCTAAATATTGAACTGCCGTGTCGTGCCCGAGTTTTCGCTGCATTTCTACAAATCTGAATGGCTTTCTTCAGGACATTGTGGGATTTGATCGGAGTTTTTACCGCCACGTTTAGTATTATGGCTTGTCGTTTAGTATTAGAGCTTGAGATATTTCTAGTTTATGAAAGCTGGAATTTAATCATCGGTAAATGTTGTAGTCTATTACAAACGTATTGTTACCGTTTTAATTCCAATAATATTTTTTATCTATGCAAGCTAATTTTGTTGCGAACTCATTACAATTTAAATAGTGTTTAAAACATTGGTTAGAGCCACGATAGCATAGCTGGCAGGATTGAAATGGAAATTTGTATTCTAGCATCCAATTCTAGCTGATTCTAATAATCGTTAAATCTTTAAAGTTCGGTATTTTATTATACCGTTACAGTTGTAATAAAAATAAGTAACTACTATAACTGCCCCTAATAATCTATATACTGATTGCAGCAGATATTTCCATTTGACTGTATAACATTTTAATATTTGATTTCGAATGTGTATTCATAAAATGACGAACCACAAAACTTTCTTAAAATATTTTTTTTATAAGACTACCACCGATAATGAATAAAATATCAAAATAAATTCATAACGAGCAAAACGAGTTTAGTTACGAAGCTTTGAAAAAAAAAAAATACTGCGATATTTTTGTTGACGAGCGACTGCGAGTTTCAGATGCTTAATAAAAGCTAAATTACCATGCCAAATTGACAGGTGGGCCGTGCCGTCGTCGCCGCCTTATGAATATGCAAACAAAAATTAAATTATACTTGGAATTTAATTCTTTAACTATAAAGAACTAAAACCAGTTGGTGGGAGACGTTATTACTAGCGACACTAAACTAAAATTTCATACTTAAAATAATGTTTGCATGTAAGTAAGGAACGAATACGAGAAAAATAGGTTTTAATATGTTAGTTGCTACCTTGTTGCTACTATAAAGACGGAGGTCCGCCATTAGCAAGTACAGTGCTCCTTTTTAGGGTTCCGTATATACCCAAAGGGTAAAACGGGACCGTGAACCGTGACAGTTAGACAGTTGAAATTTTCACAGATGTTGTATTTCTGTTGCTGCTATAACAACAAATACTAAAAAACAGAATCAAATTAATATTTAAAATATTTAAGGTGGGCTCAACAAACGTGATTTTTTTGCTCGATATTGATAACGGCAACAGGTAGACGCTTGAAATATTTACAGAATATTGAGTTATATTATTCACGTTAAAAATAAATAATTAAATTAAAATAAAATGAATATTTTAGTAGGGTTCACAGTGGAACCCTTCGCGCGCGAGTCTGACTCGCACTTGGCCGGTTTTTTTCTTAATGTCTTTCGGTAATCATGGTATTTCCTAATGCATCCGAATATTAATTTCTATGTCTCTCTAATTTGAATTAAGAACAACGTCCTTATTGTTGATTAAATCAGATTTTTCGTGTAAACTATATAGAGCTGTTAAACTATAAATCGTAAATCAATTACGTACGCCACAATAGTATTTCCCCTCATTCTAATATAAATTAATAATACGTAAAGAGAGTAGTAGCAATTTTACATACTCTATAACTAACAGAAATCCGACGACAACCGAAACACGAAGTTTGCTGAGAGGCATTCAGAAAATAGAATCTGTACATTGATGTTGCAAAGCACCTTTAAAGAGCACAAAAACAGATAGATCAACAAAGTTACTGATTTAACGAGTAAAGTTGATAAATCATAGAAAAAAATATATTTATTGTTCTCAGTCTTATCATACTTATGATAAAACTGAAAATAGCACTTAAATAATAACGACTTACCTTAGGTAGGGTTTCAAACCACAACCTTGCGCTATCCGGGCTACAGCAGGATAATTGCTATTATCAATAAAACAAAAGTAACACATATTATTTTTTATTTTTACGGATCTCCTCGATGTGTGAAATAAACTCGTAAACTCGTAAAAGCTGTTTTATTTAGATCAATAGTACCTATTTTATGATTTATGATTGATTATGGTTATAAATAACTTTACGCAGATTTTTGATTGATTGATATATTGGACTGAGCCACGATAGCATAGTTGGTAGTGCACCCGTCCCGGCATGTCATGGGGTGCGGGTCCCATTCGTGGAATGTTTTCAACACTTTTTTTAACTAACTTAAAAGTTAGTTACTATTGAAAATAGACAAAATTCAAAAGCAAAATCCATTAAAATAATTATCTCAACCCTAAATTGGCAGAGCTTATAATATCACTTCTGGAGTTCAACCAATAAACATTCATCAATAAGTATCTTATATCCCTGATTAAATTTAATTCACATAAACCCTCCACAAACCCTTTCAAAGGCAAATCGCAACTGAGGGTTTTTCTGTCAGGATGGGGCCGCGGCCGTTAAGCTAACTTGGACGTCGTCGGCCGGTAGAAAAGATCTACGGAACTTAAGATGGGACTTAATAACAGACTTTTGCTGCTAGCATAATTCTGTTTCCTCCAACTTGATGTAGCTATATTCTACGAGAGAATAAGAATTTGATTCTTAGTCATAATAATGTCTCGGAACAGAAATAATAGTATTGTAGAGTGCCCAGTTTGTCTTTGCTTTTGTCTGACTGAAACGTTGGGAATTGCGTTAAATAAATATTAAATCCCACATAGATTTAAAAGTCGTGTAAATTTGCATATTATGTGAGCTATATTATTACCTTCCTCAATATATGTCACACCGACAATATTTTAGTAGCAAAATAGAACACTTCATAGGGAAAAGGATGAAAGACGCCACCAAGAGTGATACGAACTTACATAAACGCATCTACATGATAAAATGTAATAGTTGCCTCACGGCGGGAGATACGTCACTCCGAGGAATACGGATTTAACGTGACGCGAATATAATAACAGCGTATCCGCATAAAATATTCTCCGATAAACTGATAAAAAGCAAACGGCGGCGTGGCGGAGTAAAAATTGCCAGCCGTCCCCGTCGCGTATTGTGCCGAAATGACACGTGAAAGCCTCCCAAGAGCGCGTCGCCTCACAAAAGGCTTACAGGCGCGCGCACCAGAAGATTTTAATGAGGCAACGACTCTGTGTGATTTTATCGCGTGTGCAGTAATGAGAAATAACCAAGCGCATCCTCTTTGGCTGCACTGCACGGGCCTGTAAACACGCTACAAGTGACACCTTTGGAGCGACCGACGTTACGTGTCGCGCATTGAATTCGCATAAAAAGCTTGGAAATACATAGATACGCTACACACTTGCAAATACCAAAGCAAATTGCTCCAGAACTTGTGACTTTCTTTCTAAATTTATAATTTATTTAAGTGATAAAATGCAAAAAAGCTTGGTATGACAAGAAAAATTTCGAGTATTAATTTGCGCTTTAGCTAGTTTGATGAAATTGAATTGGGTTCCACAATTTTGTATGTATGATTTGGATTTAACTACGATACGATACAAAATAATATGGTGTAATAAAATTTCTGACTTTGTTTTTCGAAAATGACGACCAAATAATATGGTGTAATAAAATTTCTGACTTTGTTTTTTGAAAATGACGACCAAATAATATGGTGTAATAAAATTTCTGACTTTGTTTTTTGAAAATGACGACCAAATAATACACCACATATTGAATGCAGGTTGCCTAGGGCGAGTTTCATTCAGCATTCGATCGCGTTAACGAAAACGAGAATTAGTATGGCAAAATGTTAACTCTTCTCGTATGTCGCCAGGAGGCGCTGCTTCATTGCCATACAAATTTTGTTTTCGTAAACGTAATCGAATGAATACGGATAGTAAACAAAGCTCACACTAGGCACCCATAACACAAGAACACAGATCAGCCCGCGCAAACCGTTATTGTATCGGTGTCAGCATCAAATCGTTTGTACAAACGTAATAAAAACAAATTAGGCGACAAGTAAGTTACGCGGCGGGCGCACCGGCCAATTTTCATCAATGCAAATCACGTTGTCGACTCGTCAACCCAATTACCAAGAAGTGAATTTAAATAAAGATAAGTATCGCCCTCGAGGAGACAATGCTAATAGGAGCGCGGCGGTAATAGGCGCCGACTGGGGCGCGCGGTAGGTGCCTTAATTAGATCCACCGACTTACGCCCGTGAGCCGCAAAACACTTGTTCAATTAGTGATCAGGCTCGAGAAACTTTATTGCGCGACTTTTAAGTTAACTCACTTACTTTAAATGTTTATGATACGGGTGGTGCGTTTGCAGTAGGTACCTACTTTTAACTATACAGACGTTTACGCTTTCACCGAGTTCACACGCACTGAGACTGCAAGTGAACTTTCGGTCTCTACGATTACCGTTCTGTATTAATAGGAAATATTTTGGGACTGATCTGGAATACAGTAGCTGTACCAAACAAACAGTAAGTGTTATTTTAAAATGATTCGTTTACTTCGACATCCGTCGTTATAACCTAGTTGTTTTTTGTATAAGAGCAAAAATAACTTCTTAGTAAAAAAATATAAAAAATCGACGGTACTAAAAGTAAGAATGACACCGAACCAATAACAACAAAAAACCGAATAGACTATAAAGCTGACACTATCGTCATGTCTATTGAGCAGTTCAGACTGAATGGCCCACTCAATTCGAAATTCGAATGGGTGTAACGTCTTCGGAGCGATGACGGGCGGGAGCGTGCAGAGTGCGGGTCGTGGTAGAGGGGGGAGCGGCCTGTCAACATCTGTTTCCGCAGTTCCGGTCAAGTGACCGCGACACCCCGATGACTACTGACATGTCTCTTACGAGCTTGTTTTTGTTACATAAGTTTGCGGATTTCTTATTACTTTCCGTGGGGTGATTTTTTATGAGCCACTTAGCTACTTAGGTTGTTTACAGTATTCGTCAAGGGGGAGCTGGACAGAACCTTTGCTGAAAATATGCGAAGGCTGAAATTTATAAATAATCTATATAAATAAAAATAAATGTTGCTAAGCGCAAAACTCGAGAATGGCTCGACCAATTCGGCAAACTTTTTTTCGTATGTTCCGGCACACGGAAAGTTTTAATAAAGAGAAAAAAAATGGAATCCTGTTCGTTGATAAGCGCATTACTCGAAAACGGCTGAACGGATTTGGATGATATTTTGCACATCGACAGACCAGAGGTTCCTATAGGATAGTGCAGTCCGCGAGCGAAGTTGCGGGCAACAGCTAGTTTATAAATATAAATAAACTACGTCCCATCCTGCATGCAACGCGATAGGTATTACGTAAAGATTTATTTTTAAGTTTTTAAACTTTACAGCAACGTAAGTTATTGTAAGTTCAGATTTGATTTACTGTGCATATTAAATTGCGAATCTTAAAATAAAAAAATGTTTTTTTTAATTTTTTTTCCATAATGCACATCAACCTATCCAAAACTGTCAATTTTTTTCAATAAATGTTCAACCAAATTCCTACAATTTACTTTTACGAACGTCTGATAAAAGAATGAAATAAAAAGATAAATTATTTTCAAATCGCAAATAATTGACTGAACGAGATGCTTTCTATAGTGTATTAACTAAACGATTAAAACACTTCATAAATACGTTTCATTTGACGCAGTAGTCATGTAAACCAAGGCCATTTTTATTTACTTATTAGATACATCAAAAAAGGTACATAACATAATATTCAAAACTAATTAATATTTTGATACTTTTAAAATCATTAGAATACGGTAGATCCGCATTTTAAATGAAGTATAAAACATGAGCTGCTGATGAATTGGCTATATACACAAAGATTCTTTTGCTTTTCTTATTTAGAGACAATCATTGACCAATGAGTGACGTGAATGTTCTTTAAGTACCATTTGATTTCATCCAAGAACGGGACCTATTAATCGAGGTCTGAAAATACATAGAAGTTCGCCAGCCTCCTTTGTTTGAGGTAGTCTCATGTACCGTCGAACGTTGAGCATCCAACGCGTCGGGGACATTATTTTTATTTACATCGACAGTTGGCCTAACTTGTTCTCAGTAACTCGCCTCAATAGACGGGGATTCCGAGCAAGTTGCGCCTCCACCATCGGCTTAACATTAGGAATGATGAAGGCCAAGTACTTAACTCTTTGGGCTTAGTGGTTGTTTTTTTTTACCACATATTTCATTTGGTTTTTAATCTTATCTCAATCACATAAAGATCAAAATGTGGTGGGAATATACATCCCTCTGACCCTGAAAGAGTACCGTGAGGAATAAAATAAAATAAAAAACAAGTTAAAAACTATTCGCCCGGGTAAGGTTAAAAAAACTGCATTGAAACAGTTTTATCGGTTTATCACACTTATATTATAAATGCGAAAGTTTGTGTGTATGTATGTTCGTATATTTGTTGCTTCTTCACGCTTTGTTCACGCTGCAACGGATGGATGGATTTGGATGAAATTCGGCATACATATAGTTTATAACCTGGATTAACACATAGGATAGTTTTATCCCGATATTCCCACTATAAATATGCTAAAATCGACAATTTCATTTTCCAATAAAAAATGATTTGTTTGTTTTGTTGTCATGGAAACCAAAGAGAATTTAATCACTTGATGGAAACTGTCAAAAAGCGGTCCGAAGTCCGCCGGGTCCACGAGTAGGTAAATAAAGAGACATACAGACTTTGCGTAAATTTCAGCTTTTACAGGTCGGGAGTTAAAGAATAATAAATTCAGAATGTAACTGGCAAGAGAGCAATTTAGGTAAATGTATTGAGAACGATAGCATCTCGTATTATTATTGATTATTCTAATGTCAAAGTATTGCATTATGGCACTTAACAAATATATGAATGAATTAACTAATTATGTTAACTGCTTTTGTTGATCTTGTAGATTTTTTTCGCTTTGAGATCGCTGAACCCTAAAGTATAATACACGTAACAGTGTATATTAGTAGGTGTATGTCACAAAGAGTATTTACATTCTGAGCCTTCTTTTGACCTAAAATGAATGAAATATGAATGAATAAAACATGTTTTTATTGCAACAAACACCAATTTACAAATTAATATTGCTCTGACTTTCTACCTGACCTAAGGAAATATTTTATGATAACAATTCAACAATATGACAATTCAATTATAATATTTAATCGACCTATCTTACTTTGGTAAACGGAACGCTCGCTCGCAAAAGGCAAACGCAAAACACACATACAGCCCAATGTTTACAAAAGAAACCAATCCCTCAAATAGAAACCACGACGCGTTACGCAATAAAACAAATATGTATTTTCCACAATCCGTCCACTATAAGATAATATGTTACTTTATTTCTATTTTCTGTATTCACTGAGGGTTTATGTATCTCGAATAGTCACGTCCCTCCGTGCTGGGCGAGGCATACAAATAAGTGAAAGTCCGAGAGCCCGAACACCCCACGACGTACCTACTTTATCTGCGGATCTCTTAAAAGAATTTGATCGTATATGAGAATATTACGAGCAACATCTGCGACAAGGGACGTATAAACTTAAATATTTGGATACAAGGGCCGCACTTACCATAAAGGAAATCATCTGGTCAACGTTGGGACGTGTTTACCTTAGCCTGAGGCAAGCGAATTATTTGAACGTAACATCGATTGTAACAGTACCTACGCTGTCCGCACTAATATTGTTTTAGTGGTAACAGATGATTGAATCATCATCATCATCATCTCAGCCAAAGACGTCCACTGCTGGACAAAGGCCTCCCCCAAGGATATGAGGGGTATTTGCCGTAATCGCCACGCTTGGCAGGCGGGTTGGCGATCGCAGTAGGTTGAGGGTAACATCAGAGAGATGCTGCTGCCCATCCTCTGGAATGGTCCCTTAGTCGGCTTTTACGACACCCACAGGAAAAGATGGGGTGGTGCAATTCTTTATCCCCGGCACCACACAGGGAGATGATTGAATGGTACCATTAAATCATCAAAATATTGTTATTTTTGGATATGATGAGCGCTGTTGCGCAATAACTTGCGCGTCGACTTATCTTGTAAGTTACGCACTTTTTACAATTTGAAAATAGACATAATGTTAAAAAAAATCCACGAGAGGGATTCGAACCCTCGTGGATCCACGATAGCATAGTTGGTAGTGCACCTGCCACGGCATGTGATGACTTGCGGGTTCGAATCCCGATCGTGGATTTTTTTTGACACTTTGTCGTTTTTCAAGTTGTAATTAGTTCGCAACAAAATTTGCTTAAAAATATATATAACCATAATCATCTTTTACAATGCCGTGTCATCCGATGAGTGACCCACCGGACGAAATATCTCGAGCATCTTCGTGCTTCGAAAGGTACATAAGCCTTTGATCCCGGTTGTTAAGATGTCAGTCGTTAAAACTAACTAACCGCATTGAACCAGCATTGCCATTGCTCATGTGGTAGGACCCCGCTGTGGGACGTTTCAAGACCAATGATGAATATTGAACATTCTAGGGTTATATTAGGTTTTAAGGTTTATTCAAAATTAGCTAAGCAGTATTTTTATTTTATTATTTGTTTCATAAAACTGGACGTAGCATAATACAGGATATATACTCGTAGTTACGACAGTAGCGCTAAAAATTACAAGAAGTACCTACACTTATTTTTTTGTATAATAATAAGCTGTAATGAATTTTAAACTGAAAGATGGATGTTGCGCTTGTATGTCAAGTATTGTGTCGTCCATAATAAGAGGGCCGCGTTATTTGTGGACCGTCTGTCAATGTCTCCATAACAAGGTGTCCGCAGACACAATCAATCAATGCGAGGGAAGTCTATTGGATTCCCCTCGTACCGCCGAACTAATCTAACCACGATTGACAGCGCCGAAAACAATAATTTAATATAGAAAATGTTAACTTATATAAAGTTTAAAAAATACGTAAACAGTTTTAAAAAGCTATATTTTGATACCTAAACATTGAACCTACACTACCTGTGAGACTAGGGAGTAGATAGTTATTAAAAAATGATTCTTAAAGTATATACATACGCTTTGAATAATATAAGCTGAGCTTTTTCTTTTTGTCATATGTTTTAAATTATGTAATTCAGCGTCATGTATTATGATCATTAGTTTAGAATAATGTCTGACATATGAATTTTTTGGCTTTTGCGGTCCCACTTTATTCAAATTACAAAATTAAAGTAAAGTTAAATAAATTATTATAATTTAAAACTAAAGTTTTAATTACTACTTTTATATCTGTATCATAAATATATTATTATTACTTACATTTTGAGTTTCAGTAAAAATATTTTTTAGAACCTGTAATGTCCTAAGTACTTCCTGGCAAAAGTTTCCCCTTTTTCTACCATCTATTTCGATCTTGAACTGTTTCCGGCCATCCTGGAACGAATCTAGATCGCGTCAACGCTTTTCATTAAAAGTATGTGAATTAAAAAGTAAAAATCATGGTTTTACTCTAAAATACTAACACGAATGATTCCACGATACGCTAACAAGACTAATCAATCTGCCGACCGCGCATCTACACAAAATAAGAAGAGTGGAGAAAGTAAGCTTCATACAAAATGTATGAAAATGAAAATGAAAATGTGTCTGTATTAAGTTATAAGCGGAAACATGTAATTGGGCGGGAAAAATATATATATATATTTATAAACACTTTTATTTTATGTATTAGCTGTAAGTTTTCCAAATTAATTTTTACTTTTTTATTTTCAAGCGCTAATTGCTGCACTGAAGCTAAATTGAATATTTATAAAACGCACTCAAAAGTTACAAAAGCAGTGACAGAATTCAGCGCTTACGTCAGCCTTCCCGGTAGCATAGCGGTCAGTGCAGCCGCCCGGATTGCGAAAGACCTAGGTTCGATTCCTGGCTGGGTCGGGTAGGCGGCGTTTAATATTTTTCACTGTATTTTATAAATTTTATTAATATTTTTACAAATAAATTAATAATAAAATAAACAAACACGCTCGCATGCACACATAGACAACCACTCACGGATACGGAGTTTCGCAACAACTGCGCTTGGACTGTTTCGAGCTGTCTAGGAGAGGGTCTAGGAGGCGTGTGTACGTATAGATATACGTACACACGCCTGCACATCAACCTACCACAAACTGTCAAATTTCTGTAATAGATTTTGAACTTTATGCCTTAACAATATGGTTGATAAACAAACAAACAAACAAACAAACTTTCCTACACTCACACCAATTATCTAGCCCAAGAGAAGCTTCGTTATGAAACTCGTTAAATGGTTACTAGACAACGGATAAACATACCTAAAATACTTAAATACATACTTATTACACATAGAAAACACCCAGACCCGAGACAATTTAGAAAAACAATAATTTCTAAATTGACCCGACTGGGGATCGAGCCCGGGACCTCAGAGATGGCGACACCATGAAAACCGGTGTACAAACCATTCGACCAAAGAGGTCGTCGGATAGGTTGATGTGCAGGCGCCTGTACGTTGGTCGAGCGCGGTATATATCGGCTTGCCTTCTGCGGCTTCTCTTCATTTTATGGTGTCTATTTGCGAGCAGCGGCGCGGCTGATGACTTCCGAGTGACCGCCGCCATTTGCATAAGGGCCAGCCTTAATACGAGATTATTTTCGAGTTAGGCCCACCCGCCGCCGGGCGGTCCCATTCATTATTAGTTTTGGAATATTTAGTGGACCCTGCCTCGGTCGTTATTAGTATTGCCACTTGAATTCGACGCGATTGCTGTCCAATTACGATTAAAACAATCAGGGCGCTTCAATAAAGGGCTGTGTTTGGTTTGCGTTAATTGATTGCGGACTTACTTTTCGCAAGAGTCATTGTGGTGGGTAGTACTACGAATCAGTTTATGGAGGAAGATTTGTAAAGCGTCTATTGTATTAACAAAACTATTGCAAATGTATAAACCATACTCTTTTTTCTCACTTGTCTGCATTCAAAAGTTTATTACCGGAGAACTTAAAATATAACAACTTTTATTAGTTTGTAAAGAGAGTCTCTATGAATAGAACACATCGTACAGAATGTTTTAACAATCTGTTTGCATTAGTCCATCTATAGAGAAAAGTAAACCACATTTCGGAAGGAAGTGTGCAGTGCGGTCCATTCTATTTGAAATGACAGCAAGCTTAGCATTTTGCCAACATATTTCAAATTCACTGCATACCCTTACAGACCGGACTGCGAAGGATCGTGTTATTGTTGTAAGAACATCTTTTATAAACATTTTGGCGTACGTTTCCCGTACAAGTCCGGGCTGCGAACCTAAATGGTAACAATATGGTTCTGGTTTACAATGCTCCATCTTACGTGCAATTTAATCCATCGGGGCATTCAGTGGCACGAATACGGTAGTAACACTAGCTACGGAATCCAAACTAGGGTACGAGCACCAGATTGGTTCCGCAACAAGGTAACGGATGGAGGCGTCTTGCCAACGGTGACAAAAGGATTACACTCCCTTCCCCATGTCTGCGGTTTCTTAATTAACCCCTAAATACGCCGCGTGGTGTGCGGCATGCAAGATTATTGCCTCCGTTACCCTTGCTAATTGTAATGTAGGTACGGTATTATTGAAACAAATACACGTTTGTGTCTCGAAGAGCTCCTAATTAACTTTAAGTATCTTTGCGTGTGTCATTATTAGGCTTACGTGTTTGCGCTTTGTTCTGTTCCTTTACCTTTGAATTTATTTGTGACGATTAAAGAGTATTAACGCTTGATCATTTAACGAATGGTAACCTTGTGCCTTGGCTCCTGTTAATTTTCACCGTTCAATAATTATTTATTTATCAAAAAACTTACACTATCTTTACAGGCAAAACTTTAGCTTATACGATAATGTAACTACTATAAACATTTAACAACCTATTATATAACCTACTTACTCATAACTTAATGTATAAAAAGCCGTCCTTGTGAACTCAGTCTGAGAACATGATAATAATGTCCAGTCGCTCCAAAACCTAAAATTATAAAATCATTGAACTTATTAGTTTAAATATCGTACTCGTGTATGTAAGACCTGTATCCTTATAACCCTGTCGGACACGCATTTTGAGAACGATGAAAACGTAACGTCTGATCAGTTAAAGAATCATTTTGTTGCGAATTAACTATTTTTTGGAAACGCTTCAGTATATCCAAATATTATTATTTATGAAGATAAATAATTACAATTGATAGCCATCAGATATTTTTATTTAAAGCTACCTTAGTTTACGCACGCATGTTTTAAACACATATTCACATATTTCGTACATATCATTTTAATATCATAAGAAGCGTGACAGACACGAGAAACGCACACATGGTTCAGTCGATTTCAGCGGATTTACATCAGTGTAGCCGAGGGTAGCGGGCCAGAACGGTCTGGTGCGATCACCTGAGCGAGCGCAGGCTTTCATCTCCACTTGGCTGTCTCTCGGCACGCACGGTACGCAAACGCGCTTAAACGATCACACAATTACCTGCTAATGTGTTTTGTGGTACGGTGACCGGTAGCGAAGACATTTTATGAAATTATATTTTTAGTTATGATGTTCAAAAGAGTATTTTCAGAATTTTTTTATTCATCCGCAATATATTTCTATGGAAACTATAGAATATATATACATATAGAGAATATAAAAGAATCTTCATAGTTACCTAGTATGTCTAAATCTCTTAATATGGACAATGTCTGTTGACAGAGAGTACAGTGATGTTTTAAGCAGGATTATCGCCAAAACTAGATAAAAGAATTGAATTTGGCGCGCTTTTACTCACTAAAATATTCACCAAACCTAATAAAGCTAAACATACAATAAACACATCGCAACACCTTAGTAGGTGTTATAGTAGTCTACAGTCTTCTATTTACCTTACTCTTTAAACTGCCACTAAATAACAAATAGACTGAAAATAATAGAAGCCAACGGACAAACATTTTAGCTAGCATTCTAGCTCGAGAACTGTTTTTCTATTCGAAATCAGTTGTCGAAGTGCAGGATATATAAATCTATTGTTGTCTGAGTGAGACGGTGATACGTAAACAAGTGTGAACTGGCCGGGAATATCGGCATTCGCCACAGAGCAAGTTTTATTCTCCAGGCAACACGGGCGGGCGGCGGCGAGGTTCGTGTGCCGGAGAACGCTTCCCGTTAGCCAATATTGGACTGGACTCTCTTTTGTTTATTAAAAGTTTTCTTCTACTTAGCCTCATGACAAATGGTCGACTAAGTTTTTAAATATAGAAGTCCTTATTCTAATTTCAAAAGTTAACAGGACGTACGGTGTATTGTTATGCGCAAACATTTCTTTAGTGGCTGAAGGGAAAACACCGCGCCCCTGCGACCGAGCATCCGCAGTCGGCGTCGCTCTTCCGACCGACTCCGCTCGTTGAATGACAAATGTTTGCTTACGCCACCCCTAGCCTCTTCTTTTACAACACCGTTCAAAGTTTACATCGACATTACTACCCAGTCCTAGCGCCATATAGCGTGCAACAAGCTAAATACCGTTTATTGCCTCTGCCCCGATACGTAAAAGTAAAAACTTAAGGGGAAAACAAAGAGTGGCAATTTGGCAAGTCGAAGACAAACGCATTTAAAATGGGCAGAGCATAGCGGCAGCCATCTATCTTGGAGCTTGATAAACGACGACATTATTCCTTATCGCCCACTCAATTTGTTTAAAAGCGTTCTGCTTTGATAATTTGAAAAATACAAATCGTATTCTGAACACAAAAATGTCGTCATAACTGTAAACTCTTGTTGGATTCTTGATAAGGCCGAGGGGAAAGAATCGTTTCGACTTATCTAAATTCATATCTTTGAAATTAACTGATTCGGGGTGAAATAACGTACGAGAGCAAATTTCGGACTATTCAAACAATCGGTTGATAACTTCAATTCTATTAAACCGCCTCTGAGATCAAGTGGAACCAGTCTTGGTACAATTCTCAGTGGTTATAAAATATGTTGTGTTCCGTTTTGTATTTATAATTGGCTTTTATTTTATTTTAAAACCTCGCAATAGTTGAGAACTCTTTGCGAAGTGGGCTAACATTCGGCCTTATTGTTACTGAATAGAGATGGAGGCCAAGCGACCACTTCTCCATTGCGGAATGTAAAAATAATAGCTCTTTGTATGTTGTTTCAGTTGTGGAGGAGCCAGAGTTCACGGACGTCATTCAAAATGTGACCGTGCCCGCCGGCCGCAGCGTGAGACTGGCTTGCTCGGTTAAGAACTTAGGCTCGTATAAGGTAAGATTCAATTTCACTTGACAAAATAACGATTAATATATTTTCATCATTAAAAGAAACATCGAGACATCGTTGGCACAGTGACTTGCGCGTTGGAGTAAAGCAACTTTAAAGGCCGAGTCTCTGAACAAGTGACCAAATAAAATTATTTTGTGCTTTCCGTGCTTCGGACTAAGTAATGGTTGTTGTAGTAAAACTTTTAACCGCCTCTGTTTAACCGATCGAGTGGTTAAGACCACCTGTCTCAGACCTAGAAGTCCCGGGTTCGATTCCCAGCGGAAGGTACATGTTTGTGTACTCGTTTTGGTTGTAGTAGAGCTTGTTTGTCCGACTGGCTTGCTACCGACATCCTATATGTCACCTTAACATTAATGTTTGTAGCATTGATGTGTTCCGGCAGCTACAGATAAGATAGCCAGTGCCTCAGTAGTTGGATTTCAGGTAAAGTGCGCTACCACCTTTTGCCTTATCATCACTTAACATCAGGTGAGATGAATGCCTAGTGCCTTACAAATAAACAAAGAATAAGGTCCGAATAGTTATTCCGTGTTGTCTCTTTTACTCTATTTGAAATGAAGCTTACGTGTCAGGAACAAAAGACGGAATAACTATTCTGACCTTATTCTTTGTTTACCCGTATGCTATAATTTTTTTGTGAAGGCCCAGCAGTAGGATTTTAATATGTTCATAATGAAAACGATATGCTGAGAGAGATATGCTGAGAGTTTAAACGTTTTGATCTGAACGTCGTATACGTAGGTTTTCAAAGAATTTTATTGCCAACAAATTAAAATTCAGTTAAATAATTTTCCACGAATTTTCAATATTTTTCCTGTGGGGTAGCATGCGGGATCACTGTCATTACGCCACACGACCGTCGTATTGTTACATAACAATTTGTCTAAGTCACAAATGCTGAGACTTTTTTTTACTAAAACGCTTCCAAACTGCTAGTTTATCTAAAATAATAAAAACATTTACTGTAATAGTAAAGAAACTCAACAATGTATACTCCCGATGACAATTTATATTTTCAACCACTCACGACATACAATGTTGATATATTAGGCATCAATTGAGTAAAGTAACATCAGAAATATCAGGTACCTCTTTATTTTCGAAGAAAGGAAACGAAATCACGTCTCGAAAGCGCACCACTTAGGGGCAGACGTACTGCGGCGGGGCAGACGACAATATGCGTGGCGCGCCGAAAGGAAACATAAAATAAGAAGCATTTTATCATTTGATTTAGAACGCGCCGTCGTAATAAAGTGTCCATATAAATGGAGGAAGATATGATTTACAACCCCTACACCGAGTTTGCACCTCTCTCATAACTGAGGCGGTTTAAAAACTAAAGGTCATGCCGCGCCAAACTGAACTCTAATTCTGATGCAGAAGTTTAGCTTTTATACGACGTGCTCGAATATATTTATGCGTATTGATTTGAATGGTCCCGCGTCTACGGTTTAAGTCTTTTTATTATGACTCCTTGGTGTTTGATGTAACGCTTTGAAGATTGCAATTTCCTAGACCTAAACTAAAATCAGTGAAAATGTATAAAGCTTTTTCGCTGCTACAAGAAATAAAAGTTTCACATTGCACGATGAAACAGAATTAAATCCGACCACGGGCGGAGCGTTGAAAATTCCTTGTATAAAACTTACTTGCATAAAATAATGTTACTTAATATACCTAAAAAAAAACATTGCATTACAAAATTCCGATGAGAATATTTTTTGGGATTATGTATTACATACATACTTTTTACTCTAGACATTAGCCTATTTTACAATGTTAGAGTTTGAATGAAGCACTCGTAGTTCGTAGTACGACAACAATGTTCGTAACGACTACGAAGAAACAGCCGTAGCAGCTACGACAAGACATGTGGCAAATATCGTAGTGTCTGCGTTATAAAGTTAAAATGGCTAACAAAATTTGGGTATTTGACGAGTTAGATTATTAAAGAATTATCTTGTAGTGAAACTTAATAACTGTTTAATGTTTATGTCTGTCTTTATGTATAATCTGTTATATATTTACGAGACGAGACCACAGCTTAAGATACTTGTTAATAGTTTATTACTACTTTATAATATGATGTTGACACATCTGCCAGCGGGTTTTATTCGTATAGTAGCAATATATGTATAAATCCTTTGCTTTGTTAAGATGTGGATAATGGACAAAGAATACATTATTTGCATTCTTACTTTTAATTAAGAGATAATATTGCTCAGTGAAAATTACAAATGCTGTCTACACCAATTAGTTTACACGTCGAAGGGTGAGCTCCATCAAAACTACCAGTCTGCAAATTAACGTTTGCTTATCAGTAAAGCAGACTATATTCGATGTTAACTTTACGACTTAGGATCGTTAGCATGAGAAACTGGTACTTACATAATATTTAGCCAGATCAGAAGCTGTAGCCTCACACTGCACGGAACAATTATGTTGTTCATCCATTTTGTTGTCGCTCAGCTACAAACAATAGCAAGTGTCTATAGTGTGCTGAGGTTATGATTTTGACAAAACAAAATGTATATAAGAAATAAATATTTAATTTTTTCCTCACAAAAACATTTGTTTATTTATAATAATTCCTATAATAATCGTAAACTGGTTACTTATTGTGATTCTTATTAAATTTATATATTTATTAAAACTACGTATTGACATTGCCTCACGACAATATTTTGTTCTTAAAGTCGCCTTTTTAGAAACATTTTACAAACTAGATAGTTACTTTATAATTTCACATACTCTCTAAACTAAAACTAGTACATTTAAAAGTCTCACTTGTTAACATTACGTCACTATGTAAAAGCAATTCCTATATCAAACAAAATATTCTGTACAACAATACAGTATCGCGACGGCATCCATCGATTTTCCACAAGAACTGGTACCCTCCATTTTATTGCATTCACTGCGTCAACGGCGTCTTAGGTGCGACGCAATAAAGCAATAATAGTGTTCTTTTGAAATAAAGGCTTAACCGAGGGAGCCATCACGGTTGCCCTGTATTGACAACAAGAAGCGGATTTTCCCGAAAGCCTCGCCTCCGCCATTAGTTTCTCGCATCGGTTAAAAAGATTTGCCTTTTCAATGTTGCCTTTTTTTTTCAATTATTGTATGTATATCTCGAAATATTGTGGTGTACGTTGCCGTTGCCTTCTAAGATTCTTGCTTAAGGTATTGTATTGTTTTCTTTTTGATTAATGTTCTATTAAATTTCTTTTGTTAAAAAAGGTTTTAATAAATGGACACAAATTTTGAACGTTAATAACTAATTTAAGTAATAGTGCGATACGTCATTCATTTTTTCTAAGTTACGTACATTTTACTTATTGTTTGTGATTAAGGGTTGATAAAAAATATTGTTGCCGAACGAAATTATTCACATTTCGTAAATATACCACCAAATCTCGACGAAATATAAGTTTTTGTTATCACGCGTGCATATGTTGTAAAAAAACTGAATACCCAACGGCTGAATAGCTGCATACTGTGTTGTTTTCATTTTAAAATTCGGTTTACACAAGGTCCCTAAATATCGCTAGTTCATGCCGGCATAGACAAACAAACCATCAAAAGCTACGGTACTTATATCGGAGTATCATATCATAACAGACATCAAAGACCAACCAATGCAAACCGATGGGTTTTATGCAAATGTTAGGAAGTATGTGCACGTAGCCAGTTCATCGGTATGAAATGTCAGATAGTCGGCAGTAGCACGTATGTGGCTTTGCAATAACATGCCGCAACGAGTAGCAATGTTACACTCGCGCCGTATGTGCGCCGCCTGTTCAAATTCTGGCATATTTCTCGTGCCTTAATACTCAAGATAGAGAGCGCGGCCCCACGTCCGCACCCATCCACCGCCACTGGTGGAATGATCGCAATTACTGAACCAGTCTTCGCCAATTCGTATTTTAATTAAAACAGTCATACAAACCGTGCGTTTTGCATTTCCTGTGCACGTGTTTTGGATATTTCGTTTTGTTTAGGTTACTTTAAAAATATTGACGCATATGTATTTTTTTGTATTTCTTTTTCCTTGGGGGAGGCCTTTGTCCAGCAGTGGACGTCTTTTGGCTGAGATGATGATGATGATGATGATGTATTTTTTTGAAAATTTACTTTATTTCTTGCCGTGACTGAGTTTATTATAAGAGTAAATAATATCGCAAAGATGTGATGGCGCCAAATGCACACAGTGTACTTAAAAATATTTTTTTCCTCCAGAAAGCCTTATTTGGATTCCCTTCGGAGTTTTCGAATTCTCACTATTCACATTTAGATCCCCAGACAACAGAGCTTTGTTGAATTGGAGAGTGGAATAGTAATGTTTCTTCGATCTTTCCCTGTCTATACCTTCGGGTACAGCCAACTAGATCAGAGAACAACCAGACTCTACAGTTTTTGTGGTCAAGAGTGACCTCAAACGCGAAAAATCTGGACTCTAAGTAACTTTACCCAATACCCAATGCCTCAAAGAGGTGTGAAGAAGGCACTATCTTGCTCAACTAGCTGTCTCTGGCCTCTGCTTCTGCTTAGCATCGGGCATCCACGTCATTTGCCAAACCATCTATGAAAAACAGATTAAGGATTCCGGGCAAATTGTTAATAATTAATTAATAATTTTAATTTTATTAATAATTAATTTAATTAAATTAAATTGCTATTACCTAATTGTAAAAAATTGATTCAAATATAAATCGGGAATTGTACGAACTAGGAATTTGTACCAACGGGGAATTGTACCAACTCTGAATTGAACAAACTAGGAATTTGTACCAATGGGGAATTGTACTAACTAGGAACGAAGGGTTGTTTTCTATCGGGTCAGCTAGTCTAGACTTAACTATCGTAGACAAAAAAAAACAGCTGTTCGCGTATGATTACTTCACAACATTCTATCTGAAACTTCAATACCGCAACGTGGAATCAAGGACAGGGTCGTATCATCCAAGAAAATAGCTTATTGGTCGAAGATCTCGCGGAAACTTGGAGTGCTCTCACAAATCCGCGCCGAACATCTCTAAGTGGGCTTTTAGCGGGTGAGATAAGCCGTCCCGAGCAAGGTGTCCGCTAATTTCCAACGAGTGACGCTCAGCGGTAGTGCTTTATGTCGCGTGTGGTAGTTACTCTTACAATAGAAGGTTATTGTAAACACTAGAGAACAGTATTGGCGAAGTTTTTTAACGGCGCTTAATGTTATTGAACGGACAAATGTTGGGGTGGAATGCAAGAAATCGTGGGACAATCTCCATAGCTCCGCTAGACCCTTATCTTTAAAATAATCTACTTAGTATATCATACATTTATACCTGTGGTTATGATCGAGTTGCACCAGCCGTAGGCACAGACCTACTGTAATTTTAATGTACCCACAACAATAATAACAGCAAAAGACATTTATAGGCAGATGATGATGAATGTTTATCCTGTGTAACATGTACTACAAGTATAAATGTATTAGTTCGACAACAAACTCTAAAACACTTTAGCTCTTATAACATAAACTAAAATAAAATACCACAAATATAATACAACACGATTGTAAATTCCAAGTTGGCTAATGTAAGAATTTTCAACTGTTTTTATATTTATGAAAAGGAAGTCAGTTGCTGTTATGGTGATAAAACTTATCTTTCAAAGACTTGTAAGTTCAACAGAGCATTAAAATTTTGCGACATTTTATATCCACGGCATTTGGTTTATGGCTTTTAAAAACATTGTGAAATATATTACCGGTAGATCGGGCATATAGGTAGTCAGATCTATGGGTCTAGTGGCTTAACAACCTGTCTCAAACTCAGATGTTCCGGTTTCGATTCCCGATTTAGTTGATGGCAATGCTTGTGCGCGCTGTTCTAAGGTACTTAGAACTTGGTAGGTATCTTAAATAAATAAATAAATAAACTTTCTTACACTCACACCAATTTTCTAGCCCAAGAGAAGCTTTCTTATGAAACTCGTCAAATGGTTACTAGACAACGGATAAACATACTTAAAATACTTAAATACATACTTATTATACATAGAATACACCCAGACCCGAGACAATTTAGAAAAACAATAATCTCTAAAATTGACCCGACCGGGGACACCATGAAAACCGGTGTACAAACCACTCGACCAAGGAGGTCGTCACCATATCCTACCATATATACCATATCTTATCTATGAAACGTTCTCTTAACAACAACATTGGTAACATTGCTGTTTCGATTTAGATAAAATAGCCAGTATCATTGTGCGCAGCGGCACAAGTCAATTAATTTTTTGTCTGAGTCAATTTCCACTCAGATCTCGACCAAGTATCCTCCAAGTCGTTTGTTGGTCATTAGCTGCTAGATTATTTTTCGATACACTGGACGTTAATGAAAGCGAAGTTGATAAACAACAAAGCTTACAACACCACTCGCAAACAAACTTCGAGCAACTACGAACAAAGTATGACATCGTAAGATGAACCTCCTTAAATGTTTCATAATTAAATCTGTCGTAATATTATTAAACACGTCTACGAATCATCTCCTCCGGCTATAGGGTCCGTCGTTAAAGAGGCTCGGTGCGGTGCGCGGTAGAATGGGCAAAGTTTGCAACGAGTCCATTATAAATCAAACGACGCCTCCCAGGCATGTCTTGAGGGACGCGGGCGCCTCCCGCGGAGCCTTCGAACTTCAACTTTGGCTCCTTAATGCCTCAACAATTAAGATAAAAAGAAAGAACCGCCTAAATTAAAGGTGGTTAAGAGATAACGAGTTAATAGGCCGCTCTAACTTTGCCGCTCCGATTTTAAATATCAAACGATTTTTCAGCGTAATTGTTTCCGGCGAAGTGTTTTAATAACAATTTCGATTGCCGCATAACTAAATACGATTAAGTATTCGTAGCAATGTAATTAAATGTGTATAAATTTTATGCAATTTTATTGTGAACACGTTATGATACAAAATTATGTATCAGCACGCAATTAAAATTATTTCCACATTTTATAGGTAAATCACAATGCAATTCGCATGAAAATAACCTTTTCATTAAGACTGAATCGCTGAACTCTTGGATAGTGAATAACCTACATTCATTTACATGGCAATTACCTAGATGGACGTATTATGATTATTTGCCTTATTGAGTAAATAAAAGTGTTTGGTTTTCGAATGCAAAAAAAGAAGGATAGTTTCTTTGTGATACAAATTGCCACATTTATGCACAGTACCTACTCGTACAATTTATGCTAAATCAAGCACAACAATCTAAGATGCGGTGCAGACCAGTACGAACTTACTCTGAGAAGAAAAAAACCAAATGTATATACCTAAGAAAACGTGCCTTCCCATATAACCGACTTCTTTTCCAATTCCTTTTCCGTTCATGCAGTCAGACTGTGGAATGGCCTACCACCCAGTATTCGGGAGTCCACGTCGATATACTTGTTTAAGAAGCGCGTAAAGGAGTATTTATTATCTTTTCACTTGAGTATGTCAACGTTATTGTATCTATGTATGTTTAATTTGTGTCGTAACTAATTTAATATATGTTTAGTCTTTAAGGCGACGCACCGCTTAACAATAAATCTCATATGGAGCGTTTGCGCCCCGAACCATAAGAAAAACTGTATTTTTTCCTTTAAATTAAAACTACAAATTATTTAAAAAAAATGAACTACAATATTGAAGTGTGTTAAGACTAATCTACTAAGAAAATTTAGATGCTTAAATCGGTCTGTTTAGCCTGTAAAATGCAAATCTATGTTTTAAAAGAGGTTACTTTGATATTTTTTTCTCTGTTATAAAAGTTGACAAATCGTGTTTCTGCAACTAGCAAAATGAAGTCAACTAAATGAAAAATCATTTCATCAAATATCACTTTCATATGTTTTGTAATTGTTGGGAAAAATCAAGATCCCGCCACGTAAATTTCCAATGCGTCGCCTTAATACTCTTTTTGTTTTGTGAAGTGCACACTTTTTCTACTTTTCTTTGTGCCTTCTCCTTCTACGGGCCTGCTAGAAGAAATTTAACTGTGAAATAAGCAGCGCGCCCTTGTACTTAGGTATCTATTCTTTCTATGTTCACCCTTCTGTTTGTATGTGTGTAAGTACATACATTATAAATAAATAAATAAATAAGTTAAGTACTTCACTATTAATTTTGAGAAATTATACGTGAGTGATCGGATTCGTGAGTAATTTGTCTCATTCCGCCAAGACGCGGTGCAGACTAGTCCGAACCAGCTGGCCGAGTGACGGTGCCCTAACTCGTTTAGGATCCGCAGACGAGTTAAATTATGTTAGCCGCTGCCGCCATTCGTAATATCATATTTGCATCTACCAGATTCATTACTCACTTACTACGATGAATAATTTATATCATTTTTCCCTTGCTCCAACTAGGCAAGCTTTGCATTCGACTGGGGAAAGTAGTTATAACGAACCTTATTTCTTGTCTATGAAGTTTTTTTGTCTATGTTCAAAATAACTTTGTTTCTTTTGTGAAATCTAAACCACTTATAAAATGTTTGGTGCTTGCAAGTATGATCAAATTATTTTGAGCACTTACCATAATTTAAAGTTGGGTTTATCATTAGATGTTAGTGTTATGACAGAAGCAACCGCTGAACCGCATTATGTCTTTCCTATGTATGTAAAAAAGGGTGATAGACGATAACCAAAATTCGTCATGTGCCATAAAGAACTTAACCTAGCAAAGGGAAGTTCAAAACTGATGATAGGTTTAACGATTACCTAAAACTACAACTATTTCTTCATTCTTCCTGAAAGTATATAATAAAGGTATTAATACTTACGTCATTAACATTTCTTCTAATAGTTTTATGCCCTAATACCGCTAACTTCTGACATTACAAATACTCGTCTCAGACCGTGCAAAAAGCTTCCACGAACTCAACACTGCGCTTATCTCTTAACCTCTCATTTTGATTCCAATTTAATTTTATCTTTAACGTTATGACAATAAAAGTGAAGTTTGAAAATATCATTTATGGTTATAGATTGCAGATAACCATTTATTACGAATTCCAGAATCGGGTAAGCTATAGAGCCGGAGGTAAAGCAAGTCATATAAATGAAGGCAATCTTGGCAGCACAGCTTGTGTGGCTCTACGAATGTGATTCTATCGACAGATAACTGCGTCTGACTTGATTTATTAAAATGAGCCCAATTTCAAGTACATAAAACAAGAACTGGTGATGTGTATACGCAAAAAGACAATTATTTGGTTCGTATTCGAGGAAGTACTAATGAAAATTGATAATAAATTAAACAATATGATCGCGACTTGTAGGCTCATCCAAATATTTTAGTAGTAAAAGAACTTGAGCAAAAAATATCTAGGCACCACATAGTACAGTACACATCCAGTGACCACTAGTCGCATTCTTCAAGCACACTATCACATTCTTCAAGCTTCAATCCAGGCGCTGACCAAAAAATACCAATGAAGGCATAGCATGCCTTCTGAAACTGAAACGTGTCTATTAGGTCACACATCCCAAGAATGGTGGTAAGAAATCTTTCAAGGTCGTCGCTTTAGTACCTTTCTGATATATTTACGAGTAAACAAAGGTCAGTTTTCACTGTTATATTCATAGAAGAGAACAGCATACAAACTATAGCATTCATAATATTAATTAAGATTAAAAATAACATGTGTAAATTTATTTAAAAAATTAGAATATTGTAGTATAGTTTAACATTGTGACGACGGCGGCGGGTGGCTAGCCGGCGATAAGCGCGGCCGACACGCTGGCAAGCTGTGGCCTGTAATTGAATGAGCGCGCGGAGGGACAACCGCACGGGGATTAGATTAGACGCCGGCCACAATTAGGCAGATCGGATTTACGTCCGCCGGCGTCTCCGCCGCACCCTTGTATCGCTGCGAACTACTACGCGTTACGGTCGTTGCCGTGGCTAATGTCAGTTTAATGACTTCAATACTTAGAAATATAGATTTTTTTAAATTTGATTTAGCATAGAACAAATGAATCATACCTTTTGGAAATCCGGGCTAGGTACTGTGGTGTGGATGTGAATAAGAACACCAGTTGCACTTTACTTTGTGTATTATAATAAGTAGAGATACATTGGATTAAAATCGATCTCCGAGCACCTCGGCTCTTAGCTGGGCTGTCTAGCTCCTGTTTACGACAGACCGCGACTGTGTCAAACCGTTGCAAACCTTTTTAATTACATATTCAGTGATTCAAATACTCATCCAGACTAAAGAGGTTTACATACAAATAAATTAAACTAACTTTTACAACAGTGCCGTGATCTTGAATTGACGTACGAGCTGTAGCTACCGGCTAGGGTTGAGTGAGCCACACATAGTTAATTTATTATTGTGTGAATTTGGGTGTCTTATATATTATAAATAAAACACACAATTTAGGTGTATACTATAAAATACTTACATCATTATAAAGTACAATCGTTATCAAATATTAATTTACAAATTGGACACAGCAAAATATTTACGCCTAGCTCGGCCAGTTTTGAAAGGTGCGTTATTAAATTTAATAACGTAATATATCCGCATGCGAATGTATATTTTTTTAAATATATTATTGGAAAGCATTTACATGGAGGTACATATTTAAGGTCGGACATATTATCAAAAATAGTTTTGGCTAGTTTTGAATTTGTAATAAATTTTTCTATTTCCAATAAAGAAACAAGGTTTAAATAAGATCGGCAGCGCTCAGTGACATACTTGTTATTCTCCGTTACTACAGCAACATACGCTGCCCGATCCGCGTTTGCGATGACAGCCGCGTCATCGGGTACTCCTTTCCCATGCTTTTTTCCGTGTGCTAATGTAGGTGAACTACGAGCTTGTGTGCGTGCGTTTCGGAGCGCTTGTGTGAAGTTGCCGCACTCTCGTTCGCTCTGCTTTTACTAAGAGCTGCATCTAACCTCCTTACAGTACCATACCGGAAGGGATATTTTTTTGAAATGCAATTAGATTTAACACAAAACAAATGAACCACACCTTTAAAAAAATCGGGCTAGGTACTTACCGTACCTTATGACTATCGCTGAACTTACTTTGTAAATAAAAGGGAGTTTTATTAAAATGTGCAAAGTTATAATCGATCTATAAATGATCTAATATAAAAAAGCTTGCAGGATTAGATTTAAATTCAGTTAATATTATAATTTGTAAAATTTTGACTACATAAAAACCGTGCGCTGAGAAGAACCGGCTAAATAAAAAAGGGCGAGTCAATACTTCTCAAAACTTTTATTTAAATTAGTAGGTACAACCTTGAAATGTTCACTTTCTATAGGTGCTACGCTTACAAAAACTCTGAAACCAAATCTTAATTCCGTAATTTAGAGTTTTTAATAGTCAAAGTTTAGCTTCAATATCGTATTACTAAAATCATTTCTTAAAGAAGTTAAAGTATCACAGATAACATTCTATCAGTTAAAAACTTTAGTAATTTATTGAGGCAATTTGACTTTCACATGAAATTATTTTAACATAAATCAGCTGGAATATTAAGCCTTGTTTAATATCCCCGAGCCCAGGTTACGGCGACAAGTCAGGTCGGCGTCATTAGAGGGGTTACCGTCCCATTGCATAATAAAATGGCCCAAGTTTCCTCAAGTCCATTATAAATTAGACGACGGCTGAGAGCCGCATCACTTAAGATAGCTACAATGTGACCCGGCACGAGTCCCGCCGAACTTCTGCCACGTTACCGGCGCAATCTTGATAAAAGAACTACCGGCCGTGATTCAAACTTTAAGCCGGATTAAGAGTGAGACATGCACGTCGAACTTTGGAACTGCGGTCTAATAAATTTCCAATCACCAAACGTTCATTCCCGACAGTCTAAAACTGCTGGACTAATGCCTCTTCACATAAAAATATCACCAGAGGCCATAACACCATAACATGACACGATTTTCCCTCCTTCCTATGACAATGGGGTCCGTCAAACGAGGCGTGAAGAGGTACCTTTTGGGCCGGCAGAGTAATGGTGACTGATGCTGGGGATATAGGCTGAAACTAATAATAACAATAATAATAATGTCCTATGTTATACTCGGATTTTCTTACCTTTGGATACGAAAGCACCTAAGAAGGCCATAACACACCACGCAGGCCCAATGCAAGTTGGTGAGTGTAAGACTTCCAACATAAACCAGTATCAGTGGCCCAACGTGCCTTTAGGGGTGGCTTGCATAGCAGAAGTCGGGACATATTAATTTGAACTCCATACCCGTGGTTTCAACATTGGTTAACATGCATGTTTGGGCTGCAATTCTAACTTGAATGCGCTAGGCGTTGTCCTAATAATCTCTTCACTTTGCAAAACCCCTTTGCGTCAAGACGCTATTACTCGTAATTCGTATTAAAAGTGAAGAGTTGCTGAAACCCATTGAGCTCGACGTGCCTTTTACTAGAATTGTTTACTTTGAACTATCCGCTACTTCCATGCAGTCTCGTAATTGAACGGTTGAAGATAACTGTAATTCAATTTTTTCAACTCTCGATTGGCAGTAAAGTAAGCAGTGCCTTATTTAATGAAACTTTGGAAAATTGCTAATCTTTGTATTTTTGTTCTTAACTTCAGGGGAATTTCTGTTTATGAAATATAAATTAGGTATATAAAATAGCCAGGTTCGACTATCTATCTACGACTATTACTGTTATGGGCTCAAATATAGAAAGAGTAAAATGTTTTTGAAGAAACATTTCTTTTAAAAGTATTTAATTTTTATATATGTAGAATTATTATTATTATATTATGTGACCACTGAGGGCGGTCACACGCGACTTTGGGAATTAGGTATTGGAAATAAGGGACTTACTTGGTAGGTACTTTGGGAAAACTCGAGCAGACGTTGATGGTGTTGCCACGTTACGATTGTCGTGGCGATGGGGCTGAGCTGGTAGAAGTCTCTTCTTCTTAATAATGTCTACTTACAACTATAGCACGTATCAGTTCGCGCACACATACACACGCGTACACGCACTTTATGAAGGGGTTTTCACCCACGCAATTGAGTCTTGGAGCTGAATGCACTATGAAAGCGGTTAGGTACCGGCCGGTAGGCTATCGAACGAGATAATCTAGAATAATCTAGCAGGTTTGAGCGGAGAACTTAGCGGATCGGCACTCACGTCGTTACACGTCACGGCTCAAAAAAAAAACACACTCGCGCCGCCGTCGGTTTGTGCGGCGTATCTTTGAGTTAATGAGTGAGCGGGCAAACGAGCGAATGAGACCGTCGCGTTTCTGGCGCGAACATATTATTTATTATTATTTTATATTTATTTATTTAAGATGTTAATTAAAAAAGGGTTTATTTTTCTCCTACATCATTGTAAACGTAATTAGCTTCTCGATGGATAATGGCAAAGTACTGATTGCAGTGTGTTATATTTTCCGTTTTAAAGTTATTTTTCAGAATATAAATAATAAGAATATTAACGTGAAATAGTTGATTATTTGTACCAACACAGTGCAAAGTCGCTTTTCAAATTCCCTTTTCAAGTCCGCATAAGGTATCAGTAAAGACTCTCAACAACATTATGTTATTATACAATTTAAGTATATTTTATTCTACCGTATCATTTACTGGCTCTCACATTAGCTAGTCATAAAAACATGTAATTTTAACTGTTCTACTATCTTTTCTGATAGTTTTTTTTAATTAGTTGTTTCTTTCCAATGTCCTATGACGATACAGAGAAATTGTTAATTGTAGATAAGTAAACATTGCTATACTTATTTAATTTTTGTGTAGATTTTGTTTTATAATTCAAAAGAAAGTTGCTAAGTATACAAGTCAACGATTTTTTATTTTTATTTGATTAGTGTTTTGATTTTATTGTTCACCTAATACAAATGTAAAATACCTATTAAGTAATTACAATTATACTTGTTTTAAAATGTTTAGCCCTAATTTTTCGCCTGAAAAACAGGATTTCCTAGTTCAGTAGTGCGAGCACGGATCTTACCGATCGATAAATTTATCGGTAGACAAAACCGTCTATCTATCGAATTTTATCTACAACCGCTAGCACGGGACTCGGATCGGTAAGTTTTATCGTGTTCTATTTTAGCGATATTTAAAAATGGCAACACGGCAATTTTATCGTCCCGTTCGTTCATCATTCATTCAAATCTTATATTTTTAATTGTTATTGATTAAATTCTCTTTGTTTTGTGTTCTATTTCTTATCGTGTAAGGTTTTTAAAGGAATTTTAATATTAACCATTTATTTATTTAATATTTAAGCATTTCTTCCTCTAGAGGAAAAAGTTTTTAATTTTTAAGTATCACATTTTCTAAGTCGTTTAAAAAACATCGTACCTAATATTTACTTAGTTGTTAGTGGATTACTTTTAGTAGACTATTTGCTCCATGCTTTAGTAAAAAGCCGTCAGCAATTAGAGCCCTTTCAGCAGCGGTGCTGGAAAATCGAATGTAGACGGGCAAAAGACGACGCACAATAGCTTCAGAGACCTCCTTCACAAGTTTGCTAACTTTGCATTGTCCCAACGCCAAGTTATATTCTTGCCTAATGCTGCTAGTGAGGACCGGCAAAAAGTAGATTGTTGAGGTTAGAATAAAAATATGAAATAGGAAAAGAAAAAACTAAATTCCTGCTACTTACAACAACATGGACGGGCAATCCGTTTGTTCTAATCCGTCGGATGGCGCCCCAAATGCTTTCGATAACCACAAAGGCTAATTCTCGGGATATGCGAAACAACCTCATGAATCAGAATCTGCTAAATCCATGGGGTTGTTTCTCTGCCTCAGATGGCGCCGGACAATGTTAGTTTCTTCGCGACGTCGCTGTTACGTCTCTTTTGCAACCAGCAAAAGGTGCCCGAATTCCCTTTTTTCACGACCGCCCAAGAAAAGTGTAATATTTAGTAACTTTCCAATGGCGTCGAAAGTGTCGAAAACTTTATCTACCAACGTTTAGATGCCGATAAATTTATCTACACATCGATATAATTTATCCACAAGAAATGTCCTTTTCAAGTCCCATGCTAGCTTTTAAACTAAATAGATAAAATTTACCGAATATATCTACGGGTCGATAAAGCAAGTCCCATGCTGCCGATGTTAATTTGTCGACTTGAACTGTCAAATTTTATCGTCTAATGTCACTTTATCAGTCGATAAAAGATCCGTGCTCGCGGGGCAGGCATGATAATTTGTATTTTTTCCTAGTTAGTAAATATCTGTATGAAACTTTTGTTTTAATTTGTAAAAGATATTGAATAAATTATTTATTATATTATTTACATCATAGATCTGTGTGATTGATCGTGAGTGATCTGTTACATTATTCCATCACAATTTCATGGGCTCCAGACTACAGTATCATTCTTATTCATTATAACCGGTGCAAATATATTTTTATTTAGCGAGAAAAAATATTTGAAAAGAAACCGTACTTTCTTTAATTTCCGCTAACGTCACTGGTCCAATTGGAAAAACGATTGGAAATCATTGAGGCACGCCATTCTCCACACCCCTGCGTCTACTCCTTGCCTCCAGGGGTGTATCATTTGGCTATGAGAAGAGCAATAAATGACTGCGTGCAGTTATTTTAATTAAATATGTAACTACTTCGTTAAAACAACTATGTATTATGAAATAATTATAACTAGTGGTGGCCCAGTAGTTGAAATTCGACCGTAATTTTATTAAGGCTGCACGAACTGTATCCTAAGCAATGATAAATTAAAAAAGATAGAATGTGAGTTGGATTGGCATTGACAGATTTCGGCCGCTCCTCTTCCATTTTTGAAATTTTTAAAAAGAGTATTTATGCGTATTTGTCAAATACATATGCGTGTGTGTTAAATACATGGTAGTGTGTATAATGGTTGTTTATGTATTTTTATGCATAATTTAAAAAGAATATTAACATTCGGATAGCCTTCTCTATATAAACTATAAGCCCCTTCTCTCATTATGATACGCACAGGCGGCCAGTATCCTACTCGAGTCTCGGAGACTAGTTGCTGCGGAGTATCTCACATACATTTGAATGGGGACTAGCACACTTTGATACCGGTATCCTACGCGTCTACGATTAGTCTCGCGATACCCGCCATGTCGGTCGCCCGCGAGTCGCGTCTTCTTCGAGTATCGACGAAATCGTAAAATAAAATAATTTTTAACAAAAAAAACCGACTTCAAAAAACAGGAAACTAAATAAAGCAATAAAGCAAATAATATTGAAATCATATTATTAATTACCTAGATACGCATATCAGTTTTAAAGAAGGTCTATTGAAGTCGGGTGGTTGGTGATCGGCCGGGGGACAATTTTGTTTTATTTAAACTTTTACAGTTGTTCCATTATCTCCACTTTTTTATTGTAAAAGCCCCACCCGACTTCAATAGACCTTCATTAAAACTGATATGCGTATCTAGTTAATTAATAATATGATTTTAATGTTATTTCTTGCTTTTTAGAATTGTTTTTACTTTATTTAGTTTCCGTTTTTTGAAGTCGGATATTTTTGTTAAAAATTATTTTATTTTACGATTTTTTGTGATAGGTAGACCTAATAAGGATGCTTCTTGGATGAGGAAACGACGGCCTAGTACGTAGTGGTATTCCTATGTAAAACTTCAATCTTAATTAGGTATCATTTTTGTACGAACTGAACAGAACTGCAAGTGCTTCTTCATCACTGGAATCACTCGACATTTTGACGTCCTTTTAATCACAAGTGTAGGCAATAAATGATAAAATTAGTTCATTTTCAGTAGCGTAATGTGCGATACACGAATCGCCGACTAGTATCCTACTAGTTTTCGTAGGATACCGGTATCAAAGTGTGCGAGTCCCCATTCAAATGTATGTAAGATACTTCGCAGCAACTAGTCTCCGAGACTCGAGTAGGATACTGGTCGCCTGTGCGTATCGTAATGAGAGAAAGGGCTAAGTGTGCGAAATTTCATACTCCTCCGTCCGCGCAATTTTTAAAAAAAAGTGGTACAAAGTTTTTGCTTCACGTATTAATATATATAATGTTTGGTGAATTGAAATATTTTACTTTAAATTGTTGTACGAACATAGGCTTAGTGTAGGTACAATTACTAAATACATATAGGTACAAATATTTTTAGTATGATATCTAAAAGAAGTGAAATTGCTTTAAAACATATAAATCAAAATCGTTTATTGCAGTCTATCAAAATCAAAATAAAATAAATTCTTATGTAAATCTGGGTTACAAACCCAGTCAAATTTCTTAAAACAATAGCTTAAGGGGCACGCCATTAATAAAAGCGAAGGCTAATATGACGAATTGCCGAAGGAAAGAAGGAAAGAAAATAGCTTATAACTGTCCCCTTGCTGGGCAAAGGCCTCCATCATTGAAATCAAGTCATCACTCCGTTTGCCAAATGCGGGTTGGTGATCACAAACCCGGGCTATGCATCGAAAAATCCGAAATACATTTTGCCGGACCCGGGAATTGACCCCGGGACCTTCGGGTATCGGGCCGAGCGCTCTGCCACTCGGCCACCGAGGTGTTTTTGCCGATTGGCGAAATCAAAGATTTTTTTGTTTTCAACAAATTATTGTTTCAATGATAACTACCATAAAATCTATTGTCACAGGTGGCGTGGATGCACTTCGAGCAGTCGGCCATCTTGACGGTGCACAACCACGTGATCACGCGCAACCCGCGCGTGAGTGTGACGCACGACAAGCACCGCACCTGGTTCCTGCACATCTCGGACGTGCGCGAGGAGGACCGCGGCCGCTACATGTGTCAGATCAACACCGTCACTGCCAAGACGCAGTTCGGTTACCTACACGTAGTTGGTGAGTAATCCGATCATTTAGCTTGGAAGTATCGCTCCCGTCCCGTAAGAAGTACTCACAGCTGTCGAGTCTCGAGGATCACGGCTACCATGGGTATCAAATCTAGATAGAAACTTAGCCCACCCTTTTGTAATTTTCTATAAAAAAAGTATCTTAGAGGGGCCACGGTTGCCCTGTCACTGATAAAAAATAGTATCAATACTATCACGTGATCACGCGCAACCCGCGCGTGAGAGCGTGACGCACGACAAGCACCGCACCTGGTACCTGCACATGTCGTAAGCACGTGCACGAGGACGACCCCGATCCGATCCGAACCTCTCGGAGAAACTAGTAGGGAACGGAGACATAAACTAGTACGTGATGCCAGTCCCTCTAGAAAACCTCTGACGGGGCATCGTTTCACACGGTTTGAGGATCCCTCAAAATTTTTCGTCACCCCCAAAAAAGTCCGAAGAAGCTGAAAATGTCGTCTGAGGCAATCAGCAAACTCTGTCCATATAAAAGCGAGGACGACTGTGGTTATATGTGCCAGAATAACCGACAACTACTTTATACGTGTCGTTGGTAATTAAGCCGGTTAGGGTTCCCAACTTAGGGGTTTTCCCCCCAAATTTTGGGGGTAAATAAGTGAGATGGGATTTTTTTAGGGGTTTTATATAAAAAAAAAATTTTAAAAAATTGGGTTTTATATTTTTAGGGACTTTTTGATTTTTCATATTTAGCGCAATCTGTTGACATTTGGACAAACTGTGTTCAGTGTTGCGGATTCACTGTGTAGATGGCGTTGCTATCTTTCCAATTTTAGGCTTGTATGTACTCTGTGGTGACTCTGGTTACTTTGTCTATGGTTACTGAAAATACGTTAGTTATTGACGACGTTGTTTACTTGTATTATTGGTAATCGGATTAGCATTTGTCACGGTTCCAAATTAAACGCAAGTGTCGAGCGCGCATTCTCTATCTATAATATTGTCAAAAATAAGTTGCCGAAGATTATCTATTGAAATGCTATAAAGTATGATGATGGTCCGATTCACATTGCAACGAAATGGTGGATCTTGTATAACATTTAATCCATTCACCAAAATGTTAAGTTTATTTAATACCCAAATGTATGATTTTAAACAGTCAAAACCTGAAGAAAATGAAATATTATTTGAAATATTAAATAAATTATGAATAAAGAATATTACAAAACGTTTTGTGGTTGTTTCTTTTTAGGGGGATTTGTAAGTAATTGTGGCGATTTTAGGGATTTTTGACTTTGGCTTAGGGATAAATATTTTTGGGAGTTGGTAACACTATTTCGCTGTGTTGTACAACAATCAATCACTGAACAAGTCACCATGTTTCTGAAGCACTATTTCTCAAAAATATGCCGGTTCTTGCTTGTGCGTAGGGAAGCCCTAGTCGTAAGAAATTTACTCTCAGAAATACTGACGACGACGGTCGCAACCCCTATCTGTGTTCTTAACCTTTCTGTGGTGGTGGTAACGTTTCTGTGGTCGTAACCAACTTTAACTTTCGTCACGTTTGTTTTCTAAAGTTTACGCGCACAATACACATTAAAATGCAACAACTTTTACGGATCTACGCGCGTTTATTTTATACATTAGTTTTTAATTAATGTCTCCTAGTGACCACGGACCCTGCAAAGGATTCGAAACGTCAGGATAAACATAATAAACGCAAGTAGATCCGTAAAAGTTGTTTTATTTCGTCACGTTGTTGTATGACTGTACTCGGTTTACGAAATTATACAATGTTGTTTTAAAATAAACATGTCTGACAAAATAACTTGTCTCATTTGTTCACGCTTTAAGTGCATGCAACACTTTAAACCCCACCAACAGACTCCGTGTAAAACTTCGTGACGAAAATGCAAAGCGTGCACAGGCCGTTATTTGCTGGCATAAATTTATGTCCAATAAAGTGGTCTTAACGTTTGTTTGCAGTACCGCCGACGATCGACGACTCGCTGAGCTCGAGCGACGTTATCGTCCGGGAGGGCGCCAACGTCACGTTGACGTGCCGCGCTAATGGCTCCCCTAAGCCCACCATCAAGTGGAAACGGGACGACAACTCAAAAATATCCATCAGCAAGGGCCACACCGGTTAGAACTCGATTTGGTTAATGACCGCAAAAAGGATTTCCGATTTTTCCAAGTTCCCCAATTGGTGGAGCTGACTTTACATCTTTTTTTCCAGTTTCCGAGTGGGAAGGCGAGGTCTTGGAAATGGCCCGTATATCTCGGTTGGACATGGGAGCCTATCTGTGCATAGCCAGCAACGGCGTTCCACCTACTGTTTCGAAAAGAGTCAAAGTCAGCGTTGATTGTGAGTTTTTACCCTTAGGCAAAAGACAATAGAACTGTCCAAAAAATTCACCAAATAATTCGAATATAGACTAATTCTAGTTGGTAGGTTTAAATCTACAGTCTGATTTAACGATTTTAGAAAGTCAACCATTTTGTAACTCAAACCAGATTGATAGAAATCAAAACGAGATGGTAAAATAAATTTAAAAATTTAAGTTTGGTAAAATTTTATTAATCTCATTTTATTGAACTTCGAAATATTACTTAAAACTGACTGTTTCAGTCCCGCCGATGCTGTGGATCCCTCACCAGTTGGTTGGCGCTCCTCTATACTACAACGTCACTCTAGAATGTTTCACTGAGGCCCACCCCACATCATTGAACTACTGGACCAGAGACGACGGCCACATGATCCACGAGAGCGCCAAGTACCACATGGAAAACACAGTGGGCATTCCGGCGTACAAGACACACATGAGGCTACTGATCAGGCACATCGATAACGACGACTATGGAACTTACAAATGCGTGGCGAAGAATCCTAGAGGAGAGTCAGACGGGACAATCCGCTTATACAGTAAGTTTTTTTTTTAATTTTTAATTTTATTTAATAATTTAACAATGAAATTAAACTATAAAGCAAACCATAAATCAAGGAGATTTGTCCGGTATGCTACAAATAAGTTGAGCTCAACATCTGCACATAACATCAACAAAATGCAAAGGCAATAAAAGTAAACATAGGTTAGGTAGGTAATTAAATAAAATGCGATACAAATGAATCGCGTCAGCAGGCCACTGCACTACGTGAGAAAGAGATACAAGCTAGCAGAATGCTCGCTTTAGTTATACCGTGCTGTAGTGAAGTTGGCCAGACCGAGCGACAAAGCATAAATGTGCGTGCATAATAGAAACTTTTTGCGTTGGCTACAGGATGTTAGGTTAGGTAGGTAATTAAATAAAATGCGATACAAATGAATCGCGTCAGCAGGCCACTGCACTACGTGAGAAAGAGATACAAGCTAGCAGAATGCTCGCTTTAGTTATACCGTGCTGTAGTGAAGTTGGCCAGACCGAGCGACAAAGCATAAATGTGCGTGCATAATAGAAACTTTTTGCGTTGGCTACAGGATGTTAGGTTAGGTAGGTAATTAAATAAAATGCGATACAAATGAATCGCGTCAGCAGGCCACTGCACTACGTGAGAAAGAGATACAAGCTAGCAGAATGCTCGCTTTAGTTATACCGTGCTGTAGTGAAGTAGGCCAGACCGAGCGACAAAGCATAAATGTGCGTGCATAATAGAAACTTTTTGCGTTGGCTACAGGATGTTCAAAAAATGCAATTTAATTTTTTTCTTTATAATTAAATGTAAACTCAATTAAAATAGCCAGAATAGAATTTAGTAAAACGGCATTTTTGACAATAACACTAATTACACAGCTAATCATAACAAAACCTGTATAGCTACAAACCTCGTATGTACACACGCTGCACATCAACCTATCCAAAAGTGTCAAATTCCTGCAATACATTTTCAACCATACGCCTAAGCAAAAAAGATCAAAGTCTTTTGAGGAAATTTGACAGTTTACATAAGCAGGCGTGTGTACATAAGCAGCAGCTTCGAAGGGCAAAAGACCCAGTAAAATTACTGGGCAAATAAGCATAATAAAATAAGTCTTCAGGCTCAGCAACGCGTAAATAATGTTCAAGATGTGGTAAGTTGCAGTTATCGTTAACCAGTGACCAGTTATCAGTCAGGCAAACAGGCTTGCTACCACTACGTATTCTTAGTTTTTCGCCGTAACGACACTGTTATTAACATTATTTAGCTCTGCCAGTTAGACATAAGATAGCCAGTTCCACAGTAGTTAAGGATTAAGGTTGAAGTGTGCGTCGACTGTTGGCTGTTTTCCTTATTTTATACTTTTAACTACTTAAAGTATACGTAAATTTATAAATGCAGCTTTCTTTTTACTAAACAATATCATTATGTTCGCAGTATCGACTCCACCGACGACGACGCCAGACCCGCGCGCCGCTACGCAGCCGCCGCCCTCGCGCCCGCCCAGGCGAGACAACCCGCTCACTGACAAAGGTATGCCATTTATATACTGCCAAGGTGATACGTGACAATCGTTGGAAAGATCTACTTTTAACAGTGGACCTCTTTCGGGGAAATGAGCTCCATCTGTTTTGTGTGTGAAAGCGCCAATTAAGTTATTTATTTGCAAGTTTTAAAGCAGGCTACATTATCATTTACAGGAAACGACTTACAAACTTTAAGAGCGTTTACGCCGCACACTAGCGCCACTAATGAAAAAAAAACATATCTAGTAATTAGAGATAGAAAATCAAATTATGCTCAACAAACTATTTGAATGAAGTAATTTAGCATTTTTACGTCACCTAATGAACACCTCACATGTTATGGTTTAGTTAAATAAGACGTTACGGCCACTTTTAACTATAACGCCATATTCTAAACTATAACATGTCAGGTGTTCATTAGGTGACGTAAAAATGCTAAATTACTTCATTCAGATAGTTCGTTGAGCATAATTTGATTTTCTATCTCTAATTACTAGATATGTTTTTTTTATTGGCGGCGCTAGTGTTTGGCGTAAACGCTCTTGATGTAAATAATATAAACATTATGTTTTTGTAAGTAAACTTTATGGTAGGTACCTAATGTTTGTGTAATAGAAGAATTAATATTAGCAAGAAAGTTGGTATTATAATAGAAGAATTAATAGTAGTAAAAAAGTTGGTATTTCCGGTGTCCCTTCTAAAGGAGTACCTTAGTAGGTACTCCTTACCTAAACGACATATATTTACACGAAAACACAGTTCACATCAGTGTAATGCATTTCCTATGTTTAGTACTCGTCAGATGGGTTATTATTACGCTGCACTACACGTTAGAACATTTATAAATTCTTCCGTGTCAACATGTGTGGTCTTTGAATTGATTAAGACCCTAGTAAATGTATAAATTAATGCGGCACAGAAATCAGAAATTACACAGATTTAATAACAAACAAAATAAATTATTACAAATCGAATTAAACGCCTACAAACACCGTGGTTGAACGAGTCCATTAATATCTGATACAGCATCGATAAAATGCACGATACAACGTTTTTACGTCGACGATTCCGTTTATTAAGAGATAATATTACCTTTACGAGTTGTAGCCCCACGGGATCGTTCACGGCACGGTTTGTTTTCTCTGTTTGCTGATGTTTCAGTTATTATTAGTAGCCATTATACTTGTTTATGGTTCATAAAACAGTTACGACAATCTGCTTGTCGCCAGTCGTAGTTTGTTAACTGGCTTCGAATGTTATGCGCCCATAAAATATGTACAAATCATAGACAAACGGTTTATGAAGTGGTACAATGCACGACGCATTCATGTTCGACCGTAAAATGAGTTTCATCATAACTTTATGGCTTTCACTTTTTAAAAGGGCTGGCTGGACATTAATAAACATTTGGTCCACTTAGATGTAGATTTATGACGTTCGTCTGAAGTTATGATCCCACGTTAATCTTAACTGGAAAATGAAATAAAATTTTATGAGCTACAATTAGAAAAAAGTTTTATTGGCTGTTAAGATAAAGGCACATTGGCCCTAGAAAATACATATTAGCCAGTGATAGGGGCACCCTATGCGGCACAGAATGCGTCCACCATATACCTATGCTGCCACCCTCATATCATTTTTTGCCGCCAAGCAGCAGTCTTTTAGTGTCATGTTCCGGATTGACGAGTATAACATCCGATTACGTTACTGGAGTATAACATCCGGTAACGTAATAAGGCCAGATTCGATTAGCATCGTAGATCGTAAGCTATTAAGCTTGTGTGATGGCTCAGCTAAATAAAAGAAAAAAACATTACATTATAAACTTTTAAAAATGAAAGGCTTTTATAAGATTCATAAACTTTATAATATAACAATTATAGTATACAGCACTAAACCACAGATTAAAGTTAACTTAACTCTCGACTTCGTCTGCGTAGATATTAGATGTTAAAAATAAACTCTTTCTTTAAAAAAATATAGCCTATATTATGTTACCCGCAAGGAATGTAGCATTATATCGGTGAAATAGTTTTTGGAAGTCCAGTAGTTCCAGAGATTACCGTCCTCAAACAAACAAACAACATCACAAACTTTACCTCTATATTACTCGTAATAGTATAGATATAGATTGCTAATAAATATTGCTTAAAAGAACATGTAAAGGAGAAAAATACATAGGCACCACACAATTATTAAAGTTCTCGGGGCATGAAACTTAATTAACATTTTTAATAATGAACACTGATTACGCAACCGAAATCATGTTTTTAGCATATCGCATACCCTTTTTGCACAGTCACGTAATGATAATGTAGTAGTTGCCCGGCAACACACGGTCCAACCAATAAGCTGGCCGCATAAAACGTCGCTCGACGCGCGTCATTACTCGCTTATTGGGAAGTTGGCTGGCCAACATGTCGCGACGTCGGCCGACATCTTGCAACAACCTATTACTGACAAGTGTTCGTGTCCCCCGTCTCTCTTCCTTATTATAAGTGCCATTGTCTGCATAAGTTTGCTAACTTGGAGGGACGAAGTTGAGGTATTAATAATGTTATATTGTAAAAGCTCTTGCGATAAAGTAGACTAGTTTGTTCATTTGCGGTCATTAAGTAATTAAGTTTATTCAATTTAAAAATGTAGCGTAATTCATTTACGAAAGAACAAGGTTCGAATTTTAAGCCGATTACAAATTTTCACGCTATGATATCGGTTACAAAATGGTCCTTTTTCTGATAAGTTATTATTATTGACACCGAAAATTCTCGAACAGTTTGCATCATTAATAATCAAAATTTAAATAATGCGAAAAATATAATATTTCATAGTGTGTCATAATGTCACTTTTGATATCGAGATTCCCGTTGAGATTCAAAAACAGGAAGCAAGCAATTCGCAAATTAAAATCTACATTGCCGTCATAATACCGATGTGGAATCGATCTGATATCTGCAACGCATATCATTTGAGCATGCACCGGTGAACTTGAAAAATCCATTAGGTCGAGATGGTGCGGCACGCGGGCGTAAGTTCAGCCGCGCCGAGTTGTTTTTGCCCGGCGGCGGCCGGCGGGCGATCCTGCTATTTTATTTTTTGCGCCCATTACCAATTTACGGGATGCCCGGCCACCCGACAATATTGCGCAACTTTTCAATAACTGTTCGAAGCCGCAGCGTCCTGCCATATTGGATCTTTTGCCCGATGAGCTCTATCACAAATTTAAAGGGGGTGATTATTCGGGGTTTTTAATGACAAAAAACCTTTTGGTGAAGCTGGTGTTGATTTGTATATTGTAGCTCTTATGGCGTTTACTTAATAGGCTAGATGGCAATCCTCATCATCATCATCAACTCATTTTATGTCCCCACTGCTGGGGCACTTCCCTATGGATGGATAGGGAGAACGGGCCATCACGCGGATTGAGGATTGTTGGTTGTTAACGACTGCTAATGCAGCCGGGACCAACGGCTTTACGTGGCTTTCGAATCCCGGAGGAGCTCGAAATTATCAATTTTTGGTCATCCGTCTGATGACAGGCCTTTGCGAAAGTTGCTTAATTTCAGCAATCGCAGACCGGGCGCGTTAACCACTGCGCCATCGAGCTCCTCAGATGGCAAGATAGAAAATTATTTACTTTCTAGTAGCCATCTTGAGCTTCACTAATGCTATTAGTTTTTTTTTATATGGAGGAGCGCCAACAAATGCATAGCCCTTTAGTAGTTCGCAGATAGGCTTATGATGGTGTATTTTTTTACAAAGCAGATGCTTATGTCATTGATTTTCTTTTATCATATAATATTTAGAATTGATAACAATCATAAAATCTAAACGGCGTACTGCTGGGCTCAGGCCTTTTCACTTGAGCAATCGCATATGAGGAGCACGGGCTATAATTCACCAGGCTGGGTCAATACGTCTTAGTTAGAGTTTTAAAGATAAACCAACCGCTCTCTCAGCACAAAAACAAAAAAAATACACAAAAATGTACCAATAAACATGTCTTCCAAAGCGTAAAGGATTTGTTTGTCAACTTATAGTTGTACTTTCTTTATGTTAAGGTACAAAATACCAGTCGAACCTGAACGAGATCGATAAGGGGAAGCAGAAGACAGACGAGGGCGGCGGGAAAACGCATCTCAACTGGGTCGGAGGCGCGTCGCAAGTCACAGGTATCAACCCGTTCTTCTTATTTTTTATACTGAATGAATGATGTTATGTTATACCATTCTTTCGTTCTAAAGTATGTTACTCAAATCTCAAAAAAAATGTTATATAAATAAATCAGTCTAAAAACCACTTAGAACGATTAAAATTACTGTTTTGTTGCAGTTTCAACAACTTTTTTTTTATATAATTATATAAATTTAATAGAATATATATTATCATCAGGTATGGCATATGGCATATGGCACATGGCAGCGCTTGGCTAGAACGCCAAGCGCTGCCATGTAGTAAAAACACATTTTACATAAATGCAATATTTTAAATCGCTAATCATATTAAGTAGGTTGTGGTGGAAGATATACAACCTTATTTTTAGTTTATACGAAAACCGAAACACGGGTCAAATATTCTCATTTAAAGAATCAGTACAAAAAAAAATATATCTTGAAAACTCAAGAAGTTACAAGCTTTTTGTGCTGTCCCGTTGTGTGTTTTTAGTAGGGTATACTATAAGTTGAGATTTTGTAAATATTATTTGGTCAAAATGTAACATGGTATAAAAAATATTGAAATCGATTCTAGTACTGATTCTGAACAAACAGTTTTCAGGTTTCGTATCAACTAAAAATAACATTGTATAGGTGCCGTAATGTAACATAATAAGTAAGCAAAGAATATGTGACACTTATTAATTAGTTTGCATTAAATTCTTTGTTTATAATGGAATGGTACAGTTTAAAAGTGTATAAATGAAATTAAATATAATTTTGCAGGTGACGCTGATTGGAGAAGAAGTCACACGTGGGTATTGCTTTTAGCAATTGCACCCTTTTACTTTTAAGTTGGAAAAAGTACTATTATTTACAAGTCCACTGTCCATTTTGTGAATTAAAGGCTTAGAGCTTATGCCGATAATAGCACTAGGTTATACAATAACAAAAGTATATTTTAGCTTAATAATGACTTTTTTAAATAGAAGCAAAAAGGTAATCGAAACAAAATAATTAATAGTTTGGACAACCTAAATAGGACAAAAAATGCTTTACTAGATGACATATTGCATTGACTCATGAAAAAATCTCACCAGTCATCAAAGTTAGATAATTTTTTAATAAAAAAACATACCAAAATGGCTCTGTGTTACACAGAGAAAACGCTTTTATTATAACAAAGTCTCGTCATATATGGTAGAGCAGCATTTAGACCTATGGACAGTTAAGAGTCTAAAAAGGTTTTTGGATAGTCCGTATTTGCGTGGTCCGAGACACAGCTGTGAACGCTCATAAGCACGCTTACGATCAGTTACGAATGAAATTAACTAATAATAGTTTAGTGGTAAATGTTTTGTCAGCGTTACGAGCGTGTCTTGGACTGAATGTCACTTAAGAAAGATCAACCCTGTATATGTTCAGATCAAGAAATCCTCTGTGGCATCGTGACACTATGTGAAACAAAGGCAAAATACTAGTTACTGACGGACTATTCGCGATATTTCAGAAAGTAACAACAACCTTGAAAGTTGACAAGTAATTTCCTTCTTGGTTGTATTTATCCGCTAAGATTTATTTGCGAAAAGAGGTCTTACCGCCGCTGGTAAGTTTATAATTAATTAATAATAATTTTAAAAATATTCTTACGTTACAATATTATTTGACACGAGTACTACTACGATATCTGCCATATAAAACTTAATATTTTGAGTGATTTGCACTAAAAGTCACTAATCACGATTGGCGCTTACATTTGTGACGTCTTTCTGTCTCTTTTAACTTCAAACAATTGACAAAATGTAATTTTATTTTAAAAGATAATTTTACAACATTCTGTAACTTTCTTTAACATTATGTTAAATAATTAACGAACTGTTAGGGTTAATGAGTGTCCCACAATGCGCTAATGGCCATTTAGTTTTTGTAATCAGATGTTAAGACCTTAGAAATAGAGATAAACTTTGGTCATTTGGGCATCGTAGACTACCCAATCATTAACTATATGAGCTTTTATACATTCCAGTACTCCATACTAACTTTATAGTCCACAATAGAATATTTAAAATCGCATAAAATCAATTAAACATTATGTTTTTAATGGTGTGTGTTCAAAGAACTGCAAATTTTATGTTTTTGGTATTACTTAAGTTTATTCCGTAATAATAAAAAAAACATTTAAATGATTGTTGTAATATTCATGTATGAGTATATGTTTAGAAAATAGTGGCGTTCGAAGAATTTATAATAGGCCGGATGATTGTCATTGGAAACAGGTATTATAAAGTATATTATACATAATAGACATCATCGTCGTTATCATTATTATACAATAGTTTATAGAATTCAGTTTCAGGCTAACGATATTTATATCTATAAATAAATGTTGTTGTTAATTATATACAAAATTATTATGTACAACAGTTCCTCGGCTTAAGTAATCTTTATGGTGTATCAGATTTATCAATGTTAATTTTTAATATATTATGCATCTATAGGTATATTGAGTAATGTTTTATTAAATCTGCTACACCGTGAACATATTATAAATATAACTTGATTAGTAATATCAATGCACACGTATTATATAATATTAAAGTGCACTATTAAATGATAACAGTTATTTTCTACATAGATTAAGACTGATCGGAATATATACAATTGTGTCATTAGGTATATATGTTTCCATATTGGTTTATCATAACATGCTTGTGTAAGCCTCATATTGTCCGCTGTGATACGCCATTCACTTTGAGAATTTATTCTCACTATCACCATTTATTTATATAAATGTTTATCAATTATAATTTAATTAACTTAAAATTTTGAAGCTGTAATACGCAGAACAGAATATACTCTTCGTTGCAGATTAATTTATTGTGTAATAAATCAATGCTGTCCCCGTCTTCATGCCCAATTTCTTCTGTCAATTATAGTTTAAAAATAGTATCGTATGTAAATGTTACCGATAAAAATGTTGCCAAATTGCAAAATATAAGATAAACGCTACATAGATAGAAACATTGTAAATATATCCTTAAGCCAAAATCAATTGTGTGCGTTTTTAATGACAGAAGTTTTCTGTACTGTTTTAATTAATCATACGTTTATACGTGGATGAATGTAAACTTAACTACGTAATTACACGTAAATTATTTAAGTGAATAAGTTATAAATATAAATAAAGCTTGTTTTAAATATTAATCTTTTATTCTCCTCCGCATTCTTTTCTTTTCAAAGACATTTATATTTTACGATTCAAAATATAGTATTGTTTTTTTTAAATAAACATTTACACATCATCATCATCATCAGCTCATTTTATGTCCCCACTGCTGGGGCACGGGCTGTCCATATGGATGGATAGGGAGAACGGGCCATAAAGCACCTCGCAGGCCCAGTGCGGGTTGGTGGTTGTAAACGATTGCTAATGCAGCCGGGACCACCGGCTTTACGTGCCTTCCGAAGCACGGAGGAGCTCGAGATGATACATTTTTGGTCACCCATTCGATGACCGGCTATTGCGAAAGTTGCTTAACCTCAGCACTCGCAGACCGGGTCCGTTAACAACGGCGCTATCGTGCTCCTCCATTTTAGAACATTAACACATATTATACATTTATTGAAACACTTAAATATTGTTATTTTTTTAAATTTCTGCATACAACATTTGAAATTAAACACTTTAAACGAATCTACTCACGTTTAACTTTTTCATATACTTTGGCATTTCATTATTTATAATAAAACACTAAAGATTAATTTCCAAATAAAGTTTTACCGCTAAAGTATAAGACCGGGTGCGTTAACAACGGCGCCATCGCGCTCCTCCATTTTAGAACATTTACACATATCATACATTTATTGAAAAACTTAAATATTGTTTTTTTTTTTTTAATTTCTGCATACAACATTTGAAATTAAACACTTTAAACGAATCTACTCACGTTTAACTTTTTCATATACTTTGGCATTTCATTATTTATAATAAAACACTAAAGATTAATTTACAAATAAAGTTTTACCGCTAAAGTACATTAAGGAAAATCCACTCCCAAAGTTTAATTCACTAAGTTCGCTAATCTACACCTTATTATAAAATTCCATCGCGCAAAATAGTCGGATCGATCGCGATTCGCTTGTTTGTCGATGTAATTTATGTGGGAAAGTTTTCGTCATATTTAGATGGACCGGAGCTTGCAAACAATCTTGGGGGAATCTTCCCAGATTAGGGCTGACTCCGGTTGCCCGAGAGGCTCTAGCAACGTATGGCCGCCCGCCAACTCCTGTAAGCCAATCTAACTTCTTTTAAATGTGTTTTTGATGTAAAGAACGCATTATGGTACGCATCGCTTTCCGACTTTCAAATCGGAATCTAAATTAGCTTTTGATTTACCACGGCTTTAAGTTTGTTTCGGGAAGCGCCGGTAGGCTTACCGATGCGCTGCTTCAAAACATTCACCAGTTATGGATATCAAATTATTTACAGGTATATTCAGTTTTTTGGTTTAGTTTAGGCCTTTATCCAGTTGCGAACGTCTTTTGGCTGAGATGATAATGATGATATTCAGTTTCAAATGTGATAATTTAAAAAAAATCAGTAAATAAATATGTTCGTAATGTAATGGTTAATATTTATAGGTATAATTAAAATAATTTTATTTATAGAATTATCTATTATTCGTACATCCTGTAACCAAGTCAAATAACCAATCAATCGCCATTGATTGATATGACACTAAGTATAACGGTACTAATCATTAATTACAAATTAACTTAATAGGTGAATGTACACAAAAGCAGTCTAGACGAATCGCTCTTAAAATTTTATGAGGCAATATCAATTTAAATGCGAAGAGGTAGAGTCGCTATTTTATTGTGCCATCGAAAAGCATAAGTCCTTTCCTAGCAGGGGTCGGTTTGTAACAGTAGCCTCATTACTTAGCGGGTAGGCGTGAACTTCCGTCGCAACCGGATATCGTGGCTCGTACAAATAAAATTAACGCTCATTGCCTGCCGCTGCAAGCACCCTTAAATGAGTGGTTCGATTTTCATTGAACTTTGTCGTTATAGTTAATACAAGTTTGTGTTGTACAGTTAGTTATCTGTTATACTATTCTATTAACTTCTTTTGTTTCATCGTTCGTATCGTTAATATTGTAGCATCGAAGCTTAACGAAATAATTAAAATAATTATAGAGGATTTGTTTTTAGTGTTCACGGTATTTCACTTTTTGATTGCTACTTATTATATCATATTATATGTTATTCGGTACAAGGTTTCCATAATATTAGTTACTTGATTCGATTTCAAGTAACTAATATCACTCGATGGCGCAGTGGTTAAAGCGCCTGGTCAGCGAGTGCTGGGGTTAAGCAAGTTTTGCAAATGCCGGTCATCGGATGGGTGACCAAAAATGTCTCATCTCGAGCTCCTCCGTGCTTCGGAAGGCACGTAAAGCCGTTGGTCCCGGCTGCATTAGCAGTCGTTAAAAACCACCAACCCGCAGTGGGCCCGCGTGGTGGTTTGTGACCTGTTCTCCCTATCCATCCGTAGGGAAGGCTGCTGATGATGATTCGATTTTTTAAATTTTAAGACTAACGTAGAATTCCCGTCGAGCTTTCTGCGGCTGGTTGATTTTTTCTAGTAGGTATTTTATCTTGTAACTTTAGAATAATATAGCTTAATGAATGCAATTAAAAAAAAAACAAACTAACGTAGAATGTAATAAAGTGTATTATAAATTACTTTACTATAAATTCAATCAATACGAGCGAACAAAAAAAACAAACTAAAGTTGTTGTTATAAAGAAAACAGAAACCACATCCCAAACCCAATATGAATAACATTTATTTAATAACATAAAAGATTCAAGCGAGATAGCATTATTCGAATCTTATATTGGTCACCGATGGAACGTAGATCGGGTAGCAATAAGATTATAAACCGATCAGTTTTGTAGTTTCCGGCACTGTCTGACTTTTAAAGTGAAGAAATAACAGGAAAAAATGAGCAGTATCTACCTACGTATTTCTTTGAAACAAAATATCTGAGTATTTTTCATTTAAAAGTCTGAAATTTAACTAATTCGAAGGTATTGCAGGAAGCATAAACGCGTTTGTGCCACTCCTCACGTACAATATCTGCCAATACCAATATTTACAAGCTTATAAAATCACACTGTCTTCGAATTTAAGGCTAGGAGCACGGTCGCACCGCAAACAGTCTGTCTAACGAAAACAACCCGATGTTGTGCGAGCGAGTGGTCGTTACGCGTCCCAATACTCCACATGAAATCCCACAGCCAGTGCCGTAGTCAGGGACTGCCACAAGGGCCCTAAGTTACATTACAGTTGTGGCCGGTTGACGACTTTTTGACAAGTGACAGATCTCATAACTTACTGTACCATAACGTACAGTAAGTTATGAGATCTGTCACATAGCTAGGTGTCAGTAGAATTTATATTTTTATAGGAAACATCCTAATCATCTTACACTTTCTCATTATAATACATAAAAACGAAAGCAATATAAATAAAGCTGGCCTAACATTAAACTTATATTTAATATTTGTAAAATTTTTAACATTAAAATAAATATCGATCAAATAATGGTCGACATTAAAAATAAGGATCGTTTCAGCTTACAAAGTAAATAGATAGTGTTGACTTAATTTCCAGGAGTCAGATACAACCACTATAGCCTAGTAGTAGATAAGATAATACGAGTAATGCTCGTAAAAAAACAATACGTTCTTTCTGTGGCGAACTAATTCAACTTCCTTAAAAAAAGTTACAAAGCAATATGGAACGAATCATCATCATCATCAGCTTATTTTATGTCCCCACTGCTAGCGCACGAGCCTTCCCTATGGATGGATAGGGAGAACGGGCCATAATCCACCACGCGGGCCCACTGCGGGTCGGTGGTTGTTAACGACTGCTAATGCAGCCGGGACCAACGGCTTTACGTGCCTTCCGAAGCACGGAGGAGCTCGAGATGATACATTTTTCGTCACCCATCCGATGATCGGCTTATGCGAAAGTTGCTTAACCTCAGCACTTGCACACCGGGCGCGTTGTAATCGTAGTAATCGAGCTCCTCCGAACGGAACCGATAGAACGAATATAATACATATAAGCTTCGTAATTGCTCTCATACATTATATTATGCCTACCCATATTGCATTAACATTTTTGTTTAACAACCTATACCGTTTCAATGCTAGGCAAAGGTCATTCTTATTTCCTTCCACCATTACAGAACATAACGGAATGAAAATCTTGAGTATGAAAATGTTGACCTATTGATTATTTTTGGCCTTAACGCCAATGGCCCTAGTTACGGCGCTGCCTAAGCCTACAATTTCAGGAGGCAAATTAATCCAGGCACGGCCGCCCTGATCGGTGACGGTCAGCGCGTTCTCGCATACTAATGCTATTGTTTATCGAAGGGGCTAATCTGTGCGTACCAGCCGCTGTCCACCCACCAAATTATAACGGATCACTTTCGGCCCAACCTAAGCCGTCCCCTATCGTCTTAAACGTGTTCAGTGTATTTAGCATTTCCTGATTCACCTTGAACGTATGCTCGATATGTAAAGGAGCCAAATTGACAAAGAGAGGACACATCGTCGCGCACCATCAAACAATCTATTAATAAATTGTTTCGGAGACCTCTGTAAAAGGTTTGAAACGTCAAATAAATAATATGCAAAATAAAACGCGAGTAAACTCGTAAGAGTAAAGAAAACAAAAAAGTTACTTTAAAAAACGATATTAAATAATTAACGCACTAACGCGTACTAATACTAGACACGTAGAAGTATTATGCTCCTTCCTTATACTGCTGTATTAGTGTCCCAGGCACATTTTAACTGACTCAACGTTTACGCTAAGCCCCGTCAATTATTTAATCTGTAATGAACGCGAAAATTTACAGTTCATAATTTTAAAAGTGTTTTTGTAACATTGCTCTATATGTATAAATCTAGTATTGTGGGTAGTACATAACACTGCAATATACGGTAATGCAGTTTTGGCAACATCATGTGTATGCACTTTTAAAATCGCGCCGGGGAAGTTGCAGACACTATTAAAAGTTGAAAATGGCATACCAAAACCATTTTGGCGATCGTATAACATGTGTAAAGTTGTAAAAGAGTCGTTCCGTTCTGAGTGATAATAAAGGTAACCCTCCGCGGCACCTTTATTGTTATCGAATAAAAATAATCCAGGGATTTTTGGGATGATCGTAAATTATAACGGGATCGCAGGGGTGACTGGAGGACGCGCTGCGCGACGCCGCGCCCCGCGGTTAGCGTTTGCGCTTCGCAACTTACTTTTCACAGAAAAAATGCTCCCCAGAACCGAAAGAAGTACAAATCTGTCCAACTTCATTTTAATAATTTGACTTCGTCGACCATCAAAGAGAACTGTGCGGCGTTCCACATAGCCCACGTTTATTATTCCATTAACAATTCATAAAATATGCCTCTTCACGACACATTTAAAATGGACGAGACGGTGAAGAGTGCTGTCTAACAATAACCATCCCCTCAACGCATATTTTTGACGGCGTAGACCGCTGAAAATCCACCGATACCAACAAAAGTGGCAACTGAAACTTATGAATAATTCATAGCGACGGCGCGGTGCATGTTCTATCACTGTTTTATCTATTGCGGGGCTTACGGGCGGCCGCGGCGCCCCTCGTGCCCGCGCAAGGGTTAACTACCTAGCAGCCAACAATTTTAGTGCCGTTTGAGAAGACTAGATAAGCTGTTGTTGCAAATAAACATTAGCTTAATGCGACCGCTAACGCAGTAATTGCCAGACACCGGGTCCTTTGTATAACACCTCACTACTTGTTTTAAACGACGCTTAACCCTCACGCGGTGCGGGGTAAACTTTCAATAATTTAAGACAAGTTTTCTGACACATAGTTTTACTTTGTAAGTAGTAATATAGGTTAAATTACCATGCCTTTGTAAATTAGTTTCCAAATTTTATCGTCATCATCATCAGCCTAAACTAGTCCACTGTTGGACATAGGCCTCTCCAAGTGCAGGCCACTAAGCACGATTCGTGGCTACTCTCATGCAGCTCTTGCCAGCCACCTTGCAATGATCGTCGCTTCACCATCATTATTATTATGTTAAGGAAATTTTGCGGTGACTCTTTGAAACACAGAGGCTTGCTGAATAACTCTAATTTTAATTTATATTACTTACCCCATATCACTATATAATAGTAATGTAATGATATATTACGAAACTGCGAAATACGAATAAGAAAACGATTTATTTTGGATAGTAAGTATGCTAAGGCTAGATGTGAAATAAAGTTAATAATAATAGCCACTGCCGTGTGTCTCCTTTAAAAGAGATCTTTCAAAGGAGAAACATGACGACACATAGGTGATTCTTTAGTTATTAATTTAATATGAATATTTGATTAATATCACATGTAAATAAAATTTGGAAGAAGTTAATTGAGCAATTTATTATGATGTCTTAAATTACAAATTAAAGGAAACAAATTAAAATATTATCTATATTTCATTCCAATAAGCTAAAGTATTATACATTAAAGTAAAGTGGAACGGAACTCATATAACGTCATACACGAGTACCTGCTGAAACAGAAATTTAATTCACGCTAGTATAGGTAAATCCTTTTTGGCTTATATAAATTGGACGCGTACAATATCTCTGCGTTAGAAGCTTATTACATCAGAGCAGACGCGGCGACGCCGGCTCGGCGACCCGAGCCGTAAACAAGATAAAAGCACGCGGCTGCCCGGCTAAATGCATTGCCCGGGTGCTGCCTGACGCTTGCATGCAGGTTTTACTTGATATAGCATATAAATATGCAGCCAAAAAATTAATGGTTGATTTCAAGTTTAACAAAAAAAAAGTTCAAATAAAATTGTAAATAAGACTTTGACTTCTCATAAGGCGATTCACACTCGATGGCGGATATCGTCACGGCGTGCGACAATGCGACTTTTATATCGCAAGGAGTTGTATGAAACCGCACATAAAAGCACACACGGGTAACGCATTGACGCGCGTCAGTACGGCAAGCATGCGGCTGCCCGGCTAAATGCATTGCCCGGGTGCAGCCTGAGCTTGCATCCAGGTTTTACTTGATGTAGCATAATATTCTTTTATGCAGCCAAAGATTAATCTTGAGGGAACCACTAATTACATTAAATGACAATTAAATATTAAGTGCAAATAAAGATGTAAATAAACTGTTTCACACATACCTACACCTACACTGCACATGCATACTCGTAAGTATAATATCCAAGGTATTTAAAGGTTTTTTCAGTCAGTTTGTCTGTGACCACGGCTGGTGAACCTTAAACGAAAAATCTGATACTTATCGAACGAATAATCTACTATTATCTGATACTACTCTACTACTACATATTATCCATTAAAATAATATGCTTTGCAGACATTATTCTACGAAGTCAGCGTTTAACCCCATTTAAAATTAGTTTATAAAAAAAAGCAAAAAATAAAATGTTTGAGTTACAAAAATGTCTGTAATTAAAAAACACTGGTAGGTTAAAGTTTCAGAGCTTTGTTTGTCCCTTTATCTACTGTTTTACTACTTTGTATTTATCGTTTAGTAGAGAAATTGTGAAATAGACGATCATACATATGATTCCAAATAAATAAAATGTTTAGTAACATTCTTACGACTTCACACACACTTAACTTAACTTAAGTTGGCTCAGCGACCCAGTGAGTCTTGGCCTCCGATAATATAATATTATATAGAGCCTAGCACACACACTACACCTAATTAATAAAAATGTACGGTAACCTCTTGTACTGACTCTACATAGTGAAGAGAACCCTCTGTATCGTATTTCGCCATGCAGGCGTGCACAGGTACCGCACGTCGACGCATAAATCTGGGCAGCTCCTGCGCTCGCCGCTTGATCCACGATCTCGACGGCGGCAATCTCCGCCGGCTCGCCATTTATGAGACACGTCGGCGCCCTGATGAGGGAAACTTATGAATATGTTTAACCATAACAACCAATCTCATCATTTTGACACTATTAATTTATAATAAGGAGGAAATTGATGGCGCTGCCGCTAGAAGGCTTTGGTTGCGGTCTAAAGTAAGAATTGCATGTCAAAACACCTTGAAAATCTTCGTTTTTCTTCGGCAGGCTGTTATCTCACACATCGTTGTCATGGATGTTTTAAGTCGAATAAATTATCCCGAAATCTTTAACTGTAACTGGCTATCGTACCTCAAACTGTCGGACCACAACAATACCGATAAAAATGTTTTTATGACGTCAGCCTTGGATTGGATAGTAGTAACTCAGGCGTTCCCTCATGAACATAGTAGGTACCTAAAGTTCGGGCCGTTTCCTACCACTACTACAATGTGGACTAATGGGTTTCAACGACTGCCATCTTACAAAGAATCGGTACCAACAATTTAGCACGCCTTCGTAAGCAAGGAAGCATTAGATACGGAATTAGACATTCTCTAACTATATCAATGCAAACACAAGATTGAATTCAAACAATTAAGCTAAATCCGGATGAAATGCACAAATCGACAAACTGTTTAACCCGCCAACAGACTAACTCAGCTGTCCGCTGACGAGTCGCGAAGCTTGCGCAAGCAACTTTCGCAATTAAAATAGAATCGATATTACTCTGCGCCCGTGCTATATTTTGCTTATCGACTAAATGCGACTCGAGACTTGGTTACGACGACGAATAGAGACGTCTTACAAAGTTACTGGCGACTGCAACAAGACGACGATTTTTGATTACTCGGTGTGAAGCGAAACTTAGTCAGTGACAATAATAATTCAGATTCAAAATTATAAATTATTATCCTCAATTGTTGAGGATTCCGGTTGAAGTGCCCTTCCACCTTCGGGGCCTTATCATCACTTAACATCAATGAGATGAAGGCTTAGGCTAAGCACTTAGGCTTACCCGTAGGATATATAAAAAAAATAGCTCGAGTTTCTGATCACCAACCCGCATTTGGCAAGCGTGGTGATTAATCTTTTACCCAACAATTGCAATGACGACTTGATTTCAATGATGGAGGCCTTTGCCCAGCCGTGGGGCAGTTACGCCATTTAATAAGTTTGTGGGAAGATGGACGCATAAAAAAAATAACGTGGGGGGATGATGGGACATAATAATAAAAATGTGTTCGGTGGTCAGATAATAAGTTAGTGGTAACTGAATACCATTCAGTGCTACGCAAATAACGAGTTCATTAAAATATTAATAGTAAAATTTAAAAGACTTTCATTTATTTTTTTATCCGTAAAATCAAATACTGTAAATTACTTTTATCAAAAAACAATGCTAACTAATATTATTAATGCTTAAGGCGACGCACCGCTAAACAATTAATCTAATACGGAGCGTTTGCGCCCCGTACCATAAGAAAAACTGTTTTTTTTTCCTTCAAATTAAAACTACAAATTATTTTAAAAAAATGAACTAGAATATTGAAGTGTGTGTTAAGACTAATCTACTAAGAAAATTTAGATGTTTAAATCGGTCTGGTTTGCCTGTAAAATGCAAATCTATGTTTTAAAAGAGGTTACTTTGATATTTTTTTCTCTGTTATAAAAGTTGACAAATCGTGTTTCTGCAACTAGCAAAATGAAGTCAATTAAATGAAAAATCATGTCATCAAATATCACTTTCATATGTTTTGTAATTGTTGGGAAAAATCAAGATCCCCGCCACGTAAATTTCCAATGCGTCGCCTTAAGTAAGTTTGCTGTTTGTGGTTTGAAACGCTTTCACGTGTAAACTAATCAACCGATTATCATATCGTATATTCTCAAGAGTATAATCAAAAACTTAGGATACTTATTAATAAAAAAAAGTGAGTTTGTTCATTTGTTTGTTTGATATGCTTTCACGTGTAAACTATTTAACGACTAAACTCAAAACTATTTAACTGTCAAAGCGGTACGAAGTCATGAAGCCCGTACAGCTTCATGTACAAAGTCCGCTGGGTCAGCTAGTACATTTATAAAACTCTAACGAAGAAATAACCTACTTACAACAGTTCGGTGCCTATAGTAATTCTCTAGAGCAAGTTGCACTAGTTTTTTAACTATCACTGTTATTGTCTAGAAAAGTGACCGAAGTTGGGAGAGCGCAATAAAAACTCAGTCTCCACTATAATTTAATGACGAAGTTTGACATAATTAATTCCATTTTAAAGAATCGATCGGTTTTATGTACGTAGTTTTCGATGTTATTGACAAAGTTTGTTATTATGATTCTATGGGAATATGTTCGGCAAAGCCACAAACTTGTTTACACAAAATTCAAATCGGGTTTTTAGTTTGAATTATACAGTCGCGACGATGCCAAGTGAACGGGCAACAATGTCCTCTCTCCTACCAGTGGCGGCACTGTCGCTAAATGTATTTGGTTATGTTTTTCAACAAGTTAGTCTAATATTCAAACAAACTTTTATAGCTTTCACTGGTGATTGTTTGTCTGAAACTTTGTGTGTGCTTAGAAAATAAGAGAAATCGTTCAACGTATAACTAATACTGTAAACCGCCTTCATTCGTAGTCTAGTGTAACCACTAGACTAGTCCTAGTCCTAGTTAAGTTCCGGCTTCGATTCTCAGCTGAGGTATATACAAAGTGTTCCTAAATTCAACGATATGCGGGCACCAGACGGTAGAACTGCTCATGAATACTCAAGGAAAATTAAGAAAAAAAATCTCACCGTTTTTTTTAAATTACCAAAAAATATATTGACATCCTTTAAACATTTACAACTCTTAAGATATTTTTAATTACCATGACCACATTTTTTTCGATTATATCTGTTTTTTTTTGTATCGGTAGCCTTAGTAGCATAGCTATCAACCACAACTCTTGAAAATCTGAGAATCCTCGTGGTTTTCCCCCGGCCTCACGAAAACCAGTCAAAATAATATTTTTTTTCCTAAAATTTTGAAATAAATTCATCGTAGTATAAAAAAAGCATATACAATACCATGGCAAGTTTTTTTAATTGACCTAACTAATCAGGATTCTAAAATGGTATAAAACTCAAAGAAAACTAGCCACGAATAAAAAGTGTACTATTTCTAATCAAGAACCAAATGGTTGTTGATAGTAATTACTTTCACAATGTAACCAAAATAAGTTTTTTTGTTTTCCCAAAAAATTGAGATATTTTTTTTATTTTTTTTTCTAGTAGTCATGAGCAGGTCTACCGTCTGGTGCTTATCCTTGAATTTTGGGACACGTTGTATATATTATAATCGGTGTGTGTGAACAATTAATGTGTTCCGACAGTTAGATATAAGAAGTCCGGGTGAAGTGTAGTGTGAAGTCCACCTTTGATATTAGTGTCACTTACCATCAGGTGAAATGAAGGCATTTATCACGGCGAAAAGAAAATACTAAGTTTGTTCTTTTGTTTTTGTTTTATCTAAATTAATAAAATATATAGTTGTTCTGTACAAGCTTCGAACCTCCTGACCGACGAACAGCCAGCGACTAGAAACCAGCAAGGGACGACCAACTAATGGCCGCACGTTGGCCGCACATAAATTGCACCGGCAATATGAGCGGCGCAATATCACAATAACCCCGTCCGGCCGCGACACCCGCCACTAAGACATGGCCAAATGAAATTATTATCCGCAATACAAATAGTAACACACCATTCTAATAAGTATCGTTTTGTATAAAAGAATATCATTTATTGTAAATGTATAGTTATTGCATGATTTGGTAACGTACTCTCTTGTTGCATCTAATTAGAGAAGTTAAAATATATATTATTCGTAGAAGCAAGAAATCGAGCAGTACCAGTAAACTCATTCCGATTCTTTACGAGCTACGAACCTCCTGACTGACAAACAGCCAGTGACTGAAACCAGCAAGGGACGACCAACTAATGGCCGCACGTTGGCCGCACATAAATTGCTCCGGCAATATGAGCGGCGCAATATCACAATAAACCCCGTCCGGCCGCGACACCCGCCTCTAAGACATGGCCAAATGAAATTATTATCTGCATTATAAATAACTCAACGCATCAGTCCAATAAGTATAGTTGTTTTACTTGCTTACTTTACACCAGTGTTCGGCAGGATCCAGTGATCGACATGTATTTTTGATGTATAACATCTATCCGCTCGCTTTCTAGCAATTTGTGGGAGTGATTTCGTGAAATGGGACGGAAGTGTCCAACAGTGTAACAGGAAGTCGGGAAAGCGCGCCAACGCGCGCTTTTTTGTAAATTCAGTATTCGATGTTATGAACATGACATATCATTGACATATTAAAAGGTCATTTAGATGTGTCAAATGTCTTCTAATGAGTATTTACTGCATTCTCTTTATGATTTGTAAAAAAATATAAGTACGTCATTGTTAATTCTATAAGTGTTCTATTTTCTATTGTAATATTGATTTCAACCATTTTGTGTGTAATAGACTTTGTCATTGTGACCACTGAGGGCGGTCACACGCGACGTTGGGAATGTGATGGGAACTATGGGACTTACTTGGTACTTTGGGGGAAACTCGCGCAGACGTTGATGGCGTTGCCACGATACGATTGTCGTGGGGATGGAGCTGAGCTGATACAAGTCTCTTCTTCTTCTTCTGGATAATGTCTACTTCCAACTATAGCACTGTAATGTGTATCTACTACTTCTCCTGTGGGGAACTGTGGTTCTTCTACGAGGCTAAAATAACAAAAGAAACGCTCCACACATAACAATAATATATAGTATTTTAATAAAATTTTTGAACAAAACAATACAATAAGTATGGAGTTACTTAGTTTTAGTGGATAAAGTATAATTAAATAACACTATTGCTAAGACAATAAGGGTACCAGGAGTCCTATGGTCAGTTTGGTCGACAATTATACTTCGCGCCTCGTCCTCGAGATTAGTAGTTAATTATTTTATATTGTTACTTGTAGTATCGCATAGATGTCACCACTCCTGCACTATCGTTGAGATTTAGTTTTTTTTTTTTTTTTTGTGGGTATCCCTATCTTTCTCTATGGCGCCATTGCCTCGCGTTCCTCATTCGCATTTTAGTGCTCGACCACTCCAGTCACTTTAAATTTCTTCCGTGTTCAATCGACTGTTTTCGTACGCAAAATGCCGTAACGTAAAAATCCTAAGACTTGTGAAGAAGAACTTGAACATATAATGAAAAAATGCGCAAGCTACAGCGCTAAATACGTGACAAAGGAAGCCCGGCGAGTGACTCGCCACCGTTAACACACAACAACGGACTCGTAAACTCAGGTAACGAGTGTTTTATTAACTTATCAGTGTCTTAATTTTGGTACATACAGAATGCAACCAGAGTTAGCCGTTGGGGCTTCTTCGACGCATTCAAAAGTAACGGTTGGCGTTGAATCCTTTGGGGATTTTTACCTAACCTTGACAAGATAACAATCGTTATCTAATATAAGTGCAATGCCATTATTTAATGTTTTCCAAATACGCACTTTTTGCTCGTACCTAGTTAAGTATAACGTATTAACGTTGTCTTATATGTATGTAACTGAACTAATTTTGGTACATACAGAATGCAACCAGATTTAGCCGTTGGGGCTTCTTCGACGCATTCAAAAGTAACGGTTGGCGTTGAATCCATTGGGGATTTTTACCTAACCTTGACAAGATAACAATCGTTATCTAATATAAGTGCAATGCCATTATTTAATGTTTTCCAAATACGCACTTTTTGCTCGTACCTAGTTAAGTATAACGTATTAACGTTGTCTTATATCCACACCTATGCCGCAGTTATCTGATTGATTGTCTGAAGAACTCGATAATGCCGAGCTAGTTGGCTTTACCCATGAGGTACAGGCGCCTGCTGACGATAGTCTTGTAGATGCAATGACTCCCCCAGAAGCACCCTGTACGTCTTCGAGGGCTCCAGCCCTTGATACTACCAACAAAGATGGTGAATTGGACACTGATGTCCTTGAAATTCTGGGTGACGATCCGTTGCTCACAGAACAACTTGGCAAAGACATTCGGCAAGAGCTTGCTTGCCGACTTGAACACACATCCACCATCCATCAGAGGGTCTTAATAAAGAGGGTCGTAAAGAATTGATTTCGAAATACTCGATACCCGCCAATTGCTTGCGTATTAACCCCCCAAAAATAAATACCAAAATCAAAGTGGCTATTCCTGAAAACACTGTTAAGCGAGATAAAGGTATAGAAGCCAAACAAAAACAGATAGCAAGTGCTATTTCCTGCCTAGGAAAAATCATTACTGCCCAACTTACGTCAAGGGACATGGACAAAGAAACGCTTTAAAAGCTTATGGATCTCAGCCGATGGCTATGCGATATTCATCATGGGGTCTTCTTAACAAGAAGAAACTTCATCCTTTTTCATTAAAAAAGGATCTTAAGAAACACCTTAGCAATACTAAGATTGACACCTTTTTATTTAGCGAAACGTTAGCTGCGACTAATAAAACAGCTAAATCGATTATTAAATCAGGAGTCAAATTAAAGGCTGATGCATCATAACATAAAAATATACTTAAGCGGGCGAAGACACTAAACCAGAAGAATTTAAACCGCAAAGCTCCTGGTCCAGCATACAGGCAGCCGGGCCCACCGCCGAGGAGCTACGAGCCTATAGGCCCCCGCGCACCACCTCCGCCACCGCCGCCCGCACTCATGGAGACAGCCGTTGCGTCAGCAACAGCTGCCGGCACTGATGCAGACACAGGCACGTCGTCGCTACTAAATTCAGTTGAGTATGCCAGCCGTTTACATTACTTTAAAACCCAATGGTTCCTTATTACGAAAGACAGAAAAATTCTTTCTTGGATTGATGGTTATAAAATCCCTTTCTCGGCTCCAGCATTTTAAGATTCGATCCCACACACTCCGGTTAAAAGTAATGAAAATAATATTCTTTTTTACGAAGCTATTGGTGATTACGTAGATATTGAACTGAATGCGAACCTTGTAAAAAACAGTTTATATCAAGTATATTCCTTACGCCGAAACCTAACGGTAAAATGCGGTTTATCTTTAACCTTAAAAAATTAAAACTACTAAGAACTGCAGGATTAATTTCCACACTTTATCTTGATGACTGGCTGCTATTCGGTCAAACTTACAAGCAATGTATAGCAAACATAAAAATTACTAAAACCCTATTAACTTCAATTGGGTTAATTATCAATGAGGAAAAGAGCGTTCTTAAACCTTCTGTAACTTGTAAATTTGGTACGATCATTCAATTCGCACGAAATTAATTTAAGCTTACCTTTAGATAAAAGATTGCAAATTATAACAGAATTGGAAAACTTTTTGAAGATAAGAAATTGTAAAGTCCGGAAGCTCGCCCAAGTCACTGGCTTGCTAGAATCAGCATGCCCAGCTGTATTGTATGGGCTACTTGACACTAAGGATTTAGAACGCTGTAAATTTCTTAACCTGAGAAATGACGACGACTATGATAAAATAATGAATATTCCTGTTACACTGTATCCGATATTCAATGATGGTTAAACAACAGGTCACTCAGTGCGCCGCATTAGGAATGACGAAAATAGCACTGAAATTTATTCTGACGCCTCAACGACGGGGTGGGGTGCGGCCTGTCAAGATGAAACAGCGAGTGGCCAATGTTCTGATGATGAGCGGTTAAAACATCTACATTATCTCGAACTCTTGGCTGCTTTCATTGCGCTGAAAACTTTTGCAAAAGGCTTTCAAGGCTGCCAAATTCTCCTGTTCAAAGACAATTCTACTGCAATTGCCTACACAAATCGAATGGGTGGGATCCAATTCCCACACCTTACACAGATAACCAGGGAAATTTGGCAGTGGTGTGAAGATCGTAAGCTGTTCATTTTCGCATCTTATATCAAATCAAGCGATAACGTCATCGCAGATGCGGAATCACGCAAATCTCACCGGGACATTAAGGGAGTTAGCAAACTGGACTTTTCAATGCTTGATAGAATCATTTGGTATTGCTGATATTGACCTGTTCGCAAGCCGCATAAATAAAAAGTGTGAAATTATATCTCATGGCATACAGACCCTGATGCTATAAATATTGATTCTTTCACCATAACATAGAGTGGTTTGAATTTTTATGCGTTTCCTCCCTTCTCTATTATATTAAAAGTATTAAAGAAAATAATTTCTGACAAAGCAAAAGGTATCATGGTAGTTTCTTTGTGACCTACGCAAAATTCAAAATCATTTATTCAGTTTAGGCTACAAGTAGCTCTTGTGAATGTCACTATGCCATCATACGCAACCATGGTATCCCGTATTTAAAGCCCTTGTGGTCTCCAGAATTATAACATTCGGTGGATACACTAATCCATTACCCTGGTGGCAGCAGTCTTATCCGAGACGCGCTATCAAAAATTTGCTTAAGTCCCTACTGTGGTATATTTACCCAGTTATATAATGAAGCCTGTCAATATGGCACCCTGAACTCATGCCGATCAGCGTTGTCGCTGTTACTGGGTCCAAACATATCAAAAGACTGGGTGTATTTCGTCTCCGACCACCGTTACCAAAGTATAATGTTACCTGGGATACAAATTGCGTTTTGGATCAATTGAGTCAATGGTACCCCAATGAAGACCTAACATTGACCAAAAAGACAATAACATTACTGTCACTTACAACTGCCCATAGAGTTCAGACCTTGTCAAAAATAAATATTAAGAATATACATTCATCATCCAGCCGTATTACTATTACAATCTCCGATTTAATTAAAACATCAAAACCAGGCTGCAAACTGCCAACACATTATATACCTTTTTTCAATAATAAACCCACTATATGTCCTGGTAAAACTTTGTTATGTTACTAAATCCGAAACACGGCGGCAACTCCACTGTGTTTGCACGGTTCTATAATAGACCTGTTTTGAACGACGATTGTACATCTTTACCTCATTCTATTTTGATGCTTAGGTATTTTATGTAGCAAATTACAATACTTATTGATTTGAAAAATTTAAATTAGGAACTGTTAATTATATATTAGTTAAATTACTGATCTACATAATGTTGTTTCATTAAGTATACAAATAAACCTACATTAATTCGAAAAGTATTTCCATTGATGATATTTCCCACATTATTACTACTCTCAAAGTTTACAAGTAACAATATAAAATAATTAACTACTAATCTCGAGGACGAGGCGCGAAGTATAATTGATGATTAAACGAACTTACCTGTAAGTGAAGTTCTATCATAATTATACGAAGCGCCTCGTCCGAAGAGATTAGTAACTCCCACCCACCCTTACTCTGCCATTATTCCCGTTACTAATCGCTAGGGAAATACATAAAAAAAAAAAAAAAAAAAAAAAGCAGAGTCTCTAAACTAAATGAGGAACGCGAGGCAATGGCGCCATAGAGAAAGATGGGGATACCCACAAAAAAAAAAAAAACTAAATCTCAACGATAGTGCAGGAGTGGTGACATCTATGCGATACTACAAGTAACAATATAAAATAATTAACTACTAATCTCGAGGACGAGGCGCGAAGTATAATTATGATAGAACTTCACTTACAGGTAAGTTCGTTTAATCATCAAAAGTAACTACTTTATAAAAAAAACCATAAAAACAATAATAAAATGAGGGGGTAAATAAAAATGGTTGGTTAGTAAGTGAAATATCTGTAATGTTAGTAGTGGATCCTTGATGTTAGCTCATACAGAATGATGATGATGATGATGATCATTCCGACCGTTTTCGGCCATGGCGACCACTTCGACTCCTAGTCGGTTTGGTGGCGCTGATGCGCCCGAAGATGACTTATGTAGCCGATCTTGGCAGTAAACTCTCGTGCACAATGAGGGCACGTGAGTACATCGCTTACATAGTTATAGTTAATGACTGCGGGTGGACGGGCCTTTAACTCGTCGCGCTTAGCGTCGAGGTCAGCTTTACGCTGCTCCTCAAACTCGCGGACTCGCCTCTTCACAATCCCGCGCCATTCAGGACGTTGTGCTGCCAAACCTTCCCATTGAGAGGGCTCTATGTTGCATCTTTTCATGTGACGCTTCTGAACATCTTTGTATCTGAGGAGTTGTCCGCCTTGTTTTCGCTTACCCTCCTTTAGTTCAGAGTAGAAGATGCGTTTTGCCACTCTCTCCTCCGCCAAACGTGATACGTGACCGCACCACCGAAGCTGCCGACGCATTAAGTAGGCCTCAATGCCACCGACATTGGCTCGTCGCAGAACTTCGGTATTACGCACTCGGTCCGACCATCTGATCTTCAGGATGGTACGAAGGCATTTAAGGTGGAACCGGTCTAGAGTGCGTATGTGGTGGCGATACACACACCACGTCTCGGAGGAGTATAGGAGGTTTGGCAGCACAACCGCCATGTAAACAGAGATTTTAGTGGCCAGCTTCAGGTCGTGAGAGCAGAAAACCTTGGAACGCAGCTTCCCAAATGCTGCAGCTGCAGCACTGATCCTGCTGTTAATTTCGGCATCAAGGTCACACTTGGATGTTATAGTGCTCCCCAGATAACGAAACTTATCCACCTGTTTCAGTACATCTTCACCAAGCTTAATGGCCAGTGACTCGAGACCATATTGTGGGTCCAGGGACATCACTTCCGTCTTTTTGACACTGACCTTCAGGCCGAACTTGCGGCATGCTTGGTGGAAAACGGACATCAACTGTTGCAGACCATCTGGGGATTCTGCCAAAAAGCACAAGTCATCAGCATACATGATTTCTGAGACCAATGCATACGAGACTTTTGTGCGCGCCTTTAGTCTGGCCAAATTGAAAAGATTGCATCTGTGCGGAAACGGATGCGGACTCCTTCAGAAACAGTTTGCAGGACCTCCTTGACTACTACCGCAAAATAGAGGGCAAACAGTGTGGGCGCTAAGACACACCCTTGTTTCACCCCACATGTAACGGGGAAGAAATCTGACTGTTCACCATCCACGGTGACGCAGCACTGCATATCGTCATGCAGGAGTCTCAGAAGTTCCACAAACTTCTCTGTGCATCCTATCTTTCCTAGCACTATCCAGAGAGCTTCACGAGGCACGCTATCGAACGCTTTCTCCAGGTCAACAAAGCAAAGATACAGCTGTTGACCCTGCTCTTTGCTTTTTTCTTGTAGTTGACGCACGGAGAAAATAGCTTCGCAAGTGCCTCGGCCAGGTCGGAAGCCAAACTGGGTTTCGGGCAGGATCCTTTCTGACAAATCCTTTAAGCGGTTTAGAAGAACTCTCGCAAAGGCCTTTCCAGGGGCTGACAGAAGCGAAATACCGCGGTAAGAGTTGCAGTCAGAACGGTCACCCTTATTCTTGTAGAGGGCACTGATGCGAGATACTTTGAAAACATCCGGTACTCGCTCCTCCTCCCACATTCGAACAAAGAGTTCCCAGACCAACGTGTGCAACTCCTCTCCGCCGTACTTAAGCAGCTCCCCCGGTATAAGATCAATGCCAACCGCCCGCTTGTTTTGCTGCTGTCTGATGGCAGTGACAACCTCGTCACGCGACAGAGGCTCGTCCAGCTCGGTGGCTAGAGGAAGCTGGGGCATTAAGCTGATGTTATGCAGATCAGCTAATCGATCTACGTTGAGCAAAGTGTCAAAATGTTCCGCCCAACGCCTTAGTACATCTTCCTTGCTTGTCAGCAAGTGCAAACCGTCTATAGACTTCAGAGGCACTTTTGCTCGGAATGACGTACCAGTCAGCTTACGAACCTCGAAGTAAAACTCCCCAAGCTGGTTTGTGTCTGCGAGCCACTGCATGTGGCAAGCTTTGTCATGCCACCACTTGTCTTTTATTTTGCGAGACAGCCTACGCAGTTCAAGGTCACTGTCTTTGACCACCGCAACGCTTCCACCTCGCCTACTATGCTGTCGCAAGAGGTCTCGATGTTTGTCAAGCGCTGCCCTGAGAACTCCATCATTCTCATCGAACCAGTCTTCATTACGTCGGTCTTTCAAACCTAAGGTAATGGAAGCGGCTTCCATAAGATGAGAGGACATGGTTCCCCAGGCCGCACCGACCTCACCTGTCTTATTAACTGGCAACAGTTTTTCAGTCAAGGTTTCTGCATATTTCTCCCTAACCTCGCGATCCTTTAATTTTTCCACGTTTAGAGACGCAGGCTTTTTTACTGTGGATCTACGTGGTCGACGGAGGCGGAGTCTCAGCTTGGTGACAATAAGTCGGTGATCAGTCCAACAATGTGCACCACGCATGACACAGGTGACTTGGACTTGACTGATATCTCTCTGCCGTACGATAGCATAATCGATCAGATGCCAGTGTTTTGATCTCGGGTGCATCCACGTAGTCTTGTGCTTGGCGGCAAGTCTGAACATAGTGTTCGATATAGCCAGCTCGTATTGAGCACAAAGACTGAGTAACAACTGACCATTGCTATTCATGTTGCCTACTCCGTGTCTACCCAGAACTCCAGGCCAAGCCTCATAGTCCCGACCAACTCTGGCATTGAAATCGCCCAGTAATAGAATCTGTTCTCTGGCGTCTATGCTGTCAAGACATTGAGATAGCTCGTCATAGAACTTGTCCTTGATGTCATCAAACTTGTCTAGCGTTGGAGCATAGACACTGATGATATTAAGGTAGTTGTCTTTATCAAGGTGAAGGCGCAATGTGGTAACGCGGTCCGAGATATGTACTGGGTACTCCTCAAGTCGCTTTACTAAGTGATTTTTGATGGCAAATCCAACACCTGAACGCCTAGGTTCGGAGGCGGCAGTACCTTTCCAAAAGAAAGTGTAACCACCACCACCTTCCACCAGCTCCCCTTCATCAGCAAGATGTGTTTCGCTGAGAGCAGCCACAACCACGTCATAACGATGAAGTTCCCGAGCTACAATAGCGGTTTTACGTTCAGGGCAGGCGTTGCCATCGCGATCAAAAAGCGTTCTCACGTTCCACGCGCCGAATGTCATATTAGGTGGTTTTATGTTAACATATTTATTTTTCTTGTAGCTTCGACCACGATTGAAGTAGATGCAGTGGGAGCCGCGGTTACTACCACCTTTCCAAGAAGGACGAGCAATTTTTAGGGCACCTTTTCTAGCCCCCTCCTCGTCTGAGCGAGGAAAGCAGTGCCTCCCTAAAAAGGGCTGCTCTGTCACCCCAGGTGCTGCCGAATCCACACTGTCGTCCTGAATTTGCAGTGTAGAAGCGACCCGGGCGTTGTCACACCCCCAGGGCCGCCCATGTGCAGGATTCAGACAAAGCCCAAGTTGCATCAAACTGGACCTCTCTACCTCATCCCATCGCCACAGGGCTTAACGTATTTCGGAGTCCATGAAACGGAAGCGGTCAATTGCGCAGGATATATTAAAGTGCACAAGCAGACGCGCAACTGCAGGCGCACTCTCTCGTCCGTACCCTTCTTGGTCCAGTGGAACGGAAACCGCTACAACTGGAGAAGAGCTGGATGCAGTCTCTGGCCGACAGTATCTTCTGACCTCTACTATCGCCCTTAGCTTTCGACAAAGCTTTGCTAACTCGCCGCATCCGCCAACATCCGTTGCTTATCAGCGTGGCTTGCCGTCTACACCGAGTTAGACTTGTGCACTTCGCAGGAGGTTTCCGCGTTCAGACCCGCCCGCTAGAGCGTGCGAGTCCCCCTCGACCAGGTCTAGCCCACGAGCCGACGTGGTTTACCAGGGTGTGGCCGCTGCGCGCACTGCAGCTACTAGGAGCCACTGGTGAGAGTTATGAGCTGCCTGCGCCTGGCGGTGCGCTACCCTCGTAAATAGGGCCGGCTAGCAGCACCTGGCGGTCACAGAAACCCCACTACACCCCAAAAAAAGAAAAAAAAAATATGTATATATATATATATGTATATTTATGTTTTTTTTGCTCATACAGAATACCTCTAACGGGTCTGGGGGTCGAAAGGTAAGGAATCTGTCGCTGAAGAGTCCGGACTGCGTTATTTCGTCAGTCTAGCTCCTTCTGTACAGCAACAAGCTCGTTCCTTGTTCCTCCAGCTTCAGTGGTTTGGCGGAGACTGTGGCTCCGTCCAAGTGCCCTGAAGTTTAGTAGTAAAAGGATAGGGTAAGGGCTATTTCAACAATGTATAAACCCTACGGGAGGCCATTTACTTTCGAAATGTAATAGTTTATCTAAAGCAAGGTCATAGAATTTGTAATTTTTTATAATATTTAACTTTACAACGCTGATTGCAGAGTAATTTAATTATGTGCAAATCTCCTAATGATGCTATAAATAGTGAACTATCTATGTAATTTAAAGGGTTTTAGAATAAGTTAAATTGTATAATATTGTAAATAATGATTTTATAATGGTGAATAAATGTTCAATAACAAACAATTAATATGAGGCTTTGATTGAGAAAATTAGGTAGTCACAGACCACGTGGCGGACAGGGTTATAACCTCTTGTTACCGCGGAGACCTTCATCCAAGAAAATAGCACCGAACTGTGCTTTTAAGAGTGTTAAAACTAGTTAAAAGTGAAATATAAAAATAAATAAAATGTACCTTTTTCAGGGAATTATGATGACTGTGAACGATATAAATTGTCTTGCGGTTTGAACCGACTTACGCCTCTTCTGGCCTTGGCTGGTGGGCGGCTTGATTTGATCAATTAATTTCTCATCAAATATAGGTATTTATTTGAATATTAAATTCGTCTCAAACGGCGATCTCTATCCAGATCGATTCGAATTTTCTAAGTCCTTTTTGACAGTCTCCCCAGCTATGTTTTTCTCATAATGCGAGTCAAAGGGAGCTTGATGGCGCAGTGGTTAACACGCCCTGATTGCGATTGCTGAGGTTAAGCAACTTTCGCAATGGCCGGTCATCGGATGGGTGACCAAAAATTTATCATCTCGAGCTCCTCCGTGCTTCGGAAGGCACGTAAAGCCGTTGGTACCGGCTGCATTAGTAGTCGTTAACAACTACCAATCCGCACTGGGCCCGCGTGGTGGTTTATGGCCCGTTCTCCCTATCCATCCATAGGGAAGGCTCGTGTCCCAGCAGAGGGGACTTTATGAGCTGATGATGATGATGATGATGAGTCAAAGGGATATGCCATGTACAGCCTTTGAAAAGGGACAACTATATTTGTGTACGTTAAAAGAAAATTGATTGCCCTATCGACAACGCCCGCCATCATAAAAAAATCCTAATGGAAATATAAATAATGAAAAATATAATAGAAAGCTATGCCTCAAAATAATTAATTTATTTTAGTTTATTTATTGCCGAAAAATTAACTAAGTTTACTCTATCATCATCATCATCATCATCATCTCAGCCAAAAGACGTCCACTGCTGGACAAAGGCCTCCCCCAAGGATCTCCACAACGACCGGTTTTGTGCTGCTCGCATCCAGTGAAAAAAATAATAAAATTAAAAAGTGTCAATTTGGACACTGTGTCCGAGTATAATGTGTCCGAAACGTACCGAAACGGACCGACGATCTGGTGAAGGTCGCGGGAAGCCGTCTTCCCGCGACCTTCACCAGATCGTCGGTCCACCTTGTTGTACTAAAGAATTTAGAAAGACTGAGCATATCAAAAATACAATAAAATTCCATGACAATTACATGACATTCAAAGTATTATTTTTCAGAACCGTGCATATAAATTTGACAGATAGTTTTTAAAACTACCAAGGAGGCTATAAAATGCATAACATAAAAATATAACGTAGAGTAAATTGCAACGACAACGTTACACCACTGCACTATGTGTCATCATCTCAGCTAAAAGACGTCCACTGCTTTGTAACAGATCCACAGAAGAACTTTGTTCTTCTGTGGATCTCCTCATTTCTGATTCGATCACGCAGAGAAACCCCGAGCATAGCCCTCTCCATTGCTCTTTGAGTGACCTTAGTGAGCCCATAGTGAGCGACCACGTCTCAGTCCCTATGTGTACAATTATGAAATAAAGCTTGCCTAACGCTAAACTGATATTTAATATTGATTAAATTTGCCGGCCTCCATAGCCGATTGGCTTGCACGCCAGACTTTGGGCGGCGCTAACTCTGAGGTCCTGGGTTCGATTCCCAGTCGTGTCAATGTCGAAAACGAACTTTTCGATATTGTGTCGGGTTTGAGTGGTTGTGGTACCGTCGTTGTTTTTGAATTTCATAAAACGAGTGCTTTAGCTACTTACCTTGGGATCAGAACAATGTATGTGATGTTGTCTTATATTTATTTATTTATATTTAATGTTAGTAAAAATATTAGAATCAGTAAATATTTTGATGACGAGTTGTCGAAATTGAATGAGGCTCCTTTGGCTTACAAAATATATAAGAGTAGATAAGTGTTGATTAATTTCGGCGGGTTCGATAGAATCACGATATCATAAAGGCAGTTGCACCTTTAATGTCAACTGTAATGTCATGAGATGCGGGTTCGAATCCCGATCGTGGAAAAAACAACACTTCCAAATAAAGTATAATATAAGTTTATTTGAATAAACATATTTCGTCTTTGACTTTGAATTGCGGAATTTGGCTAATTCGAGCACATTCTACAGGTAAATACTACTTTTAGATTTTCAAGTAGAAAAGGGTCAAATGTCCATTCGTCAAATGTTTACAATTTACAAATGAATCTTGTCAACCGATAACGTTTCCTGCAATAACGCGTTTCACAATTGAGTAAGTTTCACGGATACCCCAAAAGCTGGGGCGGAGGGAACACGTCTCATTATTCAAATGCATCGAAGCAAATTATGGTAATCTGGCAACCTGTTCTGTTTCACTAATATTAATACACAAACATCGGACCGCTCGCTCGGATTGCTTTGCTCATTCGAGAAACGGCTACAAAGCGAGTTCGGTTCGAGTTTGCAGAATCATCCACGGTTGACGTACTACCGTACCTACCCTCGTACAGGTTTACTATTGTAGCAATGGTTGAAATTGAAATATATGCTACATAATTAATAATGTAGGTACATTATTCCCAAAAAAAATACGAATGAATGCGCTTAAAAAAGACAGCTCTACTAAAAATGCAGACTCTTCTATATCCTGACCTATTGCGCTTATTCTCAAATTACTGTGTAAAAAATATATTCAAAATATTTAAATGGAAAATGAGTTTATCTCCTAACAATAGATATATTATATTTTGTTCCAAAAACTACTTTGAGATCAACTACCATATTTAGATAAAATCTACTGAAACTTTATAAACGTAATGGTACAATTTTAATATCCTGCAAGCTACCGCACCTGGGACAAAGATTGTTCAAATACAGAAACGTAACTTTATTACACTAACAAAACGATTTGAGATTTATTTTCTTTGCCTAGTTACACTTAATCAAAACAAAAAGAGCTTTCCATTTGCATTTAGCTACTTAATATTGATGATTGGGCGTCTCATACACATCTGGCCATCCTCATTTTGACCAGTCATATTTCATAAATTATTTTCTAGAACGCAACATTAAAATTTCCCAATAAATAGAGTTATCCGAATTTTGCGTCCGCAGCGGGTTTATTTAATAAAGCAACACTATTTCCCGCTGTCACGGCAGCGCGCGACATGTTCGTCGGCGTGCGGACGTGCCGCCACACGCGCGAGGTGCGCTCCCGCCCGCCACTCTGGTTTCGTCAATTATCCAATCAGCGCGGAGTGTTTACCGGTTACGTCCAAATGCAATTGCGGGACATGATGACGATTACTTACTTACGTAAGTAAGTAAGTAACCCTTACTCCGTAAGTAATACTTACGTATCACGAGATTGAACTGAACCGATTTTGAACGTGCCGGATTGTTTTGGAAGGAATGAGGAGCCGTAATATGATTAAAACCCTAATACATGCATACATGATTACTTGAGTCTACATAGTTACGTCAAGGAAAACAATAATTTAAAATAATCCTAATAATTAGGTAGTTTTATATTTTTAATATTTTAATCTATTTGTTTTAATATTTTGTAGAATATGATATTATATTAAAGAGTATTATTATTACACACTTTATCGTTTGAATTTCGTTATTAAAATTTTTTGTTGTTACAAACCTCAGAACCTAAAACGAAGACCACATTCCATTATGCTCGTAAGCCGGCTCAATTTAATTTAAAAACTATTAGTTTACTTTACGTTACTCTAGAAAATCCTATAAGAAAGATCGTATCAGAGCACTAGGAGGTAAGCCCATAACAAGCTTCCCGCCTGCTTGTCGGCCGGGCTCGCCGATACGATCGACATTGATATTTAGCCTTCCGTCACGTCACGTCAGCTAATTCTCATTTCCAACAAAAACGGCCGGAAATTGGATATAAGGATCTGCGCGCTCGGTACCGGCTACGTGACGTTTGTCGAACACGTCACTACACTATGTGGTAATTTCCGCTCTGTGCTCGCGCAAAATTACTTTAGCCGCATGAAATTTCCGACGCCATAGAAATAAATATGATAAAAATATTAGATAACAGTCTCTTTTGAGAGCCCAGACGTTTCTCCAAGATTGGCTGCTGATACGAAACGTGATTAATTTCTTTAAGCCATCCCCTTCGAGGTATTCGCGATCGGCTTACATCCGAACGTAAGCAATCGTGCCGTCTCACAATTTGCCTTCATCGACTTACGACTTCTGTATTTTGTTTTTATTAAAACCTATTTGCGATCAAATTGTATCATGTGTTTTTAAGAAAAGTTTTTTTTTTCAGAAAAAGAAGGTAAGGGTAGGAACGTTTTCATTAGGTTTACAAAGTATATAATAGGTAAAGTTTATAGATAGGAGAAGCTCGATGGCGCAGTGGTTAACGCGCTCGGTTTCGTAAAGCAGCTTTCGCAAAATGGTTCATCAATTTAATCATTTATTGCTCTTCATAAGTATGCATGAGTTGTTACATAGGATGGGTGACCAATTTTTAAGTACTTGTTATCCCCCTGTTGGGCAAATGTCTCCAACATTTTCCTTCGATCCCTGCGGTTCCTGCCATATGTATATGCGTGTGTTGTTATACTTACGTACTATAAAACTTGAACATGCCATTACAGAGAAATCAGCAAAGGAGTTAAAGAAATATGTAATGCGACATCACCAAACTTATAAAACCTACATTCAAAGATTTCAAAGTGAAACTCGAAGCAGTCACACATATCTCGTGAAGTGTCAAAACAAGCGGTCACTATAACTCAACGACTACCCAACCACGCACCCCACACTACCGGGAACTATCTCAAAAATCAAGTCTCTCCTCGTCAGTGAAGAAGAAGAAGAAGTCTGGAGTTGAAAAGGTGTTGTCATTATTAATACTTATATTTTTGCGGGCGGCCCTCGCGGACGCAGCGGCGCGCGCGTAACGAAGTCTCCGCGGCGCGCCGAGAGCCCCCTCCACTCGTCCCCAAGATGTATCGTAATACGATACACCTGCAAATGTATACAACACTTTAAAGCTTCCTCATTTGTTATTAAAAACAAATGCATAACGTCTATTTTTATTTATGTCACACCACACGCAAATCCCTTGCGAAAGTCGCGCACTTGAACTAATGTAAGACACAGTAGTAGTGTATTTTGTGTATTTTCAACCAACTTGTAGCCACTAAACTCTCAAAACTAATATGAATATAGTATGAATTATAGTTATTATTAAGTCAAATTTATGTTTTATCTGCATTTAAAAGTAGCTTCTCACTATGTGGCTTTTTAATTATCTCTGTGCGAAAAAGAACGCTGATTATAGCAAAATTAAAAATATATTCTTATCCAATACACTACCTAGCTAAGTAATATTTTAAAAGCCAATAGTTATTTTTTAAAGCTACAGCTAACTTTCAAACACCAATCCATACATACATACATTAACGTCGAAGCTGCATTGCTTTCAGACTTTTAAAACACACAAAATTCATACCTGCCTCGGTACCCAGTTGGCGTGTTATTGAAAACCATCTCAATGCTTATGAAAAATTACTTTTCCGTATCGCGGTGCGTTCCCGCGCCCCTCGGCACGCTCCGATGCAAACACGAGATTCCTTCGTCGAGCACAATGGACGTTGTGCCGAGCTCGCCGCTGGAAAATGTCGAGATAAGTTATTTGTCTATTACCATATTCTAGGTACATTCTGATTTTGTCAATGTGAACAGAAACGGGGATTACGCATGTTGGATATCGATTTGTTGTTGGGGTACGTTTTTTTACACCGGTGACAGCAATAATCGCACTGCGTTTTCAACTAGAAGTTGTACTTTGGTGGTACAGCTCTCGTATTTCGATAAACGGCCCAATGCTCTGACCCCTGAGCTACTAAGACTCTCAGTCTCGGTCGGGTTCGATTCCCACTGGAGCTTCCTGAGACTGAATGATTTTTTGTAGTTAAAAAATATCTTGTAATTAGGTATAATAGCATTGTGAATGCATAATTCAAAAATAATAAAAATACATAATAGGTTGGGGAAAAAGTTTCTTCGCATTTTTTAAGAAAATTCAAAACATTTTTTAATATAGTTTATTTACATTTAAGTAAAGTATGTAGGTGTCATCTTGTTTGATAACTTTTTGCCATCTTCTAGGTAGGGACATGATCCCATTGCTATAGAAATTTTAGGGCTTCTGATAAAAATACCGCGATAAGTGGTTTTGGCAGTCCTCTCGTGATGTTAACCTGACACTGCCTAAAGAATTCTGAAGAGACCGAAACAGGTGGAAATCTGAAGGTCAAGGCAAGGTCAGGACTATACGGCGGATGCATTTACACCTCCCAGCCAAACTCTCTTAATTTTTGCTGAGTGGCTAAAGATGTGTGAGGTCTAGCGTTATCATGATGAAAAACCACACCCCTTCTGTTGATTAATTCTGGCCGCTTTCTCTCAACCCTTGCTTTAATCTCATCAGTTGTTCGCCGTAGAGTTCAGAATAGATGGTCCTGCCTGGTGGTAACAGCTCATAGAATAATGCCCTTTCAATCCCACCACACACACAGCATCACCTTGTTGCGAGTTAACGCGGGTTTTGCCACAGTCTGTGAAGCCTGACCGGCCTTTGACCACGACCTTTTTCGCACGTTCTTGTCGTACGTAATCCACTTTTCATCACCAGTTATCAGCTTCTTCAAAAATGGTTTGGTTTCATTACGTCGTCATAACAAATCACAAATGAGTACACGGTTCATTAGGTTTCTTTCTCGTGAGCTCGTGAGGTACCCAAATATCGAGCTTTTTTGTGTACCCAGTTTTTTTCAAATGCGCCAAAACTGTTTTGTGGTCAATTCCCAGTTCTTCAGCAACGTCCTCACTACTGATATGCCGATCTTGCTCCACTTTTTCAAAAAATGGCATCCATTTTAGCCGTGATAGGGCGACCAGAGCGACGTGCATCTTTGACATCAAAATTTCCGGATTGAAAACGTTTAAACCAAAGTGCTACTCTCACAGACACTGCACTTGGTCCATAAACATCGCAATTCTTCTTTTTTTCGCGGCTTGCGTTGCATTTTTAACTTTTGTATAGTAAAATTTTAAAATGTATCTAATTTCTTCATTAAATTTACTCATCTTGACAGTAATAAAAACAAATGAAAATCACACTTTTTCCTAATTTGAATTTGGAATTATCTTCTTTAAAATTTAAACTTTTAATGATACCAAAACCAGCCAGATACAAATAGTATAGCCAAAGAGATTTTATTAAAAGTTCATACACACAATAGAACAAAAAAATATATACCCTCTGCCGTGCCATCCATGAAGACCTGAGCCAACCGAGTCGATCGAGAAGAGCATAGTCTTGCGGCTCGAACCGGCCCCAAAGCGCAGAAAAAATAATAGTAGCAAATACAGGGACTGATGAAACCAAGTAATTTTATTCAAAATATAAGGTAAATTTTTGAAATTAAAAGTTCTCCAATGGTTAGTAGGTAATTAAATTAACAAATTGTATAGAATACATATTATATTTACATTTTATAGGGGGTGAGTTCGATTCCCACTCGAGCTTCTTGAGACTGGTTGATTTTTTCTAGTAATAAAATTTTCTTGCTAAATTCAAAAATCATGTTAGCTTCTCGTTCTCTTCTCGTTTCTTTTTCTTCTTCTTCTTCTTCTTCATGTTCTCTTTTTGTTCCTCATAACACATAGATTTTTCGGTACGGTTAATAAATTCCATTAGGGGTTAATATACATAATACATTGTCTTAGATAATTAATGGAATCAAGCGTTACTTTGCGGAATTCCATGACACAAAAATGCTATTGAAATAATATGAAGTGATTTAGCGGAATTCACATTCACTACACATTATTCCAATTACAATTTTTGTGATTGTGTCTTCGTTAAAACTTGTCAAAACCCAGCAAACAACGAGGGCATTGACTTGTTAGAACAACAATAAACAAACACAGACAGATACAATTCGCATTCTCCAAACAACGGAATACGTGTTGGGAACAGCGTCGGCGTCGCAGAGCCATACGCTAACTAGATCTGACCTTCCAAAACAACGCGATCGACGTCCGCTGCCGACTCTGCCGAGCGTTATACAAAATAAACAGCAGCGGGTACGGGCGGTTATTAGCTGAGTGCTACAAGTCGCTCGTACACGTAACGTGTAACCAACAGAACAAATACCTACAGCAAATGTATTGTGAAAGTCTTTGATAGCTTAACGCCTTCAGACTGCGATCGTGCAAGTTTAGCTACCTACTTGACTTGCCTCAAAAGGTTGAACGTGCCTTCCACTGGTCCTGCTTGCTCTAAGATTGACAAAGACGAAGGAGCGAAATGAAAAGCGTCCATGCTGTATCGAGTATATTGCGAGACAAAAGTCACCAAGATATTTGACAGTTACTTTACGTTTCAAATAATATATACTTACACAACAGAAACCCTTAATAATCCGCAGAGAATATGCGTGTTGGGCTATGGTCTGAACACCGCATGGGCCATTGCCCATGAACAATGACCGACAGACCCAGCAGTAGTATCTCATCTTCCAAAACAACGCGATCGACATACACTGGCGACTTCACCAAGTGTCATACAAAATAAACAGCAGCGGGTGCGGGCGGTTATTAGCTGAGTGCTACAAGTCGCTCATACACGTAACGTGTAACAAACAGAACAATTCCAACAAATGTATTGTAAATGTTCTCAATAGCTTAATGCCTTCGAGCTGCGATCGTGCAAGTTTAGCTACTGCTAGCTTCTTTAGGTTCCTACCATTGGTGCGAATACTACGCGATTTCATGGAATTTGGGATCTGACAAACCTTAACTTACTAACCTACCCGCAGCGAACCTGCGTTTGAGTCAATATTGTGGCCCTAACTCCCCTTATACATTTTTTTTGTAAGAAGGTCTTTGTGGTTGGGTGTCTGTGTTCAGAAGTGGGACTTAGTTTTGGGATTTAAGTAGTTCTGCGACATTCAACTATTGTTGCATATTTTGCCATAGCAAAAAATAACAATACATTGCTAAATAATACAGAATAAATCACTTCACGCACGGATAAGAGTTATTCTTAAAAACTATTTTTCATAAAAATTTTAACGTTTCTTTTATACCTATTTATGTCTTCTATTCTTGTTTGATATTAGTAAGTACTTAAGATAAACAAGAGCAAAGTATTCGTACACATCAGACATACAATGAAACAATCTTAACGTTCTATACAGGTATATATATAAACAAGAAAATCATGTAATAAAAGGCACGGCTGCTTAATATCAGGCTGTGGCATGGGGTCGGTTAACTCGGCGCTTGGTTAATGTGCTAAGGGGTAGGAAACTTTCAGGTAAGCGTCTTCTTTCGAAACGTGACCCGCGTGCGAAACGCGCCCGCTCTGCCTGTGTGTGCGGCGCAGATAAAAAGTAACTGTCACTATTCGGCAATAGTGGCATAGTGAATATGTCGGATAGAAAGCTCTATTGTTGAATAGGGTAATGCCATCAGTGTCCGACACTTTAAGATCAGTGTTGGAGACAGATTATTGAGATTATTGAATTATTCATTGAAATTTGTCGGGTCAACAAATAATATAGGTTTTCATTGAAATTTGTCGGGCCAAAAAAATAATATAGATTTTCATTGAAATTTGTCGGGCCTAAAAATAATATAGATTTTCATTGAAATTTGTCGGGCCAAAAAATAATATAGACTTTCATTGAAATTTGTCGGGCCTAAAAATAATATAGATTTTCATTGAAATTTGTCGGGCCAAAAAATAATATAGAGTTTCATTGAAATTTGTCGGGCCTAAAAATAATATAGATTTTCATTGAAATTTGTCGGGCCTAAAAATAATATAGACTTTCATTGAAATTTGTCGGGTCTAAAAATAATATAGAGTTTCATTGAAATTTGTCGGGCCTAAAAATAATATAGAATTTCATTGAAATTTGTCGGGCCAAAAAATAATATAGATTTTCATTGAAATTTTATCGGGCCAAAAATAATATAGATTTTCATTGAAATTTGTCGGGCCTAAAAATAATATAGATTTTCATTGAAATTTGTCGGGCCTAAAAATAATATAGATTTTCATTGAAATTTGTCGGGCCAAAAAATAATATAGACTTTCATTGAAATTTGTCGGGCCTAAAAATAATATAGAGTTTCATTGAAATTTGTCGGGCCTAAAAATAATATAGAATTTCATTGAAATTTGTCGGGCCTAAAAATAATATAGAGTTTCATTGAAATTTGTCGGGCCTAAAAATAATATAGAATTACATTAAAATTTGTCGGGCCAAAAAATAATATAGATTTTCATTGAAATTTTATCGGGCCAAAAATAATATAGATTTTCATTGAAATTATATTGGGCCAAAAATAATATAGATTTTCATTGAAATTTAACGGGATGTCACCTCGGAAGCAGGTGGTTTGTATTAAAGGATCCGATCAGCTACGGCCACATTTTTTAAACGGCCACTTCCCGTCGTCGGCCACTTCACCCATCGGCCACTTCCCTTGAACGGCCACTTTCCTATCGGCTACAGCCACATTCCTTGAACGGCCACAATCCGTGAGCGACCGTTTCCCCTAGCGGCCACTTCCTGATATGACTACTTATAGTAACCATTATCCTACCGCCGCTGTCAAAATTAGCAAAATACAGCTATGGGTTTGTTCCGATCCGATAGCGTTTCGATAAACAGTAAATTTGACTTGACGCAAATTGTTGCTACAGATTAAAATAATTTTATAATCATCATCATCATTAACTCATTTTATTATCCATAGGGAAGACCTATGGAAGGAAATACCACAAGGAGAACGGGCCCATAAACCACCACGCGGGCTCAGTGCGGATATCAATCCGCACTGAGCCCGCGATGATGGTTGTATTATTATTTTTTTTTTTAAGAGAGATTGCTGATTTTCAGCTTCACCGGGCTTTTTGGGGGCGGCGAGAAACTTAAAGGGTTCCTCAAGCCGTGTGAAACGAATCACCTTTGGAGGTTTTCTAGAGGGAGCGGCATAACGCGTAGTGCATAGTGCGTGTCCCCGTGCCCTACTGATTCTCCGTAGTGTTCGGATCGGATCGGGGGTGATGGTTGTAATTGTAATTTTACGGAATGTCAGCTAGGAAGCTTTTTGTCTGTATTAAATTGTTGCTTAAGACTAAAATCTAATGATTATGGGAAAAAATGTCAATCACTGGTTTCTGTCGAACACTGGTGACACTACCATTTTGTTAATTAATTAATTTATTTATTCTTAACCAGTTAAGTGGTCGCCAAGTAATCGAAATATCGAATGAAATGAAAATCACACATTTTCCTAATTTGAATCTGGAATTATCTTCTTTAAAATTTAAACTTTTAATGATACCAAAACTAGTCAGATATAAATAGTATACCCAAAGAGATTTTATTACAAGTTCATACATATTAATATGAGAAAAGACTTTTTCCCCAACCTAATATATAGACTAGTGGTCGCCCAGTCGAAATTCGACCGTAATTTAATTAAGGCTGCACGGATTGTATCCTAAGCAATGAAAAATTCAAAAAGATAGAATGCGAATTTGGATTGGCATTGACAGATTTCGGTCGCTCGATATGCGTGTGTCTCAAATACATGGTAGTGTGTGTAATGTTTGTTTTATTGCCTTCCACAGAGTAGATACATGTTATGTGCTCCTTCTCTATTTAAAATATAAGTGTGCGAAATGTCATACTCCTCCGTCCGCGCAATTTTCGTAAAAAGAGGTACAAAGCTTTTTGCTAGACGTATTAATGTATAGAAGATGTGTTGATTCCATTTGTTCCAAGCATGATTCATAACATATTCATAAGCCAATACGAGTTTCCATTATTTGTAGCGATGAATTGATTTCAATGATGGTGGCCTTTGCCCAGCTCGGGACAGTATTATTATATTATTGCACAACATGTACAAAATTAGGCTTATAAAGGGCTAAAATCTCAATAGTAAATTAATTACATGGTTTTGCTCTGTTTATAGGGTGAAGCAAGTTTGACTTTATTTTGAAGGTATATTTGCAAAGTAGATCAGCGACTGTAAATTAATCAATTAGGTAATGAATAAAACAATATGGACTCTGTTTCAAGTGTATCGTAAGCGTGATCGTAAGTTAACTTTAATTGTTCAATGCAAAGCTTCGGTGTATTTGGCAAACGTTGTGATTAAGTCAATACCTATCAATAGCGATGACTTGATATCCGGGATGAAGGTCTTTGAGTAGCAGTGGAACATTGGGGCGTATATATGTATATAGGTTTACGAGTATAACAGTGTGTAGTTAGTGGTTTATTAATATTTTATTCTGTCACCGTGTAGTATTTATTGCTCGCGATCTGCAGTTGAATATTCTCTTTCATCATCACTGTTTTTTAGGAATCCGTAGTAGGAAATACCATAAGAGTACAGTGTCGGTATTTCCGTCTGTAGGTACGTCACTTTGATCGCAGACTGTCAGAGCTAGTAAACTAATCTTAGATTAAAAGTAATTTTAAATGTAAGGATGATTAACGTTAAAATTTATTTTTCATAGCTACTCATCGTCGACATTATAAATAGCTACATAATGATAGATAGGTATAACTTTAGACTACAGACTTTTACTGCGAGACTCTTATTCGCACTTAGTTGGTTTTAAGTTAGCCAATGTGGTTTCAGAAAGTTTTTGCTGCAATTTCTTTACCGCGACGGCAGCGGCGCGGCGGCGGTAGAAATGTAAACAGCACAACTAGGGAATTCTAATAGGAATAAAAGTAATGAAATGCTTATGTGCCTTATTCTAATGAAAAATAGTTATGTCAAATAGAAGAGGCAATAGTGAAACATCAAAGCGCCAACCAATTTGATCATATTTCTAAACACACGAACGGCTCATTTCGTATTCACGATCGAGGTAGAACACCACAGAGAAATCCAACTCCCGTGAAAGCGAAAAAAATTCAAAGACTAGGGGCGGCGCAAGTCGCTGTCATGGGACCGACTGAAGATGAAAATATAATAATAGAGGCGCATCAAACGTGATGTTATTAAGGGGGCCCGTGACCGGAGTGGCGATGCGGCGCGCACGCACGCACATGCGTGCATCGAATACCGCCCCTTCACATGCAAAACCAAATGCTCGCCAAATTTTACTCGACATTCGAAAGTAAGCTACGTGATAGATCGATTCGGATATCACCCGCGCCGAATTTTTGCGTGATTAATGAACCCCCTAATTGTTTCGAAATCTATGTAATCTTCCTGAATACCCTCTTTCTCAAAATAACTTTAAAATATTCAACAACCTTTTTTTTCCCTCACAATTAAGCTAAAAATAAAAGTCACGACAACACTTTTCTTTTTAAGATTTAAGGATTTCGAACGTACGAGTTTCAATTTAGCAAAACTAAAGCTCATTTTTAGCGGTGAAACTTTAATAATCTCCGATCATATTTCTTAAGTAAAAGCATCACGCGTTCCCGGGCGCATCGCCCGACTCACAATGAATCCTTCAGTTGCCCGTAAAGGGGAGATTCTTTTTATTTTGTTGCGGCAGAAGCAACGCCCGTCGGCGCCTAATCAAGGAGTTGGCCGGGCCCCGCCGCTAACGAACAGGTGTACCTATAAATACTTTCCGGGGCGATTGCTCCAGGCTTTAATCAGCGCGGCACCACTTTACCGCTTTTCATTGACTCCCGGCTGACCCGGCAGCGCCGATTGGAAACCTACACTCCCGGGAAATACTGCCAAAGAAAAATTTACGACGTTTTCGGCGCTTCCGCGATTTATCGAGCGACAATGACTGCAATACCCAGGTGACTGTTAATGACATCCATTATTAGATCTTTCAACGTTCGAGAATTTATTTACGAGTAATTTTAAAATAATTACAAACGAAGCGATTACGGTCTAAAATTCATTGAAATATATTAGAATTATTATCAAAAAATGAGAGATATATTTGGATTTTATTATATTTATTTGATTAGAATTAATACTAAGTATAAAACTTATAGAACACCAGCCGTCACCCGCCCGCTTCGCTGTGCGAAAATAATGGATCAATGAATGCTAATCAAAATAATGATTAGGTTTACTAACATCATATATAGCCTATCATATGCACAATCGCATGTTTTTACTACATACAAATTTTCATCAAGTTATAAGAGGACATACGGACAGATAGACAGACAGACAGACAGACAGACAGACAGACAGACAGACAGACAGACAGACAGACAGACAGACAGACAGACAGATAAACAGACAGACAGACAGACAGACAGACAGGCAGACAGACAGACAGACAGACAGACAGACAGACAGACAGACAAAAATTTCAAAAATCATAGAGTTGGTGAAGTTTGGTCATAAAACAAATATTTATCCCAAAATTTGTCAGAAAAATTGCATGTACAAACGAAGCCTACAGATTTATATAGTAGTATAGAAAAAAAAAGATCTATTACGAACGAGCCTTCCCTATGGATGGATAGGTAGAACAGGCCATAAACCACTACGCGGACCCAGTGTGGATTGGATAGTTGTTAACGACTGCTTATGCAGCCGGGACCAACGGCTTTATGTGCCTTCCGAAGCACGGAGCAGCTCGAGATGATACATTTTTGGTCACATTAAATATTTATAAAATACAGTGAAAAACATACATACGACATAGCCCGAAGAGTTGCTAAGCTCAAGTGGCAGTGGGCAGGGCACATTGCTCGCAGGACTGATGGCCGCTGGGGCGGGAAAGTCCTTGAGTGGCGACCGCGTACCGGAAGGCGCAGTCTGGGCAGGCCTCCAACAAGGTGGACTGACGATCTGGTGAAGGTCGCGGGAAGCCGCTGGATGCGAGCAGCACAAAACCGGTCGTGGTGGAGATCCTTGGGGGAGGCGTTTGTCCAGCAGTGGACGTCTTTTGGCTGAGATGATGATGATGATGATGACAGTGATAAAATTAAATGCCTACCCGACCCAGCCAGGAATCGAACCTGGGTCTTCCGCAATCCGTGGCTGAGTCGGGTAGGCATTTTTTTTTAACTGTATTTTATAAATATTGATACCGTCTAACTTATAGGTAGCTCAACAATCGAAACAGAGCACAAAGCGCACTCCAAAAATGATTATACGTGTCTATATGTCTTATCTGATTTTTTCTATTTCAATTAAAATAATAATATTTGCCAGCCTTTGGTCTCGGGCATTATACGAGACCATTAACCCGGCCCTAGGGAAAATAGAGTTCCATTCTCTGTGTTCCACTGGGGTAATTCCTGTCCGACGCGTCCACGCCGCGGGGGTGGTAACACCTCTCACTACTAGTAGGCCAGAGCGAAAGGTGGCTAAGTTCGGTCAGGGACCCAGTCTTGCGAGGTATAACGCAAAACCCTTGCCCAGGGTTACGTGTGAAGACCTCAACGGCTATGAAGGCGGAAATGGCATCCATTGGTACGGCGGAATATGCGGATGAGGCAAACACACGCCCAGCATGAGCTAGCTCTACATATTGGGGTCTAAGGTCGTGGTGGAGTTGCACTGCTTGGCAGGGTGGTGCAATAGAGATGGTGGCGGAAGAGACCCAAGGGGTCCAACGGCAGCGCTCACAGTCCTAAGCGAGGATAACTGTCCTGGCGTCAGGTGGCAACCGGCCGGAAAACAACATAGCCACTTCTTATTCCTTGTCCAAAAATGAAAGTACACCAAAAAAGAGCGAGTATTACTGTTAGGGCGTCCCCCTTAAGCGACGGTCGAGGCGACACGAATCGAAATGCGAAGAATATTAGGGCGTACCCCTCAAGCGACGGTCGAAGCAACACATGCACATCACTGCGAATGGCTACCTGGAACGTAGGTTCCATGACGGGCAGAAGTGCCGAACTTAGTGACGTTCTGAAAAGACGTCGAATAGATGCATGCTGCGTGCAAGAGACCAAGTGGAAGGGGTCAAAATCAAGACAGATCGGCAATAGGTTCAAACTTATATACCATGGAACAACCACCGGCAGAAACGGTGTCGGCATTATACTATCAGAACAACTAACGCAAAGGCTCGTCAACATTGAGAGAACAAGTGACCGACTTATTTCTGTAAAAATAGCTTTGGAAAATCAACCTTGTTTTAACATAATATCAGCTTATGCACCGCAGGCAGGCACACTGGATTGTGAGAAGGAGGCTTTCTGGGATGATCTCTACAAACTGACACAGAGTATCCCGTCCGATGAAACGCTTCACCTGGGCGGAGACCTGAACGGCCACGTTGGTGAGCAAAACACAAATGTGGAGAGATGGCATGGTGGCTTTGGATATGGCTCCCGCAACAGTGACGGAGATACCATTCTACAATTTGCATCTAGTTGCGATCTAGCCATACTAAACACTTTCTTTAAAAAGAAAGAATCCCACTTAATAACATATCAAAGTGGAGGAAATACCACTCAGATCGACTACACACTGGCAAGACGAAAACATCTAGGAAACTACAAAGACTGCAAAGTAATACCCGGGGAGCCACTGACAACGCAACATAGAATCCTGGTCACGATATACAAGCTGCCTAAACCTGTAAAGGTCAACAGGAAGCAAACACCAAAAATAAAATGGAAATCTTTAAAAGAACCAGTTGGTGACCTTTTCGTGCAGGACCTTATAGAACATCTTAGTAGCACAGACACCACAGACTTAACAGCAAACAATATGTGGAACGACTTTGAAAATGCCTGTATAAAAACAGCAGCACCTTGGTAGAACAAAAAGTAAAAAGGGCCCCTTCAGGGAAACTCAGTGGTGGCAACCTGAAGTAAAAGACGCTGTAGCGGCAAAAAAGGAAGCCTTTAAACTATGGCAGACCACAAAAGATGAAGCAGATTTTGCAAATTACAAAGAAATGAAGAAACAGTCAAAAAAGCAGGTGGCAATATCGATGGCAAAATCAAACTCTCAATTTTAAGAAAACTTGGAATCAGCAGACACGGAAGTAGACATATATAAAATAGCGAAAGCGCAAAACAATAAAACTAAAGACATAACAACAGTAAAATATATTTGTGACAATAACAACAAACTTTTAACGCAAGATAAAGAAATAAAGAACAGATAGACAGAACTTTACAAACACCTTCTAAACACATCTCACCCGAGAATCCAAAACTACACAAGACCTCACATAGTTTACGGACCAATTCCTGTAGTGACGCCAGATGAAGTTACAAAAGCCATAAAGCAAATGAAAAATAACAAATCTCCAGGTCCAGATGAAATACCAGCAGAAGTCTGGAAACAATTAGGCAAACCTGGAGCTGTATGGCTTTTTGACCTGTACAACAAGCTAATTCAAGGTCATCCAATACCAGACTCGTGGCGTAACAGTTTCCTGATACCATTCTACAAAGGAAAAGGGGATGTGAGAGAATGTAGCAACTACAGAGCTATTAAATTAATGTCACACACTCTTAAAATATGGGAAAGAATCTTGAACAACCGATTAAATCAAATAATATCATTAACTCCAAATCAATGTGGCTTTGTAGCTGAAAAGGGCACGTCAGATGCTATCCAAACCACCCGAATCATGCTGGAGAAAACCAAGTCTAACAATAAAAACTTGCATATGGTATTCATTGACTTGGAAAAGGCGTTCGATCATGTCCCGCGGGATCTTATATGGGAAGCACTCAGAGAGCAATTTGTTCCTGAGTATTACATCGCCCTTATTCAGGACATGTACGCTGACGTAACCACACAAGTCCTGTGCCCAGCTGGAACAAGCGAAAGATTTAAGATTGAAGTCGGAGTGCATCAGGGTTCCACCCTTAGCCCACTGCTGTTTAATACGACCATGAACCACCTAACAAAAGGCTGTCAAAAACCACTTCCCTGGAACATCCTATACGCGGACGATGTTGCTCTTATCTCAGAAGACATAAAAGACCTCCAACATAACTTCAAAACGTGGATAGAGGCACTTGAAAACAATGGTCTCAAGATAAGCAGGAAGAAGACGGAGCACATGTCTTGCTTGTTCGATGGTACCACAGACCCTAATAACATCAAGATTTCCATTGGAACCACACAAATACCAACCGTGAACCAGTTCAAATACTTAGGGTCAATTATAAGCAATGATGGCAAGATTGATAGCGACGTCGCCCATAGAACAACAACGGGCTGGCTAAAATGGACACAGCTCACAGGCGTAATGTGCGATAAAAAAATGCCACTAAAAGTCAAAGGCAAAATGTACAAAACAGCAATAAGACCAGCAGTATTGTATGGGTCCGAGTGTTGGGCGACCAATAAACAACACCTCAACAAATTGCACACTACAGAAATGCGCATGTTACGCTGGTCAGCGGGCGTCACATTATTAGATAAAATCCGAAACGAATACATACGAGGAAGCTTCAAAGTCGCACCTATAGTTGACAAAATTAAAGAAAAACGCCTTCGATGGTATGGGCACGTACAGAGACGCCCTGAAGACCACATGGTAAAGCTTGCCCTGAACTTGCCAACGACGAAGCGTGGACGCGGAAGACCACCATCCACCTGGCTGACGACGGTCGAAAAAGACCTAAAAGACGCTCAACTTGACACTAGCACTGCACAAAACCGTGCGCAGTGGAGGAAACGGACAAGGAAGGCCGACCCCAAGTAATTGGGAAAACGGTCGAGGATTATATAATTAAAATAATAATATTATTTTTTATTATTTCTCTATACGAACATGAATTAAATCTAGCGTTTAGCTATCTTTTGACAGCTATAATTGGTTAGTGAGACACTGGTGCCTAAAGTAGGTTAAAAAGGAGGACCTATAATCATAGGACACCAGAAGAAATGTAAGAAGTAACTCAAAAAAAAAATACGATTGCGATAGAAGCATCATGCTATAAAAATATACTCTTTAAAAAATACTAATTACAAGGGGGATACATTGAAAACAGCCAAGAAATCGGGTGTAGTGTGCGCCACAGCCATTCAATGGAACCTGGAGATTTTAATTGGTGTTCCAGCGCGGTCCGACCTCACGATGCGCCGAAATATTAATACAAAATATATTATTACAAACAACTGTCAAATAAAATTTTTCGTGCCTTACAAATAAACGCTACTTTATTAATAAAAGAAGAACTGGTGGGGCAGTGGTTAACGCGCCCGGTCCGCGATTGCTGATGTTAAGCAACTTTCGCATAAGCCGGTTACCGGATGGATGACCATAAATTTACCATCTCGAGCTCTTCCGTGTTTCGGAACGGCACGTGAAGCCGTTAGGCTCAACTGTAACAAGTAACAACCACCAATCCGCACTGAAGGCTAGTGTCCCAGCAGTGGGGACATAAAAAATGAGCTGGTGACACAGATCAAATATCTAGATAAGTCTGTGGCTGGTGATATTATTAATAACATAGCGCCGTTAAATCCTACTCTTTTTAGGGTTCCGTGCCCAAAGGGTAAAACGGGACCCTATTACTAAGACTCCGCTGTCCGTCCGTCTGTCCGTCTGCCCATCTGTCACCAGGCTGTATCTCATGAACCATGATAGTTAGACAGTTGAAATTTTCACAGATGATGTATTTCTATTGCCGCTATAACAATAAATACTAAAAAAACAGAACAAAATAAATATTTAAGGGAGCTCCCATACAACAAACGTGATTTTTTTGTTCGTTTTTGCTCGATATTGATAACGGCAACAGTTAGACGCTTGAAATATTTAAAGAATATTAAGTTATATATTCACTTTAAAAACAAATAATTAAATTAAAATAAAACAAATATTGAAGGGGGGCTCCCATACAACAAACGTGATTTTTTTTGCTCGTTTTTGCTCGATATTGATAACGGCAACAGGTAGACGCTTGTAATATTCACAGAATATTGAGTTATATTATTCACTTTAAAAATAAATAATTAAATTAAAATTAAATTAATACTTAAGGGCTCCTATACAACAAACGTGATTTTATTCAATTTTTTTTCTCGGTCTTAACGGACCATTCGTGCGCGAGTCCGACTCGCACTTGACCGGTTTTTTTCTTAGTTCCATTTGTAATGAAGCTACTTGTATCTAAAAAATGGAAATTTACGAATAAACGATACTTATTATATTTAGCAATACAATTGCTTTAGTCTTTTCCTTACTCAATAAAATACTTACTTTGCTTAAAAAAAATATTAAAAAACGAACTCCAATGTATTGAGAATGTCAACATTTGAACTAGATGTGTACGAGCCTACGTACATTATAATAACTATTGCATACTGGTAATTTCACAATGACCTCAATGCGTTTGCATACGCATCACTTTTACATACAATTGTAGAATTAATTACTCACATTAAATTAGTGTTTTTCTAGCATTCAATCGGGTTGGTTTATTTAGCACTCTCCGGAGTAACCTATCCTTATCAAGCATTCGAGTGTGGGAATCAACCCCCACATTTTGGTCCTTCGATAGCCCGTTGCTGGGACGAATTCGGTATCGTTTTCTTTGACTTTCGCGCGGTGGTAGTCAAAGATCGTAACGTAGTCGCGTTGTCAGTTCAGTGTTCATAGTAGTGAATCTGTGTGCTTCGCGAAAGTTCCCACAAAGGATTGATCAGCAGCAGCCTGACACGTAGCATAAGCGTGCAGGCAACCACAAGCATCAACGTCGTCGTTCTCGCTCAGACGAGATCACACGTGGCAGCAAGCGAGCCATACAACCAGTATTGGGAGTATCCAGCATCTATCAGCTACAACTACGTGACTTCAAGTAAGATTGTTCCTTTTATTTTTACTTAATCATGGAATCTCTCATCCAGCGTCAAGCCGATATCCTCGAGACACTGAAGCAGATCAACAGCAACTTTAATAAAGACTCGGCGAGTCGTAAAACGCCAGAGTATCTTAGGAAGCGTTTAGAGGCGGTAGATAATCTTTGGGGAGAGTTCAATATGAACAATGAGCAATTACAGTCATATGAGGATAGAGAGCAACAATATTTTAAGGAGAATATTTTTCAACAAGCAAAAGACTTTTACATAGCATTGCGCACTAACATTTCGACATATAAAAGGGATGAAAAACAGACAGTAGACGTCGCAGTTCAAGATGGAAGGGTGAGTGAACTGTTAACTCAGCAGCGCACTAACTTTCGAGCATTTAATAGGCTCATACTAAGTATTATTCCAAGCGAAATATCCGAAAAATGGGAATTAGATGATGAATTGCGTAATATGCAGATGAAATGGAATATGATTGATGGCTTGCACTTACAAATAGATAATATTTTACAGGGATCAGATATGAGTTATGAGGAGGAATTTAGTAGATATGAAAGATCTTTTAAGCAGATGAAACGTGACCTAAATAAAAAGTTGTCATCATCAGCTCACGTTCAGCAAGCTACTCCAACTATCGATATACCGATCTTTACGGGCAAATACACACACTGGCCTACATTTTATGACTTATTTACTGAAGCTATACATAATAGTCATATATTATCTAAGTCACAAAAAATGCAACATCTTAAGTGCAAGGTCAAAGGAGAAGCTGAACGGATAATTCAACATCTGAACGTGACCTCAGATAACTATGATACTGCCTGGGAATTGTTGACACATAGATATAATAATCCACAGATTTTATTTACAATGCAAATTGAAACGTTTTTGAACCAGCCAAATATCTATAAGCAAACATCATACGAATTGAAAAAACTTTATGATACAAGTACTGAGTGCATCCACGCAATACACAACTTAGGTATTGATACGAACACTTGGGATCCTCTGTTAGTACATCTGTTAGCAAAGAAATTGGATCCGGTTACTTACAGTGACTATAAGGAATCACGTAAGTCGCCGCGAGATTTACCAACATTAGAAGAGTTAATGACGTTTTTAGAAGGAAAGTTTATGGCGTTAGAGCCGCTACAAAGAGAAAGGAAGAGTAAGGACATAACTCCACCTTCAACATCCTTTAGATATAATCAAAACTATCAAAAGTCTAACTCGTTCAACAATAAACCTATAAAACATTTTACATCATTTAAAGCAGCTCCGACTTTTACATCAAATATTAAATGTCCATTATGCACTTTGGACCATCAGTTGTTTAGGTGTCACAAGTTCCTTAACCTTCCAGCGGAAACTAAAATGAGAACGGTTGTGAAATGTCGAGTTTGCCAAAACTGCCTTTTCATGCATAATGAAAAATGTCGCTCGACAAAACGCTGCAAGGAATGCAATGGCGAGCATAATACTCTATTGCACGATGCGTTCAAACAGCCCATAAATAATGTACCAATGCCCGCTACGTCATCTACTCCATCTACGTCATCGATGCCGTCAACATCAAAACAACACAATGTCAACCATGTTGCAGCAAATAATGAAGAAGTCTTACTGACAACATTGCTTTTAAAGATAAAGGCAGCGGACGGAAGTTTTATCACAATGAGAGCTTTGTTAGACCAGGGTTCTCAAATTACGTTAATATCCGAAAATGCAGCTCAAATGCTTGGATTACAGCGGCAACGTTATCATGCGTCTGTGTCCGGAATAGGTACTGGTGAGAAACTTAGCAAAGGCATTTTAACAATAGAATGTCAATCTATTTATAATGATTTTAACTTAACAACGGAAGCATTAATTATCAATCATGTAGTAAACAATTTACCGAATAGTACTTTCAACAAGCAATCATGGATGCATTTGCAAAACGTCAATCTAGCTGATCCAGAGTACAACATCTCAAGACCTATAGATTTGCTCTTAGGCGCCGCGGTTTACTCAGACATAATTATGAGCGGTTTGATAAAGGGTCCGAATCAAGCACCCATCGCTCAACAAACTAAATTCGGATGGGTACTATCTGGCAATGTGAAAAAGTTCCAATGTCATGTAGTTATCAACAGTTTAAATGAAATCTGCAAGTTCTGGGAAATGGAAGACATCAGCATTAATTCTAACACCTTAACACAAGAAGAGCAATTTTGCGAGGACTTCTACCAAGCAACAACTAGAAGACTGAGTAATGGAAGGTACGAGGTTGCACTTCCTATGAAGCAAGGATTTGAGGAGAAATTGGGAATATCTAAGCAAAAAGCGATTGCTCAATTTAAACAATTAGAGACTAAGATGACGAAACAGCCTAAATTTTCAGAACAATATAAGTTATTTTTAAAAGAATATCAACAATTAGGTCATATGATTCCATCAAAGTCAAACATTGAACCCAGTTTTTACTTACCACATCATGGTGTTTTGAAACTGGACTCCAGCACGACTAAGTTACGCGTCGTATTTAACGGATCATCAAAAACATCGTCTGGTCACAGTCTTAATGACCTAATGGAGTGTGGCCCCAATCTACAAGTTGATTTGCAAGAGCTTATTTTAAGATGGAGACAGCATAAGTACGTCATCACAGCTGATATCGAGAAGATGTTCAGACAGATACTTATACGAGCATCAGATCAACCACTGCAATCAATAATTTGGCGGAACACTCCTAATGAGCCACTACGCGAATATCAACTCGCGACCGTAACATATGGCACAAAAGCAGCACCGTTTCTAGCAATACGAACATTACGTCAACTAGCAAAAGATGACGCATCAAAATACCCAATGGCAGCAAAGGCGCTGGAAAATTCATTTTTTACTGATGACCTGTTGAGTGGAAATGAGACTTTAGAGGCTACCAAAGAGTTACAGCGTCAACTAATTGAGATTCTTAAAGGAGCCGGTATGAACCTACGAAAGTGGTCAGCAAACAACCACGAATTAATTACGGGGTTAGAGTCGAATCAAGTCGATACTCCTTTCCAGTTTAAATGTTCCAACTCACGCAATACACTCGGATTACAGTGGAAGCCAGACACCGATTCATTTTCATTTCAGAACAAATTAGACAACAATAAGCAATGTGACACTAAGAGACAATTGTTATCTGATATATCTAAGGTGTTCGACCCCTTAGGCTGGATCTCACCTGTTACAGTTCGAACAAAACTTCTATTCCAAAAGGTATGGTCGTTAGGTATATCATGGGACAGCAATTTACCATTAGAAATACAGATTGAGTGGAAACAAATCCGAGATGATTTTAAGAACATTGAACATCTATCAATTCCCAGATACATAGGAAACACACGAAACGGATATCAAATACATGGCTTTTGCGATGCGTCTGAAAAGGCGTTTGCGTGTGTTGTTTACATTATGACTCCTAATAATAAGGGCGAGTACACACCTACCTTAGTAACAGCAAAAACGAGATTAGCCCCACTAAACAAGCAAGTATCACTTCCTAGGTTAGAGTTATGTGGAGCCTTACTTTTGGCCCAGTTAATAGAAAAGGTTCAAAAGAGTTTGAAATTAGAGCATAATTTAGATAATATATTTGCATGGACCGACTCTATGGTGGTGCTAGGTTGGATTCATGGCGACATCTCTCGATGGAAACAATTCGTTGCCAATCGAATAACTCAGATCAGAGAAATCATACCAGCATCTCACTGGCGACATGTTAAGTCGGAAGAAAACCCAGCTGACAGCGCCACCAGAGGTCTCTCAGTAACAGCAATTTTAGAGCATAGTTTGTGGTGGAAGGGACCCAAATGGATCACCAAAAATAAAAGCGACAAAAATCAAATAGAGTATCAACAACCTACTATTGAAATAAAAGATGTAAAAGTAAAACGTGTGCATGCAGCCTTATGTGAACAACAGCCTTTGCTAATTGATAAATTATTAAAAGAAAATAGTTCTATTATTTCAACCGTCCGACACATAGCATGGCTATCACGTTTCACAACTTGGTTGCGCCAACGCTCGAGCGAATTCAGCAAATATCTATTGTCGTCAGAAATAAACAATGCATATAACATCATAATAAAACATACTCAAGCGCAACATTTTGAGATAGATTTATTTAATTTGAAAACCAAGGGTCATGTTAATCGTAACAGTAAGATTGCAGCCCTACATCCTTATCTGGACGAGCATGAGGTCATGAGAGTCGGTGGACGACTAAAACATTCTTCTATCAGTAATTCAGAAAAACATCCGATCATTTTGTCTAAAGAAAGTCGTTTCACTGAACTTATCATTAATCAATCACACTTAGCAACTTTGCATGGTGGCCCGAAATTAACCTTAGGGTACATAAGAAACCGCTACTGGATAATAAGCGGAGTCAACACAGTCAAAAAACATTTACGTAAATGTGTCACCTGCAGTAGATTCAGCAAATCAAATCAACAGCAAATCATGGCGGACTTGCCTCCCGCCCGAGTCAACCCCTCACGCCCATTCACTCATACTGGAGTTGACTTTACTGGACACGTTGAGTTAAAGTGTAACAAGGGCCGTGGCATCCGTACATCAAAGGGATACATAGCGGTATTCGTTTGTATGACGACTAAGGCTGTCCATTTGGAAATTGTGTCAGACCTCAGCACTCAAGCATTTTTGGCAGCATTTCGCCGATTCTGTGCTCGACGGGGCACCCCCAAGCATATGTATAGCGATAATGGGAGTAACTTCGTCGGTGCAAATCGCTTATTAAAAAGGGAATACGAAGTGATTCTTAATACTATTAATAAGGAGTTTATGGATAACATCAGCGAAATGGAGGTTATTTGGCATTTTAATGCCCCAGCCTGGCCTTCTGCTGGTGGGCTCTGGGAAGCAGCAGTAAAGAGCTTAAAGTACCATCTAAAGCGTGTGATAGGCGAGCAAAAACTTACCTATGAGGAGTTCAGCACGTTATTACAGCAAATTGAGGCTTGTCTGAACTCCAGGCCCCTATGTAGGTTGACAGAGGACCCTGATGACGAGACTCTGACCCCAGGGCACTTCTTAGTAGGAGGACCGCTGCTCTCCAGACCACAAACAGAGTCAGAGCATATGCATTTATCTCAGAGGTGGCAATTGGTGCAAGCAATGAATAAAAGATTTTGGAAATGGTGGTCATCCGAATATCTTCAGCATTTACAAGCAAGATCTAAGTGGAGAACACCAAAGGAGAACTTAAAAGTAGATAATGTGGTTTTAATCAAAGAAGACAATATGCCTCCGGGAAAATGGGCGATGGGGCGCATCATCCAGCTTCACCCCGGCTCGGATGGGTATGTTAGAGTCGTGAGCATAAAAACTAAGAACAGCATTATGAAAAGGCCAATAAACAAACTTGTTTTGTTACCTATAATGGAGCAACAGGAACCTTCATCAGAGAATCCCTGTCCAACATCTAACAATGACACACATCAAGTGTCACAGCAGCAAACATCCAGTGTTTCATTTCCAGCACCTCAGCAGAATCACCCACGAACAAGAAAAGGGTTAAAAAATATATTACTAAATGCACTATTTATGTTAATGATGATAACAACGGTTAGCACTCAACTAAATCAACCTAATAACATCACTGAACTACCATCCAATCAAGGTCTATTTTTTGATAAAATTTCTGACCTTCAATTTATCCGAGATGACTGGAAACTAGTGGTGTATTATAACCTAACTAATTATTATAGGAGCATGGCTGATATCAAAACGTATATTGATCATTTGAATAGCATTTGTACTGGAGATACGACACAATATAAAATTATTACACATCAATTAGAGCATGATTATAATGAAATACAACATTACAATAAAATTCTGACAAATCAGCATAAACGGCAGAAGAGAGGTCTCGTTAATGGTGTAGGCTATGTAGCGAATTCTTTATTTGGAATCCTCGACGATAGATTTGCAGAGCAGTATTCGCATGATATTGAAAAAATAGCTAAAAATGAGAATCATTTGCAGCATCTCATTCGAAATCAGACGATTGTACTAGAAGCGGAGTCCAATATTATTCGTCGCAACGAAAAAATCATGAATTCTCAATTTCAATTTATTAATCAACATCTACGTAATATTTCTGTTGAGATAGGTCAAGTTCGTTTAGACGTTAGAAATGGACTTTATATCGTATCTTCAGCATTTACCGCTAATAATGTTTTAAGTAATATAAGACGCATCCAGGAAACAATCATAAATACTTTGACTGATATCAGACACGGGCGCATAGATACTCACTTGCTATCGCCTGAACAATTGCGAATACAACTTGCTACTATAACAAGCCAGCTACAGGGTGATTTAGCAATACCTACAGAAGGGACGCAGCTTAGTGAGTTGTATAAAATTTTAAAGGTCGTGACAGCAATGCATAAAGATTATTTAATTATTGAAATTAAGATTCCAATAGTCACCAAGGAAACATTCGAACTGGACAAAATTATAACTATCCCTGTGCATAGAGGATTGCAGTCAGTTATCACAATACCTCAGCATCCTTACATCGCCTTCAATTTAAGAAGAGATACAGCAACTTTCTTGTCCCAAGATGATGTAAATGAATGCATAGTATTAGCGAATAATAAAATGCTATGTTCATTTAATAGTCCTATTTACGACTTAAAACTAAGAGAGTCTATCTGTCAATTAAAGATAAACCATGCCATTACTAATAAAACACTCTGTGCATATTCACAATCGCCGTGTGCCAATGCATGGGTCAAATTACATCTACAAAATGACTGGATTTATTCATGTTGCCAAGAATGCAACGTGCGCTTTTACTGCACAGGTGGTATATCAATTAGGTCATTGACAGGCAGCGGCCTTATCACACTAGGTCAAGGTTGCGTATTGAAGTCCGATGACCTATCTATTTACGCTCATAATAATTATATGAAACATATGACTGTAGGAACTAACATTGAAGTCCCGCAGGTTTCTATCCTTAATACGATTTTGAACACATCGGTATCAGATTTATACGTATATGAAGATCACACTGATATTTGGAACTCATTGAAAGATCAGATCCAATCAATAAAGGAACAATCTAATACTGAACTCAGTATTCACGACATTCATCATTACACTGCAATGTATGTAACAATAGCAGTGGTCTTCACGATTGGAGTAGCACTTCTGTGGTTGCACTTGAGAAAGAGGTGTAACAGAGCACTTCCAGCATCAGCTTCAGCGGAAGGACTGCCGTCGCCGGTGCCGCAGGCGCGCAATGCGCCGACCAGCGTTCAAGCAAGTGATGGTGAAATGGTGAATAAGTCACCCATTTATAGTGAGTGCGGTCGACATAGCAAATCATTGAGTGATATCAGTGCCAATAAGGGAACATCACCTATGAGGTCCCGAGCAGTGTCGTTCCAAGTGCCGAGTGTAGTGTAAAATATTACGCGAGTGAATATTTTTATTTTAGACTATTACAGACTTACCTTATTATTAACTTTTTAATAAAATCATTTGTTTTCTTAACTACCAATCAATGTACTAACATAATATATTATACAATTATCAATACTAACATAAATAATAAGAAAAATTGTTACTAACACATGCAATATTTAAGTTATAATGTTTTCTCTCTTTTGGGTGGCCAAGATGTACGAGCCTACGTACATTATAATAACTATTGCATACTGGTAATTTCACAATGACCTCAATGCGTTTGCATACGCATCACTTTTACATACAATTGTAGAATTAATTACTCACATTAAATTAGTGTTTTTCTAGCATTCAATCGGGTTGGTTTATTTAGCACTCTCCGGAGTAACCTATCCTTATCAAGCATTCGAGTGTGGGAATCAACCCCCACAAGATGTGAAATGAGAAGATGAAAAAAATAACGATTTAGGTGCCTAAGTGTTTTTTTTTTGGTAGAGACAATAAGCCGTTAGCTTTAATTCTTGCTCTAAAAAGATGGTAGTCTAGAGCCTTCCAATCTGCATTGCTTATTTATTAATTGCACAACTTACAATTAAAACATACAAACATCTAATCATTTGTATTTCAGCAACAAAAAATTAACATATGTTAGGTAGGAGCTGCTTTTTGAATAAATAAATAACTGTGTTAGGGGAGGGAATCCGACTTTCTATAACAAAAAATAGTCATCTGAATGTTTATAGTTATTAACCAACTTATTAATTTCAACCGTTTAATTATAAAAAAGATCTTTTTAAATTTATTTAAGTAAATAACTGTTTAACCAACTTTATTTGTCTCTATTTTTAAATTGTTAATATAATAAATATCTTAACATAATAAATTTGAAATATTCTATTATATACTACATCAAATAATGTGAAAGGTTTTTTTATCACTTTTTCCGAATTAAAACTAAACGCAAATTAAACCACAACAATTCAGATAGTTGCTAAACTAAATTAATTATGTCCCGATAACCTCACCTGAGTTACCATCTTACATCATCATCATCACCATATGATAGTCCCACAGCTTGGCACAGGCCTTCCCACATTAACGAAAGCATTTTTTTTCTTCTGTATGATTTATAAGTCCCCGTGCGACTGACCGCGATCTGCAATAACAACGGCGCGCTACACCGTAATGAATACTAATAAATCAGAGATGGCAATCGTGAACTGCTCAAGTAAATTAATATAAAGTTGTGCAATCCTATGTGCATTAGTATTCAGAGTCTGCGTTCATATAACACGGAAACGAAAGATTTTAATGAAAGCCTGACATTTGAGGAACTGTATAGAGTTGCGAGTGGTAGGCAATTTCTATTGTATTTTGCGATAGATAGATCATGGCAAAGGGTTATAAATAAATTCATCTAAGTATCAATTTTACAATATTATGCATCTGCATGCATCAAAATACCAATACCAAGAGCTGGTTGAAACTTCTTCCCTTATTCCTTTTCCTTGCTTCTGCAGCTGACAACAGTCAGTTGTTGAAAGCAGTGATGGCTAATATTCGCGACTCTACGATCACTTAGTTTTTCAAATAACACGACATTCTATTTGTTCACTTAAAACTTTCTTAGTTTCTCAGACTTTGTTTTGTTAATGTAAGTATATATTATATTATAGTTATTTTTTATACCCCTTATATATGACATTTATTCTATCCTATATTTGTGTTATCTGACTGATAACAAATGACATTAATTTTTACATGTCATTTAATAATCCCTTCAGTCAATCTAATTACTCTATGCTATTTCGATATTAATGTAAATTAGTAAAGTAAAGAAAGTAAATAGCCTATAACTGTCCCACTGCTGGGCAAAGGCCAGCATCATTGAAATCAAGTCATAACTACAATTGATGGGCAATGGCTTAATCACCACGCTTGCCTAATGCGGGTTGGTGATCACAAACCCGGGTTATGCATCTAAAAATCCGAAATACACTTTTCCCAACCTGGGATTGAACCCGGGACATTCGGGTATCAGGACGAGCGCTTTACCACTCGGCAAAGCTTAGGCTTTCATTTTACTACTTACACCGAGGAGTAAAAACAAATAATTCAAAGTATGTGTAAAAACAGCTCTATGTCAGGCGCGCTGTTCCGGAGACGCCGCGCTGCGCTCACAGCTGCTGTTTCTTTAAGTACTTCTGCGGCCGACCTCCCGCGCTCTCCTTAATTATTTGTTCTACCCCTATTTCATTACAAATTGGCGATCGTTCCTCGCAATTCAAAACTCATATTAATATTTGTATCCTAAGAAATTTGCAGAGAAATACTTTTACTTGTTCTGAAAACAGGTACTTTTACTTGATAAGTGTCTTCTGAATATTTGTTAGTTATGTTCGAATAACTTACTGTACTGTGATTGATTTGTCACATTATTTAGGTATCAACTTGTACAAAAATAAATAAAATGAACACCAACTGTACGTGCACTTATTTTCATAGTATTTTACGATTCCCTAAGTAATGTAGTATGTAACGATTCCATAGGTAATCATAAAATACGTTACAGGGTTAACGTTCAAGTTACGATCATGCAAGTAAAGGTACGTTCGCAGCGACGGCTCCTCCATGTTTCGCACGACAATGGTCCCGATTGCTTGCTAGCAATTACCATCTTTCCTGTTTCTTTCTGTCTGTTCCATTAGCCCAACAGTTGCGGATACCGGGTGATGTCTTAGTTAGACCATTATCATCGCATACCAAAAGGGGCGGAACCCAAACATTTTCCCGTTGTATCTTTAAAAAAATATATTATTGTTAACACATTACAATTACGGTTAAAGGACTTCTTGGCGGGAAAGTGAAGCGTCATGTCTTCGGTTTTGTCTTATTTTCCAAAATTTGTGTTATGTCGAATATTAATGTGAAATAATGGTGGATTATTAACCGTTAAGTGTTCGTGAGTGTGCATAAGTGTTGGCAAATGAAACAAAACAGTGCAACGTCACTTTTCAAATTCTCTCAAGAAGTAGTAAAGCCCCACATCTTTACTGAGATACTCGAGGGGTTGGGGGGTATATCATTTCTCACTTCCCATTTCTAATACCATTCATCATCATATATGGAAATATTGTTTATTTATGTATTACTTGTACGAAAAATTACTTTGACACTGGCTAAATGTGCTAATGGCACAAAGCCATTAACTAAAAGGAAAAAAAATTGCGGTTAAAATTGTTTTTTCTAGTACTTTTATAGTTTTTATTTTAAAAACAATGTTTCGCTTTCAATTCTCGGTTTGCTTTTTTAATAGTATCCAGTAGCCATGTTGTAGACACAACACAGACGTACCTCAAGCATAATATGATGTTGTTTATCGCATCCATTCCATTTAGCCCGGTGTGTAGCCACGAGCTGACGCGCCGGCCACACCGCACAACCATAATCGTGGCCTCATTAAACAGCGTTATTTGCTTAGGACCGCAACTCAAACACTCCGTCACTCCGCGAATAACGGATTTTACGATTTAAAATATTTAGCCAGCTAGCTTTACCTTTCTGCGTTTACGACAACAAACAAACCTCTTTTTTACGCTTTCAAAGAGGCCGGAGCAATTTTCCGACTCTCGCTTTTAATATTTATGCAAATTAGTATGTGTACTTATTTTGGTATAACGCCATTGAACGAAATATCTGTTTGTTTGGATTTGAGAAGGGAGGGTTTGATGGAAATGTTACGTCAGTAACCGTCGTTGATTAATTAGCTGTTTGACAATATAACTTTTGTGGGACAATATGTGACATTTAGGACAATTTTAATTTTGTTACTTTTGTTTAAATTTGTTTAACCGATTTAAGACTTATTTAAAAAAAATAGGGTTACGGGCTTATATCCACTATAAGCAACTGCAATTTTAAAATCTCGTTACTAACTTTGTGAGACTAATTAAAACTTAATAATATGCAAACTTTAGAAAACAATATTAATAATATGCAGTTGCAATTTTTTAATAGGCGTGACTAAAACTTTCCCGAGCTATACGAGCTGCATGCATGTTTTTACACGAAAAACAAGGGATGACAGTTGTAAAATATGAGATAAATGTTTATATCAAAAAACTACATAATAAGTCGTATGAAAAGGGGAAGGGTGGACAAACTGCAAGGGACGACACTGGACAGAGCTGTCGTGGATCTAGGCCCTAAAATGTTAGTCAAAGGAAAGCTTATGTCGCGCTTACTCGCGTGAAGCAGCTAGATGGTTTGGCAATCAGCGTTCTTGATCTACGTAAGCTTATCCACGAGCAACACGAAAAAAAAAATTCTCGATTAATTAAATCGCCTCAGAAATCTTTGAAAAGAATAACAGATATCTGTAGATGTTCATTTTTGTTTCTTCTTGTATAATAAATGCATACAAATTAAATTACCTAGCATGGCATATTTTATTAAAATTAAACTTATCACTAAAGGTACAAACAAAAAAATAAATAATTAAAAAAATTTAAAACACGACTGCCATGACAAAAAAGAACTAAAAGGAAAAAAACAAGATGGCATGTATTTATTTAGCTGTATTTATAAAAGTGAAATGTCACTCATTCACTCACTGACTATATATAAAAAATCAATCGATTAATAAAACTGAAATTTTCATGGCAGTCGGGGGGACCTCATAAATAAGAAAGTACAAAGCAAAGCGGTCCTTCGACTGCAATGAAAATTTAAGTGTTATCAAGCAGTTTTGATTTTTTATATAGGTACCTAAGTATAGTCAGTGAGTGAGTTGAAAGAGTTTAATAAATTTTACTTTTTATTTTTAAGTGCTAATTGCTGCACTGAGGCTGAATTAAATATTTATGAAAGAGTCATTTTTTATTAACATTAATATTATTAAACAGTTAAAAAAACTAATTTTGTTTATTTATTATCAACGTTTTTCCACATCCACGAAGGTAGAAGAAGTAACAACTGAGCTGCAATATCATAAGCTACCGGGTAATGAACTGTACTGGGTGGTAGCACTCCTGTGCCCAGGATTTGTAAACTGCTTAATATCGTCAGTCATTGATTGACTTTCACAATGACTCCTCAAATGCATACCGCAAATCGATTTGGATGCATCTTTCTGGCCCTGTTATCTCTTTAAATAACTGATTTCTGAGTTTTCTTTTTCCTCAATTAATGTGAGATTTATTTGTATGTTTGTTTATATTTCTGGTCTAAATTCGTCTAATTAGTTTTAGTGTTTAATTGTCTTTATTTCTAAGCATGCTGTGTTTACCTGTAATTAGTTGTTACATTCAGCTTATGTAACTTGTAAGAGTCTTTAATAGTAATGAAAACAACTGTTGGTAAACCTATTAAAATAAATAATGGAGCGAAATTACTCTAAATACTATATTATATTTTAAGAAATAAGTAACAGTAACTGAATTATTCCAAGTGTATTACAAAATTTCAAAAGCTTACCAAAGCCGGGTGGCATCTTACCAACAAAAATACAAAAACTCACTTTATTTTTTATTGTATGTACATACCAATCAGGGCTATACCTATACCTCATACGCAATTCTCACACAATATCAACCAGATGTCAGCGCCCACTGCAGAATACGGTGACACGGTAAATTTTCATTGCAAATTCCGTCATCGTGCTTCATACACGACCCCTTTGCACAAACAATCGCGTTATAGTTGTCGAACTTAAACGAACCGAAATTTGCCTGTGCCTCCGGTGGCCTTTAGCCGACCTCGCAGCCTCTCTATCAGTCATGTAACAACTGATAGAGAGAGGTGAGTTTCAATTCGAAATCAAGCTGTATTGTAAACGGTGAAGAGCTCATGTGTTTCCAGCGAGAGTGCTGTAACGAACCGCGCCTTGTCAATTGGTGAGCTCGTTGCGAATACAGATTCAAATCATTTTCCAAATAAGGAATCTGAAAATTTTCGCATATAGGCTTCGTATACCAAATAAAAAAGGTATTTGTATTGAAGGCGCGTGGTTCAAGTACAACCTCCTTTATCGTTAGCGCCTCTCCGTTCATAAATATTTATTTTCTAATCGAAGAGCAAATTGAAACTAATTTAGTAATAACTTTTCTAAAGTACATATGTTTATAATTTAAATATTATAGCATACAAAAAATAACATAAGAATGAAATGTACATACCATGTATACCATTCTCTTATTTTATAGTTCGTAGCATTGCTCGTAGCATTACTCGTAGCAAATAAATAATAAAGTTTTGTTCTTTTTATATTCGTCTAAGATAATGACAATAAGGTTACTAGGTTAATAGGTCTAGACTTCAAATTCAACTTCTTAAGATTTGCACAGAAAGTCATAGCAAGAACAATGTAATGCAAGGCGCTGCTGTTTAGCGGCAAAACCCAAACGGGTTCTGTGCGGAAACATTATCATCTGCGTTCTACTAATATTCATTTATTTATTTATGGATCATCAACAGATGACCCGAGCCTCGGTTCATCATGATCATCAGGTTGTTTGAGTTAATAAATTAATTTAAAAAAAAAATATTTATTTATTTATATAATTTCTCCGTACCTGAATCGATTGAAAAGCAAATTATTACCTCACAACAGATTTGTAGTGTTAAATATTATTATTGGTGTAATGAAAGCGATCAATGCTTTACAAGGTCAACAAAAAATAAATTTATATTTTTTAATTTTTGATTAAAGTATTGGAAATTTTTACCATAAAATCATAAAAAACGGTTTAGGATGACAAAAGTTCGAGCCATATTTTCATACCAGTCAAACACCCTAACGATTGCAACATTATGTTTGTGTAACAAGCACAACAAGTCCAAGTTCGGTGTTTATTCAAACACCACGTTATCTCACCTTAAAAAATGTAAGTTAAAAAGTGTACATCATTCCTTGACGGGATATTTTGTTTTTATCAAACATAATTTTTTTGGTGTTCAACATACGAAGTACCTATTAACTACTTGCTCCAATACTTTTGCAACATGTTATGTTGTTATATTAATAGATTTTGTATTGGAATTAGTTGTGACTAAAAAATTAAACTGTAAAAAAGTTGATTGACAATTAAATTGTTCTATATATATATATATATATAATCATCGACCGTTTTCCCATTAACTTGGGGTCGGCCTTCCTTGTCCGTTTCCTCCACTGCGCACGGTTTTGTGCGGTGCTAGTGTCAAGTTGAGCGTCTTTTAGGTCTTTTTCGACCGTCGTCAGCCAGGTGGATGGTGGTCTTCCGCGTCCTCGCTTCGTCGTTGGCAAGTTCAGGGCAAGCTTTACCATGTGGTCTTCGGGGCGTCTCTGTACGTGCCCATACCATCGAAGGCGTTTTTCTTTAATTTTGTCAACTATAGGTGCGACTTTGAAGCTTCCTCGTATGTATTCGTTTCGGATTTTATCTAATAATGTGACGCCCGCTGACCAGCGTAACATGCGCATTTCTGTAGTGTGCAATTTGTTGAGGTGTTGTTTATTGGTCGCCCAACACTAGGACCCATACAATACTGCTGGTCTTATTGCTGTTTTGTACATTTTGCCTTTGACCTTTAGTGGCATTTTTTTATCGCACATTACGCTGTGAGCTGTCTCCATTTTAGCCAGCCCGTTGTTGTTCTATAGGCGACGTCGCTATCAATCTTGCCATCATTGCTTATAATTGACCCTAAGTATTTGAACTGGTTCACGGTTGGTATTTGTGTGGTTCCAATGGAAATCTTGATATTATTAGGGTCTGTGGTACCATCGAACAAGCAAGACATGTGCTCCGTCTTCTTCCTGCTTATCTTGAGACCATTGTTTTCAAGTGCCTCTATCCACGCTTTGAAGTTATGCTGGAGGTCTTTTATGTCTTCTGAGATAAGAGCAACATCGTCCGCGTATAGGATGTTCCAGGGAAGTGGTTTTTGACAGCCTTTTGTTAGGTGGTTCATGGTCGTATTAAACAGCAGTGGGCTAAGGGTGGAACCCTGATGCACTCCGACTTCAATCTTAAATCTTTCGCTTGTTCCAGCTGGGCACAGGACTTGTGAGGTTACGTCAGCGTACATGTCTTGAATAAGGGCGATGTAATACTCAGGAACAAATTGCTCTCTGAGTGCTTCCCATATAAGATCCCGCGGGACATGATCGAACGCCTTTTCCAAGTCAATGAATACCATATGCAAGTTTTTATTGTTAGACTTGGTTTTCTCCAGCATGATTCGGGTGGTTTGGATAGCATCTGACGTGCCCTTTTCAGCTACAAAGCCACATTGATTTGGAGTTAATGATTGTTGCGGAAACCCACAACACACACTATGCTATTGCTTAAAAATACACCTTAAAAATAGAAAAATTTCCACTTACAGTTTCATGCCACTCCCGCCGTCCTGAACGGGATCCATATGATCCGATGGGGCCCGAATCCGGCTCCGGGTCTTCTAGGGTTCCCTAAACACACCCAAACTACCCCAAAGTGCACTTTCCCACTGAAAATACCTGTTACTTCCGCAGCGGTGTGGCCGACATCCCGGCTAATTGTTTTCCCGAAACAATTTGTTTACGACGCACACTCACAAACACAATTTGCACAATCCACTTAAGTAGAATAATACGGCTCCAAATGCCCTTATTACTACACAAAACTATTTAATTATCAACACACGATAACTATCAACCAGCCATATTTGCTTTCCAGAGACAAGAGTATAAAAAAAGAACAACTAGTGATGGGGCCATTATGCGACCAAACAAAATTGAATCTCGATAATCGATTCGTCCATAATACAAATCAAAGTTTTATTTCCAATAAAAATAAATGCCTGTTTATTTGCAACATCCCGCCACCCAAAGCCAAAGGGTTTGTCAGACTACTAGGCCGTTCGACGGGGTCGGTACGGATTTTGCTGGACCGTTTCTGGTGAAAACCACAGCCTATCGTAACACTAGGGTCACGAAAGCATACCTGTGCGTTTTTGTCTGCCTGGCCACTAAGGCCGTCCACCTGGAAGTGGTTTCGGCTCTGTCTACGGAAGCCTTTGTCGCCACGCTGGATCGTTTTGTTTCGCGACGGGGTTTACCTTCTCTCATTCGGTCCGACAACGGTACCAACTACAGAGGCACTGCCAACTACTTAAAAGATGTGAACGATTTTCTGGATAAAAATTGTAATAGCATAAGTCAAGCTCTCGCACAGCGGGGAATCACATGGCGATTTAGTGTGCCAGCCTGTCCCCACTGGGGCGGGATATTTGAAGCCGCGGTAAAATCGGCAAAAACCCACTTGCGCCGGGTAGTCGGGGAAACTACCCTCACGTATGAGGAACTTACAACTGTGTTTTGTAAGGTTGAGGCGGTTCTCAACTCGCGTCTGCTTTGTCCACTCTCCTCTGACGCAAATGACATGGAAGTCCTGACCCCTGGTCATTTTTTGGTCGGAAGCGGTCGAAAGCGGTCGAAAGCGGTCGAAAGCGGTACGTCCCGCTTTCTAGCCTGAAATCTTAAACTAGTCAACCGGTAATCGAGCTAAGGTCGCGACCGCGCGATTTAGCACCGATCCATCAACCAACACTTGCGCCACACGCGGAGTCCCGTCCGCGCCCCAGATTAACTTTAAAATGCGACCTCGTCTCCAAAATAACGATGGCAAATTAGCCTCTTTTAATAAAACCAGATCCCCCTCCGAAGGGGGCGACGTCCGGTCTGTCCACTTTACACGCTGCTGCAATAAATGCAGATACTCCAGTGACCAACGACGCCACAAGTCCTGACTCATTTGTTGTATCATTTGAAAACGAGACATCCGGTGTCTGCGTTCATCCTTCCAGGGATACTCAGGCAGGGCAGTGAGTGGCTGACCGACCAAAAAATGACCAGGGGTCAGGACTTCCATGTCATTTGCGTCAGAGGAGAGTGGACAAAGCAGACGCGAGTTGAGAACCGCCTCAACCTTACAAAACACAGTTGTAAGTTCCTCATACGTGAGGGTAGTTTCCCCGACTACCCGGCGCAAGTGGGTTTTTGCCGATTTTACCGCGGCTTCAAATATCCCGCCCCAGTGGGGACAGGCTGGCACACTAAATCGCCATGTGATTCCCCGCTGTGCGAGAGCTTGACTTATGCTATTACAATTTTTATCCAGAAAATCGTTCACATCTTTTAAGTAGTTGGCAGTGCCTCTGTAGTTGGTACCGTTGTCGGACCGAATGAGAGAAGGTAAACCCCGTCGCGAAACAAAACGATCCAGCGTGGCGACAAAGGCTTCCGTAGACAGAGCCGAAACCACTTCCAGGTGGACGGCCTTAGTGGCCAGGCAGACAAAAACGCACAGGTATGCTTTCGTGACCCTAGTGTTACGATAGGCTGTGGTTTTCACCAGAAACGGTCCAGCAAAATCCGTACCGACCCCGTCGAACGGCCTAGTAGTCTGACAAACCCGGTCAGAAGGGAGATCCCCCATCTGTGGCTGCATAGTGGAGGCCTTCACCCGATAACAAGCCACACACTTAAATAACACGCTGCGAACCACTCTCCGAGAGGAAAAAATCCAGAACTCCCTCTGTAATATCGCCAGTAACGCATTACACCCCGCGTGAGCGTTTTTCAGGTGTCTATCCGAGACCACCAGTTCTACCAAAGGTCCTCCTTTGGGGAGTAGCAGAGGATGACGGCTACCGAAGGGCAGGTCGGCATTTTTGAGGCGACCTCCAACGCGTAACAGTCCATCCGCATCCAGAAATGGGTTGAGCCGAGAGATCGCTCCCTTGAGCTTTGCGCGACCGACGCGCAAAATCTTCAGTTCGTCCTCGAACCGGTCAGCTTGAACCAGCCGTATCAGGGCCAACAGTGAACTCCTGCGTTCCTCAGCACCCGCCACGGGTGATAACTGCCTCTTGTCTGGATGGCGGCAGTTATGTAGAAATCTCCGGATCCAGCAAGTTACTCCTAGCAATTTGTCCAGTTTGCTGTATCGAGCCGTCAACCAATTCGGATCTGGCCTTGACTCGTTTGTTGTCACCAAAACTTTTACTCCAGGGAGCATCCCTAGAGAGCCATCGATCATGGTGACCGGCCATGATGACTCACCCTCCTTTAACCACTCTGGACCCCACCAGAGGGCATGCTGCACCAATTCCGGCGCGGTGCAGCCCCGAGAGGCACAATCGGCAGGATTCCAGGGGCCGGGAACGTGCCTCCAACAAATTTCGATGCCCGAGTTCTGTACCTGAGATACCCGATTGGCCACAAACGTTTCCAATACGTGGGGTGCCCCGCGTAGCCATGCCAGAGCTACCTGACTGTCAGACCAGGCGTAGACATTCCGGATGTCCACCGTAGACGTCAGTTCCTTGTGCACGTGGCACAACAGTTTGGCCAATAGATGCGCCCCGCAAAGCTCCAGCTTCGGGATTGTCAGCCTAGTTTTGAGGGGAGCCACCTTGCTTTTAGCCAGAAGCAAGGAGACGGCGACTCGACCCTTCGAGTCCACCGTTCGCAGATACACCACTGCGGCATACCCTCGTTCTGACGCATCGCAGAAGCCATGTAGGCTTGCCCTGTATTTGCCCCGCGGCAAGATCCGCCGCGGCAACGCCACCTGATTAATCGCCTCGATCGTAGAGATCAGAGCGAGCCAAGTGTCGAGTGAGAGCCCTACCAGCGGCTCATCCCACGAGACTCCGAGTGTCCACAGTGTTTGCAATAAGCACTTCGCCATAAAAATGCACGGGCTGATCCATCCATTTGGATCAAACATCCGAGCGATGGTGGAAAGGACCGTCCTTTTCGACCAAACTCTTGTAGTTTCCAGTTCTACCCGGAATGTGAAAATATCGTGAACCGGCTGATATTTAATTCCCAAAACGGCGATAGAGTTCGGGTCTCCTGCGTCCTCGAATAGCTGAGGATTCTGTTGGTGATCTTCCGGAATCCCAACCAGAAGCTGTGGCTCGTTGGATAACCATTTTCTCAACTCATAACCACCAGCCGTGAGGAGTCCGATCAGCTCATTCCTGATGATGAGCGCCTCCTCCAGAGAGGCTGCCCCTGTGCAGATATCATCTACGAACACGTCACGTGTCAGTACAGCGGCTGCCCGGGGAAAGCGAGCCCGTTCCTGCTCCGCCAGTTCCAGCAGTGACCGGATGGCAATGAAGGGACTCGACTTCAGGCCGTACGTGTTGGTGTTGAGCTCGTAGACGGTGATGGGATCCTCCGAATGTTCCCTCCAGAGTATTAACTGAAACCTCCTGTCCGCAGGATGTATTACTGTTTGGCGGAACATCATCCGGATGTCCGCACCGATCACCACCTGGTGTCTTCGGAAATTTAAAATGATGTCGACAATGTCCCGATGTAACTTCGGACCAGAATGGAGACATTGGTTCAATGAAACTCCAGTCGACGACGGTGCCGATCCGTCAAAAACAGTCCGTAGTTTTCCAGATGATGCCTTCAACACCGCGTGATGAGGCAAGAAAAAATGATCTGTCGTTGTCCAGTCGACAGTCGCCCGCGACATATGCCCCAAGGCCTCGTATTCTCGCATGAACTCGATATACTTTTCCCGAAGTACCGGATCGCGAGACATACGACGCTCCATGGACAAGAGTCGTTTCTTTGCCAACGCCCTGGATTTTCCCAAGAGAGGGGGACAGTCGATAAAGGGCAGTCGAGTTTTGATCCTACCCGACGCCATCCGGCGTGTGTGATCCTTATAAAAGGTTTCGCACTCCACATGCTCCGGATCCAGACGGGAGACCATGGGAGGCTCTTCCAGTTCCCAGAATTTTTGCATCGTCCTAGCGATGGAGGTAGTAGCGACGACAGGTGAGACATCCCGCGTCTCCTGGTCGAAAACCGGTCCCATTAAAACGTGTCCAAAGATGGTAGGTATAGCTACCAACGAAGAGCGGCCCAGAATCCGCTGAGGCCCTAAAAGGATCCAGCCCAGTATATCCGCTCCCAATATGAGGTCCACCGGAGCCGGCTCCTCGAAATGAGGGTCTGCCAGCATGAGACCTGATGTGTCAGGCATTGCGTCCCGCGGAATGTCTGTCGGTGGATGCCAACCCAGCAGATTGTCGAGTACGATCGCGGCCGCCGCAATCCGTATCGAAGCGGAATGCACAGGAGAGAAGGAAATGTGGGTCTGACCGGACAGACCCCCCACTTCTGTATCTCCGACTCCCCGAATCGGAACTGAGGGAGGCGCGCACTCCAGACGTAGGCGCCTCGCTACCCTCGTAGTAATTAAGCAGCCCTGTGCCCCAGTGTCTAGGAGGGCTCGTATCCGGACGAAGTCCCCCCTAGGTCCCCAAACGCGTACCTGCGCGATGGGCAAAAGAACCGTCCTCGGTTCCGACGTAGCCCGACCACAGGCTAGTCACGCGTCAGAGCCAGCAGCCGACCCTGTCGAACCGTGATGACTCGGCCAGTAAGTCGGACGCGTGCAGGCCACCATCCGGGGTGGTGCGTATCCAGCTGCCCTACCATACCGGTGATAGGGTGGGTGGTATTCCAACCTCGGGTACTCGTGCTGTACCGGTGAGAACTGTTGACGGTTCTCACGTCGTTGTTGTTCCGGTAACGGCGGCGGAGGATACGCGTACGAGTATCCGGGTGTTGGGTCCGGAGGTGGGGCTCCCTGTACCCAGTGGCCCTTAGAGGCACCAACTCCTGGTGTTGGTCGCGCCGGGTGCCGGGTTGTAGCCAGAACCTGGCTCCGTTCCGGCGGTCCCCAACTCACCTGAGCCGGGGTGTACGAGGGGTTGTAGTGTGGCGGCCGTGGCGGACTCCGTCTTTCCGGAGGCGGAGTTGACCCCGGCCCCAAACCGCCACCCGTGGGAGATCCCCTCTCCCGAACCGGTGCTGAGCCCTCAGCACTACGGGTGCACAGTAAGCGATGGTGCGGTCCGTCGCACACATCGCAAGGCCTCGCCTGGGAACACTCATTGTACCTATGTCCTCCCAGGCAGGCATAACACAATCCTCGTGTCCGAACGAGGTATCGGCGCTCTTTTGTGGGCAGCCCGAGAATTACTGGACATAGCCGTTCCAAGTGCTGCTGTCCGCAAACCCGGCATCCAGAACCGGGGTTGATGGCGGCCGCAGCCACCAGCCTGCCGCGACCCTTCCCTGGGTTGCGTGGCGGCTGGACGCCGTAGACTCCGGAAGTGCGGGCCGGCGCACTTGTCGGAGCCTCCTGGGAGGCTAGCTGGTTTTCCAGCAGGCCAGCCTCCTCTTCCAGGAACTCCAGAAGTTCCCCTATGGTGGGCAGAACGCTGCCGAGATCCTTGTGGACCAGTCGATTCCGCTCGAACTTGTCCCTCATCTCCTGCGACAACTTGGCCAGAACGATGTGCAGAAGAAGGAAGGACCACTGGTCGACGGGCAGTCCGAGCGTCCTTAACCCGTTTAAGGACACGGTGAGCGGGGTGATCAGCTGCGCCCTCAGCTGAGCCCTATGGTTGACCCTCGGCAATCCCAGCAGATGGGTCACGTGCGCGTCCGCCTGAAGACGCGGCTTTTCGTACCGCTTCTCCAGCAGCTGCATGGCGGTGTCGTAGCTCGCATCCTGCAGCTCCAGATGCTGTACGAGCTGTCTGGGTTCTCCGTCTAGGAAGGAACGGAGATATGCCAGCTTTTCGGCCTTGGTGAAATCCTTCCGAGTATCCACCAAGGCCAAAAACATGTTCCGGAATCCAGCCCAGTCCCGCATACATCCGGTGAAATGCGGGACCTCCAGGGCACCCAATCTTCCCATGGCGCTGGGTCCAGGGGTGTGGAGCGAAGCGGGGCGCGCAACAGGCTTCCCCTCCCGCAGTCGCTCGATGTCCTTCACCCGCTGAAGGACCTCGTCGTAAATGTCTTGGATGTGCTCCAGATCCTTGACATATTGGGCGTGGAGGGCCAGCTCCTTCTCCCCGACCGGGTCGGTTGACAATAGAGCGGTTACCGACCGCTCGGCCAACAAGAAACGAGCCTGCATTTCCCTCGAACGCGTCTCCAAGGCGTCCTCCCGGTTAGGCCGATCTACTAATGCAAGCAGCGAGGTGAACCACCGGAGCTGCTGAGCCAACTCCTGCCGTGACGCTGTCATTATAAATAATTTAAACTAAATAAACCTAAACACAAAATTAAAACGAGTCAACGAAAACACGGAATCGATTATCCCGAATCGACTCGATGCTTTCAATTGAACGAAATTAAATAACAATTAACGTTCCGAGAAATGTCCCAGCCCAAATGAATGAACGAACGAAAACAACGGTACTACCAACCTTACAATTCAACCGCACCTGTCCCGGAAGTGCGATTTTACACGAAATGAGCTTAACCTATTACGAACTAAAAAAAAATACACAAAATTACACCGATTAACCTAGAGGTCCGGTATAAACCACGCTCTGCTACCAAAATGTTGCGGAAACCCACAACACACACTATGCTATTGCTTAAAAATACACCTTAAAAATAGAAAAATTTCCACTTACAGTTTCATGCCACTCCCGCCGTCCTGAACGGGATCCATATGATCCGATGGGGCCCGAATCCGGCTCCGGGTCTTCTAGGGTTCCCTAAACACACCCAAACTACCCCAAAGTGCACTTTCCCACTGAAAATACCTGTTACTTCCGCAGCGGTGTGGCCGACATCCCGGCTAATTGTTTTCCCGAAACAATTCGTTTACGACGCACACTCACAAACACAATTTGCACAATCCACTTAAGTAGAATAATACGGCTCCAAATGCCCTTATTACTACACAAAACTATTTAATTATCAACACACGATAACTATCAACCAGCCATATTTGCTTTCCAGAGACAAGAGTATAAAAAAAGAACAACTAGTGATGGGGCCATTATGCCACCAAACAAAATTGAATCTCGATAATCGATTCGTCCATAATACAAATCAAAGTTTTATTTCCAATAAAAATAAATGCCTGTTTATTTGCAACAATGATATTATTTGATTTAATGGGTTGTTCAAGATTCTCTCCCATATTTTAAGAGTGTGTGACATTAATTTAATAGCTCTGTAGTTGCTACATTCCCTCACATCCCCTTTTCCTTTGTAGAATGGTATCAGGAAACTGTTACGCCACGAGTCTGGTATTGGATGACCTTGAATTAGCTTGTTGTACAGGTCAAAAAGCCATACAGCTCCAGGTTTGCCTAATTGTTTCCAGACTTCTGCTGGTATTTCATCTGGACCTGGAGATTTGTTATTTTTCATTTGCTTTATGGTTTTTGTAACTTCATCTGGCGTCACTACAGGAATTGGTCCGTAAACTATGTGAGGTCTTGTGTAGTTTTGGATTCTCGGGTGAGATATGTTTAGAAGGTGTTTGTAAAATTCTGTCCATCTGTTCTTTATTTCTTTATCTTGCGTTAAAAGTTTGTTGTTATTGTCACAAATATATTTTACTGTTGTTATGTCTTTAGTTTTATTGTTTCGCGCTTTCGCTATTTTATATATGTCTACTTCTGTGTCTGCTGCTTCCAAGTTTTCGTAAAATTGAGAGTTTGATTTTGCCATCGATATTGCCACCTGCTTTTTTGAATGTTACTTCATTTCTTTGTATTTTGCAAAATCTGCTTCATCTTTTGTGGTCTGCCATAGTTTAAAGGCTTCCTTTTTTGCCGCTACAGCGTCTTTTACTTCAGGTTGCCACCACTGAGTTTCCCTGAAGGGGCCCTTTTTACTTTTTGTTCTACCAAGGTGCTTCTCTGCTGTTTTTATACAGGCATTTTCAAAGTCGTTCCACATATTGTTTGCTGTTAAGTAATGTTCTATAAGGTCCTGCACGAAAAGGTCACCAACTGGTTCTTTTAAAGATTTCCATTTTATTTTTGGTGTTTGCTTCCTGTTGACCTTTACAGGTTTAGGCAGCTTGTATATCGTGACCAGGATTCTATGTTGCGTTGTCAGTGGCTCCCCGGGTATTACTTTGCAGTCTTTGTAGTTTCCTAGATGTTTTCGTCTTGCCAGTGTGTAGTCGATTTGAGTGGTATTTCCTCCACTTTGATATGTTATTAAGTGGGATTCTTTCTTTTTAAAGAAAGTGTTTAGTATGGCTAGATCGCAACTAGATGCAAATTGTAGAATGGTTTCTCCGTCACTGTTGCGGGAGCCATATCCAAAGCCACCATGCCATTTCTCCACATTTGTGTTTTGCTCACCAACGTGGCCGTTCAGGTCTCCGCCCAGGTGAAGCATTTCATTGGACGGGATACTCTGTGTCAGTTTGTAGAGATCATCCCAGAAAGCCTCCTTCTCACAATCCAGTGTGCCTGCCTGCGGTGCATAAGCTGATATTATGTTAAAACAAGGTTGATTTTCCAAAGCTATTGTTACAGAAATAAGTCGGTCACTTGTTCTCTCAATGTTGACGAGCCTTTGTGTTAGTTGTTCTGATAGTATAATGCCGACACCGTTTCTGCCGGTGGTTGTTCCATGGTATATAAGTTTGAACCCATTGCCGATCTGTCTTGATTTTGACCCCTTCCACTTGGTCTCTTGCACGCAGCATGCATCTATTCGACGTCTTTTCAGAACGTCACTAAGTTCGGCACTTCTGCCCGTCATGGAACCTACGTTCCAGGTAGCCATTCGCAGTGATGTGCATGTGTTGCTTCGACCGTCGCTTGAGGGGTACGCCCTAATATTCTTCGCATTTCGATTCGTGTCGCCTCGACCGTCGCTTAAGGGGGACGCCCTAACAGTTATACTCGCTCTTTTTTGGTGTACTTTCATTTTTGGACAAGGAATAAGAAGTGGCTATGTTGTTTTCCGGCCGGTTGCCACCTGACGCCAAGACAGTAATCCTCGCTTAGGACTGTGAGCGCTGCCGTTGGACCCCTTGGGTCTCTTTCGCCACCATCTTTATTGTACCACCCTGCCAAGCAGTGCAACTCCACCACGACCTTAGACCCCAATATGTAGAGCTAGCTCATGCTGGGCGTGTGTTTGCCTCATCCGCTTATTCCGCCGTACCAATGGATGCCATTTCCGCCTTCATAGCCGTTGAGGTCTTCACCCGTAACCCTGGGCAAGGGTTTTGCGTTATACTCCGCAAGACTGGGTCCCTGACCGAACTTAGCCACCTTTCGCTCTGGCCTACTAGAGTGAGAGGTGTTACCACCCCCGTGGCGTGGACGCGTCAGACAGGAATTACCCCAGTGGAACATAGAGAATGGAACTCTATTTTCCCTGGGGCCGGGTTAATGGTCTCGTATAATACCCGAGACCAAAGGCAATAAATTGTTCTATATATCACATTAAATAATTACAAAATATGGTATTTATAAAATTTATATTTAAATTTATAAACTAAATGTATCAACAATAATAATAATAATAATAATAATAATAGCCCCCTAAAATCCAACCACACGTCCTGATCGAACATCTGATCACATGGGGGGCGGACACACGATGAAAACTTACTGGCGTGGCTAACGTGGCAAGGGTAACCCAGTTAATATGGAGACTAGATTGAGAAAGAAACTGAGAGGGCCGCTTCCCGAGGGCAATCGTCGGGGCACACCTGGAGCTGACGCTGGGTGTTCCAGCATACGAACCGTCAGTGGTGAGGAGTTGAGCAGGCGGGCTCCCACCGGGGGTTCACAACCCGAATATACTACAGCCGACATATCACACTCACACACAACTAGTAGAGACAATAGTCCATGTGAACCTTACAGCCCAAGTACCGCATCATATAATCCCACGGTACAATCTTCACCGACATCGTCGGACTGTAGAGGAACACCAACACCAGTCTTGAATGTTGCGCGAGAGGCAAATGCCTTTTTACTCGCGTCCACCAAGGCCGGTAAGCCCAGAGTGCGTATGAAATGAAGTAATGATGTAAACTTATTTATCATGCGCACTTACTACCACATCACTAAATTAGAAACAGACATGACAATATACAGAAAAAGACTGCATGAACAGTTTTCCCTTAAATACCCAGAGGTAAAGGTGTCAGAACAAAGAATTTCAGACCAAAAGAGAGCAATAGAAAGAAATAAGCTTTTACCTCAAGATGTGTTAATTAGTTTAAAAGAAGAAATCCGAATACAAATACAAGAAGAACAGAGAAATAGAAATAGCGAACACATTACAGAAGCGCTAAACCATCCACAATCACAACAATTAACAACATCACCAATACTGCCATCTAGTCTTACTTACTTAAATAGTCAACATACACACACCTCACACACATCCACACAAACAGAAGATGACTAATAGAAAATGAAGTTGAAACCTTAGTCAATATGCCTCCTTCAAAGGAAGCAGACATTGTAACACAAGAAATTGTAGATAAATTCCGTAATAATATAACCCTATACTCAGGCATGGATCCCACGGCCCGACCTAAATTACCAAGGCTTAGATATAGTCCTAAACTTTTCCAACTTGTTCATCTATTTAATGAAAACATACTAAAAAGTTATATCTTTACCAATACAAAACTAACAGATGTACATACATTAATTTATTGTACTGCACTAACTATTACAGAAGAATTAAACTACAAGGTCACACAAATAGCAGGAAGCACACGCAGGAAAGTTGAAAACAAACCGGCATGGCAGCACAGATTAGAAAGAGATATAGAAATATTAAGAGCAGATATAGGAAAAATCACTCAGTATATCAATAACAATAGAAACAGGAAAATAGTTGAAAGAGTAGATTTCTTACTGAGAACTATAACCATACACACTAAACACGAGAAAAACAATAAAAATGCGGCGGAAGTATTGGACACACTAAAACAGAAATTATCACTTAAAGCTCACAGACTAAAAAGATATAAGAAAGCACAAGATCGAAAGAATCAAAATAGGATGTTTGTCACAAATGAAAAACAATTTTATAGAAATTTAATGAAACCACAGACCGCTACTCAGGAAAATATTGTAGAAACACCAACAGAAGAACAGTTAGAAGAATATTGGTCAGGTATATGGGAAGAACAGGTACCTCATAATATTCTAGCTGATTGGATAGCAGCAGAAGAACTAAGATGCAATTATATCGAAAGTATGGAATACACTGAAATATTAGAAGAAGATATTAAATATGTTACATCTAGGTTACACAATTGGAAATCTCCGGGCATAGATAAAATTCATAACTTTTGGTATAAAAAACTGACTTGCATTCATAATTCATTGGCTGAAAATATTTCAGAAATCATATCAGGACAACAAATTATTCCAGAATTCATCGCTACTGGAATTACATATATGCTTCCCAAAAATAGTCACTCCATACAACCATCTCAATATCGACCAATAACATGCTTACCAACTATATATAAAATAATTACATCTGTTATAACACGAAAAACTAATTTACATGTAGAAAACAACAAAATACTAGCTGAAGAACAGAAAGGCTGTAGGCGAGGGCATATGGGATGCAGGGAGCAACTCATCATAGACTCAACTCTTATGAAACATGCCACATCTAAACACAGAAACTTACACTGCACCTACATAGACTATAAAAAAGCTTTTGACAGTATTCCACATTCCTGGTTGATACAAATATTAGAAATTTACAAAATACATCCTACAATAATAAACTTCCTAAAAAATATTATGCCTTACTGGAAAACTACACTACATTTAAATAGTTCAAATAACAACATAACGACTAGACAAATTGCTATTAGAAAAGGAATCTACCAGGGCGACTCACTGAGTCCTCTATGGTTTTGCCTCGCTCTGAACCCCCTTTCTTACAGACTACACAGTGACCGAGCCGGATATCGCTTTAAACATGACAACGTCGAAACAATAATATCACATCTCATATATATGGATGACATTAAATTATATGCTAAAAATGAAAAAGAAATGAAAGCACTTTTTAAAACTACCACAGAATTTAGTAAAGATATTAATATGCATTTTGGATTAGACAAGTGTAAAACTGTTCATATAATTAAAGGCAAAATCCGACCCGGTGACTATTTAATTAATAACACTGACACTATAACAGCTATGGAACCAACCGACTTATACAAGTATTTAGGATTCCAACAACTAAAAGGATTAGATCACACAACAATAAAAGAAGCACTGACTGCCGAGTACAAAAGGAGAGTCAATGCTGTTTGCAAATCCCATCTTTTAGGAAAACACTTAATTAAAGCTATAAATACCTACGCTATTTCTATTTTAACCTACTCATTTGGAGTTATAAAATGGACTAACACCGACATAACACAAATTGAACGATCCACACGCACTGCACTCACCAAACATAACAATCATCACCCTAAATCTGCAATAGAAAGACTTACAATCAGAAGACAGGATGGAGGTAGAGGTCTAATAGACATTCGTCATTTGTGGAAAAAACAGATTTACAGCTTAACTACATTCTTGCGCACCAAATCCCAAACAAGCAACATGCATCAAGCTATAGTCCAAAACGATAATGGATATACCCCCCTCAACCTGAACGAACTGTCTCATATAGAAGATCCAAGAAATATAGATCCTCAGATTAAGAAAATAGAAGACTGGAAGAAAAAAGTAATGCACGGAAGACACCCTCATGACCTACACCAACCTCACATAGACACAAACGCTTCAAACATGTGGCTCAAAACCGGCAGTTTGTTCCCCGAAACGGAAGGTTTTATAATAGCAATACAAGATCAAGTAATTAGTACTAAAAACTACAGAAAGCATATAATTAAAGACCCTACAGTAACAAACGACAAATGTCGTAGATGCCACACCCAACCTGAAACCATTCAACACATAACGGGTGCATGCTCAAGTCTTACACAAACAGATTATACACACAGACATAACCAACTAGCAAATATCATACACCAAAAATTAGCACACAAACACAAACTCATACAAGACACAAATATTCCCTATTATAAATACTCACCCCAAACTGTCATAGAAAACACCTCTTACAAACTATATTACGATCGCGGTATACTCACTGATAGAACCATACACTTCAATAGACCGGACATAACACTGCAAGACAAAACAAACAAAACCACTTACCTGATAGATATCGCAGTCCCCAACACCCATAATATCCAAAAGACAATAACAGAAAAGATAAGTAAATACGCAGACCTAAGAGAAGAAATTATTCGAATCTGGAAACAAGAAAAAGTGTATATCGTCCCCATTGTCATCTCTACCACCGGCGTAGTACCAAATAATATCAAAAAAAACCTGAAAATAATAGACCTGAAAGAGAATACAGTAAATATATTACAGAAAGCTGCTATCCTTAATACCTGCCGAATTGTGAGGAAGTTCATGCAACTGGAAGATTTTGAATTTACCCCACACCATATACAAACAACACACCACACCCTGTAATTACTTGGTTTGTACCCGTAATTATAGAGAAAACCGGCTTCTAGCTGAGAAAAAAAAACTCACATAATAATAATAAAACAAAAATAAATAAAAACAACCACTGCTCAATCAAATAACTCTCCCCGCGCCATTACAGGTGCAAAGGTGCCCAACACACTTGCCGCGTTTCCGCGTTGTACAGCGATAGACAACCTTTGCATCAGGAATGACTCGGAGCGAGGGTCAAGACCCCTCTCTCATAGACGGCGCCCCACTTCCCTGAAAAACAGTTTAGCTTCTGAACCCCAACAACCAGTTGTTTCTACCGCAAGAGGTACAAACAAATAGATTGTGAGTACCGAATAATTCTGGTGCTTAATAATCGTTACTCGAACAGTTATACAATAATAACAAAATACACGTTTGATGTTGTTCTGTAGTCAATTCAAAAAATCAAATAAATCATCTGATTTGATTCATTTTTCATAAAGAAATTAAGTATCAAAATTTACATAAAATATATACCTATATATATAAAATATAAGCAAAGAGTATTAATTCAACATGACAAAGTCTCATCTAAGAGTCAAATGATGCAGCATACGGCAGTCGATGAACCGGAATGCACACATCTATCGACAACCCCACAGAACTTCCATAACGCATGCACCGTACGCGGGAATAGTCGGGAGTAGATAATATAGCGTATTGATCGACTCATCGATGCGACAACAATTTGCCGGTCCGCTCGCCTCGACTGTCGCTATGCAAATGCCCTCAATAGTGATGATCAGTGGTCGGAGTAGGTATATTGATTTTAGATACTTGCGTCATGATATCATAACATGGACATGCATTTCTTCCGGAATGTACCGGAGTTTCCAAAAATTTGGTAAATAGAGTAATAAAATAAAAAACCATATGTAAGCAAACAAAATTGTTTATTGTTAATACAAATAATCATTATTACAGTTTTATTAAAAATAATTATTTTTAATCCTCATCGGTTACAAGTTCTACATTTTGATTTTCTGTCTCTATACAATTAAAATAAATAACTATAATTTTTTCAATATTTTCTAATTTTAAGCTATTTCTTTTAACATCTAAGATCCATTTGTAAGTGGAAAATGATCGTTCAACATCTGTAGATGTCAATGGAGCGAATTTGAAATAAAGTTTCTGATTATTTTTACTACAACAAGGTTTTTACACACCAGTCATTTTTTACTATTAAATTCTGGTCATCTACGCCACTAGCAGCATAGCGTTGAGAGTATTGATACATTTTTAACTAGTTTCATGTAATAATTTCGATGTTTCGGTATTTTTATCATAATAATCCGGAAACTCGGAGGAGTATCCATATTAACATATACGTTTGATGTCAGTGACCTTAATTCAATATACCTACTCCGACCACTGGTGATGATCGCACTCCGAAACATCGATAATGCGATGTTCAAACCGAATAATGAATATTAAAATTGAATTTAAAATGATTAATTTTGTATTTATATATAATACTCGCTCGCACTATAAGAAATATATTTTTAAAGAGTAAGTTTTATTTTTTTTGACAAATCATCTAAATAAATGAAGTAATACCTACTCGTATGTTTGCTTTTCCACTCTTCTAACATAACATATACAAAGTCGCTGACTTTATCTTTTCATATCCAATAACCAAAGTAAATTCTTTGCTATTGCAACGCCAAGTTTACGTAAGTACGAAAGTCGTAAAGTTGAACAATCGATTATAAGCATCGATGATTCGATGATCGAAGCGAGGCCGGGCGGGCGGCGCGGCGGGGCTGGGGGCGCTGCATGCCGGATGTTCCGCTGTCGTCGCAGGAAATTGAGAGCGCTGCATAAATTCTGATCCTACAAACCAAATTTGATTCGACCTAATCCGGATATTGATACGAAACAAACACCGCTGACATATTTTAATGATTTACTTGCGGATACAAGGTGATCCCATTTCCGTACGCAAAACCCCTTAGTCAGCACATGACTGTACGCAAATAGGTTTTGAGTAATTCTTACGTGGGCCTCTTGGAGTAGCACGAGTGCCAATGGGGAGAAATATTGTAGGGAAAATTGAATACGTGCTAGCATCAACAGAATTTCACAGTCATTTTACGATTCGTTGGCTCACAGAAGTTTTCTTTTTTTAACACACAAACGCACACATCTTTTCAGAGCGTTCTTTAAATACAATTCAGTTATGGAGTAAACAAACGCGTGTTTACTAACGCAGCCACAGTCAAAGCGGAGAACACGAAGCAATTTCTCACTACTCCACACAGAAAGTTGGATTTGATAAGAAATTCTAATATGAAAATTGCTCGTCGGTTCGGCCCACCTGTTCCTGTGATTAAAGTGCGTTCCCCGCAAGCACTTGGAGGTACGGAGCGGAGACACCGCCGAATGTAAATGTTGGCACAAGCCAACCTTTCGCGGCGCACCCAAAGAAAATTTTTCACATTACCGCACTTAGTTGGTACATCATTTGCATCTCTCAAAACATTTAACGCTCAAAGAAAACTAAACATGATTACCTTCAGTCAATAGAAAGGTACTAATATTTATTCCAGCCAGAAAGTTGCTTGTACAGTGAAATGGTGAGTAAAAGAAGTCGGTAGAAATATCTTCCAGCATTCCGCCGCTTTGGTCCTGAGTTAGCCGGTTTCCTGGGAAAAATCGACACTTCGCGAAACGTCTTACGGAGCCGAGTGATTCTGTCGTCGGTGAATAGAACTAGGTACGGGTAAGGGTACATTAAATTCAATAACACGAGTTAGGGAGTTCGACGCTCGCTCCGACCGTCCTCAAAATAAGTAAAGAAGAAAACTTTTCAAAACTCCGTACGACTTGTACTGTTGTGTGTGAGAAAATTTTCGCAGGGAAAACTATTACAAACATGTATTCTCGATCTATTGGTATCTAATATTTATTCACATTGGTACGTTTCATTATAAACATAATAAAACTTTTTATTAGAAAGGAAATGTACTACGAGTATATTTAAAATAATAATTAACGGGGTTCTTACCATGTCTTTACCTGTGGAGGGTTGTAATTAGCTTTAAGATTTTATATAGTTTAATACGTTCCCTAAAATATGGTTGAGCGAAGCGATGGCTGATTCATGTCATACTCGTGAACGGCTGCCGCCTGTGGATGCTGGTCTGCTCTTTCATACTTATCTTGTTTTTAGTATTATTCACTATACTTTGACTTCGTTTTTATAAAAAAAATATGACTTTTACTAGAGTACTGTAGTGGTACTGTATGGCATTGTGGAAATTAAAACTTTTACCTGATGTAAATTTGTTAACTTAGATTTTATGTTTTGTTTTTTTTACAAGTTGTGATTGTCTTTTAGCTATGCTATGATATGGCATTTTCCAATATATTAACACTAAGGGAGAAAAGAAACGTCGTGCTGAGTTTCTTGCCGGTTCTTCTCAGTACAAGTTTTCCCAACCTGTGTAGACTTACGAACCGATGGCATATTTGACATTCACAAGAGCTACTTGTATCCTAAACTGAATTAATGATTTTGAAATTTGAATTTTGAATATTTCTTGTTTATATAAGTTGTAAACCTTCCTTTAAAAAAAATATAATATTTTTTTCGATATTTTGGCGCAGTTGCATGCGCCATGATCACGGATGTACTGAGGTTATCGCAGGAGGATGTTTATGAGCAGACAAAACGATCAACCCTCTTCCTTAGTCGTTTTTTTGCGTTCGACTCCCGTACCACTGGTTTCTAAGTCACTATTCACTCGAAATCGCTCACGACACACTACACTGACAGTATCAGAACGTGAAACAGCTCTTTTGTTATTTTTGCGGTTTTTAATTAGACTAATCACTGGATTGCAGCCAAGTGACAATTTAAACCCTGTTCGAGATCGAACACTAAGATTTAATCTTTGGACTTAATGAGCATAATTCCTTTGCCCATCGGTGAAAATGGTATTATAAGAAAATGTCAATGTCATTGTCAAAGTCTAATCATTAATTCACTGGAGTAATCTGACGTTTACGGTGTTCCCAGTTTCTGATGAACAGAAAATAGTGTTGTGACAAGAAGATTGACATCAATTACTCACTCATTCATTCTCATTACAGTAAATAAAATGAGTACTTAATGTGATTTGATTCAGGATCAAATCACATTACTCATTTTATTTACTTTATTATGAAATCTCCTAGACCAGTTTTGTTTAATCGATATAAAAATATTAGCATTGGTACATTTAAAGGCCAATAAATGATAACTTTGAAATGGCGAATTAAATACTCGAATTATATAAAATTAAACAAAAATGCAATGGATATATTTTTATTCGTCATCGTCAGACATAGAGATGAGTCGTTCATGAATGAATCCTTCAATTGGACTAGTCCACTTAGCAAGTATATCATTTAGTTCACACTTTACTGAAGGAGAGTAAAGCGAACAGATAGATTACGAACAGCGCGTTCGGAAACGAGGCAGTTGCACCGGTCGGAGTCGGAGTCTGCCCGCACTCAATTTGACGTCTTACGGTATGAAACATTATTATTTTAATGACTTATTTTTACTTGATTATTAGTTGACGGCGTAATTTGTTTACGTTTTGAAATTTGATTTTGTTGTCTATTATTCTAGTCTACGTCAAAATAGGTATGAGCGCGATCCGTGCTGCATGCGATAATAACATTGTTTAGTTTTAATAATTGTACTGTTTGACGATGCTTTTAAAAGTAATTGTAAATAGTTGATGTTTTAGTTGTCGTAAAAGTAACCCATGTGAAAATTCACTCGGAGACAGAGAAAGTGCTATGTGAGAAAGTGATAAAAAATGGTTTTAGAACGGGTCAGATTGATTTTACATTTTGGAACAGGATCGAATGATTGTTGACGTAAAATGGTACTATATTGTTGAGGTTATCTCCATTTCAACGTTATTAATTTATAGTATTCTGTTTTGTCTTAATTGTTAAGCAGTAAATGGTACTCCTACACAGTGGTTAAATCTGTATTTTTCTTTCAAAAAGATGGATGATGTAAAAATAATACAACAATTAAAATATTTCCAAAATTTTCGAATAATAACAGCTCCCAAAGCAAAACAAACACTGACAACTAAACTGTTAGGTGAAATTTCTCGGTACAAAAAGACATTCATATACCTACCTATATTATAATTAAATAAGTACCTTTTTATAATATACGTTCCTACTGACTTTTTGTGAGTGATCTGAATGACAATGAACGAAACTCATCATCTAGCATAAATCACAATAAATGTGGCAACATAATTTTACAATGTGACATTAGCATCTGTCAGTTTACTCCAGTGAATTAATTATTAGACTATAATAGTCTATTCGGTTGTCACGTCGGTATCGCTCGCTATAAGATCTTCGGATTCGGATAAAAATTAGGTGGGCCCCCTACTTTGTTTTGAGTAATACATATATAAATATTAGTCGCATTATATATAAAACTTACTAGGTATGTTGTTTACATAATTCCGTGTGCGTCTCAAAGCACACGACACATGTGTTCAGCTAGTAAAGTGTCCCGGGACGTGTTCCCCCGCTAACCCGGTACAATGGCAAAGTTTCAGCTGACTTCACGCCGACTACTGTCAACGTGTTGGGGTTCGCTGCATTCCTGTTTATATGTAAACTTGGTAAACTACTTCCGTGGCAGTAATATATTTTATAATAGGTACTTTTCACGGGTGCGCATTCTTTCACAGATCTTTTTAATTCCTATTATCGGTAGTCCAAAAATTTATATGAAAACTAGGCGCTACTTCTGTCATCTTAGTAATATTCATTTGTCTATCTTGCAAGCGATGTCAGTGTCACTGTAAAGTAACTCTTTTAAAGTACACACGCCTGCACATCAACTTAACAAATTCAACAAAGAGAAGTGTAGGAACCCGCGTTAGGGCTTTTTTCCTGTCATGCGGATAGCCGCCCGCGTGCGGATCTGGTCCGCATGCGGGCTGCCCGCATCCTATCATTTCATACATGCTTTTCCTATCACGCGGGCAACACGCGCGCGGGACGCGGATTGGCTGCGGGCGCGCGCCCCGCACGCGTGCCACCCGCTTGCGGGGCGCGTTCTTCTACTGCCAGTGTAGTTTTTACTAACGTGCGGGTTACACGCATGGTCATTGGACGCATACAATCGCAAACAAAAATGAAAATTGATACAGAGAGACTTATTTTTGAAGTGCATTTTCGCCCTTTGTTGTGGAACAAGCAGGACGACATTTACAAAAACAAGGGATACAAGGGTGGCTGCTTGGCTGGAAAAAACAATGACCATTATGTATGGGAGTAGCTTGCCTTTTTTTTTAAATTCTTCTTCTGACATTGCATTTGAACATTGCGTTTTATTTCTAAACATATATTTTACTTTACTTTTTTTTTTTGATAATTTACATTAGACATTCCAGTAAGTGATCTAGTTTCAAGATAAGGATCTACCTACTCTGAATTGTTTTTTAATTTTTAATTTTTGAAAATGATATATGCGATAATTACTTTTTTAACGTTCATCTCTGTGCACGAGTATAATCACTGGCGACACGCACGACACTGCAGCGGCGAACGAAATCTTTGTTCTGCGTGTGGCCCGGAGCGTATTATAACCCGCATGCGGACGAGATCCGCATGCGGGTGAAAAAACGCATGACAGGAAAAAGGCCTTTAAAGAACATATAGCCGACGTCAAGCATAGGCGCGAAAATAAGTCTGCAGTATGCGAACATTCCCTAGAGGGGCCCAACCATTAGATCAGATTTGATAAACCACAAATACTCGCTAGAGAACAACGATTTATCCCTAGGATGATACGCGAGGCTATTGAAATTAAAAAACATCCTAATTTTAATAGAGAAGATGGTTGGAATGTACCACCAGTCTGGGATCCCATCATACAAAATATTAAATCCCAGAACCAACACCATACTGCAGCATACTTACTACCAAAAGATACTGTAAGCTCTTTCTGCGTAAAACGGAACGCACCTGATTAAATTTAAATGAGGGTATACAAGCTACCAACTAATTATGAGATGACCAACACCTCAGTCTCCCTGTGACCACGGACCCTGCAAAGGGTTCGAAACGTCAGTATAAACATTAAATAAGTAATGTGTAAAATAAACGCGAGTAGATCCGTAAAAGTTGTTTCATTTCTACCAAATTCTGTCAAATTTCCTCAATAAACTTTAAACTTTATTGCCTTAGTGATATGGTTGAAAAAAAATTGAAGAAATTTGACAGTTTTGTATAGGTTGATGTGCAGGCGTCTGTAGTTTCTACAGATGTTGCTTACAATAAAACGTATATTTTTCTGTAAACCTTTAGGTAACGTAACACAGTATTCAGCAACTGTTCATCTGTATTATTGCTTCTTACAGTAAACGCGAAATAAGTTAACCTTTAAAAAATATTTTTATAATTTTATTTGAGGTTTTCCAGAAAACTCAATATGTAAAACACTTTGAAGAAAAGTCGTCATACCTCATTTACCGTCACTGTGTTGTGTGCGTCACAAAGCACGCGACACATGTGTCCAACTAGTAAAGTATCCCGGGACGTGTCCTCGCTAACCCGACACAATAGCAAAGTTTCCGCTGAGTTCACGCCGACTACTGTCAACGTGTTGGCGTTTGCTGCATTCCTGTTTATATGTAAACTTGGTAAACTTCTTCCGTGACACTAATAATGGTGGCGATATGTCTGTGTGGCCTTTTCACAGACGAAGCTCACATTAAACCCTTGATCCCAAAAATAAAAAAGAATTAATGCCTTATTTTTCACAAAATAGAGAGAGACACGTTCAAATAAAATAGTTTTCGATGTTGTACAGAGAGCGATCTAATCACTAATAGAAAGTATTTAGCGATTTTCTATAAAAACTGCTTTAAATAAGAAGCCACTCATAACTCACCATTTCATATCGAAAATTGATACGCAATAGATTTATTAACACAAACGCATCGTGTTTAACTTTTATATTGTAAATCGGATATTTTTTGAAAATAATCCACAAACGGGATTTAAACCCGCACCGTCTGACATACCGGATCAGATTAAGCATCATGGCTCTGTTCGACCTAGTCCGGCCCGTGCAATTTACAGATACGTACTCTAGTACGTATCTGTAAATTGCCGATACTCTAGTATCGACAGTTTCTTACGCCCATTCCTCTCCACAGCTAAAAAATAAACTTCCTGAATGGGTAGTAGGTAAAAAATGTTTGGACGATTCAAAAGCATTTTTCTTAAGTTTATTTGATAAAAAAAGCATTGACTTAGACTTTGACTTTAAAGTTAATCGAGTTGTACAGTCAACAGCAAAAGTAGATGATGTTTACTAGATTTCAAAATTAAGTTTCGATAGTGTAAGTCGGTATTTTCTATATAACTACAGTCAAAGTCTGCAGGTACTAGTAGACACTCGAAGGTTTTTCGATATGCGTTTAAAAAGTTTTGATTTTCATATTTTGAAACTTGACTAATCATCAGTCCTTTGCTGTTGACTTTACTTTAAAAAAATTACCTATCAAACGATAACAGACAGGAGGAGCAAACTTCGAAACATCGTTACTGCCGGCATTGTGATGCGCTGCGCGTCCGCAGCGGGCTCGTTATACATCGACGATCGGCCAAGTGTCTCCCTGTTTACCCTCTAATTTTCACTTACCGTTATGTCCCAACTACAAGTGCTCAACTTCGGAACGCACTCGTGTCGAGTTCTCAACTAAACAGCTGAACAGCTCTCGTATGAAAGCTGTTATAAGTTATTTGATGGGAGGCAGAATTAAAATATTCTGCATGTAAGACTATACTTTGTAATTATGCAGTAATTTAATAATTTTACATCTTAATAATTGATATAAAATAAAAAATTAATTAAATTCTGAAGTGAAATGAAGAGAAAATATCACTTCATCCGTTTGAGGTAGGGAATGCAATCTCGCGAGATTTTGGACCCAGCCGAGATCTCGCGAGACTGACTTTCTGGTCTCGCAGATTACGAGATCTCGCGAGATTGGGTAATTTCACTGAAAATTATGTAAGTAATTTTTTTTTCTGCTGTTTTGTTGGGACTTTAGTAGATTTCGACTATGTCAGCTCCATAGTTACTTCTTTATTAGATTAGGTACATCAAAAATGAATTCCATAGTTTGTTTTTCAGGGCATCAGTTTTTCCTAAGAGCAACTGAGAGCCTGAAAAACCTAACCACTTCTCTCTCTGAGTTTGGAGCTGTTAATGCCTCATAAATTTCTAAAAAGCAAGTTTAATCGATCTGTCCTCAATGTTCTTTGTAATTCCACGTGCGCTATGCTGCCGCTCAATCTCGTAATCTCGCGAGATCTCGTACGAAATTTGTAAGAGATTCAATCTCGCGACTCAACTCACTCAGACTCAACGAGATTGCATTCTCTAGTTTGAGGGCATTTTCTGTGTGACTCTTTTAAACTTTCGGGAGTTATAATGACTATACAAGTTTTTTTTATATATATTAACGGTTAAGCACAGTGCCTTGATCTCACCTGATGTTAAGTGATGATAAGGCCAATGATGGAAGCGCTCTTCACCCGGGATCCTCAACTAGTGAGGTACTGGCTATCTTATCTCTAGCTGCCGGAACACAACAATGCTACAAACATTGATGTTATGGCGACATATTTAGAAAAGATGATAGTAGCTAGCCAGGCGGACAAACAAGCCCTACCACCAACCAAACCGAGTACACAAAGTAACATGTACCCCCGCTGGGAACCGAACCCGGGACCTCTGGGTCTAAACCGGTGGTCTTAGCCACTAGACCACTGAGGCGGTAGTAGTAAGTAAAAGTTTCTGGCATTATAATTATTATTGACGGACGGTAATCAACGTTGCAGGTTTGTCGGGGTAGTCGCAACTCCTAAGAAAACTCCGCAAAACTAAATCACAAAATGAGGAGACAGCAGAGGGCGAGCTTCAGACAAACGCGCTCGAGCGACGCACACATATTGGGTCCTTACCTATGAAATTGACGTATTTTTCTCACTTTTATTTTACTTGATGGCTTCGTGCGATTAGCACATTTAGCCAGTGTCAAAGAATTTACCTTACAAGTAATACATAAATAAATAAACAATATTTCCTTTCTGATAATGATGATGAATAATAATAGAAATGAGAAGTGATAAATGATATACCCCCCAACCCCTAGAGTATCTCAGTAAAGATGTGGGGCTTTACTAAGTCCTCGGGCGTACTTCTTGAGAGAATTTGAAAAGTGACGTTGCACTGTTTTGTTTTATTTGCCAACACTCATGCAAACACTCACGAACACTTAACGGTTAAAAATCCACCATTATTTCAAATTAATATTCGACATAACACAAATTTTAGAAAAGAAAACAAAACCGCAGTCATGACTCTTCACTTTCCTGCCAAGAAGTCCTTCTCACTTATTTAGGCGACGCATCGCTAAACAATTAAGAGCGTTTACGCCGCACACTAGCGCCGCCAATGAAAAAAAAACATATCTAGTAATTAGAGATAGAAAATCAAATTAAGCTCAACAAACTATCTGAATGAAGTAATTTAGCATTTTTACGTCACCTAATGAACACCTGACATGTTATGGTTTAGTTAAATATGGCGTTATAGTTAAAAGTGGCCGTAACGTCTTATATAACTAAACCATAACATGTGAGGTGTTCATTAGGTGTCGTAAAAATGCTAAATTACTTCATTCAAATATTTTGTTGAGCATAATTTGATTTTCCATCTCTAATTACTATATATGTTTTTTTTTTCATTAGTGGCGCTAGTGTGCGGCGTAAACGCTCTTAATCTAATACGGAGCGTTTGCGCCCCGTACCATAAGAAAAACTGTTTTTTTTCTTTCCAATTAAAACTACAAGGAAGTTTTAAAAAATGAACTAGCAAATTGAAGTCTGTGTTAAAACTAATCTACTAAGAAAATTCAGATGCTTAAATCGGTCTGGTTTGCCTGTAAAATCTATTTTTTAAAAGAGGCTACTTTGATATTTTTTTCTCTGTTATAAAAGTTAACAAATCGTGTTTCTGCAAATAGCAAAATGAAGTCAATTAAATGAAAAATCATGTCATCAAATATCACTTTCATATGTTTTGTAATTGTTGGAAAAATCAAAATCCCCGCAACGTAAATTTCCAATGCATCGCCTTAATACGTGTATTACACTTTTAAACTTTTGCGTTCCATAGTTAAACTAATTTAAACGGGGATTAACGCAAACTAATTAGTAAAAAGGTATCATACCTTCTTTATACCCGACGTTTTGACCGAGTTACAACGGCCGTGGTCACGGGCTGACTGCTGTCGCAATGTTGCGCCTCGGTTTGCGCGGCAGAGTCTTATCCACCGTCACATTATTTTGCCAACTACCGCCCCACACACAACACTAACGGTGTATATTGTTAAGAAGTGTATTACTTCTAAAAGTCAATACCGGTTGTTAATATTATTATTATACACCTTTAATTAGGACTATGTTACTTAGGCTTCAGTAATAACAATGATTATTCATTTTGTGCCTTTATCGCCCCATATTTTTTTTTAAATTAACTTCATTTTTTGTTCGCGGAATTGACCTTTTGTTTCATTGTAGCTTTGAAGGGACTTGATTTATTTTCTTTTTAATGTCTGCTATATTTAGCTAGTGAAACAAACACACTACTCTACAATTTTTAAAGTGTCAACATAAATAGATGCTAAGAAAATTTAAAAAAAACGTTAGTTAAAAATAAAATTTTATAAAAAATCTTCATACAAAACGTCAATTTTATAGGTAAGGACCTAATATATAGGCAAACTCCCACGGGCACGGAATTTTGCAACAGCAGCGTTCGGACTGTCCCGAGATGTTCCGAGATCCGTGCAAGGGCTCGAGAGCGAATCCTCCTTATTATGTGGCTAAATCCAGTAGCGTTGTTGAATAGCATGATCTCGGGGCCGGTCGACTTCGCCGCAACGCAAAATAATGCGACTTCGGAACTTTTCACATTAAACATCTTACGTTTGACGCGATTTGTGGCAAGTTTAATGCGTTGAGCGACGGTTATGTAAGAGATATATTGCGAAAATGTTTTGATTTAAATTGAAAACATTTTTTTTTATTTTAGCTTACAAGTCATAACTACTTATATCAATGCTTTATCGTACAATAGCTGCAACCAATACATCTAGATAGCCTTAACGTGTTCTAAATACGCTCTATAAGATTGTATAACCAAAACTTTACCATTTTGTGGCTTTTTTTTGCTGATTGCCATTTGGCATTTTTAGCTTTACAAGATAATATCTTGTGTGCTTATTTGTAATGGAAAGTGTCCTTCTCTGATAAGGCAATTTGCAATATTATGACGCTGTAAGGAAGAAAATAAATTCTTCTCAGTATAAGATCTCCCGCCCTGTGTAGACTTACGAACCGATGGCATAGTGACATTCATAGGAGCTAATTTGTAGCCTAAACTGAATAAATGACTTTGAATTTTAAATTTGAATTTTGTATTTTATCGTGTGTTTTGTATTGACAACATAAACGAACAAAACCTTTTACAAAGTTACCGCCGTAGATTTTACGATTATAACGGTAAAAACATTGCACAAAGTTTTTTTAAAGATTAATATATTCTCTACTAGCGGCCGCTCGCGGTTTCACCCGCGTGGTTCCCGTTCCCGTGGGAATATCGGGATAAAAACTATTATATGTGTTAATCCAGGCTATAAACTATCTGTATGCCGAATTTCATCCAAATCCATGCAGTAGTTTTTACGTGAAAGAGTAACAAACATCCATCCATACTTACAAACTTTCGCGTTTATAATATTAGTAGGATTGTTGTGAAGTTTAAATAGCATTTGACAGTTGTCTTATTTACAGTGCTGCCAACATAGAAAACGAATTAAACACTGTTTTTTGATGCCTTCGTCATATTCCTCCGAGTTTATTAAAAAGAAAATGATTTCAGGTTATCGTTACATGCCTATAAGTATTCGTGTCCGAAACGGGGGGCGTGCTACGAACAGGCGCGCTCATCAAGCAATCATTATGGATGCGCCATGTTTTTACAATGGCCTCTACATCGGCGATCCAAATTAATCCTCTTCGTACAACGGCTTTTTCAACCTCCAATTATAGCAGTATTTTTCTTTTGCTTACGTTTAGACTCATGAAAATGTTAACAACAAAGATGATATTGAAGTAATTTGTAAATGTTTGCAGTGTTACTGAAAAGTTATGTTAATCGAGGATACTTTACTTTATTTATTAACTTAATAATTATTAATTAACTTTAATAAAATTTTATATATACCTAATAAAAAAATACCAACAATGGAATGATACATGCTATGTTTGACTGTATTAAAAGTACTTTTAAGACACAGTGAGTTCACAAACGGAAGGTTGAAATTTAATGTGCAAGGATATGAAGTGTTATATAAAAGTATAAATTAATGACAAGTATAAATGCATTTCCTTTTAAGATGGTATGAAAATTTATTCACGAGTAAAGATAATATAGTCAACTTAGTCACCATCACTATAGTCTTCCTGTTTTCACGGACCCTAACAAAGGCTTACCCTTTATATACGTAAGCATAAATTAATAATGGGCCTGTTTGTAAAGTTTGTTGCCTGAAAAAAAATAAGTTTATTAATATTAATAATTAAATAAATAATAAGTAGAGTAAAAAGATGACTGGCAAATATAAATTATTGCAAATATTATTATATTTTTTTATTATTTATTAATTTTATAATTTTTTTATAAATTAGCCCAATCTTTTCATGTTTGTATGGGGAATGCCTAAGCCCAGCAGTAAAGCCCAACAATATATTTCATTACCTGGATTTAAAATGTTAAAAATATATATAATAATAATGTTATAAACCTGGATTTAAAATGTTAAAAATATGTTAATAAATGACATACTACAGCTTTATGGAAGCGACGCCTAAATGCTTAATGTAACAGCCCCGATAATTTGCAGCGAGGCCGCGGGTCGCGGGCCCGTGACTTTCGACGTGATTTTGCATATAATTTTCTGCTCAATGAACCCCGCCACTATGCAAAGCTACAATGGAAGCCATGCCGATGTCCCCTATTTAAAAATTAAACTATACGGTTTACAGTTTGCAGTAAAAGTATTTAGTTACAGCCAGGAACCACATTGGACGTTTCTCATCCTTTACGTTTTCCGTCTTTCCTATGACATGGGGAGTTTTTAAACGAGGCGTGAAGAGGCACCTTGTGGGCCGGCAGGGTGAGGGTGACTGATGCTGCGTTGTTTTCACGCCGCACCAGTTGTCTTCCCGTCTGGACTCCGTCTCCACTTAACATCAGATGGAGTGGTCATTTGCCGAGCTTAGTATAAAAAAATTGGAGTTATTACAAAAATCGTTCCGATTCGGTCCAAACCCCTCATTATCTAATAGAAAATGGGGACAGGCTTACGTGATGGAATCCCCTCTAGAAACCCTCTGACGGTGTTTCAATCACACGGCTTGAGAAACCCTTTAAGTTTCTCGCCGCCTCCAAACAAGTCCAGTGACGCTAAAAAAATCAGCAAAGTCTCCAAAAAGTAATAGAAGGAGCTAGACGTGCCGAAGTAGGCCGAGTGGTCACAAAAAGAAAAAGTGACTATATCTGACCCGCGTAACATGACTTTTCTTTTCTGGATTTTCCTGTTCTTCCTCATAGGCCAAAGTCTTCCAGTTTTAGGTATATTATCCATGGTAAACATAAATATTTTATACTAGCAGGCGCTCGCGGTTTCACCCGCGTGGTTCCCGTTCCCGTAAGAATATCGGGGTAAATAGTATCCTATGTGTTAATCCAGATTATAAACTATCTATATGCCGAATTTTATCCAAATTCAGTAGTTTTTACGTGAAAGAGTAACAAACATCCGTCCATACTTACAAACTTTCGCGTTTATAATATTAGTAGGATCAATTATAATTTACAAAACAGTTATGAGATTTTTTTATAAGTGAGAAAAAACTAGATCTTTTTCTAACGTAGGTATATGAAAATCTTTGATCTAGTATTAAAAATTAATTAATTAAATTATTTATAAGTATTATTACTGTTACTTTCTACGACTAAACTACGTTTATTTACACAGTAAAGCGAAATTAACTACAGTAAGCTAAGTATAAATTGTAACAGCGTGTGTTCTAATAAATATTATTAAAATCAAATTAATTATAAAGATTGGGTAGGGCGGGTAAATCTGCCTGATCGGATTATTGGTGGATATAACGAGTGCTATTTACACGACTGGTTTTATTTAATCGCGAGATATTTTTGACCACGATGATGCTTCAATAATTTTGACGCTAACCGTACTTACATCCATTTACAAATTCTATGTCATGAATTTGTAATATTTTTTATTAATTGATATTTTTATTCTTTTTATTATTTTATTAATGTAATGTAATGTGATGAAATGTTAATGCATTAATTTTGTTTATAGTGTATTTAATAATGATTATGATTATATATGTATATAAATCTTCTGTGTATGTGTATGAAATTGAACTCTTTCTAAACGGCTGGACCGATTTGGATGTTTTTTTTTGTGTGTGTTCAAGTGGATTCGAGAATGGTTAAGATTTACAATTGGACCCGGTAGGTGACGCTGCTATAGGGGATAACGGTCTATCATGGGATACTTAGGGTGTTCTTAGGCGGACGAATGATTTGTTTGTTTTGTTGTCATGGAAACTGTCAAAAAAGACAAAGTGTTGAAAAAATGTTGATGAAGTAGTTGTCGACATTGAATAGGGGAATAGGGAATATTCTCCTTTGGCTTACAGAGTAAGAGTTGATAGTGTTGATTAATTTCGGCGAGTTGGATTGAGCCACGATAGCATAGTTGGTAGTGCACCTAACTCGGCATGTGATGAAGTGCGGGTTCGAATCCCGCTCGTGGAATTTTTGAAGTGAAAACTTCTTTAGCGGCTTTGTACACTTTTTATGTAATGGGTAAAAAATGTTAAATTCGCCTCAGGACACGTGACTCGCGTCAGGGCACGTGAACTGATCGAAAATTCGTAAGACGGATGGAGAGTAGACAGCCGGCGCGGCGTAGGAGAGGAAGTATCCTCCTCTCTTTCTACGGCGCGGCGAAAATGTATGCCTGCTGTTTCGTTTAGGCGGCGCAGGGCGCTTGCGCGAAAGTTCGAGTGCTTTTTAAATAATATAAATTGTCATGTTTGTGTACGATAGCGCAATAAATAAATATTGTATTCTACCACATAAATGATAGTACTTTTGTACTGAGAATTGAAGCAATTCGTGCAAAATTATTCCCTAACCATTCCAAAATATCAAAAATGCACAACGTTAATATTCAAGTTTTCACTTCTGCCGGCACTCCCGGAGTGCAACGTGAGTTTTTTTTCAACACTGTCTTTTTTCAAAATTTTAATAATGTTAATGTCAATAATGTTAATTTAAATACACAATTTGTAAAGTTCGCTTTGCTACATTAGGTACATTAGGTATCTGCTTGTATGTTTAATTGTGTGTTTTGTTATGTGATTCCAATAAATGTCTTTTATTATTTTATTCTTCTTCTAAATAAATATATAAATCCCAAATTTCAGATATTAAACATTATATCAATTATATTCTTATTAGCCCGTAAACCCCAGGGCAGCATAAGCGAGGTGATAATAAAACGAAGCATTCCACTTGCAAGTCACGGAGTAGATTACCGCCACGCGCACTGCTAGCGCCATCTCTCGTCGCGTAGCACATCCAAACCGTAGCATGGCCGACATCATGCCGATATTCAAACCCGATTTGATCCTAACCATGTCGAAATTACATTACGTATGCATCTTTTGGGCAGAAATTTTATAAAACATATTTTTGAAATGAAACATATTTTTTACGATTTTATAGTCGCGTTTTATTTTATTCTGACGTTACAAAGATACGTAATACAACATATATTTTTAATAATATTCACTAATAACTTGAGTAAGTATTCAAAACGCAATGTTCGAATGATTTCAACTATAGCATGAAATAGGTACTTTGTAACTTGAGTGATAAGTTAATTATGTTTGTTCTTTTCTTTTTTACCTTTTAATGATAACAGAGTACAATTCAAAGCTGAAAGTGTTACATAACCACATAATGATAAAGCTCTATTAGCCTAATAAAATTACGTTATCATCAGAGTTGTAACATCAAAATGTGCGCTGTAAAGTTGTTAGGAGGGTGCTATTTGATAATCAAACGTTTAATCTTAATTAACTACACCTGCAAGAACTCACATTAACCTTTGAGCGGTGAAATCTGGCAACAAGCCGAAGTGCCTAACCTTTACCGCAGCGTTCCTAGCGCGGCGGCGTGAGTCGTCGTCCCTTTTCACCCCAAAAGGGTGCGAGCGACCCTGACTTGAATAACATTAAAATTCTAAAATACCATTTTATAATAGAAAGTAAGTTAACTTATTTGCAGTGTAATCGAGCTTTTGCAATGATGAAGTATTGTTCCGAAAAAATTAAGACTAAAGTAAGGTGCGGTTTTGCGTTTACAAATATAATTTAAATAATAAAATACACACGAAGACTGTTGTTGTAGAAGATTGGTTTTGAAATTTGATTGACAGTAAAGCCGTTATTGGGAGCACTCTTGGAATCCTCAACTAATTAAGGAGCTGGCTTCTTAACTGTAACTGTAGTAGTTTAAAAAAAGCCCTAGCACCAAACCAAAATATGAGTTTTCAATTTTACATTCCGTTAAATGATAACACAAGTTCTACTACCTAAAATAAATCAACCGTGAGTATAAATTTAAGTTAGTTTCTTTCCAGTTAATTATTTCTTTCTTCACACGGACTGCCGAATGATGTGTCTTTAATCGCTCTTGCACACCTTAATATTACAAAAACACAAATGTTGAAAAAATTTCCACGAGCAGGATTTGAACCTGCACCCTTCTGACATACCGGGTCAGGTGCTCTCCCAATTGAGATATCGTGGTTCTAACCAGCCCGCCGAAATTATTCAACACTATTTACTTTTTTACTTTGAAAGCCAAAGGCGCCCATTCAATGTCAACAACTACCGTCTTTAACATCCGATCATAATATCACTACTAAAGATCAGTTAAGAAGTAGGCAAGCTATTTATAAAATGTTTTTGTTTTGTTTATATAATTACCTTAATGTTACTAAAATAGAAACAAACACGAAATCTGCGAACACAGAGAGGGTGACCAAAAAGTCCGACCTTAGCGGCGGGACACGTCAACGAAACGCTCCACAACCGCACGGTGGCCGTTGTGATTCCGGGCAGCCGCGGCGAATTAAGCGGGGACAAAGAAAAGTCCTATCAATAAGTGGCAGTGGAGCCGGCAAATTGAATTGAATAAAACACACAAGTCCGCTAACGAGCCGGTGTTTACCCAAGTGGACACTAATTGGCTTAGCCAACGGTCCGCATAGCCGCGACCAAGAAGTTATACGGAGGAGCTGCGGTTTGGATGCGGCATTTAGTGTAATTTTGAGAATACTTGTAAAACATCGTCACCATCATCATCATCATCACCAGCTCGTTTTTATGTCCCACTGCTGGGGCACGAGCCTTCCCTATGGATGGATAGGGAAAACGGGCCATAAACCACCACGCGGGCCCACTGCGGATTGGTTGTTGTTAACGACTGCTAATGCAGCCGGGACCAACGCCTTTTACGTGCCTTCCGAAGTACGGTGGATCTCGAGATGATAAATTTTTGGTCACCCATCCGATAACCGGCCTTTGCGTAAGTTGGTTAACCTCAGCATCTAGTAGGGTACGGGAACACGCGCTAGTACGTGATGCCGTTCCCTCTAGAAAACCTGTGACGGTGCTTGTTTCAAACGGCTTGAGGAACCCTTAAAGTTCGCCGCCCCCAAACAAGCCCGTAAAGCTGAAAATGCCCAGTGGCAATCAGCAAACTGTCTCAAAAAAAGTTTCGTATTTTTATCAAAAAGGAACAGAGTTTTTTTTTTATTTTACCTTTATTTTGTCGGTGAAAACTCTTCTATAAACATAAACCCCAATAGGTATGGTTTCATAAAATATCATACATTTTTTATATATATTATTTGTAAAGTTACTTATTGTTGTACTTACCTATAATTGAAACTAAGTAAAGGTTTTGTGTTCTTCAATTAGCAACCGCACCGCATAAAACAAACCGCATCCAAAATGTGTAATTCGTATATCGGTCGCGAAACATTTGGCGCTGGCCGACTCCTGAATGAAGATGCAATCACTGTAACTAGACGCATGCTCGTATAAACAGCCTCTTGACCTTGCATACTAATACACAAAACTGCCGGCACATAACTCGATTCGTTACGGAACAACTGTTCTTTGAAGTTGACGCAATATATATAATCAAGAGGACAAAATAATCTGAAAACAAGATGGTCGCCGCAAGGCATACTTAAACACGGAATAAGTGGAGTTCATTTAATATAAGGTTATTAAAACGCTATGAAGGTAATCAAAAAAGCAAATCATACAATCGAGTTCCATAGTAACTGTAGGTATACTTAAATATAATAAACATTTTGTTAAATATGTTATTTGTGAGAAATTACAAGTTATTCTTTTACCGGCCTGTACCTTAAAACAAACTTTACAATTTTAAGGGATCAACTGAGCTGTACAGTGTAAAATAATGAAATATCTATCGATAATAAGTTATTGCAATAACAATATTAATATTAAAAAATTGCAAATTGTACTGGCGCGGTGATAGTGTTATTATTATCTCGATTAATGTCAAAATTATGTTCATATATGAGAAAGTAATAGTCTGTTTACCGTTCCACTGCTATGCAAAGGCCGCCATCATTGAAATCAAGTCATCGCTACAGTTTATGGGTATTGGCTTAGGGCCGGCGCACATTCTTGCTGTCGTGCACACATTCGAAACACTATTCGAATGAATTTCAGTGGCTGCAGGTTGGAACATGGGCGACAGGGTGGCCCTCGCGCGGTCAATTTCCTCGTGGGTCAGGTCCCGTGACCTCCACTTAGCCTTCTGCTGATCGGAGTTTAGTCCCCCAGGGGTTAGTGGGTATCCCCCTCCGTCTCGCCCTCCCAGCTGGGACTTTTTCCCGGCAGCTAACTTGGAGCTTCTCTCCTCGTCAGCGGGTGTGGAAAGGCGGACGGGCGAGTCCCACATAACCGTCAGGCCTCCTCAAGGCCGGGTAGTCTTAATGGCGTCCTCAGGGTAAAAAAAAGGGCCGGCGCAAATTTGGCGAAGCGCAGCGCAGAGCATTTTTCACTGTCAAAATATTATCGACATTGTCCTCGTTGAAATAAAATTCAATATCAATTAACACATCAATTAATTCATGAGAACATCGAAGCGACTACATCACGCGTTTAGAAAGCTTAGCGGGCATGCTCTGCGCTGCGCTTCGCCAAATGTGCGCCGGCCCAAAATCACCACGCCTGCCAAATGTAGGTTGGTGATCACGAACCAGGGCTCGAAATCGAAAAATCTGAAGAGTCACCAGGGAATTGATCCCAGGACTCCACCGACGCTGTTCATAGCCTTTCGACGCATAATGCCAAAAACGCAATAGTGCACACATAATAAATGAATAAGGCTAAAACTGTACTACTTACTTTTTACATTTTTTTATTTACTTATAGGTTTTATTTTGTCTTTAGTTATCTTGTTTCATTTTTTCTCTATATAGTTAGTTATGTTATAATAATATGTCACGTTTGTTTATTAATAAATCTGAGATCTTACATTACAAACATACATACATACATACATACATACATAATATACATACATACATACACTCGAAAAAACATAGCCCTCCTATTACTTTTTATGATTATATGTTTTATCAAAGTTTTTTATTATTCTGTCAATATTTAGTTTTATAAATATTTGTAGAATTAAAAACTTTTTAATGGGACCATCTCGGGAGAAAACTCTTTTGTGCGAAAATAGAACCATCCCAATCGGTGCGTAATTTTCTAAGACGAGTGTAAAAATACACAGACGAATTGAAAACCTCCTGTAGTCGGTTGAAAACTAAGAGGCTTGTCCATAAAAAAATCTCATTTACTGACAATAAGTTACAGTAAGATTAAATTAACTGTATCAAACTACAATACATAAGCTAAAGTTCACATAAAACGAAATCACAAACCCATCTAATCTAGACTTATAATAAAACACAATTCCAAGCTGAACTTTCAAGATTAATATCATATTTCGAATAATCCTTCGCATTTGCGGTTGAAATAGTTAAGAAGTCATTTGTATGTGATTTGAATACATCCAATTTCCATCTATTCCATTCTGTGTCTTTGTGATCAAATCTTAGAATACACAATTCAGAACTAAGTTTATTTTAGAAATGATAACGGAGCAGAATTGGTACGGGCGGCGGCGAGCGCCGAGCGGGCCCCGGCGACATCAGTGCCTTGTATCTTGTGTTGAATTAGCATATAAATTGTGTCTTCCGGTCAGAAAGCCGGCAAGATGACGCACGTCGTGTCCGAAGCTACATATTTATGCATTCACACTTTGCCCATAAAGTGCCTGTGTTGATAGAGTTCGGCTTGTTTGTGGAAGCTTATTGCATATTCGCCAATTTGCGATGATGTAATACTGTGTGCCCTGTAGCGAGTACGTCCGTCTTACAGAATATTATTAAATACTTAGTATACAGTACTGACGTACTTGCCAGTTGGTTGGTGAACTAAGCGATGGCTGATTCATATGTCATACTCGTGAACGGGTGCCGCCTGTGGAGGCTGGTCTGCTCTTGCGTACTTGTCTTATTTTTATTACTATAGTTTAACTTTGTTTTTTCTTAGACAGGTTTTGACTTTTATTAGTAGGTACTGTGTGACATTGTAAAAAATTAAACTGGAACCTAAATTATGTTTTTGCAAACTTAAATATGTTTGGAATTTATTTATAAAAACACAAATGTTGAAAAAAACTTTTTTTCAACATTTTGAAAGGGCGCCTATGGCTTTCAAACTAAAAATAAATAGTGTTGAATAATTTCGGCGGGTTGGTTAGAACAACGATAGCTCAATTGGAAGAGCACCAAACCCGGTATGTCAGAAGGGTGCGGGTTCAAATCCCGCTCGTGGAATTTTATCAACATTTGTGTTTTTGTAATTTGTTCGCAACAAAATTTGCGTTTAAATTTAATTATATTTTTTTTTTTTCTTTTTTTGTGTTTTTTTACGTGTTGTGATTGTCTTTTATTTATATTTTGTGTTTTTATTTGTGATGGAAAGTGTCTTTTATGATAGGGCATTTTCCAATATTTATGACGCTGTAAGGGAGAAAAGAGCTGGACACTTGCTGAATTTCTTGCCGGTTCTTCTCAGTACAAGATCTCCCGCCCAGAGTAGATAGACTTACGAACCGATGCCATAATGACGTTCATAAGAGCTATTTGTAGCCTAAACTGAATAAATGATTTTGATTTTTTTTGATTTTGAATGCTTGTTCTTAAATACTAGCAATAATTGCATTGTACATGTTCATTTCACGACGCATCGGTGGCCGAGTCGCAAAGCACTCGGCCCGATACCCGAGGGCCCGGCTTCAATGCATTGACCACATTTTTAGTAATATAAAAGGTGCAAAGAGCACAATCCTTCCGTTGTGGTTATCTGACCATGACACTGCACAGATACTTAGTTTCCACATCAAAAGAAAACCACAAATAGCTAAACAAATACATACATTTAAGAGAGGTTATTCTGACGAAAATATCATTAAGTTCAGAACACATCTCTCATGCCTCACTTTTACAGATGTATATAATGAAAGTAATCCTAATGAAGCATTTAATAAATTCCATGACTGGTTCTGTTTACTTTATAAATTATGTTTCCCAGTTTGCAAAGTCACAATAAACACTAACTCTAACCAGCACTGGATCTCTAAGGGTATTAAAAAAAGCTGTGCAACAAGTAGAGCGCACCGTCTTAATCACTATAAAAGGAAAACATACAACACAAAAAAGAAATATCAAACATACTCAAAAATACTAAAACGATGCATACTACAGGCAAAAAAACAGTCAAATAATAAATATATCATTAATAATAGTAAAAAAAACACATGTAAAGCTACATGGAAAATTATACACGAGGAGACAAATACCAAACCGACATGTAACAATTATATTGAAACTTTAGACTATAATCAACATAATATAAATAATCCAATAGAAATTGCCAATAAGTTCAATGACCATTTTATCAATATCACAGGTGTCACGCATGCGAAAACAAATAATGACTTGCATGGGAAAACTAGTAATCTGATAAATTCCATTTATCTGACTCCTGTTGATGAGTACTGTATTAGAAAAACTATTAAGTCCCTCAAAAACACAAACTCTGAAGGGTATGACAACATATGTACAAAGGTTCTGAAGGCATGCAATGAAGAAATAGCCCCTGTTCTAACATTTCTTATAAACCTATCAATATCCTCTGGGACCTTCCCAGACAGGCTTAAGTATTCACTAGTCAAACCCTTGCATAAAAAAAATGAAAAAACAGTAGTTGACAACTACAGACCCATTACACTAATCTCAATCATATCAAAGGTTTATGAAAAAATTGTACTTGAGAAACTGATGGTGTTTTTTGAAAAGTATGGTATATTAAATCAAGATCAATTCGGATTTCAAAAAAAGAAATCCACAACCCATGCCATATTCAACCTAGTGAATGAAATACTAATGAACATAAATGAAAATAGGTACACAACAGCTCTTTTCCTTGACATGTCTAGAGCGTTCGATTATTGCTTACATGACACCCTACTAAAAAAGTTGGAAAACAACGGCATTAGGGGGCCGGCACTAAATTGGCTAAAAACTTGTAGACAACGCACCGCTGCATCTTATTTGCGGATGATGTCTCAATCATAGTGACTACAAGTAAGAAATTGACATTAAATGACCATAGTAATGAAATTAACAATACAATCAACTTAATAATAAATTGGCTTAAAGATAATAACCTTTTCATTAATATTGACAAAACTTATTTCATGAATTTTAATAATACACCTTATCAAACGTTAAATGTACACTATCAAGGACTAGGACTACATGGCACAAATATAACTAAGTTTCTGGGTATACAAATTGATCATAAGTTGGACTGGAAGCAACAGATCACAAACATATGTTGTAAAATAAATAGATTTACTTTTGCACTATATAAACTCACTAAAGTAGCCTCTCAAAGTGCAGCACTCACAGCATACTTTGCATATATTGAGTCCATCCTCCGTTATGGTTTAATCATATGGGGAAACAGCACAGACACAAATAAAGCATTTATCGCTCAAAAAAAATGTATTAGGGCAATCTGTGGCACTGCACCAGATGAGCCATGTGCACCCTTATTCAAAAGGTTAAAAGTCTTACCCCTGCCATGTCTATACATTTTTGAAATAGCCAAATTTGTCAAACTTAACCATCATTATTTTGAAACAGCACAAGTTATGTATCCCCGAAACACTAGAAATGGAAAAAGGTTGATGTCGGCCTTTGTTCCAAAAAGCACTCGTATGCAAAAGAATTGTTTCTGGATGTGCATAAGTATTTTTAATAAATTGCCTGAAACAATTAGAAAACTTATTGTAAAACAATTTCTAGCAGAGTTACATAAATGGCTTATGGCACACCTATTTTATTCAGTGAAAGATTTTCTTACACATACACTTAATAAATGTAAGATGTGTACCTAGATGTGTGCAAGCAAATATTTTAGTTTTATTTTTCTTATAAGTTAACGACATATTAATTTCTTTTGATGTCTGTAAAATACCATTCACCTTGTTTCCAAAAAGAAAAAAAATATAAAAAGGGTTGCTATTTTATGTTTTTTTATTATATAACACAATGTTTGGGTATGTTTAAAAAATATATTAATACATGTTTGCTTTGTTTGTAATTTTATAATTTTATTGTTTTTAAATTCTTATACTACCAATTTAATTTTGCATGCTATCATAGTTAGCTGAATAGGATGAGCCTAACATTATTATAACATCTCCCCATGTACCCTGTTCATACGCAAAATAAATATATTCTATTCTTCTATTCTTCTATTCAATTCCCAGGTCGTGCATAGTGTGTTTTGGATTTTTCGATGCATAGCCTGGGCTTGCGATAAGTGGTGATTAAGCTTTTACAATTGTAGCGATGACTTGATTTCAATGATAGAGGCAGGAAGCCTTTGCTCAGCAGTGGGACAGTTGTAGGCTTCTTACTTACTTATTTACTTTACAAACACACAAATGTTGAAAAAATTTCCTCGAGCAGGATTTGAACCTGCACCCTTCTGACATACCGGGTCAGGTGCTCTCCCAATTGAGCTATCGTGATTCTAACCAGCCCGCCTGTGTGTGTGTGTGCGTTCAAATCCTGCTCGTGGAAATTTTTTCAACATTTGTGTTTTTGTAATTTGTTCGCAACAAAATTTGCGTTAAAAATTATATAAACAAAACAAAAACATTTTATTTACTATATAACTATTTAAACTATCATGGTCACTTGCAATAAAGTAATTATTGATTGAAATTACGAAATACAAAAATTTCAATCGTGAAGATGGATTCAAACTGTCGCGTGTCTGGAACCCAGTGATTAGTCTTCTTAAAAACTGCAAAAACATCAAAAAAGTCGTTTCGCGTCCTGATAATGTGAGTGTAGTGTGTCGTGAGCAATTTCGAGTGAATAGTGACTTAGAAATCAGTGGTACGGGCATCGAGCGCAAAAAACGACTAAGGAAGAGGGTAGATCGTTTTGTCTGCTCATAAAAAACTCACCCGCATTAACTTCAGTAATTCCGTGATCATGGCGCATGCAACTGCGCCGAAATATCGGATACTCATAAATAATAAACATGGTAAGAATCCCGTTAATAATTACTCTATTTTATTTACTTTACTTAAGTGTTCATTTCGAGTAAGTACTTGACTCATTTATAAGTGTATTTTTAGTTGTTAGTTCTGCGATTTATAAACGTCGCGTTCATATATTTCTTCACTTATGAATAGATATCAAAACCAGTAGGTAGGTAGTTACTATGCATCCAATTATAACGTAATTCAATTAAGTTACGCGTTTAACTTAACAACATTCAGCTGCCAAGCGGGAAGATATAAAAGCTTTAAAAAATTGCATCTGTTTATCACAATAAGCAACGGATGTAAATGATTTGGGGGCATAATAAATCTGCTTATCGTTACTAAGCAGAATTAACGGTTGTATTAGTCTTCATCAGACAGTATCCTAACGGTGCGAGCAATAAAATGATGAAAAGAAGCTAATTTTTCACCAAATCATCCCGGGGTCATGACGTCATCAATATTCATTTTGCGGCGCGCCTCGAAACAAACACCTTTCCGTAGGAGCGTGGTCACAGTACATGTCGTTTCAGTGAGCTATCTTCCTTCATCTAACCTAAACATATTTGTTTAATAAACTATATGGATGAATATGATCCAATTGTTAACCTACGCTATATGGGACCGCAGGAAGTTGTGTGTACCGTAGAGCCCGAGGGGTCTCTACTTAAAACGGGGGCGTAAGTATTAAAACATATAGAACGTTTCAGATATTATACTCATAAGATTCTAATAACAAGAATATATTAAAAATAGCAGTTGTCGTAGCCGCGGATGTCAAGCGAGAGAGCCCTTCTCTTGCTTGCTTCCATCCGTCTCTTCTTAAACTATGTTCATTCTCAGAACGCGACGGCTGCCAGTAGGCTCACCCAACCAAGAAGTCTCGATCACTACAGTACTGATCTCCAAAAAACTATAATATGGATGAATATGACCCAATTGTTAACCTACGCTATATGGGACCGCAGGAAGTGTGTACTGATCTCCAAACATCAGTATGAAGATTGGATTTGATGGATGATGATGATGATAATGATTATGTTGAATAAGGAAGATCGTAATAATATAATATGGTTTGGACAGAGAACTTCGATTTTAATAACGAGAATCCCGCGCTCTTAATTCCAACCAACAGAAATCTTATGGAGTTTGATTGTTTGTTTGTTAGGACGACCTCCTTGGTCGAGTGGTTTGTACACCGGTTTTCATGGTGTCGTCATCTCTGAGGTCCCGGGTTCGATCCCCAGTCGGGTCAATTTAGAAATTATTGTTTTTCTAAATTGTCTCGGGTCTGTGTGTTTTCTATGTATAATAAGTATGTATTTAAATATTTTAAGTATCCGTTGTCCAATAGTCTGTTATCATTACCGATATACTCGTACGTACCTAAAGCGTTTAACGTAACATTTTTTTTTCATTAGGCTAAACACTAGGCCTTCTTCTCACCTGATGTTAAGTGATGATAAGGCCAATGGTGGAAGCGCACTTCACCCGGGATCCTCAACTACTGAGGCACTGGCTATCTTATCATTGATGTAATGGCGACATATTCAGATAAGATAGTGGTAGATAGCCAGGCGGACAACCAGCCCTACCACTAATCAAACCGAGTACACATGCATGTACCCCCCGCTGGGAATCGAACCCGGGACCTCTGGGTCTAAGCCGGTGGTCTGAACCACTAGACCACAGAGGCGGTTCAATGCACAGAAATCACAATTATCAGTCGGTTTTATTCGTACACTATGTTCGTCGATTCCCTATTTACAAGACATAATGTGCTGTCGTAAGCCATTTATGATCCATTTATCAGTAACCATTAATCGTTTCTAAGACGGGTTTACTATTGTTTTAGTTATTCAACAAACACTTCGATGATGTTACTATTTTAGCAGTTTTCCTACTCATTTTACAAACTCTTATTGATTTACTTGTATCACAGCTCGTATGTTAATATAACTACATAGACTTGATAGGAACATAATATTAATGTGATGTGTGATGCAATATGCAAATATGGAAACAATAAAGTGCGCAGGGAATAATAGGTTGCACAAGCGTATATAAATGGACGACGACAAAAGAATACCTAGACGGAGATGTCGGGATGAGTTAGACTCCCACTTGTATAATTGGCACGAACTAGCTCAGGATATATACATATATGTATATATATATATATATATATGCGCAATCGCAAGTGCACATACTTATCCTCCGTACCTAGTGAAACGGAAAACTGGTACAGCCAGAAGATTCGGATGTTGTGTCCGACCGACAGCAGACTTGCCCTCTGCTACCTGTCTAGCAGTAGTCTTAAAACAGCTCTACCACTATCATCACTAACACCAGCTCATTATATGTCACTGCTGGGGCACGAGCCTTCCCTATGGGTAGATAGGGAGAAAAGGCAATAAATCTCCACGCGATTGGTGGGCTTTAACGACTGCTAATGCAGACGGGACCAACAGCTTTACGTGCTTTCCGAAGCACGGAGGAGCTCGAGATTGGTCACTTAACCTATGACCGGTCCTACAACTGGTATACCACTAACACACTAATATACGCATAGAACCGAACTTTAGATCCTCCACCTTCCGCGGGGTAGTACTCGGTACCTACTGTTCGTGGTTCTGCGTCACCTCCGCAAACACTGGGATCATAGTACTGCGTTTTCAATGTGTACGCCTTTCTGCCTTGACGATCTCCTTGGAGTTAGGCAGGATGCGAGAGGGAGAACCCCACAAAACTCGCAGGTTGCCCCAGACTCGTGAGTGTGCGATGTTTTCCGCAGTTTAAAACAAAAAATGCCATTCATTTTGTCTTGCTGCCTCGGCCTTATGCTCAGCCAAAGCCCTTTGCATGACAGCTGTGGGATGCCATCCCCGCCGAAACAAGAGGAGCATATGTGGCATAGAGTAAACATACTGATTGGCCTTTCTGTAGATTAGATGACCCCTTTGAGGGAACTATGTCGTGAAGGCGCCGTCGGGCGAGGGCTAACTCAATTTGTTTGGGTAATTGGTTTGTTTCACTAACGTCCCCACCTTTTGAATTATTTTAATCAAACAGATTACTTTGGCGGTTCATTAACAGCAAATAAATCTTATGATTCCCTAAGATTTATTGTAAATATGACATACAGGTGGAGACTGACCGAAGCATTTTGCTGTAACGTACACATCGACATGCGATGCGAGCATTCGCATGGTTAGTTAGTACAGTGAGCCGACCCGGTAAGATGATGGCCCATGTAGCGACATGGCGTCTAGTCAGCAGATTAGCCCGTAGTCGTAGCGGCGTAGCAGAGAACGTAGCTGCAGACGCCAGTCGTATCACTACACGCGTTTCCTTTGTAACGTATATAAACTCGTATAGCTAAAGTGTCACGAATAGACATTTATCTAGTATTCCTAGTTTCATTTATAGATCCTAATTAACAATCCCTATTTATAGCCCTGCCCACGCGGTCTGTTAATGAATTGAGTTTTCCCTTTTTAAGATCGCACGCTAATCACCTCGGGGTCACCACTGTGGCTACTGGGCCATCTATAAGTCTCTCAAGGCTAAAAATAGGGATTATCAATTAGGGTCTATGAATGAAACTAGGAATACTGGATAAATGTCTATTCGTGTCACTTTAGCTATATTGTATATACGTTACAAAGGACAAGACCGGTGGGTGGGAACGCGTGTAGAAATACGACTGGTGTCTGCGGCTACGTTCTCTGCTAAGCCGCTACGACTACGAGTTAATCTGCTGACTAGACGCCATGTCGCTACAGACCATATTCCTGTTGCGTATTGTATATTAATCTTAGGTATACACGTAAAGCCATCCCTCTACTCTGCAGCCCTGCCCTGCCGCATTAGCCGGCAGCCAGCGCACGTATCGCACGACCGCAGCGACCAGCCAGATTACCGACGCGACGCCAAATTGCGACATCCGCCGTCTATAGCCGAATCAAGCGAACTGCTTCGGAAATGCAGGTACTAAATTATACTGGTATTTAATCTGTGAATGGACTTTGACCACAAAGCAGATCGTCATATGCCTGCACTTTATTATGGGTATGTGCAAATGTTTTTCTTCCATTTTGCGCGATTAGCAAAATTCCAGGCTTTCCCAACATTATCTCTATTCTTTGACATGTCATCAAGGGCCGTAAAGTGGATGTTGGACCACAAAAGTAGGACAAGCACATAAATAAAGGCTTCATATAATGATGGCCGCTAGCCGCTTTACAAAACGGCGTGCTGTATTGTTTTTAACCCCCGACGCAAAAAGAGAGGGGTGTTATAAGTTTAACGTGTCTGTCTGTGTATCTGGCTGTGGTATCGTAACTCCCAAACGGATGAACCGATTTTAATTTAGTTTTTTTGTGACTTAGATAATTTTATCCCGAGTGTTCTTAGCCATGCTTCATGAAAATCTGTTCAGAGATCAATAGCTCTTTTCTAGTTGATGAGGGGATCTAACTAACTTCCTTATGTCACATCGATTTGAAATTTGGTACCGTGTTACTTCAATGATATTGAAAGTATCATCTCGAGCTCCTCCGTGCTTAGAAAGGCACGCAAAGCTGTTGGTCCTAGCTGCATTAGAAGTCGTTAACAGCCACCAATCCGCACTGGGCCCGCGTGGTGGTTTATGGCACGTTCTCCCGATCCATCCATAGGGAAGGCTTTTGTCCCTGCAGCAGTGGGGACATAAAATGAGCTGGTGATGTATAACAAGAACATACCAACTGCTACCATGTTAGGTTTTTGGTAGTTCTAGCGGATCATATGGTGCTACAAGTAAATACAGAAATGTTCCGAAATCACAACAGTTTATTTATTGACTTTTCATCAAAGAATATTTTCCAAAGTGAGTGACAGAAAAACAACACCATGGAAACAATGCCATAGTTTTCCATAGCCAAGAATAGCCAAAGAGTATGTCTATTCTTAACATCCACCTCTCTTGAATGTGAAAACTCCGGCTTGTGTCTTCAGGTTCTTCATCCTGGGTCCATACAGAGGTTTTGTAAGCATGCCGGCGGTCAGTCAATCAGTCTGTAGCGCTGGCGGTAAAAACACCAAACGCTTCCGAGCGCGATCCTAGTCCTCCTCAGTCAGTCTCGTGGCAGACCGCGACACAACAAGTAGGTAACTCCTGTTTATTTTACCCGCAATGAATTCGCTGGCAATATTTTCCTCGGGTTTTTTTTTAATTTTGAATACATTCGAGTACAATTCGCGGTGACGGTTGCGCGCCCCCGGCAATCTCCAAATTGCCTCTTTATGTGCAGATGTTTCAACCCTCGGTTTTTCCGTCTTTTGAATGTCGTTTTGCTGTTAAATAACGTGCTCTTTTATTGCAAATGGAGTTTTCAAGTTCACTTTGTACTTCGGCTACCGTTACTGTTGTTATTGCAGCACATCAAATACCAATGAACAGCCAACGAACTGAGATAACTTTATGGAGCCGTACCGTTGGTTATTTACATAATGGCTATTTCTCTTCTTACAGCGTCTTGATCTCACCTGATGGTAAGTGATGATAAGGCCAATGATGGAAGCACACTTCACCGGGGATCCTGACTAGTGAGGCACTGGCTATCTTATCTCTAGCTGCCGGAACATAACAATGCTGCAAACATTGATGTTATGGCAACATGTTTAGATATGATGGTGGTAGCTAGCCAGGCAGACAAACAAACCCTACCACCAACCAAACCGTGTACACAAACATGTACCCCCCGCTGGGAATCGAACCCGGGACCTCTGGGTCTAAACCGGTGGTCTTAACCACTAGACCACAGAGGCGGTTAAAGCGAACCTTTCTAATTAAGAATTTTCAATGTTTTCAATATCTATATTTATATAATATTATAAAGCTGAAGAGTTTGTTTGTTTAAACGCGCTAATCTCAGGAACTACTCGTTCGAAATGAAAAAATATTTTTTTGTTGGATAGTCCATTTATCGAGAAAGGCTTTAGGCTATATAACATTAAGCTGCGACGAATAGGAGCGAAGCATCCGTGAAAAGTGTTGCAAAAACGGGAACAAGAGCTTAAAAAGTTAAAAATGCTGCCGAAAGTCACTATTCCACGCCGACGAAGTCGCGAGCACAGCTAGTAACTAATATAATTATTTCTGAACTAAAACTGCTTATTTACATATATGGCAGGTTTCCTTTAAAAAGGACAATATGGAACAAAGTATTTTCGTAATGGCTCTTTAAATAAGGCCCTTTCAGGTAAATATAAAAACGAAATGAGATAATTTCAAATTTCCTTGCCTCCTTGAATAATAATAACATAAAGCTTAAAGTAGGCAAGTCAACCATTTTTCTTTGGCAACCGCAGCCTCCCCTTTGAGTTAAACTCTCTTAAAGATCACAATTACAACATTCGAACTCATTTATTTTCGCGGAACAAATTATTTCTCATGAAGCATATTAATTCGTCAGCATTATATTTCTTTCAAGATCTGAATAAATTAGAGCGAGATTTCGTAAAAAATAGACGGGCTGGGGCCCGCGGCTAGCGCCAAATTACGTCTTTATTTACAAGTTCCCAAACAGTTCCTTCGCATTATGGAGTTGGGAGGGAATTCTAGCATTACCTATCTAATTTTTTGACTTTATTTTATTGTGTTACTTTCTTTAGGTTCCATTCTGTCTCGATTTTATTTCAGTTGTCTGGAAAAGGATTAACGGGAATAAAATTAATAAACAACCAACATACTTATATTAAAAATCTGTAGATACATTTTCGTCAAGTACCTACCTAGGTTAATATTGTATGAAACAGTAGATTTTATATTTTGCGATTTTGCAGCTGGTCTCAAAGCCGAAGTTAATTATACATAGGATAATTTGTAGAATAGGATAGGTAATAAAAACGTTAAATTTGCACAAAGTTTATTAAAATGTTCTTCTCCCAAAGCAATGTTCAGACAGTTCCGTTGTTTGTTCCCACATCAGAATAAGAAGTAAAACTGGAATAAAGCAATGTGATACAATATAATAATGCAATGTTTTATGTATATGTATATAATACATATATGTATCATACAACATACTCCAACGCCAACGCAACAGTAGTGTAGTGTCAGGAATGAAAACTACCTTTTATTTATTTTTATTTTTTCATTATTTTAATGTTAAAAGGAGGCAAACGAAAAAAACGAGCAGGCGGGTCACCTGAATATGGAAAGTAATCATCGCCGCCTATGGACACCCGCAAAACCAAAGTAGTCGCAGATGCATTGCCGGTCTTGAGGAAGGAGTTGGATCTTGAGGAGGGAGTAGGAATTGGGAGGGGGTAGGGGTGAGAGATGGGCCTTCGGTACTTTCACTCACGGGACGAAACACAACAGCAACGAGTGCCATTGTTTCACGCCGATATTTTGTGAGAGGGTGGTATTACGCCGGGCGAGCCGGCCCACTTCGTGCTGCAACGCAGCGTGGCTCTACCACTCAGAATGTATTTCATGTATATGTGAGTTAAAGTCTTTATACCTATGTATACTGCTGTAGGTGGATTTTTGTTATTAGCATCTGAATGTTTAATGTTTCATTTAAGTAAATTATTAATTTAATTCAATTTACCCAAAATTAAATAAATTTAAATAAATAAAACAATGTTATTGTTTTTAAAAGGCAGAATTATGAAATTTCCTTGAAAGAAAAATAATCTCAAGTCACTTCTAAACAGTATCTATTTACATGCTTATCTTTTTCAAGTACGCCGATGATGTTAATTTACTTAACTATGTCTTCGTAATACATATTAGAAAAACATGGTTGTTTTATTTTTTTAATAAAACATCCAGATTAGTGTTTATCAAGCTTTTTGACTTGAATTCAGTGGATCACACTCTATTTGCATCCCTTTTGCTTGTATGCAGATCGACAGAGAGTGCTGTTTCATGGTTTTAGCACCTTAACCGTCTCAGAGTGCTGAGTGAGTGAGTGAGTGACAATATACCTACATACAAATTCTCTTTTTCGGTAAGTGATCGAAAGGTGAAAAAAATGGCAGTAGCCATTATCTACTCGATTTTGTTAGGTTAGGTGGTCGTTAGTCTGGCTTCCTTCTACTATATTTTATCATTATCGGTCGTTATAATATCAACCGGAAAGCGCAGTATGGGCAGGCCTCCAACAAGGTGGACCGACGATCTGGTCGCGGGAAGCCGCTGGATGCGAGCAGCACAAAACCGGTCGTTAAGGAGATCTTTGGGGGAGGCCTTTGTCCAGTTTGTACTACTGTTTGTACAAAGTCGGAAGCAAACAGCAAATATGATTTTTAAAACGGTAATTGAATTAATTCTGTGTATATTTGGCAAACTCACTTCAGGATCTTTTGTGTATGAGCATTTGTGGACATCAAACGCTCTCTGACATTTATCCTTATCAGGAGAGTCTGAAATTAATAAAAAAATATTAAGGATACCTTCTTCTACGCGTATTATGTCATTTGAGAAACTAAACATTTTTATGTTAATGTGAAATATGATAAAAACATGTTTCGCATTTAGGTATTATATTTAAATTTTAATAAGATGTCATTGAGTTATAATACATTATAACTCAATGTAAGATGTGGGTTAACATTTTTTGCATATACTACACTAATTATGTTGTAGGGGTAAAATTTGCTTATTTATTTTTATGTATGAGGTAAACTCTGACTCTTAAACCCATTTTGAATATTCTTTTACTTCAATAGATATAGCAAAGTCAAAAGTCAAAGTCAATTCGTTTATTCAATACTAGTTGACACGGCGGACTTCGTACCGCTTTGACAGTTTCCATCAAGTGATTAAATTCTCTTTGGTTTCCATGACAACAAAAGAAACAAATCATTTTGTATTAGAAAATGTAATTGTCGGTTTTAGTATATTTATAGTGTGATTCCCGTGGGAATATCTGGATAAAAAGTATCCCATGTATTATTCCAGGTTATAAACTATATGTATGCCATATTTCATCCAAATCCAACCATCCATTGCAGCGTAACTAAGTAACAAATATACAAATATACATACACACACACTTTCGCATTTATAATATTAGTAGGATAGACTTTTACAGGCACTTATTGACGTCAAAACTAATTATAGAATACAAATAATAATGAATTATAAATTAGTTCACTGAATCTACCACCAGTTCCCTTTACCTTTAACAACACCTTTTTTAATCCCTAAATCATTTAATTCCGAGCAAACGTTGTTCAGATTGGGACGGACTGAATATCACGCGCGAAGCCATGGATTATGCTAATATGTATATACTTATAAAAGTTTTACTCTATACAGTAAAAAACCTTTTCAAAAATCAAGCTTTTATTTAAATGCGCTAAAAAGAAAAAAATAAACTTTTACTATTAACATAAAACGTCATTACACAATTTATATGATATAAAAGGTTGTCAGGTCACATTGCTCGCAGGACTGATGGCCGCTGGGGCGGGATTGTCCTGGAGTGGCGACCGCGTACCGGAAAGCGCAGTGTGGGCAGGCCTCCAACAAGGTGGACCGACGATCTGGTGAAGGTCGCGGGAAGCCGCTGGAAGCGAGCAGCACAAAACCGGTCGTTGTGGAGATCCTTGGGGGAGGCCTTTGTCCAGCAGTGGACGTCTTTTGGCTGAAATGATGATGATGAAAAGGTTGTCGCGAGATTTATGTACTTACTCGTATTTACTTGACAAAAAATTGCATAAATAATAAATATAAATAAATAAATAGAAATACGATTTGTTTGTTTTGTTGTCATAGAAACTGTGAAAGAGCGGTACGAAGTCCGCCGGGACAGCTAGTATCTTAAAAATTGTGTAGGTAATGACATTATAAGTTGATAGTAAAAGCTAATTTTTTTCTTTTTAGCACATTTAAATAAAAGCTTATTTTTTTAAAAGGTTTTTACTATTAATTTATTTTTTACTTTATAGTTATCGCTGGACACGTTTCAAAAACGTAGTCCGCCATATTGAATTTAGAGTGACGTCACTTTATTTTTCGAGCTTCTCTCAGCAAGCCCTTTCATTTGATACCCATATTGTAGGAATGCATTAAAAATAATTACTCCGCCATCTTGGGTGTGCCGCCATGTTGGATTTAGAATGACGTTACACAGTTAACCATGCATTGTCATCTAAACTGAACGTGTATACAAAATTTCAGCTCGATCGGTTGAAGATATCTGCTTCAAAATTGAGTGTCAAGCTTTAGAAGTCCGCCATATTGGATTTAGAGTGACGTCACTTTATTTTTCGAGTTATTCTCAGCAAGCCCTTTCATTTGCTATCCATATTGTAGAATTGCATTAGAAATAATTAGTCCTCCTTGGGTGTGCCGCCATCTTGGATTTAGAGAATAACGTCACACAATTGCAATGCATGGTGCATTGTCATCCAAATTGAACATATATACAGCATTTCAGCTCAATCGGTTGAAGATATCTGCTTCAAAATTGAGTTGCAAGATTCCACCCGAACAAACAATAAAAGTTTGTAAATAAAAAAACAGTCAGATAATGTAGGTAGTAACACTAAAATGTATGAAAAAGTAGTACCTTCTCCATATGCTTATACCTTCTTACCGTTTTTACCTTAGGTCATGTACATGTTCTCTTTTTTTATTTTGAAATTAAATTGTTTCTATAGCAACTAGGTAACAAAAGCGACTACTATGATTTATTACAATAAGAGTTGCCCGTGGACTTCCATTATAACAACTAGCAAATTACGACAGCAACTGGAACCATCTATGGTTGGAATTCTTTTTTAATCTTACTTATTTCATTTGTTTCTTTATATATTTTCTCCCTTTTATCTACTTTCAAGGTAAAATTAAATGATGTTTAGTGCTTACCCAAATGTCGACAACCAAATATCATATTAGTAACCCTCTCCGTGTACTGCTCAGGAATGATACCCACCATCATATCATAATCCACCTTTCCATCGTCGTCAACCTGCCAACATATGAAATTCTTCTGCTACAAACTTCCTTTTAATTGTGTACTCGGTTTGGTTGGTGGTAGGGCTTCTTTGACTGCCTAGATAGCTGGCCTGGCTATCTTATCTAAATATGTCGCAATAACATCAATATTTGTAGCATGTTGTGTTCCGGCAGCTAGAGATAAGATAGCCTGTGCAGTAGTTGAGGATCCCAGGTGAAGTGCGCTTCAACCATTGGCCTTATCATCACTAACATCAGGTTAGATAAAGGCACTGTGTTAACTCGTATAAATATTTTAAAAAATACTCTATTATAGGGCTTTTTATTGAATATATACTAAAATATATTTTTAATGGAAAACCTTCAAGTTGTAAATCAGTTAATATTATTAGTTATTATTATTATCAGCATTCTTGGGACCGTTCCCATGAGCCCACAGTTGGAGGACATCTTTTATTTATAGGTCTTTAGTTTTTGATTTTCCAATAAATTTTTTCTGTTTTTTTTCAAGTTAAGTTTAGTAATGTTTCTTTTTGTTGTGTACAAATTTAAGGTAATAGTTATTTTTCGGTAATATATTTTATATGTTAGTCAGTTAGTCTAACGTGGCAACAGGATTGAATTACAATGTCTCACATTTGACCCGAGTATGTCCCTGCTACCGAAACTCTACCATTTCATAATTAAAAACAGAGCGGTACTTATGTTAAAAAAAATGTTTTTAGTACTTGCTGGTACCTTCCTGCAATGAATACCATAAAATAAAAGTAACAATTAAGCCATCATACTTAACATAACCAACATCGATGATTCAATTGATTTACAATCAACTTTATGCCATTAAAATAATTGAAAACTTACTACTACTTACATTTGTATTTTCAATACTTTACAAACGCATTGCTTCTGCATTCTACAAGATAAAATAAGTCTTCATACCCACACGTCACCATTGAATTCCATGGGTAAGGAATCGAGTTAAAAATAAATTAAACTCATGTTTGCTCCTTATACTTCGCAGACGGGAGATAGAAACAAACAACGGACTCACGAGGTTCGCTTCCTCCATCAGGCAAAACATATAGCACTTCAATTTGTTGTCCTCCTTAAATATGCCCTTTTCGCAATTCTTTATGTCCTCTGGGGGCAAGCGAGAATAAAGACAGCTTAATGTACACAAACGTTGTTAGATCAGCGCCAGTGGATGGACGTATAGGTGATACATAGGTACTTTTACAACAACTGACTGGGTGGAATCACTATGTCATGTATCATGTTACAAAACAATATATCACTGAGGAACTTGCAATCTAGCTATAATTATTTAGAGGTAAGCTGCTTACCCCTTAGTAAAGAAATTAAATAATGTCACATAGTTTTTATGGCGATAGACTAAGATACGATACTCTAGCTGCTAGTACTTAGACCTATACAATCCATAGATAAATCTCCCTCATGTGACATTCGAGGTCATTACTTGATCGTAGGTCACCTTAAAATGAGAGATATTTATTTTAAAATGCATTAGCTCTATTTGTGATTAAGCTTAAGATAATATAGTACATCAGTACATAAGCTTTTTCATATAAGCATTTAATAAACCCTTCTTGTTTGAACCTTTGTTGATGGTACTAAAAAATAATATGTACTTTGCAGTTTTTTATACGAGTATCACGCAAAGAAAATACATAACGAGAGGTCAATTAATAACCTCAGCAAGTAATATATCTTATATAGGAAAGTATTTTTGTTCAAACTTTATACATTCGTTATAAGTTTAATAAATTTTTTGTGTCCTCACGCGTCAATCGCAATGCGTTAAACGCTGCGGATGCCGCGTAAACGAACCAAGCCCTGTATAGAAGCAATTCTAAGTACAGGTGGTGGATTATCCTAGAAGATTGCTGTGCATATTGCACATCACAATCGGTGAAAAGTGGGAGGCTTCCATTTCTACTTACCCTCGGCTACCCCTGTCTTGGAGACGCATTCGTTGTGAACATGCTGTATAATCTCTTTGATTTCATCACTCAGTTCCTGGAACAAGGGTAATGAAAATATGGAAACAATAGTAAAGTAAATATAGGCTTCTGTAAATAATCCGTAAGTACCCCTAAGCAGAAGTAACTGTACAGTCCATTAGAATTTAGAAATAACGACGACGATACTCCTTTATGGCTCCCACCCACGACCGACTTTTTGTACGACCGATAATCGGACTGATTTTCGCCGAGGTTTTAGTACCGATTTTGTGACTTTTATATTTATACGTTTCATTATCACCGACTAAAAAATCGGTCACCGATTATCGGACGTGGGCCGGCAATTAGGCAGGAGACAATTTAGAAAAGTTTAACATTTAAAACATTTACTTACCAACCAAGAAGTTTAAACAATTTTTCTAGGAAAAAAGAGATCTTTGCTTTTTTTTAAATATATTTTATTCCGGACCTTTTCGTAGATAACATCCACCCGTATTTCCTTCGTTGAAATGGACTATTTGTCTTATTTTTTATATCATTATATTTGATCACTTTATCTAAGTATATCAAATTTCTATGAAGCAACACAACTGTATACAACATTCAAGGAGTTTCTTAAACATAAATATTTGTACATATATAATCCTAACAATTCAAATGTAGCCTGCCCTATTACTATTCAGTTGCTCTCTGTTGATCTACATGCGTTATCTTTTACCTTTGTGAACACTGTAGGGGGAATAAGTCGCTCCAATATTAAAAATGAGATAACATTCTCAAAGAAAATATTAAGTCGTGATTCCACGGGGAGAAGCCCGATGCGCATCAACTTGTATCATAACGTTAAATATTAATTTAAGTGGTACGGATCCGTCTCCATTGTCATGATTTTTTTATTTGTCATTTTCTGGTTGAGCTTCTCGTCTTTGAAGTGAGTTTAAGTTTGGCAAACAAATAAACGACTACTTCAAAGCTCAAATGACTTTAGGAACCCGAATTTTCTGTATACAACCGTAGCTTTGAAAATTAAATAGCTCTTAAATCTAGTAAATACCTAAATTATCTTCAAAGCGAAAAAACTAATATAGCTTCATTTCAGTCGTCGTTTTTCAATATCACCATACATAATTTAATACAATCATCTTACTTTCAAAGCAAACACAAAATATTTTATATATTACTAGCGGCAGCTCGCGGTTTCACCCGCGTGGTTCCCGTTCCCGTGAGAATATTAGCATAAAAAGTATCCTATGTTTTAATCCAGGTTATAAACTATCTGTATGCCGAATTTCATCCAAATCCATTCAGTAGTTTTTACGTGAAAGAGTAACAAACATCCATCCATACTTACAAACTTTCGCGTTTATAATATTAGTAGGATTTTGCATAGAATACATCTTATTATACCTACTCATTCTTAGTCCGAAATAGCATCTTGTTTTATTTACTATATAGTTTCATCAGTTTTGCATGTGTGGCCGCTAGGTATAATTAAAAAAGAAATCTCGCATTAAGCATCTCGTATAATTACAATAGAACTTCACTTCAGGTAAGTTCGTTTAATTAAGTAAGTAGCTAATCATTTCGAATTATCACATAAAGCCCTTTAAAGATTTAGCCTTAATTTTAATTAGTTGCTCTTTCCCTTTCTCGTAAAATGTTCGTTTTTTTCTAGTAAAGGTGAATTTGCTAGGCTCCAACTAGAGATCACAGATTGAGTACATAATACTTTGACATTCGCCTAGAAAGCTGGCCGCCGGTGTCCATAATGCAGGGTCCTGTCGTGACTCGTGTATCATTGGAGCTGCGTGTCAAGGCTGCATTACGTATTCACAGACGATGACGTTGAGCAATAGTGCCGCCTGCCGCCGCTCTCATCCATCTTCGCTCACCTCACAGCCACCTTATAAACTTACATGACGGAAAAAACTGACAGCAGTGAAGCATCGCATCCAAACGCCTTTGGAATGGAAAGGAGAATGAGAAACTAACTTTAACCGGCGGGCGACGTCGTCGCTTCAAGTGGCACTAGTGTTCGACAGTTTAAGCCCTTTTTTCGACACTACTATTCCATGTCCATATGCACTATAAATAGGTCTAACTCACACTCCTCCGTGCACGCAATGTGCTTTTAAAGGGAGGTGCCAAGTTTATCATCAACATATTAATACCTATAAGTAGATAAGAAAACTATGATAATTTTCGTCTAGCCACACTCAGAATACAGAGTCTACACCTTACAATATAGATATGTAACACGGATTAAAATAGTTGTAGAAGTAGTTAAAGACAAATAATAAAACTGTCAAAATTTAAAACTTACCAGTTCTGCGTGGCAAGAACATGAAATTGCCAATAATACGAATAGACTACTGAAGATCATGGCGCTTTGCGTGCTGCGCCACTGACTCCATACACTCAAGTTCGCTTTATATCATCACTATGCATACTCAATTACTCACTCATAAGCTTAATAACATAGCAAGGAGCATAGTTAGCAAAGCAACAATTAGCACATTAACCGACACGGTCTTGCAATTCTGCAAGCTGTAATCATGACTCGGAAACTTTGAAACATGAATGAATTAGCAGGTAGATGTCGAGTTCATAGTGCTATTTTGAACAAGTCCTCCTTTGCAGACGGTAAAAACTTTTTGGTCGCATAATCTTCTATATATTAATATGTGAAGCAAAAACTTTGTACCCCTTTTTACGAAAATTGCGTGGATGGAGGAGTATGAAATTTCGCACACTTATAGTTTATATAGAGAAACAGTGCAGAATGCTAATATTTTTTTTAAATTATGCATAAAAAATACATTAAATTAAATAAATAATTTAACTTTTTAAACTATCATGGTCACTTACATTAAAATAAATATTATTAACGGGATTATTACCATGTTTCTTGTAAAGACCGCAAAAAGAACAAAAGTGCCGTTTAGCAATCTGATACGGTCAGTGTAGTGTGTCGAGAACAAGTTCGAGTGAATAGTGACTTAGGAGCCAGTGGTACGAGTATTGAGCGCAAAAAACGACTAAGGAAGAGGATAGATCGTTTTGTCTGCTCATAATCACCCACCCGCAATAAGTAACTTCAGTACATCCGTGATCATGGCGCATGCAACTGTGCCGAAATATCGGATACCTACTCAAACACAACAAAAAACATGGTAATAATCCCGTTAATAATATTTATTCTAAATAAACAAAGACTCAAACATTTTTCAAAAATGGAAGAGGAGCGGCCGAAATCTGTCAATACCAAACAAACAATCCAAACTCACATTCTTTTTTAATTTTTCATTGCTTAGGATACAATCCGTGCAGCCATAATAAAATATTGATTAGTAAACAGCTTTTTTTTAAATTACGGTCGAATTTCGACTACTGGGCGACCACTACTAGTACGTAAATACTTAGAACGAATATAACCGCCTGTGATACAAGGAGAGGCGGTATCATGAAGCTGTAGATATAATAGTTTTTTTTTAATTATCTCACTTAGCCTTTGACCTACTGCTTGGTTGAAAAAGTCAACACTGTTATTTTTTCATGAACATTTTGAATGTAGATATTATTGAGTGTATTATTATTATTATAAAGTCACAAGTACAAAAAAATAATGGCGAGTAGTTAAATAGGTTTTCTAACAGATTTTGTTTTCGATATCTATGTCAACAGACTACGATTTTGTCTTTTTTTTTTTCATAAGTTTTCAACGGGTAATAATAAAAAAACTCCATGAAGAATCTTTTTTAATTATGAATTTTGAAACAACTCAACAACAAAAAGCTCTACATAATCCATAACTACTTCTAATAAAAGCAATGCTATTTCTATCGAGACTAAAAATGAAACTAAAAAAAAAAGAACTTTTGATAAACAGATTTCCTTCAGCGCTTTAGAGCTGTGTAGTTGTGTACTGAATATATCTATATCAAAGTAGGTAGCGGCAATTTTCACTGAGTCATTGCCCAACCAGTTTTGAACAATCATTCACTGTTTTCCTCCCGAACAATGGGAAGGAGCTTACGTGTTTTTGTGCTTCGCTCTTTTGTGCCCCGCACAATAATAATTATATAATTAATGTCATAATTTGCTATGTTCGCCGTCCGCCGGCACCAATAAGCTGGTGGTATCAAACCTAATGATTATTAATGGCTCGAAAACAACGGCGAAATCACTTCGGACAAACTGAACGCTGAACTTACTTGCTAATTTAAAACGTGTGTCGTGTCGTGACTCGTGACTCGTGACTAGTTTATTTATGTAAAATAGCAATTGGTCTTCCAAAAATAAAATAAGAAAATATTGAATAATTTATTCGATTTTCTACCCAACAATGTGCTATACCTACGCAAGACGCTTCATAAAAAATAACCACCTTTTTTTTTAATCCCAAACTCAACGAAAACTACAAATTAAATATTTGTTTTGAAATTAATATTGTATATTGACAGGCACACGTCTGCGCTGGCAAAAACTGCGTCGTGTTAAATCGACATGAAAAATCCATTAGAGTTGTTTGCGCGGGCAGCGCACACAGAGCGCATCGCCAGTGACCGTGCATAAGCGGATTGTTGCTTCTGCCGCGATTCGTGCACCTCGCTCTAACCCCGCCCGCCCGCGAAGCGCTACTGCGGGCCTACCAAAAGATAAAGATTATTATTAGTTAGACTAACAGGTGTTCTCTAAAGTTTAGTCTTAAGCTATACATTGAAGTGAAACACTTTATCGTGTATTCGTTTCTCAGTATCCTGATTCTGTAATTTTTCTCATAAGTAATACCAAATCAGGATTGGGACGTTTTAAAACAGCAAAATCGAGTCCCAGTGATCGTGAACCCTGCAATACAAAATTTAAAATAAACGCAAGTAAATCTGTGATAAGTGTTTTATTTATAGTAATATGGGAGATATCTTACTTATTGATTTTAAAGCCTACCACTAATAGATATAAAATGGGAGTTTCTGTACCGCTATCTATCTCTTCATTTCGATAGAATAACCAGGCATTTACAATAGGACAATTGAGCAAGGAAATAGGTACACATTTTATTACAGCTCTTTATTTTTAAATTCACCCTAAGAAGGACTGAAACATTAAAACTCCTCCAAAGTCGAGTAATTACGGCCAGCCCTGCAGTTAGTCAGAAAAGAAATTATTTGAAGATAGTGGTCTGACGAGTGGCGAGAACGGCCGGGAGAGACGTCATTACCGCAATCAAAGCGCCGAAGCCGCGAGCCCCTAACGACGAGTACTCTCGATAAAAATTAAAAACACGTGCGAGTCAGCCTGAGGAAAGTTTTAATGAGAGTACGCGGGACGCGCTACACTGCCAGCTAACCGAGCCGTCGCTACGGACTTATCCGACACGGAAATACAAGAAATAATTTGAAGTGAGAACTCTTTTTTAATCTTGTAAATAAAAAAAGTAAAATATATTCTTTGTTATACATAAAATGTCAAACATTTTAGTAAGAATAGACCGCACAAAACCGGTCGTTGTGGAGATCCTTTAGGGAGGCTTTTGGCTGAGACGATGATGATGGAGATTATTGCAGCACCTGAAAAGGGTAGTTAAGTATTTAACCTTCACGTACCAAGTCAAGATCTGGGTGTTGAATGCTAGTTTTATTCACCATTTGATCATGAGGAGCTCGATGGCGCAGTGGTTAACACGCCCGATCTGCGATTGCTGTGGTTAAGCAACTTTCGCAAAGGCCGGTCATCGGATGGGTGACCAAAAATTTTAAATCTCGAGCTTCTCCGTGCTTCGGAAGGCACGTTAAGCCGTTGGTCCCGGCTGCATTAGCAGTCGTTAACAACCACCAATCCGCACTGGGCCCACGTGGTGGTTTATGGCCCGTTCTCCCTATCCATCCATAGGGAAGGCTCGTGCCCCAGCAGTGGGGACATAAAATGAGAAGATGAAGAAGATGATCATGTTGACGATAATTTTATTTGGCATTGAAACAACGCCTCCTTGTGAACAAACGATATGAAAAATGGTGAATAACACAGGCAATTAGCAACCTTTATACATACTTAAATGAAATAAACACATTTAAATTTAATTTAGCTAAGCAACCTGTTATGTAATTTTCATCAAGCCATAAAATTGTGTCTCAGTGAATGTCTTTAAATCTCACATTATCGTTCCGTTTGGTTTCAAACCCTCTATTACCAACCACCAAAAACATTTCTGGTCAAATATTGAGTAAACATTTGAGTCGTTCAGTGTTTCCCGCCCAGAGTAGACTTCGAACCGATGGCATAGTGACATTCGCAAGAGCTACCTGTAGCCTAAACTGAATAAATGATTTTTAATTTGAATTTGAATTTCGTCCCACGGCTATTTTGTCCCAGTGGGAGGAAGCACTGAATTGAAAAAAAATATTAATATTCATACCATAATCGTATTGTTTTTTTTTGAAGAGAGTTTGCTGATTGCCTTGAACGGCATTGTCAGCTTCACTAGGCTTGTTTAGGGGCGGCGAGAAACTTAAAGGGGGAACCCTTTAAGTTTCTCCTCTCTCTCTCTCTTCAAGCCGTGTGAAACGAATCACCTTCGGAGGTTTTCTAGAGGCAACGGCATCATGCATTAGTGCGAGTCCCCGTCCCTACTAGATTCTTCGAAGGGTTCGGATCGAATCGGGGAGCGGAACAACCCGAGCGCGCCCCTAAAGGCTCGGACCTTGGCTCGGGTTGACCGGGCCTTGGTGGTGGAGAGAAGCGCCCAGGTACATGTCTGTACCTGGTATATAGAGCGTGTGAACCGGTTCACACCCAACCGGTTCACACGCAACCGGTTCACACGAACCGGTTCACTCGCAAGAGTACGGTGTCTTGGGCCTAAACTAGTGTGCATGTTTAGTGTATTCTGTAAATGCATTTAGAGGGTCGGGCCAATTTTTCTGGTAGATACAAAGGAGATTGCTCTGGATCGCCTTAAAATTTACAAACATTTGAATAATACGTTATGTTGTAATTAATTTAAATAATAATTTTGACAGTAAGAATTTCAAGCGGACACTGTTTATTATATGTAAAACTTTTAAAAAAAATTTTTTACCACCAAACTCGCCATCTTTGTTTGTCAATATGTCAGTACTGCTAATAATTTTTTTTTTTTCTTTTAATTGATGGCTTCGTGCGATTAGCACATTTAGCCAGTGTCAAAGTAAATTATCTTACAAGTACATACCTAATACATAAATAAACAATATTTCCATATATATGATGATGATGAATGATATTAGAAATGGGAAGTGAGAAATGATATACCCCCCAACCCCTCGAGTATCTCAGTAAAGATGTGGGGCTTTACTAAGTCCCCATGCGAGCTTCTTGAGAGAATTTGAAAAGTGACGTTGCGCTGTTTTGTTTCATTTGCCAACACTTATGCACACTCACGAACACTTAACGGTTAATAATCCACCATTATTTCACATTAATATTCGACATAACACAAATTTTGGAAAATAAGACAAAACTGCAGACATGACGCTTCACTTTCCCGCCAAGAAGTCCACTGCTAATAATTATATATTATCAGTGTACAGACCTACCACCTAGTGATGTCTCCGTTCGATGTTTTCAGTCAATCAATAATTGATTGACTGAATTTACAAAAAAAATCGAATTTGGTTTCGATGAAAACATCGAGTAATAAGATTGATATTTACACATAAAACATTATTGCTGCGCAGCATTTTAGTATTTCGGTTTTATTCACGTTTTTAAACATGTTTAGCATAGCCAAATAAGTACTTATAGATTTATTAACTTTCAATATCATTTGTAGCAATGGAACTTGACAATTGAGTAGGTAGGCCTTAAATTGCTATATACGTATCATTAAGGATTTTATTTTTACAAAGTAATATAACGAGCAGGCCGCTCACTGCGTGGTAAGTGAAACGCCTGCCCATGACAAATTGTTACTATATTCCCAAATATTTTCCCGTGTCATATCGATACTGCGGTAGTACCTACCTAGACAACCAGGTATCAGACCTACCACCTAGTGATGTCTCCGTTCAGCGTCACCAAGGGGAAACTTGTTGTAGGGCATAGTAGTAAGAATATCAATATTTATAAGCATTCACTAAAGTGTTTCCTATGACTAAACATAACCTCAAAATCGGTCCTTTTTATTTAAATAACTGTCTTCTCAGAAGTGTCCGTCATGAAACTTAGTTTTCATTGGTTAATACAGGCAATTCATTACTAGAAAATGAGTTTTACTCTGCAGTTTATTTTAAGGCGAGCAATATATGGACGCAGAACAATCTCCTTTACGGTGTATATATGAAATGAAATGTTAATGTCATTAAAAATTTAATATTGCATTGTAATTAAATACTAACACAACTGGAAACTGAAACTAAATAGATGCGAGTCTCTAATATATATATTTTTTTTAATAAGCTGCCCGGAACCGTGGCCTCTTTCTTTTTGTCACGCTCACTTAATCACTTTTCTTATCATATGAAACTCAATTTTCTAGTTTAATAATAATAAGCCGTGTATGTGTTTATGTCTATCCAATTCCAATGCCACAGAAGACATAATAGTAGGTACTGCTAATGGCGATGCCGATGCCGCCTTGAAGATTTTAAGCCAATCATCTGGTTGGCAATTAAGTCAATTAAATCTGGTGGTTTGCAATCCAATTTAGCTTTGTGCCATTCGCTGTTAAAGACGCTGAACAAACAGGTAACTTATAATTATATACCAATTTATACCATAGTACCTAAAACTTCTATTTATTAAATCTGAATTTAATAAATATTATAAAACAAGTAAAACAAAATCGTTGTGTCGTTTATTAAATTACTACGTGTCGTGGTTCGTTTTCTCTATAAATGAATATCGTTTCGTTTCAGTCCATAATATAAAACAAGGTTCCTCTATCAGTGTTTATCTTTGGGTGGACAGCAATTACGCCGATGTGAGCGCAGGCCTCGAGGAATTTGAAGTATGCTCTGAAAACAGTTTTTATATTGAGCAAACTCTAAATGATTGCGATGTAACATCTATGCCAATGCCAACTTTGGTTTTACTGTTCTGTTGCAGGTATAGTCGACCAAGAAATTGCTTGATCACTTTTGACATAAACTTCCATTACAATAAAATTTCGCTAAGGCTCATTGTCAATAATGACAACATATCTGTCACTTGGTCTTTTAAACAAAAATAGAACTTATTTTGTTTTATTATATGCAAACAAAATTAACTTCTAAGGTGGTAAAGCAATTTCATTGTCGACTATACATACTTTATATAATTAATTAGTAACAGGCGTTACTTTGCAGAAATCCATGGTACACAAAAATGTAAAAGAAATAATATGTACTTACCTACTTAGATTAAAATAATAAGAGACTTGTACCCGCAGACAAACCATTTTTTTTTTCTCAATAACATGATTAAACCTTAAAATTAGTACAGCATTTAAAACCACTGAGGTTTTTATTAATGCCGTTTTATCTACATCGATAATACAATAATTGACATAGGTATAGTCGTCAATGAAATCACTTTATCACTCTTGACAAAAGCTTCCATTACAATAAAATTTCGTTAAGGCTCATTGTCATTAATGACAACGTAGCTGTCACTTGGTCTTTTAAACAAAAATAGAACTTGTTGTTTTATTATATGCAAACAAAATTCACTTCTAAGATGGTAAAGCCATTTTAATGTCGACTATACATTACATTGTAAAATATAAATAAATAAATATAAAATCACAGTATAAGTAGGTACCTACTTACATACACTTTTAAACTTTCGCGTTTCATTATAAATAAATAAACAAACACCTAGACGGGGATCAACGTTAGTCACCCATTAAAGGCATCCTTTTATATTAAATAAGTAATTTGCGCCAACCTCCGCCTAATGGCCCGTGAATGTACTTACTATAGGTTAAAGTAACTGGTAATTCATCTCTAAGCTTCAACAACATTCATATACATATACTTCTTGGTTTAGCGAGACCATGGTGTAAATTGTTGTTGTTACGTGTTTAGTAAGCAACGAGCTTGGTCTATTTGTAAACAGATCCAAGACAAAAATTATGGTGGTGAACCGTGCGAAAAAGCTTGATCTCAGCGGAACCTTACAACTGGAAGTCGTTGATAACTTTAACTTACCCGGGATCAAGCATCAGCAACAATGGTTCCTGCGAGGCTGAGATTCGACGGCGTATAGGAATGACCAGGAATGTTATGTCCAAGCTCCACAGACGTGGAAAGACCGCAACGTTTCGCTAGGGACCAAAGTGAGACTGGTGCGCACTCTCGTGTTCTCCATTTTCTTATACGATGCTGAGACATGGACTCTGAAAGCAGCCGATCGTAACCGCAATGATGCATTCGAAATGTGGTGCTGGAGAAGAATTCTGCGGATACCCTAGACGGCTCATCGGACCAACGTGTCGATTCTCAAGCAATTGAAGATCAAATAGAGGCTCTCATCCATATGCCTCTTAAGAATCTTAGAGTGCTTCGGTCATGTTGCCAGGAGAAGTGGTGACAATTTAGAGAAATTAATTGTCACCGTCAAAATAGAAGGAAGAAGAGCTCGTGGTCGCAGCCCGATGCGTTGGTCAGATCAAATCCGTACCGCATTGGACACCTTTGTGGGTGATGCTCTGCACGTCGCCGGCAACCGGTCGAGATGGCGCTCTAGCATCAAGCGTCACATACATGGTGAAGGAGGTCACGACCCTCAGTAATGAGGATAACGATGTACGGAGGGACGTGTTTAATAATAAAAAAAATAAAAAAAAAATTGTATCAATTCCGCTAAATTACTCGTTTATCCAGCTTGTAATTTAGCGGAATTGACAATACTTATTATTTCAATTGCATTTTTGTGTAAGTACCTACTTTATAGTACAATAGAACAGTTGTACCTCATGCATACGTAACTTTATAGTACAATAAAATTAATAAATTAAATTACTACTTATTTTATTTATTTATTATATTAATTAAATTAAAAATAAATAGGTAGTTACTTAAATAAAAAATAAAATAATTAAATAAATCTATATTAAATAAACATATTTTACAATATAATAACTAAATACTAAACATATTAATAGAGAACAAATAACACAATGCGCCCAGACTAGGATATTCCTGTTTTCCAGGTATAAATAAAGAAAAAGATCACAAAACTATCTAAATGGTATAACTTGCAAAAATACAGTTCTATCTTTAGTCGCTAAATAAATTAAGTACATTACAATATTAATTATGAACCTAAACTAGTACCTAACCAAATAGACAAAATAACATAATATTCATTTAACCTGAAAATGAGTGAAAATTAATGTCACTACACCATTAATTTGTTTTTATGTCTACGCTACGGCTCCAGAGACCTTTTGATGACAAGAACTGGCAAAAAAGTCAGAAAACCTTTTATTTTCTCACTTTCTTCTACATCGTCCCACATTGTCTAACTAGGAAATGGTTTTAAACTTATTGTCAGCCTATAAAATATTTAAAAATAAATCAAATGTTTAAAAGTAAGCTTTTAAATGAGGTCTTATTGGTCTTTATTTATTTTAACAAACTTATTACTACCATTTGTGAGTAAGTACTTTATAACTAGAAAACTATGAGTGACAGTAAGCCCTTTTGTATGAGCGCACATAGCCTTGGCACCCATCTAGATTCTAGAAGAACTCAGAGATAGCCCAAACACATACAAATAAATAATTATAAGAACTATAATTTTATCATAGACTAGCGCTCAATAAAATAATAATCGCTCAATAGCTCGCGACCTTGTCCGCGTGGAATACTCCGTAGTGACTTTCAGCAGCATTTTTAATTTTTTAGGCTCTTGTTCCCGTTTTTGCAACATTTTTCATGCTTCGCTCCTATTGGTTGCAGCGTGATGTTATATAGCCTAAAGCCTTCCTCGATAAATGGACTATCCAACACAATAAGAATTTTTCAATTCGAACCAGTAGTTCCTGAGATTAGCGCGTTCAAACAAACAAACTCTTCAGCTTTATAATATTAATATAGATATAGATTTTCAAAGCATTTTAATATTTTTAATACAAGGGAAAATCTCAACGATTTCAGGTTACTAGGAGGCAAACAATTTATTTGATTTCGCATCCAAGGGAATACTATTATAAGTAATAAGTTGTTGTGAAATAAACATTACAATTCAGGAATCTCCAACAATTCCGCAATTTCATGAAGTCCCCAGAGTTACCAATAAAATAATGAGGTCGTTTCATTATAAGTACAGACGCCTGCACATCAACTTATCCAAAACTGTCAAATTTCTTCAATACATTTTCAACCATATGCTTTTGGGATAAAGTTCAAAGTCTATTGAGGAAAGACATTAATAAAACATAGATAGCGTTTTTTTTTTACGGATAAGTAACATGCGGACAACCAAGCCCTACCACCAACACAACCGACTACACAAACATGTACCCTCCGCTGGGTCAAGCTTTTAGTAAGACCTAGAGGTCCCGGACCTCTGGGTCTAAGACTGCTGGTCTTAACCTAATTTCGTGATCTTAAGGCCACATAGGCAGTTAAGCCGTCAAGTTTGACACTAACAGCTGTAAGTACTAAGACTTACAGTTAGAGTTCAATTTTGCTTAATAGTATCAAGTTTCTCGGTAGGTACTACTTATGGAAGATGGGCTAAAAATTATTGATTTTCTAAATTATCTCGGGTCTGGGTGTTTTCTATGTATTATAAGTATGTATTTAAGTATTTTAAGTATGTTTATCCGTTATCTAGTAACCATTTAACGAGTTTCATAACGAAGCTTCTCTTGGGCTAGATAATTGGTGTGAGTATAGGAAAGTTTATTTATTTATTTATTAGGAAAATGGCACCAGTGTTCGACAATTTAAGCCGTCTTTGACACAACTTTGGCGCCAAAAAATTACATTGATGGGCCCTGTTTTGGACCCATTTTTATAACCGGCCAACCACACCATACACTGTGCTGTTTTCAGGAGTCATTGGCAGTAATGGTCGCTAACCTAAAAGTGACCCAGTTGCCAAAAACAAAAAAGTTGAAGTTGAATACTGATATTGTACGGGATGACAGCCGAGAAGCAGGTGGTATGCCTGCATTCAATTGTTGATAAAGACTAAAATCAGTTACGGACCCCTATTTGATTTTTTTATTATTAACCTTTTCACCGCCCAACTATCCTGCACGCGATGTCCCGCTGTACGCCAACGTATAAATGTATTTCAATAAAGTAGGTACAAAGAAGAACTTCCTTCTATAGAAGTGCTGGCGTGGACGGCACGAAAATCTCGAACTTCTATAGAAGTTGTTGGCGGTAAAAAGGTTAAAGTAAACGTCGATCACTGGTTCCTGTCGAATGGTGCCATTACCCTACATTATAACATTAGGTTTTTACCTATGAAATTGGAGATTTGTATGAAGATTTTTTATAAAATTTTATTTTTCATACTAACGTTTTTTTTATTTTTCTAAGCATCTATTTATTTTAATACTATAAAAATTGTAGAGTGTAGTGTGTTTGTTTTACTAGCTAAATATAGCAGACATTTAAAAGAAAAAAATCAAGTCCGTTCAAAGCTACAATAAAACAAAAGGATAATTCCGCGAACAAAAAAGTTAGTCAATTAAAAAAAATTGGGCGATAAAGACACAAAATTAATTCAATGTTATTACTGAAGCCTAAGTAACATAGTCCTAATTAAAGTTGTATAATAATATTAACAACCGGTATTGACTTTTAGAAGTAATACACCTATTAAGTGAGAAAAAAACTCCAATTTCATAGGTAAGCTATCGAAATAAGACATACTGAATAAAACTCTTTTGGCAAGATGCATTCTCGTTTTATTCATGCAGTCAGATTTTTCTGGCAACATAAAAAATCCATTAGATTTGTGCATCGGCATCAGACAACTGGCGGGCTGCTGACGCGGAGGCGCGTCCGCATTTGACCGTGTGTAAGCGGCTTTATTGTAGACTGTGAAAAGCACGGGAACAGTAACACCGACACTGCGAAAATGTTAGAGAAATACAGAATTCCTTACAAAGTTTAAGTTAAAGCTTGTGTTATATGTTAAATACTTAGGTAGGAATCACACACAAGATGCTTAGGACCGCGGAAAATTATGAACATACCTAAAAAGCGCCATAAAGCCGAGACATTGTTGTTACTATGTTAAATTAATAAGCCTAGTTCCAGCTGATACATTGTCCTTTGTCGTCAACCTTTTGGTTTAACATGTCAGGGATGAACAAAAATATTGTAATAAAAATATATTAAAGTTGTGTATGGAAAAGAAAATCTACTTAAATATGATTTTGCATATTATAACTGCGTTTAGTCTACTACTAGTCTACTACCCCGTCATGCCCCCGCATGACGGGGTAGTTAACTTTTGAGAGCCAACAAAACTAATAATATTATTATTTTCTGGGTTTTTTTTACTTTAATTATTATCTTTAATAATCAGTCTTTCAATTTCAACAATTATTAGGAACTCTTGTTTGATAATTATATAAAAAAATAAAAAATGTGTAATAAGTTTCATCTCCCCATCTTGCCCCCTGGGTAGGGTAAGATTGGGCACCTCTAAGGGGCAAGATGGGGCGATGGTACTTATTACATAATTTCAAGATTATTATTATAATGTGTATCATTACGTGAAAAGTCGTAAATCTATGATTGCTGGCATAATTTACATCTGAATACCGTAGCACAACTACAGTGTGCCCATTTTTTACACACAGCACATGCCACCCATCCTTCTGTAGACTCTAAATAGCGACCTGTACAATAAAGACGGGGCCGTATTTTCGGGATCACTGTCGCTGTTTTCTGACGATCACGATTTAGCGTAGAGGCGCCCCCTAGATGCAAAGTCTCCGGTTGAATCAGCCGCGTAGGATTTTGGAATTGATCAGGTGCCTGAATGGGTACTGAGAAGTGAGTGGGCTTACAACTCAGCCACCAAAGAGGACATTTGGTAGTTGACAACCCGAGCAGTGGTATCTGCGAGTTGTACTCTTAGTGCAACGAAAAGTGAACGAGCTTACAGCTCCGGTAATCTATCTGGATATTAGGTAGTAGACTATACGTGTCCACGGGGCAACTAGCTCGAGACACTAGTCTTAAAAGTACCTGATGAAGGATGCGTACCGGCGTTTTCTGATCTGGCGTTATGACCTGACGTAGATGGTCCCTTGTGCTTGCGTAAGGATGTCTGACACCTTTAACTTTATAACCGTAAGGTTGGTGGGGGGTGTAGTATAAACTTTAAAGTAGTGTGTAGCAGGGTGCCCCCCTCTCCCCTACTTGGTTGCATGGCTTTGTTTCGGGATTATGCACCTGTTACCAAACATCCTATAAAACGTTTAAAAAAACTACCTTTATATTCACACACTTAGGTAAGTTTAGAATTAGATAGTTAGATATAGGTACCGTAACTATAAATATAATAATACGTTTATTAATTATAAATTTACAGTAACATTGATTATAAATTATCTAGTAGATATAGCGTGCCTCCATTATAAAATTAAATAATGTTTACAATTTAGGTTATTGCACATCGCGCATCGTGATATAAATTTTGAAAAGTCAAAAAGTTATGCAAATTGCTGCCGTACCAAATTACTATAATATGAAAAGCCAACTGAAACAAACAACCCCAATTTGTATAAAAAACAACACAAAAACATTTCATTTCAAGAGAGCCATAAAACAGATGTTTTTGTTCTCAATAACCCTCTTTGCAGTGTACGCTCGGTTAAAAACAAGAATAAATTGTGAGAATCTTTGCAAAACAATAGTTGGAAATGGTGTACGCGAGAAAAAGCCGGATGCAAATGCCATTCATATTAATTAGCAAAGCGAGACGGGGCTTTTACGAAATTAGACCTTGATTTCAGTGAAGATTTATTGTTGTGTCGAAATGGTTTTCGGAGCAAGGTAAGGCAAGCCATTTAGTCGCGGGCAAATTGGCGTTGTCGGAGCGGGTTTTTTTTAATTGAATCGACTGGGGTTGTTTGCTTTCTGTGACTCACGGCTAAGGTGCAAACTTGGCGGAGAGTTGCTAATTTATTAGTAGCGACTACACTGAAGTGGCTCGTTGGCTGAGTGATTGATTGCCTCACATATTATCACTTAATGGAAACTTTTTCGTTGCCGGTTTTTTTTCTTACCAAGGTATCTAGCGCGAGTTTTGTTCATTTTTCTACCACGTTAACGAAAACGCGATTTTTATTGCAGTAAAGCCGCTGCTTTATTGCTTTATTGCCTCTTTCAACTCAGTGGTCCCGGGTTACGATTCCGTGTGGGGATACATGTCTTTGTGCTCGCGTTGGTTGGTAACAAGGCTTGTTTTAAGTCTGCCTGGTTGTCTACCACCAGCTTACTTAAATATGTCGCAATAACATCAATGTTCGTAGCATTATTGTGTTACGAGTTACGACAGTTAGTTTACGCCTTTTATGAAGAATAAACGAACCCCTTAAGAGAATACTTCGGCAGGAAGCTTTAGAAACAGCTTTTGAGTAGGTAGTTATTTTATACATGTAGTACCTACTTACTTAGTAGAAAACAATTAACTCGTTACAATCGCCGTCAACTTGCTTTAAGTGTATAGCACCTAAAGCAGAATCATTATTTATTGATATCTTCTCATCATTGTATTTTGATTGACATTTTTATATTTTTTATACTTGACTTGAAGAAAATTATTTGTTATTTTTGCTTTTATATATCTTAGGGCTGATTTTTCAATCGTCAGTTAAAAGTTAATTAATTATCTTAATTAATGGCTTTGCGTTTAGCATTTAGCCAATTTCAAGTGTTTTTTTATTATATGTAGTACCTAAGGAGCTTATCAATAAACAAAGTGTAAGCTTGGAGTAGTTACTTCGTGTTTTGTCTCTTTTACTCTAATATGAAATGAAGTTTACATGACGGGAACAAAACACGGAGTAACTACTCCAAGCTTACACTTTGTTTATTAATACGGGGGTAAGGGTACAATTTGTACGGTGGATAGAAATTAAAATGGAGTCTCACAACACGTGTTATTACGGAAAGAACACGGGTGAAACATTCATTGAATAATTTTGACATAATGACAGACTCTCCTTAGAAAATATGTCAAAATGACAAAATTATTCGATGGATAAAACTTATCCGAGGATTGAAAAATCGGGCCTTAATTAAATCATTTAAACATTAACCTATAAAATTTATTATTTATTATTATATTTTATGTTTTATTTTTTATTCACCGAAAACATCCCGGACATCAGCCTGTACGAGATTAGTATGGCTCTCAAACAGCTCAAAAACGGCAGGGCACCAGGTGCTGACGGAATTACGGCCGAGCTTCTGAAAGCAGGCGGAAGACCGGTACTCGTAGCTCTTCAGAAGCTATTTAATTCCGTCGTACTAGGAGGTAGAACGCCAGAGACTGGCACGAAGATATGGTAGTAGTTCTTCAAAAAGGGCGACAAAACCCTGCTGAAGAACTACAGGCCCATCTCACTTCTAAGCCACGTTACAAGCTGTTTTCGAGAGTCATAACGGATCGTCTCGCACGCAGGTTTGATGGCCTATCGAACAAGCCGGTTTCCGAAAAGGCTTCAGCACCATAGACCACATACATACGCTGCGGCAGGTTATACTGAAGACCGAAGAATAACCAGCCTCTTTGATTAGCGTTTGTGGACTATGAAAAAGCCTTCGATTCGATTGAAACATGGGCCGTGCTACAGTCTCTCCAGCGGTGCAAAACTGACTACAAGTACATCGAAGTGTTGAGGTGTTTGTATGAAAGCGCCACTATGTCAGTCCGTCTTCAGGACCAGAGCTCGAAACCTATCCAGTTGCAGCGAGGAGTGAGACAGGGAGATGTGATATCTCCGAAACTGTTCACTGCTGCACTGGAAGATGTTTTTAAGCTTCTGGACTGGAAAGGACTCAGCATCAACGTCAACGGCGTATACATCACTCACCTTCGGTTTGCTGACGATATAGTGGTCATGGCTGAGACCCTGGAAGACCTCGGCGCAATGCTCGGTGACCTCAACAGTCTCTCAACAAGTGGGTCTTAAAATGAACATGGAGAAGACGAAAGTTATGTCGAACTCACGTGTAATACCCACTCCTCTGACGATTGGGGACTCTGCCCTTGAAGTTGTGGATGATTATGTTTACCTGGGACAAACGGTCCAGCTAGGTAGGTCCAATTTCAGCAAAGAGGTGAATCGTCGAATCCAATTAGGCTGGGCAGCGTTCGGTAAGCTACGAAATATCTTCTCGTCCAATATACCGCAGTGTCTCAAGACGAAAGTCTTTGACCAGTATGTGTGCCAGTAATGACATACGGGACTGAGACGTGGTCGCTCACTATGGGCCAGCAATGGAGAGGGCTATGCTCGGGGTTTGTCTGCGTGATCGAATCAGAAATGAGAAGATCTGCAGAAGAACAAAGGTAACCGACATAGCTCGAAGAGTTGCTAAGCTCAAGTGGCAGTGGGCAGAGCACATTGCTCGCAGGACTGATGGCCGCTGGGGCGGGATAGTCCTGGAGTGGCGACCGCGTGCCGGAAAGCACAGTGTAGGCAGGCCTCCAGCAAGGTGGACCGACGATCTGGTGAAGGTCGCGGGAAGCCGCTGGATGCGAGCAGCACAAAACCGGTCGTTGTGGAGATCCTTGAGGGAGGCCTTTGTCCAGCAGTGGAAGTGGACGTTTTTGGCTGAGATGATGATATTATATTTTTTTATAGGTTCATGCATTTATATTGGCAATAAGAATTAATTATAACATGTTAATTTTGTGTTAAAATTGTTATTTATTATTATTTAATGAATTTTATTATTGTATTGATTTTTTTTAAATTTCTGTGTAATTAATCTAATTTTGTAAGCGTCTTCGACGTAAATCTGCAAACTACAAGAAATTTAAACTAATAAAAAAGTAAAGGCGATATGAAGCGATGATCGGTAAGTTCGCTTTTAGTAAGCTCGTATGATCCGCAACGTAGTTACGTAAATCTATAAGAATGCCAGTCATCTTGGGAGGTGTGTATTGAGATTCACCCGATAACAATGTAAGAACAATATGGGTATCGGACACAGTACTTACCTACGTAAGCTGCGCTTTATTCATACGATAACGCGCACCAAGTGAAGAGTCCAATTTTGATTATAATTTCATAAGTACCTACTCGTAGTTACAAGATAAAATTTTACTGCAAAAAATCGATAAAGACGTAATTACTTTTAATTTTTTTTTTATTATACCGCTGACTTGCAGCGTAAATCACAAACTAGAAAAAATCAACGAGTCTTCTGGGGCCTCGGTAGCTCAGCGGTCAGAGCATTGGAAAGGTTATCCAAAGGTCGTGGGTTCGATTCCCACTCGAGCTTCCTGAGGCTGGTTGATTATTTCTAGTAAAATTTTATCTTGTAACTAACTACGTACAAACAAAAAATAAATCGCATTAATATCATCAGCCTAAAAAATAATAGCATACACGCGGATGTTAACCAAACGGGATATAGCTCATATTGGGAGTAAAACAAAATAATTGGACAAAGCAAATTCAATAACGCCCACTCATAAATATATATTATACATGGGGTCCCAGAAGTCGACGTCAAGCCGGAATTGGGTAATAGGCAAAGTCTAGTTATCAGAAAAACATAAAAATATCTAAAATGTATGTACCTAGGTATTTTAAAGTTGGCGCATTTAATAAGGATTCGAAAATGGTTACATTTGCTAATTTAATTCTTAAATTGCGGACATTTTTTTCTTTTGCAAACAAACCCAGTTTCAAACATTTTTTTCTTACTTACTTAAAAATGATTCTATAACAGGCAGGAGGCGCTGCTTCAATGCCATACTAAATTCCGTTTTCGTAAACGTAATCGAGTGAATACAGATAGTAACCAAAACTCACACTAGGCACCCACGGCAAAGCAAAGGTCGTCAAAGAAAAACTTTATTAAGTTTAATTGCAATCTATTGTATAAAAACACAGTAAAATACCTAGAATATACAAAACCTACTCAATTGTGACTATTGTAAGAGCTGCCTAACAAATGAAAAATAGACTCAATTTTTTTAATTCTACATAATTTATTGACATTGAATTCGATCGTAATTGCCGCACCCACAAACGACAATCAACCCTAATGAGTATTTTGCAAGTATGATTGATTAGGTACACATGTCCTTTTAATTTAACCTACTCCGTTCTACCTACTCCAGAGAAGATTGGTAGGAGGCCGCCAAAGTAAGAGACATATAGGTAGATTGTACATTGTAGATAGAATTTTATAGTCTTTATCACTTTTATAAAACTAAGTTGATGTTGATTGACGACGATGGGCTGAGAGGAGAGGTGTAAGCCATCAGCAAATAAAAAGCGAAATTGTTATTACTAAAATGGATTCCTATTGGTTGTATTATATATTACCCATTTTTTATAGGAATACATTTTTTGTGACCCGTCCCTCATCTTGGCCCATCTCCGAATTTTGGATAACAGATCATATTCTTAATGCAGTGATATTTATCAGGGTTCGAAATTATCTGATAACTCTCCGATAGTTATCATGATAAATTAAGAAATGCATAATAATTTGGATGGTTATTATGCATTTCTTTATTGTGCGCAGACACGCACGCGTGTTTTTTTTGGAGATAGTTTGCTGATTGCCTCTGACGGCATTTATAGCTTCACCGGACTTTTTTGGGGGCGGCGAGAAACTAAAGGGTTTCCCAAGCCGTGTGAAACGAATCACCTTCGGAGGTTTTCTAGAGGGAACGGCATCACGCACTACATAGTGCCCCGGGCCCTACTAGATTTTCAGAGGGGTTCGGATCGGATCGGGGAGCGGAACAACTCGAGGGCGCCTCTAAAGGCTCGGACTTCGGCTCCGGGTTGACAGGGCCGTGGTGGTGTAGAGAAGCGCCCAGGTCTGTACCTACTTGGTATAGAGCGCGTGTGAACCGGCTCGACGTACCCTTGTTCTACGAGTACGGCCGGCGTCTTGGGCCTAAACTAGTGTGCATGTTTAATAGGTATTCTGTAAATGTGTAGGGGCATTTAGAGGATCGGGCGGGGACGCACATGTGCATGAGTGTGGAAATAAACCGTTGTTTAAATAAACTAAAATAAACTTTCCTACACTCACACCAATTATCTAGCCCAAGAGAAGCTTCGTTATGAAACTCGTTAAATGGTTACTAGACAACGGATAAACATACTAAAATACTTAAAATACATACTTATTATATATAGAAAACACCCAGACCCGAGACAATTTTAGAAAAACAATAATTTCTAAATTGACCCGACCTCAGAGATGGCAACACTATGAAAACCGGTGTACAAACCACTCGACCAAGGAGGTCGTCAAAGGCCTTTCGGAACTTGTGTCCTAACTCCTCTGATAAACAGTTCCCAAAATTCACATAAGCTTTATTTAACGTACTTATCACTTTGGACACTTCCTAAATTCCCACTTTCATGTAATATCTACTTCCTGAAATTTCCACTTTCATGTAATATCTAGGTACTTCCTAAAATTCCCACTTTTACAGAATTCTCACACTTGATATGCATCCTCTTTTATAATAATTACAATGATAACTGGCCACTTTAGATAAAATATTATTGACTGTGCTCCGGCTTGTTTGTCATAGTTTCCTAGATGTCATTTACGTGGTGTAGGCAAATGTGTGATTTTTATTTTGTAAAAAATCAAAAGGGGGGTGATATCCTTCTACGAAATGGGTTTCGCTATTATTTTGGTAAAAAAATAAAGGCAGTTCATTGTGGCGTTGTACAGAGAAACACGAATGTTCATCTAGCATTACAATCAATGACAAAAAAAATAAAGTAATCAGGGAGAAGATACACCTATGCCGTCAAGATTTTGCTAAAAATGAAATTTTAATTAAAGCAGAAGAATGTAAACAGCGAGTTTGTGAAAATTTGGGCCCAGTTCAGAAGATATATGAAAAAACCTTTGAAGATATGAAAGAAGGAAAATACAAGCATGATGTTCCACAATGGCCATCTATAAAGAATAGATTATTCAATGCTAGAAAAAAATATCTCGATGTCAACAGACTGGTTTTTAGTAAGCTCGAAGATGTCCAGGTGCCACAAGCATTCAATTCTTTTTTAGTTTGCGATGACGGTACTACAGATAAAATTTTAATTTTTGCTTCAAAATTATCAAGAAAATTCATGAGAACATGTGACGAAAGACAATATTTTGGAGATGGCACATTTAGATGTACGCCTTCTCATTTTCATCAGCTGTTTAGCATTCACGTGGATATCGGATGTAACAAAAACACGACAAACGTTATACCAATACTTTTTGGATTATTACCGAACAAAAGAGAAGATACATTCACACGATTTTTTCAGCTGTCAAAGGATAAATTAGGAATACAAATAAACAAATACAAATGCGACTTTGAGCAGGCCCAAAGCAATGCAGTCGTAAAGGTTTTTCCTGCAGCAAAAGTGACATATTGCTTCCACCACTTCAATAAGGCAGTGTGGAAGAAAAACAGGGAGCTAAAAATAAAAATGTCTTCTGAAAATAAAATTATAAGATTTTGTTCCCTATTCCCACTTCTTCCGCCACGATTTTTTACTGAAGCATGGACTTCAATAATAAATTCCGCTCCTCAAACATCGAAAATACAAGAGCTTCTGAAATATTTTAAGCGACAGTGGTATCCCCGATTGCCTGCTCAAAATCTTAGTTGTGCCAATGAAACGCAAAGAACGACTAATGCCCTGGAAGGCTGGCATAGGCGGCTGAATGGCAATATTCCACCAACACCTAATTTTTTTCACTTCCTTTTCAAGCTACACAAAGAAGCAAAACATGCCGATTCCAGAATTCAGTTTTCATTGTTCAACAAGTTGAAAAAAAACAGACGTACTATTGACATACTATTTGATGAGAAGTATGCAGAGTACCTTATCCAGTTAGAAAATGGAAATGTTTCAAGCCATGAGTTTCTTGAAAATATAATTGTATTAAAACGCAACTTAGGATTGCGTCTTTCATAAACTTACTGCTTGGAATAATACATATGCGAATAATTCATAGTTAGTTACCTATGTATTTATTGGTACTTACATTTTTTTTTGTTGCATTGGTACATTTATGTTTTAAGTATAACCTAGCGTTTGCACTGCCGAAATAACAACTGGTTTAGATAGGTAGGTGCATTCCTACAATATAATTATATTAAATACTAAATATATTCGCATTTACAACATTTGTGTTTTATTACATACTAGAGGACGCCCGATGGTTTCACTCATAGAAAATGACCCTAATTCTCATCTAAATAAAGAAAAAACATTTGTGGAACTGCACATTTAGCGGAAATATAACATAAAGGTGGGCATTTCAGGAAATGGTATTTCAGTAAGTGTGAATTTTGGGAACTGTTAATCAGAGGAGTTAGGACACAAGTCCGAAAGGAAAAAGTGGCCATTTTAGGAAATGGTATTTATAGGCAGTAGTGAATGTAGAATATGAGTAACAGATGAAATGGTATTTTAGAAAGTGTGAATTTTGGGAACTGTTAATCAGAGGAGTTAGGATACAAGTTCCGAAAGGGAATTACAGAGTCTACGTAATAAAAAGTTAAGAAGTCAAGCAAAGATTATGCTATTAAATGTGGCTAATTATTTTCAAAAGAAAATCCCCGGATAGCCGATCAAAATTACGGTGACATGTACCGACTTTTTATAATTCAGTTAAAAGAAACGTCATCTGAATTTTCCCCGGACTCTGAATCAAAAAATGATTCGGATGAAGAAATATGATTTGATTAATGTTAATCTTATTTATATCTTGAAATTGAAATAAATGTAGATATTAGTGTCAAAGTACCTATATTATTTATCAGTAACATTACACTAATATTACAGTAATAGGTACTAATACAAACACTAATACATCTGTAATCATGTTAATTCCTAAATTTTAATAACACGAAGATTTTTTTATCAATGAGATATCTTGTTACGGCGCCTCCCCGCGTCCCGCGGACCATTAAGAGGGTCGACTTTACAACGGTCAAGCTATAGTTAAACTGCTATATTATACTCGTAATAGGCACTGATGCCGTTATTTAATTGTACTTAAAGATAAACAAATGAACAAAATGAACAAAACATAAGAACGGCAGAAAACAATAAGAAAAAGAAATAGAAACTCGGGAGGATTCATCATTCCTAGCACAAATTGTTGATTTATATCACTTGATATGTTCATAATGTAAAAAATCGGTATCGGCAGACGACTACTCCACCAAAGCATGAAAATTGTTCTAGCGTCACTAATACTAAGAACTATATCTTATTTTATAATAAAATTTAACAAAATTTGATCACAATATGTCCGATAAAAGCTGTGGCTTTACAAACCATGGAAGTAACAACCCTGAAACAATAATAACACAACCAATACTCGCACGCAAATACGCATTTGTGTTACATACATGACACACTGTTTATAGATAGGTATAACATAAACAAATGGAATAACATGCACCAGCAAAGAGGATAACTGAAACTAAATTATGGAAACTCTCATTAGTCGCATTGCATTGTACATATGCAAGGATAAACAGAAAACATCTGTGATATAATAAATGGATGATGTACAAGTTTTCTCTAATACCTATGATGTGTCACACATAAACATTGATTATAATTATGTTACAAACAGTTCTTAGGCTAATTCTTAAATACAAGGTAGTAAAATATAATAACAAATTTCAATATAATTTATATAAGTATTATTTTTACATTACTTTTATTACAAAACGTGTAACTTTATGATTATAATACAAGCTCATACAATAAAGTGTTTAGCCAGTTATTTTGTTAATTACTGTAATCAAAACTGCCATCGTCAGAATCATCATCATCCTAGCCACACCCTTAGTAAGGGACTTTTGATATCTCTCTCTATTTATGGTATAATCCCCTTTAAGCCTAATAGCGCAAAAGCAAATAAAATAAAAATTATAACGAAATAATTGGTTAGGAACACTTTATCATCTAGTATTATTTGTAAAAAAATAATTAAGTTAGCATCTGTGTGGTATACATTGAATACCTACATAAAACTCTTAAAGCTATTGATAAGCCGTAAAACGTTTGCCTCAATAGTCAATAAGAAATCATTGTGCACATCAAAAATTTACAATTGTTTAGGAATATAACAAATACATTCTCATAATTATGAATAGATAATACTTACTTCAGTTTATAAATATACTCAACTGTACAAATAAAATATAGGTATCCAGAATGAAATTGAACTATTTCTACTAACTTAAGGCAATTATCTCTTAATAGTTCATTTTGTTCTATACATTATACTTGCTTATAGTGAATTTCCACTTTGTTTGTTCTTGACATTGCATAACTTTTGATTTAGTAACATAGAACAGTAAAAAAAAACAATGGTGTTGGATCAATAAAAATCCAAACTAAAAACAATGCACAGTAGAGTAAAAATGTGAGTAATACAAGCGAATTGAGCACCGTTCACTTTAAGGGTAGTGTTTTTTCATCATTATAAAATTCTGATTCACAAAATCTCTTTAAGTATTTGATGCATATTTGCCTTGTTGATTCTAGTCGGTCACAAACAAGGTGGCGGTAAGGGCATGTCAATTAATTTACAGACTTCTAAGAGGAAATTCTTTAAAATGGCTGCTTGATTATCTTTGGATCCATTCAAAGTTATTGTTGGAATAAATGATGGCTTTACTATGTGAGTGTCGTCTCCATATTTCTTTAACAGGTCTGATCCATAGTCGTTTCTGGTGCAGCTAATAATGGGCTCCGGATCTACTTTCAGTTCTTTGGTACACTGAAATTGATATTTATAAATTAGTTTATTTATTTTTTATGGACATGTATTAATTGTGGAATAAATGTTTTTTTTTGTCTTTTATCTCAATAAGATCTCTATATTTTTCTTCAGCATAGAAAGTTTTATTATCAATAGCTTATTGATTTCAAAAGTTAATTTCAATGTTTGTATGGGACACTGAAAAGTGGCAGTGAAAAGGCTCTTAAACAAAAATTTTATGGCCGGATTTAAGAACTAAATAATATTTTTTTTAATCTACACTTGAATATATTATTATTTGAAACACTTTTCTCTTTTTGTTTTCTAACACTGTATAATAATATAAAATTCTTAATTTTACTATACCTATTTATTTATAAGGATATTTTAATCTAAAAGTACATTGTAACAGTTACCCGTTTCAATGCTGCATCAGCATCCAAATTATCAACAATCATGCACTCCGTAATCTTGACAGCCATGGTCATATTAACAACAGTTGCTATGGAACAAGCATGTATTTTGTTTGCATAACACTCTTCTTCACCGTGTTGACAGTTGAAAATATATTTGCCATTGCTTTCTTTGGTCTAGGAATTTCCAAAATTTAAAAATATAGATTAAAATCATTGAATTTTAATTAAAACATACACAATAGAAAATTTATGTGAATAAGTTACTTACAGTAGCCTTCCCATATGGAATTAGAGCAATGTCCAAAAATTCAGATAACTTCTCTGTGACTGGGCTCAAATGTTTAATAAAAAAATGCTTTGAATCTGGGCACAATGCTTCATAATAAACCCTTATTTTGACTTTATCCTTCTTATGTTTATTAAACCTATCATCTTCTAGTTCTACTATATCCTGCAAAATTAGTTATTATTAGAACAAAATCAAGATATCCACATTAATACAAAAAGACTGCTGACCCTAGTTCGTAAGAAAAATATAATGGTATTCCAATTTTATGGTCAGTTTCAACGTGACTAGCCTCTTCTTCTTTTTGTTTTATACGTGACCAACTTAATGTTACTTAGTATTAGTATTCTTGATTAGTATCTTATGAAAGTTGTACCCATTCACCTCTGATAGTAAAACTTGCTTTTTTGGAAATAATTGGAAAACCTGCCAAATTATTAGGCATAATAATACCACAACAAGCAATCTGTATCTATTGCAGGAATAAAATGTCATTTTTAAAATTAAATGTACGGTCCTATTACACGAGTTATTATTGACGTTAAGTAGGCAATTATTGTAATGTATTTTAAATAAATTTAATTAAAATATAGCTTAAAATTTAATATTTAAAATTGTAAAATAAAAATCTACGAAATCCTACATGACATGGAATCAATTCACAATTTCACTTCACAGTTCACTCACACTGGTAAATTGACAGTTATAGTACTCATCTCATGTAAGTGAAAGCAAAGAGTTATAATCCATACAGCCTAATCTATAATATCTATAATATACCTAAGTACGAGGAAAAATAATATTTCTTCGCTCACTTTAAACTTCAGTAAAGGAACCAATTCGGCTATTAAAATTTGTCATGTAACACAAACCGAATTCCAGATATGTTCGCTTCCTAATTTTCTTTAGTACTTACACGAGTTAACCGATCCGGAGAATCTAGTAGGGCACGGGTGGGTACGCGCTCTGATGCAGGATGCTGTCCCCTCTAGAAAACCTCTGGTACGGTGCTTCGTTTCTATCGGCTTGAGGAACCCTTTAAGTTTCTCGCCACCCTCTAAAAAAATCCAGTGAAGCTGAAAATGCCGTCTGAGGCAAACAGCAAATCTCTCAGCAATGTCAAAGGTCTTTGTGTCAATGGTTCATACTTCTATGACGTAGATATGACTTTATTGAACCTCAATCTCACAAATCCTTTTTAGAGAATTTGAAGTTGACTAATAAAAGAAAATGTAAAACAATGTCACTAATGCTCATTAACCCAGACCCACAAACTAGGTAGAGATACTAACCCAGACCATCTCACCGTTTAAACAAGATACTTTCTGTTTCTAACTTAGCAGGGATGCTAATCGTTAACATTATTATAGCACTCGTACTACCCCATATATATGTAGGATCAAAAGATCAAAAGTCAGTAAAACACAATTCAACCAAAAACTATTTATTATAATATTCTCTAAATAATTCCCGTCTTTAAACTTAAACGCCTTCCTTTCAAATCCTCCGTAGTGAATAACATCCATAGAACACAATTACTAAAGAATAACGTAAACTTCATACTAAAAAAGTGACTAATAAAAAGCGCACCAGCGCGCTCTCTGTGGCTGCCCCTAGTTAACAATTAATTAGAGGGAAATTCAAACTTCTTTTTTCTTTTAATATTATTATGATATCTCTCATCATCTAGCTCTATATCTCTTGCTCACACTAGCTTTTGTTATTGTTCCGAGGCTCACACATTCATACGTCACACGCTACGTTCCTTTACATTTCCTCTTACACTGTGCCGTTCCCACATATATTATAATATAAACTGCATGTTTTGTTTCCGATAACAAATCAATCAATCGTTATGATTACCAATCCACCTTTTTTTGATAACTGTGGTTTATCATAATAAAATAAAACTAAACAAAATGCCCATACACTTTCCTGCTCACGTAGCTTAGATAGCCCGCTCAGCATTTTTCGAGTGGCTAAGTTATCGTCCCGATACTCGAAGGTCCCGGAATTAATTCCCTGGTCGGGCTAGGTGTGTATCGGATTTTTCGATGCATAGCCCGGGTTTGTGATCACCAATCCGCAATTTGGCAAGCGTGGCCATTAAGCCATTACCCATCAATTATAGTGACGACTTGATTTCAATGATGGAGGTTTTACCCACCAGTAGGACATATTATCATATTCATTATAATTTTAAACTCTTAATACAATAGAATATTAGTCAAAGTGTATACATACATATCGGTGCCCGTGACTGCACTTTACTTACTTTACTAGTAAATGCTTGGTTTTTTTAGAAATGCTAGACAAACAGCATAATAATATCATCACCAGCTTATTTTTATGTCCCCACTGCTGGGGCACGAGTAGGCTTACCAACCGTCCCGGATTTTCCGGGACGTCCCGCCGAGACCCTCTGCGGGACGCTTTTTGTCCCGGAAATCAGTGATAATATGATATAAGATTGATATAAGTATGTATCTCGTACCAACTACCCTCGGGTTAGGCAGTTGTCCCGAGTAATTTGTTACGCATTATAAAACAACACAATACAATTTCTTAACAGCTATGAATTGCGTATTTCGCGTCGCGTCGCGATTTTTTTATTAAATGATAAAAAATATAAGATAAGATAAGATAACTTTTATTGCCATAAAATTGTGTAAATACATAGCAGGTGTTAAGCATATTATAATTAGGAACAAACAATTTACCCTAGTCGGGCATGCAATTTTTAGTAGGTAGGTACCTACATGTTACATAGAAACAGCCACTATGCTGTTTTTGTACCGAAATATTCAGTCAAACTGTAGAACGCCTTATCTATAAGCCATCTCTTTAATTTAATTTTAAAACAGCTTAAATTTACTGAGGCTTTTTGATCAGTGGGCAGATGATTAAATATTTGGATACCAGTTACATAGGCACTCTTGTGATAAAGGGCATTATTAATATTTGGTAAATATAAGTCATATGCATATCTCTTCCGCAAATTACAATTTTTTGTGCTTTTACTTTTAAAATACTGAATATTGCTTTTTATAAAAACAGCCATCTCCAACACATAAATACCCGTCAGTGTCAAATAACCCTTTTCTCTGAAAACATTTCTCAGAGTCTCATCAGAGTACATACTGTAAATAGTTCTCAAGCATTTCTTTTGTAGTATAAAGGTAGAGGTAGATATAGTTATGCGGTTTTTTTTTTCTTTTTATACCTACGTGGTGTGTTGTGTCCCGCGTAATATGCCCAAGTCCCGGATGTCGAGCTGGGTAATCCCGGGAATGCCTTTTTTGGAGTTAGCAAGCCTAGGCACGAGCCTTCCCTATGGATGGCTCTGGAGAACAGGCCTTGAGCCACCACAATTTTTTATAATTCCTTTGCTAGAGAAAGTTCTTTTTCTAACGGATGAAGAATAAAACAAGTTGTAGTCGTTTTAAAATTTAATCAGTCAGGTGTAACGCTGCAAACCTTTCTACATCGTAAAACCCGGCTTTAACTTGGCGACCGCCAAAAAATCGGCCATTTAAATCGACAACCGCCTTTATAGCACTTTCAATGCGTTTGAATTCGACAAATATTCGCACCGCTTCATCCGATGGTGCATTAGGCAGTTCAAATATGATCACCTTCATAACATCGCCATATTTAGTATTGCATTCGTCTTTAACTTCTGGTTCAAGTTCTTCATCTACATCACCAGGCCCAACCATGTTCTGTAATAAAAAATATACTTATATGTAGTACAGCAAAGCAATGCTCTTACTATGTGTTAGTTTTACTATTTTCTGATGAGTCTATCAAAAACATTTTGTGTCTGTCATATTTTGTATAATACTTGTTTTTAAAAGCGAGACAAACCTCAATAAATTTTTCTAAATTTAAAATTCAATTTATTTAACTAATTGTTCGGATTCTGTGCGATTTAGGATATCATGAAGATTTATAATAATAAATAGTAAGTAAACAAAAGAAGTAATTTTTTTTCACAGTCACAATTTCACAGTTCGGAAATTTATTTGAAGTCATCTTTAAAGTACAAAGCACGAATACTCACTCTTAGAAGAACCACTTTGCTAGGTGATTTCATTATCTCAGTAATGGAGGGTTCCTGTTTTGAAAGCTGAGGTGAATTGGAAGATGCGTTGGGTGAATCTGTATGCAAATAAAAATATTATAGTAATTTCACAAACCCAAGATAGTCTATCAAATAAAACGTCGTGGAGTAGGTATTTCGATACACTTAATCGTAGACGAACTTTTTAGCATGATAGAAAAAGGTAGGACAATTATGCGGGATTTTAAGACGATATCTTAATATGGACATGCCAAACAATATAAGTACTGCGCATTAAGAACAGGGGGCTGATTGTCTAATTTCAACCTGTATCACGATACCTTTCTAAGGTATTTACGCTTGTCATTTCGCTAACCGATTCCAAATTTTCAACAACAACATTCAAAACCACGTCTCAATCACTGTGAATAAGTTTGAAGTTCTTGAATAGCTTTCTAATGTCAATTTGAAAGGTATTACGATAGGTATTAGAGTTAGACAATAAGCCCCCTGGTTAGGTACAGATACATCGCCTGCACATCGACCTATCCAAAACTGTCAAATTTCTTCAATAAATGTTCAACCTTATGTTATAATATAAATAAAGATCAAAGTCTATTGAGGTTTGAAAGTTCGTGATAGTCCGATGTGCAGGCGTATTTACATTCGATATTCATTCCATGCATTCCTACAAGATTCTTAACAATTAAACTAAACTTACGACCGTTTGTTCGTGGAGGCTTATCCATACTTATACAGTATGAATAGCATTTAAGATTGTTGACCCTATAATGCACTACCTATTGCAATCTCTGCTGATAATACAATTATAAGTAAGGCAGTCAGTTCACAAAGAGGTGTCACAGCTGACCTGGGCCAGGGGGCGCCGGCATGGTGAACGCCGGCGGCGGCATTACCACGGCGCCGTCCTTTTCGTGGATGATGCGGCCTCCGCGCTTCGACGTTTTCTCCACTTGAAGAGCGACGGACATGCCTTGCTCTTTTTTACCCAAGCCTTGGCCTTCCTGCAACAACAAGACAGATGAAAACTATTGATACTTCACAGTAAATAAATACTTGGAATGGAATATTTTTTAAACTAATATATTTTACATATTAGTATAAAGAAATGTTAAAAAAACAAATAAGTACATAATATAACAGGATTTTTTTTATAATTGACGGGCACAGAAAAATGACGACTTAGATGTGATATCAATTAATCATCAATCTAAATATAATAAATTACTTTATGATGAAATGCCTGTGTAGACTTACGAACCGATGGCATAGTGACATTGATAAGAGCTATTTAAAGCCTTAACTGAATAAATGATTTTGAATGAACTATAAAATGCTACATTTCCTAATACTTTTTTTGTTTTTAAGCCCTTAGATATAATTTTTTACACAAATCTTAAATCTTTTTTGCTTTTTTTATGTTTACAGTCACTGTTCTGTAGTAAATACTCGTAGTTAAGAATATGATGTCTTCATTACCATACCTTAAAACCATATTTAGCCATAATTTTGGCGGCCACAGAACTTGCTCCGTAGCCTCCTAGCGAGAAGCCGGCCGCCGGAGTGGGCGGGGCGACGACGGGCGGCGGCGTTGACGGCGTCTCTACCGTCAGCGAAGGGGGCGGCGCTATGGCGGCGCCGGCTGAGCGTTTCGAGATCTCCTCTGCTTCTTCTTCCTCAGGTTGCTATTTAAAAAAAGTTTTGTTATTCATTATATCTCACATCACCAGTTAATTTTTATATCCCCACTGCTGGGCTGGGGCACAAGCCTTCCCTATGTATAGGGAGAACGGGCTGTAAACTACATCGCGGGCCCAGTGCAAACTGGTGGTTGCTATTTTGCTAACAACTGCTAATGCAGCTGGGACTAACGGCATTGCGTGCCTTCCGAAGCACGGAGGACCTAGAGAGAGATGATACATTCTTGGGCCTTTGCGAAAATTGCTTAATCTTAGCAATCACAAACCGGACGTGATAACCACTGCACCATCGACCTCTTCAATTGTTTTGTTTTGAATTAAATTAAAATACTATTTTTAGCTGGCTCTGTAGTCCTGTGGTTAAGACCATCAGTCTCAGACACATAGGTGGAGGGGTACATGTTTGTGTACTCAGTTTAACAGTATATAAAGAATGGCTGGTTTTTAAATTTTATTCTCATACTATAAGGTTCAATTTAAAGTGCCATCCATATTGACATATTAACAGCTTAGTGTTAAGTGTGTTCAAAAGTATTTGCATCATCATCTCAGCCAAAAGACGTCCACTGCTGGACAAAGGCCTCCCCCAAGGATCTCCACAACGACCGGTTTTGTGCTGCTCGCATCCAGCGGCTTCCCGCGACCTTAACCAGATCGTCTGTCTACCTTGTTGGAAGCCTGCCCACACTGCGCGGTACTAACGGCCAATCATAGGGTAAGTTAGTAAAACAGGTTTTTGCTTGAATAAAATATTCGATCTCATTGTAATTGTACCTGCCCTACTCCTGTAGGTCACGTGATAGGTTAGAAATTTAAGACAATCGCGAAGCGCAGCGTAGCGATTGTCTTGAATTTCGAGGTTATTTTTTTTTATTAGACAACAGAAATCTAGCTTCATACAAAAATATCCCGCACTACACTTCTACAATTATTTGTCGTGGAGTCAGGCGCGGGCGCGGGGAGGGCGAGAAAACGAGACAAAAGTATTTCGTTCACTCACAGTCTTCCGCGATTTAACGATGTGGCATCTGTTAATATGCAGATTAACTAGGTAAACTGGAGATATCTGCTACTTTAAGTAAAATTTCACACTTTAATGGATCGTACTCGGTAATTTGCAGATTACCTAGTTATGTGCATAATAACGTATTCCGTATTCTAACGGTAACATATATTATACACTTGATTGTACATTTAGTTTAAATATCCCTATGTATGAGTGTGAGTAAGAAGTTAGTTAAGTAAGCATTATGCCTCATTTCACTACTGCATGTAATAATGTCTTAAGTCTAAAGTACGGGCATAAGCATGAAAGCAACAGATAATTTTACCATTGGTATTAGTGTTTTTTCTGGAATGACCTCTTCTTCATCACCAAATCTGGACTTTCGTTTTCTGTCAGTCCTTTCAATTTTATCTACACCATCTAACTGCAATCTCTTTGCTTGCATTTCTGAAAACATAGTTTCAAAGTACCTATAATACTATATATTACACTGTATTATACTATATATAGTATAATATTGCATGTTACACTTACAGAATGAAAGTCTACTAGTGGTCGCCCTGTGGTCGAAATACGACCGTAACACACAATATACAATGTAATGTTACACTGTATACGTAAATTTTATCTCTGCACTCCTCTATTAATTGTGAACTTAAACTATGCAAAAATGTCACACTTCTCTATGTGAGCATTGTACTTAAAAAGGTAGTACAGCATTATTTTGTCTTCTGGCTGTGGTACTTCCACAGCCAGTAGACAAAATACTGTATCTGAGGTTCACTTGTAGTGTATGAGTTTTTTCTGACACTCCCCCCCCCCCCCCAACCATCAACTGGCATTAAAGTTACAAATTAACTCAGATTTAAATAAAAATATATTAATGTAAATTATAAAAACAATTACATAATTTTGTATTTGTAACACATATTTATTATACATAAATATTCTGTCATTCGTAACTCCTTCTCCGTATAAACTTTCTAACCCAAATCCATGCGCTCCATGTATTAATAAATAGAAGATAGGTTAGAATTGTTGATGTTGATTCTATTTCAATATAAAAGAAAAACAGCCTTTATTTACTAACTTTAAAATATTTCTCTTATCTTAATACAACTGGAGGAAGAATTGAGCAAGATACGGTGGGACATAGTTGGATTATCTGAAGTCCGAAGAGAGGGGGAGGACTCGATAATCCTCAAGTCCGGTAACTTGCTCTATTTCCGGGAGGGCGAACAACTGTCCCAAGGTGGTGTCGGGTTCATCGTCCACAAGTCCCTCGTGAACAACGTTGTCGAGACCGGGAGTGTGTCGCCTAGGGTAGCGTACCTTATACTCAGAATAACCAAACGGTATTCGTTGAAGGTCATACAGGTTTATGCTCCTACTACGACACACCCTGACGATGAGGTGGAAGCTACGTATGAGGACATCTCTAGAGCCATACAAGCCTTCAAAACTCATTACACCGTTGTCATGGGAGACTTTAACGCAAAACTCGGCAAACGAAGCGGCGATGAGATGAGAGTGGGACGATTTGGGGTTGGTAATCGGAACTCCCGGGGCCAACTGCTGGCGGACTTTCTTGAGAGGGAGGGCCTCTTTATGATGAACTCCTTTTTCAGGAAAGCTGAACACCGCAAGTGAACCTGGATGAGTCCCGATGGTGCAACCAAAAACGAGATTGACTTTATCATGTCGACGAGGAAGCAAATATTCAATGATGTCACTGTGATCAATGCGTTTAAAACTGGCAGCGATCACCGGTTGGTAAGAGGCACATTGAATATCAACGTTAAGCTGGAAAGACGTCGATTGGTAAGGTCTACGCTCCGTCCTGCACCCATCCAAATCCAAAACCCCGAAAGCTTTCAGCTCGAATTGCAGAATCGCTTCGAGCGCCTAAATGATTGCGAAAATGTGGACGAATACAGCAACAGGTTTGTGGAAACTGTCCAAACGGTTGGGTCCAAGTTCTTCGTTCTTCGTTCAAACCCACCGTGCAAAAGGAACCAAAAAGTTCTCAGACCATACTCTCAAACTAATGGAAGAGCGGCGCGCAATGGTTCTGCTTTCCTCAGGTGATGCGTCTCAGTTTCGGCGGCTAAATAGGCAGATCTCGAAGTCTATGACTCGCGACACGCGCCAATTTAATACTAACCGTATTAAAGAGGCCATTGAGCGGAACAAAGGCTCAAAAGTGTTCGCAAGAGATCTGGGTATTGGGCAGTGCCAACTGACGACGCTGAAAACCGATGACGGCAGAACTGTCACGACCAGGTCCGATGTTATGGGAGAGGTCGAGAAGTTCTATGGACAGCTTTACACATCCACACGGCCATCTGTACGCTTAGCTAGAGACCCTAGAGCTAAGTTAACCCGGCACTATACCGAAGACATCCCGGACATCAGCCTATACGAGATTAGTATGGCTCTCAAACAGCTCAAAAACGGCAGGGCACCAGGTGCTGACGGAATTACGGCCGAGCTTCTGAAAGCAGGCGGAAGACCGGTACTCGTAGCTCTTCAGAAGCTATTTAATTCCGTCGTACTAGGAGGCAGAACGCCAGAGACGTGGCACGAAGGTATGGTGGTACTGTTTTTCAAAAAGGGCGATAAAACCCTGCTGAAGAACTACAGGCCCATCTCACTTCTAAGCCACGTCTACAAGCTGTTTTCGAGAGTCATAACGAATCGTCTCGCACGCAGGTTTGATGACTTCCAGCCTATCGAACGGCTTGTTCGAAAAGGCTTCAGAAGTGTTGAGGTGTTTGTATGAAAGCGCCACTATGTCAGTCCGTCTTCAGGACCAGAGCTCGAAACCTATACAGTTGCAGCGAGGAGTGAGACAGGGAGATGTGATTTCTCCGAAACTGTTCACTGCTGCACTGGAAGATGTTTTTAAGCTTCTGGACTGGAAAGGACTCGGCATCAACGTCAACGGCGTATACATCACTCACCTTCGGTTTGCTGACGATATAGTGGTCATGGCTGAGACCCTGGAAGACCTCGGCGCAATGCTCGGTGACCTCAACAGAGTCTCTCAACAAGTGGGTCTTAAAATGAACATGGAGAAGACGAAAGTTATGTCGAACTCACGTGTCGTACCCACTCCTCTGAAGGTTGGGGACTCTGCCCTTGAAGTTGTGGACAATTATGTTTACCTGGGACAAACGGTCCAGCTAGGTAGGTCCAACTTCAGCAAAGAGGTCAATCGTCGAATCCAATTAAGCTGGGCAGCGTTCGGTAAGCTACGAAATATCTTCTCGTCCGATATACCGCAGTGTCTCAAGACGAAAGTCTTTGACCAGTGTGTGTTGCCAGTGATGACATACGGGACTGAGACGTGGTCGCTCACTATGGGCCTCATAAAAAGGCTCAAGGTCACTCAAAGAGCAATGGAGAGGGCTATGCTCGGGGTTTCTCTGCGTGATCGAATCAGAAATGAGGAGATCCGCAGAAGAACAAAGGTAACCGACATAGCCCGAAGAGTTGCTAAGCTCAAGTGGCAGTGGGCAGGTCACATTGCTCGCAGGACTGATGGCCGCTGGGGCGGGATAGTCCTGGAGTGGCGACCGCGTACCGGAAAGCGCAGTGTGGGCAGGCCTCCAACAAGGTGGACCGACGATCTGGTGAAGGTCGCGGGAAGCCGCTGGATGCAAGCAGCACAAAACCGGTCGTTGTGGAGATCCTTGGGGGAGGCCTTTGTCCAGCAGTGGACGTCTTTTGGCTGAGATGATGATGATGATGATGATCTTAATACATACACAACACAGTCAAGCTTCTTTGGCATTGGCCTCCTTCATATCTTTCCATTTGCCTGCATGTCTTGGCAAAATCTCCTCTAACCCAGTTATTTATTTATTTATTTATTTCTCCATCTCAGTCAACCTCCCATCTTTGGTCCTTTTACTTACCTGACATAATAAGAAGTAATCAATACTCACCTTTTGCAACTTTTTCATAATCATTAGGCCACATAGGATCATACTCATTGGGCACATTCCAGTCAAAGTCATGAACACTCAATGAAGCAGTTAATGTTCTGGGTTGTATGTTTGGACTATTAGCACTAGCGTCTTCATCATCTTTTGGTTTGCTTTTCAAATCTATAACAGGGGTTAAAACCTAAAGAAAACAATTCCATATAATTATCAGATTATTGTTTTAATAATATCTGTCACTGCTATAAAATTATAAAATTTAAAAAAATTTACAACATTAACTAGTCAAAGATTGTAGTATTAGATCATGCCCTGTTTATCAAAACTTACAAGTCTACACATTCACAAGTTACACTTTACAAGGAAGTTTTTAAAAGTTCGTTCGTTGTTTGTTCGTTGAATGGTATATTGTCTGCCTAATATGGACGGGACGAAAAAAACTAGTAGCGACAAAGTATTCCCGCCATTTATTTATAATTTGAAGAGTAGAGTATTTGCGGCAAGGTTTTGTGATTTATCTCGAAAAATGTCTAGAAATGATGATAAAATAACGGTTTTACAACTGATTCGCGACAAAAAAGACATTTTATTTGGTGCATTTAACAACAGTTTGTCCAAAGATAAAAACATAGAAGAATGAAAAAAAAATTAATTACATCTCAGTCGCTTAGTTTGGTACCTTCTGGAAAAGATTACACCTATGTCAGAGATACATTTTACTCAAATTTAAAAAGGGCTGCTTTGGTCAGTATGTTTTAAACATTTGTTAACTTTAAATAGGTACTTACTTAATGTAATTACTGAAAATAACTCCTATAACCAACTGTTTCTTAAAATTCTAATGTCATGGGTGCTTCTGGGCCAATTAGCATAGGAATAGTAAAACTTGTGGTCAGGACCGCACACAAATATAAAAATCACAATTATATGTGTAAAAATATACTTGTGAAATAAATAATGGCACTTGTAACCTGTAATTTACACGTGTAGTTTTGATAAACACATATTTGTAATAATTAAATTTTTTACAGGAAAATTTGATATTGAATTTGATAAGTTTTGATAAACAGGGCACAGATAGTGGATAACACTACATATACATTACACATCCAGACTCAGGTAAAATGTTCATTTTCAACATAGGTACAAACAACAGGCTACTATGGGGAGTCCAGGTTGGGAAACTTAGGGTAGGGACAGACACTACTATCATTTTTTTATTATTTTTTTTGGAGAGAGACTGCTGGTTGCCGAGGGGCATTTCCAGCTTCACCGGGCTTGTTTTAGGGGCGGCGAGGTACGTAAAGGGTACGGATCGGATCGGGGAGCGGAACCACCCGAGGCCGCCTCTAAAGGCACGGACCTCGGCTCGGGTAGACCGGGCCGTGGAGGAGAGGAACACTATTATCACATCGGACGCCCGTGTATTGATCTCAAATTTATAAAAACCTTGTGTGATACTTAAAAATCGATTAAGAGGATCATCATTCATACATTGATTTTACTTAAAATACAGATAGTTCATGTTGACTGCATGTACATAAGTTTAAGTAATTAATAGTACTCACTTGGGTTGAACGGCGTAATGCTTCTCTCTTAGGTTGCGTTACTGCAGCTTTTTTAAGTTGTAGTTGCGATTGCAACAATTTTATTCCAGACGACCAACCCGCAACCTTATCAGTCGTCCTTGCTTTTATTGTATCCAAGTCATCGTACAAAGACATTTTAAATTAGAAACACAGTTCTCTATGTATAACAAACTGAAAATTACACTAAAATTACAATTAAAGTTCACAACATTTCATTTACAGGATCACTTTTTTATCACCGTCCAAACCTTCTGAGATGACTCCCGTGACACAAACGAACAACTCTTACTATTGGACCAACTCCCTAACTCGAAAATAAAATTCAGCTGTTTCATACAAATACAAAATCACACTAACTTTATTATTTTATTTATTTTTGACTCCATAATAATCTACCCTGTGCGTGTGCCTGTATCTAAAAACATGGATAAAATTGACACTGACAGGACAGTGACAGTTAGTAAAGTGATAGGGTTGCTCGATGTCGATCGTTTCAAACCGATATTATCGTATCATCAAATATCATCATCATCATCATCGTCACCACCTGCACATTTGAATTTCCTAACTGCTGGGGAACAAAATAATTATAAATTATTGATTTATTTTAGTTGATTTCAAAAAATATTAATATATCTATTTATATATATCGCACTACCAATACAATACTGGTGCAAGTCAAAACATACTGACATTGGAAATTTTGTCGTATTGAAGAACAGTACAGTTCAATTTCAAATATCAGTATATTTTGACTTGCACCAGTATTGTATTGGTAGTGCGATATTATATATCGTATTGAATTTTAATCGTACGCCACGTACAGTGTCCTTTGTCGCGAGCGGGAGATGGCCAACAAGCGCTCACGCTATGTTAACAAAAATTAAAGCAAATAATAAAGTTACAGTTCAAAACTACTCTACATCTTCATCACTTTTCACTAGCGACGGCGAACGCCATCAATTCAACAGATAGATTTGTCGTACATTGTACCTATTTATTTTTTCGTTAGTTCTTTCTTTGTCATTTTGTTGGTTTTAGTTTTGAGTTGAAAAGACTACTGGCGTTTTTTGTCGGGATTATTTATTTACTGAAATAATTTTGCATATAACTTCGGAAAAGTAATAAAGTTTGTCATAATGAAAACTTATTTTATTTTTTATGTAAGTAAATTAGAAAATGGCTGGTCAGAAACTACTACCTACTTAAACTAAAAATATTGGGAATTTAGAAAATAAAAGTAAATATGTCCTAATACTTATTAACTTTAAATAGTCTAGTCCTGTCTTATATACGAGTTATTAAATACAATTGATATTCGGTTTAAACGAGTGTAGTTTAGATAAAAATACGTAAAACACCGATAAGTACATTTTTCACAATGAACATCGCTAAGACAAGATTAATATAAAAATAATAGATATTTTCTTAAATTATGAGAAAACAGAGAGATCTATCTCCAGCCCTTAAAACCAACACAAAATATGTCATTTGTTTGATTGATACACGTAGTATCTTCTCTTATTAGTCTCAGTCTGTGATTGATACGGATACCTCAAAACAAGATAGCGTTTTGCTCTGAGCTTTAGAATTGTTTGTCCGACGACACGTATCAGATCTCAGAACAATAACTAAAGCTATATTATTCTGAATATCTGATGATCAACAAACCATAAGCAACTTTGAACATACCTGTGACCATACCGTGAACTTATCTGTGAACTTGACGTTATTTATCTTTTTTATATTATTGACATCAAATTTTTGATATTTTTATTTCTAAATTTAATTGAAATGTTTGTTGTATTGTATTTAGCTAATAAATTTTTTGGTTAAATTTATTAATAATGGGTATTTTGTTAAGTAAAGATACAAGGCGAGTCAGTTTTGACAATACATTTGCTTTAGCGCCAGCGATAAATATCCAAAAATCTTTACATGACGAGAACAGCGTAGAAATTCTAGAAGATTTAGCAGCTGTAAGTTTAATTAATTTTGAGCAACAAATTCTGTAGGTTTTAATTATTCCAATTTTAGTTATAAACTCTAAAGTAAACTACAATTTTAATGAAATCAAAGCCGTTACAAGTGTGTTACAAAAGGTCATTACTAGATGGCGCTGCTACAAACCTATTTTGTTGGTCGCAGAATAATAACCTACCTATTGTAGGTAGAAATAGCTAGAATAGAAATACGCGGCGGTACATGTTTGTGTTGTGTACTCGGCTTGGTTGGTCCAGCCGGCAGCTAAAGATAAGATGGACTGTGGCTCCGTAGTTGAGTATTCCTGGTGAAGTTCATACGCTTCTACCACCTTATGGCCTTATCACAGGGTATATCAAAGCCCGTACCGTAGACTAATTTGAAATACATCATCATCATTCTCAGTCTGGAGAGGTCCACTGCTGAACATAGGCCTTCCCAATGGATCGCCACCACACTCGGTCCAATCCAACCACTTCTCGCCGCCTTCTTCAGGTCGGGTGGCTGACCCACGACGCTTTGAGCCTCCAGACAGACTCCTTGAGGTAGACGTGTTCTCCATTCGAGAATACGTCTACCCCAATGGCCATTGGCTCTACGAAAAATATACCCCGCCCATTGCCGAAGTGGTAGCTTGCTAATTTTTTCTGCTATGTCGGTGGTTTTACTCCTCAGTCTTCTATAAAATCTGTCGTAGAGTGTGAATGTGGTCCACGGTCAACAAAATGCAAAACCCGCACTTGGCAAGCGTGGTGATTAAGCCATTACCCATCGATTGTAGCGATGACTTGATTTCAATGATGGAGGCTTTTGCCCAGCAGTGGGACAGTTATAGGCTGTTTACTACTTTACTACGCTTTATTGTCGAGTTGTTGTAAATGTTGTACTTTATAGGTTCCTAGCGATGAGTTGCTTTTTCAAGAAAGTAAACCTTTAGAGCCACAGCAACAGGAAGAAGGTGATGGTGATTACTGGGCTCATAGAATTGAATATCTTAAAAAAGAACACCAGGCAATTAACAGAATAATTGAGACGGAATATGAAAAAACAGTAGAAGGTGCTAATAAAACTTTTGAATCTCCCAAAGTAACAAATGAAAGAATACAAAAGATTAAGCCATGTTTAGATGTGAGAGCTAAGGTCAGTGATTTAATATTAATGTTGGTTTATTTTTAAATAATACAAGGAAAATAAATTTATATAATTCAAATATTACAGATCTTACAATGCTACGAAGAGAATCCGCATCAGCCTCTCGTGTGTTCGACTTTAGTGCAAGCTTTTAGCCAGTGTGTGTCTGACTGCAAAATGGAGGATTAAGCATTTCTCTTGCTAAATGAAAATATTACTTGTTTGAATATATAATTTTATTTTCCTGTTTTTTTAACTATTTTATGGTTTTAATAAAACCTTTTTTTTTATAAAAGCTCAAGAAAGAGTTTAGGTATCGCATTTTTTATTAACTGATAGCCATGAATCCTCTAAGAATAAACTGACCAAAAAAACTAGTTTTCGTCATCAACAAAAATGTGCTTACATTTTTCTTTATGTCCCACTCACATTTGGCATTTTTTCAAAGGTTATACCTTTTTAAAATGTTTTACGATATCTTTAGATGTCATTATTCACTGTCTCTAGAACTTGGACCCACAGCTCGGACCGCACAAAAACCAGCAACCACAGTTGTCACTCAGTGTCACTACCTACTGTCACTAACAGAACATGAACGAGAACACTGTGTTAGGGATGTAACTTGACTGGGGAAAAATGGATTCTTATATTAATCGATCTCTTTAAAAATCAAATAATCGTTTACTTGAAGTCTATTTTTTTACTAAAATTAATCGATTTCCCAAAAAAGATAATCGATTTTTTGATAATTTAATAAAACAATTATTCAAAGCTACCACAATTATCTTAATTTGTTTATCAAACCATAATGCCTCTACTTTCTACTGACTACACAGACAGTATGTCGATACTAAAAAATGCTTCACTACTTATAGGTTTTGGTTATACCTATTCTAAAGAAAATTTATGATGTAAATATCCCCTTTTGATCTGACACTCCTCAAATACTTATGGTATGTAGTATGTTTGCTAGGCACTAGATGGCGTCCCAAGTAATTCTATTATAGAGCTGCTGTTAAAATATCGAAAGAACGATGTGAAACTAGGAAATAAATAATCTATTTACTTAGTAATTCAAAGCTGCGGCTATTAAAAAAAATTGAAAGTATTGTGTGAAATAGCAAAAAAATAATTATTAATAAAAAATCGGTTATTTTTGGTCAACAAATTGATTAATAAAAATCAATTACTCAAAAAAAAATCGATTTCTTAAATATCGTTTTTTTTTCCACATCCCTACTATGTGTCACTCTCCTCACTCGCCGATGCTCGTTGGTTGAGTTGAATTTGATTTTGAATTCGTAGGTCAAATCACTTTAATTTGGAAAAAAATAGTTTTGTTTATATCTGTAAGTAGTAAAGTAAGTAAGTAAACACAAATGGCTGCGAACGATTCTAAGGCAGAGGATGGTGCTGTTTGCCATACAATTTTAGAGAAAATAAATGCTATTAACGAGAATATTATCACCAAGGTAAATATTTTGTCTACTCTCGTTTGCTATGAAAGAAAGGAAAGGTTTCATTACAAAATTAATATAAAACTTTGAATAAAATGAGATTGTTTCTTAGCAAAAGCCTATTGCAAATTTATTTCTAAAAAATTTATTTACTGGACATTAAAAAACAACTAATCAATCGTTTCATCGTTTCTTTAGGCCCCAGATATTAATGATTTCACTATAGTGAAGCCAATTAGCCGTGGAGCATTTGGGAAAGTGTTTTTAGCTCACAAGAAAAATAACAAAGAACTTATGTATGCTATCAAAGTGATGAAGAAGTCAGATATGATAAACAAAAATATGGTTACTCAAGTGGTAACTGAAAGGAATGCATTAGCCTTGTCAAGAAGTCCTTTTTGTGTACACTTGTTTTATTCTTTGCAATCGGCATCATCTGTTTATTTGGTAAGAAAGAAGACAAATTTTTGATTTTGTTGTGTATTTTGATGGATTTCTTTTGTAGACCTAATAAACAAATGCCTGTATACTGACTTTGGTGTAAATAATTCTCAAATGGGCACTGTATATGTAAATAATATAAAAGTATCTTTCTGTACACCAACCAGAGACCTCTTCATTTATTTTGGATCTCTCAATTAACTTAAATTAATAATAATTTAATGATACAGGTGATGGAGTATATGGTTGGAGGGGACTTGAAATCACTTCTGAATGTTTATGGATTTTTGGAGGAGTCCATGGCTGTGTTCTATGTGGCCGAAGTGACATTGGCTTTAGACTATCTGCATAAACACAATATAGTTCACAGAGACTTGAAGCCAGACAATGTCTTAATATCTAAATCTGGTCATGTGAAACTGACTGACTTTGGTTTATCTAAAATTGAAATACACAGAGGTTCGTATAGTTATTTTAAATGTAATTTTTTTTTACTTTATTATCATCAGCCATTATTAGTGCACTGCTGGACATAAGCTATATAAGTATAAAATATAGTATACAATATGTACCTATTATAATGAAAGTAGTTTATGTATAAACCTTTCTGATTTTGGTTACACTGTTTAGATTAAGTTAAACATGTAGGTACTTTTGTATAAATAAATTAAAAAAAAAAAGTGCTAAAGTAATCTAAATAAAGATGATAAATGGAAACCGTAGATGGTTTAGTTTTTAGAAAATAATAAAATCCTTTGCTTTTGTTTCTTGCTGGGTTCTTCTTAGTAGAAACAACATTCTGAACCAACAGTAGAATCACATAAAATATATGTATAGTTTAATACATTATGTAATATTACTATTATTGTGTGTATTCATGTTATTTTATTATGTATTTTTATTTCTATTATATTTTTAAGACATACTTACGCGACTTTCATTAGTGCACTATTGTGCCTAACCTGATATTTTTTTTTCATTTTTTTTCATTTTTCATTCAGCTGTACTTGAGGCGTCCAACTGAAATCATCATCATCATCATCATCTCAGCCAAAAGGCACACTGTCTGGCCTATGTCCACAGCTGGACAAATGCCTCCCCCAATGATCTGCACAACAACCGGTTTTGTGCTGCTTGCATCCAGCGGCTTCCAGTGACCATCACCAGATCGTCGGTCCACCTTGTTAGAGGCCTGCCCACACTTAAATATTATATTCTCAACTGGAATATTACCATTACCAACTTATTTGTATTATTTATGTGTTTCTTATGATGTGTGTCTTATCTGCAGATTTGGAAGTATCAGATTTTACGAATTGCACTCCAAGTCTCAACATGAGGACCCCTGGCCAGCTGTTGTCATTGACATCTCATTTGTCATTTGGTTCTGGCGGAGGAGATAGCATACATGCTTCCGGTATTTCGGCGGACGCCTGTGAGAACCTCCTTGATGAACTTAAGGAGACTAGTATGAATTTATTGTTGCTTTTTCTGTAGAAATCCCTAACTTTTGAACTATCCGAAAATAACTATCTGTTGCCCTGAGACCAGCATCCAGCTCAAGTTTATAAATAGGATCATCATGTAATAGGCTTTGTTAATTTGCATTTGCTAGACTTTTGTTGTTTATATACAACTCAAGTGGAATGGGCTTCTAAATATTTGTTGGATAAATTCACTTAGTGGTTAAAGGGTTATAAAGTTATTTTACAAAAGCTTAAACAAAAGCTCATATATGTCTGTAAATTTTGCATAATTAAGGCTTTCTTCCTTTAGGCAAACTACAAGGAGCATTTGATGGAGTCAGCGGTCTGGAAAATTCATCAATCATGAATCATTCACAGATGTCTGGCATACACCCCTTCATAAGTGCCGAGAGTATCAGTCTGGATGATGTTCCTGTAAGTTATTTAGTTATTTAATTAGTCTATTCATAGCTTATAGATATAAAAAATATACTTATACATAAATACTGATGATAAAAACGTGACATTAACTGAGTGAATATTAACAATTACAGTAATTCAGCAGTTAGAAAAAAACATTTAGTTTGGTTCCTATTTACTTGTCATTCTATTTAGACTAACTAACTATGCTTTAAGTGGAAACATTTTTTATTTATAATATCAATGTATAACTATTATCATAAATCTTATAAAGTTATTTGTTTTTAGTCAATAGACTCAGGGTCAGAGTCACTAAACTCCTTTCATACTTGTGAAAGCTCCAAAAACAGCACAAACTCCAGAAGCAACAAGTCAACAACAAGCAACAAGTCAACTGATATTAGCAGCAACAATGGTTCGTCTATGGGAGAATCAACAGTTTTGACAGATTCCCAACATGATCAGTCAACTTCACCAATATGTAGGGGCTCTTTGAAAAGAATACCGAGGTATCTAAAAAATTTATTAATATCACAGGTTTTAACTATGAGTTATACAGAACGATTTTTCATCATTATCCAATACTCGATACAATGTTCCATTCATAAACAACTTTTCCCAAGAAACTTAGATCAAAATGCGACAAAAAATTCTGACCTCCCATATTAAAATGGGTTAGCTGATCGGGCCCGCTTATATGGACGATATACATATAAAACACTGACGTATTTCGATTCTTGATCCTTTGACAAAGTCGTTTAATTTCATTAATTAAACATATTGTTTTCTAAAGTTTACGCGAACACTACACATTGAAATGAAACAACTTTTACGGATCAACCGAGCGTTTATTTTACACATTACTTTATTTAATGTTTATCCTGACGTTTCAAACCCTTTGCAGGGTCCGTGGTCACATAAACATTGTATCGAAATTTAGATGATTTAAAAATCTTCCTGTGGAATGTGTCTGAAATTAGGTTTTTATAGTTTCAGAGCTAAAAAGAGGAAGAGAATTCTAGACGCTGATGGTGACACTCCCACTGGTGTTACCAGTTTAGCTGAGTGCAAGGAGAATCAGAGTGGGCTCACACAGGAGATAATGGCTCTAGAGCTTAGCCAAAATACACCCAAGCGAATGGCCTTACACCCTACTCCCGACAGACGCAAGAATCCGATAAAAGGCGTCCTGAAAAAGAGGTATGTGATTATCTTGTCTTATGTAAGAGGAACCTGTCGAGATTTTCCGTAGCATTTTCACCCATCGGGTTTTTCTTCTGGTTTCAAATAGCCAGAGAGACTATGTTTTCTTTCCAGGGTCCATATGCCCTACACAAGCTGTTTATTTATCACTAGCGGCCGCTCGCGGTTTCACCCGCGTGGTTCCCGTTCCCGTGGGAATATCGGGATAAAAAGTATCCTATGTGTTAATCCAGGTTATTAACTATCTGTATAGACGCGTCCTCACTGAGAGCATTCGCGTGTAATGAGCATTCGGCGTCGAATATTCGAGTGGTGTGGACGTTGAGCCGAGCGTTACAAAGTTTACACGCGAGCACGAACTTCGGCCGGTGTGGGTGGACGTCGCAACGCTGTTCGCGGAAATGGCTCGCAATCGAATGTTCACGCAAACAAAACGCTCGAAAGCGAGTACTCAGATAATGAAAATGAATGAGTATGTATGTAGGAATATTACTGGCCACTTGTAAGCAAGGAACAGTTCCTTGATCGTGACCTTCTTGGTCTATCGTATTATCGTGTTTTTGTCAATGTCAATTTTTATAACAAAAAATATTATATTAATAAACATTTAGTATTCGAATGCTCCATTAATGCTCCAATCTCGGATGTTTGACTCGAACGTTCATAGTTTTGCACGAAAGTGAATGTTTAGTTCGCTGGGCAGAATTCGTTGCTCGCTGGCGATTACTCGTTTACAAATGCTCTGGTAAAAATACTCTCAGTGAGGACGCTCCTTTAGCCGAATTTCATCCAAATCCATTCAGTAGTTTTTACGTGAAAGAGTAAAAAACATCCATCCATACTTACAAACTTAGAACCACGATAGCTCAATTGGGAGAGCAGACCCGGTATGTCAGAAGGGTGCAGGTTCAAATCCTGCTCGTGGAATTTTTTTTAACATTTGTATTTTCGTAAATAAAATTGTAAAAAAAGGCAATCTATTTTTCTATTCCTTTCTTTCATTAGGTGGGCCTCACAAGACGACAGTCACCATTTCAATGTAGGAGTAATATTCTCAACTCCAGTATCTAACAACAAATCACCTGGAGCCAAGAAGAGGCATAAAGCAACGCGTTTCACCTTGCCCAAAAACGAGATACAACCAGAGACTGGATCCAGCACCAAAGAGAAGAGTATTATATTTAGCAAACACATTTCTACAAGTTTGGAAATTTTTCCTACAAGAAGAATGAGCAAGGTTACTTTCTCTTTTTATGAACTAACTTATTAAGAGCGTTTACGCCGTTTTGCTCAAAAACTGTACTTTTCAAACCTCTTAATATCTATGAATATTTACTTTACAATATGTTAATTACTTATATCATTAGGCGATCTTGGAAAATGGATATTTTGGAATTTATAACAAGATAATTGAACAGAGGTTTTCATAATTTGACTTTCCGCGTCAACTTCGAACCTTAAAAATGTGTTTAAATTACTAACAAACCTAAGAAGAAAAATGTTATTTCAATTTTAAAGATCTTCTTTAGTTTGATGAAAACATTTTTCGATTTTGGTTACTAACAAAAACTATAAAAACAAAAATTTTAACAAAAAAAACCGACTCCAAAAAATTTCACTGATAAAATTGCACTAAAAAGTAAAAAATTAGCGTTAGACTTATACAGACAATAACTTTATTAAGAAAAAATATAGGTACAATTATTGTTATTTTTGGGGCCGGTGCCAGCCAACGAAGTTTTTGAAGCCGGTGCCAGTCCGCGTTTGTAGTTAAAATTTCATGCATAAGATTGAATGTACTATTATGATTATAATATAGTATGTCGTTAAATGTTTATGTTAAAGTTACCTTGGCTGGCACCGACTCCAAAAGTAACAATAATTGTACCTATATTTTTTCTTAATAAAGTTATTGTCTGTATAAGTCTAACGCTTATTTTTTACTTTTTAGTGCAATTTTATCAGTGAAATTTTTTGGAGTCGGTTTTTTTTTTTGTTAAAATTTTTGTTTATTTTCGCTTTTTTGTGATTCGTTTCGATCTATTTATCAAAAGCGAATATGGGTAGACCTACTAAACACGCTGCTCGTATGAGACAGCGCCGTTTAAATGAGACAAGCGAGGAAAACGAGAAACGCCTATCTCAAAGTAGGAAATTTTTACTTTTTATTTTCAAGTGCTAATTGCTGCACTGAAGCTAAATTAAATATTTATAAAATTTTCAAAATACAGTGAAAAAATTAAACGCCCACCCGACTCAGCCAGGAATCGAACCTGGGTCTTTAATTTTTTCACTGTATTTTGAAAATTTTATAAATATTTAATTTAGCTTCAGTGCAGCAATTAGCACTTGAAAATAAAAAGTAAAAATTTACTATAGCGTTGTGTTATCAAATTTGTAGTATTTCATCTGCAAAGATGAATCTGCATAGCCAACGGTTGCAATGGCCGTTGGATAGATGGCGCGCTGTGCCGCTATTAGCACTCTAAAAATTACAAAAGCAGTGACAAAATTCAGCGTCTACGTCAGCCTTCCCGGTAGCATAGCGGTCAGTGCAGCCGCCCGGATTGCGGAAGACCCAGGTTCGATTCCTGGCTGGGTCGGGTGGGCGTTTAATTTTTTTTCACTGTATTTTGAAAATTTTATAAATATTTAATTTAGCATCAGTGCAGCAATTAGCACTTGAAAATAAAAAGTAAAAATTTACTATAGCGTTGTGTTATCAAATCTGTAGTATTTCATCTGCAAAGATGAATCTGCATAGCCAACGGTTGCAATGGCCGTTGGATAGATGGCGCGCTGTGCCGCTATTAGCACTCTAAAAATTACAAAAGCAGTGACAAAATTCAGCGTTTACGTCAGCCTTCCCGGTAGCATAGCGGTCAGTGCAGCCGCCCTGATTGCGGAAGACCCAGGTTCGATTCCTGGCTGGGTCGGGTGGGCGTTTAATTTTTTCACTGTATTTTGAAAATTTTATAAATATCAAAGTAGGAAATCAAAAACTGAGTTCCGGTGCCTGTCTTCTTTTGCTTTGTCATAGTCGCTTAACTATCTTAATCGAGATATTTTATCGCCACCCGTGAAATACTTATCATTGAGGAGTTCCGATGGCAATCTGTGGTCTTTTTCATCAGTTACACTTCATCAAATGATACTTTCTGAATGCAAATGCTTGACTTATTTCTGAAAATACCAAAATCGCGATAGGTATGCCTACAATATTCGAGGAGTTCCCTCAATTCCTCGAGGATCCCATCATCAGAACTGGACCAAATTAAAATGGGACCACACGGGAAGCACCAGCTTTCAAATAAAGAAAGAATCATCAAAATCGGTTCACTCAGTCGAAAGTTCTGAGGTAACAAACATAAAAAAAAAAAAAAATACAGTCGAATTGATAACCTCCTCCTTTTTTTGAAGTCGGTTAAAAATCCAAACATTGTGAATTATTAAAGAAATTATAGGTGATGAAATAATTGTTTTCTCTAATATACTTACAATATAAATATAAGATAAAAGCTTTTTACTATAGAAAAAAGTGTTCTTTAAATTATGCTCAAAATTCTTTTTACTAAATTAGTTCTATAATTTTTCTATAAATATTTTAAAACTGCTCTAAAACTACTACAAAACTCTGCGTTCTACTCGTTTCAAATCAGTCCTTCGCGAGGCCTCTGAGAGAATGGTCACGTCGCTCAACGCTCTGCTCGACGATTGTCGATCATTGCCGTAAGTTCGAAGATAGTGCAAATTTATAGCGCGATTAGCAATCTTAGTACTTTGGTGAATAAATTATTTTATTTTACTTTTGACGTTACTGCCCATACAATTAATCATTTCTTTGTAAAATATTGGAAGAAAAACTTAAATAAGAAGGATTCTTATATGTTTCGTATCTGAAACCATCAACAAACTGTCAACTGTCAACGTCATGCAGGAAACAACAGGGACTCTATTTCCACTTAACATCAGGTGGAGTGGAGTCATTTGCCGAGCTATGAATAATAAAAAAAAGAATGTGTCGTCGTCAAATCAATTCGTCCAAAATAAATCGTTGAGGAACAGATAGGTATTGATTATAATTTTGTGATTTAAGATTGATTACAACATTAATAAAAATACATACAATATAATATTATACTTAGGTACTTATTTCATGTATCCGTAGTTTAGTCATCTGCTTACGCCCATAGTTAAAAATAATAATTTCTAAGTATACCGAAAAACTAAATTCAAACGGATCAAAGTGAGTGAGTTTGGCTGTAGTGAGCAGAACTAGCCTTCTCTACGCACACACTCGCGCGCGCTCACAGCCCGCTTCTGTGTGCGTGATATTTGGACTTAAAAACCTAAACTTAAGGTCTCGCGCTCAGCGTAAACGCTATTAAGGGTGCGGCGACCAAAAAATGCCAAAAATGCAGTTACGGTTAAGTAGATATAATTGAAAATACTATCGTATTAAATGAACAAAATATATATTTAGTATCAAAGGGAACGTGTTTACAATTTGTCAGAACCATAAATTCATAACACGCTATAGTTTTTTCTACAATATCATTTAAAGTTGGGCAAAAATCATGAAAACGAGTGGCGACGTTTAGTAGATTTCTTATAGTTTATCTAAATTATTGTACCTCTGATTTTGTCTAAACAATCATCAATGGATAAACTACAAATTGCTAGACTACATTTTCGATTCATCAAGTGGTTATTTAAATAATTATTTTTTATTAAGCACCTTAAATTCCCCATACAAAATTAGTATGGCCGCGCGGCATCAAATAAATATGGACGACGACATTTCAAATAAAACATATGACACTTGTCACTTACGGACGGCGCACCCTTAAGTGTTACACGTAAGTCCTTCCACAAAACCAATTCGCCTGTGTGTGTTACTAGCATGAGCTTATAAGTGGATTCTTTTCAGCAGGTTAATATGGCAATGGTGATCAAACCACTCTAATGCATCAATTATGAGTATTGGTTTGACTTAAAAAGTGTTTTTATTTTATTTATTTTTTAGGAAGAGAGATCGCCGACGGATTTGTGTAAGACTCCATTAGCTACTATAAATACGCCATACAGGACACCGAAAAGCGTCAGGCGGGGAAACCTAATCTCTGACCAAAGGATTTTGGGAACCCCTGACTATTTGGCACCAGAATTATTATTGAAGTAAGTGTTAGACACTATACGGATCTACATATGCAATCTCCCTTGTAACTATGGAAACTGTTACTCTGAAAAGAGATTAGAACGCCAGTATACGATAAGACGTAAAATAATCATAGATCTATACAACGTTAGTCGGAACGGGGGTACTAAGCCGAAAGGAGGGTAAAGTATACATGATAGTGAATAACTTTTATTTTTTTAGTTGATGGCTTTGTGCGATTAGCACATTTAGCCAGTGTCAAAGTAATTTTTTTACAAGTAATACATAAATCAACAATATTTCCTTCTTGTATGATGATGATGAATGATAATAGAAATGAGAAGTGAGAAATGATATACCCCCCTTCCCCTCGAGTATCTCAGTAAAGATGTGGGGCTTTACTAAGTCCTCGGGCGTACTTCTTGAGAGAATTTGAAAGTGACGTTGCACTGTTTTGTTTCATTTGCCAACACTCATGCACACTCACGAACACTTAACGGTTAATAATCCACCATTATTTCACATTAATATTCGACACAACACAAATTTTAGAAAATAAAACAAAACTGCAGACATCATGACTCTTCACTTTCCCGCCAAGCTTTTATTTATTTTTTTTTACTTTTTTTTGTTTTTTTTTAAATTATTTACATTTGATTGGTCTACAAAATTCTAGTAGGCTACGGTTTTGACGTAGGTTCTCAGCAAATAGGTTTACCTCTAATGTCAATGTACGGGCATTGTAAAGAGTATTGGACTAATGTATCCAATAATATTAACTTTTAATTTGTTTTTTTTTTGCGACCGCCAGGGCTACCACAGCGTAATTCCTTTTGAAATCTTAAAAAAGCTGTTAATCTAAAATTATCCGTTTTTAAGAAAAAGTTCTTAAACAAAAGTTATTCACTATCATGTATACTTTACCCTCCTTTCGGCTTAGTACCCCATTCCGACTAACGTTGTTTAAAAACGTCTCGGTGGCCGAGTGGCAGAGGACTCGGCCCGACACCCGAAGGTCCCGGGTTCAATATACAGGTTGGGCAAAGTGTGTTTCGGATTTGTTCCATGCTTAGACCGGGTTTGTGATCACCAACCCGCATTTGGCAAGCGTGGTGGTGAAACCAATACCCATCAATTGTAGTGATAACTTGATTTCAATGATGGAGGCCTTTGCCCAGCAGTGGGACAGTTATAGGCTTTTTACTTTACCTAAAGAGCATCCAACTTTAGTAGCGAAACACAGTGACTGGCTGGAAGCAATTGCTGTGACTTAATAAAGCATAAATTGTATTAGTATCAGTGATTTATGATAATGCCTCTATTACTGAAAAAGTACCTGCTAGTGCATTATTTCATCTATGTGGACTTTTTTGTTATCTGTTTTCAGAAAAGGTCATGGGCCGTCGGTCGATTGGTGGGCGCTAGGAGTTTGCCTCTACGAATTTATGACAGGCGTGCCTCCTTTCAACGATGAAACCCCGCAGGCTGTGTTTAAGAATATACTTTCGAGAAGTGAGTTAGCTCCTGCCTGCTTACTGGTACCTACAGGAGATATCAGACCCGAACCCCTAGGTCCCGATCCGATCTGAACACTTCTGAAAATATAGTTGGGACCGCCGACTCTAGAGCGTGCTGCCATTCTCTAACCTTTTAAACCTTTTAGAGCGTTTCGTTTTACACGGCTTGTCCGGTGACGCTGAAAATGCCGTTTGAGGCAGTCGGCTCTCTCCGAAAAGTTTTTTTAGCAATGACACATTATTTTAAACATTATCTCTAAATCAATAAGAAAATCAGCACTGAGACTATAAGAAAAGGGAGTCATGTTTTTGCGTACCTTTAGCACTTTTTGTATCCGTGGATTTCTCATCGACCCGAGCTAGCAGAATGCATACCCTCAAAGTACAAACTAACAGTAATGAATCCAACACATTTGGTCTTTGGAAAAATAAGGTCTGGCGGCCTTCATATTTCAGTTTGACAGTTTTAAGTAGTGTCATGTGCAGCCGTCTGTACATATTTTAAAACGAAAATAAACAAAATGCGACGAGCTCTATTTTTACAAATTTAAAAAATAAAAAAATATGTTTTAATGAGTAGGAGGAGCTCAATGGCGCAGTAGTTTACGCGCCCAGTCTGCGATTGCTCTAAGCAAGTTTCGCAAAGGCTGGTCATCGGATGGGTGACCGAAAATAAAGCTCCTCCGAAGCACGCTTCGGAAAGCACTTAAAGCGGTTGGTCCCGCCATTAGCAGTCGTTAACAACTATCAATCTGCACAGGGCCCGCGTGGTGGTTTACGGCCCATTTTCCCTATCCGTCCATAAGGAAGGCTCGAGCCTCAGCAGTGGGGACATTACCGTTTTAATTAAAGTAAAATAAATAAATAAATAATTAAAATGAGCTGATGATGGTGATGTTTATATAAAAGCATTGTCTCTACCACCACCACCACCACCACCAACCAACACAGCGCCAAGCGCCACCGATACGACACAGAAAGTGTCAAAGTAATTACTAACATTAAGTTTTATATTACTAACGAAAATTGTGTTAAATATATATTTTCGACTTTAAAGTGTTTGTTTATCTACAACGTATAACAGAAAGGTGTAGTAAAAAATAAAAGATCAAAGTGTATCCGATCTAGATCTTGTATGCAGATATACTAAGACATTATTATTAGCTTTATTTCTTATGCACTTTTTAAGTAAATATTTCTATTGTGACGTCACATCAAAATAAAGAAATCATAGCCCTGGTGGTTTAGTAACCTCTTTGTACTTACATTTATGACCACTGCTGCTTGCTTATGCGCGCCTGACGCGCATGACTTCACTAATATATATCTTTAATTTGCACTTGCATGACGAATTAAAGTTAATAATTATGTCTTAGTAACAACACATATAAGGCCTAGATCGGATACACCTTGGATCTTTTCTTTTTTACCACACCTTTCCGTTTCAGGTTGTATATGTAATGTATCTATCGTTATCTCATGTCCAGACATCGAATGGCCGGAAGAGGACGAGGCCCTCTCAGCGGAGGCGGTGGGCGCGATCGAGTCCCTCCTCACGATGGAACCGCGGGCGCGCCCCACCGCGGCGCTTGTGAAGCAGATGCCGCTGTTCCGCCGCATCGACTGGGACAACCAGCTCAGCGCGGAACCGCCCTTCGTGCCCACGCCTGACGACCTGCACGATACCGGGTACTTCCAAGGTAATGCTTACCCACATGGTTGCAATAACCGTTGGTTAGAAGTCACTACTGCCCTTAAAAAGCAGTCAAAATCAACGTAATAAAAGAATTCAGTGCTTACGTCAGTTTTTCCGGTAGCGTAATGGTCAGTGCAGCCGCCCGGATTGTGGAAAACCTTGGTTCGATTCCTGGCTGGGTTGAATAGGTATTTATTTTTTTCACTATATTAACACGTTTTTTTTCAAATTGTAATTTGTTCGCAACAAAATTTGCGTAAAGTTATTTAAAATCATAATCATCTCAATCACGTTAGCTTTCAAACAAAAAACAACGTATCATTATCGGTCCGTTCGTTTAGTTAGGAGTTACGATGCCACAGACAGACACACAGACACGGCAAACTTATAACACCCCTCTTTTTTCGTAGGGGGTTAAAAACAATGGCCTTTGCGTCCATTACAGACGACTCAAGGCGTTGTGTTTGTAGTCACGCTCACGTTGTGAGACATCGTTTTTGGTGGCTAAATAGCCCAATATGCGGGAGCGACACACCCTGCCCTGTGGCAGACCTGTGTCTGACAAGAGAATTGTTCAGGTGTCGAGCCACCTTGGTGTCGCTTATCTCCTGGCAGCGAGTGCACCAAACCAGGGGCCCGACCGCGCCTAACCGATCGCTTTGACTTCGTGTGTGGTTTATGACGTCATCTTGTCGTTTTATGCCGCCTATGAAAGCAATATCGAAAGCTATTGATATTGCGATATTGCTTTCATAGGCGGTGCGAGGTGGCAAGATGACGTCATAAACTATACGCGTAGTCAAAGCGATCGGTTAAGCGGTCGGGGGGGCAGGCCTGATCGCAAAATTCAGGCCTCATCGACCCTCCATTACACGCTTGGAGAGGTCACTAATTGAATTTTTTTTAATTATTTTAGTGGCATTGACTTTTTTCTGTAAGTAATACTAGACTCCGCAACGGCCTCAAGGTATTGGATCAATCACCCACCACCCAATCAAAAACCCGAGCAATGCATCGATAATGGTGAACACACTTTGCGAGCGTGTTGCCCGATGAGCAGGCTGTACTTTGGATGCGTTCACGACTCGGCCAGCCAAAATTCGGCCAGTTTTACAATTGATAAAATTACTACTAACATTTGTGTATTTTTTAACCGATATACATTTTCTTTGTTGCAGCTCGAAACATATTACAGCAGCTGCATGTATCGAACTTCGACATCTAGGCGTTGATCGGGTTTATTTTAGTATTTGGCTGATTTAGTCCCATCATGTTTATACACCACCTATTCAATACGTCTCGTACAGGTGCTAAAGTCTTAAAAAGGTAAAAATATTGTAACATAAATACTTCTTTTGCTTTACTATGTATTAATTTTAAAAAATCGCCACCCGCTTTTCTACATTTGTGGTGACACCGAAGTGACTGATTATATAGTAATAAAATAATATTGATTTTGTATTGTGCTAATAACTTATGTATTAAAAAAACTTTAAAGTTTTTAGTATACAAGTACTATAATTACTAGTTAGGACCTAGAACACTTCCAAGGTACTTGTAATGGCTAATAAATGTTTAAAATCCGGTGATAGTTAAATATTGGAATAATTAAAATATACAATCATTTACTGATCTTTGTGCTGAAGACTGAAGAGGAATGATTTTTAGGTTATGTATTTATTGTAATGTATTAATAGTCTTAACTTTAGTCACAATGTAAGTATATTAGTCAAGTATATTATAAAGAGTTCATAAATAAACACATATATTTTACGTAAAATGTATTTTATTAGTCACCAATTTATTAAGAAAGGCAAGATCGACAGGTTGTCTTTCTCAAACAATTGAAGAGAGCTTTCAATAATGGTCCTTAATCCATTATAGTTAGAGCTTAAATTATTAAAATGTGGTATGCTACTTGGAGTTCTTCTGTATCCAGGGTAGGAAGTGGGTGACGCGCGTGTACACTCCTGGGTACTGGCCCTTGCCGCAGCCGATGCCCCACGACACCACGCCCACCTGCGTCCACCGACCTCCCTCACTCACCATGAGAGGGCCGCCACTATCGCCCTGCAAAGCAGAAATTAAATATGAAAAACTAGTTCGCACCAGGAACTCCAGTTTGAAACTTCTGGGTATTTTTTTAATGTAAAGGGTGGCAATGAGTCGTGTTGGAAAATAATCACCCGTGGAAACCCGCAAAACCAGATTTATAATCCTACTAATATTATAAATGCGGAAGTTTGTGTGTATGTATGTTCGTATATTTGTTGCTTCTTCACGCTGCAACGGATGGATGAATTTGGATGAAATTCGGCATACGGCATAGATAGTTTATAACCTGGAATGACAGGATACTTTTTATCCAGATATTCCCACTGGAACGGGAACCACGCAGGTGAAACCGCAAGCGGCCGCTAGTTTATCATAAAGCTAAAATCCGTTGGTATATTAACTTTATGTAATTTATTAAGCATTTTTAGTGGTGGTTATTTATTTATCAAGTTTTTGAATATGATTTGAAATTTTATTGTAAAAACGTACACACAGACCTCTCAATGAATTATTTACTTGGTGAAGCCTAATATAAAGTACTGCTAGTTTGTTTTTATTTCTAGTGTTTACATTGTGAATATTACTGTTTTTAGAAAAACGTTTTAACATTTTTATAAACATACATCAGATTCTCGTAAATATATAGTGATGATGTAGAACTTACACTGCACGAGTCCATGTTAGCTTTGCCGGCGCACAGCATGTGCTCCACGATGCCGCCGGGCGCGGCGCCGCCGTACTTCAGCCGGCACTCGTTATTGGTCCAGATGGGGATCGTCACCTCTTGCAGCGTCGCCGGTTGAGGGCCGCCTGGAACAGACAGTTGGTTTATATTTAACGCTGGGTATTTTTAATAGCCTTCCACAAAAATTGGGCTATCAAATGAAAAAAGATTTTTTCTAATCCGACTTGTAGTTCTTGTGATCAGCGCGTTCAAACAAAAAAAACAAACTCTTCGGGGCGAGGATTATCGGGGAATCTCTTTGTTCTTGCAGTCGCATAAATTTTTTAATTAAATATTTGATTGTGTTATTGAAGTAGTAGTCTATGTACTTGAATAAAATTAAATCCAAATTTTCTAAAAAAAGGGTCCACTTTTTTTATACTGGTTATTTTTTTTTTGAGAGAGATTGCCGATTGCCTCAGACGGCATTTTCAGCGTCATCGGACTTTTTGGGGGCGGCGAGGTACGTAAAGGGTACCTCAAGCCGTGTTGAAACGAATGACTTTCAGAGGTTTTCTAGAGGGAACATCATCGCACACTTAAAAGTGCGCCTCCCCGTGCCCTACTAGATTCTCCGAAGGGTTCGGATCGGATCGTATACTGGTTTTGGACGGTCAAACTGTTAACGTAAACTAGGTAGACGCCTGTACATCGGCACACATCGTACTACCACAAACTTTCAAATTCCCTCAATAGACCTTGAACTTTAAGTATATTTAATATGGTTAAACATTTATTGCAGAAATTTGACAGTTTTGATAGGTCGTTTATATCCGCCGTTTCGACCGAATTGCACCGGCCACGTTTACTCTTGTTTGTGGCGAAACATGGCTATGGCTTTAAAGCAATCTCATCTCGTTCTGGGGCAGGGGCACTTTTCGAATCAAAAGTGATTGTTTTGTAATACTCACTCTCTCGCAAACTTCCCCATCCGATGACGGTAGCAGTTTGACCTGCGTAGATCCGCCCCCCGGCTGGCAAGCATACTGGCCTCACATTTTTCGTGAACGAAACTGGTTGATCCAGGGTTAGAATAGCAATGTCGTTATACTGCAAAAAGGACATCACATACCTTGAGTATATTTTCGGATTCGAATTACTACAAAATATAAAATAATAAATATACTTAATTATGTAATAAGTATATACTCGCAAAAATGTGTCTGTTAGTTCGGAGTTTCGAACATCTAAATACAGCTCTCGAAAAAAATCAACTAATTGAAATTGTTATTTTTTTTTAAATCTTCCTTTTGTTCTCGCGAGCATCCACGAGTGGGATAAAAGAAAGCGGAAACAATCAACAGATGGCGCTGTTAAGAAATATTAAGTACTCCTTCTCTAATTCGCATGCTCAACGCTCCTTTGTTTGTTGATTTGAATTAATAGAACTGAAATCTTTGCGTGCATTGGCGTTGCGTTATCATATTACTAAGCTTACTGATTGTAAGTAAGCTTGCTAAAAATTAGTTGATAAATTATGATTTTTTTTACCAAAGTGCGCATGTCGAAACCGCGATGCCTGACAACTCTCTTGATTTTCCTCTCGATGTGCTGGGTCTCTGAGTTTATACGAATGTTGTGGTCGCCCAGCCTTGCAGTCAGCCGTGCCACGTCCCAAGAGGTCATGCTGTAAGCAGAATGTTTAAGTTCTCGGCTGAGCATTATACTTTTATCTGTTTGTTTATCTACTTGAAACTTTTACTGTCAAATGTTTGAAATGGGATAAAGATCTTAAACTAATAAAGACAGATTATATAAAAATTCATGAAATTCCAATTATTTCTATAACAAACAACTAGCACAAAGAAGAAACGACAGAGTCTACACTTTACAATCAATATTAGGTAATCTAGCCGAAAAAAATCCAGGTGCTGTAGATACGCTTACATTTTCGGCCTTCTCGTCACTAAAAACAGGCGACTTGAAGGCTAAGCGCTTCAATTCCGTTGAGGAAAAAAAACTGTCTGTATTGATAACAAGAGCCGAATATACAGAATATTTTTTTTACCAGTGCGCAAATTTTCTGGAGCGACTCAGAATCGGTAAGTAAAAAACTTTGTCATAGTAACATGGGTAACATATGTTAAAAGTTTTGAGACTCTTCATACAAATCAGGCTAATCAAGTGTTCGCTAAAGTATGGGAAGTCCAAAAATTTTTGACATATTTCAACCCATGTTACTATGAGAAAGTTGTTTACTTAAGGGTGCGCCGTCCATAAGTGACAAGTGTCATATGTTTTATTTGAAATGTCGTCGTCCATATTTATTTATGGGGAATTTAAGGTGCTTAATAAAAAATAATTATTTAAATAACCACTTGATGAATCGAAAATGTAGTCTAGCAATTTGTAGTTTATCCATTGATGATTGTTTAGACAAAATCAGAGGTACAATAATTTAGATAAACTATAAGAAATCTACTAAACGCCGCTATTCGTTGTCATGATTTTTGCCCAAATTTAAATGATATTGTAGAAAAAACTATAGCGTGTTATGAATTTATGGTTCTCACAAATTGTAAACACGTTCCCTATGATACTAAATATATATTTTGTTCATTTAATACGATAGTATTTTCAATTATATCTACTTAACCGTAACTGCATTTTTGGGATTTTTTAGTCGGCGCACCCTTAAGTCGCTCCAGAAAATTTGCGCACAGTTAAAAAATATCCTGTAGGTACTCTCTGATACTCACTGTGCTACACAATGCGCGGCGGACAGCACATGCCTATCGTCCATCAGGGAGCCGCCACAGAACTGGCGGCCGCCGTTGAACAGCGCCACGATCCAAGGCCACTCGTTCAGCTCCGCGTTGTGCCCGCCGACTATGCGCTCGTCATCTGTCTCGATACTCTGAAGAAGGTTTTTTAAAAGTGATAAGTAGGATATGTAATATCTTGCACTTCTGTAAGCTTTTTTTTAATTCTAGAGATGTTCTGGGGTAAACTTATAGCCGAGTACCAAGGAATCGGTAGAGGGGGGTTTCTGAAGCCTAGGTCAAATTTATGTGGAATAAAAAGAAAAATAGTTCAATGGCGCAACTGCTATCGCGTTTGCGTTGCAATGCCGAATGGGTGGCCAAATAAAAATCAAAACGTCCGTGCTTCACAAGGCACGTTACTTGGTCAACCGTTATTGGTTAAAACCCACCAGACTGGGATTGGGCGGGCGGGGTGGTTTCTGGCGCAATCTACTTACCTATTCCATGTGGGAATGCTTGAACCCTTGAGTATTATTTTTTAAGACCGAATATAGTCTTCATTATTCTTACCTTGGCATTCTTGTTACCGCATGATCCATCAACCGCCGGCTGTGCTGGTGGTCTACTTGGCTGGGTGGGATACATTGGCGGCCATGTCTGCAAATTATTACAAAAATATAATTATCATATAACGCCATTGTAAGCGTCCATAACCCATCAAGTAACATTTATGTATCAAATGTCTATTTCTCAAATATTGTTCTTAAAAATAGATGACTCAGTAACATTCTAAACTATTTATTATACTATTTTCTTTCTACGAGTATTTCTATTTCTATTCTGAATACGAGCTGAATCGTGATGGAATAGTTAGCTGGCATTGGAGAAAGAACCTTGAGATTTATTACCTGAACAAGAAGAGCAAAGAGAAGATGGATTGATGGATGGATGAATTGTGTAAGTAAGATAGGATTGAGAAGCAAGATTGATGAGACAACTGCTAACCTGAAGAAAAAAACATACTTCGTCAACTCCATATAACTAGATTGAGAACAAAGTAACAGTATTTTGATGTCGATGGTACTTGCCTGTTTAGTTGTAGGTCTTGTTGTCACCTGTGGTTTGGTTGCCCACGTGGAGGCCATAGTCGTAGGTGGCCTGGTAGTAACGCCGCCGCCTGCGACTAAGAGAAACAGAAATGTAAATACAGATTTTTTCTACTTTAGATGCTGATCGATACTGAGATTACTGCTCTATTCACGTTTCACAGTTAAAACTTATCTTATCTCTAACCTTCGGAACAACAATGCTACTAACATTGATGCTAAGTCTAAACCTGTCCTAGAATTGGACCTACCTACCTAGGGAGGGAGGATGCGTAGGTGCAGTGTGGTCGGGCGGGTGCGTCGGCAGCGGCGGGATGGCGGGCGGCCACCCTGCTGGTATCTGACGGTAGTTGAAGCCGTTGAAACCCCACTGTGGGGATAGAGCGGCCAGTATCCCTCTATGGAAGCTAAGAGATACAAACACAAATTATTATTAATTCGTTTTAAGTTCCGTTCAAAAGTCTATAATTTTTAGGGTTCCGTACCTCAAAAGGAAAAAACGGAACCCTTATGGGATCACGTTTTTGTCCGTCTTTCTGTCTAGACAGACAGTTAAAGGGATAAAGGGTCCAGATAAAGAGTCTAGCCAGACAGACAGACGGCTGTCTGGCAAGACCCTTTATCTCGGGAACGCGTAGAAATTAAAACCATATACTCAGGTCTGCGGTATCGAGTTGAAATTAAAACCATATACTCAGATATGCGGTCCCTTGAAGCTGTGAAAAAATCAAACTTCTAAGTTAACGAAAAAAAAGATACGCCCGTTTATGTCGCAAAAACGTATATTTCGACACTTAAGGGAATCAAAATTCATAGGGTGCTTGCCGTTGACCTAGAACTATGAAGTTTGGCAAGTAATATCGTCTTATACTCGTACTACAATTACAGGGAAAAATCTGAAATCTATACATTCGCATGAAAGGGCTTCATTTGCACAAGCTTAATCAGATTTTTAATTATTTTTATGATGTATAGTTTTCGATACCCACAAATTTGTACGGAACCCTTGATGGGCGACTCCGACCCGCACTTGTCCAGTTTTTAACTTTACTTAGGCAAAGCAGTGTTCGACAGGAACTAGTAATCGACACTTTTTTCTTTTAATAAAAATAGGAGTCAGCTATTGATTTCTGACTTTATAAACAATGTAGATACTTGGACGCCCAATGTAACCACAGTGCCATAGAACAATAAATTGAATTTCTATTGTGTCTGGTTACAGACCACGTACTTTCTAGCTTCCTTCCGTGGTCATCCAGTAAAATTATAAGTGAAATTCTATGTTGTTTTATGACAGTCTGCGTGACGGAGTAGATTTCAGTGACGGCAGTGTTTATAATCCCAAAGACCCAGATATACGCAGCACTCTGAGACAGTGCAGCAGACACCGAAACCATTGCGCGTTAAGGAAATATGGAGCATATTTCAGGGACGGCATTGTTGATTTTATTTTAATTTTAATTTTAATATATTTCAAAATTCACAGCTCTTAATCAAAATTACAAGCTTATATACCTAACATAAATACAGCAAATAACAAATTTTCTATATATTTATAAAAATTGTAAATAAGAGAAAACACACATTTTTCAACTAATTTTTGTTATTTAATTCACTAGCATACAATACATAAATAAGGATAAACACATATGTAAATATACTTACATACAGATTAAATACACAATATATTATACATAACATATACCATATATTTACTAATCATTATTTTACATCATTACTTAGAGGTGGAAAGTAAATTGTCATTTTTAAAAGAGCTCAATGAGGAACAGAATACCTGAGTATGTTGAAGATTTTTTTTCATTATATGTTTTCTGAAGACGATTCATTACTGAATTTTGAGCGTAATTACTCCGTGCAAACATAATCCAGAAATACTCGTTACCTAGACAATTGCGGCGGCAGCTGCATCGGCACGGCTGGCGGCAGCACGCCCAGACGCTGCACGTCCGGCTCTTGCTGCGGCGGGGTACCCACGGGCGCGGTGCAGCACACACCGAACACCTGCAAAGCATACGGCATGGTTAAACCAATCTAAGGTCCTAGGAGGAGCTAGATGGCGCAGTGATTAACGCGCCGGCGAGTGCTGAGGTTAAGCAACTTTCGCAAAGGCCGGTTATCGGTGACCAAAAATTTATCATCTCCAGCTTCTCCGTGCTTCGGAAGGCACGTAAAGCCGTTGGTCCCGGCTGCACCAGCAGTCGGAACAACTTAACAATCGCACTGGGCCGGGTGGGTGGTTCATGGCCCGTTCTCGCTATCCATCCAAATGAAGGCTCCTGCCCCAGCAGTGTAGACATAAAAAATGAGCTGATGATGATGATGATGATGAGCTCCTAGCCTGGGTTAAGTTGAATAACGAGAGCAGAAAACCCGAGGGCGTCTGAGGCTTACACTCCATTGAGACGGAGAGGAGATAAGCGGAGGAAAATAGCCTTTATTGTAACGTCTCTTATTCTCTTGTGAGAAACTCTTTTAGTTAATTTAAAGCTGATCTGCTCCGCTTTATCAGCACCTCTCCGCATCAATGGCATGTCAGCTTTAGAGCGCGCGCTTTATGCGCTCGTTATCTTAATTGAACAACTCGAAGAATTGTGTAAGGGACGGGGGCATGCTTGCGTGATGCGAGCTTGATAACCTTGAGGATTGTTCACTTACCACGGCTTGAGGAACCATTAAGTTTTTCGGCGCCCACGCTGTAAAGGTAATTCAGTTGGACGTAAAAAGTCACAGTATAGGACGTAAAGAAAATTCAGACGTAAGTATAAACACAAATCTACCCATTTTTTACCTACTACTCATTTGAGACCTCTTGATAATTGTAGAAAAGAATGGGTGACCGAAGCTAAAAGCACAAAACTGGAGTAAATCATTAACCTTAAAAGATACCTATAGAAACTTAAAAAACTTTCCTACACTCACACCAATTATCTAGCCCAAGAGAAGCTTCGATATGAAACTCGTTAAATGGTTACTAGACAACGGATAAACATACTTAAAATACTTAAATACATACTTATTATACATAGAAAACACCCAGACCCGAGACAATTTAGAAAAACAATAATTTCTAAATTGACCCGACCGGGGATCGAACCCGGGACCTCAGAGGTGGCGACACCATGAAAACCGATGTACAAACCACTCGACCAAGGAGGTCGTCGATATAGAAGAATAAGTAGTTCAAACTCACCTCCATGTTGTCACCGCTGATGTAGCTGCAGGTGTCATAGTGGCCCATGACCCACCCGTCGTGCCCAGAGAGATCGACGACCTTTATCAGAGGATAGCACTCTCGAAAGCTTTTGCAAGTCCCTTTCTTGCCCAGAGTAGTTTGGCAATCCTGTCCGAATGCTCCTTCGTCAGCCTAGAACAAATTATAATGTTCTTGAAACAACAAAATGGTTCCGATGTTTGATTTAAAGTCGTATTAAAAAAATGTCACATTATTATACTTACTATACCTATTATATTCTAAATTAAATTATTAAATTACTTGTACTATAAATTGGCTGTAGTTTGGCTTCTTTTGTGCAACCGATAGGGTTGATCTTTTCACTCTTCTTTCTCTGTACAGATTTATAAGACTACATGTTTTATTCCCTAAGGTACAGGGTTCTATTTGTAACGGGAGCACGTATTGTGCACGATTTGGTTGGTGGCTTACCACCGTGTGAATAAGCCTTATAGCTTATTCATTCTAAGATGGTATAATCAATTGAAATGAAACAACTTTTACGGATCTACTCGCGTTTATTTTACACATTACTTATTTAATGTTCCCTGTGACCACGGACCCTGCAAAGGGTTCGAAACGTCAGGATAAACATTAAATAAGTAATGTGTAAAATAAACGCGAGTAGATCCGTAAAAGTTGTTTCATTTCAATGTGTAGTGTTCGCGTAAAATTTAGAAAACAATATGGTATAATCAACTTTATATTTGGTATGTAAGATGTAATCAACTTTAAAGTTGGTATTGCATACAGAAATGTATAAAGAAAGAATCTTTATTTATTTGGGTACTTACCGTTCTAGTCTGGAACAGGAACAGCTGTTTGCCATCACGCGTGCCATTCTCTGCTTCCCGTCTCACTCGAGATACTGCAGCTAAAAAACAAAATCAAGTTTAAAAGTGTGCATTTTGTAATAAAATATTATCTATCCATTTTTAAGTTATATTTTTATTAGTATGAGCTTTGTTATATTATTTTTATTTGTTGGGATAAGCTACTTCCATAATATAGGTATATGAGCACTTTGGCAGATGCACCATAGACGCATTAAGCACCTCAATCCTTAGTCATTTAAACATACTTTAAAAAAGTCAAACGTACAATGGACTAAATGAAAAACTAAAATAAGTAGATCTATAAAGGGCCACACACATGGAATAATTTCAATTATTTTCTTATTAAAATTAAAGTTAATTAAGTTTTAAAGAAATACGATACACAATAATGAATTTTCATTTTACGAATGTAACGACTATCTTTTGTAAATATGCAAGGAATTCAAAAAGTTGTTTCCACTAGGTATGCTTCTACTTTTTATCCCCTCCATCAGTTGGTTCTGATCAATTTGTTGTCAAGTTAAAGTGTACGCATTTAATTGCACACTGCTGCAAATGCTATAAATAGACGTGCTAGTGCAATAAACACGCCATGCGTATCCAGTCGACAAAGTTAAGATGAAACATTAAGGTCCACTGAATTGAAAAATATGTATGAAAAGTAGACAAAATCAATGTTTCGTAGTCCCCTGATTTCTCCTCCAAATCTGGACCGATTTAATTGCTTTTTTCATTAAAAATTTAAAGAAAGGCTTTGGCTGTGTCCTTATATTTGAGTTTTTTTTATATAATCTTGTTTGGGAAACACACAGCAGAAAATCTAGCCAATTTTTAAGGTTTTTAAAGGTTCACATTATTTTTGATAATTAATTTATGAAAAAAAGGAAAACATAGGGACACAACCAAAGTCTTTCTTTATTTTTTAAAGAAAAAAGTAATTAAATCGGTTTGGTCTTGAAGGAGGAATCTGGGGACTACGAAACGTTGTTTTTATCTACTTTTCATACATATCTTTCAATTCAGTCGACCTTAGTGTTTCCTCTTAAGGCACAAAATAAAAACAGCTAGAAGGTTATCTTAATACATATCGCACTCGAGTAAGGCACACATAGACGCTCTAACGGACACGGATCTCGGAATATCTCGGAACGGTTCGAGCGCAGCTGTTGCGTCTCAGCCACCTACAGTCTTCTTATTCTGTAGTTAAGGGCTGTTTAGAATTGCTACAAATACAGATACTAAATCTACGTCAAACAATTATTTTTACGAAAAATTTCTTGTTAAGGGTCAAATTTGATCGTGGTCGAAGCGCACGATCGTATCAGCTCGTGTGGAAAGGGCTAAGATAATTTGGAAGGTCTACCTTATCTATAGGTTCCCAACCAAAGTAAATCACTTTTATGAAGTGCCCTTCAGGTAGGTAGACGACCATTCATAACATAACTCAAAAACCTACACTGGCCTGCAAAATTAAGTATCACACTTTTAAAATTGCAATAACTTTTTAAGTACACAAGATATACTTTCGAAACAAAAAGGAAAATATTACTAATGTATAATTTACTTTAGTTTTAAAGAAAGCTGATAAAAATTTCTGCAAAACGTTTTTCATTTAAAAATCTCTAACTTCTATAGTTTAGAAAATAAATAAATATTAAAAGTGTAGTACTTATTTTTGCAGGCCAGTGTACTATATAGTTTCTGATCGGATACCTAATTTACTCGTCCCAGATGTGCAATAAATCACTCATTACTCTATCATATCGTCATATAAGTAAGATAAGATATATATATATTGTAAGTTATATTTCATTAATATAAAGCTGATGATTTGCCGAATAAATTAAAATAAAATAAAATAAAAATATACTCGACACTCGTATCAATGTGATGCACATCATCAATGCGACGTATACTAACAACTTTATAAATTTTCTACTCATGAATCTAAAGGACCCGTGGAATTTACGACAACTCATAGGAATCTTAAAAAACCGCGGAAAGATAAAAGATCGCGTTCCTTATTCGTTAACAAAGCATACGCAAAGCAAATCAAATATTGAAAAATAAAAACATTATGTGAAGAATTTTTGTCTCTGAATTTTCAGTACTGCAAACGAAAAGAACTTTCATACAAAAAAAGAAAATCAATATTTTTTTTACAATTAAACATTATAGGTACTTACTTACAAACAAGCAGGCGTTGAAATAAAAAAAGGACAATAAAAGTACAGTCGGTACGTAAGTAAGAGTGATCATTCCAGTTTATAAGCTAACGATGATTTAAAAATATAAAATGCTTTTTGTCCAATACCGCTGGTTAAATTGAAGTAACGGTATACTCATTTACGAGTACCGTAATAACATCCACAAAGTATGTAGTGTGTAAGCCCACTAAACCGGATAACACCCAAAAAGGCCATTTGACCGCTATTAATCCGACATGTGTACTTTAATCGGTTTTATATTAGTATGCATAATTTTATTTATGGCCAGTGTTCCTACTTACATACCATTGCCAATTATACATACTAGTGGGTCGCCCGCAAAACTTCGCGTTTATTCAACAGATTTTTTAGGAATTTGGAAACCTATGATACGTTTCTTTATTTTTCTGCACATCTACGGCTGGAGCTCTTCAAAATGAGACCGTAACTGATTTTTATGTGCAGCTATCGTCCCATAATCACTGGGACAAAAATCGGCTTACGCATAAACATACTACTGAGATTTTCGCGCTAATATAGAAGACATTAGTAAAGTAGCTTACGTTTAAATATAACTTTAAGAGCGTTTATGCCGCACACTAGCGCCACTAATGAAAAAAAAACATATCTAATAATTAGAGATAGAAAATCAAATTATGCTCAACAAACTATTTGATTGAAGTAATTTAGCATTTTTACGTCTAATGAACACCTCACATGTTATGGTTTAGTTAAATAAGACGTTACGGCCACTTTTAAGTATAACGCCACATTTAACTAAACCATAACATGTCAGGTGTTCATTAGGTGACGTAAAAATGCTAAATTACTTAATTCAGATAGTTTGTTGAGCATAATTTGATTTTCTATCTCTAATTAATATATTAATATAAGATGAGATGAAGGCCAAGAGTGCTTAGTTGTAAGGAATGAAAAATACAAATTAAATTAGCACTATTAGGCATTGGATATAAAAGACATCAACGAGTCACTTCATGTTATTAAAATTGTAAAACTTTTAGCTTTTGATGAAAAGAAATCCTTCCATAGAGTTATTTTTTTTAGTTTATTTTTTAATCAGAAAGCGGTTGCAGTTCCGAGATCACATGGCTGTTTAAATTTGATACAAGTAGTATGTAAACATACAAATATGTGCCTTACAAATAAAAAAAGAATAAGATCCGAATAGTAATTATTTCGTGTTTTGTTCCTGTCATGTAAACGTCATTTCAAACTAGAGTTAAAGAGACAAAACATGGAATAACCATTCGGACCTTATTCTTTATTTATTTGTAAGACACTATGGGTAATTAGGTAATCTATGGTCTGGAATAGTATTCTTCAATTTTAGTACCTAATTAAGATACAAATAAATTTCACTCTATCTCAAGCACTTTTGAAAAAGGTAAATTTAGAGAGATAAAAGAGAATTACTTTTTAGCGAAGAACAACATCATTGTTATGCACGGGGCTTGGCAGAATTAGTTACAGAGACGAGTGTGTTTGAGTAAACACGCATGTTACGCGCCATTCGTTTGGGCCGCTGCGTAACGGTTGCCGTTATATTGTAAGTTGTAACGATTTTATTGGATGCCGATGCCTTGCGAATATACGCGCATTGTTCAAGTGTGGTACCTACTGCGTTTTTGGAATTTGTAATACTGCCAACTAATTTAAATAAATAAATAAAGCATTAATACATTATTGCCACACAAAATACGAGTACAACAAATGTTAAATCAAAAGGTACACACATCAACCTAACACAAACTGTCTTTCCTCATTAGACTTTGAACTTTATTCAACTCAATTTTATTTATTTATTTCAGCCTTTAAAAACATTACAGCCATATAAATCATTACAAAAGTTCAATAAAATTAAAATTACAATTAATTATAATCATTATTTATATTTATACATTATTTATAGAACGTTAGTCGGAACGGGGGTACTAAGCCGAAAGGAGGGTAAAGTATACATGATAGTAAGTAACTTTTGTTTAAGAATTTTTCCTTAAGAGCGTTTACGCCGCACACTAGCGCCGCCAATGAAAAATAAAACATATCTAATAATTAGAGATAGAAAATCAAATTATGCTCAACAAACTATCTGAATGAAGTAATTTAGCATTTTTACGTCACCTAATGAAAACCTGACATGTTATGGTTAAGTTAAATATAGCGTTATAGTTAAAAGTGGCCGTAACGTCTTATTCAACTAAACCATAACATGTGAGGTGTTCATTAGGTGACGTAAAAATGCTAAATTACTTCATTCAAATAGTTTGTTGAGCATAATTTGATTTTCTATCTCTAATTACTAGATATGTTTTTTTTTTCATTAGTGGCGCTAGTGTGCGGCGTAAACGCTCTTAAAAATGAATAGTTTTAGATTAACAGCTTTTTTAAGATTTCAAAAGAAATTACGCTGTAGTAGCCCTGGTGGTCACAAAAAAAACAAATTAAAAGTGAATATTATTGGATACCTACCTACATTAGTCCAATTATGGAGAGAAAACTCGACTCTTTACAATGCCCGTACATTGACACTAGAGGTAAACCTATTTGCTGAGAGCCTACGTCAAAACCGTAAACCGTGAACCGTAGCCTACTAGATTTTTGTAGACCAATCAAGTGTTAATAAAAAAAAAACAAAAAAAGTAAAAGAAAAAAGTAAAAAAATTAAAATAAAAGTTATTCACTGACTTCTTGGCGGAAAAGTGAAGAGCAATGTCTGCGGTTTTGTTTTATTTACTAAAATTTGTGTTATGTCGAATATTAATGTGAAATAATGGTGGATTATTAACCGATAAGTGTTCGTGAGTGTGCAAATGGAAAAAACAGTACAACGGCACTTTTCAAATTCTCTCAAGAATTCCGCGTGAGGACTTAGTAAAGCCCCACATCTTTACTGAGATACTCGAGGGGTTGGGGGGTATATCATTTCTCACTTCCCATTTCTAATATCATTCATGGTCATTATATAAGGAAATATTGTTTATTTATGTATTACTTACGCACGAAGCCATCAACTAAAAAAAAAAAAGTTATTCACTATCATGTATACTTTACCCTCCTTTCGCTTAGTACCCCCAACTAACGTTGTATACAATGTGTAATAGAAAGGTGTGGTGAAAAGATCCAAAGTGTATCCGATCTAGATCTTGTATGTGTTATTACTGAGACATAATTCTTAACTTTAGTTTGTCATGTAATTTTAAATTAAATACTTATATTATTGGAGTCATGCGCGTCAGGCGCGCATAAGCGAGCAGCAGTGATCGTAAATGTAAGTAAACACAGGTTACTAAACCACTACGGCGGCTGTGATTTGTTTATTTTGATGTGACGTCACAATGGATATATTAAATTAAAAAAATACATAACAAATTTTAGTTAATAATTATGTCTAAACTTTACATATTACCAATAAGATCTAGATCGGATACACTTTGAATCTTTTCATTTTGACCACACCTTTCAGTTACACTTTGTATAAGGCATAGGTATATGAAGAACTTTGACAGTTGTTCTGGATAGGTTGATGTGCAGGCGTCTGTACTTTAAACTATTGGCACTGGCAACCAGGTAATTTTTTTATGGTAACGGAACAAAAGCTTGTTAAAATTTTACTCGAATATTTAAAGGTGCATAAAGGTACTATATTTTCATAAAGTAACGTTGTTAGGTTATTATGTAAGTATGTACATAATTTTTAACATAAAATAAAACCTTTATGTAGTAAATAAGTAAGTAGCATAAAAGCTTAATGGTATTTTACTATTTGTACTTCCTTCGCCGCCGTCAATATAAATTAAAATTAGCTCGAATGCGATCATAAGATAAATTAAACTCCACAAAAAATGTCGCTCGAGCAACCAACCTTAAAGATGATGCCAGCGAAGAACATAATACTGCGAGCACATACGATTAGGGACCTCATCGCTCCGCGATTAAGCTTGATATCCTATGGCGATGCGTAGTTAAGTTAATATGTGTTCTTTAAAGGTTCCTAGATGCAACGGAAGGAAAAAATAAAAAATATCAGTAAAAAGCTGAAATGTGCTTAAGAACCGGGGTAGAGACTATATTTTTGAATGAAGAAAAGATGCAACACCAAAAATAGCCTCACCTTGCGTGCAAGTAGACCGATTTCTGTACCTAACCCATCCTTGAACTTGGCATTGGTTTGGATTCATTCGTTGAGCGAGCGTTGAAGCGCTTTACAATTTAATAATTGAATATAGGTAGACCTTTGCGAGCGAGTTGTATGTCGCCTTTCAATTGACAATATTTATAATTAAACTTTTAAATCTTATTTAGAAAAAAATTAGTATTTTTTAAATGTAAGTCGATATTGTTATCTGTGTTAAAACTAATTAATTAAAATATTTTCATTCTTACGAAACTTTAGAATAAGAGATTTTGAAACTCCATGAGTTTTGGATACGCCAAGGTTGCACAAACTCTACTTGTATCGATGTGGAATTTGTTTTAAAAGCTTGAACGTATTTCAGATGACTTTAGTATACAGTTCCTTTAGTTAGCATATTTTTGATGGAACACTTAAGATACTATTTTATTCCGAGAAAACACCTTAGGCCGATAGTTATTCTTTTTAAGACAGACCGAATTTTACAGGGGAGCGAAGCCGCGATTGGAAGATACATACATAGCATAGGTACATATTATAAACATATCGTGCACACTACTTGTTGTATGTCGTTACTTCTATTAAAGCTGTGGAGTTTCTTGCGCCCATTCTTCTTAAACTTTTATAATGTTTTATTTATATCGTAATCTTCTATTTCATTTTCCTGCTATCTGTACAAACAGAGCAAGCTTTAGGTACCTGTGGTGAATTTACACATATTTTTTCTGGTGTGTGGTGAGTTTTTACTAAATGTATGGAGTTAAAATATGTGGTAAATTTTCAAGTGTGGTGAGTATACAACAAGCCAAATAGACGTCCTGAATGGGTAGTAGGTAGAAAAATGTTTGGACGATTCAAAAGCACTTTTCTTAAGTTTATTTGAATAAAAAACATTTGACTTTGACTTGAGTATAACTACATTCATATACCCATGTATTTTCGTGGAAGTTATTTATTTGTCTCAGTAGCATAATTGGACGAGCGGTCCTCCGGATTGTCGTGGGTTCGATTCTGAGTCAAGTCGTCCTTTTTTAAATACCTTTTTATAGTGTATAGTATACACATTTATAAACAATATATAGTATAGTTTTTAGCATCATAAATACAAATGTATATTTTTTTTATGTTATAAGAAGGCAAACGAGCAGGCGGGTCACCTGATGGGAAGAATCACCGCCGCCCATGGACTCCCGCAAAACCAAAGGAATCGCAGATGCGTTGCCGGCCTTTAAGGAAGGAATAGGCTCGTTTCTTGAAGATCCCTAAGTCGTAATGGTTCGGAAATACCGCCGCTGAGAGCTGGTTCCACAGCACTATTATACACACTACTATATAAAATATTAATAACTTGAAAAAAAACTTTGCATATACCCAAAAATGAGCCGATGTTGAAACCGACTATAATTTGGTGATGCGCTTCTTTAAGATTTAGTTATAGGTGGTGCACACGCCTTAACATGACATTTGGGAGGAGCGTACCCAATCATTCGAGGAAATGTGGTGCTTAGACTCCACGCCGGCCATGAACAAGTTTCAATCAGCCACCAAGACAATGGACATTTCTCAGCATTCCGGGTTCAGCGATCCAACTAAAGCAAATGTCAGCAGCGTCACCCCGTTTCAATCTCTAGTCGCCGATCTAATTAATGTCCTCAAAGTGGGTCCGACAAAAAACGCAACTACTTAATGCTCACATCTAATGGGCCGTGTAGACGAGACAACAGACGCTGTTAAGCCGAAACTAATTTATTCGGAATAGGCTATTGGTATTTAACCGAAATATGATTGACGTGATCGTTATATTGATCCCTCAAGCAATTTTATACCTATCGTCAGAAATATAAGCGAAATATAATTATAATTTATTTTCGCTGACAACAGGGGAAAACAACAACGAAAAACTTGGTAAACAATGCCGATAACTTTTTTGTGTTTATCATCCAAGCCTATAAACATCCTTCAGTTTGGTTTTCTTTTATAAACATTAGCGCATGGGTAGGTCAACCACCAATCCGCACTAGGCCCGCGTGGTGGTTTATGTCCCGTTCTTCCTATCCATTCATAGGGAAGGCTCGTGCCCCAACAGTGGGGACATAAAATGATGGTGGGTGGATTTCATGCCACAACCCACCACGCTGGCCTTGAGCTATTTAGACAATTGATTACAAACGGGACTTAAGGCATAACAAGGTTTCCGAAACACGGAGGAACTTGAGATATTTTATTCTGCTTACCTATCCGGTTATCCATCATGCGAAAATTGCCGAACGCGAAAGCCGCTGCGACTGCGACGACATTGAGATCCTCTTTGCGTAACTGTTTTGTTTTTAAGTTGTTTATTAGAATTTTGTGTTTTACTTAATTTGTTTTATTTTTAGTACGTTTTTAATTAATTAATAAATAATTTTACTTACGTCTGTTAGTAATACAATTGTCCCTATTACATTATTACATAATTAATGTCTACTAACATACTTAAAAGTTATCACGTAAGTACGCTATTGCGTTTAAAATATTTAATAAATACAATTAATCACAGAAAGGGTTTATTTTTTAAACATTTTGTTATGATATGAGTCAAATCATAACAAAATGTTTAAAAAATAAGCACTTTCTTTGTTATGAGTCATATCATAGCAAAATGTTTAAAAAATAAGCACTTTATTTAATATGAGTCATATCATAACAAATGTTTCAATCACATGACGTTTCTGAAAAAGTGACACTTTTCCATATTAATAGTGAGATTAGCTTAGCTCAAATTTTCTTAAGGTAATACTTATTAAACTTTTTGATATCATTTAATTTTTACCCACAACGGTTTTCGTGTCTCATCTGTACAGGCTCTAAATGCTATGGACAAAGAGTTGATTGATTGATGTGATCAGCCGCGTGTATGTGGGCGGAAAATGATTTGCATTGAATCGGCACCGCAGTTATTTTTCGTATACTTACTAACCCACGTTTGAAACAGTTATCGGGCGGGTTGGTGACCATAGGCACAGACCATAGTCAATTTTGAGGAAGCCAATATAGAGAAATTTAAGATTACGTACCATGTTATAGGTTTGAACAGTTGAGGCTTATTTTGAAAATATTTAAAATATGCGTAGTTAGTGTTTAAGATCTCTTTGTATTTGACTGTGTGTGTCCGAGTCGTCAGCAAAGTCAAAACAACATTGTAAAGTCGATTTTTTTAATGGTTTTGAATTTTTTGACTCTAAATCCAATATGTGTTGCCAACCAAAATTTAAGGAACCAATGCCACCGTTAATTTCAGTAATTGTATTGATAAACCAATATTTTCATCCGATTGTGTTCGCTGCCGGACATCTTCCTTGCAAATGACTTTCTCTAGCCTCAAAACCTCATACCGTGTGACGAGCATTGTTTTGTGGCCACACCATACGAATACATAGTGGTGAATCATTAAAAAAATACAACAATACTTCAAGAAAGTGACCCACTAATCATAAGTAATTGTAGTACCTAATACTGTTCTTTAAACATTGTACTTAATCGGATAAATGTTTGGGTATAAATCTGTTTGACTGTTGTTATAGGCTGTGCGCTATTTTAAAGGTTATTTTTAACAGCGTATTTTGTCGAAACAAAGTCAACCTAATGTTTACTTTTGAAATCGCCGCATACTTTTTTAATTTACCGAAGTAAATACTACAACTGAGACCTAAAAAATACTTAATATTGGAGACAAACACTGTAGAGTTAGTTATTCAACTAAAAAATGTACCTAGATTTGATTAAGTAAAAAATAATTATAATGTAGATTAATCTCATTAGCTTACCATTTAATATAACTGCATCGTCGGTGTAATACCCTCCATCCTTTGTGGAAAATCCGTTGCTCTCGTCGGACACACTACCGCATATTGCAGCGAAAAGTCCTATCGAAAGTATTATTAATTTACTTTCCATTATACTATTACTACATTCACAGTAACAATTCAAAAGAAATTTGTGCGCGCGTGAGGATGTGCGCCTCGCAAGGAGTCGCCTTACAAAATGCTTTAGCCTCTTCACTCGCCGCCTTTATAATATTTTTACACTCCGCTCTACATTAGGATAAAAAGATAACAGAGCTTTTTCTCCTTTTGTAGCCGGCTGACATTTCGATACAAACGAGCTTCGTAAAATATGACAACCATTCGGTTGAATGCGCTCGAGGTATCATCGATTGATGGCGTTTATTTTGCAGGGTTCACACGCATCACAACAAAGAATATTTGGCGGGTCAATGAACCTTGGGAATTTTTTCATTATGAACGCAGTAATAACGAGAAGCGCGAATCGGTGGCCAGTGTAATTTAAAGGGCTGAATGTAAGATAAGATAATACCAAAATAATATTTAACGTAAAGGCTGGCGCCGGTTGCGTGAAATCGCAATTTCTTTGCATTTGAAACAAGATGTTCCTACCTACATTTGTGTGCAGTCTGAATCGTGGTACAACTTATTATCCATAATGCCCATATATGAATGGATCATTCCTGGTGCATATAAATTACTAATAATGTTAATAATTGTTGTTGTAGGTCATGTATAATCAGAACTATCAATATTAGCTAATTGAATGATTAGGGATAACGATAAAAATTCACAGATTTCGTGCCTCACACGACTATAGAGCACATTGGAAATGAATCTAAGGAATTCGAAAAAATATTGGTGAAAAATGTCGTTCTGACTTTTTGACCTTTTTCAAAAAGGTTAGGCTAAAGGACAAACCCTTAACCCGATCGTCTTTGTTTTAAGCTCAAATTGTAGTTGACTAAATTGTCCAGAGGCGTTTTACTCAAATTTTTGATATCATTCTTCGTTTCCAAAATATCGAGCGCCAAAATCAAAAATTCGGAAAAAAATATTTTTTTTTTCACTATTTCGGTCATAACTTTTTTCGTTTTTGACTTTCTCGAATAATTCTTTTTGCACCTTACAGCTCTCATAAATACACGTCTTTTGAATATCATATCTTCACAACTCTCCGAGATATAAGGGAATCGCACTTTTTCGTGAAATCGGGTCCTATACTAGAGCGAACAATAAGACATTTCCAATGTCAAAAACATTTTGGAATTAAATAAACTCATGAATTAATTACCTTTTTGTCACTTGCTGCTAATGCTATGCTATTAAAGCAGAAATTTATTAATTATTTATCATGATGAAAATGACATGTAACCAATAGTATCTTATTCTATATCAATAGTAATAAAAAGGTAATAACATCTTATTCTTCTTTTAAAAGTAACTACGAGTATAAGAATAAAAGTAATAAATTAAAATCAGGTTACTAGCGTAATATTTTGACCCAGCCTCCACATTACGCTAAGCCTGGCCTGAGGAGGTCAGGGTACGTTTACAAAATAACACTATGACAGATAAAGGCTCATAAAACTCACAAATTATTAAAATTTGGTATAAAAAAATGAGTATTTACTTTTATTTCTATTAATAAAACTCGTTAGAAAGCTTCTTCCCAAATTGGGATGTTGTGGAGGCAGATAGAACAGTGTCAGCTTTTTATTGAGTCGATTTCATATTTAGCAAAACAACAATTTTTGTGTTAATTTTTTTTTTAATTTCTTTTATGTAAATAGTAAATAGTAATAGTTAGTAGTAGTTAAGTAAGTATAAGTAAGCTAGTAGTAGTAGTTAATAGTAATAGTTAATAGTAATAGTAGTTTTATAGATTCAAGTCTCTGATTAGGCCAGGCCATTTTATTTCAATAAATAAAAATGAAAAATCTATATTACGTATCTTTTACATAGTTATATAACAAATGGCTGGAATCTCCTTTTATGTATATGTATTTATTTGTTTATATTCCTTGTAGCTTACAAATTTACATCTAATACACTTATTGTTGGACTAGCAACCTGGATAAGTACTTCAAAGCATTTTAGTCCTAAGAGGTAAGTGAAAAGAGATAAAAATAATTTCTACGAGTATTTTAACTTGACAATGAAGAAGCTATTGCTGAAGTTGAAGGCAGATCTTGCAATTAATATAAAAAAAGTGTTCATTGATATTCATTTAATTCAGCAAATCACTCAGCCAGAACACTGTCCAATTATAATTTTTAACAATTTTTTACATAATATGACAGAGTGCTGGTTATATTATTAACATTAGGAAGATTTTCCATTTTGTGAGTCTATTTCAACGAAAGAAATTGACGGATAGACTAAAAATGTTGTTCTGTTCCTCTTTTAACGACTAAAACCTTTTGACAAATCTGTAGGTACCCCAATCCCTGTCACGTTTCAGATACGCAACCGAAAAACAACCAAATCAATGTCGTTGACCTTTATTATGTCTCATTAATTCCTCGTAACTATGACGCTTAATATGACTTATACCTACAATGAGTATTGTATCATACATCTATACTAATATATAAAGCTGAAGAGTTTGTTTGTTTGTTTGTTTGAACGCGCTAATCTCAGGAACTACTGGTTCGAATTGAATAATTCTTTTTGTGTTGGATAGTCCATTTATCGAGGAAGGCTTTAGGCTATATAACATCACGCTGCGACCAATAGGAGCGAAGCATCAGTGAAAAATGTTGCAAAAACGGGAAAAGAGCCTAAAAAATTAAAAATGCTGCCGAAAGTCACTATTCCACGCGGACGAAGTCGCGAGCACAGCTAGTATAGGATAAAGTCACTTCAAGCTAATAGGACTTAAAAGTCATGGGTGCTTTTAAAATGTGTAAGGTAATTCGTTGATATGTTTGTCTAGATCACACAAAAACGAGATCGGAATTTTGATACCGAGCAACGCGACAAGAACAGTACAACCGATTGAGCATGTGTCACCAACGAAATATATTATTATTACTGACAATGCAATGCAATTATAGTGCTTATTACAACGACTTAAAGCTGACTCGGCTTCCTCTATGTCTCTTTGTTGCAGGTCTCTTTGCGTTCATCAATGATTAACACTAAAATTAGACCTCTGCATATTTCTTTGAGGATATTTGTGGTTTGTCTCAAGCATTAGTACACGTTCAATACACATGATTAACTTCATTAATCTTTACGGGTCCCGTTATGTCAATGATCAGCTCGTTTGAGGTACAGCAAAAAGTTGAAGCATTCAATGCGTTGTCTGTCAGAAATGGGAGCATCATAATTTATCATCACTCAACAATCTTGCGATATTTTTAAATATGTCTTATTAATTGAGTTTATATTTTTACTCATTGAAAATTAGCTTCAATTATTCATTGAGCTGTTGCTGGAATTTTAAAAGACACGTAATATTGGATAAGATTTTATATTTTGACCCACTTTGCTTTAAATATTTAAGCTTAATTTTTGGACATCAAGCAAAACTAAACAAAAGAGCAAAAGCTCTAAAAGATCTTGAAACGATAACACCATTATGGTAGTTTTGAATGTACATAATTAAAATGGCATAGGATATCAAGTATTTATGTATGTAATTATGTAACTACCTTATGCAAAACATTTTGAGAAAAAATTCTTTCTTTTTGAAACAGTTTGTACTTTGTCTGGAAGCATAAGACATGATAAGAGATACTTCAATAGTTCTCGGAAGTTGAAAATTTTGCCCTTCTTGCGCTTTCCCTATACCAATTTTGCATCTGTTCGATGATTGATGATAATAATTAATTTGTTTGATTTCGTATTGCAGTTTCCTAGCTACAGTGTTGTTTAAAGGTATATAAGAGAGTTTATAAAGATCAGTTGTTGGTTTTCCAAAATGCGCGTATAGAAATATAAACTTACTACTTATATTAAAAGTTTTATTTCAAATTCAAATTTTACTTTGATTTTTAATTTTACGTTTTTACTGAGCCAGACACATACTTTCTTCAAGTTACCACTTTATACACTACTGGGTGCCTAGTGTGGGTGTTGTTAATCCGTATCCGTTTTCATTCGATTACGTTTACGAAAACGAAAATTTGTAATAGCATTGAAGCAGCGGCTCCTGGCGACATACAAGAAGAGTTAGCATTGAAGCAGCGGCTCCTGGCGACATACGAGAAGAGTTAGCATTGAAGCAGCGCCTCCTGGCGACATACGAGAAGAGTTAGCATTGAAGCAGCGGCTCCTGGCGACATACGAGAAGAGTTAGCATTGAAGCAGCGCCTCCTGGCGACATACGAGAAGAGTTAGCATTGAAGCAGCGGCTCCTGGCGACATACGAGAAGAGTTAGCATTGAAGCAGCGCCTCCTGGCGACATACGAGAAGAGTTAGCATTGAAGCAGCGGCTCCTGGCGACATACGAGAAGAGTTAGCATTGAAGCAGCGCCTCCTGGCGACATACGAGAAGAGTTAGCATTGAAGCAGCGGCTCCTGGCGACATACGAGAAGAGTTAGCATTGAAGCAGCGCCTCCTGGCGACATACGAGAAGAGTTAGCATTGAAGCAGCGCCTCCTGGCGACATACGAGAAGAGTTAGCATTGAAGCAGCGGCTCCTGGCGACATACGAGAAGAGTTAGCATTGAAACAGCGCCTCATGGCGACATACGAGAAGAATTCATTATTTTCCATATAAATTCTCGTTTTATTTACATAACGTGATCAAATGTCAAATAAAACTCATACTAGGCACCCTGAAGACGTCTTCCCAACTGTCCCCGTTTAAGAACAGTTATGTTTTATTGAACAAAAGTAGTGATAGAGCGGTTTAAATGCTTTCAAAAGAAAGGAAAAGAAAATCCTGGTTTGCTATAATGACTTGTAAGGAGCGTTGTAAGGAATAAACTATTTGATTTATTTTTAATAAACTTACCTATAGTTTGTATGGCGGTAATGATGATAGTGAGAAGTGTGATTCACGATGATACTGTACACTATACAATCACTAGAGATATAGTAAAATTATTACTACTTCGGATACTTTCTTAAAAGCGCCTGTTTGCCTGTTGTTGTTTGTGTATCTTGCCGCAATTGTTTTCCAAGTGTAGTTGGATTGCTATGTCTTTATTCGAGGCGTTTTCTTTTAGCAATAGCCGTTAAGTAATTTTTCTACATAAAGTAAATACTGTCACTAATGTTATTAAGTTTAAACTGATTTTTCTGTGGATTATGTGACGAAAGAGCCACTTTTCCGTTATAACATGGCTGCATATAATTTATCATGACATATCATGGTATTAAGGCAGTAGCTAAATAATTATAGACGCTAAGCTAACTACAATATCAATTGTTTGTTTTGAGGCCTTCCTTACGATCACTTATTTATTTGTTCCAACCATTACAACCAACAAAGTTTCATCATCATCATTATTTCAACCAAAGGACATCCCCTGCTGGACAAAGGCCTTCCCCTAGAATACAATGTTTACACATTCATTATTTGTACAAGCTACAATACTTATTTATAATACTTATTACGCTCGCGGTTTCACCCGCGTGGTTCCCGTTCCCGTGGGAATATCGGAATAAAAGTATTCTATGTGTTAATCCAGGTTATAAACTATCTGTATGCCGAATTTCATCAAAATCCATTCAGTAGTTTTTTACGTGAAAGAGTAACAAACATCCATCCATACTTACAAACTTTCGCGTTTATAATATTAGTAGGATTATTAAACGGGCGTAACCCAAATACATAATTATGAATAGTCAAGTGTATAAATATAAGCACTAATAGTATAGTTAAGCACTAGTTCACAAACAAATATCTATTTTGTTTAAAAAATTCTTAAGGTTGTCCACAAACACGTCAAAATTCGGGTAAGCCACAAGGAGTGCGTTAAGTGCCTGATGCATGCGACACAGCGGTGATTGTGCACGCGCCACTGTGCGACACGTCGGAGGCGCAAACAGTCGATGCCTACGACCATAGATCAGGCACGAACAGGCGAGACAACTGCTCAACACATTCAGGCGAGTCCACACCACCACGAAAATCGCCACAGCAGTTGACAACTCCATTTGAGCTCTCCTACCCTCTAGAGAGTTCATCCCCAACATTCCCAGCAAGAACTTCGTTGGTTACATGAAGGGATAATAACCATATACCTGCTTATAATAGCAGCGAAGAAAAGCTTTTTGAACCTTCTCTAACATAAGTATATATTTGGCCGCGTGCGGATTCCAAATACATGCACTCGATTCCAATGAGCTTCGCACAAGGCTGGTAAAAAGGATTTTGATGACGTCAGGATTATTAAAGTCGCGCGAGTTACGTAGAACAAACCCCAAACGACTGAAACAGCTACGAGTGAGAGCGGAAACGTGTTCGTTAAAAGTCAAAGAAGGACCTGGGGGTCACCAGGTCTTTCATAGCGAATACAAATATACCACAATTATTAATGCAAAGTAAGATGCGTAATCGCTTGTTTTTACAAGCTTTTATTTAGCTTGCAATGTATGTAGGTATGTAATTTGTTCGGGTGGAATCTTGCAACTCAATTTTGAAGTAGATATCTTCGGCATACAAAATTTCAGCTCAATCGGTTGATTGAGCTGAAATTTTGTATACGTCATGTTGAGTTCGGAGCACAATGCATGGTTAATTGTGTGACGTCATTCTAAATACAAGATGGCGGATTATTTATTTATAATGTATTCCTACAATATGGGGATCAAATTAAAAGGCTTGCTGAGAATAACTCGAAAAATAAAGTGACGTCACTCTAAATCCAATATGGGTATCAAATGAAAGGAATCAGATGAATAGAATGAGAACGTGTCCAGCGATAACTAAAAAGTAAAAAATAAATTAAGTCCTAAAATAAAAACAAATCTTTTTTTTTATTTTTTATTTATTTGATTTATCAACAGCTATTACATTGGAACTTATTCGCTAGGTACATTGCAATGTGGTTTCAAACTTAATGCACAGCCAATTACAGGTAAACACCTCATGCAAATTATGGCAAAGAAGCCATTAATTAAAATACTATATATGCTAATTAATGTACTTAATTTTTTTTCAAAAACTGCGGCAAACTGTCTGCGTGTGCATCCAATTTACCACAATTCATATTATACAGTTTACAAATTCTGTATATGGGTGAATTCATGCCGAATTTAGTTTTTCTAAAAGGCGGGCAAAATGGTTGGATCTGAGATCTTGGATATCTATAAGGTACTTTGAATCTTATTTGGCTTAGTAAATTTGGTTTCGTAGTAGCTTGTAAAGAAAAATAAGATCCAATTTATCCCTACGATTTTCAAGGCCCATCATGTGAAATCGCTCAAGCCTCACCTCATAGGAAGATCTTTTACTCATTCCCTTAGAGTATGCCAAATGACCTAAAAATCTTTTCTGAATTCGCTCAATTCTAAGGGAGTGTGTAGCGGAATGTGGTCTCCAAATTACGCTGCAGTACTCTAAGACACTGCGTACAAGTGAATTGTACAATAATATTTTTGTACCTACTCTACGAAAAACCTTTGCATTACGTATAATTTTTTTTAGGCATTTGACCTTATTTTTGTAGCCAAGCAAGTGCCCTGCGTTCTGCATTTCGGTTGGATTGGAAAGCTATTAGATCTGAAACTTGGTAGTTAGTATAAGCTAGTAGCTAGAAGCTTTTTTGTAGATCAAGGATTCCAGCTCAGCTATATCTTACATATTTTTATATTGCCATTTCTGTTTAACCTTGTAGATCATAACCTTGCAGATCTAATTGCAGTTTAACTCTTCTTGAACTACAAAATAGCTACTAGCTACTTGTTATACTCGTAGCTCTCAGTGTTTGCGGCTTCTTCTCGGTACAAGATCTCCACCGTAGGGCTAACAATATCATGGCTTTTAAACAAACAAATTTGGATTTTGAATTTATGTATTACTAAATGTTACCGCGCCTTTTCCGACGTATAGCATCAAATCTTTTACGAGGCGGCACCACGCAAGCGCGTCAACTCTCTTCTCCCTTACTTCCCATTCTTCGGAGCATTCGAGTCGACGACGATGTCGAAAGCGGAATACCCGAGCGCACCTCTAAAGGCTAGACCTCGGCTCGAGTTGACTGTGGCGAGGCCCGAGGGGCACCTCAGAGACGGCTATGCGCAGCACAGGTTACAATAATTATGGTGTCACAAGAGTCAAAATAGGCGCGCTTACATTACTTATTATCAGTCGGATCGTATGCCTGTTTGTCGACGTATAAAGAAACAAGTCACTTGTGCATGCATACTCCGCAGGTTAATACATTGTGAGTGGTGCTACGTGTTTTATTTACAGTAGCACAATTTGATTAGGTACTTATGGAATATCCAAAGACCATGGATTGATAAAATCCATGCAAGGACGAAAAAAATTACGTCATTAAAATGTTTTCTCTCTCTCTCTTAGTCTACTCACTGCTGAGTCACAGAAGAGAGTATTGTTGAGTATCGTGACGTGACTCTGTCAACTATCGGTTGCGCTCCGTCGCTTGGTGTAGTGATGATTAGACCAAAGGTGGAAGCGCACTGGGGAAGTGACAAAATGCGGGGGCATTGGGCATTCGCTTTTACATTGTAATTAACGACAGACCACCTACCTATTATCAATAGACCTTTTAAAACTTTTATATACTTATCATATTTTCTGGTATTATTAAACTTAATAAAGACCTTTCAAAATGGCAATGATATCGAGTCCGAATTTGGCCTTGTATGGCTGTGTGAACTCTGTAGAGTAGAGCGTCTTGTGGTTGAGGGTAAAATTGAAGGCACAAGAGACCATGAGGTCCGATCCGAACCCCTTGGAGAATCTAGTAGGGCATGGAGACGCATTAGTTCGTGATGCCGTTCTTTCTAAAAAATCTCTGACGCTGTTTCGTTTCACACGGTTTGAGGAACTAAAGCTGAAAATGCCCAGCGGCAATCAAAAAAAGGGAAGACTATACAAATTTTCGTTTTCGTTAAAGGGGTAAAATGGCGGTTAAAAACTGCAATAGGCACCCTGGAGTAACGGCAACGTACGCGTGATACCCATGGTGATTGTCGCAATCATGTTGTTTCTATAGTCTATGGTGGCTGCTTTCGTATCCTGGTTCAGTAACACAAGAAAATAACTTTATTTAAGTTTATTACCGCTCTCAAGTTTAGTGTTTGAATGCTGAGTCAAACGTGTATAAATTTCGTCAATATTTTATTGAGCTTGAGGTCGTTTCATTGTTCAGAGTACGTCATAAATTTGGTGCACTTACATCAATTTCCGATAAGAATTTAATAGATTTAGAATTATAAACAGTTCACAGCGGCCAACTTTGTGAGTTCGCTTTTTCAGTAAATATTTATAATAGTCTGTTGCACGTATATAACCATTAACGGTTGCAGGTTAATTGCAAATGGTACATCTAGAAAGGAGATGATCAACTTATCAATATATAACTCAGCAAATTTTACTACAGGACCATTTTCAAAATCACGAAATTAATCAGCTGCTTCTTCAGGAAAATAATTAACTACATGACCATAATGTTTGTAGCAATATTTTTTACAGAAAAAAGGGTTAAATAATTATTCAACACTACTCACTTACTTACTTTGTATACCACCGCAGTCCATGGACGCTTGCGACACTCTTCCAAAGGTATTGAATCACGCGCATGATGTCAACCCTGAAACTTCTTTGCCTTGTTGTTTATTGTCAGTCACAGCAATAACAAATAAACAAAAAACAATGATGCTAGCAGAAATAAGTAACTATTAAGGTGGTCACCATCCAGTCAAAGTCTGGGCTACTTCCATCAGGCGAGACAAGACGTCGAATTCCGATCGTAACAGAATATTATGGAGGAGTCGGTATAAATCGCGATAGTCGGGTCCGGAAAGGCAGATAATGCGGTATCAAATCCCGCTCGTGATTAATTAACACCTATTGTGGTTTAAATATAATCTAAAATATGATTTATAACGTCATTTCGAAATTGGTCCAATAGTAAAAGTCGCTTCTATTGGTGAAGATTATTAATTTAGCGTCAATATTATCTATCTTGATAATCTTTATGGATGTTGTATTTCACCAAATAACCGTACAAAATAAGTTGGCATAATTGTAGGGCGTGTGTGTTCACAACATTATAAATTCTTACGTGTGGTGTAAAAGGGTGTTATGTATTCTGTAGGTTTACTAGATGACATTGCGTGGCGGTTGTTTATGCAACGAAGTCCGGCCGCCGGCGCCGCTCTGATCGTCCAAGCAAATGACTCCAGGCGTCCAAGCACGGTGCTTGTGTTCTTTTAATTAATAAATTAAACAAGTACATACATAAATAATAATAACAATACGTGCACAATGGACTTTCAAGTTCTACTTGTTGTGGTAACTGTTGCTAACTGTTATGGACTCGCAGATATAGGTGAGTGGAAGTTTTTTAAATCAATTAGTTTTTAGAATACATAAAATTGACCTTAACATACATTTATTGTCGTGGTCTTGTGAGGTCTGACGTTTCTGTCGCTATCGGCTGTGACTGCGACTCCGTTCGACTTTAGAATAATTTAGTTTCTCACTATCGATATTTATGTACTGTAAGTGCGTAGAAAAGATGTAGGTTTGCTATAAAAAGGAAGATTTATTTACATATTTTCTGGAAGATTTAGAGACGAATAACATACTATTTAGCTCAGGTCAATAAATAAAGAATTTATGATATTTACAAATCGTAAAAAATATGTTGTCTCTTTTGTGATTATGTAAACAATGGTGTTTTATTAGTTTAGCTTTTAAAGGTAACAAAATGTTCTTTTAAAATTTATAACAACAAAAAGGTTTACCTGGAGTGAAGTAGAAACAATACAGACAAAGCTAATACTGTTTAATTTGCTAATAGGATTTTATAAATATTAATGTGTAAGTAAATAACATAATTGCTAAACAGTAATTCAGAAAGAGTGTGAGTGAAAAAATTGCAAAAATTGCATTGCAAGCGTGATTTTTTTTTAGAGAGATTGCTGATTGCCTCAAACGGATTTTTCGGCGTCACCGGGCTTTTTTGGAGGCGGCGAGGTACGCAAAGGGTACCTCAAGCCGTGTTGAAACGAATCACCTTCGGAGGTTTTCTAGAGCGAACGGCATCGCACACTTAAAAGTGCGCGTCCCCGTGCCCTACTAGATTCTCCGAAGGGTTCGGATCGGATCGGACAAGAGTGATTTGAACCTCCTGCACCTGCAGTTTTCCGGAATTAATGTAACACTCGATATGTTTATAACTAAAATAGTCGATAATCTTATGCAACATGATGTAATTGTACAGACAGAGTGACGGACATAATAATAATAAACAAATCGCTTACGCATTCGCTCAGTAGCATTTGAGCTTCCGTAAAATAGTGAGGCAGTTTACGTAATGTCTGGTTTTACGGTGTATCTGGGTTAAAAGTGTTTTGTTTGGAAGAAATAATTTTATCTGTCCTCTCAGTAAGATCTTTCGCATAATTAAAAATAGTTACTACTTACAAATTTAAAACTTTACAACTTTACTTTACTTTATCAGTACTTAGCTTCGGCGGATCCGATCCGAACCCTTCGGAGAATCTAGTAGGGCACAGGGATCTGTACCCCTGCCGTGCCCCAAAGGAGACCCGGTTCGACCGATGTCGACCGAGACGACGACGACCCGGGTAAAGAGGCCAGACCTCGACGCCCGAACCGGCCCCAAAGCAGGGGCCGAAGAAAACAACCAACCAACCAAGGGCACAGGGACACGCACTTTTAAGTGTGTGATGCCATTTCCTCTAGAAAACCTCCGAAGGTGATTCGTTTCACACGGCTTGAGGTACCCTTTCGCCGCCAAAAAAGCCCGGAGCTCCAATGTCCACATTCAATTTGGTTGCTTGCTTGGCGAAAACAGAATGTAGGACCGACAGCATAATTTTTCCATGCAATGTGAGGCTATGGCCTCAGGTCAGTTTCTGCTAAGGCCACATTGAGTAAATCTTAGCAACCTAGCAACCTAGCTCCATTAATTTATGGAAAACGGCCATTATTGAATCGTAGGTATTCTATTCAATAATTATATAATGATTAATCAATTAAATAACGATTTTATAATAATTATGCAAATATACTATATTATCCATTACGATAATATACGATACGATAATAAGATTGTTGCAGCTATTTCTCATTAAAGATATTGTTATGAAAGGTCCCAACTTTTAACTTAGCCTTATTTTGTGGTAAATAATTTATAAACGCGTGTATGTTATGTTATATAAATAAAGAATCGAATTGTATACTAATTGTATTGTAATACTGGCTACTAAACTGTAAACAAGTTTGTTTTTTCCACGGAGCAAATAAAATCTGTGTTTTTTTCCTACATTACATCTGTTGTTTACTTCTCCTTCTTTCAAATGAAAACCTTTGCCAAGAACCTTATTTTTATGTAGGTATTTTATTTTATTTTAGAGATTAAACCCCCAAAAACAATTTTTTAATTAAAAAAAAAAAAAATTGATTTGATACTATGCATCGTGAAATTATTTCAAATCCCTAGCTACTTATCCAGATACTGTACGTGGTATATAGTGTAATATCTTTTCTTCTATCTTCAGATAAATATCTAAAGACATGTGAGCGTAACTCCGTGGATGTCAACGATTGTTTGGTGGACGCGGTGCAGGAAGGGTTATCGGTGTTGGCCGACGGCATCATGGAGATGGACGTACCCGCCGTGGACCCGTACCACCAGAAAGAGCTGCGCGTCGAGTACAAAAACAACCAGGTAAGGGTCACCGGAACCTTTATCCCGTAACACCGTTATCCCGCGCCATCTCCGTGGTAGAGAAGGGATGGTACCAGGTTTTTTAATGGGTATACAATGGTTTTTGTATACAGTGTGTAACAAAAGCTCTGTCAGATCCGTAAAGGTTTTTGTATTGAAATTGCTCCAATTACCCCAAAATTATGCAAATTTTATAAATGTGACCACACTTTCCATCATTGGCGGTCCGCGAACCTACCTACTCATCCTACCTACATACTAATCCTACCTACCGAAGTGCCGAGAAAAGTATTGCCATGTAAGTTTTGTCACTTAACAAATTTTTTATCGGGGTAATTTTTTATTTATTTATTACTTTAAAATAATTACGTAAATAGAACTGATTCTCAATACTTAATAACACCTTTACGGATCGGACAGGGTTTTTGTTATATATTGTATAAGAGGAGGGGAGTCCCACATAACCCGTTGTCGCCACTAGCCCCGGGTTTTGCGCAAAACATTTTGCCTAATTAAACAAAAAACTTGAGGAGCTCGATGGCGGCGCAATAGTTATTGAACCCGGTCTGCAAGTGCTGAGGATAAGCAACTTTCGCAAATGCTGGTCATCCGATAAGGGACCAACAATTTATCATCGCAAACTTTCCGTGCTTCGGAAGGTACGTAAAGCAACGGCTTTACGTACCTATCAACAACCGGGATCCGGGGTGCCGGGATCAACGGATCCCGGCTGCATTAGCAGTCGTTAGCGAACACCAATACGCACTGGGCCCGCGTGGTGATTGATGGACCGTTATTCCTATCCATCCATAGGGGAGGCTTGTGCCCCAGCTGTGGGGACATTAAATGACCTGGTGATGAAACAAAAAAGGTAAGGTCACTGTTTCTATGGTCGGTGTGTGGTAGTGGTTCTACTGGTCTTAGACCCCAGAGGTGCCGGGTTAAATTTCACAAGGCAAGGTACATGTCATTGTATTCGATTTGTTGGTGGGGCTTGTTGTAAGGCAGGATAACGGCTACCAGTCACGGCTAACAGTCACCGAGATATTGGTCAACTCGACCGAATACAGAAGAGGAATAGTCCGAGTTGGCACAATTTGATGTCTATCGCCTTAACAATGTAAGTAAACAAAAAAGACTCCATTGGTCGCGTACCTACATACCTAACAAAAATACCAACTCGCCATAAATTAACGATTTCATAGAAGTGTCTATTTAAAAAAGCCAAGGTCGTGGGATTATTTTTCTAAAAAATCAAACAATCTAGATATAAATTTGAATAAAAACTTTTTGGCCTTAACTGTTTATTATCGTGGAGTTTTTATTTGGCATTTTTTTTGGCGAAAGTGGAGTGGACTTAGTTATCGCCTGTTAACACAAGCTATAAGGGATCGCAGAAAATTTTATATACTTACTATCTCCAAACTTCAGTATGAAGATGGCACTGAATGATGATGACGATATTTTTAGCATGACGATATCTGGGATCTTACCCGATGTCGTTTTCTCTATGTTAAATGAAGAATTCTATAACAATAGTTTAGACACACCAATTATCTAGCCCCAAGAAAAGCTTCCTTAAGAAGCTCGAGAAATGGTTAACTAGACAACGGATAAACATACTTAATATACTTAAATACATACTTATTATACATAGGAAACACCCGCACGCCGGACTTTGGGCGGCGCTAACTCTGAGGTCCCGGGTTCGATTCCCGGTCGGGTCAATGTCGAAAACGAACTTTTCGATATTGTGTCGGGTCTGGGTGGTTGTGGTACCGTCGTTGTTTCTGATTTCCATGAAACGAGTGCTTTAGCTACTTACCTTGGGATCAGAACAATGTATGTGATGTTGTCTAAATAAAAACCAATAAAAACCAAAAATAAAAAAACCAGACCCGAAACAATTTAGAAAAACAGGTATTTCTAAATTGATCTGACCGGGGATCGAACCCGGGACCTCAGAGATGGCGACACCATGAAAACCGGTGTGCAAGCCACTCGACCAAGGAGGTCGTCAACCTTTACCTGTACCTTTATCGTAACAATCTAATGTTTATTTTAAAGCAATGTCAAAAATAACAATCTTAAGTGTTAATTGCCAAAAACTTAATTATTATTCATATTGTTAATAAGGAAGAGTAAAGATTATTATTATTATTTACGTGCCTTCCGATGCACGGAGGGTCTTGGGATAATAAATTTTTGGTTACCCATCCGTGACCGGCCTCACTGAACGCGCGCGTTAATCCTTTGTACAATGGCACTTTTTTCTGATTATCAATTTTATATTAATTAATTTCTAAGAGAATGCGTATTCTAGTGAACTTAAATTATATTGAAGTAATGTAATATCTATCTAATCAAAACAATCAATTAATTAATTTATTTATTAACTAATTAATCAATCAATCATTGTTTTAATTTTTATATTTCTGTTTGTACTGGTACCTACCCAATAAACATTTATTTTATTTTATTTTGTTTTAATATATTTTTAAATTCACAGCTATTTTTTTCTTTTATTCTATTCTATTCTATTCTATTCTAAAAACATCTCGCCAAAGGTATTTAGGTACTTTAATAACAGATCAACCTTGACTAGCTATATGAAATTCTGTCGTTTGTCACATTATTAGTACAACAATAAAATTGAGCATAGGGACACCATGGTGTGATATTCTATTGTAAAAAGTATATAAATATTGTTCGTTATAAGATGCCGGTTGCATCAACATGTCATGTAACGGCTGTAACGATGACGCAGGTTTATTCTGCTGTGCATAATTAAACCAGTTTATACTTATGACTTGAATAGAGATAATTAAGCCCGTCACAGACTTAGCTATAATATATATTAATATGATGTGCTATATATTATATTATAGCAATCCACCACACACGGTAGCTATACTATAATATATATGTTTGCCTTCATTCAGTGCGCGGTCGTATAAACCATAATATAATATTAATATTTCTTGCTATATATCTGTCCACATATTTTGGTGACGTAATAGAAATATATATTATAGCTCCGTCTGTGGTTGCTCGAAGATTACTATGGATATATATCGTAATATGTCTCGCTATAATATATATTATAGCTGCGTCTGTGACGGGCTTTACTCTCATCGTTTACTTGGGCTTACCTAGTGATGTTGGTCATGTGCCTTATAAATAAACAAAGAATAAGGTCCGAATAGTTATTCCGTGTTTTGTCTCTTTCACTCTAATTTGAAATGACTTTTACATGACAGGAACAAAACACGCGGAATAACTATTCGGACCTTATTCTTTGTTTATTTGTAAGGCACTTAATGTTAATAAGAAGGTACTATATAAATGCTATGCATAGTCGACAATAAAATTGCTTTACCACCTTAAAAGGGAATTTTGTTTGCATATAATAAAACAACAAGTTCTATTTTTGTTTAAAAGACCAAGTGGCAGATACCTACGTTGTCATTATTGACAATGAGCCTTAGTGAAATTTTATTGTAATGGAAGTTTTTGTCAAAAGTGATAAAGCAATTTCATGGTCGACTATACAGACGCCAGCACATCAACCTATCCAAAAACTGTCAAAATCCCACTAAATATTATAAATGCGAAAGTTTGTAAGTATGGATGGATGTTTGTTACTCTTTCACGTAAAAACTACTGAATGGATTTGGATGAAATTCGGCATACGGATAGTTTATAACCTGGATTAACACATAGGATACTTTTTATCCCGATATTCCCACGGGAACGGGAACCACGCGGGAGAAACCGCGAGCGGCCGCTTCTCCAATAACCGTATGCCATATACATAAAGTTCAAAGTCTATTGAGGAAATTTGACGGTTTGTGGTAGTGTGATGTGCACGCGTGTGTACTAATTACTATTAAAAGAGGTTTTTGCTGCTTTTAATTAATCTTGAAACTTAATTAACATAATACACTATGTCATAGCTAGAATGGCAGTGGATACTGTATAGCTGTGAGTCCTCAACTCTATTAAAAAAATTACATACTACAACTACCTAGCAGCTGCTTATATTCAGTGGAAAGTCATTTTCTCAGAAAATAAAACATTTTCATATAAAGGTCAAGAACCCCAGGCTTAATACTAAAAAATAATTCAGTCAAACAAAAGATCTTCTCTTTGTTGGCTAAAAGCTTTGTTAAGTAAATTAATCAAAACAGCTAAACATAAACTTATACATGTGTTGTTGATAACGTCAAAAAAAATAAAACACAGACAGTATGAGGTCTTTGTGGTAATTATAATTGATAACATGAACAAGGAAAACAAAGATGTTTTCCTTTTAAAACATTTGGTATTGTCATTCCTTATTTGAGATTTAAAATGTAGTCAGTTTTTAAACTTATGTGAGTATGTTTTCATTCGATGTAATTAGCCATGTCGACCTATTGTACTGTTGAACTATTGAACATAACACGTAATGATCTTTCTGGTTAATGGAGCTTACGACCTTACTGTCGTTTGCTTTAACATTTAAATATACGTGACAGGGAACCGAATTCTATTTTAATAATTAACACAGACTAACTTAAGCTGATGATGCTGAATGATTGAAATAGAAAGCGAAATACAAAGATTCGTTTTTTTCCCCTATAATCATTAAAAATAAGATTCAGCAACTGATTTGAGTCTTTAGCAACTAAGACGAGCGTTTCCGACTGTGAGATTTCCAAGGCGTTCCGCTCGGGACTGAGTGATGGCGCGAGCTTCGAATAGACAATCATGTGGATTTTATTGAACGTTTACTTATTATTAAAATTATAATGGCCGACAATTATTACATATTCGAAGACAATTGGTTTGGTATAATTTTCTTTGTCTGAAGCGGTGTATAGCCTGAATAAAATGATATTTAGTCTAATAATAAGACGTATGTTTGATATTATATTCGATGCAGGAAATTGTAAAATATCGTGAAAATACCAGCCGAAATTACTAGATAAAAGGCCAATGAATAACATTTCTTTTTTGGATTTAAAATCCTTATCATTTCGAATAAAACTCATTTAAAAACACCGTTTTTTTGGAAACCCTCGCCTTAAATACAGGCCACCAGCTTTCAGCCGTCATTCCGTAAAACTTCAATGAAAATCTATGTTTTTTTTTGGCAACGACATCGACACCTTTGTCGAACACCCTATCTTTTATATTTTTTTTTTTAGTTGATGGCTTCGTGCGATTAGCACATTTAGCCAGCGTCAAAGTAATTTTCTTACAAATAATACATAAATAAACAATATTTCCTCATATATGGTGATGATGAATGATATTAGAAATGGGAAGTGAGAAATGATATACCCCCAACCCCTCGAGTATCTCAGTAAAGATGTTGCTTTACTAAGTCCTCACGCGAGCTTCTTGAGAGAATTTGAAAAGTGACGTTGCACTGTTTTGTTTCATTTGCCAACACTCATGCACATTCACGAACACTTAACAGTTAATAATCCACCATTATTTCACATTAATATTCGACCTAACACAAATTTTAGTACCTAAATAAAACAAAACCGCAGACATGACGCTTCACTTTCCCGCCAAGAAGTCCCTTTATATTATTTTATGTTAAAGATATTTATGTTTTTTTTTCAGATACAGGCTAAGTTTGCGGCCAAAGACATTTACGTGGAAGGTTTGAGATTATCAAAAGTACACGATGCAAGGTGAGTAGGTAAGACCTCGTTGCCTTTACACACAAATGCCAATTCCAATCACACCAGGATCGAGAGCGTTCATTTCTTTGTCTTAAAACCAGTCTTGAGTCCGGTATTCCCGCGTGTAATGATAATGATACAGAAAGCGACTGTTTTAATTCCAGTTCTAAAGTAATTTGACGTAGTACGATAATTATGTAGCATGTACTTAAATCTGCTACTAAAGTCGTGTCAAGTTGTATTAATTAAATTACATATTAATTTTGGATTTGATGTCTTTACTGAGTTAGTATAATTTTAGTAGAAAAAATTAACGAGCCTCTGGAAGCTCGTGTGGGAACCTAATGGGGATTATTTTTATTAATTTAGTTGATTTTCAAAAAGGCAATACTTTATCATGTATTCGTTTTCATACCTAAATACCTTTACTGTAGAATATAAAGACGCTTCCTATCTCCTTTCCTTTTTCTTCTTTTTAATTGCGTACCCGACGAGCTTCATAATTTGGTCTCTTATTTTGTTACCATCGCTATGTACATTCGTCATCAGCTCATTTTTATGTCCTCAATGCTAGGGCACGAGCCTTCCCTATGGTTGGATAAGGAGAACGGGCTATAAACCTCCACGCGGGCCCAGTGCAAATTGGTGGTTGTAACGACTGCTAATGCAGCCGGGACCAACGGCTTAACGTGCCTTCCGAAGCACGGAGGAGCTCAGTGATAAGTTTTTGGTCACCCATCCGATGATCGGCTTTGTGAAAGTTGCTTAACCTTAGCAATCGCAGACCGGGCGCGTTAACCACTGCGCCATTGAGTTCCGCGCATATACATTATACTTATTTTGCAATAAATATATTGAGTATTGAGTAATATTTAAAAATAATCTTTTTTGACCCTAACTTAAATTTAAATTACATTCATTGCAATAGAGATAACGATGACGTTCACCAAGCATTATTAAGAGAAATTCTTATTGAAAATGCAATGGGGGCGGCCTAGTTAAGCTAATAGGTAGTACTATTATTTACTAGTGGCCGCTCGCGGTTTCACCCGTGTGGTTCCCGTTCCCGTAAGAATATCTGGATAAAAGTATCCTATGTGTTATTCCCGGTTATAAACTATCTGTATGCCGAATTTCATCCAAATCCATTCAGTAGTTTTTACGTGAAAGAGTCACAAAGACAAACAAACACAGAAGACACAGAGAACAAACATCCATAGTTACAAACTTTCGCGTTTATAATATTAGTAGGATTCTGTGCTAAGAAGCAGCGTTATCTATGACCTACACTAGTACTGGTACTCTATTGCTGGTACTCTATTGTTTGTGCACTTAAATAGGTATCACACACAATGCACTCATGACAAACAAGGAGAATTAGAGTGTTGTAATGGAAGCTCTCGTTTTGTTATCGAACGGAGGGCCTGTGTGAGTTTCATTCGCCATTCGATCACGAGAATTGTATGGCAAAATTTTAACTTATCCCGTATGTCGCCATGAGGCGCTGCTTCAATGCCATATTAATTTTCGTTTTCGTAAATGTGATCGAATGAATACGGATAGTAAACAAAACTCACACTAGGCACTCGGAAGGAAGACAAAACTCGCACTCAGCGCCTTCCCTGAGTACATATCTACATTATACCTAAATATTTTTACTATTCGATCGTGTTGTTAAAGTTAACTACAATTAAAAAAAAAAAATGTGTGTGTGTGTGTGTGTATGTGTGTGCGTGTGTGTGTGAATTTGAAAAAGTATTGAAAACATTTCCACGAGTGGGATTCGAACCCGCACCCCAAAACATGGGGCCCGACCGCCTAACCGATCGCTTTGACTTCGTGTGTGGTTTATGACGTCATCTTGTCGTTTCGTGCCGCCTATGAAAGCAATATCGAAAGCTATAGCCTTTAGCTTTGATATTGCTTTAATAGGCGGTGCGAGGTGGCAAGATGACGTCATAAACTATACGCGTAGTCAAAGCGATCGGTTAGGCGGTCGGTGGGCGTGTCAGGTGTACTACCATGCTATCGTAGCTCTGTCCAAACCACCGAAATTTAATTTCTTTGTAAGCGTAGATAGATAGTGATGATGGTGATGGCAATAGTAAAAAAAACTCGGCACTTAACACTTTGATATTATGTTTTTTTTTGAGGGAGATTGCTGATTGCCTCCAACGGCATTTTCAGCGTCACCGGGCTTTTTTGGGGGCGGCGAGGTACGTAAAGGGTACCTCAAGCCGTGTGAAACGAATCACCTTCGGAGGTTTTCTAGAGGGAACGGCATCTCACACTTAAAAGTGCGCGTCCCCGTGCCCTACTTACTAGATTCTCCGAAGGGTTCGGATCGGATCGGTTGATATTATGTGGGCCTTGAAAAGACATGGATATGTCTGTGTATAGTCCATTTTTAATCCATATTGCACTATCTTGTGATACCGACCACGGCTAACATTTAATTGCAAGTTCACGCTACAGGAAACATCTTGATACACTGAAATTATGAATTTAATTACAGCATTGTATTGTAATGTTTCCTAGATAAAAGACGTCCATTGTTGTATAACCGTGACTTCGGGGTTTCCTATGATGTTTTCCTTGATCACAGTAGCTTATGGCGTTGTAAAATAATGACGATAGTTAATTAATTCAGTAGGTATATAACGCATATTACACTTACAATTAAGGAGCTCCGGAACAAAAGCCGATAAATCCACATTATGCGGTTTTTTTTTAATTTCTGTTAGTCATAGTACTCATACATTAACGTACATCACACAGGTTGCAGCAGATCCCGTTAAAAACGTACTAAATAAAGCTCTAAAGATGGGCAGCTGGACCTAAACCCGACAAATACACGTATTTTTAAGACATTTTAATTTTTCGGAACTATCACCGATAAATCCTATACAAATTCTTAAAGATTATTTCTGGTCGGACCATTTACCGACAAATGTGTTTTTTCTTTTATTTTTTACTTTTCTTCGAATGAGAACACTAGTTTTGTGGTAGCAATAGTTTATCGAAGGGTAGCAGCAGATCGTGTTTTTGGTCGAGTTGAAAAGCACTTAAGAAAAAAGCCAGTGATCATTTACAAAGAAGAGTATTACGAAAAATACGGACTTCACGGTGAAATCAAAAAACTAGGTGACGACTTGAAAACAATGGACATAAAATCATTAGAAGAATATTACAAGAAAGTCGAAGGATTGAGAGATATAAAGAGAATAGTGTTAAAGAAACATTTAGTCACAAAAAAAAAACAGGCAGAAGAATGAAAACAATAACAAAGTATTTGATCAACACCTACAAAAAATTCAGGAACGATGCAGATGAAGAGCGGAAGCCATTATGTCTGCTTATAAGAGGAAAACAGCACCCAACAGAACTCACAAACAAAAACAACTTTAAAGCTCTGAGTACAGCTAAAAAACAAGATGTTAATAATTCGTTGATGATTGGTGTATTAATGAGGAATTTAAATGGTATAAAGAATTAGTACAAAATGACAGCCATCAAGAGCACGTATCTGATGAAGAAGAAATTTTCTGCGACTGCAATGAAGAAGAATTAAGCAATGTTTTAGTATAAGAATTTGTAATTAGCAATAATAAAACTGCATTATAATGATTAAATAAAATAAACATGAATTTTAATAACTTTACCTATCCATAATATAAAAAAAAAACATACAAAAAGAACGGTAACTACAGAGGTACCGGCACAAAAACCGATAATTACAATATAGCCGTTCAAATCCCGATAATTACATTATGGTCGGACCAAAACCCGATAATTACAAATTTGAAACTAAAATTTTAGCAATACTATCAACACTAGATTTTTTAACATTAGGACCTGTTTGAAAGCCCTTGCTACAAGCCAAAATTACGTTAAATTAGTTTAACAAACAACATTTTCATTCCTACGTAAATCATTATTTTGTTGTAAAAAGAATGATTCGGCGGGCTGGTTAGAACCACGATAGCTCAATTGGGAGTGCACCTGACCCGGTATGTCAGAAGGGTGCAGGTTCAAATCCTGCTCGTGGAAAAAATTTTCAACATTTGTGTTTATGTAATTTGTTCGCAACAAAATTTGCGTTAAAAATTATATAAACAAAACAAAAACATTTTATTCTTAAACGAAGAAACAGATTTACAGCTTAACTACATTCTTGCGCACCAAATCCCAAACGAGCAACATGCATAAAGCTATAGTCCAAAACGATAATGGATATAACCCACTCAACCTGAACGAACTGTCTCATATAGAAGATCCAAGAAATATAGATCCTCAGAATAAGAAAATAGAAGACTGGAAGAAAAAAGTAATGCACGGAAGACACCCTCATGGCCTACACCAACCTCACATAGACACAAACGCTTCGAACATGAGGCTCAAAACCGGGAGTTTGTTCCCCGAAACGGAAGGTTTTATAATAGCAATACAAGACCAAGAAATTAGTACTTAAACTACAGAAAGCATATAATTAAAGACCCTACAGTAACAAACGACAAATTGAACACATAACGGGGGCATGCTCAAGTCTTACACAAACATATTATACACACAGACATAACCAACTAGCAAATATCATACACCAAAAATTAGCACACAAACACAAACTCATACAAGACACAAATATTCTATAAATACTCACCCCAAACTGTCATAGAAAACATCTCTTACAAACTATATTACGATCGCGCTATACTCACTGATAGAACCATACACTTCAATAGATCGGACATAACACTGCAAGAGAAAACAAACAAAATCTGACATATTCGCAGTCCCGAACACCCATTATATCCAAAAGACAATAACAGAATAAATAAGTAAATACGCAGACCTAAGAGAAGAAATTATTCGAATCTGGAAAAAAGAAAAAGTGTATATCGTCCCCATTGTCATCTCTACCACCGGCGTAGTACCAAATAATATAAAAAAAACCTGAAAATAATAGACCTGAAAGAGAATACAGTAAATATATCACAAAAAGCTGCTATCCTTAATACCTGCCGAATTGTGAGGAAGTTCATGCAACTGTAAGATTTTGAATTCACCCCACACCATATACAAACACACCCTGTAATTACTTGGTTTGTACCCGTAATTATAGAGAAAAATAATAATAAAAAAAGAGAAAAAAAATTATTGTAAAAATCTAGTTTTAAGGAAAAAAATAAATAAAGAGTATAATAATAATATATTTTTTATATTATTATTATTATGCGCCCTTTCAAAAATTTATCATCTCGAGCTCCTCCGTGTTTCAGATGGCATGTAAAGCCTTTGGTCTCGGCTGCATTAGCAGGCGTTAACAACCACCAATGCGCAATGGGCCCCGCGTGGTGGCTTATGGCCCGCTCTCCATATCCATTCATAGGGAAGGCTCGTGCCCCAGCAGTAAGGAGCGGGGACATAAAATGAGCTGATGAAGATAACGATTATTATAATTATTAATTCCAGACTTCATGCTGACGAGGACCGATTCCACTTGGAGGTGGACGTGACGACGCCGCGCGTGCACGTGTACGGCGCGTACCGCGGCGAGGGCCGGTACAACTCGCTGGAAATCCTCGCCCACGGGACTTTTGACACCAACATGAGTTAGTAGTCTATTATAAAAGTACACTATGAGCTCCGTGGAGGAACGAGGAGCTTGGTAAACGCGCTCAGCCTTCGATTGCTGAAGTTTTCGAAAAGGTTGGTCATCGAATGAGTGATCAAAAATTTAACACAACAACCTTAATGTCTCTACAAAATAGTGATTATCAGTTATGTTGATTCGCATGCGTATTTATTGATAGTAAAACAGAAGGAAGGCAATCCATAGCACAAAGTAAGAATACTGCAGAAGACAAGTTTTCGAGCAACGAACATATTATAGAATATTTACAGAATACACTAAACATTCACACTAGTTTATTCCCAAGACACCGTACTCGTAGAACAAGGGTAGGACGATCCGGTTCACACGCGCTCTATGCAAGGTACATACTGTACTTACCTAGGCGCTACTCCCCACCAACACGGCCCGGTCAACCCGACCCGAGGTCCGAGCCGTTAGAAGCGCCCTCGGGTTGTTCCGCTCCCCGATCCGATCCGAACCCCTTGGAGAATCTAGTAGGGCACGGGGACGCACTAGTGCGTGATGCCGTTCCTTCTAGAAAACCTCCGAAGGTGATTCGTGTCTCACGCCTTTAAATTTCTCGCCGCGCGCCGCCCCCAAAAAAGCCCTGTGAAGCTGAAAACGCCGACAGAGGCAATCAGTAAACTCTCCAAAAAAAACGCACACAGGCAACGTCTTACAGACTAGGGATTGATGGGATCTCGCAACAGTAGGCTTAGCCAAAGTAACATTAAGAAAACGATAGCGAAGTTCGAAAAGAACAAAATGTTTGAGATTGACTTAAGCCGCGCTAAATCACGTGGTCAATCTTATGTCAATCCCATACATTTAATTCTTTTCGAACTTCGCTATCGTGTTCTTAATGTTACTTTGGCTACCGCCACAGATGCGCTCGGACTGTTCCGAGCTGTTTCGAGATCCGTGTCCGTGCAAGGGGTGTATGTGTGCGTTGCTCGAGCGCGGTATGTAGGTACTAAGCTTACTTTCTGGGTCTCCTTATTTTGTGCCTATAGGCAGCTCCCAGAATTTTAGGCGCGTAAAAGACAATCTTTTTTTCATAATGTTTTTACCTGGTTTAATTTAATCCATAGTAAATACTAGCGGCCCGTCCTGGCTTCGCACGGGGGGACATTTTTTTTTAAATATAGCCTATTTTACTCAGCGCTAATGTAGCATTCTAATGGTGAAAGATTTTTTTAAATCGGTCCAGTAGTTTTTGAGTTTATTCGTTACAAACATACAAAAATACAAAGCTTTCCTCTTTATAATATTAGTATAGATTAGTATAATTTTATAAAATACAGTGAAAAAATTAAATGCCTACCCGAACTAGCTGCCCGGATTGCAGAAGACCCAGGCTCGATTCCTGGCTGGGTCGGGTAGGCATTTAATTTTTTCACTGTATTTTATAAATATTTAATTTTTGCAGTGACGCAATTAGCATTTAAAAATTAAAATTAGTGCATATTTTAAAATAACATGGGAAGGATTCCTGGTTTAATATAAAACGATGTGTGCTAGCAGTTCAGCTTAACTTAATTAAAAAGGTTACTTTACTTTTTGTTTTTTCAGCGGACTTGGTGTACACATGGAAGCTTGATGGCGTGCCTGAAAAAATAAAAAATGGGACTTTTGTTCGTATAACAGATTTCTACATGCGGCCTGATGTTGGCGAAATGAAAACGCATTTGACCAATGACAACCCTGAGACCAGGGAATTGAGTAAGTGCCCTAACTTCGTACAAGGCATTAAGTCCGCCTTTTGTAATTATTTATTTTGTGCAAAAAGCAATAAATACTTTAATACAGCCACTTATTGTTCGACATAAGCGATATATTTGAAATTCTAATATAAAATTATTTAAAAATGCTTTTGAGTATTAGCATGAGTTTGAGTACTAGTTACTCAAATATATTTTTATATTTTCTTTAACAATTTTTAACAAAATTAGGAACCTACCGCCTAATGATTTTATAGTTATAAATAAAGGATGGGACATGATTGTTCAACTTACAAAAAATACAGTCGAATAGAGAACCTCCTCCATTTTTTTGAAGGCGGGTAATAAAGTAGTAATGTTTATGACTTTGTTTGTTTGTTTGCGTAAGGTAATCTCTGGAACTAAGTGTTGGTCCAATTCTAAAAATTATTACACTGATAGGTAGAATATACTACGTTCCTCGCTAGTTAAGTGCTAGAATTTCATAAATAATATACTATATACTAAATAACTATATAACTATATATATATATATATATATATATATTACAATAATTATTTATTTATAAAACAGATAATGAACGAGAATTTACTTAAAAATATCATATAGATTACCGCCGCGTCTCAGTTTTGACCTATGTAGGTACTATATTTACGTTTTTCATATAAAAATGAAGTAGACCCGAATGTTATATTAGAGCAGCCAAAATCCCCAAGAAACATCAAAGGCCCCTTCATTCTCCCAAGGTAACGGTTGGGCAGCAATTTCAGCTCGACGAATCATTGGGCCCCTATTTCTTCGAGAATTCTCGCGGCCGTACGGTCACTGAGTGTGACAATGTTACGTCAGTTTCAGGCACCACAGTTACAGGAATTGGCTGGGTTGGTTGCAGCAATATGGAGCCACTTGCCACACCTCTAAACCTGTCTCTACTGGTAGTAAAAAATATGTTCCCAGTAGAGCTTATTTCTAGGCAAGGTAACATATTTGACGCTAGCAGATTTATTATAGGGGGGATATTTGAGGAATCGTGGAACATTAAAGAAGAGATGGCTGCATTTCCGGTCTCATTGCCGAAAAGTCCTAGAAAATGTCTCTGCTCGAGCTTTAGAGGAGTGTCAGAGACACGTTAGACGGATTTAGATGATATTTAAAAAAAGGAAATTCCACTTAATTTTCTTTTGTTTTTTAAATATTTTTTTATCTTATTATAATAAATAGTACCTACCTACAGTTAGTTTTCCGTGTATTGAAAAGTAAACAAGATCATAGCTTACCCTGTATTATAAATTTATTTTTATTTTATTTATTTATTTATTTTAAAAGGTTTACCAACAGTTGTTTACATGAATACTATTAAAGACTCTTACAAGTCATTTAAGCTAAATGTAACAACTGATTACAGGTAAACACAGCATGCTTAGAAATAAACACAATTAAACACTAAAAAACTAATTAGACTAATTTAGACCATAAATATAAACAAAAAATAATTCACACATTAATTGAGGAAAAAAAAAACTCAGAAATCAGTTCTTAAAAGAGATATCAGGGTCAGAAAGATGCATCCAATTCAATTTGCGGTATGCATTTAAGAAGTCATTGTGTAAATCAATCATATGACTGACGCTATTAAGCAGTTTACAAATCCTGGGTACAGGAGAGCTACCACCCAGTACAGTTCTCCTAAACGGTGGACACAACGGGGTAATTGGGGTTCTAGGAATTCGGGAAGGAACGCAAAGTTTAAATAAGCTTATCAATTGTGGACAATCAATTTTGTTGTTAAAAATTTTGTAAACCTTGTAATTTATAACTTAACATGGGGGTTCTTAAAGTAACTTAATAGAGATTAAGGCTACTTGGGCTCGTGACGGTACGAAACTCTTAAATACTTACTGCCTTCATCATCAATATTTAGTTTTTTTATAAACTTTTAGTTTCTACTTATTTACTCCTTTCTCTTTTCTTACGCATACTCACTAAGCATTTGGCCACCAACCAGCCTGTTGGTGAGCAAAAAATAATAATAATAATAATATTCAGATGTGGCCTAAGGTGCATGCTTAGACAGGAAATGGCTTTCACTCTTGCCTTAAAGGACCTAAGTTGTAGTAAACGGAGACCACTTACGCAGGCAACGCACTCTTAATAGCATCTTAACATCATACAGCTCTTAAATTTTCAGATTACCTACTTAGGTACTTAAATGGTATTTTTATTTATTTTTCAGCGGAATTGGGGAACAGTTTCACCAACAGCAACTGGAGGTTGCTGTACCGGGAGTTCTTGCCGTTCGCCCAGGCGAATTGGAACAAAATCGGAATTCGTGTCGCCAACAAAATTTTCTTAAAAGTTCCTTATGACCAGTTGTTCCCGATCCGGCCTTGATTAATTTATGTGAAATTGTTCCTATAATAAAATTAAAAAGATTTGTTAAGCAGTTACAAAAAATTATTTATAAAGGGTACCACTGACAGATTAGATTTGTTAGATGCATTTTCCGATATTTTTATTTTCTTGTATAAAAATTTCTGATCGTCATTTTTTACTGTAGACAATTTTCCGAACGCCTTATTTCCCATAGACATATTTTCCGATATGTTTATTTTCTTGTATAATTATTTCCGAACGCCTTCTTTCCCTGTAATTTTTTTTAACATACGCAAAATTTCGTAGTCATTAATTTTACTAGGGGCAAAACTTCTTATTCGCTTTTTATGTTCACAATAAGTATAATTTAAGTTAAGTTTGATATATTGTGTGAGATATGCGTGAACTGCTTCTATTTTTTATCAATTTTATATATTAGGTTTAATTCTGAATTGGATTTTGATATACCTATGCTTAAAAAATAACGTCGTTGATTTTTATTAACTTTTTTTTACAGGTTGGTTGGGGGTTGGTCACTGATTGGTAAAATTTCGTATTATAGCCTTAATCATTTCCTATCGAGAAAAATAACCATAAAAAATCCATACAAAATTGCAAACAGGGTCACAAGCGAATAAGAAGTTTTGCCCCAAGTAAAATTAATGACTATGAAATTTTGCGTATGTTAAAAAAAATTACAGGGAAAGAAGGCATTCGGAAATAATTATACAAGAAAATAAACATATCGGAATTTATGTCTATGGGAAATAAGGCGTTCGGAAAATTGTCTACAGTGAAAAATGACGATCGGAAATTTTTATACAAGAAAATAAAAATATCGGAAAATGCATCTAACATTTTTTTCAATCATTTGCCAACACTCATGCATGCACGTTCACGAACACGTCATTTCAAATTAGAGCAAAAGAGACAAAACACAGAATAACTATTCGGACCTTATTCTTTGTTTTTAAGTCTTTTGTTTGTAAGGCACTTAAGTACATCATAATTACTAACTAATCATATCATATCGAAGCTTTTGGCCTAGTCATCACTTATCATCTGGTAAAATGAAGACAAAGCGCTTACACGTTGCGTTAAAGAACCAGCCGAAACCAATGTTGCGGTGAAGAAAGGGCGGCAGAGATACCTACATTTCCTCATAGCATTCTCCATTACTGCAACCGATAAAAAGATGGAAAGCCGATATCATTTCACCCAGTAGTTGAAATGATTGGGAATTTTGGATCAACATTACCAGCAGCGCATCTTTAAATCAAGAAAGTTTAAATATTTATAAAATTTATAAAATACAGTGAAAAAATTAAACGCCTACCTGACCCAGCCAGGAATTGAACCAGTGGCGGCAGCCAAAGTAACATTAAGAAAACGATAGCGAAGTTCGCAAAGAATAAAATGTATGGGATTGACATAGATTAACCACGTGATTTAGCGCGGCATAAGTCAATCTCATACATTTTATTCTTTTCGAACTTCGCTATCGTTTTCTTAATGTTACTTTGGCTAAGCCTACTGGGTCTTCCGCAATCCGGGCGGCTGCACTGACCGCTATGGATTGCTACCGGGAACGCTGAAGTAAGCGCTGAATTTTGTCACTGCTTGTTTTATAAATATTTTTATTAGCTTCAGTGCAGCAATTAGCACATGAAAATAAAAAGTAAAATTAATTAAGAAAGTTAAATGTATTTATCTTCGATCAGTACATAATGATCGAAGGTATATAAATGGATATTGACAAACTATATCAAAGACAATCGTACAACTACCTCATGGTCATGGCGGAAAGGTGAAAACTGATAGATAGATACTAATGAGAGACTCAAGGGAGTTGAACGATTTTCGATTGTAATTTATCATCCATGAAATAATATTAATTAAATAATCATAATATTATTATCATTACAAACCCATAGCATTAGATTGCGCTGTATGAGCTAGATCTCTTTGCATCGCTTTACGTAAAAAGATGACGATAAGGACAGTGGGACTTTTTGGTGGGAAAGTCTCAGTGGGTCTCAGTGTTAGACATTTCATCTCTTGTACTACAAGCACAACGCCTATTAAAATTTTAAGCAGAGTTACGGACAATGTCCAAACACTAATAACCTGCCCTAAAACTAGACACTGGCTAAATCGTAGCGAGAGCCATCTTTCAAGAAATTGAATTGAACAATAAATTCTGAGGGGAAAGTGAAGAGTTTTGCGGTTTTGCGGTTCTATGGTTTTGTTTTGTTTTCTAAAATTTGTGATAAGTCGAATATCAATGTGAAATAATGGTGGATTATTAACCGTTAAGTGTTCGTAAGTGCGCATGAGTATTGACAAATGAAACAAAACAGTTCAACTTCACTTTTCAAATTCACTCAAGAAGTCCGCCCGAGGACTTAATAAAGCCCTACATCTTTACTGAGATATTCATATTCATTTATTCACCATAAATTCATAACAATAATTGTAGAATAAAAAACGGACGAATAGGCTTGATGGATTTCATCTGAAGCCGTAAAACAATACAAAAATAAGTTTTGACAGTGACACTGACGCAGCTAGCCAGCTACGATAAATAAAAACCGCTCCAGTCCCGAAAAAACTTTCGGTTTAATAAAAATAGAGTTTGTTGTAATAGAAAAGTAATGAAAAATGGCTGTAATATTGAAATATTTAGTGGCCGGTTTAGTCAGATACTGGCTTATGCATATAGATTATTGGCATACGATAGCTAATAGAGTTGAAATCGCGACTCCTCTTAACTCATGGAAGCGGTTGGTTGAGGGCGTCTACTTGTACGATCACAACATAAACCCGTATGAAGGAGACTCTTTCCATGAATCACCTATAATGCTCGTTTTCTTCCACTACCTAATGAAAAGAGTGCCATATTTATTACCCCTCCTCTTTACCGTTTTAGACCTCCTTACAGCTTATCTTTTGTACAAAACCGCAAAGGCGTTTATAAAAATATTTATGGAGTCACAAAAGAAACAGAAAGATGAAATAGCTGAAGAATCGAAGGCAATGCTTTTAAACGATACACAGTTGAATGAATCAGTGGAATATGTCTTGTCTGTTTATTTATTTAATCCCTATTCTGTTTTGAACTGTGCTGGAATGACCACTACCGTTATTCAGAATCTGTTAGTGGCAGCATCATTGTGGGGTGCTTCAAGTGGGCATGGAGTGCTGGCCTGTGTGTTTATCGCTCTTGCAACCCATCAAGCACTGTATCCAGTACTTCTTATTGTACCTATTGCTATTTTACTAGCGGATGTCAACAAAGGCTGTAACAAATGTTCATACATCAGAACTCTATTACTATTTGTATTGTGCTGGGGTTTCCTGATATTTATATCTGCATACATTATGGATGGTTCATATAACTATGTTTACCATACCTATGGATTCATGTAAGTATCGTTTTAAGAAGCCTTGCCTAAGTAAAGTTAGTTTAAAGAGTATCTATAGCTCTATATATTATGTCAAAAAATATCTATTGCCATAAAAAATATCAGAGTATTTTTGTGGGAAAAAAATCATGGTCCATTGCCCTTTTTTAACTAAAAGAAAAATAAAGAAACTTTTCACTTATCCTCTGCGGTAAATACAGGCACAATAGAATTTTAATTAACCTTTTTACCGCCAACAACTTCTATAGAAGTTCGAGATTTTCGTGCCGTCCACGCCAGCACTTCTATAGAAGTTCTTCTTTGTACCTACTTTATTAAAATACATTTATTTGTTGGCGTTCAGCAGGACATCGCGTGCAGGATAGTTGGGCGGTGAAAAGGTTAAGAACAGGGTTCATACATATCATAAGTTAAACATCCTTTCACATTTTGTAACACTAGTTAGAGTTCAACTATGTACATGTTGATTATTTTATTTCCAATTTATTTTACAAATCAACAAAGAATTACAAATGGATTTTATTTGCAGATTGACTGTTCCTGGCTTAAAACCAAATATAGGCCTCTTCTGGTACTTCTTTACAGAGATGTTTGAGCACTTCCGACTGCTGTTTGTGTGTGCATTTCAAATAAATGCGCTTGCTCTGTATGTGGTGCCACTGACGCTGAGATTCAAGAGGGAACCTGTACTTCTGGCTACAGTACTTATAACACTATCCACCATATTCCGGTCATATCCATGCATTGGTGATGTTGGTTTTTATTTAGCCTTGTTGCCAATGTGGAAGCATCTGTTTTCATGTATGTATTGTGTTAAATTGATTGCTTTTTCTCATAGACAAATATATTATACTTATTGTTATTTCACTTGGAATCTAACCTAGGGCACCTCTGGATCTGAGAGTGCTGGTTTAACAATTAGACCACAGAGGCAGTAATCATATTACAAAATTATGCAAATAAATGGCTAAAACAACTACCTAACATTGATTAAGATGAATAAAGTGAAATGATAAAATTTTCTTTTCAGTCATGCAACAGAAGATTATAGTTGGATGTGCATTCATCATCACATCAGCACTTGGCCCCACCGTTTGGCACCTCTGGATATATTCTGGCTCAGCTAACGCAAACTTCTTTTTTGGAGTCACTTTATCTTTCGCCACGACACAAATATTCCTTATAACTGATCTCCTGTTTGCTTACATAAAGAGAGAATTCACACTGAAGCATGGATTGTCACGGCTAGTGGATGGAAAACCAGCCAAATTAGTATTACGATAATTATGTTTTGTGATAGACAACCAGTGATAACTGATTTACGATAGCATTTACCATATTGAACAACTATAATTTTAGGATTTATAAAAGTGGAATAAAATTGCTCGAACATTGTTATTAGTTTGGATCTAATACTAATATTGTGTACTGATTGAAACTGATGTGATAGAATATGTCTGCTACAGTTTATATGGTATAATACATCTAATAAACATCTATATATTTGTTTCGATTTCTTTCAATTAATAGAATCAAATTGTGAAATTAATTACTTTATACGAATTTACTTTATATTGAGTGGTTTATCTATGTATATAAAAATCAATTGCTGTTCGTTTGTATCGCTAAAAATCGAGAATGGCTGGCCGATTTAGCTAATTTTGATTTTGAAATATTTGTGGAATTGTTCAGGGATGGTTTAAACGGTGAGAAACATACATAAATATAAAGTAACTGAAAATACTAAAAACGACAATTTAATTTTCCAATACAAAATGATTTGTTTGTTTTTTTGTCATGGAAACTGTCAAAGCGATACAAAGTCCACCGGGTCAGCTAGTTTTAAGTAAATAAATTATTATTTATCCTGATATTTTCAACCCTTTGCGGGATATGTGTAGGAAGTGTGACTGTTGTGTTGGTTGTCTCATTCTATATTTGTTTTATGTTACCATGCCATGTTATTTTAAAATAGATATGTTCTATTTGATTCAATATAACCTAATACCAATATTGGTTGGTTATTGACCTTTTGTATATAAGGCAACGCACCCTATTAAAATCAATGCATTTAACTTGTTATATTTTAATTTTTAAAACTGCAACATCGTAGTCTCCTCATCTATCTCTAACAACATATCCTGCAAAGACCAGTCCGTGGAACTGTTATTAACACATCAATTTTTTTATCCTTTTCAACACTGCAATCTGTTTCACATAAAATATGTGTTTGTCATTGTATTTGTGAAGAATGTCCCATTGGATCCTGAGAACTTAAATGCTAAAGCATTTACGTGTTTTAGTATTTGTTGGTAGTTTTGACTTCTCAGGGAAATTTCCTCTTCCACAGTTATTAGCTTCAGGGTGCCGTGCGAGTTTCATTCGCTATTCGCCATTCGATCAAGTTAACGAGAACGAGAATTTGTATGGCAAAATGTTAACTCTTCTCGTATGCCGCCAGGAGGCGCTGCTTCAAGGCTATACTAATTTTCGTTTTCGTAAACTTAATCGAATGAATACGGACGGATAGCAAACAAAAGTCACACTAGGCACCCTGATCTTGTAGGATGTATTATTTATAGTATTGTATGATGGATTTATAACATGATGCCACGCAATCCAATTAATTATATTATATGATTAAATTTGGAGTGATGGAGTGTAGTTCCCTTGATTGAATATGAGCTAATATGATTAAATTTGGAGTGCCCGTGGATAAGGTTCGCGCTTGGCAAATACAGCTGTGACTGTGGGGTAAAAGTTTCACAGATACGTTCGCTAGAGGCGCTGTTCAAATACGCAAACATTTTAATTTATCACCACAAAACTCACCTACGGGCTAAGCTAAGTTACCTAGACTTGACACTTAGAAAGCCAAGTAAAGTGAATGAAAAATTCAATTCAAATGACTTGTAGAAGGAATCGTATTAGTGCTGATGAATTAAAATTAAATTTGTCATGGAATAAATGTATTTTTGTTAATGTCTCCTTTAATTTTAATTATCTCACCTTGTAGTAATCGCGATTATGTACCTACCTGTACACTATATCGCAATCTGTTGAATGATTCATTATCTTATCGCGCCTTGTTGCCTATATTATCTAGGACGCCCAACGCGTAACAATGTGTCTTGTGTGTTATTTAATGCCCCTGTGTATTAAAATAATAGGATGAAACCTTTAATATTTCTGCTTCTTATGTACAGTAAGTACCATATTATTATAAGTTTAACCAGTAATATTAGACATATACTGTTTCAAAACAATTATTTTCCTGCCCTAGTGAACCATTGAGACTTAAAAGGTTAGTTTTAATTGAGCGGTAAAATACACAAAAATAAAAATTTTATTTGCTTGTGTAGGTAATTATTAACTGATTTTTTTTAATCAATTATCCGATATTTAGATAACAAAAAATGGTATGGTATGCTAACAATCCCGTTAATAAGGTAATTTTATGTTAACCAAATGGCAGTTTTAAAGATTTGTTTAAAGTTATTTATTTTATTTGTTCTATAGGTTAGATAGGTATAAGGTTTTATTGTCTTTGTTCTTTCTGTAATTTCCTTTTGCCTATTGCATTTTTTATTGCTTTGCAATTATGTGACCCAACTGAACAATTCAATTTAAATAAGTAAGCTCGCTAGGAAACATCTGTACAATAGTATCCAGATCAGGGTGCCTAGTGTGAGGTTTAATTTGCCATAAAGGTGCCTAGTGAGAATTTTGTTTACTATCCGTATTCATTCGATTACATTTACGGAAACGAAAATTAGTATGGTATTAAAGCAGCAGCGCCCCCTGGCGGCATACGAGAAGAGTTAACATTTTGCCGTACAAATTGTCGTTTTCGTTAACGTTATCGAACGGCGAATGAATCGAGAATTTGTATGGCGACTTTGTAACCATCTTTGTTTGTCAGAGGCGCTGCTTCACCATACCTATCTATTAATTTCGTTTTCGTTTACGTTTTTGAAATGTAAAAATAATTGTAAGACCTATGCACCCTGTCATATTAACTTGAAGCGGTCAAGTGTAACATTGATAGCACAGCTATACTGCCGCGCAATTAATGAACGCAGTAAAGAACATGTGAACAGTTTCAAGAAAATAGATCTTAATGTTTTGACGACCTCCGTAGCCGAGTGGCTTGCACGCCGGACTTTGGGCGGCGCTAACTCTGAGGTCCCGGGTTCGATTCCCGGTCGGGTCAATGTCGAAAACGAACTTTTCGATATTGTGTCGGGTCTGGGTGGTTGTGGTACCGTCGTTGTTTCTGATTTCCATGAAACGAGTGCTTTAGCTACTTACCTTGGGATCAGAACAATGTATGTGATGTTGTCTAAATATTTATTTAAATATTTAATGTCAGCACCCCAAATATCACAATCACAAACACAGTAAGTTGTACTTACCGCGTTCATAAATTGTACGGCAGTATATCCGTAAGTAGAGCTACTATAAATGGTGGCTCTTAGGCGTTTCTAGTGTGGACCGGGAATGTCCATGGAGCCTAGTGCGAGTTTCATCAGATTCGATCACGTTATCGAAAACGAAAATGTGTATGCCATTAAAGCAGCAGCGCCTGACGGAATACGAAGACAGTTAAAGCCATACAAATTCTCGTTTCTTCACGTGATCGAATCGAATGAAACTCACTACTGATCATGTCGTAGAATTGTGTAAGAGACTATTTCAATGATCAGGAAATGTAATCAATATTACACTTGCTTCAAAAGTATAGGTAACCCCATTCGTAGGTGCTTCAGTTAGTGAGTGCGTCGTGTTGCCCAGTATCCCAGCGCAGCTACAGGCATGCTATCGCGGCGGAGGGCCCGACCTCAGAGCCCCCAAGAGGCTGGACATTTTCCTGTCGCTGCTAAAACGGTTGGAACACGACTCCAAACTTGACCTGAGGATGTTTAGCGGCGCGCTTCTTAGAAGGTATATTAATTTAATATGACTTGATGGGGGGTGAATTTGCTGATGTCCTTTACAACGTAACCGGATTTATGGGTAGCGAGACACTTCCAAGTCATAGCGAGCCAAAAGTTCCCTGAGGTTTTCTCAAGATGGCACCTCGCAAGCATGTCCCCGTAGTACATACTTATCGAGATTCTCTAAAGCGTTCGAGTCAGATGACGAAAGCGGAAAGACTGAGGACACCTCTAGAGGCTAGAACCATGGCTCAGGTTGACTAATCATATTAACTACTTGTAGTGGCGGAGGAGAAAAGCGCCATTTATGTACCTGGTAAAGCGCGCGTACAACGTGTGTTACCTAGCTAAGAAGTACACAGTCATTTAATAACAACAAAAGTTATATTCAAAGCTAAAGTTATCAACCACGAAGCTTTCGGTGGGAAGAAAATTATAATTACTAGCTCAATTCTTGTGTTTCAGTTTCCGACTAGATGGCATCGATGAGTCTGCTAATGTTATAGAAACAGAGTTCCTGTTACCATACAGAGCATCCAGCTTCCAGTTCCATAAGTACCAGCTGCTCATGGACTTGTTTCTGCCAACCCAAAACCTATTGCAATTCAACGAGAGCCTGCCGTTACAGCACTCATGCCTACTGCATAGAATGATGAGCTCTACCGTACGCCGATGGGAGCGGGGAGACGAGAATGTCGTATGCCCACTGTCTGCGCAACAGAGGCAGAATATGGCTACACAAAGTAGTGGTAGGTTAGTAGTTTTCCTATATTGCATCTTCTTCGACTATTGTATGTTTTCTGTCTTAGGTATTCTTGGTTAATTGACAGAACTTACTCGCTGCTCTGACAAGGACAACGAAGACATGGATGTCAGGTTGATCTTTAGAGACTTTAACTTAACATTACAAACGATACATTTTAGAAATGTTCGAATTGTAGGCCCTTATATCGAATCCACCTATGGCGTTCTGGGTGCTGAGTAAGTACGAGTTTAAGTCATCATTAGAAGATCACGTTAACGGAAACAAAAAATTATATGGCTTGTTTGCAACCTGGTTCGTTTGTCACCAGGATTCAGCTTCAATGCCAAAGCTGTACTCAGCTAGACTGGTTAAAAGTCAAGGTGCCATAGGTGGATTCGATATACCTAAGGGCCTACAATTTGATCATCTCTAAAATGTCTCACATTAATTGTGTAATAGTGTAATTTTAAGTTAATGTCTCCAAAGATCAGCCTGACATCCTTATCTTGGTTGAGAGCAGCGAGTAGGTTCTAGCAATTAACCTAGAATACCTCAGACGAAAACATACAAGAATCGAAGAGCTGGGCTGTCGAAGCAAAGCTGAGGTTTGTTATATTTCTATTAATTTATTGGTATTTTTATTTCATTTGTTCAGAATACATAGCCGATGTCCAATTGAAGAAGGCGCGATACACACGAACTGGGGACCGATTGCGCCGGGAACTCTGGTCGCCGCTACCACTGCTTCGCTAGAATCACAGAGGGTTCTGGTCACGGACATTCTTAATGCGGACATCTTCAAAGCAGGCATATCGGAGCCACTTATGGCATCAGCCAAACAAGAGTGGTTCGAGAACATTGAGGCGTTCAACGTTGTTGAGCAAACGAATGATGCTGATATTAGCAACGTTTGGGTTGCTACTCTTGCAGGTAATAAAGCAGAAAACTAGAGTACCTACTAGATTAGTATTCATAGGTAAAAAACCTACGGAATAGATAAACTGTTCTGTGGGTAAACCAACCCTCCAAACCTTAAATATTCCATTACTGGGACATACACCTTCTTACGAAGGCAGAAAGGCGCCTGTGGTTGGACAATTCAGGGCTCAATAGTCATTTGATACATTTTAATCAAAAACTTTTTGCTTTTGGACAATGGAAAACTTATCACCCGAGTACCATCGCCCCCGGGGCGGCGCGGATGCTTTTGTGGGGTTCTACCCTCTAGCTCCCGCCCCCCTGCCCAGGCCGGAGGGTCTGGACAGGGATTTGGGAAAAGAAAGGGCCTACCCACTAAAAACCACTGTACATCCTTTTCAAGTGCCACTAGTGACAGGCGCTTTAGCAATTAGCATAATGTTGTATCCGACTTCCGACTCGTGCAGATTCTAGTCAACACTATTAAAGCAACCTTGTAATTGAACCTACCTACAGTTACCAGGGGGGTAACCACGAGCTCTTATAGCAGTATTATTGCATTTGTGAAAACGCGACGCGTGTAGCGGCGATTATGTATGCGTCTCTTTTCCACAACTGCAAAAATACTGCTATAAGAGCTCATAGTCAGGGGGCAGGCCGACTTTGTTACATGCCCAGAATACTACTAACATGATTTTTTGTTTATCTTTCCAGGTGACTTAGCAGAGGTGATTGTCAACCAGGGTCCCTCGGTGGGAGCGGTGCCAGGCAAACTGGTGGTCGGTAGCAACAACCGGTGGAACGACACGTTTGTACCGCGTGATTTCTACTTGCTACCCCAAAATGCGTCGCTCATCGACTGGCACTTCACTGACGCTGAAATGCTTGCTGGCATAGATGGTATGTAATCAATATTGATGATTGGAACACTGAAAAAATGTTTTTTAACAATTTACAGAATACCTACTATAAGTACTTAATATTACGCCCACTATATTTAATAACCGCTCTAGGCCCGCGTGGTGGTTTATGGCCCGTTCTCCCCATTCCATCGATAGCGAAGGCTCATGCCCCAGCAGTGGGGACATATATGAGCTGTTGATGAATGAATGAATGAATATTTAATACTGTTTGAAAAAAGACAAAGTGTCGAAAAAATTCCCCGAGGGGGATTCGAACCCGCACCCCATGACATGCCGGGACAATTTGTAATTTGTTCGCAACAATATTGGCGTAAAATTATATGTCAATAATCATTGTCAATCATTCACTATATTGATATCCAGTCCGCGACCCGCGTGGTGGTTTATGGCCCGTTCTCCGTATCCATCCATTATGGAAGGGTCGTACCGCAGCAGTGGGTACCTAGAATGAGCTGGTGATTAATATTGATACTTAATTAAAATATATTGAAGCTTGCAAAAAATTACTAGTTCATAATATGATTGCTCTGAGTGCCGTAGACAGAGTAAGTACCTACAGGTTTTCTTCTATAAAATCAGTTTAAAGCAGCGCAACCTAGGGACTAGCTGGATTCACTAGCTCATAGCTAAGATAGCGTTGCTTAACCTATACAACCTTATTTTTAATTTATACGAAAATCGAAACACGGGTCAAATATTTTCATTAAAAAGAATCAGTACAAAAAAATAATAAATAATATCTTGAAAACTCACGAAGTAACAAGCTTTTTGGGCTGTGTTTTTAAGGGTATACTTTATTTGAGATTTTGTAAATATTATTGGGTCAAAATGTAATATGGTATAAAAAATATTGAAATCTATGATTCTGAACAAACAGCTTTCAGGTTTTGTATAAACTAAAAATAACATTGTGTACATGAATGGTGAACTGAAAATCTCCTTCTAGACTAGGCTAGAAACACTGAGCTGTAACTGTAAAATAAGTATATAAAAAGAGCAAACGCCTACACTGCGAAGTCAGTTGTAAATTCATAATAGTTACTGACTTAAAGATACGATTAATGTAAGTTTGAATAAAATCTTTCCTGTGCTAAGCATTATGAATCAAGGCAGATGCCCTGAATTCTAATGCTTAACACTTAAGTGATGATACATCCTGACGCATATGATTGTTCACAGGCTTAATTATAGCTAACTACTTGCCACAATGGATCGAGCAGCGCCGGTCGTTGCGTCTTTCCCAAGTCATAGACATGTACTACTCGCATGAGGGCGTCTCCTTCAACCCGACAGTGAAGGCGTGCAACCGACAGACGTTGTTCAACGGTATATTCACTAGAGAAACGCTGCTGTCCGAGGCGTCGCGATTCGCACGTGTTTTGTCTCTCCGTCAAATTACTGTGTACATGCCTTTAGCGGAGTTGGACCGCATCTCGGAAGAGGCTGTCACTGCATTCGTGACGTATGCACGTAAGTTGTTTTTATGTGTAGGTTTTTATTATTATTCTACAGCGGAGAGACGTGGATCTCGAGTTTGCTCTTTATAACGCCTACAATTCCTGCTACCAACGAGTTTGATGCCGGTATATATTTATATATAGCTCTTCTATGTAAGAGTTTCCTCGCTGGTTTACAAGTTAAGCCGTTGGACCCGATTTTTGTCGTAACATTGTAGTCGTTAACGCCCACTTAGAAACAGTGGATGGCGCTAAGTGCCAAGACAATTAAAGCAGCGCTTGACAAGTTTGTTTCACTACGTCATCACTAGGTGGCGCTAGCTATGATTTCATTTAAATATGATGGTGTACAAATTGTAGCTAACTTCCGATAGTTAAAAGTTAAAATAAACTTGTGCCGTGAGTTTTCTATACGTATTCAAATTCATTCTCGTAACGAGATTTTGTATGGCAAAAGGTTTACTTTGCTCAACACTAGGAGGTGCTCCTTCAATGCCTTTCAATGAATGTAAAATAAAATACGCACTAAACACTCTGATCACGATAACAAAGAGCGGCTATTCACAATATTAAAGACGAGAAAATTCGAGAATAAATTAAAGTGTTTTGTTCAAAGGTATTTTTTTTATGTTTCAGCGTCATTATTGAGACGGTACCATGTGGATTGCCATATGAGCACTAGTGTGCCTTTCATGGACTTGCTTGTAGCTACCGACGGCTCGTGGGCACAATACGAAGTAGAACAGTTTATGTCGTAAGTACGATTAGATCCTTACCTTGAAGAAGGTAAACTCTTTAAGCGTAGACATGGTGGGATTTAAATAATGATTTGTAAAAAGAATGTCAGTATAAAAATATCCGACTAATTTCATAAATCTATTATATACTACTACTTTATGAATCTGTAGGCTCTGTACATGCAATTTTTCTGACAAATTTTGGGATAAATATTCGTTTTATGACTCACTGACACCAATTCTATGATTTTTGAAATTTTTGTCTGTCTGTCTGTTTGTATGTCCTCTTATAACTCAAGAACGGCTTGACCGATCTAGATGAAAATTTTTATGTAGTAAGAATATGAGATTGTGCAAATTAATGATAGGCTATAAAAAAATATATTCACAAATTTTCGCACAGCGAAGCGGTCGGGTGACGGCTAGTAAAACATATAAAATTGTTTGCACGGTGCCGGTGTAATAAATACAAGTAGGGTAGGGCACCAGTGTTCGTACCTACCTACTGACTATAGTCGTAATCATATATGTTGAATTGTTTAAAATCCTAATAAGATATTTTTTTCGTTGGGTTCACACGATAGTACGACTATACTAGTATTATAAAGCTGAAGAGTTTGTTTGTTTGTTTGTTTGGTTGAGCGCGCTAATCTCAGGAACTACTGGTTCGAATTGAAAAATTATTTTGTGTTAAATAATTATTTATTGAGGAAGGCTATATATAGGCTATATTACATCAAGCTATGACAAACTAGGCTAGTATATAAAATCACGCTATGACTAATAGAACGCGGGTGAAACCGCGGGGCACGTCTAGCTAGCTAGCTAGTCAATAAATAGGGGCTGCCAACTGATTTTAGTCTTTAGCAAACAATGGGTACATACCATCTGCTCCTTTGCTGTCATCCCGTACAATTTTTTTCAGAATAGTTATTCGGCGTTCTGTCTCTTTCACTCAAATTTGAAATGACGTTAAGATGACAGGAACAAAACACGGAATAGCTATTCGGACCTTACTCTTTGTTTATTTGTAAGGCGGTTAGGGTCTTACAAATAAACAAAGAATAAGCTCCCAATAGTTATTCCGTGATTTATCTCTTTCACTATAACATGAAATGACGTTTAGGTACATGACAGGAACAAAACACGGAATAACTATTCGGAGTTTATTCTGTTTATTTGTAAGGGGGTAGAGTGTTAAACACTGGAACTCGTAAAACTCTATGTTGCTGTGTGTCTATGTCTTACTTTATAGGTTAGCAGGTACTGTTTGATTTCATTATTATTCTGTAAAGTTTGCCAGTAAAAAAGTAAGAAAATAAATAAAAACACACAGGTAATTAAAGATTTAAGCAGTTGTTAGTTTGCGCTTCCGCAATAGATCACTAACCCCCTTACAAATAAACACTATTTAAGCATTTACTTAGTTAATCATTGTTTTGTCAACGTCACACAAACGTCGTTCTCAATTTGAGAAAAAGAGACAAAACAATGAATAACTAAATAAATGCTTAAATAGTGTTTATTTGTAAGGGGGTAAAATACTATCTTTAAGGCTCATTATGGCTTTTGCCTAAAAATACTTTTATTATTTCCTCCAATGAGGAGCTCGATGGCGCAGTGGTTACTGCGCCTGGTCTGCGAGTGCTAAGGTTTAGCAACATTCGCAAAAGCTTGTCATCGGATGGGTGACCAAAAATTTATAATCATGAGCTCCTCCGTGCTTCGGAAGGCACGTAAAGTCGTTGGTCCCGGCTGCATTAGCAGTCGTAACAACCACCAATCCGCACAAGGCCCGCGTGGAGGTTTATGGACCGTTCTCTCTATCCATCCATAGGGAAAGCTCATGCCCCAGCAGTGGGGACAAAAAATGAGTTGATAATGGTGATGATGACTTAGGTATTTACTTACTATCCTGGCGCTGCAGCCCCAAGTGAGGTTTGGCCTTTGATACTCTTATTTTCAATTTAAATTAATTACTAGTAAATATTTGTTTGAAGATGGGTGGGCGACGCTCTGGAGGTGAACTTGCAACGCAGCTCGCTAGCGCTGATGCACGGGAACACCGGCGACTGGGTGGTGCCGCCCTCACACAACCTCACTGATGTTTTCCTCCATCTTAGCAACTACACCGATTCGTGTAGGTCCATAACATTATAATAAATTCATTTTATTATGTATATCAAAATATATTAGCAAAAAGACATTACTCCCAAAACTCACTCGCACACTCGAGAATTTATTACGAAGATCAAGCAAATTATTTAAAAGACCCAAGCAGCGCAGTATTGCTATCAGCTGGTATGTTGCTGGGATTTCTAATTCATTTATTTATTTAATTTTAGAAATGCCAACCGCTATAAACAAGAATAGACATTAAATAGCTACGAAAAAAAAGTTAAGTTTAAAACGTCACAATAAAATATTTTTTTATGAAAAAACGCAGTCGGAGAAATGTAGATCCCTTCAATGTGTAGTTTAGTTGAAACTTTATCTTTATTTATTTCTATTTGTTTTATAATTATTTATTAGTTTTCTATATGAGTTGTTGTAATTACTCGAATTAAATGAATTGTATGATTTACTTATTTAGGAAATAACAACATGCCCATATGTTTCAGGGCCGAACCGTCTACATCTCCCCAGCGTAATGTCAAGAGTGATCCAGTACTCTAGGAACAAGTCCTTAGAAGAAGCTGAAACAAAAGCCAGCGCCGGTCCCAGTACGATGGTCCTCATCATCAGCCCGAGCGGCCGGCCATCCGCAGCTGAGCTCCAGACTGCGACGGAACTCATGCATTCTTTGAGAACAAGCTACTTTGACGTTTACTTCGCATACGTCGCTCGCAATATGACCGACTTCCAGAATATCAATAACGAGTATCTGGATTACTCGGAGCTGTTTTTATCGGTATTATAATTATTTTATCTTAATTTAAATGGCTTCGCGTTTAGCATCAAGTACTTATTATTATTGTTATAAATTAAGTATTGTAAGGTAGATTGAGTTAAAAATGGAGTCTCACTGTTGTGTTATTACGAAGAGAACTCGAGTGAAACTCTTTTATTGGTATGCGAGATATTTTTGACGTATCTAAGTAAATTACTAATGTTAAGCTTTAGTGGGTAGGTCTTCCTTCCTCTCGTCGTTCGTGGCTGGACGAGGGAAGGGGAAGATAGTCCCACATAACCCGAGGTCGCCCCTTTTAGCCATTTGGTGTTTGCGTAACCCAACCGTACGTCTTTTCTCCACTATTCGAAGAGTTATAGTCAACTACTTTAATTTTCGAATAGTGGAGAAAATTCGCACAAGGCACACGGACAGAGACGACTCCATTTGGCCGGCACTTTGACATCTCAACCGAAAAGGTATGAATTTACTTTCGTTTTCCGATATTCTGACGCTCGCTGCAAAAGAAAGCTGCCACCTTGTAAGCTCACGGAACGATGGCGTAGTGTTTTTTATAAGAGCAAATTTGTACATATTCTAGGTGCAGTCAGACAGTGTGAATGACGTCATCGAGGCAGTAGACACCTTTGTGGTGAAGAACGAGATCCCGACGAGAATATTCGGGGCGCACTGCCCCTTTAACGACACGTCCTTCGAGCAGGGAGAGTACGAGGACTTTGTGCTGCCGGGACGGAAAGTCACTTATAGGATACACCCGTTCCATCTCAGACAGCAGTCTCTGATTAAAGTTCAGGTAAAAGTCTGAAATCATTGAAAGCATAGAGGTTTGTTGTTTGTTGGGGTCTAATTAATGAGATACTTTTTGAAATATATTCATCAGGAGATCTCGTTTAAGTATATTTATTATTAGTGTGGTGTCTAAGGTTGCCAACTATTTTTCAGGAAATTAAAGTAAAATCTATCACTAACTAGTATAAAAAAAAAGGATTTGAAGAAAAAAACAAAGTATTTTCCAAATTTATTTATTTATGCGTTGCGTTTCGTTTCAATTCACCTGAGTCTGGGTTTTATTTAGTAGTTCAGAAATTAAGTCAACATGAATATTCCGTTCAAACGCACGCATTAATAGGAAATAAAGTATTTTCCATACTTTATTTTTTATTAAAAAGAATAAAGTATGGGGATGGAAAATAACGTAGGATACGTTATTTTAAAGTATGGTTGGCAACTCTAGTGGTGTCTAATGAAGTGACGTAACTAATGTGCATGCGAGGCAATGTTTTCCAATAAAACATTAATACGGCAACAGCAAATTTTAAGAAATCTGTTTCTTGATTTTAGATTAATATACCTACAACAAAATTAAAAAAAAATTAAAGTAAAACCCAACGACATTAATGACCATTCACTTGCGCGCCAAGAAGTTCACCATAACATTGATGTCGATAGTTCCGCAACGCGGGGCAAGGCGAACTGCTCGCGTGCGTGTGGCGCGGCGCGGACGCGGCGCACTCGTGCCACGCGCTGGCCGACCGCGGCGCGCACGCGTTCAACCTCACCGCACCCTGCCCCTCCGCCGACTTCTGCCCCCCCGCGTACTTCACTGTGGCTGCTACTTCCACCGCCAACTTGTGTGCCCGTGAGTATTACCTACCATTAGATCAGCCAACTCAGTTCTATCACAAATACAGAGACTTAGGAGGTAAAGAGTTTTGTGCGCACGCGTTCAACCTCACCGCGCCCTGCCCCTCCGCCGACTTCTGCCCCTCCGCCGACTTCTGCCCCCCCGCGTACTTCACTGTGGCTGCTACTTCCACCGCCAACTTGTGTGCCCGTGAGTATTACCTACCATTAGATCAGCCAACTCAGTTCTATCACAAATACAGAGACTTAGGAGGTAAAGAGTTTTGTGCGCACGCGTTCAACCTCACCGCGCCCTGCCCCTCCGCCGACTTCTGCCCGCCCGCGTACTTCACTGTGGCTGCTACTTCCACCGCCTACTTGTGTGCCCGTGAATATTACCTACCATTAGATCAGCCAACTCAGTTCTATCACAAATACAGAGACTTAGAAGGTAGGTAAGGAGTTTTGTGCGCACGCGTTCAACCTCACCGCGCCCTGCCCCTCCGCCGACTTCTGCCCGCCCGCGTACTTCACTGTGGCTGCTACTTCCACCGCCAACTTGTGTTCCCTGTGAGTATTACCTACCATTAGATCAGCCAACTCAGTTCTATCACAAATACAGAGACTTAGAAGGTAGGTAAGGAGTTTTGTGCGCACGCGTTCAACCTCACCGCGCCCTGCCCCTCCGCCGACTTCTGCCCGCCCGCGTACATCACTGTGGCTGCTACTTCCACCGCCAACTTGTGTGCCCGTGAGTATTACCTACCATTAGATCAGCCAACTCAGTTCTATCACAAATACAGAGACTTAGAAGGTAGGTAAGGAGTTTTGTGCGCACGCGTTCAACCTCACCGCGCCCTGCCCCTCCGCCGACTTCTGCCCGCCCGCGTACTTCACTGTGGCTGCTACTTCCACCGCCAACTTGTGTGCCCGTGAGTATTACCTACCATTAGATCAGCCAACTCAGTTCTATCACAAATACAGAGACTTAGAAGGTAGGTAAGGAGTTTTGTGCGCACGCGTTCAACCTCACCGCGCCCTGCCCCTCCGCCGACTTCTGCCCGCTCGCGTACTTCACTGTGGCTGCTACTTCCACCGCCAACTTGTGTGCCCGTGAGTATTACCTACCATTAGATCAGCCAACTCAGTTCTATCACAAATACAGAGACTTAGAAGGTAGGTAAGGAGTTTTGTGCGCACGCGTTCAACCTCACCGCGCCCTGCCCCTCCGCCGACTTCTGCCCGCCCGCGTACTTCACTGTGGCTGCTACTTCCACCGCCAACTTGTGTGCCCGTGAGTATTACCTACCATTAGATCAGCCAACTCAGTTCTATCACAAATACAGAGACTTAAAAGGTAGGTAAGGAGTTTTGTGCGCACGCGTTCAACCTCACCGCGCCCTGCCCCTCCGCCGACTTCTGCCCGCCCGCGTACTTCACTGTGGCTGCTACTTCCACCGCCAACTTGTGTGCCCGTGAGTATTACCTACCATTAGATCAGCCAACTCAGTTCTATCACAAATACAGAGACTTAGGAGGTAAAGAGTTTTGTGCGCACGCGTTCAACCTCACCGCGCCCTGCCCCTCCGCCGACTTCTGCCCCTCCGCCGACTTCTGCCCCCCCGCGTACTTCACTGTGGCTGCTACTTCCACCGCCAACTTGTGTGCCCGTGAGTATTACCTACCATTAGATCAGCCAACTCAGTTCTATCACAAATACAGAGACTTAGGAGGTAAAGAGTTTTGTGCGCACGCGTTCAACCTCACCGCGCCCTGCCCCTCCGCCGACTTCTGCCCGCCCGCGTACTTCACTGTGGCTGCTACTTCCACCGCCTACTTGTGTGCCCGTGAATATTACCTACCATTAGATCAGCCAACTCAGTTCTATCACAAATACAGAGACTTAGAAGGTAGGTAAGGAGTTTTGTGCGCACGCGTTCAACCTCACCGCGCCCTGCCCCTCCGCCGACTTCTGCCCGCCCGCGTACTTCACTGTGGCTGCTACTTCCACCGCCAACTTGTGTTCCCTGTGAGTATTACCTACCATTAGATCAGCCAACTCAGTTCTATCACAAATACAGAGACTTAGAAGGTAGGTAAGGAGTTTTGTGCGCACGCGTTCAACCTCACCGCGCCCTGCCCCTCCGCCGACTTCTGCCCGCCCGCGTACATCACTGTGGCTGCTACTTCCACCGCCAACTTGTGTGCCCGTGAGTATTACCTACCATTAGATCAGCCAACTCAGTTCTATCACAAATACAGAGACTTAGAAGGTAGGTAAGGAGTTTTGTGCGCACGCGTTCAACCTCACCGCGCCCTGCCCCTCCGCCGACTTCTGCCCGCCCGCGTACTTCACTGTGGCTGCTACTTCCACCGCCAACTTGTGTGCCCGTGAGTATTACCTACCATTAGATCAGCCAACTCAGTTCTATCACAAATACAGAGACTTAGAAGGTAGGTAAGGAGTTTTGTGCGCACGCGTTCAACCTCACCGCGCCCTGCCCCTCCGCCGACTTCTGCCCGCCCGCGTACTTCACTGTGGCTGCTACTTCCACCGCCAACTTGTGTGCCCGTGAGTATTACCTACCATTAGATCAGCCAACTCAGTTCTATCACAAATACAGAGACTTAGAAGGTAGGTAAGGAGTTTTGTGCGCACGCGTTCAACCTCACCGCGCCCTGCCCCTCCGCCGACTTCTGCCCGCCCGCGTACTTCACTGTGGCTGCTACTTCCACCGCCAACTTGTGTGCCCGTGAGTATTACCTACCATTAGATCAGCCAACTCAGTTCTATCACAAATACAGAGACTTAAAAGGTAGGTAAGGAGTTTTGTGCGCACGCGTTCAACCTCACCGCGCCCTGCCCCTCCGCCGACTTCTGCCCGCCCGCGTACTTCACTGTGGCTGCTACTTCCACCGCCAACTTGTGTGCCCGTGAGTATTACCTATCATTAGATCAGCCAACTCAGTTCTATCACAAATACAGAGACTTAGAAGGTAGGTAAGGAGTTTTGTGCGCACGCGTTCAACCTCACCGCGCCCTGCCCCTCCGCCGACTTCTGCCCCCCCGCGTACTTCACTGTAGCTGCTACTTCCACCGCCAACCTGTGTGCCCGTGAGTATTACCTACCATTGGATCAGCCAACTCAGTTCTATCACAAATACAGAGACTTAGAAGGTAGGTAAGGAGTTTTGTGCGCACGCGTTCAACCTCACCGCGCCCTGCCCCTCCGCCAACTTCTGCCCCCCCGCGTACTTCACTGTAGCTGCTACTTCCACCACCAACCTGTGTGCCCGTGAGTATTACCTACCATTAGATCAGCCAACTCAGTTCTATCACAAATACAGAGACTTAGGAGGTAAGGAGTTTTGTGCGCACGCGTTCAACCTCACCGCGCCCTGCCCCTCCGCTGACTTCTGTCCGCCCGCGTACTGTACTCACTTTAGCTGCTACGGAAGTAGCGGCCACTAGAGTGGAAACTCTGTGTGCTCGTGAGTATTACCTACCATTGGATCAGCCAACTCAGTTATATCACAAATAAGGAGACCCAGAAAGTAAGGAGTTTGCGCTCATTTCGGAAAGGACATTTCGCACAAATGGCCTTTGAGTCCTTTGACATTTTAGGCATCGAAAATTAGTCCATGGTGTTACCCTATCCATTAGATGAGCCAACCCAGTTCTACTGGTTTATCTTGCTAGAATAGGCTTTTGCTCATCATATGAGCCGAGCTATACGCTGGACTATTGCGACGCACAGAACTTCAAAACTAATTTCTACCAACAACCTACCGGCCCTTGAGTATTACTGGCGCAGTAGTTTTTTGTATTAGATTTTGGACGGGGCCCACATGTGTCGCTAAATAACTATCAATACCTACCGTTTTACGAAAATTAATAGTTTTTTTGAAGAAATTTTAAAATGTTTTCACTTTACTAGTGTTCATTAATTTTCTTTTGGTAGTGCATTGTGATAAAAGTACCTACTTACTTGACTAGATATTTTTTTTTTCTTTGTAACTAAATTATATAAAATGCTCATTTTTTAAAATAATGAATGAATGACAATATTATTATTATTATTATAAATTATCAGGCAGGCAGTTGAAACAACTGATAAGTGCCTGTATTCTGCTATATACACCACTAGTTAACATATTATCTTTTACTTTAATTTATTGAGAATATATTTGTCGAGTCTGTTTTTAAATTGGTTCAAGTTTTGGGCTGAGACCACTTCTTCCGGGAGCTTGTTCCACGCACTCACAACACGATTGTTCAGAAAATATTTGCGAGGGTTGTTATTTGAGAAACTGGTACATAATTTAAAGTGGTGGCCTCTTAGATGGGTGTTGTCGTTTCGGATAAATAATTTGTCCCAGTTCTGAAGATCATAATGTCTGTTTAAAATCTTAAATGTCTCAATCAGATCTCCACGGTCTCTGCGATCCTTTAGAGTCGTGAGTTTCAGTACTTCTAATCTTGTAGTAAATTAAAATAAAAAAATTAATATCTTATAGTAAATATTGTAGTAAATTATTAAGTTAATAATAAAACCTAGGTTTTTTTTATTAGTAGTCAATGGTTTTTACTAAAAAAATTGTGGCCAAACGTAGTAAATACAAAATCTTTGCAACTGTTAAGAAGAGAGCAAAATAACAATTTAACAAAAAATTAATTACAACAAAATATATATCATCATCATCATCATCATCATCTCAGCCAAAAGACGTCCACTGCTGGACAAAGGCCTCCCCCAAGGATATGAGGGGTATTTGCCGTAATCTCCACGCTTGGCAGGCGGGTTGGCGATCGCAGTAGGTTGAGGGTAACCTCAGAGAGATGCTGCTGCCCATCCTCTGGAATAGTCCCTTAGTCGGCTTTCAAAATATATATAAAAAAGCTAATCTAACAAAAAAGACGAATCTATCTCGTCCATGAGCGAAGGCCCCGGGGGGATTCGAACCCCCGATCTCCTGTTTACTAGACAGGCGCTTTAACCAACTAAGCCACGGCGCCTCTGTGCATTGCGACGAAAATAGCGATACTATGACCAGTTTATGTTTACGACTGCTTACGTCATTGATACTGAACAGCTACGTTGTCTCTTCACAAATGAGGGCTTAATTTAAATATATTGGCAGCAGATAACCTTTACAATGTAACCAACTTTATATTTTTTTAAATATTTATAGTGATTCTCAAACCTAATTAGGCAAATCAGGTAGACAGTAAAATTGTATAAGCTCAAAAAAAACCCTCATTTTGTTCACAGATGACGATTGCCGTCTCCCACATCAAGTCGACTATTACATAACGCATTCCGGCCTGAGATGTTTATCTCTACGAAGCGCAACATCAACAGCAACAATTCATGCAGCATTAATCTCAATTTTGGTATTTTTTAATATTAGTAATTTTATACGACACTATAAATAAAATATTGATGCATACTTGTTGTTGATTTTTTCTATGAATAAAAAAAGATCTCTTTTCGTTAAATATTCGTGACTGAAGAAAATTTGAAACTTTAAAATTCTTACAATTATTCAAAAATATGTACACGAAATTGTAATAAAAACATAGTTAAAAAATACGTTGGTTACCCCTGGTGGGACTCGAACCCACAATCCCCGGCTTAGGAGGCCGATGCCTTATCCATTAGGCCACAGGGGCTTGATACAGGATGGACAAAATTATCAATCAATTTAGACTAAGAAAACAAAACAGTTATACAGTGGGAAATAAAATTTTGGAAACAACAGATAATGCTTTCCAAAATTAACACGCCCCAAATTATTTAATTTTGTCTTTATCTCTTGCACAATTTAATTTATAGTAGAATAAAATCCTTTTGAACATTTAACACGACGCATAGGATTTATTTCTAGGAAAAGGAAGAAAATTAAATTAGTTAGTAAAGCAATTTAATTTTTAAATAGTAAAGTAGCGCCACTCCTTAATAGTTTAGGACGGCTAAATAAAACAACAAACATCAGTGCTTTTCATGTGCACGAAACAAAACGTAGTACTGTAAACATCCACTAGCTGTCGCTAGAAGTCACTTCATGGTAATTTCAAACGTTGTTCCATTTATTATCGTGATTTTCTTGATTACTAAATTGTTTATTGAAATATGGAAATGTTTTATTCACAACGGTACTTTATTTGTATTTTCTTTATATATCAATTTAATTTTATTTGCTTTATGTACTTAAATTTCGTTAATTTTGATATCGACTCCGTGGCGCAACGGTAGCGCGTCTGACTCCAGATCAGAAGGTTGCGTGTTCAAATCACGTCGGGGTCAAATTCCTTTTTGTCTTCAAAACTGCTTTGTTTATTAACTCTTTTGTAAAAAGGAAAATTATGAGTTTAATGAAAATAAAAGGTTTTTTTGATAATCACGCGAATTAATCGATTATCGTATTGCGACATACTTGGTAGGTACCAGTTTTAAAGTATCTTCATCATCATCATCATCATCATCATCATCATCATCTCGGCCAAAAAACGTCCACTGCTGGACAAAGGCCTCCTATTCCTAACCATTTTACACGACGAGCTTTTTGGCTTTTCCATGCTTTGCTGTCAGTATTTGCCTGCTGCTTCCGAAAGATAGCAGTTAGGTACCCACATCATGGGTGCAAAACCCATTCCCATATCCCAAACTAGACAACTGGAGGACATACGAAACCCGTGGTACCTACCTGTCTTCTCTTCTTATCTTCTTCTGTCTTTACATATGATCCAAGGTTTATAAGCTCAACAGTAGTACGACAAATATGATAATATAAATTAGGTACTTATGAAAAAAAAAACGTTACGCTTCACTGAAAACATAGTCTCCATAAATTACTTAAATAGATAGGTATATCATCATAAAATATATGGATCGGTAGACTATTGTCATAAATAAAATATCGTGATAGAGATGCATTGTTGTATATAAATTATTATATGAGTACCTATACAGTAGGTAGGTACTATAATTAAGTAAAAGATAATACTATGTTAACTAGTGGTGTATAGCAGAATACAGGCACTTATCAGTTGTTTCAGCTGCCTGCCTGATAATGATAATTTATAATAATAATAATATATGATATCGTGGTGGTCTACCGATCCCAGCGCCAGGCAATACTGGTTGATATCACCATACCTCATGATGAGAACCTCGTGAAAGCCGAGAAGGACAAGCTCAGTAAGTACCTTGACTTGGCTCATGAGGTTACCGCCATGTGGGATGTGGATTCAACCATTATTGTACCGATAGTCGTTTCGGCAAACGGTCTTTTAGCCAAGAGCCTCGATCAACACCTAGAGAGGCTCTCGCTGAAAGGTTGGGTCAAGGGTCAGATGCAAAAGGCAGTACTCCTTGACACGGCACGTATTGTCAGGAGGTTCCTCACTCTGCAGCCCTGACCACCGGTAGTTTGGGCCCTGCCTCGCTGCTGGCGGTACTCTAGGATTAGGTTTTTATAATGTTTTATTGCTTTAATAATAATATGTTTGTTTTGTTTTTTAGAAAATATTTAAAAATGTAAATTAATATGTAAAAAAATAAATAGAGAGATAATAAGACCGGTGGACCCCTATTTTTTATATTTTTAAATGTTTGTTTTGTTTTTTATAAAATATTTAAAAATGTAAATTATTGAGTAAAAAAATAAATAGAGAGATAATAATAATAAATTCTGTTCCCAGATTAATTTTGTCCCTGTTGCCAAAGATGCCAAAGTTGTTTAAACTTACTAGCCTATCAGTGTGTCTACACATTTTCTATTGTTTATGTGGGAAGGCGTCAGCCCAACCCTGAGGCGTTTATAAATCACCATCGTTTATATGTGTACTTACTTGACAAATAGTAGGTATAATGCCGATCTTCTCAATCTGCCGGAAGATGCCTTTCCACGATGCCATTACTAGTGGACACTTTGACGCTTTGACAGTTTCCATCAAGTGATTAAATTCTCTTTGGTTTCCATGACAACAAACAAACAAATCATTTTGTATTGGAAAATTTAATTGTCGTTTTTAGTATAGGTATTTGTAGTGTGATTCCCGTGGGAATATCTGGATAAAAAGTATCCTATGTGTTATTCCAGGTTATAAACTATCTGTATGCCGAATTTCATCCAAATCCATCCATCCGTTGCAGCGTGAAGAAGTAACAAATATACGAACATACATACACACAAACTTTCGCATTTATAATATTCGTAGGATTCTGTGCCTATACAATAGTTTTATTCTATTCTATAGTAGGTTCAAAGTGCTCGTACGTACCTATTTTGGTACACAGACCACTGCTGCCTTTGCTGCTGTTAAGCAACTTTCGCAAAGGCTGGTCATCGGATGGGTGACCAAAAATGTATCATCCTGAGCTCCTCTGCTGTCCCAGGCTGCGTTAGCATTCGTTAACAACCACCAATCCGCACTGGGCCCGCGTGGTGGTTTGCGGCCCGTTCTCCCTATCCTTCCATAAGGAAAGCTCGTAGGTACCCCAGCAGTGGGGACATAAAAATGAGCTGGCGATGACGGTGATGATTTTCAAGCGTCTGTACCTACTTACCAATAGGTGCTAACAGTTCCTAAAGCCGAATTAACTCAGTACGCAAGATGTTACCTACTGCTACTCTACTGCAACTTGACTTCAATTATTTATTATTGAACTTTACACAGAATGATTTAAGCTAAACGCCAACGAACGACGATTTAAACGACACTTTTTCTAATTTCAACCTTAATACAATTCAATACAATAGATTTATTGTCAATCATAGTAAATAAGGTGTTACAGGTGGGTCTAGTAGGTACATACCCTGTTGGGTATAACAATTTGGAACTTCAACTACCCAACATAATGTTTAAATTAGTTTTGTTACTCATAGTCATATCAGTGAAAGGGAACTGAAAAATATTACAATTACCAATTAATCATAGATATGATATGATAATTTAAACTGGAATATCCGAGTAGTAAGTATTATTTATCGATTGATTAATCACTTTTTTTAATAGCATTTAGCCTTAGAATAATAACGCCATCTAAGCATTTAGCCTACAATCGGATTACCTGTAGGCCCAAAACAGAAGTCTAATTTGAAAGTCAATGAAATTCAAATTACCTTAGGTTATCGTATATAAATAATGTTAACCTGTTATGTCAGCCATTTTTATTAATAATTGGCAACCACATCACGCTACAATTAAGTATTATGATTAATCGGAAAGTACCTACTACCTAAGTAGGTATTTTCAGTTCACATTTACTGATATAACGATGAGTAACAACTTTGATATGACTATGGATGGGGGAGTGGCTTTACCGTCACAAAATGATTTATTATTTATACTTATTACTGATAAGGGGGATTACAATAATCTGCTTTTCACAAACTTTAATTAGTAATATTCTAACAACCTTTTCTGAAACTGGAAAATCTTCATTCTCATTTGCGACAATGACGAGGACGCGCCACATTACACATTCTCAAACGTATTCGGATGTGTTAAGGTGCATTTTGAGTGAATGCAAGGTCTCCTAGTGACGTTTTAGTATTAAGGAGCTGGTTGAGACAGCCAGGTGACCGGCTTGCGTGTCTGCCCCGGTGCGGCGCCTTTTCAAATGAATCGCATTCTTGTTGGGAGCATACATGAACGATTACATTGGTGTGCTTCCCTGTGTAGCTACTGCAAGTTGCGCGTACGCATTGGAACACACCTACTGGTCCTCTGTATGTGTGCGAAGGTTTGTTTGTATTCGCCATCGAGGTCGTAGAGTGACTGGAACATTGTACTGTTTTTTTGTTGTTTAATGAAACATGCAATGCTCTTTTAGTTAACACATTCAATGCTAGTTTTTGTTAGGTACCTACCTATTTACCGACGCTCGGTTTATTTTTGTTGATGAATCCATTTCTGTTTAGTTATTCAGACTCTAATCTAGACTATAATTTTCCATAATGGAACGTAACAATTTTCCGCTGCTGTGTAAATGAAAGAGGTTAATGACGTGATAAGGTACTGTCGACGACGAAAGTTACTGTACATTTACGTACCATGTCATAACAAAGTATTTAGGTACCTACGTATCCATAAAGAAACTGTTAATCGCCTTACTTATCCAGTCGAGCTGCAGTGACAAACTGCTGGAGGGCTCAGCGATCAGATTGTAACCAATGTAGAATTGTGGAAAGATGAAGTAAGACGAAGAAGTAGTAATGAAGTAAGGTAAATTACTTATCGGTGTATTGTCGTTGGTACCACTTACTCCCCCTTTCGGAGGGGAAACAGGTTATTACAAGATATAAAACATAATTTTATAATCCACGACTAAAATTAATAGCAGCGACGCTTATTGTTCTTATTTTATAAAGGCAACGAAACTATAATCAGCAATTTATTGGACAATAAATAAAGATCCTTTATTGGCCACTAAAACACAGATAAGTACACATTATTGGAACATCACTTACATGAAAATTATTAAAAGCTTATGCTTTACAGTGTCAGTACTTTTTGTCTCTATGTTTAAAAGGACTGTCTCTCAGTGGTAAAAGGTCTGTTACCACTAACAGAACATTCTGTTTAACCACTGATATACTTATCACCAATATTTTATAATAATATTTGCATCAATAGGTAGCTACTTATAATGCACGCACACGTCGGAATTCGCCATTTTATCATGCATGGCCTTCAGACATACACAAAAACACATTTTCTATGCCGTACGTATCATCACTTCTACTTAATGCATCGATATTAAATCTTCCGGTGTTATGTGACAATGAAAAAAAAATTGTATTGTTAACGACGGGTGCCCCTTTTTTCGCATAACATTTTCTGTCCTAATATCGAATAATAGCATAAAATGTTTAGCATAATAGTCACTTCGCATAATGGTTTTTTGGCATAATGGTCTTTACGCATAATGTATTCTTTGGCATAATTATCAATTGCCCTAATTGTGTTAACTATAACTTTGTTATCCAAAAATTTTAAAGTCATAATATCTTAACGCATAAACTACAGAAGTAGTAGGTAATTATTATACCGAGATGAGAAATTAAACTAATACGATAAATCAAAGTGTGTAATGTCATTGTCATATGCATTTCGAAATTATGAATTTTAATTTTATGCGACCCAACTTTTGCCCTAGTCCTGTATGTAGGTCACGTGAAAATTGTGGTTAAGTAAATAAAACATTTGACAATTCAGAACTTTTTATTGGCTTGACCAGTTGAAACAAAAATATGGCTTGGCAAATCGAAACAAAATTGGGACTTGACTAATTATTACTTTTGCATTGCATTGCTTTAAAATTTAAGGAGTTTTACTTGTGAACGTTCCGTACATTATGCTAAAATATCGTTATACGATAAACCATTATGCTTTATAATTTTATGGTTTGAGATTATTATGACTAAAGTAAATATGCGAAAGAAAATTGAGCGTCAAAATTTTATGCCGAATTAGAACGCTATTTCGGCATAAAATTTAACATCGCATAACGATGCGAAAAAATGATTATGCCAAAACAACTTATGCATTTACCCGTTAACGATACAAAGTGGTTTCTTCCACACCTTTCTTTCGTAAGAGTATTTCTCAGAGTTTTTTTTAACAGTTTTTAAAGTACACAAAATACAAATATACAAATACAAAGTCAATTTTGTTTATCCAAACAAACTTAAAACTAAGTAATTTGAATCGTCCTAACATTTATTACCTACTATACCCATTCCATTTACCAGATCACCGTCGGTCCACCTTGTTGGAGGCCTGCCTGCCTTCTGGGAAGTCGCCATCAGCGACTTAGATGCGTGCAGCACAAAACAGGTAGGGGAAGGGGGCCTAAAGCGGGCACCAGCCTAAAGCGAGCACCCCACTTCAAACTCAAACTTTGAAACGATCCGCGGTGTTGCGACCCGTTGACGTTACCCCCCGTCCCGCCTAAGGCTGCAACAGTCGTGAGCGCCATCTCCGAGTGATAACATAGCGTGCGCGCAACAAAAACAAAAATCGAGATTTTTATGCAAAAAAAAGAAGGTACGTAGATTGTGTTTTGTTTTATAGTGAATTAGGTACGTTACTATTCATATGTGCCTTGTGTATTGTGTCCATTTCATTATGTTTTCATCATATTTGCATGCAAATATATTAGCAAAAAATTTAGATTATGCTTTACGAAACATGAGAGTGTCGCTAAAGGCAAAGCGGGCAGAGCAAAGCGAGCATGCCCGCTATGCCCACTAAGTATAGCCATATCAAACATTAACTGTAAAGTATTTATTTCCTTATCATGCTTTGCTATTGAAGCTATTAGGTACTATTTGACTTTTCAGATAGTGAAAAAATATAAAAGAAAATCACAACAAGGTTCTTGGAGTGAAAATATAATGAAACAAGCTATAGAGGAGGTGACTAAATTGAAAAAGGCTATAAAAACGACGGCAACAAAATATGGCATCCCACGTGCAACGTTACAGCGACATATGAAAACAGGTTCTCACAAAAAAAAATAGGAAGGTTTACCACAGTATTTAGTACAGTACAAGAGCTAGAATTATTAAATTATTTGAAATGGACAGTGTGTTTTATGGATTATCCAAAGACGAATTTCTCCAACTTGTCTTCCAATATGCTGAAAAAAATCGCATAGTTCACTCATTTAAGGATGATTCTGCTGGAACTGATTGGTACAAAGGTTTCATTAAACGACACCCTGACTTGACCTTAAGAAAACCAGAGCCAACCTCCATAGCTAGAGCAAGAGGTTTAGTTTAGACGATGTTGATTATATTTAGAGTTTAATCAAAAAAAGAAGATCTGTATTTTACCATAACCTGCAATAAAGAAAGTATGATTCCCAATTTGTGTTTTATTAAAGTTATTCCTTAATATTTGTCAACTTTTTGCAATAATAATCAATGTTGTTGTATGCTCACTTTGCCCTATGCGTGCCCGTTTTACCCGTATGCCCGTGCCCGCTTTAGGCCACCCCCCCGGGCAAAGCGAGCATTCGTAAGGGTTTCATATTTCGGTTCCTATTTTATATTTGTAAGACGAATGAATAATTAGGTAGTATAATGTCAAACTACTATAAATTTGGCATCAGATCACGATAAAAGTTAATTCAATTTTACATATTCGGACTGGTTTTCTTTCACTTTACCTTACGGTGCCCGCTTTGGGCCCCCCTCCCCTAGTTGTGGAGCTCCTTGGGGGAGGCCTTTGTCCAGCAGTGGACGTCCTTTGGTTGAGATGATGATGATGATGATGACCAGGCAGCCTGGTGCCTAGTGCGAGATTTAATCGTCATTCGATCTCGTTAACGAAAACAAGTAACTATTTGTATGGCAAAATTTTAGCTCTTCTCGTCTGTCGCCAGGAGGCGCTGTTTCAATGCCATACAAATTTTCGTTTTCGTTAACGTGATCGAATAGCTACGTAAACTCGTACTAGGCACCCAGGACGTCTTTTATAATGCACAGCTTTAAATAGAAGTAACGACATTAAAAAAAAATCTAAGTTTTTACTGTTTTTATTAGTACGGGGACGGGGGCGAGAGTGTGAACGAGATAGGTACCTAGAAGTTTTCACTTGTCGAGTTTGGCGTTCATACTTAAGCTTTTGTTTGTCTGAAAACGATAGACGGGTGTGATGTTAGTGACTCGACCTTCTGCTAAATATAGTTTCTGGTAGCGGCACTTGCTTATGTGATTATTGATTAACGCGTACATTTGGGTATTGGATGTTTAGATACTTAGGTATATATTGTGATTCATGAAGATAAAATGTTCTAAGCAACCACAACATCGATTAGAAACGCGTATGAGATTTTCTGAAAATCTATGAATGTAGTTTTTCTTAAGTCTTAATTAAATTGACGTCAGATTAAACGACTCTGGCCCTCACAGCTGAGACGGTCGTTCATAAGTCGTTTCATTTCGTTACGTTTCTGGATTTTCCTGGGTTTATTTGGACACAAGACAAATAGGTAAAATATTGATTCTTCGGTTGTGTGAATTACGTGGTTTTAAAAATGACCAATTCAGTTTTAAAATTCCCCAAACCGACATATGGGCTTGGGATTCTATCTGTATGTTATGTATACTTGTAATGGATTCCGTACTCCAAGTGATGCTTAGATGGGCACGAAATCAACGAAAATATGAGTGCATATTCATAACGAATAAAGCTTTAAAGTGCTAGATGACAAGCATAATGATAATTTGACGAGGGCCTTGGAGCTAATGGACATCGGTTTTATGTATCAAGTCGCGTGACATACAACATTTCGACTTGTTTTCGACCTTGGTTACTGTCAATACATTATGAAAGGAAAAAAATGGTGACGTCACCAGCGAAGTGTTGACGCAAAACAACTACCTCCAATATGCCTAAACTCAACGTCGCCAATGAGTTTGCTGAACTTTTCGGCACAATTGACCTCTATTGTTGACGATTGGCGCATGAACACGAGCACCGCCACAATTCAGTTCATTGTTCCTGATCATCACCAACCTATAAACGTTCCTCAGTGGTCGAGGATTTCTGGTGGAGTGCGCTTCGATTACACTCATATCGTAAACACCAGTTGATATGAATGCCGATAAACGCTCCAAAATGGTTGACGATTGTCATTAGTATTACTTAGCATGAGGTAAAATGAAGACCAGCAAGCGCTTCTCATTAAAAAAAACACGTCTGGGCTCAGGCCTGGCCTCCCATAGACAAAAGCTCATTAAAACCTATCACGCTGGTTTAATGCAGGTTGCTGGCCGGTTATCACAGCCATCTTACAAAAACCTGTCCATATGTCCCATATGGCTGAACGTCATATTTCAGGGCATTTTTCATTTATAGGAATCTGAAATTTGGTCACCTATCTGGGGAACCACAAAAATATAATCTATATGACTTCTGCCTGCCACTTCGCTTGCATTGTTTTCATCTTCACATCTTCTTTTTCTTAGCATTTCCTTTTTTCAGCTAAGGTTGGACAACAAGACTGATGAGTTGTTTGTGATTCGACCTTCAGCCGAAAGATTTTTTTGGTAGCATTTGCTTAAGTGTTTATCACGTACATTTAGGTCTTCAATGTTTATGTAACTACCTACTTAGTTATGTCTGATTCATAAAGATGCAAAAGTTCTAAGGAAACTCTTATTTTAAAGTGAGTACTTATATTTTTTTCTCAAAATCTGTGAATGCAGTTTTTCTAATGTTTATTAAGTTTATCTATACTATTCACAGCTCGGAACAGTAAGCCGGTGCTGAAACCGTACCTTTTGAATTATTGTATTACTTTATTGATGATTGACGATTAGTTGACATGGAAGAGGAAATCACTAAAAAGGACAAAGAATGGCGCTGCTCTTAGAACTAATCAGCCTTGAGGTACAAATGAAGGAGTTTATTGAAGATGTTATAAAATATGACAGTTGCTTGTCCTATTGCTAAGTTATTGAACTTGCCTCCATCCTTGCATCTTTATTACTTATTGGTTAGTAAAAACTATTTGCCTTAGTCTCAAAAAAAATTCAAAAATGATGATACAAAAACCTCTTCACATTGATATTATTAACGACGTGTATGTACTCGAGTTTATTTAATATAATGTTTTATCCTGACGTTTCGGAACCTAGCAGAGTTTGTGGTTACAATAAAAAGACTCATATTTCATTTCAATGTGTAGTGTTGGCCTAAACTTTCTAAACGATGTTAAACATAGTTTTTTTGATAATACCCTTGCGGATATACAAGCTAATCTCCTTTTTCACAACATTGTAAGGGAAATAAATGATAAAAATAGATTTTTATTTATAATAATAACAGAAACGAAACATAACTTATCTTACTACTTAAAGACAAAATAAAAAAATCAAAATGTCCTCCAGCTGTGGGCTAATGGGAACGGTCCCAAGAATGCTGGCAACATTACCTCTTTTGATAGCCAAGCTAATACGTCGGCAGAGGTAGCTACCAGCCTTCTTGTCACCGGAGGTTTCAAACGTACATTTTTTATATATATATTTCATGATTGTGAAACAGTTAATCAAGAAGACACACCCACAGCGCACACCCGCACGCGTCAGCGTCCCGTGACTAAAGACTTGAAGGTCGTTAGCGTTTGCACGTGCATACGCTCCTGAAACTAATCGGAGACATATTGACCGCGAAATTGATGTTTCGTCACTGACAATCCATTAAAAAGCAAGAGTTTCGGAAAGTTTGGTCATATGATTATTTGACTCAACTAAAAAATAAACGGAAGTGGAATACTGTACATGTAAATTTGAAAATTTGGTTTCTGCATAAAAACCTATGGGTGGAATTGTCAAAATATTCCCGGGCTCTTTCGGTAAAATTGTATAGCATGCCAGATCATTAATTTGTTCTCGTCTAATACAAGAAATGAGTTAGTCAAATATTACGACTGCATTTATATATTATATGTACATGCAGTCGTCTAGATAGAATTTAAAATGGAAGATCAGAGAAGGCCAGGCCGTAGAAAAGTGCAATGGCTACCGAACCTCGTCGACTGGTAGGTACAATCTAAGTACTTCAGAACTTTTCCAAGCCACAACATCACGGGCCCAAGTGGCCATAATGATAGCCGACCTCCGATAGGAGATGGCACATGAAGAAGAATCCATGTAAGTGATTGAAATAAGTTTTCTGAGAATCGTTTGTTTTTATATCTACAACGCGCCAATGGCCTTCACATGCCCTTCAGGTAACCGCATCAGTGTGCTGATTGCCAGTTTTATTTACTATTCAATAAAGTTAAAATGGTCCACAACCTACTTATAAGTTGACAAGGATGATATGCATAGTTGTAGGCAAGTCAACATTATATTGAAATAACTTACATTAGACAAACTCGATCGAATATTGAAAAATTCGCACTAAGCACACCGATGGTAAGTGGCGATGGGACTACAAACAAATATACTACTAAAATTATTGTTATTTCAATAAAATGAAGGACTAGCATGAGCTACTTAGTGATTTAAAACCGTTCCTATTACCAACCAAACCAAGTACAATAATATGAACATTCCGCTGGGAATTGAACCTGGATCCTCTGTATCCGAGAACGATGGTGTAACTACTAAGCCGCTGAGGTAGATTTTCAGTATGTATATACACACTCCTGCCTGCTCTGTTCACCTATCTACAATATGATAGCGTAAATTTTCCTTAATTATCTTGATTACATCCGATTTACATAGTATACTGTAGGTACATTTTTGAAACACCTGTAAGTTGGTGATTACAAAAACTTGTATGGTAAAAATTATCATACAAAATCAAATGATTTTGTATGATAATTTTGCTTCAAAAAAGGTAAATGCACATTATGTACCTACCTACTAGTACCTAGACCTACATTACATAGATGTTTCCTTAAAAAGCTTAATTGATTAATTTTGTATCGATAATATCAGTACTTCGGTACGTAGGTAGGTACTTATATTTTTGTACTGCAATCCATCGCAAATCGCAATGCTCTGGCGCCGTCTGTTGATTTACCACAGATTAAGTAATAAGTAGTTCCTTTACCTGCTATAATAGTCAGGTAATATTAAGGTAATAGGAATAATACAATATAATTTGTGTGTTTATAGCGCAAAACCGTCACAAATAAACCTGTTTACTTTTTAATAGCCCAATATGAACTTTAGGTATGTTGTTTAAGAAAAATGCTTATCATATTTTTATTTTAATAACATTATTAAGGACAATGGCGCAATTGGAAACATAATTAAACAGCTACTGATATTTTAAGTAGGAAAACCCTGCGTTGTAGGTACCAGTAACTTTCCGTGTTACGGCTACAGAACTGAATAACTTTTTTTCAGTTCAGTAAAAAACCCCTGCACATCAGAGTATCTAAAACTGTAATTTTTGATGTGTAACATCTTCCGCTCAACTTCTATATATTTAAACAATTTGTGGGAGTGGGTTCGTAGAAAAGGGACGGAAGTAGGGTCGTAACAGTGTGATCCTGTAACTGTTACGTGTTAGTCGGGGAAGCCACCAGTGATCGACATTTAAGCCCAATGTCCGTTGTAGGTCGTAATATTTGTGGGAGTGATTTCGTAGAAATGTGATCGTAACAGTGTAACAGGATAACAGTGTGACATGTCTTCTAATGAGTATTTACTGCATTATCTTTATGATTTGTAAATCCATATTCTATTTTCTATTGTAATATTGATTTCAACCATTTCGTGTGTAATAGACTTTTAAACAATATAAAAAAAAGGAAAAAAAAGAAAAAAAGAGAAATAAATATACGTCATTGTTAATTTTATATTCTATTTTCTATTGTAATATTGATTTCAAAAGTATGAGATGTCAAATGTTACACATCATATGTGACTACTGTAAGGCTCGTTCGTTTTTTTTGTTTTTCCGCCTTAATAGATGAACATGAACTTAAAGAAAGCTACAAAATTAAATACTCTTTTGTGGTCCTATTTCGAATAAGGAAGGTCGATTATAGTATAAATATTTGACAATCTTCATTATAATCATCATCAGCCTACACACGTCCATTGCTGGACATATGCTTAATTAATCTGGCTTTTTTTTTACTTGACTTGGCCTTCATCATCATGTTAAGTGATGATAAGTCCAAAGGTGGAAGCGTACTTTACCCGGAATCCGTAACTACTGAGGCACTGGGTATCTTATTAGCTGCCGGAATGGCCGGAACACAACAAAACACTTAATTTTTGAGACATAAATTTTACTTATATTATGCTACTTTAAAACCTTTTTTACATTATGTAATAAATAAGATATTTAGATGTAAGTAAGCAAACGCGGCAATTTTCATAATGATTTTTTTGTTCCGGAACCTTATCTTGTACATGCAGTTACTACGATTGGTCGTAATATAAACCAAAATAATAGAGCGTTTAAAGTCAACAATATCGTCTTGACCAGCCTTTGAAATCTGTGCAGGAAACGCTGTTTTGTTTCTATTCAAATTCGTTATCAATAGAGAGACGTTAAAAGGTGCGCTTACACGAGCTACTAAAGTTGCTCTATTTTGGGCAATAATGAAATATGTAGAGCCACTTTATTAAACTATCTCTATACTTATACTTTGCCTAGTGTGAGTTTTGTTTACTATCCGTATTCATTCGATTACGTTTACGAAAACGAAAATTAGTATGGCATTGAAGCAGCGCCTCCTGGCGGCTTACGAGGAGAGTTAACATTTGGCCATACAAATTCTCGTTTTCGTCAACGTGATCGAATAGCGAATGAAACTCGCACTTGGCACCCAGAGCGCTTTATCCTGATTCGAGAGTCTAGTAGAGAACGGACTAATGCGTGATACCATTCCCTCTGTAAAACCGCTGACGGTGTTTCGTTTCTCGCCGCCCCAGAACAAGTCCGGTGACTCTAAAAATGTCACCCGAAGCAATCAGCAAACTTTCTCCAAAAAAAGAGCATTTTTCTATCGCTATCCCTGGTCCAAACCAGGGATGGGCAAACTACGGCCCGCGGGCCATCTCCGGCCCGTGAATGATCGAAGTCCGGCCCGCGACCATCAAACAAATATTCAAGTGTGTGTTTCAGAAAATGCACACCTATCAATATTTTTATTTCACAAAAAAAATATCAAAAATTTAGCAAAAAATTCAATAGCCTGGCCCGCCATAGATTTTGTTAGTAAATATTGTCACGCGAATGAAAAAGTTTGCCCATCCCTGCCTTAGACTATGGCTAGCGATACTTGAAGGTAACTAAAGATTTTATTATTGTAATTGGTTATGTAACCGTTTTAATGGAATGAAATCAAATACATAGGTATCATTTAATAAATAAACACTAAGCTCATCTAGTGGCAGTGTTGAAAGGAGTCCTCACTTATATACTCGTAAAAACTAATTAAAATCAAAACTAAAACCAAAATCAAATCTCCTCGTCTGTCATCGGGAGGCGCTGCTTCAATGCCATACAAATTATTGTGAGTACTAAAAACAAAATATATAAAGCAATTTGAGGCAATATTGACGAAACAACTCATGTATTTTATAGGAATTCAACCAGATTCCTTCGCTAATCGCTTCCTACGGCGACTTTTGTCGGGAAATTATTTCACTCAACAAATTGCCCGTCTAATAGGTACCACCGTGGCTGATTACTGAGTACTGGCAGTTACACAATACAAGTGGAATAAAAGAGAAATACGTGTTGGTCACGAGGTTTGCTTCGTGATACCGATAAAGTGACGAGTGACGCAAAGGGGCTTGGTTGAGCCAGCCAATCAAAGCCCGCCAACGACCAGCGCGTCAGACTCGAGGAACGTGTTCACATTTTGTACTTGTGTTTGGGATAACTTTTCCTTGTAACGGGCTTGTGGTATGAACGGTCAATCGTACGAGCGAATGTTAAATTTTGATTACAAGTTTTGACAACAATCGCAACTTAAAGCAATCTCCCTGAAATACGTAATCTGGCACGTATTTAAAATCATGGTGACTTGAATATTTAATATCTAGTTAAACCACTTCTTAGTGAGGCAGATAGCGAACAAAAAAGTTATTATGCTGATACAAATATGAAAGGGGCAAAACTTATAGATATCTGATAACTTGTAAGATATGGTATTCATGATATGCTATTCATGATTAACATAATTTCATCAGAGACGAGTCATTATGACAATCCCGATATCTGGGTGTTAAACTAATCGTTTAATCTCACTAAAATAACAGCTGATGCAATACATGCGTTGGTTGTGTGTGCCAATTGGCGTGATCGCGCACACACACGCAAGACACACCCGCTGTTGCGTGCAACTATGCGCGTACGCTGCTTGGCAAATCAAACGATGACATGACAAGCCCTCCCCAAAAATGTTCTACAAGACAAGATAACAGTAGCTTGGGGTTGACTTGACAGAAAGATCATTTTTCACACGGCGCTGCGTTATATATTTGACATTAAAGACATTGAAGGCATATTTGACATTGCAGGCATTTGACATTATACTAAAACCATACGTTATTGAGGTTAGCATGAAATTTGCGAACACTATTATCTGTTAAAAGCATTATGCCAAAAAATCTTCAAAAAGTCAATGTTGCCAGAATAACAATGAAACTTCTGGGATCGGCCTATACGGTACCAGAAGGCTTCAGGCTTATGGTAGCCATCATTAAGAAGATTCAAAGAACGTGATAACTCATATTCCAATATTCTTTTACCACCACCACTAAGATATCAGTCAAATTTATAATAGATCAATAAGGCCAGAGCATAAGAATAAATTAAATTATTCTTATTGCCATAGGTTGTTTGTTTTGCTTACTCACAGGAAGAAGCTTCTCAATGCACTTTAATATCCGTTGACTTGACTACCATTTTTATTAGCACCTTCAGACTTAAGTTCCAAAATTCTCCTTACAAGCCAAATTCTGATCTGCTGGATCACAATATTTAAATTCTGATATTGGTGGCGATGGTGGTTTCCCTGTGTGGTGCCAGGGATAAAGAATTGCACCACCCCATCTCTTCCTGTGGGTGTCGTAAAAGCCGACTAAGGGACCATTCCAGAGGATGGGCAGCAGCATCTCTCTGAGGTTACCCTCAACCTACTGCGATCGCCAACCCGCCTGCCAAGCGTGGCGATTACGGCAAATACCCCTCATTTCCTTGGGGGAGGCCTTTGTCCAGCAGTGGACGTCTTTGGCTGAGATGATGATGATGATGATAGGTGGCGAAATATCCCTGTAACATATTGTAGAATTGCTAGGTATATAAATAGCAACCCCAATAGTTCAAATTATAATTCATCCACTTGTAAGTTCAAAGTGTTCTCATGTTCAACAAACAATTATCATCATTAATTTGCATTACGCATCTACAAAACATAATTTAGGTGGCGTCATTTAGAGTTAGACACAAGCGCGTGACTAAATGGTCCTGTAAAAAACTATGTAGCTAGTGTTTTTTTTAATTACCTACACTTAACAATCCTGTGACTAGATCTAAATGTCGATTCAAACCAGAGTCATGTGATATTGTGATTAGTCTTCGTATCTATTTGCGTCAGAGCGGTGGGCGCGCGCGCCACACCTCCCTACATGACTGTCTGAGCGCGCGGCCGTCCTGTCCGCCGGCGCCGGTCGGACTTTCTACTAAACGCTGACGTCACTGACCTCTAGTGCACATTTTCAACTAATGCGCACATGGGTAATTTGCACGGTATATTAGCAGAAAAACAGTACACAAGACGTGACTTGTTTAATGAAGCTGACTCAACGTAAAGTTCAATATTGTACTGATATATGCGAAAAAGAGAAGTATTATACTTTAAAACCTATGGTGCATCTTAAGATTTGTTCTTCTTAACATCTTCAAAATGCCTTTATGGAAAAGCTTTCTTGTACTTAGGTGCAGGTGTTCATATCGCCATAAAGTAAAACTGCTTTTCTTTCATTTTTAGGAATCTACATTCAATCTTTGAGGATTTTTGAGGACTCTTAAAGTGGGTCTTAAAATATCTATAGGTATGACGTGTATGTAGGAAATGAACTTCAACCTACTTACCTTATTTGCTTAGCGTTATGTTTTCCTGATGACAGCCATAAAATTGTCGATTATTGCTTTGGATTTGATAATAGGTAATTTGAAAAATGATTACAACACGTGTAGTAGGTAATATAATTATTGCCTTGTTGAAAATTACCGTTGGCGAATCAACTTGACACACTGAATTAAAACAAATACGGTACTCACTTAGTTTCGGCGATATCAAGGAGTAATCAATATTATACTCGTACATATTTGTCATCATGTTATTATGTCGATAAAAGTCCCTTTTGTTGGAGTATGTTTCAAATGTTTTGTAATATAAAGATATTTTTTATTAAAAGGCGTGTTTAGCAAAACTTTTCATCAAATAGGCTTTGAAGTATGAGATCATACGATTTAAAAAAGGTTTTCCTTACAATTCAGAGGAGGTGGTACTCAAGGCAAAATGTCCTCGTTGAAAAAACGACCATATTGGTTATTTTTGCCGACGCATTGAACGCTCTTTATTTTTTTATCGTTATAGTGCTTTTGTTTTTTTTTTAAACGAATTTGACGGTAAAAACCAAACAAAAAAATTATATGATGTAAAAATACGATATAGTTTTTATTGCGTCGATGCTCAATTGAAATATAAAACAAATTGAAAGTATCCATTTGAGTTTTGATTGTTATCTCTTTACAATGATCGCAAATGCGTGTCGAGAGATTTGTCTCTTTGGCAAAGCTTTGGCAGCAAAGGCGGCGCCATGTTTTTTATGTAGTTTAATTTTAACATACTTTATTCTGTAAAAAATAAAGGCTACCATTGACGCTTACAACACCTTATGTAACTAATGCGTTGCCGAATCTAAGGGCATAGTTTTTAAGATCACTAGATTACTGGATCTCAAACCCTTGAAAACGGAAGGCAGCAATAGCATAGTCAAAGCATCAGCGTCATTTCGTGCAGAATCACCTACTACCAGGTGATGAGTGATGATGACGATGAGTGATGAGGTGAGTTCAACAACTAGCTAGTATGTTCTGAAATACAGCGGCGTAGTTGTCAATGTCACAAATACTTAACCAAATAACATATAGATGGTAAATGCATACTTCCTTAAATTGAAGGTTTCGATGATATCATGCACATTTTTATGAGGAGCTCGATGGCGCAGCGGTTAACGCGCCCGGTCTGCGAGTGCTGAGGTTAAGCCACTTTCGCAAAGGCCAGTCATCGGATGGGTGACCAAAAATTTATTATCTCGAGCTCCTCCGTGCTTCGGAAGGCACGTAAAGCCGTTGGTCCCGGCTGCATTAGCAGTCGTTAACAACCACCAATCCGCACTGGGTCTGCCCGCGTGGTGGTTTATGGGCCGTTTTTCTTATCCATCCATAGGGAAGGCTGGGGCACGAGCCTTCCCTATGGATGGACTGCTGGGGCAGTGGGGACATAAAAATGAGCTGATGATGATGATGACATTTTTATGTAAACTTATATCCTTATTTCTTAAGTTACTAAATTTCAATCAATAAAATATATGATACTTGTCACTACGGCGCACATCAAACCTCAGATTAACTAACTAAATATGGTTCTGAGCATCAAACAACAACATTCTATACTATACTACCTATACAGACATCATCATAATATGATTATGGTTATATATAATTTTACGCAAATTTTGTTGCGAACAAATTATAATTTTAAAAAAGACAAAGATTTGAAAAAAGTCCACGGGCGGGATTCGAACCCGCACCCCATGACATCCCGCTCGTGGAATTTTTCAACACTTCGTCTTTTTTCAAATCATTTTATTTTATTTTAGTTGATGGCTTCGTGCGATTTGCACATTTAGCCAGTGTCAGAGTAATTTTTCTTACAAGTAATACATAAATAAACAATATGTATGATGATGATGATGAATGATAAAAAAATGAGAAGTGAGAAATGATAATACCCCCCAACCCCTCGAGTGTTGGGCTTTACTAAGTCCTCGGGCGTACTTCTTGAGAGAATTTGAAAAGTTACGTTGCACTGTTTTGTTTCATTTGCCAACACTCATACACACTTAAGAACACTTACCTAACGGTTAATAATCCACCATTATTTCACATTAATATTCGACATAACACAAATTTTAGAAAACAAACAAAACCGCAGACACGACTCTTCACTTTCCCGCCAAGAAGTCCTTTTTTCAAATCATCATAATTACATCTACTCAATTCTTTTTTATATTATCCGAGTTCCGTAGGAAAAAGGCAGAGGGATCGAGCCCCAAGCCTTTTCTTTAGTTTTAATTTTAAGTTCTTGTTTTGTTGTGTAATATTTATATATTTTATTTACTTTTTGTACTTGTTACCGTTTCGCCACCAAACCGGTTCCGACGGAAGATCAGCGTTGGTCGCAAGGCCAGCATAATGGTGAGTCGGGACCGTTTTCTGACAAAGAAATTTAAATGTTGTTTTCTTTTTTTGGTAGTTTTTTCTTGAAATGAAATGAATTTATTTTATTTGCGTATGAATGTCAACATCTCCCCATGTACCCTATGGTACATGAGGAGATGTTGTGACAATTCTACGCTCATCCTATTCAGCCAACCACGGTAGCATGCAAAAATACATTAAAATTAAAAATTAAATACAATAAAATTGGAAATAATCTAAAAGACTTAATTTAATTAATAAAAAAAAAGACAACTAAATCAACCAAAAGAAGCAACTTTGAGGCTGTATGGTACAGCTCCTCTGCCTTATTTGTGCAACAAGGTTACAAACAAAAAAAACAGACTATCAACTCAACTCAACATCACAACATCAACTCTTTCTTTCTAATTTTCCGTTTCATGTTTTACCTCTAGTAATTTTACTGGATCTTATTATACAGACTTTGTACAGAATAACCCTCTATAGTTGAGGATTCCGGCTGAAGTGCGCTTCTCCCATTGGCCTTACCATCGCTTAACACAGGGTGAGATGAAGGCACTGTGACTTACCCGTAAGACTTAAAAAGAAAAGAAAACACGCTTGCTTCAGAAATGAGTTCACATCAGTATAGTACTGACTAACGGAGCAATGATGATTGAACTACGATATCTTGCATTCTACATTCTTACAGGGTGCCAAGTACGAGTTTCATTCGCCATTCGGTCACGTTAACGAAAATGAGAATTTGTATGGCAAAATATTAACTCTGCTCGTATACCGCCAGGAGGCGCTGCTTCAATGCCATACTAATTTTCGTTTTCATAAACGTAATCAAATGAATACGGATAGTAAACAAAACTCACACTAGGCACCCTATACCGACGTTTCTTACATAATTATAAAATTTTATAAACCAGTAGATGTTATTAAAAAAACACAAATGTTGAAAAAATTTCCACGAGCAGGATTCGAGCCCGCACCCTTATGACATACCGGGTCAGGTGCTCTCCCAATTGAGCTATCGTGGTTCTAACCAGCCCGCCGAAATTATTAAACACAATCCTGCTCGTGGAAATTTTTTCAACATTTGTGTTTTTGTAATTTGTTCGCAACAAAATTTTCGTTAAAAATTATATAAACATTTTAGTAGATGTTATTGTTTATTCTTGTAACTTGTCCACAGCTCAGTATAGTAAGAAAAGTCATGTTTGTATTCAAGTACTTAGGTATTGCGAAATAAATATAACCTTTAATAACCAAGTTTAAGAGAAAAAACTTAATTAAATATGACTAACTTCTGTTGCTTTGATACAATGAAATGATCCTAACATTAAACGAAGTCGATCCGCAACAAAAATGTTTTTGGTCAATTTGACTCATTTTTAGGTAAGTAACTAAGTACAACTCACACAATGACCAAGAAAATTTGCCATGCCAAAATTACTTTCACTTATATAAGACTTGAAGGTTCCTAAGACAGAACTTTGTCTGTATCTCTTAAGGTTTCGGATTTCCACAGGCATCAGCTGCCGTGATGATAAGGCCAAAGATGGAAGCGCAATTCACCCGGAATGCTCAACACTAAGGCTTGTTTCCACATACTATCCCAGTTTAAAAAAAAGCTCTGTATAGTTCGATACCTAAGTTATGTCTGTATTACGAAATAAACATGACCTATAAATAAATAAACCATATAGTTTACACATACCATGTTTATTACGCTTGATCTATGTGTAGTGTAGGTCTACTCGTTAAGATCATGTCGTTCGTTATAGCCTACACTTACGCATATTTTACATATAATGACGATAACGGTTAAAACATGCTGTACGGATTATAAGATTTGCAAGCATATCTAATAAATAAAGTATTAAGTATACAAATACTCTTACTTACAATGTACAATGTATAGAGATTGTATGATAATTGAAATGTTACATCGACGAAAAAAGTTGTCGGCCATATGTAGTTGTCGCTGCAATGGGCAAGGTGAGATGGATTTTCGAGGCATCATTTAATGGAGCAATCGATCAATGGTGTTCGTTATAGTGAAAATCGATCAGATGGCTTTCGAATTTACATAGGTGACCCAATAATATTTACATGAGTAGTTATCTGCCGGCTTGATTGTATTAACAGGGCTTAGACCTCAGTTTAAAATTAAATATTTATCAAATCAAAAACTCTTTTTAAAAAAAAGTCATGTCTTATGGAAAATATAGAAAACAGTTTTCTTTTTGCGATTTGACACGTTTTAAATGTCTTAGTTTTAACTTAGGAAAAGTTGAAAAAATCTTATTTTTTAAATATGGTTTGATTGATAAGTCACTACTAGAGTGCTTCTCAACGCAAGTATGACGCGAGACATGGAAGAGAGACGGGCTCATAGGTATAGCTAAGTTATCTATCACTAACCCATAGTTTTTTTTGATTTTTTTATTTTATTTTAGTTGATATTTTTGATAATAACGTTTCTAAGTTTAAAAAAAAACCGTAGGTATCTGATATTTTATCAGCTGAAATATCTTCAACCTCGCCCGCCATAGTTTCCATAGTTTAGTTTTGTAAAATTATATTATTTTAATTTACATTTTTATTTACTGTTATTGTTTTATAATAACTGTCTTTAGCATGTTGTGTACACTAAATGTGGAATAAATAAATAAATTAGAGTTAATATTATTTTCGACATACCGTTAGATATAGGTACATACACTTATAAACAAAGACAAGATATTTTGAGAAATTTTGCCAATATCTGCTGTTTACAATTTCAACGGCCCGGAAAGTACTTCTTACTGCTAAAGGATATTGAACTGCCCTTTACAAAGGGAATTTAACCCACGACAATCGTAATTAAGCAGTTGTCACACGATGCACACTAATTAAAACGCAGCTTAATTTCTAGGAACTGGGCGCTAGTAGAGCCACCAGTCGTGAGATACAGTATACTACTGCCATGGACTAATAATCCTATACTACTGCGAAAGGGTTCATCGGTATAGAATTAGCAATTAGACACCACGTAACTTTAACTAACAAACTATCAGAAAACAATTAAATAAGTATTGCACCTTATATTCGTACCTACATCGTTTCCAAAGATTTCTACGAAGTCTGCTTGGAATATCACCCCGGTTTGTCCACCAGGATGACGGATGGGAAAATAAAGTTGCATTAATCAACAAACTTTTTGAAACGACTAGGATTACCCAGTTTATATAAATGAGAGAACACGAATAATACGTTTATTAGGTAGTAATGTTAAATTATCTGTTTGTTAAGTGTATATTTTGTGAAACGGTCGAATTTTGTCTACTGAGTAACCATTAGTATTAGTGGTCGTTGTTATTATGAGTACCTACGTATTACGTAATTAAAATTTTAATGTATAGGTATCTTTTTAAAAATGTGTAAAATGTAAAAATGTGCACAGTGCGCTCCCTTCGACACTAACTATAATTTAGGAGGCCTGACATCATGCTTGAAAAAAATATCTATTGGTGTCAAAATAGTATGTATTCGTATTCGTGTCATTTCTACAAAGTCTGCTTGGAATATTCCCATCTGTCACTCCGTTTGTCCACCAGGGTGACGGATGGGAAAATAAAATCGCATAAATCAACAAACTTTTTGAAACAACTAGTACTGAGTTTATATAAATGAGAGAACATGAATAATACATTTATTAAATTATTATTATTATTATTTTTATGTTAAATTATCTGTTTGATAAGTGTATATTTTGTGAAACGGTCGATTTTTGTCTACTGGGTAACCATTGGTGTTTAGTGGTCGTTGTTATTATAAGTACGTATTACGTAATATTTTTTTAAAATATAGGTCTGTATGTAAAATGTAACGTGCACAGTGCGCTCCCTTCGACACTAAGGTGTTCACGGAAGACCAGCGTCAAGTTATCCTATAATTTAGGAGGCCTGACATCATGCTTGAAAAAAATATGTATTTGTGTCAAAATAGTATGTATTCGTGTCACTAATAAACGTTAATCATTTGATTCTTTTGATTTGTTGCCTTTCTGGTCTATTGACCGCGTTGGTTAGGCAAACCAGGTCTTCAGACAGAAATCCCGGATTATGAGTTAACCACTCACGTCCCGATGACTCAATATCGAGTCCATTAGCATTGTTTTTCTATTGTGTCTAGGTTTCTTTGTAAGGTAGGTGTAAAGAGGGGAGTTGACAGTATGTCGTAATTTAAGATAATACCAAATATTGCCAATCATACAAAATGTTTGATTGGTAATGTTTGCAAGTCACACAAATTTCCTTGTCATATTCCTCGAAACATTAAAACGGTCTCGTGTGCATTACACTTGACGGTGTAAAATTTACCTAAACAATCGTTTTCTGGACAAACAAAGCATGTGTGAAAGCAAAGTTCTCCAAAAACCAGTCGTTACGAGGTAAGAATATGTTTAAAAGAAACACCATTTTACTCAGTTTTTTGAGTTTTTATATACTTTGTCTTTTAATTTTTTGTTAAGAACCTTTAGTCATACTTACATCTCGGGATACCGAAAAGATGAGGGGATGCTAATTTCAAAGGGTTTTTTTTCAAACCAATTATTTCTTAAACTTTAATGTTACTTTGTATACTTAAGAAAAATATATAAATAGAAAACGGTTATTAGCTTCAAATGTCACGACTACATATAAAGTTACAATAATTTAATTAATTTTACAATAAAGTACGTAGATATATATACATATATACATATAAAGAATTAGTAGTTAGTATAGCTAAACATAAAAAAACCGGCCAAGTGTGAATCGGACTCGCGCACGAATGGTTCTGTACGTAAGGGTTATCTATAAAAACAACAAAAACATCACGTTTGTTGTATGGGAGCTCCCATAAATATTCATTTTATTCTGTTTTTAGTATTTGTTGTTATATCAGCAACAGAAATACATAATCTGTGAAAATTTCAACTGTCTAACTATCACGGTTCATGAGATACAGCCTGGTGACAGACGGACAGACGGACGGACGGACGGTCAGCGGAGTCTTAGTAATAGGGTCCCGTTTTACCCTTTGGGTACGGAACCCTAAAAACGATTTTTCAAATGAATCTAAACATAAGAAAGCTATCGAAACAAAGTCAACATAAACAGGCGGACCAACCTCCTGTCGCACCGTGGTCATGCGATCGCAAGAGTGAAGCGTCTTTGGTTGGGTGTAATAACCGGATAGGCGACCAAAATCTATTAACTCAATTTTCCTTAGGAAAGATCGATGTGTGAGTTCGTTGGCTTAAACTTTCCTACACTCACACCAATTATCTAGCCCAAGAGAAGCTTCGATAAGAAACTCGTTAAAATGGTTACTAGACAACGGATAAACATACTTAAAATACTTAAATACATACTTATTATACATAGAAAACACCCAGACCCTAGACAATTTAGAAAAACCATAATTTCTAAATTGATCGTGCAAGTAAGCAGCTCCTGGTGTGACCAATTTACAATTATCAAGCTCCTCTGTTCTTCGAACGGCCGTTGGTCACGGTGTTGCCATCTTAAAGGCAAACGGTAAAATCTACCAACGCGGATACGCGCAGGCGCCGGCGCCGGCCGTCGTGGCATAAGGTCCGATCTCCCCATGGACTAATATTATTCATGTGATATAAGAATTTTATTTAAAATTAAAGCTACATTACTCATTTTATTTACAATATAATAAACAAAAATACCTATTGTTATTTGAAAAGATACTTTTAATTTCGGTTCACGGCACCATTTGATGAAAATTTCATCTAGGTAATTCCTAGTGTGTTCTAAAACACGTGATATTCGAAAGGAAGCTAAATACTAGATCAAACATCTAGATAGAAAATTCATACATCCTTAAACGGAAGGCCATGGATGATGATGTCATGCACATTTTTGTTTAAACGATATTTAGTTAGTTGTTTTAAAAGAAAACATATAAATCGTGTATTTTATTAATTATAGTGTATTTTATTTTATTAATTAAGAAAATACAAGTTTTATATGTTTTTTTTATTTAGTCGTCAAAATTAATTACGGTGGGTGGTAGCTCTCCAGATAGGTTCTGTAAATATTTGGTCGAGAACAGCTGTTTTCTCTGACTCCACAAGTAGAAGTTGCTTTCAATAAACTGTTTTCTTATCCCCATTCCTTTACGGAATAATGTTCCCTGCTCCTAATAATCCATACGTATTAATAACATGTAAAGTACAATTTTACATGCCGATATTCTCGAAGGTGAATTTATTACTCTACGTAGCCACCGAAAAGACATGATGGTAAACATAAGAATCACTTATCGAAGTTCTTTGAATGATTTAAATTATTAATGACATAATAATATATCATGTCAAACATTCCTATTGAAAGAGCTGAAAGTAATAAGAATGCCTTGCTAAAGTTGTTTTAAATTATTAATTAAATGTCTCATCACGAATATTCCTCTAACTGAAAGAGCTGGTAATAAATAAAAATGCCTTGCCAAAGTGGTTTTAAATTATTAATGACATTATCATCTCGATCATCCTTCTGAGAGAGTTCTTGCTTGAACGAAAACAAAAGAGTTTTCTCGGCCGCATTGGCACTCGTCGAAATTTCTGGTGGCACCTACTTAGTACCTCCGTCAGTGTATAAGCACTCACCAGTTCATTGGCGTTTTGTTTCATAAACATCAAGTCATTATTCATTGGACGAATGGAAAATTACTGCAGCGAGCGTTGCACGGTGACCATCATGTCATGAATAAAATATGCCGGTTTTATGGGGACATAATCGCAAACTTATGGACACAAAATCAGAAATAAAACTTAACGACACAGGGGCTAATGTCTTTCAACGTAGACATAAACAACCTACTACTCAAAGGCGGTCACGACGTTTCTCCTAAGTTATTTAAAATGTTGAAAAAAATCAAGTGATTTACAGATTTACTATAACAAGAATTAGTCAATAAAACTTATGCTAGTTATACTATGCATGCTAAAAAAAACTGTTCATATTCTTAGGTAACAGTAGCAAGTCAATGTATATTGGTTACTTACCCTCTCCAAACTAATACTATTCCATCAATAAGAGATTCTAAGAGATTTAATAATTGATACGACTCTTCTAACGCAAAATATTTTATTCGTTGTAATAATTCCAACGAGTGCAATTAAACCAGATTCATATTAGAAGCACCCGTAAACTAACAATTACAGTCTTGACAATGAGCATACATTAAGAAAGATGGCGTACATTTTAATTGGCATAATTGAAATAAAAATGCCAACGTTAACGTACGTTGGACAAATCGTACGATATGACGTACGAAGCAATCAACACGTGCTGAACAAATTTTATTTTTAACTCACTTACTACTTTGTCTTTAGAAAAATTGCTTTGCTAGCTTTAGATTTAGCATTGACATTTATTTATTGGAATAAGTAATTATTTTTATAGAAAAGATTATTTTTCAATCATCTAGTTAGACTGATTAAGTATCTTATATAAAAACATCTGACTAACAACAAACTTGTAAAACCAATTTGACACTAACTTAAGTAATTAACTATATAATTCTATCGCATTATAATATTATAATTGTAACGGAAGGAGGCGATAGGGAAATGGTGGAATGTAATTAAGGAAAGAGAAGGTTAAACGAATAATTATAATTAAAATAATACGAAAGTAATGCAATAAAAAATACCGATTACTTATCAAAACCGACGATGACCAGGGAAGAGGGAGAAAGCAAAACAAAAGAAGGTTGACAATTAGAAAAGTAGAAAAGTATGAGTAATTTGAAAAGGAGTATTAACTCTGTAAGAAGTATCTATATACATATTATGACTTATCCTGACTGACTGATTCATCATCGCCGAGCTGAAACCGCTGAAGCTAATTAAATGAAATTTGGATTGTAGGTTAATTGAGTGACGTAACCAGCCACTAAGAACTCATACCCAGGGAGTCAAATAGGGGGTGAAAGTTTGTATGAAAGTACGTCAGTTTTGAAGTATAATACATGAAAATTGATATTTAACTTTTTTTAAAGAAATAAAGAATGACATGTCTCAGGAATTTTGTTTATTTTCCTTTGAAGAAAAAAAAGGGAAAAAGGTTTTTTTTGGTGAAATCGTTATTTTTAAAGTAAGAACTATAAAACTGAATAATTTAATCGATCTTTAGATTTTTCAATAAAAATAAAGAATGACGTGTTTAGGCATTTTTCGAAAAACCTCCCCTAAAGAGGTAAAATAGGGGTGGAAAGTTTGTATGGAAATCTGACATTATAAAAGTTAAATTCAACGGTATTCCTTTAATAAGTTTGGCTCTTATTAAAAACAATTACAGAGTCGTGTAGCCCATGTGAGCAAAGCCGCGAGCAAAACCTATTATATAATATAACAAATAATTGTAATGATAAATAAATAAATTCTTATAAATATTATGTCTCACAATTATAAGAAATGATACAACATAATTTCAAGATAGCTGCAAAAGATAAGTATCAGACACGGCCTTGATGAAGGCTTACGTTTTGGGACGGAAATTAACGTCGTCATTCCCAAAAAAATATTAAACTGATTTGGGTTTTAAACGTTTTTAAGATAAGGTTACATACCTTCCTCTGAATTTTAAGGTGAACATCTTTTGATGGTCCTACAGTTCCTATAAATCTTGGGCTACCTATTGCGTTACGTCAGCGGCGAAATGGTATAGAAATGTTCTACACCATTCTCGAATTATAATATCAATGCCTCTTCTTTTTTTACTACAAGCCGACAAGCTGGCAACTATAGTTAATATCATTCATCAACATACATACGAGTACTTCAAGGAGACCATTTAAACAATCATAATAAAATAGTTAGTGAATGATGAAATAAGTCAAAGCAATAGTAGGTGTGTTTAAAATACTGCAATTTTATCTATCTTAATTTAAGATATAACCCATTTATCTAGAAATTCTTCGCACACCCATCATAACACTTTGAATAACATCCGATAAACATTATTATCGGCAGATAACACTTTAATACCACCAAAGTACTACGTACGCTTTGTCGATTAATGCGTTTAGACACAAATTGAGGTGTGTAACTAATCATAAATTTGTGACGCAATGTTTATTTTCATTCAAGGCTGTCTACCTCGATTAATAGTCATAAAGTCCATTCCGTTGCATTGAAAGTACTGATTACAGTTTGCGGTGGCGGCTCGCTATTGGCTGGCGGCGGAGGCGCGGCCGGGTGTGGCGAGCGAGAAACAGGCTTCGCTCGAAATGACACTAGCCTCGAAGTGCTGGCATCACAAAAACACCTACAAGGAACTGAGAGTGCATGCAATATTAGCTATTGAAAAAAAAGGTAGACTTTGCTCGAACAAAACAAATGAGCGGTGATGTTTGCACATTTTGTTTTTGTATTCTAAATTTAAATTAGCTGAATCGAATGTAGGCAGGCCAACATTCTTAAAGTCTTTCTGACTTTAATCGAGGTCGATGTATTTCATGCGTCCAGGAAGTTTTGAACGGTGTGTGCACATAAATTATTAGTAAAGCAAATACCTACTAGTCTTCTAGCTCCGAAATTGTGAATTCATATGTATTGATTTAAACTTTAAATGAAAAGGCCACAAAACTATAAATAACCTACACCGGACGAGACGTTCACGGTGCATACAAAGTTTTATAGTTTTCGTTGCTTATACTTATCAATCGTGATGGACATGGGATGAAAAAGGTTTCACTCTGAGACAGTCTCATTTGTCAAGTGTTTAGAAGCTATTGTGTGTTTTGTTATGTGATTCCAATAAATGTCTTTTATCCTTTTATCCTTTATCCTCCTATAGCTTAGTAATAGGAAAAGAACTCGGAAAATCCATGACCTTGATAACCTTGTACTTCAACGAAATCTATAAAAAAAAATTGTGCTGTCTTCGGATAATATTAGCATTAAAAGTTTTAAAAATACACTAATGTGGTTCTCTACCATCCTGATCGTGACATTGTCCCAACACTATCAAAAGAAAACATTAATGATAGTTGAAAGTCATAATATAAATAAACTAGCACTCCACTCGCGACTTCATCCACGTGAATTTTAGACTTAAAAAAAAACAATTTTTAAGGTAAAATATAGCCTTTTACCCGCAAGGAATGTAGCATTGTATCAGTAAGATATTTTTGGAATTGGACCAGTAATTCCAGAGATTAGCCCCGACATACAAACAAACAAACAAACGAAGTCACAAACGTTACTAACCTCTTTATTAATAGTATAGAAGATTAATAAATTACAAAATTGGAATCGGGCATTCTTTAAAGTAAAGAAACAGACAATGACCTTTGAATACTAGAACGTAAACCCGTTAAAAACATAAAGCGAGTCTTCATAAAAGTGCACCAACTGGTCACAAAAAAATGTGTTAACCTTGATTGAATTGAAGTTGATATAATTTAAATGTATATTATTTTTTGTGGTTTTTGTGGGTGTGTGAGCATAAAATTATCAGTCGCGGTTACCTACTTAAACTATGTGTATTAATTGACTACGCGATCTTTGAATCTTTAATGTGGTCTTTGACTCTTGTCACTGTTTTGTTGTCAAACTATAATTAAGAATTCAAGTGATGAATTTAATTAACATCGCTTTTATTTTGGTCTGAAGTTTCGAGCCCTTTGCAGTAAAATTGTAGACGACCAACTTCAACTTGATCAATAAAGTCAATATTGAAACTTGTATGACATTTGTTACGACATTCATGGTTAAGTCATAGAAGAGAGGTTATGTTAATTAAGGTTGTATTTCCCGTAAATAAATAAGCTATATTTAATGGTATTTAGGCAACTTTTCAATTTTATTTCAAAGTATTCATTGATAATTTCATAACAAAAAAATGTGTGAACTGCTAATGTCACGGAGTAAATTCTTCTTTTTAGGTTTTACACTTTTTCTTCGTTTCTAAGTGTCATTTTCGTTTGTTTTGTTTTTCCTTTTAAATTGTCATCGTGGTTGCTGTCTTGGTATATTTTATTAGGGTTTCGTACCCAAGGGGTAAAACGGGAACCCTATTACTAAGACTCTGCTGTCCGTCCGTCTGTCCGTCCGTCTGTCTGACCGTCTGTCGCTAGGCTGTATCTCATGACCCGTGATAGTTAGACAGTTGAAATTTTCACAGATGATGTATTTCTGTTGCCGCTATAACAACAAATACTAAAAAACATATTAAAACAAATATTTAAGGGGCTCCCATACAACAAACGTGATTTTTTTTTGCTCGTTTTTGCTGGATATTGCTAACGGCAACAGGTAGACGCTTGAAATATTCACAGAATATTGAGTTATACTTTAAAAATAAATAACTAAACTAAAATAAAATTAATATTTAAGGTGGGCTCCCAACAAACTTGTTTTTTTATTTAAAAAAAATTCTTGGTCTTAATAACGATAACAGGTAGAAACTTGTATATATTGTTATAGATAATGGTACGGAACCCTTTGTGCGCGAGTCCGACTCGCACTTGGCCGGTTTTTTTATTATTTCTTGTTCTATTAATTATAATTGTGCGTTTTACTTTGCCTCTCATTCCTTAATACAGTCCATCTTTTCCTTTTCGCCTCCTTCCGTTATAGCTAATATATATTTTATATTTTAAAAAAACGTATACCCGTGACTGGGGTGAAGCAAGAAAATAATGCCATATTATCATACTCTCATCTCATGGCGTTTCCCCATTTTCAGATTTCCAAAACATTCAAAGTGTTTAGTTGTTCTGAAGGCTGGTGAGGCTGCCTTCAGCCAGGTGCCAGGTCACCGGCGCTCGATGAATGTGCGTCGTGCACAATTCAACGTTTTAAGTGAACTTATTGATTTGACATTGGCGCTGTCGATGAGTTTGATTAATTGCTACGTTATACAATATGGTTCTAAGCTCAGGTTCCCAAACTTCTTTGCCCTGCCTAACGACTTGTTGACAAACATTGTTTGAAGGAAAAGTCGAATATCATGAAAAGTGAAAAATGAAGGTATTAAGATTTCAGTAACATGACCCTTCGATTTTTAAAATTTTGATGCTCCTTTTTCATTAAAGTTTGTTTTCAGTCATATTTATTTCTATGGAAGGTTAATAAAAATATTAGATTGAGAAAATATAGACACTCTTTCGTAAAATTAACAAATTAATGACCCTTCGATTTTTTAAATTGGGATGCTCCTTTTTCATTAAAGTTTGTTTTCAGTCATATTTATTTCTATGGAAGGTCAATAAAAATATTAGATTTAAAAAATATACTTAGACCCTTCTACGTAAAATTAACAAATTAGTTACCATTACTGTAAACATCAGAAAGTACCAGCTGATTACACTACTACCACCCACTACTGTTTGTCTCTTTTCATTTATTTGCCAAATCCAATCACACATGCAGGTGTTTGTAAAGTGTGTGAAGGTCGCGAGAAGCCGCTGGATGTGAGCAGCACAAAACCGGTCCTTGTGGAGATCCTTGGGGGAAGCATGATGATGATGATGATGATGATGATGATGATGATGATGATGATGATGATGATGATGATGATGATGATACATACGTGCATTGAAAATTGCCCTGTGTGGTGCCGGGGATAAAGAATTGCACCACCCCATTTCTTCACGTTGGTATCGTAAAAGCCGACTAAGGGAGCATTCCAGGATTGGCAGCAGCATTTCTCTGAGGTTACTCTCAACCACTGTGATCGCCAACCCGCCTGCCAAGCGTGGCGATTACGGCAAATACCCCTGCAAATCCTTGGGGGAGGCCTTTGTCCAGCAGCGGACGTCTTTTGGCTAAGATGATGATTGAAAATCATCTATCATCATCTTTTTAAGGCGACGCATTAGTAATTTACGTGGCTGGGATCTTGATTTTTCCCAACAATTACAAAACATATGAAAGTGATATTTGATGACATGATTTTTCATTTAATTGACTTCATTTTGGTAGTTGCAGAAACACGATTTGTTAACTTTTATAACAGAGAAAAAATATCAAAGTCAAACCAGACCGATTTAAGCATCTAAAGGAGATTGCTCTGGATCGCCTTAAAAGTTACAAATATTTGAAAAATACGATATGTTGTAATTAATTTAAATAATAATTTTGACAGTAAGAATTTCAAGCGGACACTGTTTAATAAAAGTATTTTTTTTACCACCAAACTCGCCATCTTTGTTTGTCAATATGTCAGTACTGATAATAATTATATATTATCAGTGTACAGACCTACCACCTAGTAATGTCTCCGTTCTATGTTTTCAGTCAATCAATAATTGATTGACTGAATTTACAAAAAAAATCGAATTTGGTTTCGATGAAAACATCGAGTAATAAGATTGATATTCACACATAAAACATTATTGCTGCGCAGCATTTTAGTATTTCGGTTTTATTCACGTTTTTAAACATGTTTAGCATAGCCAAATACTTATAGATTTATTAACTTTCAATATCATTTGTAGCAATGGAACTTGACAATTGAGTAGGTAGGCCTTAAATTGCTATATACGTATCATTAAGGATTTTATTTTTACAAAGTAATATAACGAGCAGGCCGCTCACTGCGTGGTAAGTGAAACACCTGCCCATGACAAATTGTTACTATATTCCCAAATATTTTCCCGTGTCATATCGGTACTGCGGTAGTACCTACCTAGACAGCCAGGTATCAGACCTACCACCTAGTGATGTCTCCGTTCAGCGCCACCAAGGGGAAACTTGTTGTAGGGTATAGTAGTACCTAAGAATATAAATATTTATAAGCATTCACTAAAGTATTTCTTATGACTAAACATAACCTCAAAATCGGTCCTTTTTATTTAATTAACTGTCTTCTCAGAAGTGTCCGTCATGAAACTTAGTTTTCATGGGTTAATACAGGCAATTCATTACTAGAAAATGAGTTTTCCTCTGCAGTTTATTTTAAGGCGAGCAATATATGGACGCAGAACAATCTCCTTTCTTAGTAGATTAGTCTTAACACACACTTCAAAATTGTAGTTCATTTTTTAAAAATAATTTGTAGTTTTAATTTGAAGGGAAAAAAAACAGTTTTTCTTATGGTACGGGGCGCAAACGCTCGTATCAAAACGTATGAGATTTATTGTTTAGCGATGCGTCGCCTTAAGCACATTGCGCGCACGGGGAGGAGTGTCAGATATATTTATTGCATAGTCATGGTATAGTTTAAGTTTATATGGAGTAAATGTTTATATAATTTTTAACGCAAATTTTGTTGCGAACAAATTACATGTCAGAAGGGTGCAGGTTCAAACCCTGCTCGTGGAAATTTTTTCAACATTTGTGTTTTTGTAATTTGTTCGCAACAAAATTTGCGTTAAAAATTATATAAACATTTATAAATAGCTTGCCTACTTCTTAACTGATCTTTAGTATTTGTAAAAATATTATGATCGGATGTTAATGACGGTAGTTGTTAACATTGAATGGGCGCCTTTGGCTTCCAAAGTAAAAAATAAATAGTGTTGAATAATTTCGGCGGGCTGGTTAGAACCACGATAGCTCAATTGGAAGAGCACCTGACCCGGTATGTCAGAAGGGTGCAGGTTCAAACCCTGCTCGTGGAAATTTTTTCAACATTTGTTTTTTTTTTTTTTTTTTTTATATGGAGTAGTTCCGAAATATAAAATTTATCCGAAATATAATTTTTTTTTCTTGGGGAGAGTATTTAGCGTCACCGGACTTGTTTGGGGGCGGCGCGTTTAAAGAGTTCCTAAAGCCGTGTGAAACGAAGCACCGTCAAAGGTTCTCTAGAGGGACTGGCATCACGCACTAGTGCGTCTCCCCGTTCCCTTCTAGATTCTCCGAGGGGTCCGGATCGGATCGGGCATAAATGTGTTACATTACATTCTACTTTGTATATTTTGCGAACTAGGTCGAATTTGGAACGGGCGATTTAGACTCAGTCCTTAGTTAATCGATACCCAGACCTAAAATATCGCATGATTCAATGACACGACAGTATATATTTGATGTGATCGATAGCCAAGCCAGGCGTCATGAACACCTATTATGGAGACTTTCATATTTTTTTCTTTGTTTTCTTATGACGTGTGGTAGACGCTATTATTTTCTCTTTCCATTCATACATGTGCGATAGTATCAAGCTGGTTAAATAAAAACAATGCATTTTTAATGTGCTCATGTGCTCATGTGATAACTAGCAACTTTCGCTGTACCGGGTGGCGAGCAAAATCGTGAGCTACTTAGGTACAAAAACACAAATGTTGAAAAAATTTCCACGAGCAGGATTTGAACCTGCACCCTTCTGACATACCGGGTCAGGTGCTCTCCTAATTGAGCTATCGTGGTTCTAACCAGCCCTCCGAAATAATTCAACACTATTTACTTTTTATTTTGAAAGCCAAAGGCGCCCATTCAATGTCAACAACTACCGTCATTAACTATGCGTTAAAAATTATATAAACAAAACAAAAACATTTTATTTAGGTATATTTTTTTTAGGAGCTTGCTGATTGCCACTGTGCATTAGCTAAAATAACTTTAGCAGAATCACTAATGCTGTATATTATTGATTACGGTGATGTTTGTTACACTGATTTGTCCGAAGAACTGCTTAATAGAATGGAGCGTCTGCAGAATGTTTGTATTAGATTTATCTTCAACCTCCGTAAATTTGATCACGTGTCTCACTTCCGCGATAAACTTAACTGGCTCCCTATTCGCCGGCGCAGGGACTTACACGCTCTTAAGCTCCTTTATTCTATACTTTTCCTACCAACTTCTCCGCCTTATCTTAAAGACTGCTTTTCCTTCCATTTCTCAACTTTACATTGTACCTTGCGTTCTTCTTCTAACCTTTCTTTAAACATCCCTCAACACTCCACCGATTTCTTCTCCTATTCCTTCACTGTCCATGCTGTCCGCTTGTGGAACTCACTTCCTGAGAACATCAGGAAAAACTCAAAATCTAGGGTCTTTCGGCGATCGAGTTAGAAGCTATTTCCTTTCTTCTGCTCCCATCTAGCTAACTATAAGTATATATTTCAGTCCTTATTTGTAATTTTCTTTTTTTCCTTAATCTGTAGATATTTATTTATTCTCAATTCTTTCTTTCTTTAATTATTATTATTATCATTTTCAGTTTCACCGGGCTCTTTTTGGGGCGGCGAGAAACTTAAAGGGTTCCTCAAGCTGTGTAAAACGAAGCACCATCAGAGGCATTATAGAGGGAACGGCATCACGTTTAGTGCGTGTCCCCGTGCCTTATTAGATTCTTCGAGGGGTTCGAAAAGTTCTACAACCCGCTTTGGGCCAGCATTGCTGGGGTAGCTTATAGCCCAATCTGCCATGTAGGTACTGTATTTTATGTAAGAAGGGTATATTATTGTACCCTTTTTCTTAAGGTAAAATAGGTCCAAAATTATCACTTTGTTTTAATCGTTTCATATATTTCACACAGGCAATTAAGTTATGTACGGTGCTTTGGTGGGCCTCGGAGAATCTTCGATGACTTCAGGAGGCGCAGGCGCTTTATATTGATTTCTTTCATAAAATGCTTAAGGTAAAATAGGTCCAAAATTATCACTTTGTTTTAATTGTTTCATATATTTCACACAGGCAATTAAGTTAGGTACGGTGCTTTGGTGGGCCTCGGTGAATCTTCGATGACTTCAGGAGGCGCAGGCGCTTTATACTGATTTCTTTCATAAAATGCTTAAGGTAAAATTGGTCCAAAATTGTCACTTTGTTTTAATCGTTTCATATATTTCACACAGGCAATTAAGTTAGGTACGGTGCTTTGGTGGGCCTCGGAGAATCTTCGATGACTTCAGGAGGCGCAGGCGCTATAAACTGATCTCTTTCATAAAATGCTTAAATACAAACTCATTCATAAGCGCGCCCGCCCACGACCGACTTTTTGTAGGACCGACAGTCGGACCGATTTTATTTCCGAGACTATATCACCGATTTTGCGACCTAAACAACAAACAATCTAAAAAATTTGTCACCGATTATATATTTTAACATGCTTTTAAAAGTTTTTATCATCATAATCGCAGCTCATTTTTATGTCCCCACTGATCTTAATCTGCTACGATACGAAGCAGATAAGGTAAGGGTATCGTGACCGAACTTCCTTTGAGGTTTTTTCCTATGGATGGGTAGGGAAAACAGGGGCCCGACCGCCTAACCGATCGCTTTGACTTCGTGTGTGGTTTATGAAGTCATCTTGTCGTTTCGTGCTGCCTATAAAAGCAATATCTAAAGCATATCGCAACCATTTAGCCTTTAGCTTTCGATGTTGCTTTCATAGGCGGTGCGAGATGGCAAAATGACGTCATAAACTATACGCGTAATCAAAGCGATCGGTTAGGCGGTCAAGGGGCTGGTCACAAACCACCACTCGGGCCCAGTACGGATTGGTGATTCCAGTGCAGTTGCTGGTAAATAACGACTGTTAATGCAGCCAGGACCAACGGTTTTACCTGCCTTCCCAAGCACGAATGAGCTCGTGATGATACATTTTTGGTGACCCATCCGATTACCGGTCATTGCGAAAGTTGCTTAACCCAAACAATCAAGCTCCTCACGTCTAATAAAAATTTATTTTGTTATCTTTCCATTAGGAATTATCAAAATTTTATACTTAAAGGGGGAGAACTTGTATTGCGTCTGGCATTGTAAGTACTTGAAACTTGTTTTCAAGGTGTCCCAGAAGGGATCTTTTCTTAATGATGTCAAGGAGAACATCACAATCAATAAACTTATAGGAAATAATTAAAACATGCAGTAAATGGGTTTTTTCCCTAAATATAAATTATATGTATCAATACCTTGCGATAGCCCTTGAATGTCTTAATGGTCTACTAAGAATGTAATGTAGGTAGTAGTCGTATGAATGTTTAGTGTGTATTTGTCCTCTCTGATTATATACCTACTTGACTATGTAATCATAACTTCCATCTCTTTATCTATTTTTGAGACGAGACTATTTTATGATTAAAAAAAAACAAATATTGGAGGTTAAATAATCCTATTAATATTATAAACGCGAAAGTTTGTTTGGATGTTTGTTACTCTTTCACGTAAAAACTACTCAATGGATTTGGATTAAATTCGGCATACCGATAGCTTATAATCGGGAATAACACATAGGATACTTTTTATCCCGATATTCCCACGGGAACGGGAACCACGCGGGTGAAACCGCGAGCAACCACTAGTTAGTTACATAAATTCAATAACAAATTAAAAGATAGAACATATTTTTATATCTACATCTAATATATATCTCAAAAATTGCAAACAATGACGTCGTATCATTAATTCCGATTTACATCGATTTGTTCATTTAGAAGCTTTTTAGATTTTAGTAAGTAAAATGTATAGAAGTACCTAAGCATTATTTGTAATTCCGGACTCTTGAATTTTTTAATTATGAACTAAATAAACTAAATAAACTTTCCTAGACTCTAGGAAAGTTTATTTAGTCTATCTAGCCCAAGAGAAGCTTCGTTATGAAACTCGTTAAAATGGTTACTAGACAACGGATAAAATACTTAAAATACTTAAATACATACTTATTATACATAGAAAACACCCAGACCCGAGACAATTTAGAAAAACAATAATTTCTAAATTGACCCGACCGGGAATCGAACCCGGGACCTCAGAGATGGCGACACCATGAAAACCGGTGTACAAACCACTCGACCAAGGAGGTCGTCGTTAATTTTAAATGTATTAAATTAAATATTGTATGATTTGGTAACGACAATTTTTTTTTCTAAATGTCGTTGTTAAAGTTGTGGAGTTTCTTCTCCACAGCTAAAAAATAAACGTCCTGAATGGGTAGTTGGTTAAAAAATGTTTGGATGATTCAAAAGCATTTTCCTAAAGTATTTTTAAATAAATTATTTTACTTCGGCTTTGACAATAACGCAAATCGTTTTGTATAACATAATATAGGTTTTTGCTACCAGGAAATATTCAAAAACTTTATCGCGGTGAATCTAAGCACATATTGTTTCAACTTTGTTGAAACTATGTGCACTGAGTACCTAGGTACTACCTATAGCAAACTGATAACCATTGTAATGTCATGGAAATCTAGATAGCTAAATCACATATTGTTCAAGTGGTAATATTGGGTTTATATCAGATTAGTTAGCATTAGTAAAGTCATTAGCAGAGGAGAGTTCAACATGGTTCTTACGCAAATATGGCGCGGAGAATATAAATGTTATGTGCAATTATTAACAGCACGATGTCGAATGATCGTGCAGACTATAGTGATATATTGTAGTCATTAATCTACAAGAGATGACGATATTATCTTAGTATAATGCTCATATCCAAATACTAGGTTCTATCTACTCCAAATTAGAGCTGTTTGTCGTACGCAAAATTTTACACAATATGTCAAAACAATGATAACCATTATCCGCCTCTAAACGAACTAAGGTTCCAGTGTTCGACAGGACCCAGTGATCGAAATTTTGTTTCTTTAATCATTAAAAATAGAGGTCAGTAACTGATTTTAGTCTTTAGTAAGTATCTAACAGGGTTTCTTGGCGGGAAAGTGAAGTCATGTCTGCGGTTTTGTTTTATTTTCTAAAATTTGTGTTATGTCGAATATTAATGTGAAATAATGGTGGATTATTAACCGTTAAGTGTTCGTGAGTGTGCTTATGTGTTGGCAAATGAAACAAAACAGTGCAACGTTACTTTTAAAATTCTCTCAAGAAGCTCGCGTGAGGACTTAGTAAAGCCCCACATCTTTACTGAGATACTCGAGCGATTGGGGGGTATATCATTTCTTACTTACCATTTCTAATATCATTCATCATCATCATTAAGGAAATATTGTTTATTTATGTATTACTTGTAAGAAAAATTACTTTGACACTGGCTAAATGTGCTAATCGCACGAAGCCATCAACTAAAAAAAAAAAAGTTGCCTAGCTGTAGGTAATCCTGTAAAATTTCACGACCAATGCTATTTTTTGACGATGACAAATCTAGATAGATCTAGATCTGATGTCGAAAACTAGTCTTAAAGTTTCGATCATGGGTGCCACGACCCTGCTGGTTTTCCTATGGATGGATAGGGACAATAGACCATAAACCACCACGCGGGCCAGTGCGGATTGGCGGTTTTAAACGACTGCTAATGCAGCCGGGACCAATGGCTTTACATGCCTTCTGAAGCACAGGGAGCTCGAGATTTTGGTCACCCATCCGATGCGAATTGCAAACCTTGCTTTACTTTAGCGATCGCAGACTGGGAGCGTTAACCACTGCTCCATCGAGCTACACGCTCTTTCCACCACTTTAATTCTTATCTCCACTTTGCTCCAATAAAGGGACTCCCTTGGTTAATTACCATACAGCTCTGCTCCGCTCAGCCCCCCTAGACAAGTGGCAAATCACTAATAGAATAAATAAATAAATACTACACAATAAATCTAGCCCAAGAGAAGCTTCGTTTTGAAACTCGTTAGATGGTTACTAGACAACGGATAAACTTACTTAAAATACTTAAATAACGACTCGGTGGCCGAGTAACAGAGTGCTCGGTCCGATACCCGAAGGTCCCGGGTTCAATTCCCAGGTCGGGCAAAATATATTTTGGATTTTTCGATGCATAGCCCGGGTTTGTGATCACCAACGTGTGGCTCATTTTGGCACGGCCACCATCACCAACCGGAAATCTGAGTTTACAGATAATTATTTCGGATTTTTCGATGCATAGCCCGGGTTTGTGATCACCAACAACCCGCATTTGGCAAGCGTGGTGATTAAGCCATTACCCATCAATTGTAGCTATGACAAAGATGGAGGCCTTTGCCCAGCAGTGGGACAGTTATATTCTGTTTACTTACTTACATACTTATTATAAATAGAAAACACCCAGACCAGAGACAATTTAGAAAAACAATAATTTCTAAATTGACCCGACCGGGGATCGAACCCGGGACCTCAGAGATAGCGACACTATGAAAACCGGTGTACAAACCACCCGACCAAGGAGGTCGTCAAAATAGAATAGAAATTGAATAGAATGATTATTGTATGGGATTGACATAAACGTCATTTATACGTATCGTTGACTTAATGTCAATCCCGTACAATAATCATTCATTTGATTTCTATTCTATTAGCGGTTTACCCTTTGTCTAGGGAGCAGTTCCTGGCAGTTCTGCTCTGTTTCTATTAAGTGTCACTCTAAAACTCGCTCTCAGCACACTTCAATTGACATAGGCAAGCACTCTTTTAACAAGGGAGCATCCTAAGCCACGTGTAATCAATTGTCGAATCTTTTGAACGTTCCAATCATTAAGACTTCGTAATTCGATATCGGGAAGAGGACCCATAGTTGGACAATGTGCGTAGTTAGCGACCGAGCGTGGTTGCACCACTCACAATACCATTACTTAGCATATTAGCTGATTGATGCGACTTATAGATGTTGGTCTCTAATGCGGCTAAATGGGACTTGTTTTTGAAAAACCCATCGCGGACTTTCAAGTCCTAGAAACAGTCTAACCATTTAGCAACTAGACGAAAAGTATTTTTTTAAATTAGTGATTTTAAGTAATCGAGTTTCTTGTAATATGCAATAAGTCATACATAATAATAGAGACAGTACTCTGTACTGTACTCTTCTCTAGTATCTATATCTATCCCCACTATACGAGCAGGTACTATTAATTAAGAGGTAAAGTTTTGACTTTGTTTGTTTATTTGAGGAGGGTAGAGTAACCTCAGGAATTTATCTAGAATGCTACATTTCGTGCGGGAAACAAAGGCTATATTTTATTCTAAAAAGAGTTTATTTCTAATATCTCAAGTCCACGCGACGTAGTCGTGAGTAGTGCTAGTTATCGATATATCGATAAATTATATTTTTCAATAAAAATGTAAGTATTTTAACTTAGAGCATTATGTTTTTGATACTATTGGTGTTACTTATAAGTAAAAAATTTGCATTTGGAGCGTTGTATTGTTAACTTTAATAAAAAATATAGTAAAGGAACAGACGCCTGCACATCAACCTATCCAAATCTGTCAAATTTCTGCTCCGTCCACTTGGATCCACTGCATGGATCCATTGATGGATCCACGTACACTTTTTCTTCCACCTGAATCCATCGTACCTAAGAATGGATTCTAAGGCACTTGAAGGTGCACTTGGATCCTTCAAAGAGTTTTATCCGTTTACCCTAGTTATCGTAATAATGGGCCTTTACAGTGCCTACTTCGAGCTGGGCTAATTGGTGTGAATGTAAGAAATATTTATTATTTATTATTATATATTAAAAAAAAGGAGTCTTTATTAAGAATGAGTTTTTATTTAATTTTTTCTTAGAACAAAGGCACAGATATCAATCCATTAACTAGCTCCATTTGACATTCCTGTATAAAGTTATCATAAATTATTTGCTTCTGGGTCCTCTTGGTCATTTGCTTTTTTTTAATACGAATCGCGGTGAGCTTGGCATCTTTCAATAAAATGTTCAGAACAGAAATAAAATTAGGCGTTCTTCTACCCACCCGTTTATTTAGTTTAGAATTCCATGCTTCGACACAGTTGTTGGTTCTGTGTCGTTCACCAAATGTTTTCCAAATATTCGTCCAAAATTTATTGTTTAAATAATATCTCTCCAAATATTTACGTAAATTCTGATACTGATTGCTATCAGTCATCTGACTACAGATGTAATTCCATGCTTCTTCAATATTAGGTTCAGGGACAAGTGATAGAACTGCACATAATAAGATTACACGCCATGACACTTTATTTTTCTTTGGGCCAAGTCTACGTCCTTTTTTCTTTAAATTTCTTTGATAATGATACCAACAGCCTATAATATTAACTTTTGGATAGATTTTGCGGACAGCTTTAATTGCTGCGAGTTCGAAATCAGTTGAAATTTTGGTTGATTTTTAACCAGGCACTCGTCTCTTTAATAACTGAAACAAAATCTTATAGGATTCTGTGTTCCGATCTGTCATAAATACGTAAAATAAGGGTTTTACATGGTTGTGGGTAGGGGTGCTCTCAAAATCTCCAAGGATCGTATAAATCTGAAGGAAAGGCGTGTGCGTACTTTTGAATGTCCCGTTCATGAACAAATGTTTAATATCGGAAATGTCATTTAAATTTTCGTTCAAACCAAAATTTAAATAAGTGAATCCTGATGCCTGTACTTTGCGAGCAAAAAATATTGAAACACTTCCGGTCCAACAACTAAATTAATATTATTTGTGTTTGTTTACTGTACTTTTAATGTAGTATTTCGCATTTTGTAAAGGCCGCTCTTTTTAGATTCGTATATATTCCGGTAAAGAGCCACATAAATGTATAACTTTATCCTTCACAGATGTAACAAAGTTATCATAAAGTAACGAAATCGGTTTACAATCCAGCGACACTACTTCTTTTTTACATTATTCGAAATATACTAAAATTTCATTACCCCCATGATTTGTTTGCAAGTAGATGTATGCGATTGACTTTTAATGACTTGTTCCTTAAAAAAATATTGAAATTATAATATACATAAAAGAATAAATCAGATAGTGAACGAAAATTGAAGACGAAAAGATTTAAACGAAGGCCATGGACTAAATTCATTCAGTGAATTTACTCAGCAATAAATAACAATACTCACTTCCTTCAACGTCAACGTGCCAGCACAACCATGTTTTCTCCAAACAGAACATCTCCACAGTACAGCACCATTTTTATATTGTACTTTCTTGTGGTACTTATATCCGTTGCGAAGGAGAACTACTCCTCCTTTATGTTTAATATAATTTATTTCTTCGCTTGCCTCCATTTCGCATTTTAATTTTAATTTTAAACATAATACTTACGTTGTTTATATCGTCATGCTTGTCATATAATTTTATCTTTAATCATCAAGTGGTCACTTAACTGGCCAGTTCTCATCAAAGTTATAATTTAAATTAGCGTATAAAACTCTTTGGAGGATCCAAGTGCACTTTAAAGTGTCTTAGAATCCATTATTTGGAATTGACTGGTACGATGGATTCAGGTGGAGGAAAAAGTGTACGTGGATCCATCAATAGATCCTTGCACTGGATCCAAGTGGACGGAGCGCAAATTTCTTCATTAAATAATCAACCAAACGCCATCCATGTAAAGCTCAAAGTCAATTGAGGAAATTTGACAGTTTGTGGTAGTCTAATGTGCACGCGTGTGTACATGATTAAGTTAAATCTACAATAATGTAAGCTCTTATGAATGTCAGTTCACCACCTACGTCATCCGTTCGTAGTCTACTGGACTATTACTTAGTATCTACCTAATTCATGTAAAAAAGTTATAATTATTTTACTTATTCCTCCTTTGTATTATTCTAATAGACTTATGTTTAACTATATTGTTATAAGCAAAGTTGTAGTTATTTTTCACAATGACAACCTATAAAACTAGGTAATCTAATCATTCAATTTGATCACGATAAACAAGTCCAACGCGCATTTATATTCCCTGCGGCACATTTACATAAACATCATAAGATTACATAATGATTATATTATATTGGCCACGTGGAGAGTCTTCCTAGTCTAACTTATATTGTATGCGCAAGTGTGTTTGTTTGTTCTCTCTCCATCTCTAAACTATTCGAAGACGTGATAAGCAATAGTAGGAATATTAATTTCACGTCAAGATAGAGTAAATGTCACGCAAGCAATGTCGGCAGCAGCTAGTGATGATAGCATCATCATCATCATAATCAGCCCGTATTGGTCCATTACTGGACATAGGACCTCTTCTAATGATATAAAAACAAGAAAAGGAAGTAAGTAGGTGCTCCGTGCTTCGGAAGGCACGTAAAGCCGTTGGTCTCGGTAGCATTAGCAGTCGTTAAGAGGAAATACTAAGGTCGACTCAATTAAATATGTGTATGAAAAGTAGACAAAAACAACCGTTTCGTAGTCCCCTGATTCCTCCTCCAAAACTGAACCGATCAATACCTTTTTCATTAAAAATTAAAGAAAGGCTTTGGCTGTGTCCGTTTGTTTTCCTTTTTTTCATAAATTAATTATTAACAAAGATATGAACCTTTAAAAACCTTTAAAACTGGCTAGATTTTCCGCTGTTTAATCGAAATTTGACGAAATTATACAATGACCTTCCACCTAAAGGTCATTGAGATTATATAAAAAAAGCAAAACATAGGGACACAGCCAAAGCCTTTCTTTAATTTTTAATGAAAAAAGTAATTAAATCTGTCCAGTTTTGGAGGAGGAATTAGAGGACTACGAAACGTTGATTTTGTATACTTTTCATACATATTTTTCAATTCAGTCGACCTTAGTATCTCCTCTTAACGACCACCGCACCGCATGGCCCGTTCTCCGCCCGTCTCTATCAGTATCAGTGGGGACATAAAATGAGCTGGTGGTGATGATGATGATGATACTAAAAAAAAGATGGTGGAAGAAAATGCTGCTAGCTCGTACTTTAATTTCTCTTACTTTCCAACTTCCTTGCGAAACATTTATTTGTCTAGTGTAGAGAAAACGTATATAACTACAATATAACTTATAGAGAATCGACTTAATGAAACTTAATTTGGTCGAATTGAGGCTAAATGTTTGTTTTTCTTATTCTTTCGTCTTGTGAACGTTTGGTTAGTCATAGATAGAGTTTTCGGTTATTATAACTTTATTCGTTGTGCAGAAACCCTATTAGCTAAAATATGATAGTAGAAAAAAAAGGATAAAACGAGACGGCGAGCTGCCGATTCCTTTCTATATGTGCTTTTTATTGATTACAACTTTTTAAATATAAAACTTTTGCAATATTATTATTGCGAATACCTACATTTAAAAACAGCAAAAGTAGTCTAAATATTCATTGTAGTAATCCTGGCCATTGGAGCATATGGTTGTATTCGACCCAATTATATAGGTAATAATATTGATAATGTGCTGCTCGATAGGAAAAATTTCGCGGTCAAGAGTGTCACAAATATATTGCTAATGCGCTCTGATAACGGCAGTTATCACATCGTTTTTTTACTATCAAGTTAAACCGCCATATATATATAAATATAAGATATTTGCGGTCGAGCTAAAGAGACAGAATATAGTAGGGTCTGTGTAATTTGTGTAATACATAATAGTATTAATTCAAATAAATAATTTAACTATAAACAAGAACAAGTGCAAATTGCTTTAAGAAATAAAAGACGAAGTAACAATGAATAGTATGATTACAAAGAAAATAAATAAAAAAGAGTCAATGCACGAAATTCTTCCTGCACCACGACAGCACTTTAACAGAGACAAAACACAAATTTTCTTTAAAAACTTTAATGCTTAATTAAACCTATGACAGATTCAGTAGTTCAAACCGCGTACAATCCGATTGCACCGGCATTACTTGCCCATGCGCTGGATGGACCACTCCTGCTGACAGAGCGGGCAGCGGTTGTTCTGCTTGACCCACAGCGACATGCAGCAGAAGTGGAAGCTGTGGTTGCACTCGCCCCACACCACCACGCAGTCCTGCTTCCCGTACGAATCCTTTTTGCTTTCGCCCTGGCACCGCAAGCAGGCATCTGTAACAAAAATACGAGTAAATTTTTTATAACTTTTTATTTTTTATTCCGTGACAGGGAATTGCTTTGTGCCTATCTCACTTGATGGTAAGCGATGCGGCCATACTTCATGGGAGTATTGGGAGTGCAACAACTAATAAGAACTGACTGGCTGTTAAATTTAAAAATCAAAGCAAAACACAACAATGCAACTATCATATGGCCAGGAGGTCTTTAAACAAAACCGAACCAAACCAAACCAAGTCCGAAACGGTTCCTTCGATGGGAATTATAGGCTTTATAGTTCCTGAGATTTTGTTGTTTAGTAGTCAGTTAATACGTGGTTGACAACACGTGTGGTATATATAAATTAGTTTACTTTCACGACAAAATTTGGTTTTGCAACAGTAATTTTGGTACCTACTTATTAATTTATTAGGCAAAATTTAAGAACAGATTTAAAAAAAAATGTAAAATTCTTAATAAATTTTCCATAATATATTGATATTGGGTTTACCGAAGTGAAGCATCTAGATAATATAATTATATTTATAACAAAGTAATCATATCATTTTACGAGTTGTAAATTTAACCATTGACAGATAAACAAAAGTAATATTTTTTTGTATCTGTCCAGTTGCGCATCTGTCGAGATGTGCATCCGTCCAATTGCGTGTCTGCCGAGCTGCGTATTTGACAAGTTGCGAATCTGGCAAACTGCGAATCTGACGAATCGCGATTTTGTCGATTTGCGTATTCTGACGACATGCGTGTGATCCGTGTTTATTGAATTTTTTAAATAGTTAGTGAAAGTTATGTTGAAAAGCTTACATAATTTTTTTCTTTATACACTAAAGTTTAATACGTTTAAACGTTTTTAAACGTTGTGTACCTTGGCCATTGCAAATAGCGTTGGTGGTAATTAAGTAAGTGTTTCTATTTCCTTCCTGATGATTACAAATTGCGACTATAGATGCCGTATCAGTTGGAAACAACTTAATAGATTCTAAAGTTGCAGTATTTCTGCAAGAAGGCCTTGCTTCGTTATAATGAGAGACAATTAGCATTCGGAAAAAGAAAAGAAAATGTTTGTCTCTTGAAACAGAATGGAAAAATCAATTAAATATAAAAAAAATATAAATTATAATTTTACAAAAATACTTGTAAAATAATAAGTAAAGTTAAAATTTATAATTTTATACTATAGCATTTATACATAAATTAAAGACGATACCGCAACGTTAAAAAATTAAGCTCTTGTTTCGTTAAGTTATAAGCTAGTGGTTGTTCCAAGGAGACTGATAAATATACTATTGTGAATATTCAATAGGTACGTTGTTTGTTTCGACCCCCTAATTAACAACAAACATGTAAGAATAATGGGTATAGGCACAATGTAGGACAGAAAGGAAACGAGTATGAATAATATAAAAGAAAACAGTTTACTCGTAGGTACTAGGTAGAAAACAAAGAAAAAACTAAAAAGTTCTAAATTTAAATGACACAAACCATGTAAATAATTGGGAACTTGTGACCATAGAGCAACACGAGCCGCCGGCGGACCGAAGGGTAGTAGCCATACGCAGGCGTTCCCCTCTGTCAAAGTACAAGTCCACGCGGACCTATGCGTACAATAAAACTAGTTGCAGTCCGCACTGCTCACTAGACTGAATCTAGTTGCGCGGGTAAAACGACGTCCTAGAAAAATGCCGAATTGTTCAGTTTTTTGCTGCAAAAAGAGATCTGCCACGTCAAATTTACAAAAAGATGGCGTTACCTTTCATATGTAATTAATTTAGATCACATTATTACTATGTATTTCTCTTTATTCAAAAAAATACAATAATAAGCGGCCGTGTTGTTTTGGATTTGTTTACCAACTAATTACGAAGGCTACAACCGGAGGATGCAAAAAAATACAAAATTTAATGAAATATATTTAATAAGAAAATTACAATGTAAAATTATAAAGTAATTATAGCGTGACGATTGATCGATGTCAGAAACAAAAGTGTTGAAACTTGGTGACGCGTAGCTCGGCGACCGGGGCATCACGTTGCGCTGGGTCAGCGCCTCGTGTCGGGCAGTTTCCATAGAACGCAATAAGTAGGTAAATGCTGATCGGCGATATTGAGGGCGCAGCTACACGTAACACCTCCCCCCGCAGTTTGGCAACTATTTGAGAACTCTGTTGGAGATAGTTGCTGAGATGTTCCTGTGGTCTACTTTTATCTCGCTGGGGTTGGTAGATCTCATCTCCGGAATAGTATAGATGCCCTGAGGCACATCAGTGCTACATTCTATGACGACGTTTTTCTTTCGTAGGCAGCGCGTTCGTAGTCGGTAGCTTGCTACGGCGGTTATGAGTGCTACGAGGGATAGCAATATTACGTAGACTGGAATTGTAGTGTGGTATACAGATTGCTCGGCAGATGAATTAAGATGAACTGGTGTCTCCAGGGATATCTTCGTGTTCACAGCATGCAGATTTTCCAAATTAATAGAATGTAATACGACAGATGAATGTACTGGGTGCTCCGTTTCATTATACTGAGGCATTTCCATTATCTTCACGACGTGACCTTTTATGTGCTCGTTCGTATTGACTATGGTGAACTCAGGCGTTTTAAGATGACAGTTAAACAGGATAACGATCAGGTAGCTTCCTTGCAGGGTTCTATATTGTTCTTGTCCGCAGGTTATCTTTACTTTGGTTGGCCTTGGGAATGACAGGGTGTAGTGCCTATCGTCGAGTTGTTCGAGAGCTTCTTTCATCAGGACGACCGTAGACGGCTTACAGGATTTACAAAGTTCTTGCTTGATGATCAGATGCTGTATACAGTCAGGCTCATCTCGTATTCTATAGTTAGATGTAGTCCGGCAGAGAAACCATGAGTTGATCTTCGGACATTCTGTCTCTATGTACAAATAATCTTTACCAGAAATTGCAATGTAGGGTGAGGTAGGTATAAGGATCATATGGTTTTTATTCGGGACAACAGAAAGCTTATAAAGGTCATAAGGTAAGGGATAGGCAATCGGCACTTTAATTACTACAGTAATGCGTTTATCTGTATAAAAATACCCTAACTTAATTATGTCATAAAAATCTCTATAATCTACGTCGAGGATTTCATCTCGTGAATACATAATCCTTATCTTACTAAGTATGTCCTTAAGATCGTCTACACTAAGTACGAAATGGGGAGTGCTCGATGCACGAATAAATGCTAACGTATTTTCTAACTTAAATAACTCTTGAGATAAATCTTCGATGTTATCTCCTAAGATAATCAAGTGTTGTGCCAGATGGGCATATTTTATTAAATCCGTTTCTCTCTTACTATCACTTTCCATAATTACATTTAAGACTGTACTGATTTTATTTTGATTATTTAATATGTCATCTAAAACTTTCGAACTGTGTGAGATCCATTCTTTATTTAAGGTTATATGATCGTTTATCTCTGTTTCTAATTTTAATTCATTGCTCTGTAGATTTTTTAATGCTTTATTATATTTTATAGCGTCTTTATAGTCTAAATTGCCAGAAATACTTTTAATTACCGAACCGAGTCCGTCAATGAGACCTCTTTTATTACGATTTGGTTCAAACGTGTGCAATTGATCAGAAATTTTACTAAGCTTGCTGTTAAGGTGTTCAATATGAGGGTCATAAAGAGATAACGTTTTGTTGTTTAGTTGGGGTCTAAACTCGAGAAGTTGTGATTTAACTAATTCAACTTGTGTTTGAATATTATCAAGGTCTATATAATTAAGAAAGGAATGGTAGTGAGCTACAATTTTAGTAGGTCCTAGTTTAAAGGGAAGTAAACCTGGTACGTCGTCCAAGGTGTCAATCGTTACATCTTGACCTCGAGTCAGTTGGAGCAGTGACATTAGTAGAAGTATCCTGCAACAAGGTAGGATCTTTAGGGCTTCGTTTCAGTCGTGATTTGGCGACGGGGCCGCGCTTCTTTTTCGTATATATGTGTATGGGAAGGTCAGCGAGAACCGTGTCTTGTGTAAATCTGGGGGCTAGCTTTTGTCTACTGGCCAAAGGGTTTCGAACAAATACTTGTTGGTCAGGGGAGTATTCCTTTTCAGGTTCGCGGTCTTTATTCCTAGTTTCAGTCAACTCGGTCCTGTGATGCAGTGAGGATTCATTTATTAAATCGTATACTTGGTTCATTCGTTTTTTGTGGTCTAATGAGTACTGCTGCAATAGATATTCTGTCAAGTCTATATCTAGCGGGTCGCGTGGGTCAAAGTGTCCTGTAATTAAGTCTAGGGCTCTACACTTGGTGAAGCTGTGAATGGAACTGTTATAAGCCAATACTGCGTATGGCATGAGGTTAACTACGGGTTCATTACGTTTTTCTAGCATTAATATTCTTAGATGTTCCAGGATTGTAGAATGAAATCGCTCTACAATGCCATTGTCATTGGGAGCGTGCGCAAGGATTTTATGGTGCTGGATTTTGTGAAGTCTCGTAAATTCAGAAAATAACTGATTGGTGAATTCAGGTCCTTGGTCTGTAACTATAGTGAAAGGGACGCCATGATGCGTAGAAAATTTTAATAGGGCTTGAACAACACTTAGAGCGGTACCGTCTCTAAGATAATAAGCTTGAGCGTACTTTGAGAAAGCGTCAACTAGTGTTAGATACTTTTCATTTTGCGCTGTAAACAGATCGAGATGAATTATTTCGAATGGTTTAGTAGGAGGCGGGACTATAGAAAATTTTTGTTTAATTGGATGTCGGTCATACTTGGCTTGACCGCAGATGCTGCATTCATTTATATATTTGGTGATATGTTCTCTCATCTTAGGCCAGTAATATCGAGATGACAAAGATAAAAAGCATTCATTAATACCACGATGGTTGGTTTTTCCTTCGTGATATTTTTGTATGATTTCTTGTTGTCGTAAGTACTCTTTTACGTTCTCTAATTCTATTTTAGTCATTATAAGGTTCATGGCAGAACTTTTAAACTTGTCTTGTATAATAGGTATAATTTTGTACATGGCCAAAGGTGGGTGGATTATAAGACCTGTTCTAACTTTAGGATTCACATATTCTTTTATTGCAGTAATTACATCTTCTTCAAGGTTAGACTCCGAGAGTTGAATAGTCGTTCTAGTATGAGTGTCGAATGGTTTAGTCACTGTAGGTCGTTTTTTAATGTCACCTACTACTATAAAACATATTTGGCGGTTGAATTTATTGAGAGGATCATCTGATATGGGTATCTCTAAGATAGGGTGTTCTGCGCTAGTGTGAGCGGTCACTGTAGTGGAGCCGGTTAAAGATGGTGGTTTTTCTGAGTGATTTACTATGATGGAACTAGTATCTTCGTTATTTATCTCGATTCGAGATAAAGCGTCGGCGTTGGTGTTGTGTTTTCCTTGCTTATAGACTGTAGTGAAATTATACTCGCTCAATTTTAATCTCCAGCGGGTCAATCTAGAGTTTGGCTCTTTTAGATTCATGACCCACTGCAGTGGCTTATGATCTGTAACTACTTTAAATTTTCTTCCGAATAAATATGGCCGAAAGTATTTGGTTGCCCAAACTATCGCTAACAGCTCTTTTTCTATAGTGCTGTAGTTGATTTCGCTAGAATTTAGAGTTCTGGATGCGTACGTTATTGGTTTATCACTACCTATGGTGCCTTGTGAGAGAATGGCGCCTATGGCGTAGTTTGAAGCATCAGTTGTTAATATGAAGTCTTTGTCGAAGTCTGGATACTGTAAAATAGTTTCGTCAATAGTGTTTTACAAGTCTCAAAACAGTTAATATAGTTTACGTCGTTATATGTAATTTTAGAACCTTTTTTTAAACAATGAGTCATCGGCTTTGTTATGCGAGCAAAATCGGGAATGAATTTACGGTAGTATCCTAATAACCCTAAAAATCGTTTTATTTCAGTTGCTGTCTTAGGTAATGGAAATTTTTGGATAGCCGTGATTTTATCTGGATTGGGTTTTATCCCATCTTTACTTATGATGTGTCCTAAATATGCAGTTTCTAATTTTAAAAATTCTGATTTATCCATTTGAATCTTGAAGTTTGATTCTCTCAATCTTTTAAATACTTTTTCTAAATTTAACATGTGTTCTTGCAACGATACGCTAAAAACTATGATATCATCAAGATAAACGAGGCAGACTACGTTCTGGAGGTCCCTGAGGACGTTATCCATCACGCGCTGAAATGTGGATGGAGAATTCTTTAGACCCATGGGCATGCGCAAAAATTCAAAGTGTCCATGTTCAACATTAAAGGCCGTTTTCTGTATATCTGCTGGATTCATCTCGACTTGATGGAATCCGCTGGCAAGGTCCAGTGTGGTAAAATAATGATAGTTACCTAGCTTATCCAGAACATCAGTGATATTAGGGATCGGATACTTGTCGTCGATGGTCTTTTCATTAACTTTTCTAAAGTCTACAACTATGCGCCATTTTTTTTTTCCTGAAGCATCCGCTTTCTTTGGAACTACCCAGATGGGGGAGCTCCAAGCTGACTGTGAAGGTTGAATAATGCCTTGATCTAACATTTTAGATATTTGATCTTGGACTTCTTGTCTGTGAATGAAAGGGTACCGATAGGTCTTAGTATACACTGGTATTTCATCCGTGGTCCGGATGCTGTGCTTGATTTTATTGGTGAAGGTCAAGGGTTCACCTTCGATGTAGAAGACATCAGCGTATTGAGCGCAAAGTGACTCTAAATTGACTCGCTCTTCAGGATTCAAATGGTCGGTACGTAAGCGTGATAGTACATCGTCTACGCGACTAGAAGGTTGTTCGGTACGCGTGCACTGAACGTTGAATAGTTCCGCGCTAACTGGTCTGTCCATTGAGAACACTATGTCATATCGGGAAGGATTAGTAACTTCAACTATGCCGCGGTTATTTGTTACTGTGGTCAAACAATCTTTTATATAGCAGTTAGAGATAACTTGTTCAGATATGAACGCATCACCATCATGATAATTTACTGGAATCCGTACTAACTTAGAAGTGTTAGCCGGTATAATTTCTTCATATAGGTACAGTTACGAGAGTCGTACATTAGTAAAGGTATTTGAGATTGCCGTGTAACTAAAACTTTATTTTTTAAATCAATACTAGATTCTAATTTTTCTAATAAATCATAACCAATCAAACCGTCAAAGTAATCGTGAAATTTATATATAAATAAAGTTATGTCGTTTTTTTCATTAAATTCCGGGAAAAAGGGTAAGGTAATCGAGTAATCGTTTCGCGTGGTAGCGTGAATATTCGTTACTTCAAAAGGGTCATAGTTACATGGTAAGTCTGAGAAGAATCTTTCTACAGCCTCTGGGCTTATAAAAGACTGATTCGCACCTGTGTTAATGAGTAATTTAAGAGGTGGATTTAAAATCTGTATATATGGTAATTGACGTTGCGTCTGTAGGTTAATTTCTATTTTAGTTTTTCTGATTTGGAGGTTTCCTGAAAATCCTCATTATCGGCCAAAGGGCTTCCTCTACGGATACGGGAACATACTCCGGATAATAAGATTGTTGCTCGTATAAATTACCGTAAGCAAAGTCGGAGTAATCATAGTAGTCTTGTTGGTAGTTATCACTGTAATAGTCAGTCGGCTCATAAGAAAACTGTGGCTCAAAAGATTCATTAAAATTTACTTCTCTAGTTTTAAAATAATTTGAAGGTGGCGGGTTGCCGAATTTACTCCAATCATGTGGCGTACGTAACGGAAGAGGCTTTGCTACGTAGTGACTGACGCCGCTCATAGGTTGAGGCGCGTTACTCGCGTTTTTATTAAATTGAAATCCCGTGTTCCTCTGAGGTGTTCTAAAAACATTACTCTGAGGTCTATAATTCGGCGGAGGCGCCGCGAACATCTGCTGGGTACGAGTTGGGCCACTATGGAGAGGCGTTTGGGGCTTCCAAAACTGCATTGGCCTCTGTGGCTGTGCTAAGAAAGGTCTAGAAGGACCTGGCATGTTTGGCATATTAAATGGTTTTTGCGGTGTAAAATTAAAAGATCGATAGGGCGATAAAGCGACTGGTGGCGGTGAGCTGTAAGAAAATTTGGGTTGATTAAATGAAGACGTAGACTGCGACTTTCTATCGGGTAGCTGCTCGTTCCGTTGCTGTAGATATAATGTATTCATCTCATCATGAACGTATTCTAACGCTTTTTCTATGCTATCAGGCCGCATGCAGCGAATTCGAGAGCCTAGTGGATCGCGAAGGCCACGTAGATATGACTGTAGGGTTAATTTCCTGTAAAGGGCATGTTTAGCCTCTACGGTGCTTGGTACGGTTTCGTGTAGGCTAATATATGTCATGATCATGCTGAAGAGATTTTGGCACTGCTCATAAAATTCCTGTGGGCTTGCCAAACCCTGAGTAAGAAGTGACAAATCATTATAAAGTGAGGTCTCATCACGTTGATCAGCGAAATTATTAATGAGCGTCCTACGAATCGCATCCCAGGTTTCCGGGATACCGTTCGAGTTAATGGTACGGGCTGCGGGCCCGGTTACTTTGTTCAATATACCGTTAATGAGAGCAAGATTACTTAGCTCGTAACCCTGTTCATTATGCATGTATTGCATTACCAACTGATCGCATAAATTTATAAATCGCGTTAAGACGTTTGAATTGCCGTCGAATTCGGGGACCAGCCGAAGGGCCTTATAGATTTGGTCCACAATTGCGTCAGACATATTGGATAGTGTTACTTCGTTCTCGTTAACAATATCTAAATTTCTATGTGAATCTAACTCTAACAATCTACGATTAATACCTAACCTAGGAGACCGTGATTGCCGCGGATGGAAAATCTTAGGAAGAACACTTATAGGAACAATGGAAAAAAAGGAAAGCAACTCTAGTTAGATCTAGGTACTTACATATGCATTATTCGTTTCTCTGCCTGTATCGATTTCTGGATACTCCTCTGGAATGTAGCTCTTGTAGGTTCGGGATAGCCGGATGCCGTGATCGATTCACTGACTCTACTTTACGACTATCCTACCGACTGCGCCAATTACGAAGGCTACAACCGGAGGATGCAAAAAAATACAAAATTTAATGAAATATATTTAATAAGAAAATTACAATGTAAAATTATAAAGTAATTATAGCGTGACGATTGATCGATGTCAGAAACAAAAGTGTTGAAACTTGGTGACGCGTAGCTCGGCGTCCGGGGCATCACGTTGCGCTGGGTCAGCGCCTCGTGTCGGGCAGTTTCCATAGAACGCAATAAGTAGGTAAATGCTGATCGGCGATATTGAGGGCGCAGCTACACGTAACAAACTGAGGCCGCTTGCCCTCGTACAATATGTGGATCGGTCAAACGACTGATCCGAGTCTGTATCCAAGTTTACGCTGTCACTGAGCGATAGTGTTGTTATCATTTTCATCGATAAAAATGACAAAGGTAAAGTCTAGACAGCCACGTCTCTCGTGCATTTAATCATTTTTAGATTAGGTAATGTTTTCTAATATAGTGAAATGTATTTTAATATAGTATAATAATGATACGTATCTGTTAAAATTGATTCAAGATAAATATAAAACTAATTAAATATTTTTTTCTAAAGTTTTTGCGAACACTACACGTTGAAATGAAACAACTTTTACGGATTTACTCGCGTTTATTTTACGCGTTCTTTTTTTCGCGTTCTTTTTTTCGCGTTTTTTTGTTTTGTGGAATGACATTTACTACCTGCAAGTAGAGGGTGTTGCCATGGGTTCCCCTGTTTCACCCGTCGTCGCGGATATCTTTATGGAAGACTTCCAGGAGAGTGCCCTGAGCACAGCACCGGTAACCCCTAGGTTCTACAAGCGGTACGTAGATGACACTTTCACTATTCTACCAACTGATAAAGTATCTGCTTTTCTAGATCATCTTAACTCTGTACATCCAAAAATACAATTCACAATGGAGTTAGAGGCAGATAGTAAGTTAGCTTTCTTGGATATTTTAATCATCAGGAATCCGGACCATAGTTTGAGTGACACTGTGCACTGTAAAGTAACCCATACAGATAGGTACCTCAATGGTGATTCTCACCACCATCCTAGACAGTTGGCTACTGTAGGGAAATCTTTGTTTGAGAGAGCACGCGGCATCTGTGACAACTAAAAGTACCACGGCTTTGTCACAGAAAACGCAATAAACCAACCACAGTCGAGCGCCAACCTGCTGTACTTCCATATATGTAAGGTGTCACTGACAAGATTGGACATATCTTAAAGCGAGCTTCATTCAACACTTATTTCAAGCCGCCGAAGAAGATCAACCATTTTTTACGACCTGTCAAGTACAACATGCCCCTTCAAGATGCAGGCGTGTACAAACTGGACTGCGACTGTGGGCTTTCTTATATCGGGCAAACAAAGAGAAGTGTAGGATCCCGCGTTAAAGAACATATAGCCGACGTCAAGCATAGGCGCGAAAATAAGTCTGACGTATGCGAACACAGGGAGTGTTCGCATACGTCAGACTTATTTTCGCCGCTTATTTAGAGGGACCCAACCATTACATCAGATTTGATAAACCACAAATACTCGTTAGAGAACAACGATTCATCCCTAGGATGATGCGCAAGGCTATTGAAATTAAAAAACATCCTGATTTTAATAGAGAAGATGGTTGGAATCTGCCACCAGCCTGGGATCCCAACATACAAAATATTAAATCCAAGCCCCAACACCATACTGCCAGACCAAAAGATGACTGTAAGCTCATTCTGCGTAAAACGCAACGCACCTGATGAAATTTAAATGAGGGTATACAAGCTACCAACTAATTATGAGATGACCAACACCTCAGTCTCCCTGTGACCACGGACCCTGCAAATGGTCCGAAACGTCAGGATTAACATTAAATAAGTAATGTGTAAAATAAACGCGAGTAGATCCGTAAAAGTTGTTCCTAATTAAATATATTACTAAATGACAACCTCCGTGGCCCAGTGGTGTACATAGTGGACTACTGATTTCGGGGTTGTGGGTTCGATTCCCACAGAAGACAAACATTTATTTGATGAACTTACCTAAGTTCATCACATAAATGTTGTTTGCCTTCGGTCTAAGTGTGTTTGTTTGTATGTATTATAAGTTTGTTTACAAAAAAAAGTATAAGTATATGTATTTAATATCCGTCGTCTAGTATCCATAGCAAAAGCTTTGCTTAGTTTGGAACTAGATGACGCTGAATGTAGTGTCTAAAGATTTTATTATACAAGTAGTTTATGTTATTATTGTTTTAATACATTATATCATTATTTCATTATATTATAAAAAGTCAGTTTACATGAGAAATTCAGCAGAAATGAAAATCAATTAATTTGTGCATAGTTTTGTTTTAATAAAAACGGATTCTAGGTAAAACATCAACATTCGATAATCCTTTCATATTTCTTTATTTAATAAGTTTTGTAACTATCCATGTAAACTGACTTTTTGAACAGATTCTGAATGATATCGTAATAAATAAATCCTTTTTATAACATCTCACCTGTGTCCCACTTTTAAACCATTATCCTAACCGAGTTCTCGAACTTATCGATACATGCATATCGACAATGTCGCAGCCACGGCAGTTGCAACTTGTCAATGTAGCTGCCTCACCCCCCGCAAAAAATGACAGACAAATCTGTATCGGGAATAAACGCTATGGCTACTCCCCTCCGGTCCGCCGGAGGCCCGTGTTGCTCTATGCTTGTGACCCCTTTTTAGTTCATGATTTGAAATATGGTTTGCCATAGACAAGGCTCGGAACTGGTTTGAAATATAACGGTTAATAATGTTCTATTTCCGCTCCGTTCCGGTAGACCGGTATAAACCGGTAAAGAACGTAAACGTAACGAAAATAACGTTGTCGAAACCGGTTTCAAGGAACGGAAACGAAATTATTTTGTTCTTATGTACTTAGGGCGATAACAATTTGAAAATTTTACCGGTTTCCGAGCCTTGGCCATAGACAAAAAAAAGAAAAGTCTTCATTCTGCCTATCAAGACAAAAACCAACGACCTCGTTTGTCTAAAAAATTCTACAGACACATGTTCCCGTTTGCTCTACCTGCATTATTCATGTAAGTATGTGGCATATGAGTATGTCATGTTTTTCAACAGGATACTTTTGGCACACAAGTAAATGCACTTCCCCGCTGATATCACGCGATACGCGAGTGATAACAGTTGTTATCAAGGTATATCGATCAACATGGGTCCACAAGAATGGTTGATCAAATATATATGCGTCATTATGGCGTCTAATTTCGTAGGTAGTCTAAGGCCAACCTTGATACTGAAAAGGTGATATACCTTACTGTTAATAATAGGTAAATATTTTTAAAAGTATAAGGAGATGAAGAATGGTCTCCATTTAAACAATATCCAGCAAAAATCTTTGTCTAAAGCCTTTAGGACTACTCTGAAACGTGCCCGTATGTACCTGCATACAGCAAGATAGAGAAATTTTACGTACAAATTGCATGAGAAAATATTTTATTATTCGACTTTATTCTGTTGCATCGAGTTTTTCTTCCGATACAATGAAATTATTATTACTTAACAGAATTGACCCGCATTTAAAAAAAACTCAATTTATGTATAGTCGACAATGAAATTGCTTTACCACCTTAGAAGTGAATTTTGTTTGCATATAATAAAACAACAATTTCTATTTTTGTTTAAAAGACCAAGTGACAGATACGTTGTCATCATTGACAATGAGCCTTAGCAAAATTTTATTTTGTCATAAGTGATAAAGCAATTTCATGGTCGACTATACAACTCAAACTTGACATTTGATATGCCAAAATTATTTCCACAAAAAAGGACCTTATATGGTTCCTAAGACAAATTCCCTGTATCTCTCCATACGGTAAAAAAACGATGTTTTTTTTATAAATGTGTGTAAAAAATATACATTGGTTTTAAAGCGGTCCTGACCATACCACTTTGTGAGGTTCAATGAACTTTAACGTCAATGCCGTTTGCACAATTATGTTATTACGGTGCGTTGGCAAACGTTGCAAACTATCTTTACATATTATAATCATGAGATTTTACTAGCGATGCTGATGTCAATTATACTGAATGATAGTTTGATTTTGGTCAGTATTTATTTATAATAAGATAATTCTATTAGGCAATTCTCCTGCCGAGATACTGCAATGTTTTGAAAATATCAATTCGCCTTATATAATAGGTAAATACGTAGGTATATTTATAAAATTCAAATGTAAATTACTTATATATTGTTATGGAGCAAGGTAAAATACATTATCAGACTATCAATTTGTCGATGCATTCGTCTGTGATTAAACCAAAGACATTGCAGACGTTAATTATGTATATTATTACCGGGTATTAAGCCACAGTAGTCGTGGCTAGGTCAGGCACGCAAATCTACTTAAGGCAAAAGGCTTCCAATTGCAGAAATGACATTGAAATATTTAGCATTGGTTTACCTGATCTATATCAATAATGTCTCATTCCTATCCAATTTGCAGTAAACCTATTTATAGGACAAACAGATTTATTGTAATTACATGAATTATGCACGCTCTATGTTTAGCAGCCGTCGCAACGCAAGGCATAAAATCATATAGGTAATTAACTTCATGGCACTATTTCCAACGTAGACTTATTTGCATAAAGAGTTTTAATTATGAGAACACCATTAAGCAAAGGTAGCGTAAAACGCTAGGTCCTTTCTAAATAAGCTTAACTTTATGGCTTGTCTAATTAGATCACTTATAGATTTTTATAAATACAACATCACAATGAAAAGAAAGTATAATACCTACAGATGTGCGGAGTCTGAAGGTTAAATTAATAATGTCATAATTTATAACATTGACTTCAGTCAAAGTGTAAGCTTTGTGACAACATGTGTTTTGGATATAACTGACATTTTAAATATAAATGATAACAAATTGATTATGTATTCTTTTTTAACTTTTATATAGCCTGGCATTTGAACACTATCTCACCTGATGAAAGCGAGACTATTCAATCGAGGCTGTAGCATGCAGAAGTAATCTATTTACTCTGGACATAAAGACTCAGAGGTGGTATTGACAGGAAACAATGAAGAGGCAGAGCGAGAAGGAGGTATTTCCATCATGTATCGTATGTATTTGTCTCGTTCTGTGATGGAAAGGGGAAGGGTAATCAGATTATACAATTCCCGCACACACTTTTCGAAATGCATCTAGAAAAAATACCGTTAAGCTAAAAACATTTTGAAACGTGCACCAATATACAGGGTGGGAAGGAGTATACCGACAGATTGAAACCAACGATTCTAGTGCCTAAGTGGACAAAAAAAAGTAATACAAATATGACTCGGTAAAGCCTAATTATTATTATATTATTTAAGTATTTCACAAGTTGAAAAATCTCAAATTTAACACGGCTTTATAATATGACGTAATCTAATAATATCAGATGTTTATTTGACGTTTGTTGTCTAGAGCTAATAATCAAGTGTCATACGGACGTCATACTCCACTCGTCGTTTATCGTATTTTGTCGGAGTCGTTCGTGAAGTGTGAAGTTTTTTTTTACTCTTTTGACTAAGGCTTAGTTCACAAGGAAGTACTATCGATAATAATTTTTTTTGTTCCAGAAATTGAGTAATTTCATAAGGCAGTTTTGGACCCTTGTTGATATAACATTATTTACTCGTAACACCACCAGGAATCCATGGTTAAAATCTGTCGGTATACTCCTTCCCACCCTGTATATTCCTAAGTCGTTATTGTAGTGAAGTGAGTATTCTGATTACTATTATCTTTGTAAACTTACGGCCGAAAGCAGAATTTCATAATAGTTAAAACTATTATGAAATTAATTAAAATAGAGCTACTGAACCATTGTTCAGTAGATCCATTTCATCTCCATAGTCTTTGATGCTGCTTACTTAGCAACATAAATAACAACAGCAATACTTACAAATCTCACAAAATAATGTCAAATAGGCTTCAAAACTTGTTACAACTTTCGCCACTAACACTTTCTAAGTGGTGGTTGTTGTCTTTTAATTAATTAAAAGCCAAATAACGAGGACATTCATAATTATGAATATCAATGTGACATTGCCGGATACATGTGGAGTCCTCCAAGCTACCTACCCAGTGAGCTTGCGCCTGCGGCTATGTCGTTAATGAAATACATTTTCGAATCGTTACTCACTACGTCATCATACTTGTACTCATGACATTAACAAAGCAATAATTAAATATAATGAAAGTTAAACAAAAGAAACACAAAGGAATATCTTGGCAATTAAACATTCATTACATTTTTTGATTCGAACATAGGTAAATTAAGTATACGTCTTAAAATTGTTAGTCAATAACATGATGATAAAATTATGTATCAATCAATACTGTGTGATGTTAATAGAGTATTTTATGGACTTTTTCCATCTCTGTCGGATAATTCGTTATATTGAAGGAGAGCGAAAGATCGCTAGAACTGTGTGTATAATATGCAACTTCGTGCAAGTCATGCAACAACGAGGGTGCCTTCGCAAAAATTACTAGGGCACCACCCTACACACGTATTGATTCGGAAGTCTCCCTACAAAGAGCTGTCATGGTTCCCTTAAAGCTCTTTTAGGGGAACGGGTCAGATGTAGCCAAGCCGGCATCAATCGAATATTTGTTTTTGGTGGGTCCATTTTTTTCGTAATTGTACAAGTGAAAATTTACTGTAACTGTACCCTAAGTACCTACATGAAAACCATCCTCAAAATTTAGCATAAAGAGCTCAGTTCAAAGTACAGATACATTTGCAAAGTTGAAGTTTGTGCAGAATTTGAGAGACCATAATATAGTTATGCAACTAGGTAAACTAAAATTTTCCACGTTTAAGAATAGAAAGCAATTTGTTCGTATGTTGTAATCAATAACAAGCATGATTGCAAAAATTATTTTCTAAAGCAAGAACCGGTAGAATTCCGCACGAGTTGACGGCGATGATGGCGGCGGGAAATGCGTGTGAGCAGCGGATGTTGACATATACGTACATATTGATATAAGAAGATGCCAAATATTAAATGAAGTTTGAGAACCAATATTACAACATATGTCAACCAATCTATATAGAAATTGAATACTCCATTATCGACATCCATAATTACGCTGTTACCAAATTATACAACAGAAAAACATTATTTTATTTATATATATATAAAGAGCTACTTGCTTATTTATAGAAAAAAAAAGAAATCCTATTAAAATATATACTGAAAGTAATAGGTTGGGAAAAAGTTTTTTCGAATTTTTTAAGAAAATTCAAATCATTTTTTAATATAAGTAGTTTATTTACATTTAGCTAAAGTATGCAGGTGCCATTTTGTTCGATAACTTTTTGCCATCTTGTAGGTAGTAGTAGGACATGATCCCATTACTATAGAAATTTTGGGACTTCTGATCAAAATACCGTGACATGTGGTTTTGGCAGTCCTCTCGTGATGTTAACCTGATACTGCCTAAAAAATTCTGAAGAGACCGAAACAGGTGGAAATCTGAAGGTGCAAGGTCAGGACTATACAGCGGATGCATTAACACCTCCCAGCCGAACTCTCTTAATTTTTGCTGAGTGGCTAAAGATGTGTGAGGTCTAGACCTCACACATCTTAATTCATCACGTTCTCTCAACTTCTTGCTTTTCTCTCTCTCTCTTATCTCATCAGTTGTTCGCAGTAGAGTTTAGAATCGATGGTCCTGCCTGGTGGTAACAGCTCATAATGAATATTGCCCTTCCAATCCCACCACACACACAGCATCACCTTGTTGCGAGTTAACTCCTTTTTAGCATGTTCTTGTCGTACGTGATCCATTTTTCATCACCAGTTATCAGCTTCTTCAAAAATGGTTCGGTTTCATTACGTCGTAATAAAGAATTACAAATGAGTACACGGTTCATTAGGTTTCTTTCAGTGAGCTCGTGAGGTAGGTGTGTACCCAGTTTTTTCAAATACGCCAAAACTGTTTTGTGGTCAATTCCCAGTTATTCAGCTACGTCGTTACTACTGATATGCCGATCTTGCTCCACTTCTTTAAAAAGGGCATCCATTTTATCCGTAATAGGGCGACCAGAGCGACGTGCATCTTTGACAACAAAATTTCCGGATTGAAAACGCTTAAACCAAATTTGTGCTACTCTCACAGACACTGCACTAAGTCCATAAACATCGCAAATTTTTTTCGCGGCTTGCATTGCATTTTTATTTTTTTTGTAGTAAAATTTTTAAATGTACCTATCGAATTTCTTTATTAGATTCACTCATCTTGACAGTAAATTAAACAAATGAAAATCACGCATTTTCCTAATTTGAATTTGGAATTATCTTTTTCACAATTTAAACTTTTAATGATACCAAAACCAGCCAGATACAAATAGTATAGCTAAAGAGATTTCAATTCAAGTTCATACATAGCGAAAAGACTTTTTCCCCAACCTAATATGTACTTCACTTTATGCAGCATTTGATTTTTCGTATGATATGCAACGCACATGTCTTACAACCTTGACCCCTATGAAAATTAAAAACTAATAACTGAACCTTTTTGTGAAGATGTACGAGAAAAAGAAAGAGATGGTTTGTAGAAATTAATTCGGAATAATTTTAGAATATTCTGGACTGAAATCCACGCGAATGGAGACGTCCGTCGCGTCGGCAGTTGATAATTTTAAATTCTTTAGAAAACGATAAAAAATTAAAAACGTAAGTACTTACATATGACTATGATTGTTTATTTCGCTTTCTTAAAAAAATTGTTGCTAAACAGATTGAAACCTATATAATTATGATAAAATATTCTTTTGACGTCCATTGTCGTACGCAACAGTCCAAAGTCAAAAAAATTCGCCAAATTTTATTTGCGTTAATGGTTTTTAAAGACGTAACCTTTTAAGATATCAGCTTAACTGAGCTTGTAGTAATACACCAATCCTATCTCACATCAACGGAAAAACCAAGCAAATTCACGCCATTCAGATTACATTAATGTTAACAAAGAAAAAGTAATTTTACTTTTTCTTTTACAGACAGAATCCTATATTCTGCATAAAATATTTTTTAATCAAACAAATGCCCACAGCAACAATCTTTACATACCAAGAATAATTGTTCTTGTTGCCACATGTCACTCAGAGGTCGAAAATAATTTTTAATTTATAGCTCCAAGACGGTACTTTATTATTAAGAACTTAAGAAGTGTTAATAATTTGCGTTGGTTTGTTGAATGCTGAATTTAGCAATCACACTGTATGAGACCCGCCTTCAATCAAATCCAATCAGTGCTCGAGACTCAACGCTATTTGTAATATTGACCTTGTTAACACGCTAACAATATGTTAGCGCGAGTAACGAACTATTCTAATGCCTACATCTCATAGTTAATGTCACATAAAAATTAAAAATTTTGAGTTTCATTACAAAAGCTCTATCAGTGTTTAAATGTAGTAAAATTTTCACTTGCAGACTACTCCGATCCGTTCTGCAGTTTCGCTCTACGATCCGATCCGAAACCCTTGGAGAATCTAGTAGGGTACTGGGACCGGCACTAGTGCGCGATGCCGATGCCACTCCATCTAGAAAACCTCTGACGGGGCTTCGTTTCACTTGGCTTGAGGAACCCTTTAAGTTTCTCGCCATCCCCAAAAAAGTTCAGTGCCGCAAAAAATGCTGCATTAGGCAATCAGCAAACTAACTCAAAAAAAAGTTTCGCTCTAGCGACAACATGAGCAAAACGATACGAGTTGGTTAAAACTGATAATAAAATTCTATTGGTCTTCGTTAATATGATCAAATATATGAGACAGCGGCCGCTCGCGGTTTCACCCGCGTGGTTCCCATTCCCGTGGGAATATGGGGATAAAAAGTATCCTATGTGTTAATCCAGGTTATAAACTATCTGTATGCCGAATTTCATCCAAATCCATTCAGTAGTTTTTACGTGAAAGAGTAACAAACATCCATCCATACTTACAAACTTTCGCGTTTATAATATTAGTAGGATTTTCATCATATTCGTAGATGCTCAAAAAATGTTTTGTCTGACTGTCTAACCTTCTCAGTTATCTGTCCCATCTGGTCAGAATTAAGAACTAAGTTCAAGTTATCGTCTTTTAGAAGACTATAAAGAATGTCCAGTAAAAAAATAGAGGTTAGATGTCTTTCATTTTGCCTAAGATTTTTTCCGATTAGTTAGATTCCTACAAAAAAAACTATCTTTTAAGTACCTAATTGAATGGTGCAAAATTGCAACTCCATCAAATCGAGTAGCGGGTACACTAAGAATTAAATAAAACCCACTAGATTCAGAGTGATGTTTTTGTAGGATCAGTGAGTAGTCTATGTTAATTTGGTACGGTAAACTTAAATGCAGAGAATCGCTGTAATACTACGGAGAAAGAAACAGCCCTTGCCGAGTTTCTTGCGGCTTCTTTTCGGTACAAGGGCTCCACCATAGGATTTATGAAGTCATGGCTTTGAATTGACGTTCAAAAACACTTGTAAAAGTTAATGTTGAATAAAAACCTTGAATTTTACTAGGAGACTTTATTATTAGATACAAGCGCATTATAACAGCTCTTACCTTGTTTGTCTGTCCCAAATGCATGTTTCATTTACGATACGAGGCGTCTTGTAATGGCTCCTTAAACTGTTTAGCAATGTGTCGTTATAGAAATAAAAGTAGAAATTATTTATTGTATAACTGTGTACAATATAGTTCTTCTTCTTAGTTGTTGTATTATATGCATTCTGTTACCCAAATGTGACGTCACTTTTGTTTGTTAGTCTATTAATAATATCCTTTTTATTAATTTTTACAAACCATTTTGTCTGTCTGTCTGTCAATGATTATCATTGTTGTTGTCTTGTTTTTTTATTATTCTTTTTTATTTTTATTGTACCGTTGGATGTAGGGATTTAGGATATACAGCCTATATTTTTAATCTTCTATTTTTGTTTTTATATATATTTTTTTTTTTTTTACTTTTGTGTGTTACGCTTATGTTGCTATCGCAGCATCACTGAAACCGGTTCCGACGGAAGATCAGCGCTAACCTCAAGGCTAGCATCTTGCTGAGTCGGAACCGTTTTGGGACTCCTGTTTTTTTTTTAAATTTCCACTTTGATCTTTATGTTTAAACTGTTATGTCCTAAATAAATTTATTTTCATTTCATTTCATTTCATTTCAATTTGAAATTGAAATTTGCTTAATAATAGTAGGTAGGTATTTTAGAACTTACGTCAAACGTGTCATGCTTCGAAGTACAGTCGGCAGCAGGTCAACCTACCCAAATCTGTCAAATTTCTCCAATGAATATTGATCCTTATAACCAAACAGTAAAGTTCAAAATTAATTGTAGAAATTTGACAGATTTGGGTAGGTTGATCTGCCGCCGTGTGTACTTATCGACGATAACGAAAAACAATAGTCAGCATTCAATTTTTAGAACAAAAAGATTCAAATATGGACATGGTGTATTTGTTATTCGTGCGACAAAACTCTTTGTACTGCGATTTTTACCGAAATGCCGTCAATTTTCAAGTTTGTGCTAATCGTAATGCATACTCTAAGCGGTTTCAAATTTGCACAATTTAGATTTTCTGACTAAAGGCGATGACGTAATTACTCGTTAGCAAACTTAAAGGGTTTTTTTGGAAAGAGTTTGCTTATTGCCTCAAACGGCATTTTCAGCTTCACCGAGCGTTTTTGGGGGCGACGGGCGGCGAGAAACTTAAAGGGTTCCTCAAGCTGTGTGAAACGAATCACCTTCAGAGGTTTTCTAGAGGGAACGGCATTACGCACAAGGCGTGTCCCCGTGCCCTACTATATTCTCGGAAGGGTTCGGATCTGATCGGATACTTAAAGGGAAGTGCTGTTGTTCGTATGACCAAACAAATTAGAGAAAGACTATGCCACCGTATAATAAATACCTACAGCGGATAGGGAAAAAATAAAGTTTTTGTTCAAGGGATCGTAGAATAAAGTTACACAATAAACAAACTAAAAAAATTACTTGTCCTTCCATCTTCATCAATTTCATTACAAGAAAAAGGGACATGTTCTATATTAGTCACTCAGTCACCGAATTTACTTAAAGAAATATTTTTAAGCCGCGATGGTGCCAAAACAGATATGAAAAGTGGACTAGTCAACAACAGGTAGCAAATCATCATCGCCATCATCTCAGCCAAAAGACGTCCACTGCTGGACAAAGGCCTTCCCTCAAGGATATGAGGGGTATTTGCCGTAATCGCCACGCTTGGCAGGCGGGTTGGCGATCGCAGTAGGTTGAGGGTGACCTCAGAGAGATGCTGCTGCCCATCCTCTGGAATGGTCCTTTAGTCGGCTTTTACAACACCCACGGGAAGAGATGGGGTAGTGCAATTCTTTATCCCCGGCACCACACAGGGTCAGCAAACAGGTAGCAAATAATACACCTATATGCCTGGCAGTATTCTAGGAGATGCTTAATACTACCAAATTAACAAACCTAACTAGATTCACTAAAGAAAGCCCTTTTTTCATATAAGGTAAAATGATTTTTTTTTTATATATTAGAAGGAGGCAAACGAGCAGGCGGGTCACCTGATGGGAAGCAATCACCGCCGCCCATGGACACTCGCAAACCCAAAGGAATCGCAGATGCGTTGCCGGCCTTAAAATGTAGTCTTACATATATCTAAGACCTGAGGCGACCCCCATTTAAGTGGGGCTCTTCTCTCCTTCCCGCCCAGCCATGAAAAGGTACCCACTTAAAACTCTAGCACCATCCGTTCTCTACCACGGCACAAACTAAGGAGGCCCGAGCAACGCACACATAGACCTCTTCCACGGACACGGATCTCGGAACATCTCGGAACAGTGCGAGCGCAGCTGTTGCGAGATTCCGTGTCCGTGAGAGGTTGGGGTATATATCGGGTCGCCTAATTTTTTGTACTTTTAATTGGCAATGGCACACAAACGGTTAGCCTAAATTTTTATCGCATAATTTCACTTTTCATTAATCGTGTTTGGTCTAATTTCACTTCGCCTAACTTTTTATCGCCATATTGTTATTTACCAAATGCGACATTTGGCGAAACAATTCGTAATCCCTAAAGTTTGCAATTACTAAATATTAATTCACACCAAATTAAAAATCACAAAGTATAAGAACTATAAAAAAAGATAGTTTTGTATGTACCTACAGGAGTAGGGCAGCTAGTATTTTTGAAACTGAACAATAATAATTATTGTGTTATATTTTATATATTTTATGATTTTGGCACATTTAATATTAGATACCTGTGCTAAAATTCGAGCTTTTATATATTAAGCGAAATCGTCGTAATGCCAAAATAACGTTATGCCAATATATATTAGGGTATTTCACATTATATTACTATTAGATTACTAGGGCTACTAGGGCTTTCAATTCTTAGACCAAATTATAATGGTGGCAAAACAATTGTTAGGCAATACAATAATTGTTCGTTTTAAGTTTAGGCCAATACGGTTTGGCCATGTAATATTAGGACTAAAAGGAGATGTTCGTTTTTGGGCCCTTATTTTATTACAGTTTTGAAGTTGATGCTTTTCTGATAGATCTGTCTTCTGGGATGATGTTTCCAAAAAGAAAAAAAATTTAAAAAGGCCCCAACATAATTTAAAAAATATTTAAAAACTTGAAATTTTGTTTTCTTCATCACGCTTTTCTTATTATTTTTGGGTTTTAATGAAAGTTTTAAGTTTTTATTATATATTGCTGAACTTATTTATAAATTCTAAAAGGTATTTTAAAGGTTTCAATGCAATTTCCTGAAAATGAAACCACGCGGTTACTGTGTGTAATGGATAGTACCATCGCATTACTAATTTAAAAAGCAAGATTTGACATCTGACACTGACAGTTCACTTCACAAAGTTTTCAAAAAAAAAGCGAAGTTGCCAAGGTAGAAAAAGTTTAGGGTTGCTATTTTATTAATGTTTATTACTGACCTTTTTTATTATTTAAACAATTTTTGGGTATGTTTAAAAAATATATTAATACATGGAAAGGTTTCTTATTATTATGTGCTCTTTTCATAAAATATAATTTCATCACTGTAAAAATTAGGGGGCCCAGCCTCCATACAAAAATGGAACATCTCCTTTTTAGGCGAACCCAAGGGCACCCGAGAGGTTGTCTATGTTGCTCGACAGCGTTTGTATGAAGGTTACCTTTTGCAGTTGCCTTATTTAGTGACCACGGGGATGGCTCGGGACTGACGGCATGCACCGATACAGGTCTATCTTACCTTAGTAAACATAGTGTCTAAACACTAATCAAGGTTGGCAGTCCGAATGAGTCTCTAAACTTCTGAAAACGACGCCATAGACTTCTGAGCTGATTCTTTTTACTTTGATACAATTTTTTCTATCACTCTTTCTGATTAAACAATTATTATAACTAGTGGTCGCCCAGTGGTCGAAATTCGACCGTAATTTTATTATGGCTGCACGGTTTGAACCATATGCAATGTAAAATTTAAAAAGATAGAATGTGAGTTTGGATTGGTATTGACAGATTTCAGCCGCTCGGCTCCTCTTGCATTTTTGAACAGAGTATAATATGCGTGTGAGTCAAATACATGGTAGTGTGTGTAATGTTTGTTTTATTGATTTAATGTATTTTTATGCATAATTTAAAAAAAAATATTAACATTCGGATAACCTATATGAACTATAAGTGTGCGAAATTTCATACTCCACCGTCCGCGCAATTTTCGTAAAAAAGTGGTTCAAAGTTTTTGCTTCACGTATTAATATAGATGACAAAAAAACATTTACCATTGACAGCTTATGTTTTATGTATCCAGTAAAAAACAAAACACAGTTGCCTTTATTTCTCTCAGACATCAAACCAGACGTAGCATTAAGTACAATGACTATGGCATTTGCGTCATTCATAGTGTTATTATTGCGGGAATAGAAATTATATACCACCAAGTGGTCAGTAGCTAAAATAAAAAACTTATAACATGGAAGATAACTTCCATAAAAGAATATACCTATTTGGGTTAGGAACTATTGGTGTAGTTACTTTAACATAAACCTGAATCGTTTTTGGCGTTATTTTTATATATTCTGTGGTCTTTTACTTACAGATTAACATTAATTCACGGCTAATTAATCATTATTAGCTGTTAATTGAAGTTAATTTATAATGTTGATTGAGATCACTCAGTGACAATGTAACAAGATATATTACAACATCAAGGCAAATAAAACATCGTTAAAATCTGGATTTGGTAAATACTGGTTTTTCATCTCTGTATCGTGACACCAAGAGCTGACGATATCACTTAACAAATATGTGTAAAGCACTGGCGTCATTGCACTGATTGTGTTACTAATAAGCATATCACATGGCTACTTCATCTTTTTAAGCATAAACAGTGTGAAAATAAATCGGTCGGTGACATCAAAGTACTTTAAATATTGAGATAGTAAATTTTGCGAAAAGGAAAACCTTACTTAAAACGAGTAACATTTTTTTTAGTTAAACGGTTTTATTGAAAATAAAGATTTAAAAAAAATTAAAAATAAAAAAGATTTAAAAATAAACTTTTTAAAAACAAGCTTTTATTACTTTTTAAAAAAAAGAACTAAAAAGTTAAAAATAATTTAAACCTGATAAGAAAAAAATGTTTATAAATAAAAGCGTGTTACATTGTGATAGCAAAAGAAAAATAACGAAGGTGTATTAGGTTAAATGTTCTTTAATGTTCCATTACAATGTAACACGCTTTTATTTATAATTTTTTTTTCTTATTATTAGGTTTAAATTATTTTTAACTAATAAAATAATTCATTAGTTTAATTAATAATTCATTAGATTTTTATTTTATTATTAAATTATTAATGTTGTTGTCTTTGTTCATTAAATTCTGTTTGTATTTATGTTTCTCTCTTTATTGTAATTGCTAATTTAATCGTCTTGTATAAATGTATTTATGTGTGCTTATGTAGTAAATAAATGTATGTCTATGTCTATGTCTATGTCTTAACTTTTTAGTTCTTTTTTTTAACCAGTAATAAAAGCTTTTTTTTAAAGATTTTTCTTTTCGTTTAATTTTTTCATCTTTTATTTTTTTTTAATCTTTATTTTCAATAAAACCGTTTAACTTTAAAAAATTGTTACTTATTTTTTTTATTTTCAAGTTTTTAGTTTTTAATTTTTAATTTTATTTTCATAAAAACTATTCAACTAATCAAGCCCTAAAAGGGCTTTGATACCCATATAGAGGAAGTAGTGATGTGTGACATGTTTGTACTCACCCTCATACCATCCAGCCCTCGGCACGTGCTCACCTTGGGCATTGGGTCATCCATCTCATCTAGCTAATCAAAGACAGAATCCACATTCATAACAAACGGAAAGAACGAACGAATGAACTTATTTTCCCGAGTTCCTATGGCCATTTTCCAGCTCCATCATCAGACCCTGGTTACCATCTAGCACTAAAGTACTCGTCAAGATGAATCACACGAGTCCAAACTCGATGGGGTCGTGTCGTTTAATTACTGAGTTCCTATGGCCATCTTCCAGCTCCATCATCAGATCCTGGTTACCATCTAGCACCAAAGTACTCGTCAAGACGGATCAAACGAGCCCAAACTCGATGGGGTTGTGTCGTTTAACTACCAAGTTCCTATGGCCACCTTCCGGTTCCACCATCAGGTCTGCTCCATGTCATAATAATTTTGCATTGTCATTCGATTTACACATGCATGCAAAATTTCAGCTCAATCCGTTAACAGGAAGGGGGTCAAACTTCAATTACTAGATTTGACCAAAATATATAAATAAACAGGGCAAGCTAAGTAAATTGGAATAACCCAAATAAAACCGTTTAAAAATATAAGTATCATAGGCTATATTGATTTAAAAATTCAGTTTTTACTCGAATAAGAATTGAAGTCTCGGTACAAAAACCAACAAAAACAGCCTTTTTTAATTTTATGGTATCAATCAAGCGGTCATAGATGATGACCCTATGACTTTAGGGAACATTGTGATACTGAACGATATGAAAGAGTTAGATGTGTGTCAAGTTAACCTATTTAAATTCTTGTTGTCTTTGCTTTGGACTCAAAATTTTCCAAACATTATCTAGCCCGTCAATACTAGAATATGCAAATGCCGTGTGCAGCCGTAATCTGAAAGCAAAAACAGATGCAAAAAAGTAAGATGTGTGTCAAGTCAACCTATTTAAATTCTTGTTGTTTTTGTTTTGGACTAAAAAATTTCCAAACATTATCTAGCCCGTCAATACTAGAATATGCAAATGCCGTGTGCAGCCGTAATCTGAGAGCAGAAACAGATGCAATCTATTTATTTCATAAGTGTGGTGAAGATACATGAACTAAATAAAGATAATACAAGATAATGCGAGTCAACAATTCATATATTAATACGGACATAACGCTCTTGATCAATAAATAATGTTTTGGTGTATTATACTATCTTCAAGATTAACCATATAAATGCAATGGAAGTTTGCTTACTGACTTTAACCGCCTTAATTTAATATAACATTACACATAAGAATAATTTTAATAAATAAATATAGAATATCGTGTAATTTTGTAGTGTGTGCCAATAAATGTATTTCATTTCATTTCATTTTCATTTCAATATATTTGCTTCAATGTATATAATATCATTTATATTCCATAAAACAGATATGATCTTCCCTTACAGAAAATCTTCTTGGATTTTCTGTAAGATATTAAAATAATACTTCATCTGAATAATCAGAAACGCTAACTAGGTAATATAGGTATATATCATAGGTTTTAATTATGCCTTATCAATTATTTTTTTTATTAACAACATAGTGAAGTGTATTAATAATCATTTCCACTATGCGTTTGGGAATGATTATATTATCTAATATTATCCCACATTTAATTGACTTATGAAATTCACCATTCAATTCAATTAAAATTTATCGTCGAGTTGCAACAGAATGTGACAAAAATAACAAAAGGATGTTTTAGTCCAACTAGTTAAAAAGAGATAAATTATAATAAAGATAGATATTTAATAGATTAATCTTACCATAATCACTTTATCTTCATCATACTATTTGAAACAAATAAAGAATGCGTATAATTATCCTAACTAATATTATAAATGCAAAGTAAGTTTGTTTGTGTTTGTTGTTTGTTACGCTTCATGCATGCGTAAACAATTCAACCGATCATCATGAAATTTTGTACACATTTGCTCAAGAATATAATCAAAGACATAAAAAACTTTCACGCGTAAACTATTTATCGATTCGTTGTTTTGTTGTCATATAAATTGTCAAAGCGGTACGAAGTCCGCCGGGTCAGCTAGTGCATACATAAATTTAAAGAGTGCCGTAGAAATTGTTGAAGAAGCAACAAAACTTTACATTTAATCAATATTGAGAACAAATCCCCTCAAATGTCATATCTTTGTCAAACAAAAAGTGCTAACATCATGGCTAAAAGTATACTTTTGACATATTCTATGAAAACGAACGATGTACACTTTGTCAAAGCTTGCTGAAGCTGCGAGGATAGAAGTTACGAGTTACATATAGCAGAAGAAATGAAATTATAAATTGATTTACTATAGAACTCTAGTGAATGATTTTCTTTTATCTATCTATTCTATTAATAAAGAGGTAAAGTTTGTGACTTTCTTTGTTTAAGGAGAGAAATCTACGGAATTACAGACTGGTCTAATCTCGAAATTCTTTCACTGACTTTTTTTTTACTGATAGAATGCTACATTTCATGCGGATAATATAGGTAGGTTATATTTATATTGATACTAACGGTTCTATCTTCCTTTTTATTTCGGAAATTATTGAATTTAGTACAATATAATACTAAATCCACGTGGACGAAGTCGCGAGAAATTTCTTGGATAGGCAAAGTAATATTTGGTTCACCCGGACTTCAATTTATTATAGTAGCGGACCCCCTTGTACGGTCACCCAGGCCAATTCCCCAAACGTTCAGTCTGTCTATTACGTCCAATTCCCAGAATGTCCATTTCTGGAACGTCCAATTCTCCAGATGTCCAATTCACCGAATGTCTAATTCCCCGAATGTGGTGGAAGGTGGACTTTATACCTCAAGGCATTCTCTGCCAGTCAACCGTCGAGCCAAACAGAAATAGACAGATTAGACGTTCGAGGAATTGGACATTCTGGGAATTGGACATTCGGGGAATAGACATTCGGAGAATAGACAAACAGGTAATTAGACATACCAGTAAATAGTGTTACGTTGTAAATTTTAACCTATAATGCCCTTGTTAAATCACAGATAGGTTTGCAGTAGTTAGATAATGGAATTAAGATAATAGAATTACCTGTAAACATTAGTTTTCCTAGATATTGATTTGATCGGATGATCCATTGGGATCATTTTAGTTTATTGAATAAACTTAGGTGTATCTCCGTATTTTAGACTCTTAGCTTCAACTGACACATCACTCCATAATTGATTTAGCACTTACAATTAATAAAGCTACTTTTAGTACACTCTTGAGCTAAATAAACAATTAAATAAAACAGAAAATTTGATATGATGCTGTTTGTTTACAAGTAAACTTTGACAGTTGCCAGAGACAATACCATACCGGCGACCGCAGCGACGCCTAGTGGTGGCAAAACGAAACATTTAACAAATTATAAAAGAATTTCATGATAAAACTTTGATTTTTTTGTAGCAAAAGCAATTAGGATTACAAACTATTATATTAGTTAGTATTTGAGATTTTTACGTCAAGTAATTTAATTAAATCCCGTAAAAAACGGAAACGGAAGTTGCCTATATGGAAAGTTCTAGAAACTTAAAAAAATCTTTAAATCGTTCTGGCAACACTTTCGAGCAGGAGTGGTGTGACCAAGCGGAGAAAAGAATTTAGCCTAAATATTGATTGGGGTAATTATCCACCAGAATTAAATTTGAGTAATGTTTTTATTGTCCTGCGTTTATAAAGATAATTATGTATGCGTTATTATAAGTTAGTGGTTATGTTTGTTAGCGTCAACATAGTGTAGGTGCCTGAAAGTTACCGTTTTCTAGTAGCTAAACGTTGAGTTCAGGGGGTTATTATTATGTGATTAGTCTCTGTGGATTTCAGTTTCAGAACGAGTCATGAAAACGTCATATTTGACATGTTGTTGTAGTTAAATCTCTGAAAGGTAAATTGTCGAAAAGTTATTGTGATTCATAATTCTCCCGATTATAAGGGCAAATTCCTAGCCTGACATACGAAACTGCACCAGCTTGGCGGTGAAGCGACGCGATTATTCTCTTCCGGGATCACGCTCGAGGCTGCTGCAGTACTTTTGTTTCGGTAGGAACTTGTGATGAATTCAAGTGAAGTGATTTGGAAGGCCTCATCGGTAAGAGGGTTTTGTGAACGTGATGAACAGTGGTCGTTTCGTTGCAAGATTTCGTGCACGCTTTAGAGACAGCCTGTTCCTGGTCATCGCTGTTCGCCGCTGCTTGCCGACACGTGCTGGCCGCCCCTTACGGCAACGCGACCCCGAGTTGAATCGTCTCGCCGCCAAGATTCAGAGCCGGCTACGAGTCTGTAGCCTGGACGCGAGACCCGTCTCCTCGGCTGGTCATAAGCAGCGACACGGCTGACTCCGCCTAGCGGATGGGCAGGCGTGGACGGTTTTTTATTTTTATTTAAATTTTATAATCCCCACTTTTAATTTTTTAAATTTACAATATATTTGTTTGGTCTGTGAACCATACCACACAACCACAGTTTGGTTGGTTGAGTTTTAATTCAATAAGTATCTTCGAGTTCGACCAGAAACATCCTCAATCGTCATCGTCGTCTCCAGGTCCGGGTCGATTATACGACCCTGGCGCCCATTTATTTTAATTATAATCTCATATACCCCCACGGTGTTCTCGGGTAGGTAGTTAAAATAACTGAACTGGCTTTATCCCAACCACCCACGACCATAGCTTTTACCGCTGAAATATAGGCTGGCTGGTTAGGTAGGTTTATAACATCTCAGGAACCTGCTGGGTCCCTAAGACCCATAGGTTTTTTTTTGAGGTTATGTAAGGTTAGGAATTATATAGTCAAATTAACTTAAATTTAAATGTAACTTTATTTATATATTATTGTCAGTAACCTGTCAGGTCACGTTCGACCCAAATTTGCCTGGACTATATTAATGAATTTGTGATATTGAATATTCTTAATAAGAGAAGAAAATAAATATATTTGCCTAGCCGAAAAACATTTTCTCGTTTTCTTTCTCGCACACCCACTGAAGTTGGCATTTGGGATTTTCTTCCTTTTTTATGAGGGACAAAATCTCAAATGTAACAATAGACGTACAAGTAAACAGGCATTCGGAGAATAGACACACAGGTAAATAGACCTTGGTGACCGGACCGGCGGAAAGGGGTAGGGGCTTCACAAAATCTGAAGAAGAGCTGCATGTACAAACTTACCGCAATTTGTCAAATTTCCTCAACAGACTTTTAACTTTATGTATAATGGTATTTTTATAATATTTTTACAGGTTAGCACAGTGCCTTGACCACCTTGATCTCACCTGATGTGAAATGATAATAAGGCCAATGATGGAAGCGCACTTCACCCGGGAACCTAGTAAGGCACTGGCTATCTTATCTCTAGCTGCCGGAACACAACAATGCTACAAACATTAATGTTATAGCGTCATATTTAGATAAGATGGTGGTAGCTAGCCAGGACTAACAAGCCCTACCACCAACCACCTCTGGGTCTAAACTGGTGGTCTTAGCCACTAGACCACAGAGGCGATTAAAATGTGGCATATGGTTGAACATTAATTGAAAAAGAAATATAGTTTTGGATAGGTTGATGTACAGGCGCCTGTACATATTTGGACTTAGAGACAAGTAGACAACGGGAAACGGATATTTTGATATACCATGTTTTCTATTTGTGAACCAAGAAACGTGTCAAAATGCACATAATAATCGCTATTGTCGCTTGAATCGCAGCCAATAAGTCCGTTAACTCCAACGACTGTTGTTGGCTTTAATAAACTTATTGAAACTGCATTACACAGAACTGTATAGCTAGTGAAAAGGTTTCCATCTCCAAAACTCCATACTTATAGATAACTAACTGTGCCCCGCGGTTTCACCCGCGTTCTATTAGTCATAGCGTGATGTAATATAGCCTATAGCCTTCCTCAATAAATGGACTATTCAACACAAAAATAATTAATAATTCTATTCGAACCAGTAGTTCCTGAGATTAGCGCGTTCAACCAACCAAATAAACAAAGAAACAAACTCTTCAGCTTTATGATATTAGTATACATTAAAAAAAGAGTTCGTATTAATAAAAACACGGAGAAATAGTTATTCATTACTAGCGGCCGCTCGCGGTTTCACCCGCGTGGTTCCCGTGCGAATATCGGAATAAAAACTATCCTATGTGTTAATGCAGGTTATAAACTATCTGTATGCCGAATTTCATCAAAATCCATTCAGTAGTTTTTACGTGAAAGAGTAACAAACATCCATCCATACTTACAAACTTTCGCGTTTATAATATTAGTAGGATTCTTTTATTTAAAAATTAACAAATCATCAAACACAATTTTTATTGTTTTATTTAAATACTCAGAATTTAAATTTACTAATAGGTAGTGAATTAAATTTGTAAGCAACACAGTTTGAGTTGAACTTTTAAAATAGCAAACGGTTTATACTTATATTCGTCACCTTGTACAAGTTAAATCCTAACTATTCAAGTTATTGTATGTTTAATCAAATCCGTTTATTTTTCATAAATACAACATTTATAACTGTCACTCATACCACCATAAAACGGCATTGCAAGGCCGTACGAGTGAGTGCATAACTTATACATAACTAAGCCACAATGTTGAGTACCAAAGAATTCCCAGGAACATTCCTTGGCTTGGGAATTGGCGCCAGAAAATTGTAATAGGGGTGATTGATCTTACGTGCAACTCTTCACGTAATCATGTTAAAATGGCATTTAAAAATAGCTTGGCTTTGACACGTGGGTGCTCCCACGCAGACAGCGATTCGCTTTCGCTGTAGACAGACATTATTTTAATGAAACGGGTAACGAAAATGAAAATTTGTATATTTGTTTACTAAGTCTACCTACGCATACCTACTACTGCTGTCCTACATGAATAACATAAAACATTACGTTCAAGAAGACATTAGCGATTACAATAATGAATGAATTCAATTCCAAAGTATGTAGTATGGTAAGTACTCTTAATTTTAGAATAATTAAGATTGTGTTGCATAATTTCATAAAACAATCTGAATAACAATTTGACTCTTAAGAACGTCAATTGTACGAGAGCTTTTGTGTTAATTCAGCGGCTTAATCAGCTCAAGTAGCCTCTAACATTTGACTCTAAGAAAGTTTGTGTTAATTCGGCAGCTTAATTAGGTTGTAAAAGTTTTTGACAAATAGAACAAATAAAACCTACCTCTACAAATGAAAATATTTCTGCAATAAAGTTGCATTTTCTATCACAGTCACCTAACGTATCACCAGTTCAGGAGATACACTGCCTGCTTTGCAGATGCAGTTATAAGGCATGAAGTGGTCAATCCTGCCCTATTAATAGATAATCCTGACACTGCCATAAAAATAGCAGGGTTGCAGACAAGTATCATAATTATAGAACCAACCTAAGTGATTCGGTCTTGATATTTATTACAGATTCTCGTTCGAGTTCCATAAAAGAATGGTAGCTAACTAAGTAGTTAAATACTTACAATTTCCTGTGGTAAGGTTCTAATTACGGCACAATTGCGAACACATTTTTTACGGTAGCCGGCTTTGTTCTCATGACGACTTTTTGGTACAAAAACACATCTTACTAATAATTTCCGGGACATAATATAATGTCTCAGCACTGTGTTGAAAAGAAAGATACCGTTAAACGGCAAAAACGAACTTTGAACTTTTAAAACTTTGAACGAAACGAACACACACGTATTATTTTTTGCTACAACCTATTATATTTATGATTATATTTCTATTTCAAAAATTGTTGAAAAAATTTCCATTCTATTTAATTCTAGACATTGAATAAGGGCGGCTCCTTTGGCTTACAAAGTAAGATTGATGAAAAAGAGTGTTGATGAGTTTCGGCGGATTATTGGACAGATCCAGGACAGCGTAATTGGAAGCGCACCTTACCCAGTTCGTCAGAGGGTTCTGCAAAACCCGCCCGTGGAAATATATTCGACACATTTCTAAATTGTAACTTGTTTAAAAAAAAATGCGTAAAATTACATATACTTACCTATAAATATGTCTATATTTCTGTTTCTGTTCATGAATCACATAACTTTACAGCTTTTGCCACTCAAGGTATCAAATTCAATTATAATTAATTATCATTTGGTTCTGTACAATACACATGTTTGCAAAGTCTTAGTGTGTGTTGGGAACCATACGTGTTTACATATACGCATTCCGATGTATATGTAGGCCGGGTTAATGTGTGTGTGTCTGTTTTTATTGCGAAACGATGAGAGAGTGTGAACATTTCACGTTAGTGTTTGCCTAACTAATTCAGGTTCGACAGTGGGGTTAAACCTTTCTGAAAATTGTAAGCCATCAAAAACAAACTTGTAAAAAAGTTATTACGTCTTCTGTCTTAAGTTATTACGCAATTAGCTAACCCAACAACATCTTATAGTGACCATATCAATATTAAAAACTTTTGTTTTAAATAAACAGATTGACTTAGAGTTTTGATGATCGGTCAGTTAGTCAATCAGTTACAAAATTAAGAAACATTGACTAGTTATATTTTTAAACTACTGGTTCAAATTGAATGAAATTTGAAATATACCGTGTTTATACAATGCCTGCTTGGTTACTAAAAAATCAGGTTTCTAGTTTTATCCACAACGAAGTTATAGGGGGTCGAAAATGGCCTGAACTGTTTCGAGAAAAGGATGTTACGGCCGTGTCGCTTTTTTGCTCGACTTGGCGGGGGCACGCCTTGCCCCCAGATTAGACTACGGTAGGCCTTATTTGTAAAAAAAATACTAATTTATATAATGCAGTTTTTATGACTAACAGCAACGTTATCGAAAGCCAAATACATTTAAAACACATATGTCATAGATCATGTACAACATAACTCACGTGCTATATAGTGTACCTACTTGCCACGTATTTTTCCCACTTTTATACCTATGAACAATTCGAGAGAGATCATTAAATAAACCGGCTTTTGCGAATAGAATATGTAATAACTACACAAAAGTTGTGAACAGGAACACAAGTAATTAAAATTAACATGGAGTCACGCATGGAATACGTTTCGTGCACAAAATGTTTACGACCCCTGACACACTAGTGGACCGTGCCGTGCGTTTGCGCACATCTCTTACCAGTACTTTTCCATCAGAATCTTGGCGCATACTTTATTCGGAACCGACGAATATGCATTTGTCTCTTTCACACAGCTGGCTAGATATCTAGCTGGCTACTTCTCTGACTGTACGGAATAGTTGCAAACTTTAGCAAATTACAATGCCCAATGTTTATTTTTAGGATTGATCGAAGTAACATTTACTTGTAGCCGTTAATATGTTGAGTCTTGGCACAAAAATAATTCTTTTAGTACTATAATTATGAAAAATAATAAATAGACAATTATATAAATAAAACAAAAGCAATTTTAATATTTTGCAAACCGCAGGCTCAAAAATCAACTCCTTCATTAACTTGCATGGCGTGGAAAGACAGCGCTTACGTTAATACGTATGTTTTAGTTTTTTTTAATATTCAATTAATGTATGTTTTGTAGGTTAAAAAAATAAAAAATAAAAATTAAATATATTATCACCATTGATTAGTATAAAAACAAAGTTCTTTGCACTAAAGAAAATGAAATCTCATTTGGCGACACGGTTTACCTGTTTTCTATTAAAGGATACTACCCACTTACTGTGGATGAGCAAGTTCTTCGCACACTTCGCCTATTTTTATCCTATATATGACTAAGGTGCGGTGCCACCGAAGCGCGCTGCTCGGACCATACAGGGTGGACATTTAAGAGCTCACAGAATTTTTAATAATATTTCCCCCAATAATTTTTTCTTATATTTTTGGAGTTTGCTGATTGCCTCGGACGGCATTTTCAGCTTCAACGGGCTTTTTTGGGGGCAGCGAAAAACTTAAAGGGTTCCCCCCCGTGCCCTACTAGTTTCTCCGAGGGGTTCGGATCGGATCGGGCTTTCCCCAAAATCCCGATAACGGGCCGAGATCATTGTCTTTAGTGGCGTCTTATGAACTGAAGAGCAGACTCTCCAGTTCATAAGCCTATATACTGCTCCACTACTAGGGAAAGGCCTCCAATAAATGAAATCAAATCATTGGGTATTGGCTGATCACATCCGGGCTTTGAATCTAAAGTAACCGAAACACCCATATAGCTTGATTTGAAAATTATAGTCGAGAGTTGGGATTTTCAGGTATCGGCCCGAGCGCTTTGACACTCGGCCATCACCAGCTCATAAAAAAGCCCCCAAGAATCTAGTAAGATATAGGGACACTCCTAAACGGAACTGAGGTCAGACCTATGACGACTTCTAGAAAACCTCCGGGGATGCTTAGATGCAATCACGGCTTAATCCATCAAGGGTCTACCCGGTTATAATCCTGGTTACGCTGTGAAAGCGTTGGGCAACCAACATCAAAATCTTCCCAATAAAAGTATTTCCACAGACAAGTTTCTGTGCCTGAAACCATCGTTTGCGTATTAATTATAACGAAACAGTAAAACTTTGTATTATAATTTTTTAAATAAATATTAAGTGTAAAAAAAAAGGTTTAATTTTTGACGCGGCATTAGTATTCTTATTAATAAAACATATTTATCCTACCTTAGATACCTATACTATAGATTAGTTTGCATTAAACCCCGTTAAATACTCTATTTTATAAAGGAATGCGAAATTTTGAAAGTATAAATAAATGTTGATTTGAATGTGCAAACTTTACGTATACCTATACGTAAATAATTTTATACAGCATGTACCTACATGCTGTATAAAATGATTTATTTATGCCAATAGTTTGAGACGGAAATTCTTGATGTAGGCTGTTAATAAGTATTCTGGCGCCAGCGGTCAGTCCGGCCGCGTCTGGTGAGCGATCGATGCCGCCCATTACGGCAATCAGCTTGGTTACTTTTACTCCATCAACGTTAGCAGCCATTTCATGGCCAGTTTTAAGTTTACGGAATTTTCATACAAAGTAAAGGATCGGAATTTGCTCAGGCAATACTTTGATTCTCTTGTAACATTTGGAAAATTTTCAGTATTTGAACAATTTTCAGTACAGGTTGTTTCTCATCTATATTTTACTCTCCCATATCTGGACTTTACTGCATCCATAAGCTTAAGAGTTGATAGTTAGCAGTGAAGACCCAAAAACTTGAGAGCTTATATACCTAAGATCCACTTTGGAAAATTTAAAGTCGCGTAATTTTTTTGTGAATAACCATTTTTTTTTTAAATATTGTCTATGAACTACTTAACTAGATTTTTATTTTTTTTTCTTAAGAATATAATATATGGAAAGTTTTACTAATACTGGTTTGGTAAATATTAATTTTAAAGTTAGTAAAGGGATATCGACATTTACAAAAGATATGAATTGTCAATAACTTAAATTTTAATGTCCCGATTTCCGCAACATAAGTACCTTCACACATTTTTTTAATTTAGAAATCTTATTATTTCGGACGCCCAACTTTATTCTCTTTGCAGTACATTATTCAAGACAAATACTAGGATAATCAACAAGTATAAAGTCGTGCCAATGATAATTAAATACATGGAAAGCACCGTTAGCGCAGAAGTGTTGGCGACATTCCGCTAGTGTTAACGACATATTAAAAGTAACACATTCTCTGTAATGGCCAGTCTTATTATCACGAGGAAACAAGCTTTAAGTACCAAATTAATCGTTCGTGCTCTTAGTTGAATGGCTTTGGTGCTTTTCAGGGATTATGCTAGATTCTGCTTTATTGAAACGTCAATTTTGCTCAGTAGCATAATTTTATCATTTGAACTATGGGGATGACAATCAGCCACAGAATCAAAACACTGTGACACAATTGTAGATGTTTTGAAAATTTTAAAAAGCATCTGTTCTGTTTAAAGTTGTTGCTTTTCATGGAACACTTTAAAAAAGCTAGTGACGATATGAATCATTTTAAAGCTATGTCATATAGGTAGTACTAGCTGTGCTCGCGACTTCGTCCGCGTGGAATAGTGACTTTCGGCAGCATTTTTAATTTTTTAGGCTCTTTTCCCGTTTTTGCAACATTTTTCACTGATGCTTCGCTCCTATTGGTCGCAGCGTGATGTTATATAGCCTAAAGCCTTCCTCGATAAATGGACTATCCAACACAAAAAGAATTATTCAATTCGAACCAGTAGTTCCTGAGATTAGCGCGTTCAAACAAACAAACAAACAAACAAACTCTTCAGCTTTATATATTAGTATAGATAAAAACAAAGGATAATATTGGAGAAGGATAAAATTTGTACAATATGATCGTACGTTATGCTGATTTTCTTGCCTCTAGTAGATCAATAGTAATCTAACAAAATTTTACAAACTGCAGAAGTTGTTCCTATAGGAGAATTTGCTATAAAATTGTGAAAAAGGCGTTGTAAAAGTATTCTAGCTTAATATTACAAATAACCCTGAGGACATCATAATGTTAACGGATTTAACAATATCACTGTGTAAAGCATATTTATTCTCAATAACTCAAACCAACCTACTATACATTCTGAACATATTATTATGATAATATATGCTAACATTTAAACCTGTATCATTGTTATGCATCTGCGTGTGATACTCGAACAATCGCTAACCACGTGGTTCCATTAATTATAATATAACAATTTATTTTATTGAATCACAAACAAAAACGCATTAAAACAACCATAAGAATAACATCTTTATAAGGAATTGGAAATCCTGTAGTATTTTTTTTCATACCGGTCTCGAATATTAATGGTTTCATTGACCTTTGAAGTAGGGATACGACGATCGTTAGCATATTACTTAGGGCAAACTGAAAGTTTCTGGATTCTGATAAATAAGACTAATTTAAGGAGTTTACCAAGGGATATCGAAATTCATTTCGCCGTTTGAGGTAAGGTAAAAAGCTTCCAACTTTACCAAACGTCTATACGACCAAACGTTTATTCGGCCAAACGTTCATTCAATCAATTATAGAAATGTCAAGGTTTTATCGACAAAATATAATTTAGTCAGTCGTTTGTTCTGTCAGTGTTACTAACTCAGAGGTAAAGGTAAACTCAGATTTAAGACTTACGATACATTAATTTTTTTCAAAGTATCCCTCGCAATTAATGCATTTTTGCATTCGCTGAAACCACTGTACAAAGCAGTTGGATCAGTGTGCCTTAGGGACCTCTTCAATGGCTTCATGGAACGCATTTACCGCCGATTCAGGGCTCGTAAAACGTGTGCCTCAAAGTTTGTCTTTAATTTTTGGAAACAAAAAGAAGTCGCAGGGTGCTAGGTCCGGGCTGTAAGGCGGATGTGTCCTCAGTTTCACATTTAAAGCCTTCAAAAGGCTTCTGTTACCTTAGCGGAATGTGAGGATGTGTTATCGTGGTGAAGGACAACATTGCTTCGAGGATTGCTTTTCGCGAACTTTTGTTGTGTTGACGTACCAATCTGCAGTCACTGTCCTTTGATCTTCATGCGATACTGTAGTGTAATGTCCTGATTTCCCAAAAAAAGAAGCAACCATTTATTTACCAATGCTTGGACTTTTCTTAACTTTTGTCTGCAAATCTTCAAAAGGAAAGACCCACTCTGCCGACTAGCTTTTTCTTTCGGGTTCAAAGCAGTACACCTATAAGTTTCGTCACCTGTCACGATATTATAGACAGCCAATGACTGTCCTCTGTTAAACTTTTTTATCATTTTACAGCACAAGTATTTTTTTGTCAGTTTCAATAAGTTGTCGTACGGTGTCAATATAGAGTCTTTAACCGCAGTCGCCGGCCGACCTTCACGTACTCGTACCTCGTTATGTAGATGATCTCGTCCACGTCTAAATTCTCCAAACCATGAATACACAGAGCTGCGACATGGTGCTTTATCACCAAATGCCAATTGAAGTCTCTGGCAGTGGCAACTCTCTTGTTGACTGAAGCCACAACGAAAATCATGAAAAATTATTGAACGGAAATGTTCACGAGTTAAATTCATTTTGATAGCGACACACAATTTTCGAAAGGAGACGTCACGATTAAAAAACAAATGACAGTCTCGCAAAATAAAAAGTAACATGTTCCCAAAGAGTTCCATTTTCGAATTCCATAATTGTTTTTTCATTTTTTTATTGTAAGTGGCCAGATCCAGAAACTTTCAGTATGCCCCACGTATTATGACGTCAGCATAGTCTTAAAACCAGGTGAGTCAACGAATTAGAATTTTTGTAAACTTATAAACTTTCAATAACGTAGTAATGAGAAACAATATGCAGCACAAAATGGAGTAGTGAGTGATTTACAGTAAGAAGTATCTGCAGCATGATAACGATTATAATTGTTACAGGTCATGTTTCGGATGTGGTAAAAGAACCGGCACACCAGTCTCAAATCCTAGGGTGAACCCTAGGATTTGAGACTGGTGTAGTCAAACCACTACACCACAATGTTATTTAGGTGATTATTGTATAAGTTCCATGTAGGAACAAATCAACAAAAGCTATTTTTTTCTATCAATAAAAGCTCCGAAGACGATTATATGACTAAATTATATTCTTTAGCATTTAATGATAGTGTTTACGAAAACAAATTTCCAGGTGCTTAAATTAAGAAAAAGTAAAAAAAAATCTCGAGTGGTTATTCATTTCATACCGTTCATATTACCTTCACGGTATTCTTTTTCCATATTGTAATTTGTTTGCAGCAATTTTTTTTTTTTTTTTGCTATCAAATTGAAAGCTTTTAAATAGTTTTTTTTTTACTATCGCATATGACCGCTACACTGCTACACTAAGCTTGCGGTGGCGGGCGGCGGCATTGGCCGTCCTTGACGGCCGTTATGCAACGAAGGTCGGCAGCCAAGCCCCCTAGCTCGGGATTTCATAAACAAAACGTGTATGACGCATTCGCAAGGGCAAGTTTCACAATAAAGCGTGGAATGACCCTCGCATATCTATATCGTCTCCGTCATTCTTCTTGGAAAACTATTCTATATGTTGTTTTTTTTTATTTTTATTAATTATTGTACATACATAAGACATTAAAATGAGGTAAATTGGTAATGGTAGATACAAAATCTGGGTACATACGGTCACAACAAACAGGGTTGTTTAAAAAGTATGGCAAGTTTAATAGATTAAAAAATTATTTACAAAAGTAAAATTTTACATTTTATTGCACAATGGTTTTTAAAAACTTTAACTATATTAATCATATCTTATAATAACGACTATGACTATGTATAATAACGTCAATTGTCATTCATAAAAAAGCTGCTCGCGCGGTTCCGTTTTCAAAGCTTTTGTTATCCGACACAATATCTTCACCAATGAATGAAAGCCCCTACGAATTTAACATTCATTGTGGGGTTAAAAGAGTTACTTACCTACCTAATTTGAGATAATGTTTATCACTTTATTTTTTATACTGCTTATTTTAAAGTATATAATCTATTAGCGTTGCCTGCGTGATGCAAACTCCGGAGAGAATAAAGTGTTTTTCTGGAAAAGGAAAGGATCCTATGTGAAAGTAGAGTTACTCGTGTACAACATTTCATCCAAATCAGTCCTGCAGGTTTGCTATGATTGAATAACAGTCAACTTTAGTACGATTATTATATTGAAAGAAAGAAAGAAAGATATCTAAATATTAATACGTGAAGCAAAAACTTTGTACCCCTTTTTAAGAAAATTGCGCGGACGGAGGAGTATGAAATTTTGCACACATAAAGTTTACATAGAGAAGAAGTACAGAATGTAAATATAATTTTTAAATTATGCATAAAAAATACATTGAATAAATAAAACAATCATTACACACGCTACCATGTATTTGACACACACGCATACTATTCTTTTAAAAATTTCAAAAATGGAAGAGGAGCGGCCGAAATCTGTCAATGCCAATCCAAACTTACATTCTATCTTTTTTAATTTTTCATTACTTAGGATACAACCAGTGCAGCCTTAATAAAACTACGGCCGAATTTCGACCACTGGGCGACCACTAGTGTATTTTGAAGTAAGTATATCAGAAACGCAAACCTCTCGCTACTGGCAAATTAACAAAGGATTAACGCTTTTGATTTGCTAGAACTGTAAGTTAGAGATTAGTTAAAGTAAAGTGTAAATCCTACAAGTTGATTCAGTGTTAGTGTTAAACACAGGTATACATTTTTTTTTGCATGTTGAGTGATGTTTCCTGTTGAAACCATGCACACCATTTTTATTGAATGTGATTATTTTGTCAGTTTTGTTTTTGCGATGTTGTATAGATCTACGCTAGAAGCAGAGTTTCTCTTATTAGGACTAAATATTCATCAAATAAAAAAATACATATATCGTGTGTCTGTACGCCACGTTTATTTACTTACATAATGACGATGATTATGAATGACGTTTGTTGTTTGAGTATTAAGTGTTAGACTGCAGGCAGCTAGTCTAGTTTTTCGATTGGCCTACTGACGATAATAATAAGTTTAAAGTGACCCAGTTAGTTAGTTAGTTAGTGTAAGCAATGCACGCCTTCACATTATTGAAGCATTTGTTGTTGACTAGAATTATCTAAATTACAAACTGCAGTACTAATTATTAGCGTCGTCACAGTTTTTCATTTAGAAACAAAAATATCAAGCAGGTTATCTCTGTAATGATGAATATGCCAAAACTTATCCTCTGAATTATCGCTTGCCGTCCGACCGCTAGTCAAAAAAATCCCGAAAGCAGTTCTTAACTGATTTATGTTAAACTTATTTATAACTAACGGTCTGCTAATGCATTTAGGCATATCTGTTTTATAAGATAATCAGCTGCTCCAGTAAATCTCAATCAAGCGCAATGGCGCAGCGGCATGCGCGTTCGATGCGCGGTTGCGATTTTGCAATAACTTTTGTAAAAGCATTAACACATCTCGAGCTCCACTGTGCGTCGGAAGGTACGTTAAATAATCGGTCTCAGTTATTGTCATAAAATAGCAGCCTTTTTAACCGACTGGGCCATTTTAGATATAAGTAGGCTGTTGATGAAATTGTGCAATTAGTTTTTGCAAAGATTACGTATGAGTATAAATATGTTAGGTTTCGTAATTTGACTACGGTACCCACCATGGAAAGTTTTAATCGGATTTTATCTCAATTTACAGCTGATAAGATAAGACATTTGGATGAGACGCGTGACACATTTGCGTCTACACAAATGTGATTGAAACCGTTATCTCTATACCGTCTCGACTGCGTAGGTGCACTTTTTCATTTCAAAGCAAATAAATATAGCTATGGAATCACGACAGATGTTTAGGAGAACTGAATTATTGTTTCTTGTTTTACAAACTCAATGTCACGAGATTCAATGTAACAATATTATACAGCACGCCGCACTGTGGAGAACGTTCGAGAACGGCGGCGGGACCCGTCCCCGTCCTGCCGCGATGCCGCCCGTCGCTAGTAATATTCCACTGCTGACATTTTTGAAACCTTGACGTATGTGTGCGTCGGCGTGAATGCCTTAAAGTTTACAGAAACGCGTCTGTGTGAAGCAGTAGTCGGTCGATGGGTGCACTCGCACCGTCAATCGCCGGCGCCGCCGCGCCGCCTGGCGTGACGCAATCGTGGGGTTACTCATGCTAATATAGTTGTTCCGAATATATTGTAGAGTGCACTGAAGAGGTCTGATGAAATCTAGCTGTGTGTGCATGTAACCGGCGCGTCTATGGGCCGAGCGTGATTCACTGGCGTGACGCGCGCGTGACGTAGCGAAAGCTCCGCGGGTGTGTGCGTGGGCGTGGCAGACGGAGAACGGAGATAGCTTTCGGGTGTCACGGGGTGTCCCGGCTCACGGGTCTAGGACGTGACGAGATGCGCGTACTCATCCCATTCATGACACAATGATGGAAAATTTTCGACCTCAATAATAATACCTACCGCATCACAAACAACGCTCAACTTTTGAAGAGAGTTAGGCGCCCACTTACTCGAATTTTTATTTTAGTAAGTAGACAATGCAAATGCAAAAGAGAAAATGTTGTAGATCCTTTTAAATTTTTTTACTGCTAAATTTTTATAAGTACTCTATGTTGCATGATATATATATAATTTTATATTGTACCTATGTATAAACAACACGCAACCAGAAAAAAATATAAAAAACCTAAAGTTTTTATTATAAAATACGTCAGAACACAAGTCATATAAAAAACCCTTTCTGTATAGTGTGTTTGTGTCTTGTGTTTCGGTAATGTTCGTCAATCAAAATTTTTCATAATCATGACATGAAACATGTAATGCATATGCATATTCATAACATATTATTTCTCAGTAAAGATATGTGTATTGGCATGACTTGATGAAAGGTTTAAATCTGGGTGTAAATTAAAAATATTTTTTTGTAAATTTATCGTTTATTTTTTTTACTTATCTCTGACATGTTTTTTACTTCGCCTTACTTCTTGTTGCCGTATTTTAACGTCCCAAAATCATCATTATAGGCGCAACCATTTTATTATCTCTAATACTGACATTTGCTAAATAACGTTTCACCTAAATGTTATTTTGCAAATGTCAGTATTATTGTTTGTATTTAGCAAAATAACTAGATAAAGCAAACAAGAAGGAAGCAAGCGTGCATGTAAGTACGCAATTAAGCATACAAGCAAGCATGTAGTTAGTATGCAATAAGGAAGGTGCAAACGTTGCTTTGCTCCGCTCGCTTCGCTCGCACCGTTTTTCATGGTCACAAGCCTCTCCTAATTTAACCGACAGCTATAACTTTTGTACTCTCAGCTTCACTACATAGTATAAAACAAAGTCACTTCCCCGCTGTCTGTCTGTCTCTAAGTATGTATGTATGCTTATATCTTTAAAACTACGCAACGGATTTTGATGCGGTTTTTTTTAATAGATAGAGTGATTCAAGAGGAAGGTTTATGTGTATAAAACATACATACAGTTGGACCCGGTAGGTGGCGCTGGGCTGCCAAAGGGTTCTATAGGATACGGGTGTTCACTCAAGTGGACGAAGTCGCGAGCGGGCCGCTAGTTCTAAATAATGCAAAATGTAACCTTACCTAACCTAACCTACCAATTATTTCTCCGATTTAAGTCCCACAATTTACAAAGTTAGGGTTTAAAATACTTCGTCGAATTAGATAAGTTAGGGAGTCATTTATTTCTCTTTCACATAAAGGTGATACAATAGATAAGGAAGTACAAGACCAATGTAACATATACACAACCGTTATGTGAGAGACTGGAGCCTGAGATAGGTTTTTGTATAAAACCCGATCTGATCTGAATTCATCTTTGTGTCCAAAGAAAATGTCAAATAATTTTAGTACATTTAGTATAGAGATTAATTTTTAGGCCAAAGTATGTATTATGCGAAAATATTGGTTAGGCTAAATAAGGACAAGGCTATTGAAGTTTAGCCAAAAAAAAAAAGAATTAATTTTAGGCGAGTCAAAGGTTGCCCCTTAAATACGACATAAAAAATGAGTTGTTATTATTTTCCATATTATTAATAATACTTATGGAAAAAATAATAAGTTTATTTATTTCAGTCATAAATTTTGAACGCCATGCTACGACTGCTACGACGCAGATTATATGCACCAGATATTTTTTAAACGCTTTAGATAACGGTTATTTTATCTTTGCGTATATTTATTGATCAAAGCCTACTGTAAAAACAAATTATATCATTTTCATAGAGTAGGTACGCTGACTTGACTGATTCAATTCCAAAGTCAAGTTAAAAGTGCACTACTTTTGAATGTATAAAAGAAAGATGTTAGACAGATGTTTAATTAAATTATCTTTAAATTTTTTGAAGTTGGTATTTTATTAAGAAAACTCAAGCTCTAACGAACCTGCTTGATAGATGATATCATAAACCAACAGACTATGGAAGGAAAGTCATAAATAAAAGCATCTAAAAATACTATCACTATCAGCCAGCGCTATAAATAATGCAGATATAATCTACGTCATATATTGACAACATACAGATTTTTTGGGCACGTGAAATGACGCATCCGGAGAGACAACGAACGCTACTAACGTCACGTCACGACACGTTAACTTTTTAACACGAGTTCACGTGAATTAAAGACCATGTAAGACCTGAAAAAGATACACAACACACTTTACTGCAGAATAAATTTACATCGGCACCAAAAATTTCTAGTTTTCAAGCTGTGATGTGATCAAGATGATGTCGTATCTATCTACCGTTAAAGTATGAGTCTAATTTATAATAACTAACGCATTGAGTAGCAGCTTTTATAGAGGAATCTGTAATGTAATGACACAAAGGACGATATCCTTTGTTTTAAGAAACACACTGAGATACCACTTAACCCCTGCCAAGCGTCCCAGAAATAAAGGACAATCTGGTCGCGAGATCGACCAGATGGCTGCTGAGACGGCAGCTATCTGGTCGGGAAAACTTATGGTGTTCCTGACACGAAAGGAAGAAGAAAAGAAGAAATAGTAAGCATCACATTTGACACATGACTGCAAAATTTGACCAAAAATAAGGATACAATCAATCATAACCAAAAACGATAAAAAAACTACTAAAGTAATATAATCAGAAGCAAAATTAACTTAAAATCATTTTGGTAAAGTGTTTACGCAAAGTTTAATGTGTCACAGTGCGTCAATCTTAGCCTCGGCATATATGAGGCTTATTGGTTTGCTGGGTTCGTTTAATCTGTGACTGGCGCCGGCGCCGGCTCATTTGACTCAATCAAGAATGAAGAGCAGGAGCAAACCGTTTGCGGGCAGCGCGCGCTATTTGTGACAAGGGGCCGGCCGTAGCCTCAGCCTTTAACGGTGAGCGAGTAAAATATGGAAACAAAATTGCGTTGCTTCAGATCACTACTATGCCTACTTCCAATTGGTTGTACTGGACGACAACAGAATGGATTGAAAACATGATTGTTCCGTGCAGTGTGAGGCTAAGGCTAGCGCGGCCCCAGCGTAATAGGTATGTGACTGTGCGCACGCGCACCATTAGGGATGCCAACGGGATTCTGCCTACAAAGTAGGTGTGTCTGCTATCAGATTATGTGTTTTTTTAAAGAGAGTAATTCAAACAGTTAATGGAAATGCTATGTTGTCGATAAATGAAACAAGTAAGTATTTTATTATGTAAGAAAACGGTGAATTTAGGCAGTTTAATGAACGCAAAAAGCATAAGCAATCGAATAAAACAGAAAATACCTTTTTATATTCAAAGTAGGCAAACAAGCAGGCGGGTCACCTGATGGAAAGTAATCACCGCCGCCCATGGACACACCCGCAAAACCTAAGTAATCGCAGATGCGTTGCCGGCCTTGAGGAAGGAGTTGGATTGGATCTTGAGGAGGGAGTAGGAATTACGCCTAGGCTAAGTCCGTAAATCCAGTCGAAACTGTATCAAGGTCCTGATTGTTTTAAATTCAAGCTGTAAAACTAGTTTCGGTTAGGTTAGAGATAAGTTTCTGTTTCGGTACGGATAGTCCATATCAGAAATTTTAACGTCCTTAAAAGTATAATAAATAAGAAGACTTACATCAAAAATTACACCCTAGACAATCTGTAGCTTAGTTAAAAAATTTAAAATAACTTTGAATGTTTGGATTTTTGGAAAAAGAAAAATATGAAAGGTTACGTTTTTTGTAAGCCTATTTGTTGGCCGTGGTCATAAAGTAAAAAAAAAACTATCGCCTTACTGTTTTGTTCATGATATTAATAGATTTGCGTACACGGTCACCTATTGGCTTTACCACAAACCGCACAATGGCCAGTATAGTATGATTATCTTCGACAATATAGCAATATTGGTGTTACATCAATACCAATTACTTGGTATTTATCTGAACATGATATAGTTGCATCCATTGTTTCTGTTTATTTAGTTATAAATGGAAAACTATTTAAAATAATAGGTACACAATGCACACAATAATTAAAATATATTTTCGTTTTACTCAAAACCTTGAGTAACTTGAACTTGATAAATATGAATCATCGAGTGCAAACCAAAATAAATTCAATCCAATCCAAAATATATGATTATATTGTGAAATTGCTGGTTTTTGTTGCATTATTAAATACATTTATTTATACATTAAAATTAACGCCAAAAAATACGCAGTCGGTCGGCACGGCGTATAATAAATAACAGATATTTGAAACAACACATGTCAATTAACAACTTTACAATTATTTTAATTGAGCGTTGTTTTTGTTGGTAGGAGTCCATCGATTAAAGTCCTCACTCCTCAGATAGAAAAAACGTCTGACGAATTTCCACTCCAACAATTATAATCGAATTGTTATTAGAATTTACTATGGTAATCGTTGGTTTAAGGCCGATTGACCAAATATCGCCAGTTTCAAAAACAATAACAAGGAAAAAGCTTACGTGAGAAGGCTACAACGAATGATGTAAGTAACTATGTACCTATACCCGATTAGCCAAATTCCTGTTAGCAAGTGCAAAACGATCGCAGTAATCAGGTACGAACTGAGGGTCTGTCGGTGTGAGTGTGCGCACACTGGCGCCAGTTCACCGACGTGGGTCGCAGGTAGCGCGGGGGGCGGGGCGGGAGGTTGCCGGCGCGGCGCGGCGTCAGCCGCTGCCAACCATACAGTATAAAAACACGACACTGCCATCTGCAAGTTTCAATAGAGAACTTGAGCTCTGTGAAACTCGGTACGCGCTAACTAACATTTTCGTTTGTTGTGCCCTAAAGTTGAATGTGGTGCCCCCTTGAACAGGTTGTGGCGCCAATTTTGAATCGTATGAACACTTTCTACTTCTGTGGACGTTAATGTAATAATAAATCTTATTATTACTACGCTTGGACTTTATAAACTGTGTCAAATCGCGACGGTGTTATACAGTTCGTAAACCGTGCGGCAACTATACAAACTGTACGAGTGATGTGTTTTAATAAACGGTGAACTCGCGAACCTGGATTATAAAGGACAATTTTGTACAAGTACAGAATACTTCGTGCAATTTTATAGACATTTTCATTTCGGCGTACCTTGACGCCGCCTCCGTTTAACTGCGAGACGACTGGTTCTAAAGAAAAATCAAAATGAGCTTCAATAAGAACAACCCCAACCCAATGGGGAAAATTATGGGATACCTGAAGCAGCTTTCCACGGAAATGGTGAGTTCCAAAAAGTTTTACAAGCTTTCCATTTTATAATTCCACCAGCAGCACACGGCAATTACCTAGATTAGGTTACGCACTCATTCACTTCCACTTATTTTCGAACGTCGCGATTTTTTTTAATGTTAAGAAAACAGAAAGTTTCTCGAATTTTCCATAAGTTCGAAGCAGCGCATTCTCGCCACCCACTGCCGCGGGAGGCAGGTGGTCGATGCCGCCGGTCGCCCGGCAACCACTACTCCATTATCTAAAGGCCACACTACTCACACGCTATCGATGTGAAAGAATGACTGTAATTTATTATACGTACACACATGTATACGAGTTTTACAATAACTTTAGTCCATGTAAACAAAATAGCTCTACATGTGGCAGTGACTTGCAGTTAAGCTATGTGAACCCGGCCCGACGGCCTTGCAAGGTCGATCGTTGTTTTCATTGTTGTTGTTTTATTCTTTTTCTAATGTTTTTTTTTTATATAAAAATGGGAAAGTTGTTTTACTCGAATTTCATCAATTTGTTTAACTTGAACTTTTTTGAACTTTTTTTACTCGAACTTTAGAACTTTTTTTACACGAATTTCATCAATTTGTTTAACTAGTTCAAGTACCTATAACTTACCTTACAAAACTCTTGGGCGTCTTTTATTATTTTTATTTTGATATTCTGTAAATTATTTAATACATAAATCGAAATTAACTTATTAGATTAATTTTAATGTATAAAATGTTGATAAAATAAATGCATGTTTATAGGCAATACATTTAAAACAGACTGTAAAAGTAACAGCGCCATCTATCGAGACGTTGAATTAACTATTTAGCGGTGCTTTAGAAGTTGTCAAGAACTAACTTGCAGACTGTGGCGCCACAATAAGCCTAGACCTATTTGTAGAGAACCTAACTTTGATATCTTCAGACAGATGGCATTGTAAATTAAAGTCAAATATATGCATTTAAAAATATAGAAGAATCTCGTAGAATTAATATACAGGACCATTTAACTATTACAGGAGAATTTAACACTTTATAGAATATAAGTTTTTGCTGGTCGCATAACAATATAAACAGGAACAGCATTAACATGAATATTTATAAAATTTACAAAATACAGTGAAAAAAATTTAGATTCAGTGCAGCAATTAGCACTTGAAAATAAAAAAAATAAAAAAGTAAAAATTTAGCATTGACATGGTTTAAGTGGATGTAGGGTACGGTGTGTATGACTAGGTTTTCATAAAGAAAACATTGATACGACCTTGACATTGTTTCCTAGGAAAGAGGTTTTCCCTTATTTACGCTGTATGCAACTTCACACACGAAAAACAATTTATGAACCTAACACAAACTTACATCTAGCAAGTGTAAATACACTAGCTAGGTGTAAGTCCGCCTTTTTCAGTTTCATTATAGAGAATAACTTACAAAAAATATATATGGCTATCTTTAAAATATTGCAACGTTTGTTTATTATAAATCTCAATTCATTGGAATCTTTGGGAAAGAAATTCCTATATTGCAGTAGAGCACGATGCAGAGACCCCTTTAGCATTGAATATTTGATCGCTACACCAAAGTTTGATTTTCTAACTTGTTTTTGAAGAACTGAAATGAATAGCTTCGAAGCTTGCTTGCTTTTTGAAAAAGTATTGAAAAAATCTCGAGCGGGATTTCATTGAAACCGCGCCTTCTGGCTTGTTCTGTTTCAATTAATCATTAAAAATGCACTTAATGAAAATAATAAGACTTATATTACATTATTTCTTAACATTCACGGGAGCAGAAACTTGTATATAAACCAATAAAATGTTATACCTACCTACCTATCTGCACTACACGTGAGTTACTCTCTTGAACCCGTTTTGATAAGTTCAATAACGTCATTTATTTTGTTATCATACCAAGATAGAGAACTATTTTTAATACGTACTGTTTGTTTGTATCCTCATACTAGTTTATTTTATTTTTAAACGTCCAAGTCCAACAGAAAACTTATTGACACATTTCAATCCTCTTTCAATCCAATTTGGTTTTGACAATGACGTTTTGATCAGGAGATTTTGTATATAATTATCAAATATTAAATTGCAAGTAATGGAATGCTATATCTTAATGTACAGCCCTAGGAATCGATTCTTATGGAAAAACTACAATTACAATACCTTCAGTAATGAGTTGGAGGTAACTAAATTACATAGGTAATTATTATTTTCATGGCATCAACAGTACTTGAATGAGGAACAAACGCTGAATAGAATAGCCTATACGTAGGCGTAGGATTACTGGTTACAATAGGTATGACAACTAAAGAAAATGTTTATAGTCCATGTTTTATAAACATCGTTAGGTGCTGCGGCTATGATCGGCCGATAACGCCAACCATTCAACATAGACAGTACTAACAGCGGTGTTCATTAACACGACAACTCCTGAACCGACTTTTCTTATAAATAATATTCTAAATTCAAGATGAATAGAAGCTTTATAATATCACGTGTAATGTAGTGTGTTAAAACAAGGAATCGTGACGCGAAACGGGTCAGGATAGACACTTCATGTATTATCATTAGGTTATCGTAGACATGCCTTGGTCATATGATAGTCAGTGGTCAATAAGCTGTCTCAGACCGAGTGACCTCAACTCCCTTGGACCAAAACACTTACGCACATTAGATAGCGGATATAATAAATACGTACACCCCTATTTGCGGATGTCCATTTCGATATTGTATGTCTCGCGATATGGAGTAACTTGTACATTTTAGGTAATTGCTGTGTGAAATGTTTTGAATCAAATATATAGTGGAAATGTAAATACTTGTGTTAGTGCTTAGTTTTTATGTTTACAAAAAGCTTATGAGTGATTTGCCATTCCAGGGTGGAACCGAACAAACAAAACGCGGGCAAGGAGACGAAGAGCGATTGTATAAAACACGAGGACCAAAATACGCCAGGGTACCTTCAAGGCCGACTCTCTCGACCTCAACGACTTGCACCTCACTCGCCACCTCGTGCGGATCACAGGGGACCCTCGCACCCAACTACGCCGCTATCCCTGAAAACGTTTCCACTGAGAGCAGTAGCGAAGACGAGCAGGATTCCTTTGAAAAGACACGCCGCCATTTCCAACAACTAAGGCAAATCAGTTTGGGGAACGAGTTCAAATACAAAATGGAAATGGAAATCAAAAGTGCTAAGGAAGAGAACCTCAGGAACTCCGTGCCATTTGTGAAGCAACTTAGTACTGACAGTAACAAAGTTAAGACCGAATATGCCATTAATGGAGACAGTCAACCGTACGCGCCTACGACGCAGCGAATCTATCTGTGGACCCAGGTTAGTTGGAAAAGTCATTACTGTATCTAACACAATAAGAAAGCAACAGTCTGTTTGATATGAGTGCCCATTAAAACTGTACAAAAAAGTCAAGTCTCATGTAAACATTTACAATTACAATTCGCTTATTAGATTGCATTGGTAATTCATAAACAGTTAAAGCAATGTAAATCGATAAGACGTGCAATAGACGGAAAACTACATATCAATCGGTCGTTTTTAATTCGATATTGGATATTTTCATATAATAATTGTTTGATTTATATAATACTTTATTGGATTAACATAAGACTGACTTCAATTTCAATCATATACTTAAAATGTATATAATTCTCTTTACGAGTCAAAAGTACTATAAAGCTGTAAGTAAATAGAAGTTTAGATTCTAATCAAAAGTCTCTGTGTAACCTCTGAAGGGTACCATGAATAAGTCCATTTATTCGTAGTAAAATCTATCTTTGTCTGAACGCAAACAAACTGTTTCCTGCATGTGGACTTAATAATTTACCTACACATGTATGTATGTTGTTGGCTCTGTGAAGGTACATAATAAGACTCAAACGCCCACAAAAGCTCACAGCTATACGGGAAAGGCTTGCGCGACAACGCAGAACGGATTATATACAGGGATATAAGTAGAAAAATGAAAGACAAAGATTCCCAACAGGTCCGCGTTCGAAAAATATTTACTACTTTTAAAATGAACTGGAAATTCATATAAAATTGTTTTGTTGCAGATTTTGGCTGCATTTGCAGTCTCCATGGGATCCCTGATCGTCGGATTTTCCTCTGGTTACACATCTCCGACGCTAACAAAAATGACAACAGAAATGAATCTTAGCGAGGAAGCAGTAAGTTTTATTAAAATTTTGTCTTATAAAACGACGAGATATTCAAAAAAGTGTATAGCGAATCCCTTAAAGTGAAATAACTAAACATAATTAATTAATTGTTTTTCTATAGTTGTCTGCAGTTGGTTTTTCAAATGACTAAACAAATAAATACCGATAATTTTCAACATATTTGCTTTAAATTATATTGCACTGGGAATATTATTTAATTGTATTATAAAATTATAGTAAAATTGTTTTGAAAAATATAAAATAATTAGAACTCTTGTGCGGATTTACTCACGTTATCTCGATTGTTTAAAAGTTTAATTAGTTACAACAAGTTTCGTTTACTCACAAAACCTTTTATTTTTCAGGCCAGCTGGGTTGGCGGCCTCGTCCCTCTGGCAGCTTTAGTGGGGGGCATTTGTGGTGGATCCCTAATAGAATTATTAGGGAGAAGACTAGCAATCTCTGCTACTGCAGTGCCATTTTTTATTGGCTGGATGCTCATAGCAAATGCAAATGGCGTCATCATGGTTTATGCTGGACGAGCCCTTTGCGGCATGTGTGTTGGAGTCGGCTCGCTAGCTTTCCCCGTTTATCTCGGTGAAACACTACAGCCAGAAGTGAGGGGAGCTCTGGGATTGCTACCAACAGCTTTCGGAAACACGGGAATCCTTCTGGCATATTTCGTTGGAAACTATCTCAGCTGGTCGAACCTAGCGTTCTTTGGCGCCGCTCTCCCAGTGCCATTTTTCTTGTTAATGCTTCTAACACCTGAAACGCCGAGCTGGTATATGAGCAAAGGACGTATGGAAGATGCTCGCAAATCTCTACAGTGGTTAAGAGGAAAGAATATAAACGTTGATAAGGAGTTAAGAGACCTTGCACGCGTTCAAGTGGAATCAGATCATGAAAGAGGTAATATCGTCGGACAGCTTTTTAGCAAGAAATATATACCTGCTGTTGCCATATCCCTGGGCCTAATGATCTTTCAACAATTAAGTGGAATTAATGCAGTTATTTTCTACGCCGAGAAGATATTTATAATGGCTGGCAGCAGCATTGACAAAAACTTATCAAGTATCATAATAGGAGTAGTGAATTTCATTTCTACCTTTATAGCGACAGCTCTAATAGACCGCCTCGGAAGAAAAATGCTATTGTACATATCTTCAGTTTCAATGATTATTACATTGGTGACATTAGGCTCTTACTGCTACGTCAAAGATTCTGGGGTCGATGTCCAAAGCTATGGATGGTTGCCTCTCGCGTGTCTTGTCATATATGTACTAGGATTCTCAATTGGTTTCGGCCCTATTCCATGGCTTATGCTTGGAGAAATTTTGCCGGCGAAAATCAGAGGTACGGCTGCATCTCTAGCGACTGGGTTAAATTGGACCTGCGCTTTCATCGTGACGAAAACTTTCAATAACATCAGTCTCGCTCTCAATATGTACGGTGCTATGTGGTTATTCACCGTCATTTGTGTCATCGGACTATTTTTCGTAATATTCTTTGTACCAGAGACTCGAGGCATCAGTTTGGAAGAGATTGAGAAAAAACTTACGGGAGGATCTCGAAGAGTGAGGAATATTACGAGCAATAATAAACCAAACCAGAATGGATGCTAAACTATATGCTGATTTGAGGAGCTAAAGAAGTGATATATAGAATATATTGTACATTCCAGAGTGCGGTCGATGGCGGCACTTGAGCTGTGCTAGATAAGGGTCTTAGATTTATAGACGGTGGTGCAATTTAAGAATGCACTGTATGTTCAGTGTGTTAGCTGAAGACTGATTTGGATTGTAGCCATAAAATTCCATAAAATATGTACCTATATGTAAATTATATTAGTCGAATTAGGTGATATCTGTACGTCATTGATAGTTCCTTTAGTTTGTAGTAAGCATTCCGCACAGCGGCCTCAATGTTCAGTTCCTCCCATTGAATACTAATTTTGCAAGAATCTCATTTTTGACAAACTGTAGAAAGAGGGGTTGAAATTAATTGTTATGTGGGTCCATGTGAAATACGTAATGATTTGATCTGTAATTTATAAGTCTAGTGGAGTAATGTAATATAAAATCTGGAGTTGATCATGACAAAAGAATATTATTTAAGTACTTATCATATGACCAAATAATTATTTTGTAAGTAATATTGTTGTAAATGATCCTTAACTCTATTAGGTATAGGATATTACAGCTGGTATTTCCGTATATTACGGAGGCAATATTTATTTCGTTTGTTATTTTTTTTAATTAAAACATTTTTAACTGTATGTTTTATGTTTCTATTCCGTACCCTTTATTTCATATATTAGTTTATTGCTCGTAGTGCATAATTTAAAGTTTCATATTGGAGCTGTAGTACCAGTTACAACAAAGCATTTTGGGTCAATACAAATAGATAAGTATAATTTGATAATAATGTTGACAATAAGTAGTAGTTATTAGTGTACATAAATATTTTGAATAACATAATGATTACAAATGTACCTACAATATCTCGTAACAAAAATAGGATTCTTATTTTCAGTGCATGTCTGGATCAGACAAGAAACACTAGCTACCTACCCTTGTGGTATATGGAATATATATTACCTAAGTATATAACTCTAATGAATGATCGCGTCTCCAAACAATATTATAGTTAATGTAGTTACTTATCTTGTATAGAAATAGACTAGAGAACGCAATTATTTACACCAGCTTACTTACTAGGACTATGATTATGACGCTGACGGTTACGTATCATTATAACTAAAGTTGTATCGACTATGGTCGAAATAACTACGGTCGAAATACCTAATGTTTAAAGTATCTAAAGATCGTTTCACGTAAGTGTATAATAACTAATGAACGAAATTCCTAAAAGACATTTAGCCTGGAGGACCTTAGGATCACGGATGGATTCACCTACAGTTAATATACCTACAGTTGATTTATCTAAGAAAAGAGTTTCTTTTTGGTAATTTTTGCTTTCTGTTGTCTAATAAAAGAAAATAACCTCGAAATTCAAGACCATCGCTACGCTGCGCTTCGCGGTTGTCTTAAATTTCTAACCTATCACGTGACCTACAGGAGTAGGGCAGCTAGTTCATACGAACTGTCTTACGAACATAGTTCAAACAACCATTAGCTCAATAAAATGTTAGATGAATCGTTCATTAGTGCAATTTTAATATAATCGAATTTAAGTGAGTTAAGCAGTAGTTCATTCGTCCAATATGCGTTATGAACGTATGCCAATCAACCGTAGTTATTTCGACCATAGTCGATACAACTTTAGTTATAATGATACGTAACCATTAGGACGCTTAATCTTAACAAAAGTAAAAGCAAGCATACTTGTACAGTGCATTTATTTTCTTGATGTCTCTCGGCAAACTTTGTGTTTCGGCTGTCGTCAGATTTCTATTAGTTATATGGTAGGTATATAGATTTGCTACTACTCCTTCAACTTATTGTTAATTTATATAGAATGAGGGGAAATACTATTGTGTCATACCTACATTTACGATATATAGTTTTGCAGCTCTTTAAAGTTCACACGAATAATCAACACAAAATAATATTAAAGGACGTTGTTCTCTATTCAAAACATTATACATAATCTATCATGTATAATCTAAAAACAAATGGACATAGAAATAATTATTCAGTGGCATTCGGAAAAGCGATGGTTACCGAGAGACATTAAGAAAATAGAAGCACTGTAGTACGTTTCCGTGTATATAATCAGGAATAGGTATTATTGACCATAACATGATAAGTCGGGGCGAGAATTGACCTCAGTTTTACCGATTACTTATATAAAGTAAATAAGTCAATCAGAGTAATCGGCAAGGACAAGGGCACACGCACAAGTAAGTATTGAATAGTGGAAATGTTTGCGTAGGTATCGTTTTCCGTTAATTTCTTTTCCCCTGACGCGCGACGAATGAACGGCGCCGCAGCGCGTCGCAAAAACTAATCGTACACACGGCGGCAAATCAACCTACCCAAAACTGTCAAATTTCTACAATCAATTTTGAACTTTATTGTTTGGTTTTAAGGATCAATATTAATTGGAAAAATTTGACAGATTTGGGTAGGTTGATCTGCCACCGACTGTACTTTACATCCATCAGGGCGTCTGTGCGAGTTTCATTCGCCATTCGATCACGTTAACGAAAAAAAGAATATGTATGGAAAAATTTAAACTCTTCTCGTATGTCGCCAGGAGGCACTGCTTCAATGCCATACTAATTTTCGTTTTCGTAAACGTAATCGAATGAATACGGATAGTAAACAACACTAACACTAAGCACTCACAGTTTTCAAACGGATGAAACGAATTCAATGATAAAGTTTACCGATATGATACAGCTCCGGATTTTTTTAGCTACTTGTTAGCAACAATAACCAATTTTAGTAGTTCGACTTCGAAAAGCGTTGAAAGTATTGAGCTGTGTGTGTGATTGTGTGTGAGTACTGTGAGCGGGATTTGAACTCGCTGCTTCTGACATACTTACCGCGGGTCAGGCGCACTTCCAATCATGCTATTATTCATTATATTCATCTGTATTTTCGGGATAATTGTCATCGTCGCTATTGTCATCGCAAATGTTTTCTACATCCTCTTCCTCTGTAGTGCTTGACGGAGAACTTAACTGGGGTCACTTTCTCTTAGAAGATAAAGTTTCTTCATCTGAAGACGAAAAATCCTTATCAGGGGACTTCGATTTGGTATTACTGAACTGTCTTTTTTTAATATTTATACATTCCTTTTGAGTTGTCTTGTTAGCTTTTATGTTGTTTTTTTTATTAATTTTCTTGTTTACATTTTTAGTATTTTTTTTAAATTAATTTTAACTGCTTTTCCTCTCTTTTTCTTTGCTTGTTTTCCAGTATTTCTTTCAGAGGTGTGCCTGTGAGGATGGCAGAATGCTGTTTGGAGTTTATGCGTTTGCTGGTCGCTTTTGGAAGTGGCAGTGGAGACAATATAGTCTTACTTGGTTTCATATTCATGACACTCTCTTCTGGAAGTGGATTTGTAATTTCAGATAGATTTACAGTGGTCTGAACTGATATACCATTCCCAGTCTTGATCAGTTGTTGATCTTTTTAAGTGTGAACTGTAGTACTTGGTCCAGACTGACTATCAAGCTCAGGTGTAGTTGCTGCTTGATCTGTTACTTCTTGGTCCGTAGTGTCATTTTGATCCAAGGGTTATTTGTAGTGACCGAATCTATCACATTTGCTGAATCGTTTCCAGTACCCAAAAGATAGCTCGAAGCCAGGAAGTCTTCATCTCCAAAAATACTTGGATTAATGGGACAAATTCCGGATGATTTGAACCCAGACACCCCCTTTTGTAATGTAGCCGTGTCACAGTAGGCGTTGTTAAATATAGACGCCACATCAAACGGAGTATTTTTTTGCTAAGCGTGGCTTTTCATAAACAAATCCTTCTTGTAGGCGTTTTTTAAGGGTCCATAGAATGCGACGTCCAGAGGCTGCATCCTGTGCGAGGTGTGGGGTGGAATGGAGAGCACAACGACATGGTTTGCTCGGCAGAACACATATGCTTCGTACGACGAGTGGCTATAGTGGTTATCTAAAATGAGCAGAACAGCCCCCCGACCGCCTAACCGATCGCTTTGACTACGTGTATAGTTTATGACGTCATCTTGCCACCTCGCACCACCTATGAAAGCAATATCAAAGCTAAAGGCTATAGCTGTCGATATTGCTTTCATAGGCGGCACGAAACGACAAGATGACGTCATAAACCACACACGAAGTCAAAGCGATCGGTTAGGAGGTCGGGCCCCAGGATCATCAGCTGATGGTTTGGCGAATTTTACAAAGTGCTTGAGCCATGCCACAAACAGTTCTTCATTGGACCAACCATTTTTGGAGCAGTGGTAAATAGCCTCAGCTGGACCATCTTTACACAACTGAGGTGACATTCTCTGTCGTGGGTAAATAAACATAGGAGGTATGTAACCTACTGGTTTTAAAGAGATATATCTTAATCTAATAATTATACCATACCTAATTCTTTACATTAAACTACATTTTTTTGCTTTTGTTAACATGAAAAGTTTCATTATTAATATAAATTTTGCGAAAAACATCTACTAAAATAATACTTAAGTAAACGTGAACTTGTGAAGTAAAATCTTGTCAAAAACACTACGGCAATCGAATACTTTACTAAATGTTAATTTGTAAAATTAAAATATGTTAAAACGATGTTTTGACAAATGAATACTTTTCTAAACATAATATTTATTTTTGAAAAGTCGTTTTTAAATGAATATCTATTATATAAGTTTTTTTGTCAAACGGCAGGCACCCTTAAATCTATATATTAATACGTGAAGCAAAAACTTTGTACCCTTTTTTACGAAAATTACGCGGACGGAGGAGTAGGAAATTTCGCACACTTATAGTTTAAATAGCTCCTTCTTTAAATTATGCATAAAAATGCATTACATTAATACAACAAACAATACACACACTACCATGTATTTGACACACACGCATATGTATTTGACACATACGCTCAATACTCTTTTCAAAAATTTCAAAAATGGAAGTGGGCGGCCCGTCATCTGTCAATGCCAATCCAAACTCACATTCTATCTTTTTTAATTTTTCATTGCTTAGGATACAATCCGTGCAGCCTTAATAAAATTACGGTCGAATGTCGACCACTGGGCGACCACTAGTATTAATTAATACGTAAAGAGAAAACTTTGTGCCCCTTTTTATGCACATTGCGCACACGGTTTAAGATTTGGTACAGTTAAATTTTATAAGGTGTCCCGAAGTATACCATTTATGTATAATATGTGTTATACATTACATTCTATACGCATAGTATATTTTGTGAACTACCTTTTCACCGCCCAGTGTCGTAGTCAGCGCGTGCGCACACGGAGCGACGAACGCGTAATGTAGGGAATTAATTTACAATTCCGTCCTAATTGTAAGCAATCACTGCAAGTTTGTGCCACGCTATGCATACATATTCCAACCACAATATAAGGAGTCTAACTCGTTTATCTATCTATATAATGACTTGTCCTGACTTACTGATTCATCATCGCCGAGCCGAAACCGCTAGAGCTAATTAGATGAAATTTGGACGGTAGGTTAATTGAGTGACGTAACCAGCCACTAAGAAAGGATTTTACGGAAATCATACCCTAACAGGGTCAAATAGGGGGTGGAAGTTTCTATGAAAGTCCGTCAGTATTGAAGTAAATACATGAAAATTGGTATTTGGCTTTTTGAAAAAGAAATAAAGAATGACATGCATGTCTCAGGAATTTAGTTTATTTTCCTTTAAACTCCTTTAAAAAGGAAAGGTTTTTTTTGGGGAAATTGTTATTTTTAAAGTATTATCTATAAAAAATAATAATTTAATCGATCTATAGATTTTTTAATAAAAAATAAAGAATTACGTGTTTTTGCATTTTTCGAAAAATCCCCCCTAGAGGGATGAAATAAGGGTGGAAAGTTTGTATGGAAATCTGTCATTCCTTCAATTTCAGTACTTGGCTTGGTTAGAAATTATAAAGTGTTTCAGGATTTTTGGAAAATGATCCCATAAGTAGGGGATGACAATTTGTACAGGAGGTTTCAAAACAAACCAATATTACTTATACAGAGTGATCTTTATTACGTTATTTTGTGTTAGACACTTGTTATTACTAATTCTGGCATGGATGGACTTTTTAATAATAAAAAAATGAAAATATGTTGAAATGACGTGACATGTTTAGTTGTCTAATCCTTATTACTTATACCCTTATGATATTTACCTTAAATAAGTAAGTTTGGCTTTTTATTACGAATAAACTGAGCAAAGCTAGTTTAAAAAACGAGGGCGACACTGAAAGGTCTTAGATAATCAAAAACTGAACAAACTAGCAAGTTATTAGTTTTATTACATCTTTTCAAAATAGTGTATTCACATCAGTACATCGCTGCTTCCGACTGAACCACTGAGAAAAGCACTTTGCCCACTCGTCCTTAGGGGTTCTTCGACTGCTTTTTGGAATGCAGTCACTGCTTCCTCGCGTCCATAAAACGTTTTCCTCGAAATGTTTCTTTTTCGGGAATAAATAAAAATCGCAAGGTGCGAGGTCAGGGCTATATGGCGGGTGACCCAGTAATTCCACGTCTGACGTCGCCAAATAGTCGATCGTTTGAAAGGCGGTGTGCGACGAGGCGTTGTCGTGGTGAAGGAGGATCCTACTGCGAGGTGGTTCCTCCCGAACTTTTTCCAAGACAAGTAGCAAACAATTGTTAGTGTACCACTTTGCAGTAACTGTTTTCAATCCTCTAAAACAATGGTTGTGACCTGTCCTTCCGAAGAACGATGCCACCATCTTTTTTCCCAAGCTTCGACCTCTCTTCACTTTAGATGCTCGGAAGGAAACACCCGCTCAGCAGACTGTCTTTTAGTTTCAGGATCATAACTGTAAATCCAGCTTTCGTCACCCGTAAGTATGTCGAACACAGCATTTGAGTCACCTCCGTTAAATCCTTGAACCATTTCACGGCACTAATCATCACGACGGAGTTTTTGGGCCTCTGTCAAATTATGAGGTATCCACCGGGTACAAAACTTCCTGACCGCTAAATGTTCATGGAGGATTTTGTGCACTTGACTCATACCGATGCCTAAGCTTGTCCAAATCTGTTGATAAGTTACTCTTTTGTCAGTCTCTATCATACGCCGGACAACACTGATGTTATCTTCAGTCGTCGCCGTAGAAGGCCGTCCCTCACCGCCGTCCCGGCAGATCATCGGTGAGATTAGTGCGACAACGTTTAAACTCATTAAGCCAGTTGTAAACAGTGGCACGAGATGGGGCATCATCGTCAAAGACCAATCGAAGTCTATTATAACTTTTTTGTTGACTTAAATGACATCGAAAGTCATCTAAAATCATTGCACGAAAATTTTCTCGCGTTAAATTCATGCTGACGTAACACAGACAATTTTAAATTTGCCGCCAAGTCGTTAAGGGTGCGCCGACAAAAAAATGCCAAAAATGCAGTTACGGTTAAGTAAATATAATTGAAAATACTATCGTATTAAATGAACAAAATATATATTTAGTATCATAGGGAACGTGTTTACAATTTGTGAGAACCATAAATTCATAACACGCTATAGTTTTTTCTACAATATCATTTAAAGTTGGGCAAAAATCATGAAAACGAGTGGCGGCGTTTAGTAGATCTCTTATAGTTGATCTAAATTATTGTACCTCTGATTTTGTCTAAACAATCATCAATGGATAAACTACAAATTGCTAGACTAAATTTTCGATTCATCAAGTGGTTATTTAAATAATTATTTTTTATTAAGCACCTTAAATTCCCCATACAAAATTAGTATGGCCGCGTGGCATCAAATAAATATGGACGACGGCATTTCAAATAAAACATATGACACTTGTCACTTATGGACGGCGCACCCTTAAACTAATGACAAATGAATGAAATATATACACAATAATATTAGCAAAGAGTTCCATTTTCAAAATTTGAACTTATTTTTTTATTATATCGTTTAAAAGTGGCCAGGGGCCCGACCGCCTAACCGATAGCTTTGGCTACGTGTATAGTTTATGACGTCATCTTGCCATTTCATACCGCCTATGAAAGTAATATTTATAACTATTAGGCTATTGCTTTCATAAGCGGTCCGAAATGACAAGATGACGTCATAAACTATACACGTAGCCAAAGTAATCGGTTAGGCGGTCGGGGGGCAGTTCTAAAAGCTTTCAGTGTCGCCCTCGTATTGAATAAACGATAATATATGAATATATCCTACGCGGAAATGCGGAAGTTTGTGTGTATGTATGTTCGTATATTTGTTGCTTCTTCACGTTGCAACGGATGGATGTATTTGGATGAAATTCTGCATACAGATAGTTTATAACCTGGAATAACACATAGGATACTTTTTATCCAGATATTCCCACGGGAATGGGAACCACGCGGGTGAAACCGCGAGCGGCCGCTAGTTATACATACACGGGTAAAAACGATTTCTCTGGTCAAGAAATGTGATTTTCTTAGCAATATTAGCTCAATTCGAGCATATTTGCATCATATTAAAAATCTGAATATTTTGAAACAAAAATCCATATTTTCTTGTTTGATTTTCTAAATTTAAAACCGATATATTTGATTTGAGTTGCTTGTTTATTTGATTGAAGTGTGATCGATTTTTTTAAACCAAAACCAGAAATTTCGTTAAAGTAAAGAATACTTTTTAGAACCAAGAAATAAGTTACTTGCATTCAGAACTATTAGACTGAAATCAAATAAAAATATTTAATTCAATCTGAAAAATCTCTTTTCTTGAATCTAAATAGCAATTTTATTGGATCAACTAAATATTGCTTTCGATCAAGTTTTCTGGACTGCAAGAATATATTTTTTTACCTCAAGTAAAGACAATATCTTAATCTGCAAAAATGGTTTTGTTAAATCGAATTAAGCTGTTATTTCAATTCAACATCTTATTTGTGATTACAAAAAGGTCAGACTATTGCAATTAAGATATATTTACTTAAACCTAGAGGATATCAATTCGATTTGATACAATAGAAATCTTAAATTAACAAAACATATTTCTCTTGATATAATAAAGCATGTTTTTGACTTAAAATAAACAATACTAGAACGAAATTACATTAGCCTGTAGTTAAGATTAAAATGCTTTGAACTGGTTTAACGAGTCATTATTCACTGTCTTGAGCTTTCTGGGTTTGGTTGGTCACTGATGCGCTGTTAGTTTTTACCTTTAGTTATTTATTATTGTTATGAGGCTTTTGCATTCAGTCCGGCCGCTTTTCGACGCGCGCGCTGTTCGCATGCACTCACCGAGTGTAAAGAGTGTGTCAGTCAGTACTACATAGGTAGTTTGTACCTTACCTACCTAAGGACGTTAGAATGAACGAACTTATGGAGCTGCTACCATCGTGAGTCGTGACTAGTTCCCGATGAAATTGTTAAAAAAAAAATTGGTAAGTACCTAGGTACCTAATTTGTTTTACAAAACCTAGTATTTAAAATGAAAATATTTACTGATATTTCAGTTCGTATCCATCCATCAGATTATGCGCTGTTTATATGCCTTTGTTGTTGTGTGTTGTACCTGTGCCAAGGTTTAAGCCATTGTTAGTGCTGTTTTTTAATGATGGAAGTAACCTAAACTAATTTTATTATGTCATGCAAAAGACTGTTTAAATTAATGTCCTTCAGTCATATAAAGTATTGTAAAGGATGTAATTTTAAATGAATAGACAACATCAAATACATTGCTCTGATCTAAAGTAAGTAGCTAAAGCGCTTGTGCTATCAAAATTAGAATCAACGAAGGCACCACAACCACCCCGACTTGCAACAAATGCATGTTTAAATAAAAGACACCTTTTTTCCGATGCAGGAATAGAACCCGTCACCCTTGCGGAAAAGTCGGATTGGTAGCTGGTGCTGCGCCTATCTATTTTAATAATCTTTATTTTTTATAATAAAAATATCTATTTTGCAGAAAGCAATCAAGCAGCTATGGTTGCAAAACAATACAGAGCCATGGGAGGAAGTGGACAAAAATGGAGAGCTTGGTTTTAAGAACGAAGACTGACTATGACACTCCTTACAATGTCCTGGGAGAATCGAATATTCTTTGACCAAAGAAGTGACGTTTGTAAGTATATTTTATTATTCTCATAGCATAGCATAAAATCAAACGATCCTATTGGTGGATATCATACACATGCCTCGCTTCACAGCTAGCTTAGCACATTTTTGGTTTATTATTTTTATAAAATCAACTCTTTAATAATATTGCCGTAGTTAATTTGGTATAAATGAAGGTCATCTTTTTATTTCAGTAAATGATCCTCACAAATGTATTGGAAGTTGGGACATCAAGTACCTGGAAGGCTCACGAAGAAAGTTAAATTCTCGACAAAAAAGCTATCGATAGCATATTTTGTCAGTGCTAAACTGCTAAGGTGTGTATTGTATTATTTTATTTTACATTATTAAAAAAAAAAAAACTATTGACTTCAGGCTGTTGCCCATAATATTGTTACAATTATTATTATTTTATTACAATTATCTACTGAGTTCATAGGCAAAACTAGTGCGTGCTAATATATCTTAGTCAAATTAGCTAGTGAATAATATACGTTAATATTTACAGACTGCTGGTGACGTTGACGACATGATTGCCATACCTACAGAAAGAAAAGGCTTCATTGAAAAGTTTGAAAAAGCCAGCAGATAATGTTCCCGGAGATATCAATAGATATTTTTTATTAATTACATGACATGAAAAGTTCAAAACGCAATTAATTTAAGTATAAGTAAAATTATAAATAAACAGTAAATTTGTAATAATGACTTTCAATTATTCTATGTATTTGTAAGTGTTCCATTTAAAACGTTTTATAGCTTTGTATAAAGAGGTTTTTATCGATTTTTATCAAATTTGTAAGTAACACATATTTATATGGAAATTTATAGGGTGTTCCTGCACCTTCAGTCTTTTTAATATACCATGGGTAGTATGACATTACTTGCCAGTGCCATAGCAATGCAATCTTAAACAGTGTTTAAGAATCTTATTCTATGATACTGATAATGTCACCCTAGCCATGCTATGTAAAAAAGAATAGAAGGTGCGGAAACATCTTAAACTTTCAAAAATAAAACGTTTTGAGTGAACAACATCTCTCTATTTGACCGAAGAATTTATCATATTATTTCAAAACATTAACGTCTTCAGAGAAAACAGTAGTATTATCTTAAAACAAGAAATAGAGTTAATTTGATATAAATTACAACAGTTATTGAGAGAAGGCGTTATTGTAGTTAAAAGAAAATCACATTTTCTTTAATAAAAAATCAACATTCATTTAGTTTGAGAATTTATAGAATTAAATAAAGAAAAACCATTTTTTCATTCCAAGAATATATTTACTTATTCCAAATTATTATTAACTTATTATAAATTGCATCTAATCTTGAAATAATACTTCCACCTATTGTGTCAACAAAGGCAAGGATTCAATTAAAGAAATTAAATATGTGGATTCAAGAAAATAATAATTTTAATAGAAAATAAAATATTTAATCGAAACAAACAAAACTAAACTCATTCTAAAGCAATATAACCAAGATTATGTTAAATTTATATTTGAGAAAATATTATTTTCAGTATATATGAGTGAATCATTTTGTTGAATTTAATAAACTTGCTTTCACTGGAATAAATTTGTCTTGTTTTAAATAATCTGTTTTTACCGTGTACATTTAAAAAAATATAATATTTATACCGAAGGCTTGGTACTGGGTGTATACTTTTCTATACAATAACTCAAATGAAATTATAAATAAATGATATTATAATTTAAAATTCCGAGCTGCGGAGGTTTGTGTGCCGATCTACATCTACAATGTTGCCAAATAAATGCGAAAGTTTGTGTGTGCGTATTTGGATGAAATTCGGCATACAGATAGTTTATAACCTGGAATAACACATAGAATACTTTTTATCCAGATATTCCCACGGGAATGGGAACCACGTGGTGAAACCGCGGGCGGCCGCTAGTTATACATAAATTTAAAAACATATAATATTTATACCGAAGACTTGGTATTGGGTGTATACTTTTCCATACAATAACTCAGATTTATTTTATTACATTATTGTTGAACACTGAGTTGTTTTGATTTATTGTTTTTTTTGGACCATGAGATAGACGACCAAATCTTTCGGTTGTTCCTTTGCAATTTCCCTTTGTAACAAACAAACTAGATCTCGGTTAAATGGTGCTTCTAAATACGGCACCCTATCTGCCATATTCGGGATTATACAGGTATTACCATACACCCTGTATATAACAACTTCTGTGACACAACTTAAGAGCGTTTACGCCGCACACTAGCGCCGCCAATGAAAAAAAAAACATATCTAGTAATTAGAGATAGAAAATCAAACTATGCTCAACAAACTATCTGAATGAAGTAATTTAGCATTTTTACGTCACCTAATGAACACCTGACATGTTATGGTTTAGTTAAATATGGCGTTATAGTTAAAAGTGGCCGTAACGTCTTATTTAACTAAACCATTACATGTGAGGTGTTCATTAGGTGACGTAAAAATGATAAATTACTTCATTCAAATAGTTTGTTGAGCATAATTTGATTTTCTACTTCTAATTACTAGATATGTTTATTTTTTCATTAGTGGCGCTAGTGTGCGGCGTAAACGCTCTTAAAAGCTAAAACAATATTATCAGAAAGCCATAAGTCCTCACTTACAATATCTATTCAAAAAAAGTAATAGGTAACAAGAACAGTATTGCACGATATTCATAAATATATGTATCAAATCGGCAAAGTGGAAATTTGTTGCTAAGTTAAATCAAGTAGGAACCAACTGTTCCGTGAGCTATTGCTATTCAATTTCGTACAAAAAGTAATAATTTATTTTCGAAAAAAGATTATAAGAACTTATTATTTGTCATAAAATTGTAATTCATAGTAGATTTAAAAAAAAAAAAATCCAGATGCGTTATACACCGATTACTGTTGCCTTCGAGAAATATTTGAACATCTTCCAAAAGACAAAAACATGTCAAACGATAAAGTTTGGGCATATTTTTTTAAAAAATGCAACAAGAACGACCTTAAAAATTAAAAAAAAATATATAATTTGTGTTGTCAATTTCTGTCAATAATGCTTAGGTACAGTATGAAAGGGTGTTTAGTTTGCTAAATAATTTGTATACCAAAGAGAGGAATCGTATGGCTTTTGATTTCATAAAAGCCGAGTTTAGTAATTAGACTGAACTTTGAAGTACATTGTTTGAATTTTTAACGGCTTAACATATTGTCGGAGCAGCGTAATGTCGAATAAACGTATGTCGAAGTTCAGTTTTCGAGTCTAGTGGACTCTGCAAAGTCAAATGCCAAATACATGTAGCAACCTAAACTTTAGCCCCCTTACAAATAAACAAAGAGTAATTTTTCGGTTTTTAAATGAGTAATTCTGAAGCCATGGCGATACTTAGATGGCTGTTAGTTTATCTTTTTATATTTGCATGATTAGTCAGAGCCTCTCTCTGACAACTTATCAAATGGACCAAAAGAAACATTGCTCAGTTGAAACAGCTAGGAAACATAAATAATAAAACAAAAAGCAGATATATAATTTTATACTTTATAGTTCACCTATACCTATATATTAGTGAGTTTAGTTCACATATTATTATGAACAACTATTATTTCCACTAGACTCCGATAATATTAATTCGGGATCAGCCTGTCGTATCGTATGATATTTGTCGTTGTCGTCGTCTTAAGAAAGTGATTTCATGTGTTTATTTGTGCATGTTTTATTTGCTGTTTGTTAAGGGGCCTATTACATTTTAACCGTGAATTTTGCATAAAATGCCCAACTTCGGCGTTCTTGTTCAGAGAAACTGAAACCTTTAGACAATTTTGACTTATTGTATGGTAGAGAATAGTAATTATTAGTATAATTCGTAGGGGCCTCGCTTTCTGCAATTTTCCCTTATCTATTTAGACAATATAAAGCCAAAATTCCGAAGTTAGTTTTCAATTAAATACGCTGACGGCAATTTTCAAGCTCATGGATTGAACTACTGTACTAAGCAAACGAAATGAAAAATTTATAATGATATCTCTTAAATAGTGGTTAAGTTCGTAGCGGCCTCGGAATTACGAAATATGAATGGAATTTCTACAAAAAAAATCCCATTCAAAGCTATTAATTTCCATAAAACGTTCAGAATTAGCTGTAAATATCTCCTTACTTCATTAATATTATTAATTAAAATGTACACCAGAATTACGTTAGTTTACAAGATTTCAAATTATATAAATTTTTTGAACAATAAAAAATTATTAAAATTATGATAATTGTAATTACAACTGCACAAAATGCTACTTTTGCGACGACTAAAAAATTAAAACGATTTAGTAGTTTGCGCTTACCCATTTATGTTTACTCGGAGTAGCGAGAAGGTATTTATGTTTATATAGGAGACAACGTTTATGTTCATAAACAGCATATGGCGATGTTTACATCCTGCAGCAACTACGTACACGATTATAAATGGTTGTAGCTAGCATTACTTATAACATCTATGCCCTAAAGGTACGTATTAATTAAGGTTTTGGACATCACAGAATTTTGGTCACTTACCAATTTGAAAGTTTTCTGACTGATTTCAAAAAACATATAAAATTATTTTGGGGTTTATTTAATCATTATTTTTTTAATTTATCATAGGTTAGGTACCTAGTAAGCCGGTGGATTCGGAATTTGCCAAGTTTGATTTCCAACTGAACAGAATAGCGAAGTTCCAAGTTACTGATGGGGTCTTTTCTTAGAGCATTTTTTTTATTTTTTTTTTATACCTAGCACGGCAAATGACTCCATACCACCTGATGTTAAGTGGAAATGGAGTCCAGACGCGAAGACAACTGGTGCAGCGTGAAAACAACGCAGCATCAGTCAACCTCACTCTGCCGGCCCACAAGGTGCTTCTTCACGCCTCGTTTGAAGGACCCCATATCATAGGAAGGAGGGAAAACGTGTGCTGGTAGACTATTCCATCTTTTGAAGGTGCGACAAAGAAACAAGTCACCGAATTTTTTTGTGCGCGATGGGATATGTGTGACGACAGTGAAGCGATGACTATGAAGAGCAAGACGTGTACTCCTATGGAGGAAGGGAGAAGGTGGGATAAGGTCAAACAGTTCTTCAAAGCACTCGCCGTGGTATAAGCGATAGAAAACGCTAAGAGACGCTATATCTCTACGCAAATGCAGGGGTGCGAGAGTATTAGTGACCTCTGCATTGCCGATATGCGTACAGCGCGACGCTGCAATCTGTCTAAATGCTCTAAGGGTCTTTCTTTACTGGCGGATATAATGAAAAACGTTCACTATATTACCTAAAATTATACCCTGAATATGATTTAAATCCTGATAATTGTAATCACTTTTTGGTTTTAGATATATTGTAGGGTTATTTTTTTAGATTTGATCACAATATGTTACAGGAAACACACAGCAAAAAGTTTTACTTAAGTCCAGTAGGTATAATAACGACAGAACGTAACTAATTACTCTAGTGTATGTTAGGTAGTATATTATATTATATCATCATCATCATCATCATCAGCCTATACTAGTCCACTGCTGGACATAGGCCTCTCCAAGTGCACGCCACCGAGCACGATCCGCGGCGTTTTTATATATATTATATTTATATATATTTTTATATATATATATTATATACAAAACAATAAAAACAAATGACAACTTTAAGTTAAGTTAAATATAATATCATGGAAATAATAATATATACGAGTATATTAGTATATATATATGTAGTTTTCTCCAGTCAATTTGAAGACATTGTTTTGAATCACACAACCTCGGCAGCCAATCACTTTTGTCAATCAATTTGTGGCCATATATATCGCACTAGCATAGCGAGAAACACGCATTTCTTTAAGCTAATACAGCGTACACACACGTAGCAACGCGGTGCGTAGTAATTGCAAAATATTGTTGAAGTGTAGTGCAATTGTGTATGACAAAAACAGAAAACTGTGCAATAATAAAACGTAAACATGAAGATATTAATGAGAGCGGACACACATTACAGCATAGGAGTGCGGAGCAACGAGTATGAGAAGCCCAATTATACATTTTCACAGGTAAATTATAATACTTTAAAAAATACAGAATCTTAAGTAAGTATTGTAATTATTATAAACATTAAAGTAAAATTAATAACGGCCACTCTAGAGAAAATATCCATAAAGTTGCGGAATAATCTTAACGATTCTAACTTAACTATTCTATCTGAATCGATCTTTATAAGAGGATATTGACGGTGAATAATTAATTTAATTTATAACTAAGCATTGCTTTGTGAATGAAGACAGTGACCAATTGTTTTAAATTAATTGCCCCAATAACACACACAGAAATTAATTTCAGAGATCACATTCGAACGTAGTTTGGAAGCGTGTCTTAACTATCAATACTTAATACTTTTAAGAGGATTAGATTAAACTTCAAGAAGAAATATAAATTAAACTTAAACATAAATACACTTGGTATTATAAAACAGTATAATACTTTAAAAAAAGTCACGTGTTCAACACTATTTTATCCAACTCATGCATTTCTAGATCGTTATGGTTATTATGAAATTATTGTATGGAATATTACTTGACCAGAAAACAGAGTTATTGCGGTAGATTAAATAATATGAAAATAGTTGTTAAGAAATATTTTTTAAAGATTTTCTTAACTATGCTGTTTCAAGATATAGTCAAATTTAAATTCAAAATCATTTATTCAGTTTAGGTTACAAATAGCTCTTATGAACGTCATTATGCCATCGGTTAGTAAGTCTACTCTAGTCAATATAGGAAATTTGAGACGGGCCATAAAGGCCAGCTACTTTAACAGTTATAGCTGCCTATATTCTACCCCTATTGTATAACTAGATAATAATCATAATGTAGATAATATTACATAAATGATATTGGGTTTCAATACATTTTCAAGATCTACTAATTCGATATTTTAAAATCACCTCAATATAGCACTTTTGTGGTGAAAGGATTTGTAGTAAAAACATATTAACTAGTAAGTTTTGCTATTAGTTACAAATTTATATATTAAAGTCATTTTCCTCAAGTTTATTTTTAAATCTAAGCCTTCCCTGCGTGATCAATGGATTATTTTTGCCGGGCTTACTCGTAATTAATCACAAGTTTTAATGTCGCTTCCAAATCAGCACACATAGTTTCATTTTATGTGATACAAAAGACAACATTTGAAACTATTCAAACAAAATTTTATAGACTGCTATTATTATTGTTAATCCGTAAACATATTGAACTATTTTTGGTTAACTAACGCATTTGTTTTATAAATACAGGATGTTAGGAAAAGTACTGTGGACACTTAAACCACATATTAATGTAGTGTACGTTACGAATATTTCAAAACACTGACTTCGTCCGCTTGAGAACACCAGGGAATCCAGGGACCCATTGAAATATAAACACAAAATTTCATCCAAATCGGTCCAGCCGTTTAGGAGGAGTTAGGCGACAAACACACGTACAGATGAATATTATACATAAAATTAAAAAAACTAATGTCTGTCAATATTATATACATATATGTGAATATTATTCCAGTTAGAAAGGACATGAGTTTGATAATGATCATAGTCATAGTCCACAATCAGAGTCGTTGATTGCTTAAATTAGGTAGGCGGGCCGCGCACACCTCTCAGCTGTAATGTAACGTCATAAGACCGCGGACGCTTACGTTGATGTCATGGTGCCTAGTGCAAGTTGGCGAATGGCTTATTCGATCACGTTAACGAAAACGAATTTCTACCGCATTGAAGCAGCGCCTCCTGGTGGAAAACGAGGAGAGTTAAATATTTGCCATACAACCTGTTTTCGTTAAGGCGACACGTGGAAAAAATACATCAACTTTCATCGAAACTTATAGGAGTATGACAAGACCAAGGAATCTGAAATTTTGATATAGATAACTTCATGCCGTTGTTTTTAAAACCCTTGCTCAAAAACACGATTGTGCAAATTTTGACTCGATCGTAATTCTTTACGAAAACACCTCTAAAAAATCATTAATGCTAAAATTACAATGAAATTACTTAATCTATATGTTTTGAAATCACTCAAAGATATTGATAACATCAATATTCGTAATTTACAATAGTCTTGCTGCATATTTTGATTACTAAAACCAGTAATTTTATGAAAAAAATTTTTAGATTCTGTTATACGTAGCGCCTGCGACAATTGAGACAGCAAATTATCTATATCAAAGTTGATGTGGTATTTTTTCCACGTGTCGCCTTAACGTGATTGAATGGCGAATGAAACTCGTACTCGCACACCGAATGGATAGATAAACACACTTTAAAACATATCTATATATATATATATCCGAATGGATAGATGCGCGGGTTCATCATCATTCTACTGAACTGAAAGTACTATTAACACAAGCTTAGTAGCTTTCTTGATGGGTTTATGACGACTTATTAATGGCATGTTAAAAATAGCATATAATATAATTAACATTTTTATTTAAATGTTAATTATATGCTGTTTCTGAAATTTATTTAATCTTTAAATTTAAGAAACAATTGTTTTAATGCGTTCATTTTAAATATATTACAGTTTACGCAGAATTTTCAATAAAAAAAAACATACAACATGTAATTTTTAACAGACTTCAAAAAAGGAGGAGGTTTCTCAATTCGACTCGTATTATATATTTTTTTTACGTGTGTTCGCGGATAACTTCGGCGTTTATGAACCGATTTTTATGATTTTCTTTTTGTTGGAAAGGAGATATTCCAAGGGTGGTGATAAGGAAACCAGGATCTGATGATGGCATCCCAGAGAAATCGAGGGGAACCTTCGAAAATCGTAGTGGCGACTAGTACGTTTGTTAATGTTTTCATTAAGTATTTTAAAGCACTACTATTTAATGAAGGTCTGGATTCGATCTGATGATGGAGCCGAAAGACAATCGAGGGAACTCCTCAACGATTTACTGCAATTACATTGTGTTTGGGCTTGATTAATTTGTACTGATGAGAATTTTACACCTAGATGGGTTGTGACTGTCATTAGCGGTCTGATGATGAAGTCGAAGGACAGTCAAATGAACTCCTCAACGTTTTACAGTAGCTACCTTGTGTTTGGTCTTAATTCATTTCTATTGATAAGAACTTTGCACCCATATGGGTTACAAGTGCCATTACAGGTCTGATGATGGAGACCATAGACAGTCGAGGGAATTCCTCAACGATTTACAGCAGTTACCTTTTGTTGGGCTTACTTCATACGGTTCAATATGCCAAAATGTTTAGTTCGTATAAAATAATACCTAATTAAGATTAAAGTTTTACATAGGAATACCACTTCCTACTAAGCTGTCGTTTCCTCATCCGAGAAGCGTCCTTGTTAGGCTTACGTCTACCTATCACTAAACATCGTAAAATAAAATATTTTTTAACAAAAAAAACCGACTTCAAAAAACAGGAAACTTAAAAAAGTAAAAACAACTCTAAAAAGCAAGAAATAATATTGAAATCATATTATTAATGATACACATGTCAGTTTTAAATAATGTCTACTGAAGTCGGGTGGGGCTTTTTGGAGATAATGGAACAACTATAAAAGTTTAAATGAAACAAAACTGTCCCCCAGCCGACCACCAACCACCCGATTTCAATAGACATTTTTTTAAACTGACATGCGTATCTAGGAAATTAATAATATGATTTCAATATTATTTCTTGCTTTTTAGAGCTGTTTTTACTTTTTTAAGTTTCCTGTTTTTAAAAGTCGGTTTTTTTTTTGTTAAAAATTATTTTTTACATAATCATTAATCATTCACAATTTATTAATATTATACACACATCAAAAATGTCTTGGGATCAAGTACATTTTAAAGTATCGTTGCGATATAGAATTAATATTTTAACTTTTTTGGACCGTTATTGATTCTTTTTAGTGAATTTCACGACATGAATGAAAAATATTTTTTTACATTGTTTAAATATGTTCTTGCTTTTTTGCCAATTAGGTGACGACCATAACGTAAGCTAATTTTCCCCAATTTGTTAAAATTGCTTTTTTTTTTTCAGCATATTATTAGGGATAAAATTGTTTACTAAAACATAAAAAATAGAGCAAGAAGCCAGTCTGGAAAACCAGATTAAATATTATAGAAAAAAAATTAATTAGTAAATATTATTAGAAAAAAATTTATAGCTAAAAATGTACTTGACCCCTAGACATTTTTGATGTGTGCATATTATAATATTACTATTATAATTATATTATATTACTATTATAATAATATTACTATTATAACATAATCATAAACATTTTACCTGATCATTTGTTGCATCGATCAGATTGGTGTTGACTGTACAAACAAGCGTGTTACGGAACAAGATCGATAGCAACAATTGTATGGTAATTAAAATAGGACAATTAGAACATAGCCTCAAGAGAAAAGCTTTCAATTGGCTTTGTATTTAAACAAATACATAATTGCCCCCATAGGAATGACGCAATCTGTATCCTAAAGCTACTTCATAAACTGAACAATCGATCATCGATTGTTGTTTTCGTTAAAATTGATCGATGATAGGTATAAGAGGAAAAAAGTATTGACGTTTAAAAAACCTTCAAACGTCAATACCGTTCTGCAAATTAGAATGTGTTTTTGACTAACACTGACAATATTTTTCATTATCATCTTCGGCTCATTTTATGTCCCCACTGCTGGGGCACGAGCCTTCCCTATGGATGGATAGGGAGAACGGGCCATAAATCACCACGGGGGCCCAGTGCGGATTGGTGGTTGTTAACGACTGCTAAATGCAGCCGAGACCAACGGCTTAACGTGCCTTCCGAAGGTGCTCGAGACAATACATTTTTGGCCACCCATCCAAAGGCCGTTGTTCGCAGACCGAACTCGTTAACCATTGCGCCATCGAGCTCCTCACAATATTATTGATTGCAGCAAAAAGAAACTAAAAAGTTGTGAAGACCTTTTTGACGTCTTAGTAGGTATACAACGATCCTGATGCTGGCATCATTGTAGAGCGCGCTGTTATTACTTTTTCAGAAAACCATCATGCGCGTTTGGTCGTGAATCGACAAAAGTTCTATTTACGCAGAAAACTCATTAGAAACATTTTTAAACATTAATTTGTGTTTCAGGTTTTAGCTGCAGTAGCGGTCTCAATGGGGTCTATGATAATCGGTTTCTCATCAGCTTACACGTCGCCGGCTCTAGTAACTATGGAAAACAGCACTACAATATCCGTGACAAAAGAAGAGGTAAGGAGTAGTAAATACTCCAATCATAACAACAGTCTTAGAGAGTGATTTTATTTTTGGATGTGTAACAAATTGTTATGTTATTTGACAGGCGAGCTGGATCGGCAGTCTTATGCCGCTTGCTGCACTCCTAGGCGGCATTATCGGTGGCCCCCTGGTCGACTACATAGGGAGACGGAAAACTATACTCTTCACTGCACTCCCTTTCTTCCTTGGATGGATCCTGATAGCGACAGCCAAAATAGTTCACCTTGTATTAGCGGGACGCGTCATTTGCGGCTTGTGCGTCGGTATTGGATCACTAGCGTTCCCGGTATACCTCGGCGAAACAATACAACCAGAAGTCCGGGGCACGTTAGGATTATTTCCAACGGCAATTGGTAACATTGGCATTTTAATATGTTATCTCGCCGGCAAATATCTTGATTGGTCAGAGCTTGCGTACTTGGGTGCCTGTTTGCCGATACCTTTTTTTATACTGATGCTCATGATTCCGGAGACACCACAGTGGTATTTATCTAACGGACGCACAGATGATGCGCGGAAGGCTCTACAATGGCTTCGCGGGAAAAACGCGAAGATCGATAACGAAATGCGTGACATGGCTTTGACCAACGCCGATATGGAAAGCGATGCTTCGAGTATCAAAGAGCTCTTCAGTCGCAAATATATGAAATCAATATTAATTTCATTAGGTCTAATGACATTTCAGCAGTTGTCGGGTATAAATGCTGTGATATTTTACACAGTCTCCATATTTAAAATGTCTGGTAGTGCAGTCGATGAGAATCTATCGACTATCATAGTAGGTATCGTCAATTTCGTGTCTACGTTTATTGCGACTGCCTTCATTGATAGGGCAGGCCGTAAAGTACTGTTATACATATCATCAGTAACTATGACAATCACTTTAGTCATATTAGGAACATTTTTCTATGTACAAAAGGACTTAAAAATGGATGTGTCAACGTTGGGTTGGTTGCCATTGACCAGTCTTATGGTGTACTTGCTAGGATTCTCTTTAGCATTTGGTCCTATACCATGGCTTATGATGGGCGAAATATTGCCTGCAAAAATAAGAGGAGCGGCCGCATCGATCTGCACTGCATTCAATTGGCTATGCACATTTACTGTAACGAAAACGTTCCTTAATATTATTGACGGCATAGGACCCGCTGGCACGTTCTGGTTATTTGGTTGCATTTGTTTTGTTGGTTTATTTTTCGTAGTAGTTTGTGTTCCAGAGACAAGAGGGAAGAGTCTTGAACAGATAGAAACGAAATTAACAGGTCGAGTCGCCACTCCTAGAACACGCAGAATGAGCTCAATAGCAAACATAAAGCCATTACCCAATGGGTGCTAAATCCTTCAATTTTGTCTGTATATTAAAGCTGTTTCATAAGTGTACAGTAACTTTTATAAGACGGATAAAGTACTTATGTGAATAATGGTAATAAGTTATACGGAAAACAAGAAGAATACGAAAAAGGGATCAGATCCGATTTACTAACATAATATTCCTAGTGCCTTACAAATAAACAAGGCATAAGCTTAGAATAGTTATTCCGTGTTTTGTCTCTTTTACTATAATTTGAAATGAAGTTTACATAATGGGAAAAATAAGAATCATCAAAATCGGTTCATAAACGACGAAGTTATCCGCGAACACACATAAATCGAATTGAGTAACCTCCTCCTTTTTTGAAGTCGGTTAAAAACACGGAATAAGTATTTGCTGCTTATTTTTTGTTTATTTGTAAGACCCCTATAATATATGTTACAAATGTATAAAACTTTTGTGTGCCTGAACTTTAAGGAGTAAGTTTGGCCCGTTTTGATTGTAGAAATAAACAAATTTTGTAACTGCGCAATGTCATCTCAATGTGGATCTGATTTATTTATTAAAAAAAGTATTTTTATGACTATTACTATTACAGTCTTACTAAGATCTTATTTCACTTCAAAGTGGAGTTACAATACATGACAATAATTTAAAAATAATTTTTGTTCAATCTCAGTTCCAATGTTACTTTTATTTAAACATTATTTATTATTTTGTAAATAGTTATCTTATTTTTTTAAACATACTTTTAAATACAATAACTTATAGTTAAGTTGATTGTAAGATTAGCGCTATTATTAAAAACTGTTCTGATTAAGTAGTTGTTTAATTTTAAGTTTTAAGTTATTTAGTTAAAGTAAGCAAATAAAAAAGATAACTGTTCTTTTAATAAATATTTAAAAACAAAACCTGTGTTTGTTTATTTTTTCTTTAAGTTAAGATAGTACAAATCAACATGATTTGTACACAGACATAGTTCGGGTCTCGATAGTAGCATAGGTTACTATATTTTTTTTACTTCTTCCAACATGATTGGAACTAGGTAGTATTTGCTATACTAGTGCATACTACACATTTGTTTATCTCTTTCGTTCGGGGAAGTGGTTTTCAGGCATTGTATTTCGGGTATAGGTTCTTTTAACAGGGTTGTTCCCATAGAGTAAAATACTTATGTGGCAGACAGTTGTTTTCACTTGTAAAGTCACAGGCGAAGGCTAAAATAATAATATGTTTTAACTGTACTTTAGCTGTAAAACAGTCACTAAAAGTACAACTCTTTTAAGAAATGTTATTGGAAATTCATTAAGTACCTAAAATATATAAACTTCTGTAGGCCCTTATTAGGAAAATATAGAAAGAGATAAGTTGGTTGGTGCAACCTGTTTCATCATCATCATCATCATCATCAGCCTATACTAGTCCACTGCTGGACATAGGCCTCTCCAAGTGCACGCCACCAAACCCGATCCGCGGCTACTCATACCTGTTTCATGCTTATGAAAAAATTTGACCATAGTTTTAAGTAACATACCTATAACACACACCCATATAGATTGACTAAATCAATCACAAGTATAATCTTGTAACAGTTTTAAAACTGTTAACAAGATTATACTTAGATAGAAGATTTAATTTGAAGATTTGTTAATGACCTATGTCTATTTATTATTAACCTTAACTATAGATGTTTTTTGTCTGTAAATCTTCCTAGAAATAAATGTTCTTAAACCAGAACTTACACAATAGAAATTGAATTGTTCTATGGCACTGTGGCTACCTTGGGCGTCCAAGTACCTACATAGATGAAAATAAAACTAACATTGGGACATTCTGTTGCAGGCAGAAATTTGTTTTTAAGGCAAAATTGTGGATGCCATCATTATTATTATTATTATTGGTGTAACTTTCTAATTAGCTAGGCCATAAAACAGAAAGGTTCTCTTGTAATCATAGCAATGTGTAGTGTACTGAATATGTTAGGTACTAAGTCAATCAAATAATCGGTAACATAATAAGTATGAGATGAGACCATAGTAATTTGTAGATAATGACACAGGCAAAACCGAAAAACAACGTAGGTACACAAAATAATATATAAAATAACACAAAATCACTATGATTACACTGCCAAAGTTGACCGTCCTTTCATAAGATGGTAGCCATTGTATCAACGGCTGGAGTATCTCACTGCATCAAGCTTTTAAAGAACTGTATAAAGAACGATATTGCAGTAAAAAAAAAAAATAGTGAATACTACTTACCCATAACTTGAACGCGGCAAATGGCACAAGTATCGCATTCAACATCCCAGCTCCACATCGCTACGGCATTCCATTTTTTTAGAGTAAACATTTTGTCAGACTTCTGGCCGTCATTGTCACCGCGATCTAAGGCATCACAATCTTCACCAGACATAATTATATCGTTAAAAATCAGCAAACCTAAAATTATTTACAATGTTTTGATAGTTCTGCTGATTGCTGCCATCAATGACGTTCACGTTTATCAATAAAGTGACAGTGACAGTAAGCTTTTTTTCTTATTTTACGCAAATGAGTTGATATCATTCAGAAAAGTAAGTTTTGCTTTTGTACGAAATTTACTAATTTGAATTGCAACTTGAATAACTTACGGCAATTATAATTTATACTATTTATGTTCTAATATATTATCTAAGTACCTAATACTAAGATTACTTACATTATTTACTACACTCACACTTTAAATAGGGCAAATGTATATTTGTAAATGCATTTAGAAAGTTATTTTAATTAATTACACAATGTATTTAAGAAATTCATTAATAGAAGTTAGAACATAACGTCCGTCATACTTTTCGTTTCGGGTAACAATCGTAAAAGTGAAACTACTTTCGCAGTGCATGGTCGCTCACTGGATGAGTAACCCTGGTAGGTAGGAAGGTAAACTCTGTAAAAAAATCAGCAGGGGTAAATAAATAATAATTAAGATGATATTATGGGTTTTTCCTTAAAGTGTCAATATGTTGAAGGACTCAACGGGGCAATATCTTGCACGTTCGTGCAATTCTGGATCAACGGATGGATGAATAAATTAAATATTTATTTATATAATTACTTTCACATTTTAGTGTGGACAGTTGTTTGCAACGCAATTTCGGTTGACCTTTCTACGACCTTGGTTTACGGGCGCGCGTTGAAAACTTGCTGCAAACCCACCGCGGCGCCGGCGCGGCGGCGGCGCGGCGGGCGGGCGGTCCGCTGTGTGGACGTTTGTTGTATACCACGCAAGTAGCGTTGGAAAATTGAGTCTCAAAAAAATAGAAGAATTTAGAAGTTAAAATAGTAGTATTTTTTATTAAGATAAAAAAACGCTATAGTAAATTTTTACTAAAAAAAATTAAACAGCAGTGAAAAAATTCAGCGCTTACGTCACGCCTTCCCGGTAGCATAGTGGTCAGTGCAGCCGCCCGGATTGCGGAAGACCCAGGGGCCCGACCGCTTAACCGATCGCTTTGACTTCGTGTGTGGTTTATGACGTCATCTTGTCGTTTCGTGCCGCCTATGAAAGCAATATCGAAAGCTTTAGCCTTTAGCTTTTTATATTGCTTTCATAGGCGGTGCGAGGTGGCAAGATGACGTCATAAACTATACGCGTAGTCAAAGCGATCGGTTAGGCGGTCGGGGGGCTGGTTCGATTCCTGGCTGGGTCGGGTAGGCGTTTAATTTTTTTACGGTATTTAATAAATTTATAAATATTTAATTCAGAGCAGCAAAAATAAAGTAAAAAAACAATTTCACTTGTTTTAATTTGTAATCGTTAGTGTTCCATTTCACTTAAAATATAACTATCTTCGTTACACTCTGGATTGCTTATTATTAATTACCTAAGACTAGTGCGTCCTGCTCACACATCTGCTAAGAATGTTATTTATAAGAATATTCCCCGAAATTATTTAAGCGAAAAAATAAATCCCTGTAGCATGTTCTGGTGCGCAAATTTATTAAATTTAAATGGCTTAAGTATCGTCGTTCTTTTAGCTAGCGTTTCATCCATATCCTTTTTTTTCTTTTTTTTTTACTCACTTGCACAAAAGAGCAAAAGCCACGCCAACTTTTTGAAATTTTGAAAGGCAAGGAGTCATAGCAAAGATGTTTTCGATGCGAGAGACGAAAGCACAAAAAGGTGGAAGCCTTGTTTACAACAGTGTGGACGGAAACATCAACGGCATCATTCGGCCGAATTTTGGTTAAAACGCCGAACATTCTGCACTAAATATACTTGCACTATCATAATAGAAATTAATGAAAAAAACATTTCTGTAGTAACAGTGAAATAAAATAAGTTTGATATACTCATAGTCATTTATTTGAATTAGAAAAAGTAATCATACGTGATAAACAAAAAACTTAAATTGGTCTTTTTAACTACCTGTCTCAAAAATCTTTGGTTACTTAATCAAACAAAACACAAAATTAAACCGCTCTTCTTACTAACCAAACCAGCCTTAGAAATATTTCTTACTAAAATCCAAAATTTTACTGCTCTTCTCAACAAGTCTTAGAAATATCTCTTACTTAATCAAAAAACAAAAATTAAACTACTTTTCTTAACAATAATAACCAACCATTAGAAATCTCTCTTACCTAGTCAAAACACAATGAAACTGGAAGATCTTAATAATGAGTTTTAGCAATCTTTGCATAGGTAGGTACATAACTTAATAAAAATACTAAATTATATTGGTCTCCTTAATAGTTGGTCTAAAAAAAACTTTACAAGATCTGTAACAAAAATTAAATAAACTTTGCATTTTTCTGACACACATCTTAATAAGGTTCATTCGTAAATTGAATTAGAAATAAAAGAATACTTCTATCTAACGTAGTGCGAGTGCGGGCGGGGCACATCTAGCAATATTTGCAGCAAGTGCGTACAGGGCCGGCCTTAACTATCTAGGCGCCCCGGGCGAATCATTAATTTGGCGCCCTTTTGTATTAAAATTTAAAAAAACTTATTTTGAATTTGATATCATATTTTTTAAATATTTATAAAATACAGTGAAAAAATTAAATGCCCACCCGACCCAGCCAGGTATCGAACCTGGGTCTTCCGCAATCCGGGCGACTTCCCGGTAGCATAATGGTCAGTGCAGCCACCCGGATTGCGGAAGACCCAGGTTTGATTCTTGGCTGGGTCGGGTGGGCGTTTAATTTTTTCACTGTATTTTATAAATTTTTAATTTAGCTTCATTGCAGCAATTAGCACTTAAAAAAAAAAAAGTAAAATCATATTTTTTATTAATTCGAATGTAATAGAAAACAAGAAACATGTATTTATTATTATTTTACCGATTTATTCTCTAAAAACAATATACATATATTGTCATTATGTTGAGTTGTAGTGTTCATTCACGAAACATTTAATGAAAAACAAAAAAATAAACAAACACTTACTTATCTAAAACCTTATTTTACTAGCTTTTCTGTCAGCAAACTCTTTGATAAGACTGGCAAAATCTAAGTTTTCCGAAATTTGATTTTCAATGGACAGCGAGGCCAGACAACTAGTTAGTTTTGTTTGAGACATTGTAGAACACAAGTACGTTTTTATCAATTTTAGTTTGGAAAAACTGCGTTCGCCACTTGCAACAGTCACGGGTATTGTTAATGGAATACGTAGCGATGTTCAGGTCATCATCATCATCAGCCTACACATGTCCACTGCTGGCCATAGGCCTCTCCAAGTGCACGCCACTGAGCACGATCCACGGCTACTCTCATCCAGCTCTTGCCAGCCACCTTGCGAAGATCGTCGTTCCACCTAGTCTGAGGGCGTCCTACACTACGTTTGCCGATACGCGGTCTCCACTCAAGAACTCGTTTACCCCATCGGTTATCGGTGCTGCGGTTAATATGGCCGGCCCACGGCCACTTCAGCTTGCTAATCCTGTGGGCTATGTCGACGATTTTGGTTCTCTGTCGGGACACCTCGTTCCGGATCCGGTCCCTCAGAGAAACTCCAAGCATAGCCCTTTCCATAGTTCGCTGAGCGACTTTAAATTTGTGAACCAGGCCTACCGTGAGTGTCCACGTTTCGGCTCCGTATGTCATGACGCTACCCGTCATGACGGGTAGGATGCACTGATTGAAGACTTTCGTCTTTACACTCTGTGAAATAGGCGACGGAAAGACCCGACGTAATTTCCCATATGATTGATATATTGCCCAGCCTAGCTGTATCCTTCTTTTGGCCACTTCCTCGAAGTTGTTTCTACCCAACTGCAGAGTTTGCCCGAGGTAGACATACTCCTTAACAACTTCGAGAGTACTGCCTTGAACTGCAATCGACCCCGGAATGGCATGTTCGTTAAACATAATCTTGGTTTTATCCAAGTTCATCCGGAGACCGATGCATAGAGAAGAATCAGCTTCAGCGTTCAGCATTTATTGTAAATCCTGCATCGTTTCGGCCACGATGACGATGTCGTCAGCAAATCGCAAGTGAGATGCATTCACCGTTGATGTTAATCCCACGTCCTTTCCAGTCCAGCGTCTTAAACATATCTTCCAAAGCATTTGTGAACAATTTAGGGGATATAACATCCCTTTGTCTCACACCACGATGCAAGGGGATATGCTTAGTCTGCTGGTTCCGTACTTGGACGGCCATGGAGGCGGCATTGTAAAGAAACCTCAACACTTGGATATATCGCCAGTCGACTTGGCATCGTTGCAGAGATTCTAGAACAGCCAAGGTTTTGATAGAGTCAAATGCCTTCTCATACACGGTAAAAACAGATTATTTAAAACAAGACAAATTTATTCCAGTGAAAGCAAGTTTATTAAATTCAACAAAATGATTCACTCATATATACTGAAAATAATATTTTCTCAAATATAAATTTAACATAATCTTGGTTATATTGCTTTAGAATGAGTTTAGTTTTGTTTGTTTCGATTAAATATTTTATTTTCTATTCAAATTATTATTTTCTTGAATCCACATATTTACTTTCTTTAATTGAATCCTTGCCTTTGTTGACACAATAGGTGGAAGTATTATTCCAAGATTAGATGCAATTTATAATAAGTTAATAATAATTTGGAATAAGTAAATAAATTCTTGGAATTAAAAAATGGTTTTTCTTTATTTAATTCTATAAATTCTCAAACTAAATGAATGTTGTTTTTTATTTAAAAAAATGTGTTTTTCTTTTAACTACAATAACGCCTTCTCTCAATAACTGTTGTAATTTATATCAAATCAACTCTATTTCTTGTTTTAAGAAAATACTACTGTTTTCTCTGAAGACGTTAATGTTTTGAAATAATATGATAAATTCTTTGGTCAAATAGAGAGATGTTGTTCACTCAAAACGTTTTATTTTTGGAAGTTTAGGATGTTTCCGCACCTTCTATTCTTTTTTACATAGCATGGCTAGGGTGACATTATCAGTATCATAGAATAAGATTCTTAAACACTGTTTAAGATTGCATTGCTATGGCACTGGCGAGTAATATCATACTACCCATGGTATATTAAAAAGACTGAAGGTGCAGGAACACCCTAAATTTCCATATAAATATGTGTTACTTACAAATTTGATAAAAATCGATAAAAACCTCTTTATACAAAGCTATAAAACGTTTTAAATGGAACAGTTACAAATACATAGAATAATAGAAAGTCATTATTACAAATTTACTGTTTATTTATAATTTTACATATAAATTAATTGCGTTTTGAACTTTTCATGTCATGTAATTAATAAAAAATATCTATTGATATCTCCGGGAACATTATTTGCTGGTTTTTTCAAACTTTTCAATGAAGCCTTTTCTTTCTGTAGGTATGGCAATCATGTTGTCAACGTCACCAGCAGTCTGTAAATATTAACGTATATTAATCACTAGCTAATTTGACTTAGATATATTAGCACGCACTAGTTTTGCCTATGAACTCAGTAGATAATTGTAATAATGTAAAATAAAATAATACAATACACACCTTAGCAGTTTAGCACTGACAAAATATGCTATCGATAGCTTTTTTGTCGAGAATTTAACTTTCTTCGTGAGCCTTCCAGGTACTTGATGTCCCAACTTCCAATACATTTGTGAGGATCATTTACTGAAATAAAAAGATTACCTTCATTTATACCAAATTAACTACGGCAATATTATTAAAGAGTTGATTTTATAAAAATGAAAAACCAAAAATGTGCTAAGCTAGCTGTGAAGCGAGGCATGTGTATGATATCCACCAATGATCGTTTGATTTTATGCTATAAAAAAAATAAAATAAAATAAAACCATTTATTTCAGATAACTTAATCCATATCAGTTAGTAGCACAATACATAAAGATTGTTAGTAAACTAATTAACTTAAAACTTTCTTTATAATACTCTCCTATGCTATGAGAATAATAAAATATACTTACAAACGTCACTTCTTTGGTCAAAGAATATTCGATTCTCCCAGGACATTGTAAAGAGTGTCGTAGTCAGTCTTCGTTCTTAAAACAAAGCACTCCATTTTTGTCCACTTAATCCCATGGCTCTGTATTGTTTTGCAACCATAGCTGCTTGATTGCTTTCTGCAAAAAAGATATTTTTATTATAAAAAATAAAGATTATTAAAATAGATAGGCGCAGCACCAGCTACCAATCCGACTTTTCCGCAAGGGTGACGGGTTCTATTCCTGCATCGGAAAAAAGGTGTCTTTTATTTAAACATGCATTTGTTTCAAGTCGGGGTGGATGTGGTGCCTTCGTTGATTCTAATTTTGATAGCACAAGCGCTTTAGCTACACTTACTTTAGATCAGAGCAATGTATTTGATGTTGTCTCTATCTCTATTCATTTAAAATTACATCCTTTACAATACTTTACAGGACTGAAAGACATTAATTTAAACAGTCTTTTGCATGACATAATAAAATTAGTTTAGATTACTTCCATCATTAAAAAACAGCACTAACAATGGCTTAAACCTTGGCATAGGTACAACACACAACAACAAAGGCATATAAACAGCGCATAATCTGATGGATGGATACGAACTGAAATATCAGTAAATATTTTCATTTTAAATACTAGGTTTTGGAAAACAAATTAGGTAGGTACTTACCTATGAAAGTTTTAACAATTTTATCGGGAACTAGTCACGACTCACGATGGTAGCAGCTCCATAAGTTCGTTCATTCTAACGTCCTTAGGTAGGTAAGGTACAAACTACCTATGTAGTACTGACTGACACACACTTTACACTCGGTGAGTGCATGCGAACAGCGCGCGCGTCGAAAAGCGGCCGGACTAAATGTAAAAGCCTCATAACAATAATAAATAAGTAAAGGTAAAAACTAACAGCGCATCAGTGACCAACCAAACCCAGAAAGCTCAAGACAGTGAATAACGACTCGTGGAACCAGTTCAAAGCATTTTAATCTTAACTACAGGCTAATGTTATTTCGTTCTAGTATTATATAATTTAAGTCAAAAAAATGCTTTATTATATCAAGAGAAATATGTTTTGTTAATTTAAGATTTCTATTGTATGAAATCGAATTGATATCCTCTAGGTTTAAATAAATATATGTTAATTGCAATAGTCTGATCTTTTTGTAATCACAAATAAGATGTTGAATTGAAATAACAGGTTAATTCGATTTAACAAAACCATTTTTGCAGATAAAGATATTGTCTTTACTTGAGGTAAAAAAATATATTCTTGCAGTCCAGAAAACTTGATCGAAAGCAATATTTAGTTGATCCAATAAAATTGCTATTTAGATTCAAGAAAAGAGATTTTTCAGATTGAATTAAATATTTTTATTTGATTTCAGTTTAATAGTTCTGAACGCAAGTAACTTATTTCTTGGTTTTAAAAAGTATTCTTTACTTTGACGATATTTCTGGTTTTGGTTTAAAAAAATCGATTACACTTCAATCAAATAAACAAGCAACTCAAATTAAATATATTAGTTTTAAATTTAGATAATCAAACAAGAAAATATGGGTTTTTGTTTCAAAATATTCAGATTTTTGATATTTTGCAAATATGCTCGAATTGAGCTAATATTGCTAAGAAAATCACATTTCTTGACCAGAGAAATCGTTTTTACCCGTGTAGTCATAGTCATAGTCATAGTCATAGTCATAATATTTATTGCAACATGTTGGTTATTATTACAGATGGTAAATACATAAAAAATGACCCATAAACATGACCCTGTAAGGGTATGGCAATTTTTAAATTTTATAAGTATAAGATCTAAAAACATAAAACAAAACATTTTAAGTAACATCAAAAAATTCTTTCATGGTATAATAACATTTTTGTATCAGATATTCCTTCAGTTTTGAGCAAAAGATTTTTTCTGTTTGGATTTCCTGGAATTCTTTCGGTATTTTATTAAATATTTTAATTGACATATGGTAAGTCCCTGAGCTCACCATATGTAGTTTTGTAAGGGGTAAAGCCAGTCTATTTTTGTACCTTAAGTTACGTGGTTGTCGATAAAAATCTTTTGCTTGTGAATACAAATGAATGTTTTGTTTGACAAATTTACATATTTCAAATATATATAATGAGACAAGTGTGAGTACTCTAAGTCTAACAAAATGAGGTCTACATGTTTCCATATTGTCTATATTTGCTAGTAACCTTATACATCGTTTTTGGAGGATAAAAAGCTGATTTACGTGTGCGCTATTTCCCCAAAGGACGATCCCATAGCTCAGCCATGCATTTGCGTAAGCATAATAAGCAGTCATAGCGGCACTTAAGTCGGTACATTTTTTTAATTCATATAAAGCGTATGTAAATTTAGAGAGTTTAGCGGCAATTTTTTCTACATGTGTTTTCCAATCAATATTCGTATCTAATTCTAATCCTAATAAGGTGCATGAGTTTTCAAAGTGTATATTATAATTATTATGTGAAATATAAGTATCTATTGGTTGTTTTTGTCTGGGTTTAAACTGCATTAATTTTGTTTTTGATATATTAATTTTTAAATTATGGTCTTCCAACCATTTACTTATATGTTGTAGTGTGCTATGGGACTCTATTTGCAGATCCTGGGCATAGGAACATGGGAATATAATTGAGATGTCATCAGCATACAATATACATTGTTTATCTATGCTTTCAACTATGCTATTAATATATATTAAAAACAGAAGACATCCCAATATACTTCCCTGTGGGATGGAATGTTGTATATCTAATTTGTCAGACCTAACATTATTGATAGTATTCTTTTTATCGTCATAAAACTCTACTTGCACAAATTGCTGACGGTCATTTAAATAGGATTTTAGCCAAGCGTGTGCTGGACCACGTATTCCTATTTCATATAATTTTTTAAGAAGAATTACATGTGACACTCGGTCATATGCCTTACTCATATCTAACATTATTGCTATTGCATAACGATTGGTGTTTATTATATTTAATACTTCGTTCATAAACTTAAAAAGTGCCGTAACGGTTGATTTTTGCTTTCGGAAACCATGCTGACTTTCGTTAAAAATATTGTATTTTTCACAGAAAGACTTGATACGGTTTGCCATAGCAGTTTCAAAAATTTTAGAGAAAGTAGATAAAAGGGCTATTGGTCTAAAATCTGAGGGTTCTTTAGCATTTCTTTTCTTAGGTACAGGTTTAACTAATGTTATTTTTAATAAATCTGGAAAAACTGCTTCAGTGAAAGACTGATTGATTAAAAATGTTATAGGTGTGACAAGTTCTTCCCTACATTGTTTAATTAAAGTGGGTGGGAATTCATCGGAACCATGACTACATTTATTTTTTAGCAACTTTATGATTTTATCCACCTCATTTGTGCTAACAGGAGTCAGATAAATTGAGTTATTTATAACTTGGCAATTTGGTTTATTTTGAGGGTCGTTATTGGTTTTTATGTCTGATCCTACTGAAACAAAGTAATTATTTAATGTGTTTGATATTATATGAGGGTCTTTAACGTCCTGGCTTTGGTTCTTTAAAGTGATGTTTTTATATGTATTTTTATTTATTTTATTTGTAACTTCTTTAATAATTGTCCACATTGTTTTAGTGACATTTTTTGATGTTTTTAGTCTTTTTATGTTTTGGCGTTTTTTAGATAAATTTACAATATTTTTTAACATTTTTACATATTTTTTATAGTAATCATTTAAAACATAGCTATTAGTTTGTAATTTTAGTTCTTTAAGTATACGTTTATTTTTACACGAGACTTTTATGCCCTTAGTTAACCAAGTTTTAAATTTCATTTTTACAAATATTTTTCGTTTTGGAATACACATATCAAGTAGATTAGTCAATTTATCATGAAATGCTTTATAATTTTCGTTAATATTTCTGTTAGATTTGATAATATTTTCCCAATTTATATTTTGGAGTTTCTCTTTGAATACTATAATATTACAATTATTATATTTCCTTTTTTCTTTGTAATGCCCTTGCTTAGTGTTTATACTTACTCCGGGTTTTTTGTATGTAATGGAAATACCTCTATGATCTGAAAACCCATGTTCTTTTACATTAACATGAATACAGTTTGTGTCAAAATTGGTAAAGATTACATCTAAGCCAGTAGCGCTAGTGGGAGTAATTCGAGTAGGTTCATTAATATTTTGATAAAAATTTGCACTTTTAAATAAGTTGATCATATCTTTTGATTGTGTTGTTTTAACAAGAAAATCTACGTTTAAATCTCCACCTATAATTATGTTTTTCTTTACATATTTAGTGCATAAAATATTTAACATTTTTTCTAATTGCGTTTTAACCAAACTTTCTTCTCTCGTATTACTTGGCCAATATAGAACTATTAATATTAAATTTAAACTAGGTATCTCTATTCCACAAAATTCTATGATATATTCTAACGATAATTTTTTAACATCTTCGAGCTCAATAAAATGCATTCTGTCTTTCACAAATGTGCAGACACAACCACCCTCACGATTGCTTCTGTAGAACTGGCTGGCCAGAGTGTAACCCTCCAGCGCCACCAGATCCGACTTGTCAGGCGTAATCCACGTTTCAGAAAAACAGAGTACAGAGTAATCAAATTCTTCAGTAAGGTCCTCTACTAAATGTAATTTATTTTGCAAACTACGGATATTTTGGAAGAAGAATGAAACTTCTTTACCTTTATTTGATGCGAAAGGAATGAGTCTTATTGTGCTCCTGCGTCGCACAGTGGGCGTCTATGGTCGTGTTATTTAAATGTTTATTAGTGCCTTCGGGCGAGGGTTTATTTGGATTTCTAAAATGTTGTCTTTCATGCTTTCTACGCTGAAGCCCTTTCTCATCAAGGAAAGTTGACAGCCAGAGTCCAGTACCCTTAAAATAACCTACACATTCCAAAATATGTTTTGTAACTTTTTTGCTTAGTAATTCTATTTTTAATGGTCGTCTGTTTCCATACCTTCCTATGCGGCTTATTTCTTCTATATATCCTGAGATGTCTATGCCAGCTATATCATAGAAAACGTTTACAGCTCGTTCATGTAAGTCGTATTCTGTTTCATATCTAAATTCGTTAAGCCCATACAAAACAATTGTTTTATTACGACACTCCGATTCAGAAGCGGTCATACAGTCCGCATAGGTTTTTTGATATGGTGTCTTTATATCACTAGTGTCAAACGAACTTGTATTAGTTTTCTTTATTTGCTCCGAAAGTTGCTTATTCTCTTTTTCTAAACAATTAATCCGCTGGGTATTCGCTTCTGTAATTTGCCGTAATTGCTTCATTTCTGTTTCTAAGTTTGATTGTTTACTTGTGATATCTAATAAACAAGTTTGAAGCAATTTGATTGTTTTTGTGAGTTCTTGGTCACGAGCTTCCTGTTTCTCTGACTGCATATTAATTGCCATTCGTAGCTCACGTACACAAATGCTAAGCACTGGGGCCGATTATACTCCTCGGTCTTCTGTATAATCTGCCTCACTGTGAAGATGTGGTCTATAGTGCCATATCCTCCTTGAAATCTGGCCTGCTCCGGGGGTTGAAATTCGTCGAGTCTTCGCGTCAGATGGTTTGTGATGACTCTTGAAAACAGCTTGTAGACATGGCTTAGAAACGAAATAGGTCGTTAGTTTTTCAATAGGGTCTTGTCTCTTTTTTTGAAAAACAGCACGACGACACTCCTACTCCACGCCTCCGGAGTTTTCCCATCGAAAAGAATGGTGTTAAAGATGTTTTGGAGCTTCTTTAACACAGGTTTACCGCCTGCTTCAGATATAACACCGTCTTCGCCAGGGGCTTTTCCGTTTTTAAGCTGTATAAGAGCCGTCTCAATTTCGCTCAGGCTGACTTCAGGCAAGTCTTCGATAAAGTGGCGGGTCAATGTGGCTCTTTCAATTTCCGAAAGAACCTCTGGTTTTGAAGCAACGACTACTCCATTGGTTGTAGTCAACTTCGTCAAGTGGCTTCTCCCAAGAGACCGGACAAACACTTTTGACCCCCGATTTTGCTCAATCGCTCGTTCAATCAAACGTGTCTTGGAGCGTCAGAGGTCGTAGCGTACCAGATTGCCAATCTTCTGGTAGATAGCCCGTTGTTCGGTCGTTTCTTTATGAGCCTAAGGGTTTCTTCCGAAAACTTTGACTTTTTGCCTCTACGATATCCAGGTGTTGGGTTATAACTCTTGAGGAATGTGCTTTTTGATATGTTAAATGTTTCGATAGGTGTTACCTGACTATATTCGACAGTGTTGCAGACCTAAAATTTAATCACACAACAAATCTCCATCAATATCTGATTTAAAGTTGACCGTTAACTTTTCTTGCAATACAGAACAATGTTTATTTATGAATTTAGCTTTTCTTTAGATCGATAGATATCAAATTAAGTGGTGAAGTTAGGGCTACGCGCTAGCGCACGCGGCGCCCTCTGGACCCCGGCGCCCCGGGCGGCCGCCTGGGTCGCCCCCCCCTAAAGCCGGCGCTGAGTGCGTAAAGAGTCACAACATGAAAAAGCGCGGCGAAATTGAACCGAAGTTCGGTCGAACTTCGGCTGAATTTTTCATTTTTACCGAATGTTCGGCCGAAGTTCGTATTCGGTTCAAACCACATTCGGCCCATCCCTAGTATCTATGTATCTATGTATGTGTGTATGTATATATGTATGTATGTATGTATGTATGTATGTATGTATGTATGTATGTATGTATGTATGTATGTATGTATGTATGTATGTATGTATGTATGTATGTATGTATGTATGTATGTATGTATGTATGTATGTATGTATGTATGTATGTATGTATGTATGTATGTATGTATGTATGTATGTATGTATGTATGTATGTATGTATGTATGTATGTATGTATGTATGTATGTATGTATGTATGTATGTATGTATGTATGTATGTATGTATGTATGTATGTATGTATGTATGTATGTATGTATGTATGTATGTATGTATGTATGTATGTATGTATGTATGTATGTATGTATGTATGTATGTATGTATGTATGTATGTATGTATGTATGTATGTATGTATGTATGTATGTATGTATGTATGTATGTATGTATGTATGTATGTATGTATGTATGTATGTATGTATGTATGTATGTATGTATGTATGTATGTATGTATGTATGTATGTATGTATGTATGTATGTATGTATGTATGTATGTATGTATGTATGTATGTATGTATGTATGTATGTATGTATGTATGTATGTATGTATGTATGTATGTATGTATGTATGTATGTATGTATGTATGTATGTATGTATGTATGTATGTATGTATGTATGTATGTATGTATGTATGTATGTATGTATGTATGTATGCATGAATGTATGTATATATGTATGTATGTACTAATGTATGTCTGTCTGTTTCTTTGGCACGCCCTACAGCCCAAACAGCATGGTGGATTTTAACATATGAGGCGTTAGATTTGTTTTGACTGTTGGAGTGACATAGGCTGCAAAAAAAACATTGGCCGGGTTAGCTATTAGTCTTGACCCCAAAAACTGTTAGATCGATCACACGATCAAATTTCTTTAAACGAACTACAACGTCAAAAGTACTAGACGTCAAGAGTTTCGTTTTTACAACTTGTTCGATTATTGACAACTTGTGTATGCGCTATGACTTTGTTATGTAAAGCATTTTAATATAATTATTTTATGTAGGTTTGGAAATGCTTGGTTATTTACTTTACAAAACAAAACTAAATAGTTTGAAATAAACCAAATTACTTATTAAAATAAAACAAAAACCCGACTGCTAAAACAACTATATAAAAAATAGAAAAGAAAAAAACAAGCTCTCGATCCCAGAATTCAATTTGAGCAATGTTGAATCAACGTGAAATATTTCCTTGTCCGATACCTATACTTATATAATAAATGAGTATTTATAAATACATAGAATATTGATAGTTGTCGCAGGCGGGGACAATCACCAACCAAAGAGAGTGCGGATTTAATTGAGTTAGCCACAGTCGCTTTTTTGATGATTGTCCCCGTCTGCGACAACTATCAATATTCAATGTATTTATAAATACTCATTTATTATAGATTTTATTATTTAAGTATAGGTATCGGACAAGGAAATATTTCACGTTGCATTCAAGATTGCTCATATTGAATTCTGGGATCGACCGCTTGTCTTTTTCTTTTCAGTTTTTTCTTTTTGCAGTTATTTTTTGTATAGATACGTAGTTGTTTTAGCAGTCGGGTTTTTGTTTAATTTTAATAATTTGGTTTATAAGTCATTCGCCTCCTAGGCCACGTCACCACGTACAACTCTTAACACTTGCACATAAATTGACAATTACCTACAGAAATGAACGAAAAGTTTCACAGAAATTTAACAATACCTTATACGAATAACATCTACCTACCTACAAAACAGAAAAGAAAAATAGAAACAACAATTTACACCTCGTAATAAGACTTGTGGGATGTGATAATAATGTCACTTTGTTTGAAGAAGCAATTAAAATGCTGGCAATTGTTTTTTATACATTTATTGGTAAAAAATATTTTAGCACGAAACACTTTTAGCCTAAATTGACAAGTAGATATTATTGTAATTAATTAAACCTTTTTTTATATACGTATAATAAATAATTCAACATTAACATTGAAATAAAGATTTTTGCATAATAATAATATAACGAATCATAAATAAATTCTACCCTGACATCAGCTGACTGAGCTAATTACTTAATAAGTAATAAACAGTATTTGTAAAATCGTTACACTATGTGAAGCTTACCAGAACAATATATAATTAGATAATTATTATCTAATTAACCAGCAAACATTCAACTTCTCTACACAAATCGATGGGTATCGGCCTATTGGTATTTTTTGTCATATTATAAAATTCTAAGTACCTAATAAAATAATTAAATGCTTAAAAAGAAAACAGAAAACCTGAATTAACGTTGTTGTAATGTCTACAGATTTCTAAACATATTGATGACTATGCCAAGGAGCACGAACACGGTGCTCGCTACCACGCCGGTGGCGTTGCTGAAACATCTGAACTCCTCGATTTGGACTTGGTAAGCAACATCGTACGGGTACCTACAATTGACAGGATCTGCGAATAAAGAAACATATCGACGTTAGAAAACTTGCCATGTTGTCGCTAAATTGTAATAATATGTATTCTGTGGCTGAAGATGTTAGAAGAACAAGCTAGTGTGAGTTTATGGCAAATAGCCATACAAAAATATGTGAGGCAAAATTTGTATTCTCCTTCTAGGCGCTCTGCTTCAATGCTATACAAATTGTAGTTATTCATTTTTCTTTGTTTTAAGTTAAGTTATGTTTCTTTTCCCCCATCTCTTCCCGTGGGTGTCGTAAAAGCCGACTAAGGGACCATTCCAGAGGATGGGCAGCAGCATCTCTCTGAGGTTACCCTCAACCTATTGCGATCGCCAACCCGCCTGCCAAGCGTGGCGATTACGGCAAATACCCTCCATGATTATTTGGGGGAGGCCTTTGTCCAGCAGTGGACGTCTTTTGGCTTTGATGATGATGTTTCTTTTGATAAAAAACGATGTTATGTTTCCCATAATTTTGTTTCCAAATAACTAAACCTATGCATGTATTATATTATTATCACGCAATGTTTCTGATAACAACAACCGACTTCGTAGTTACATTTATCATACTGATTATTTCTGAGAAAATATATGATAACAAAGTACAGTTTTGGGAAAACAATGTTTGTTGGTAAAAAGAAGTAGGTACCTGTGCAAGTAGGCGTTGGGTTACTCGCGATGGCTGAAGCTTCTACAGAGAAGAACAATGGCGGGCAAGAGCTGATGGTACTGCGACCATCGCAGGCGTTATGTAGGTTGATTTCCACGTGTCCGGAAGTGGTCAAAGTCTCGCAGGTGACCGCGGTGCTGTCTACACTGGCGAATGTCGCATTTTGTCTGCAATTAAAACGGAGGAGTGAAACACATAACAATTAGCGTAAACATACTATCGAACGTCACCTCACCCAATTGTCGACATCAGCAGTTCTATTTTTAGGGTGTCAGGTGTTAGTCAACATTTGGTAGGTATATGCATGTGCATGCATACGCACAAAGTACGAAATGAACCATAAACAATGGATCAGCTGGACCTAGGGTTGTCACTTTGCAAAATAATTTTGTAACAAACAACCTTATCATCTTGGCCATGTTGTGCTTTTCGGGCATGTTCATCATTTTCTGCTTTGTACCCGATTTGTATTGATTTGTACCCTATCTGCGATTTTCGGGATTATGTACAGGTATTAACAAAATAGCTGTAGAAATGGATGGCAATAATTGGGTAACTCGGCTTTTTACTGTCTAAAAATCGAGCAATGGAAATACCTAGGTACTGACTGTGGTTAAAACAATAACAATACTTTGCTAATATTGCATACTATTTATTCTTTTAAATGCTATTCGAACTCATTCGATCACGTTAGCGTAAATGAGAATTATTTGTAAGGCAAAATATTAACTCTCCTCTTTTATCATCACGAGGCGCTCTGCTTCAATGCCATACTTTTCGTTTTAGTTAACGTGATCAAATGGCAAATACAACTCGCGTTATTAGTTAAAGTTAAACTAAATGGTGGAAAAACAAGTAAAACTTTTTTTAATATCTGTGAATTATTTATATGCGAAGAAAAAATACTAAGTAGTTATGTTCATATGTTACGGTGCATTTCACGTGACGGGTGAAACAATATTAAAAGGTAATTGTTAGTTTTCATGGCCTTCCGTTATTTTGATTGTGTTTGTTATTTAAGAAAAATGAACCTTATCAACCCTTTCGATCTGCATCATAAAATACGGCATATTATTTTTTGTCGCATTTGACTGGTTCAAGTCCCGCCTAAGACAAGCGATTTTTCAAAAGTCCATAAATACAAAATTTATTGTTTTTAAAAATAAAGGGAAGTCTCCTTTACACAGAATGTGCTATTTCCAATATTTGAGGTAGTTGCCATCCATGTGGCATTCGATATTTCCACCCTGTATATAGTTAATAGATAAGTGTTTTTATTTTTCATGGCCATGGGTACAGGTGGCTCTTCAGTCGAAATTCGGACCCGATACAAGTGGCTGTTGATCTGTAAAAGAACGGTCGAATTTCGCGATTGGGCGAAGACTAGTAAATAATCAATCAAATAGTCACCTTGGTACTGATACGACACGGGATTGGCAGATGATTAGGCTTCCCACGCCCGCTCCACTTCGTGTCACTCGCACTTTCGCGTTTTCGTTGTTTTGAAAGAAGTAATTCGGAACGACTCTGTAGTAATTTACATAGCCAGGGTCCACATAGTCTGTGAACTGCCTTGTGCCCGAGGATACCGACTCAAAGTCATTAGCACCACACAGGGGATTGACGACTCTTCTTCCAACTGAATGCGTAAAACAAATAAACAAAATTATAATATGCGTTTAAAAGCGTCGGTAGCCAAACATTATTAATTTAATAATGCTGATATGTAAGCCCAGCCTGAAAAACTTTTATGCTTGTAGGTATAGCTACCCACCATACGTGATACCCACCATACTCATCAGTAGATGAGGGTACTGATGAGGTTCACGTATGGTGGGTAGCTATACCTACAAGCGTAAAAGTTTTTCAGGATGGTGCAAAAGACTATTGTCTAACGTAGCTATGGGGATTAGACTAAGGTTCTCGCATTCAATCCTAGCATCTATCCGATAGATCTGTTAAACCTGTAAGTAATATATTTAATTATTAAAAAAGATGGAGGTTGACAGACTAGGATAATAAAGTAATAATCAATAAATATTTATAAAAAATGAAAGTAGGTAGGTATAGTAAAATACTGTGGTTCTATTATGTTTTAAACACAATTCATTAGCAAATTTTTTTCCACAAGCAACATTTGGCAACGTTTAATTTCACAAACTATTGCTTATACAATGGCATCAAACATAAACATTCAAAAGACAATTTTTTATTTTATTTTAAAAGATAAACTGACATGTCAACTTTCTTTAGAAAGCAAAAGGAATGTTTAACAAATAATTTGACCAAAATACAAATACATCTTCAACAAAAGTTTGTATCTGACTATAGGTACCTATATAAGCGCCCCAGTTGGATTCTCAAGTTGCTTTGTCGAAGTAAAGTACTTACCACTTTGAACGCTGATCAGCACTTCGCGCATAGCTGTGTCAACGGTCGTGCCACCGGAGGGAAGGGTAATCATCATGATGTCATTGGGCGGATCGGTGACCAAATTCGAAAGGTTATCCGCCTGACTGTTGGCCGTAGCAAAGAGAATTTTCAAATCTGTAAACAGAGTAAGAGAAATATTTATTAATTACTCACACGAGAGAGTGAGAACAAAAAGACTACAAATATAGTTAAGGTATGTTATTTACTGTAAAATTTACCTAGTTACTATTTCACTTACATTAATACAAACTGATTGACTTATTTTAATAAATACTATAGGTAGTTATTTTGTTAATACCTACATTTAAAGAAAAGTGCGACAAATCGTAGCCTCGTTAATACTCGTACGTGGCTAGGTAGTATATATACCGCAGGCAAGGAAGTGAAAAGTCAGTTGTAGACCCGTATTTTGAATAATTAAAGGAAAAAGCGTCATAGACTGGTTCCTCTAGCTAGAACACTGATGCTACTACCCTACCTATAATGAGGCACAAAAATCATAGTTCATTTACCTGGAACACGTTCTCTCGTGAGACGAGCTTCCTCAGCAACGTTGCCATTATTCTCAATGTTACCGTTGTTCAGTAAGAATAACAGAACTGTGGAGTTTCCACCCACATAGTTTGAAATACTTTCATTTCTCATGTCCTCTTGCAGCATCCAACGAATGTTTGCGAAACTTGTTTGTAGATTTACTCCTGTCATGACTAAAATTAACACAAACATAGTTTATGAGTTGTTTAAAATACTTTTCAAAATTATAGTTACATTTAATAATCCTTCAAATAACTTACAAGACTGATGCATCGCGAGAGTGTATTCGCTATGAAAGTCCGCTGGTGAGAATGTCTTATTTATAAGGAGACTTCCATCAAACGCACTCAAAATAGTAATACTCGAACCATATTGTCCAACTTCAATGGAATCCAAGAGATACGTGATAGCTGGATATATGATTGGGTATTGCCATGAAGCGTCTAGCGCTATGTACAAGTTAGTTTTTGATCTGGTGTCTATTCTTGTAGATTCAGAAATGGGGCAGTTTTGGTCATTCAAATTGTTATCTGTAAAAGAACCATGTTAAAGTACATTTATAGGTACAGTCGGCAGCAGATCAACCTACCCAAATCTGTCAAATTTCTCCAATAATATTGATCGTTATAACCAAACAATAAAGTTCAAAATTGATTGTAGAAATTTGACAGTTTCAGGTAGGTTGATCTGCCGCCGTGTGTACATTGGTAATGCAACCAACCACAAACAGGTCTTACTGTACTATGTTTTTAACTTACAGATATAAGTTTGAAAGTTTGAAACGGCGCTGTCGACAAGTCCATCTAAGCCTCCAGTCAAAGTTCCTGTTAAAGGCATGATGGTGTCCAAAGCAGCTGCGAAGGCTTTAGTTTCACCAACTAAATTAGAAGTGACGATGTTCTGCTGACCGAGCTCACGACGATTGCATGCTCTTAGAGCTGTGTTGAAGACTCCATTCTAGGAAAAATAACTACCATTACATACGTAGTTGTTTTCTATATACATAATATAGAAGTCAACTTTTATATTGTAAAAGTAAATGAAAATAAAACTCAATAGTAAATCCAATGCTACCGGAGCTGATGTATCTAAGCCATGTATGATTTCTACAGTTGATCTTAAATAAGTTAATACGAAGAAAATGAGCTTAGGCATTACCATTGGCGAGTAGTACATATCGAGAAGTTGAGACAGCTTCAATGTGCTGAGGGTCCTCAAACTGTCGATGATAGTTGTTCCAAGGAAGAACCCGTCAAGAGCTCCTCTGATTTCAGGGTCCGTCATTTCCAAGTTTGTGCGGCCACTTAACATGTAATATCTGGTAGCTTGCGAGCTGTTCCAGTTGCCAGCATTGCCAATGCTTATTGATGAACTTCCGGCGGTTCCCTGTATGAGTACAGCTTCAGCTAATTCACCTGAATCGAAAAATCGTTTTACTGTGTTGTATTTCTAAAGACACAATCGGTATTTTCTAAATGATTGTATGATTCACAATATGCTCTATAGTATTAATAAAAAAGTATAAATGCGTTGAGTATCCGTACCTGACAAGGTAGCAGGATAAACGGTGGTAATAGTAGGATGAACGTTCTGATAATTCAGCGCGGTCCCCCTTGTCAATTCTGTTAAAGGCACTTGCTGAGTCTCTGTTCCTGCCGCAATACCAGCTATAAGATTGCCTACAGAGACTGCACCCCAACGGGTGTTGACTGCACCAGTGAGGATCGGGCAGGAACTATCTCCTACCAGTTGTCGAGATGACGATCCCGCGTTTTCCACGTCAAACTCGGAGTTATACTGGTTCATTTGACCATTCTTGTCGGCACCGCTAGAAAAAGGTCATAGTTTTAATCAGTGTTATCACAAGACTTCGGAATGAGGGTTTTTTGATATCCTCAAGTAGCTGATACGTCTTTAAGTAGTAAAATACATTTAAATAGACTTACAGCTTTTCCATATCTAAAATCTCTACATCGTCATCTATAGAGCGGGCGGAGCGAGAAAAGCGGGATGTCCTCATTGCTCTGTATTGAGACAGACGCCCGCAATTGCTTTCATCTCCTCGCACACGAGCATCCACTGTTGTTGACAACATATGGTGAAGAGCACACTGAAAATAATTATAGTGCTTAATAACTTGGCAGCTGGCAGTGGCGCGTTGTTATTGTGCATAGATTTTTGTTTTCATAAAAGTGATAAGAATACCAATGCTATTAAAACAAAGTCCATGTGGTCTGTGGTTGTTACAATAACACAATTTAAAGAAGGCTGTTTCTCTTTACATTAAGAGTAGGTAGTTGCCTTGTTTTACCTTTAAAGTGGAAGGCAGGGTGTTATTTGGTAACACCTGCTGGTTGCTAGAAACGATTCTTAGCAGAAGCCTGTGCCGGTGGGACGAGTGGAACGTTGGTGCATACGGCAGTACCAACGACGAGGGACCAACATTGTTTTGTTGATGATACTCGATACCATCCTGTCTATACCTGAAAAATTATAATCAGCGGTAAATTTTACATCCTGCAATATCTTACAATTAACTAACTTTAAACTGTGTTTCTACTTGTAAAAGTACATACCTACTACTAAACTTATTAAACTTATTTTTAGAAGTTGATTCCACTGCTCATAAACAACCGCATATTTGGAAAATGAAAATCATAACGAACAAAATCGATTTCCCGGCTTATTCCTAAAGCTAACTGACCCAATAGGCTGATCCACGTAGTTTATTTTGAATGGGAAATCATGGATACATAAATTATAACAATTTTGGGTAGTTAGTTTCAAAATTCAAAATTAAAAAAGTAAATTCAAAATTCAAAATTCCGGGAAAGAGAGCTCCGGGACGTCCGCGACGCAAATGGCTGGACGATATCAAAAAGTGGACTGGACTTAGTTATCGCCAATTAGAACAAGCTGTATGGGATCGCAGTAAATTTTGTATACTGATCTCCAAACTTCAGTTTGAAGATGGCACTAAATGATGATGATTGATCACGAAAAAGATGTGAGTATATCATTACGTGAAAGTTTAAAGTTCTAAGCTGAATAAAAGAAATGTGGGGAATGAATGATTGTAGCACATGAGTAGATATAAGTGAATACATATATCTACTCATGTGACTGTAGTAACGAGAAAACTTATTTACACTTACACATAGGGAAATAAAGAAAAATAATACGAGTATGTGAACGCGAAACAAACTTACGTGGACTTCTTGGCGGGAAAGTACAGAGCAATGTCCGCGGTTTTTTTTTATTTTCTTAAATTTGTGTGATGTCGAATATTAATGTGTAATAAATAATGGTAGATTATTAACCGTTTAGTGTTCGTGAGGGCGCATAATTGTTAAATATAATGAAACAAAATAGTGCAACGTCACTTTTCTAATTCTCTCAAGAAGTCCGCGTGAGGCCTTAGTGCATCTTTACTCAAAGGGCTGGGGGTATATCATTTCTCACTTCTTATTTAAATTATCATGCATCATCATTTGTTTATTCAAATAACTTGTAAGAAAATTACTTTGACACTGGCTAAATGTGCTAACCGCACGAAGCCATTAACAAAGAAACCCAAAAAAAACTTACGTATGAATCATTCGCGATGCGAGCATCCTTAGATCTAAATTGACGTTAGGATGGTTTTCTATCTTGCGTATTATATCGATGAGCACCGGCATGGTGGTAGGCGGGAGGTTGTTGCGGTTCTGCAGCTCTGGGTTGGTGTAGCACTCTCGCAGCTCGGGAGCGACGCTGGATTGAGATGTGGCCTGCGCGTGCGCACTTGACGCGATGGCCAGTACGAGTAGTGCCGGTAACCAATACATTTTGAGAAACCTAATAAAGAAACAGTGGAATTAGATTCATATTTTGTTATTGCAAGTCACAAGCTAAAAAGATGTTACATGAAAGCAATATGATGGTAAAGTAAAGTAAAAAATTCTGACCAAAACAATTCTGACAAAAAAAAATTTAAATGCAATTGCTTATTTGTTCTAGGCGGGGAAAGAAGTTTCAGCACATTATAAGCAACCTGTATAACAAACTTTCAAAATGTGACAAGCTTCTCCGTGCTTCGGAAGGCACGTTAAACTGTTAGTCCCGGTTCAAGCCGTTGTTTGTATAGGAGGAACTATTTTAATCTGAGGTAAGTTTTGGCCCGATATCCTATGTGCTATTATTGTAGATGTGGAAAGGCCAGGACCAAGCAGTAAGGCTTTTAAAAGCTGATAATTGGATAAAGGTATTAAAATGTTCTGATTTTTATAACCCACATTAGTAAACGTCCGTCAGATTCCACTTTCGTCAGAAGCAGTTTTTTTTATAACTTCAGTTTAGTTTCGCCATGAATGACGGATGTGGGATACCTCTAATGACCCTTTCGTCAGATTCCACTTTCGACGAAAACTTTAAGACTTTCAGACTTTATGCCGAAACGTCTGAACGAAATTGGCTGAAATTTTGCATACAGATGAACCATGACAAAGACATCAGATAATTTTATATTGAATGATATTTCAATATTAAGGAATAATCTGTAGTCTACGCGGACGAAGTCGCGGGCATAGTCTAACGTAATACATGCAGTTTGAGCATCCACGAGATATGTAAATTCTGACCTATACGGAAAAAAGAAGTGATCTGACGAAAGCGGAATCTGACGAACGAGGTATCACGGGAATTGCTGTTTCGTCACCAGTTTCAAAATTCTGACCTATACGGAAAAAAGAAGTGATCTGACGAAAGCGGAAAGTTAGTTTACTAAATCCAAAAATAGGTATGCTCGAATAAAATTCGGTAAGCTCGATATTATTTATTTTAAACATTGCATTGTTATTGATAGGATGACTGTGGATGGAGAACGTTACGATAAGTATGATAAAGTTATCGATAGTGATGACGAGACTTAATGGCATGCGTTCATTCGAATCGCTTAATCAACTTCCAAGGCGTGGTGTGGTATAGTTATAGAAATAGTTTGTAGATTAAAATTGCTGATTTGAAATCATTCTATGTCAAATTAGTTTAGTGCTTTGTTTTACTTTGTATTACTGCATTGGAACACTGAATAATGTTTAACGAAACATTGATACCTAGGTATAGTTTATGATTTTCTGAAATCTTCTTATCTATTTTGTGTAACTGGTAGGTATTTAGGTACATAACAGCAGCAGCGATACCAATCCATAAATTATTTTCTTTTGACATGAACTTTGGATAATTGAAGCCTATTCATTCTTATCGACGTGTAACAACAATATAGTAACTTAATAATGCGTTAATCTTTAAATTATAATTAGGTACTTTATCGAACTTACTCTTATTTAGTTATGTTTAATTAATCATGTTAAATTGTCATTAATTAGGTAAGAATTTAAATCATTCTGAGAAGGTGAGTGGGTATGAGTTTTTCTTATGGAGTGAATTGCTTTTGGCTTCCAATAGCTTTACAGCATAACTAAACCAGCGGCATAGTTTTGAGGGGCTTTGCTTATAAACTTCTTAAAGTTTAATAAAGATATTTCATTCATTCATGGGCCACAAGAAACCTTTAAATGTTCCCCTATATTTTCTTACGAATCAAATCTCGGAGATTGCCTAGGGATCGAAATCATGGGAGCGTGCGTGTCCCTTTACCTTACTAAACTCTCCGGGGTTTGAACCGGATAACGAGAGTGGATAACTGAATACCCGATTTGAGTTAGCGCGGCGCTAGTTGACAGTGTAGTGAAGTGGGGAGGGGATACGATTTTAATCAATAAACCAAGATAAGAATGGCAGTTGAAACATTTTCCATGACAAATTACCGACATTTACATGTTCACTGCGGAACAGGCCCATATCGGCCTGCCGCGGTATTTCAGCTGGTGCGCACGAAGAAAACTATGTCCTTCTCGCTTGTGCGGAACGATTATCTGAAGTGTTTGTAAGAGTTCGACAGAGCCAAATATATATTTCAGCTTGTGGTCAAAACTGTAGGTGTTTCCCATAAAATCATCACGGCAGGCCCTTTTTGACCTTACACGCACTGACAGTGAAATACATCCGCTCAGTGCGGCAGTGGGCCTATTTCGGCCCCCGTCCTAACAGGCAGCCGGCGGCGACCCGATGCCGCACCGAGCGCGCGCCCCGCCAGTCAGTGTTGTGCTGTCTAACTGATCTAAGGTAGCGTTCGTTCCATATTATCAACGATGGCAAGCAACAAAAGAAAAATACAAATTTTGTAAAATAGAGTAATTTGCCCTGCAAGTTATTGCAAAACTCATAAATGGTAAATTAATTAATTAATTTAAAAAAAATATTTCAGAAAATCAAGTAAAACGTAAGGACAATGATCATGTCCTTGAGATGAGCGCTAAACGGAAAAATTGTGCAGGGTGCTACGAGAGACTACGAAGAACTTTTAATAGTACCCAAGCCAAAAAAAAAGTAAAAAAAAAAATATTGCAGGAAATGCAACCAAAACCTTTGCGTGACATGTTTTGACGACAGGCATATGTACCTAAATATATATTTTTTTTCATTTCTTTTACAATAATTCTGTTTTATTTCCGATATCCCCTTATTTTTGTCAGTCCCATCACTACTAAAATTCTTTCTAGTGCGGTTCAGGTCGATATCGGCCTGCCGCTTTCCCTGGTTTATTTCTCATTTCCTGTTTGGCAGATAGCGGGGCGAATCGAACTTAAGGAAGTAGGGTTCAAGGCCATTCTAACAGTACAAAAAAAATATATACATCATGTTTTCGCAAAGTTATAGCATTTAAATCTACCCTAGTGTTGGCGGGTCGATAAAGACCTGCCACGCACTGGCGGAAATAGCGTTGGGGGCACATTGCGACCGACCCGCCGCCGCACCAGATGAAGGTTTACTTGCCGCAGCCAAGGTGTTAAGGATAACCTCAACGAATTACACATGTATAATTACTGCATGTTTTCGTTTTTCTATCTATTTCTTTTTCTGACTTGGTTATTATTATCGTTATTGTTTTAGATATTTATATTTATATCATTGTTATTATCGTATTTAGATATTTAATCAATAAAAGCTATTAAAAATGTGTACACCTAAGTATGCCAGTATTTGGTATGTATAAATATGTATATTAAACATCACACATCATCACACACATCATCACACATTGGGAGACTAGGTCTCTGAGTGGTCATCGTAAGGCGTAACGTCAGGCGAAGTGGCCACTATCCGTGCCGTGGTCGTTGGAGCTATGGCAATATGAAACGCGAATATATCCGTATATTATGGAAATTCCTACCTCTTCCTTTTCTCTACTGGAAATTTACCTAACTCTTGACAAAAGGGTCCGTGACTAAAAGATTCAGCAGTTGAAAGTGTTTCATAAAATTAAAGTTAATATTCTTAATTGCGTGGTTTAATAGGTACTTATGGGAGAATAACTTCTAAAGTTGACGCGAACACTACACAATGAAATGATAAATAAAGAATAAGTTAATTAAAGTATCCCGAAGTTACGAAACTCCTAACAGGGTCCGTGATCACAGGGAGACTATGAGTATCCTAATAGGTATGTTAGGTACTTCCCTCTACCAGAAACACAATAAAAAACATTAACATCAATTAAGGACTACAGTCAACTGCTCAATCTTATCTAATTCAAAATTCAAAATTCAAAATCATTTATTCAGTTTAGGCTACAAATAGCTCTTATGAACGTCATATAATAGTATTGAATATGAATCTGGTACCAATCCGCAGTGGGCCCGCGTGGTGGTTTATGGCCCGTTCTCCCTATCCATCCATAGGAAAGGCTCGTGCCCCAGCAGTGGGGACTTTAGGAGCTGATGATGATGATGAATCTGGGTGCCAAGTGCGAGTTTCATTGGCAATTCGATCACGTTAACGAAAACGAGAATTTGTATGGCAAAATGTTAACTATTCTCGTATGCCACCAGGAGGCGCTGCTTCAATGCCATACTAATTTTCGTTATCGTAAACGTAATCGAATGAATACGGATAGTAAACAAAACTCCACACTAGCTCAAACGTTACCCAATTTTATGATATTGTTTGTTTGGTCTAGTTTCGATTCGATTCGTTAGGGTGTTACACTTTTATCGTATAGGTAGTTTATGTAGAATTTATCGCTCCAACCACGCCAATTGACTGTGATATCAGGTGATTCATAAATCATTTGCTCCGAAATTAAAGATAAAAGTACCTGGTAAGCTACCTCTATTTAGGGACATCCTTAGATAGAGTTTCAGAGTATGTTATTTGAAAGTTTACTACCTAACTAAAACTAATACCTACAATGTTTCTATGAATTCTTTTATGTTATTCACTGGAAAGAAATTATGAATTATTCACGAAGATAAAAACTGTCACTGATTATAATGTTCGTTGTTCACTTCATGAAACTGGTTATCTTTGACATCATAATTTTGTAGAGCAATATTTTTAGTTGTTTGATTTAGGAAATTAAAATCTCACTTTGATGCTTTATCAACCACGGCAACAGCCTTAGCGAGAGGAATACTATTACTTATTCTGTGGCGAGAGTCTGATTGTTGCCTCAAACGGCATTTTCAGCTTCACGAAGCTTTTTTGGGCCAGCGAGAAACTTAAAGGGTTGCTAAAGCCGTGTGAAACGAAGCAACGCCAGAGGTTTCTAGAGGGGTTCGGATTCGATTTGGCAAACAGCTTTGAACATGAACTTACAAGCGCAATGGTAAGTACCTATTTATTTTCTGGCGGCGCGGCGGCATGTTTAAAAAAAGAAACAATTTCCTAGACAGTCCATCTTTGAGGTCTAAGTGCCAGGTTCCGTTTTGATAGTCACGAATTAAAATTATTTGCAAAATTTTAGTAGTGGGTGGTTTTTTTTTTAATTCTATTAAGTATGTATGACTAATGGCGTCTTCATTCACAAAGTAGCTCAGAGTGCCTAATAAGTGAATCTTTCTTTTGTGCTACGAGTTTCAATTTCTATTCTGGTCATAAACGAGGGAGGGAAGTTGAAATTTTGCCCTAAATATACAAAGTTTTGTTACCTAACGTGATCGAATGGTGACTCACTTACTCATCACTCTAACGTAGTTACACAATATATAATTTTACCTTTATTCGGTTCGATGTTGATTAGTTCATTCCAAATCTCTATAAAATCATTATCATAGCTCCAGTAACACAAGATACGTCACAAATATGCACTACTGACATGGCAATAGTTTATGTAAGCCTACGCGATACAATTACGAACGGGTATTTAATGAATCACATACCTATGTACCTATTAAAGAGTCTGTGTCAAAAACACTGTATCCAAAACCGCACGGCACTATAATCTTAACCACATGTCCAAATTAAAACGTGTTGTTTCCACTGACAGACAAATTAGTGTGCTGATATCGATTACAAAGGACTGTAGCAGGTTTGGGCGCACCCAGCTCGCATAAAAGACTCATATAAAAGTACAAGCACAGGTAGGTACTCGATAAGATAAGAGAAAACGGGTCTAGATAAATTCGTAACATATGATAGCCGCACACTCTACCATGTTATCTACGTATATCTGTTTTTGCCAGCGATTACAGAGTAAGGCTCTAGATTGTGTCAAAGCCAAAGCGTATGCGATGAACTAATTCCAAATGTGGTACTAAAACTTCTATTTTTGACCTATTTGAAGAACTAAGCTTTACATAACTTAAACTTTATTGGTTGCTAACTAAAAAAAACTAACTGGGGTGGCGCAGGAACTCAAGATGGGTTTTGGCCTCCGATAATAACTGCCGCCACTTCTCCCGATCCCGCGCCACTTCCCGCCAGTTCTCAACGCGGAGCTCGCGCAGGTTCTTAGCGACCTCGTCCTCCCAGCGATACCTGGGACGGCCAACCGGGCGTCGCCCACTCGGCCGTCCCACGTATAAACGTTTCACCGCCCGATCCTCCCTCATTATTGGTTGCTGGTTTTATGAATTAGAAATGTAGGGTAGGTATCTATTTAAACTATAAATTCTATTATATTAACTCATGAAATAAGACATAAAAATTTGTAACGTTTTTAGTTGCATGAAGAATAAAATAACTTTATATGTATGTGTTTAAGTTTACTTCAGGCTATGGGAGGCAATTTTAAAAGAGTACCTACTGCAATTAATTTCAATCAGTCATTAAAAAATAGAAAAAAATGACTTATATTCCGCTCAGAAACAGCAACAATCTGATGCAAAAATATCGACGAGGATGGGATTCGAACCCACGCGTGCAGAGCACATTGGATTAGCAGTCCAACGCCTTAACCACTCGGCCACCTCGTCGCATAGCTGCACTGGCCAATTTAACAATCATTTCAATGCTTTAACTTATATGAAATATTTTCTACGTTCAAAATATCACATTTAAATAAAGAAGTTAATTTTGCATTATTATGAATAAATAATCACAAATGTAATAAATACTGAAGTAAATAGTAATGTTGAGTTAATAAATTTAATTACCTGTTATTTGGGTAAAAAAAAAGTTTCTCATTATTTTGATAAGTACACAAATTCGCACATAAAACTGAATCTTAAATCGGTACCTATAAATATTACTATATCTAATTAGACTGCTAACGACATCTGTGAAGAGTTTTGAAAACCACGCGGAAGCAGGCGGCGTTGTAGTTCAAGCGTATTCCACTAGATGTCTCTGCCACTCATAACACCAATTCGTGAAACTTGTATAATTACAATTAAATAAATGTATTCATAAAATTATCCAGATAAAACCTACATAGACCTGCACATTTACCTGCAAGAGTGATTTTCATTATAAATTCATTGCTACATTATTTAAGTAGGTATTCAACCATTTTATTCAACAATTTATTTTACGACTAGCGGCCCTCCCCGGCTTCGCACGGGTGTAGGTAGCTACTTTTTTTAAATATAGCCTATGTTACTCAGCGCTAATGTAATGCTACATTAATTTTATTTTTATTTAATGTTGAAATAATTTTTTGTCTGGTAGTTTTTGAGTTTATTCGTTGCAAACATACATACATAGGTACCTACATACTTACAAAGTTTTCCTCTTTTCAATATTATTGTTTATTATAGTATAATAGTATATAGTTTAGATGAATCAAATTATTATTCTTAAACAACATTTGGCCATTACAATGTTTACATAAGAAATAAGTTTGGTGTGATCGTGAATGGGGGAAAGCGCCGCTCGGCTGGTTACCTAGCAACGCACCCCTCAGTCTTCGTCTACAGTCTGACTCTGGAGGTCGCTCATCCCTGAGACACAATACACATAATATATTGTGACTGAGATGCAAACGCACACACATAGCACAACACGTTATATGGTACAAGAGTGATAACAGTTTGGGTAATGAATGGTACCACTGCTGTTCGACACACACTGTGCGACACTTTAATCCTAATGTTCGACAGAGTTTTCATCTCCAAAATAGGTAGGTAGGTATAACATAGATGATAGATAGATAATGATTTTATTGCAACGAAAAAAAAAGGAACAATATTATTCAAATAATTAAAAATAGTTATAATTTGGCGGTCTTAACGCTTTAGAGCGATTTAATAATAATTAAGCGAATGAATAGGTACTTCGGGATGACACCAAGGAAGCAGGTGTTCGGTATTAAATGGTTGCTTAGGACTAAAATCCGTTGCTGACCCGAAATTGGGTTTAAACCGACCGACCCGATCTGGGTTTAAAGCATATAGGTAGGTACTTTTAAATAATTATATTATGTATTTTATTAGGCTACACAGTGATATTTTTAGTTTTGATCAAGTTCGTTTAATTTTCTTTTGACAAACGTTTTTATCGGAAGAGAGGGCAATTTCTGGCGCGAGATCTGACACTTGGGCACCGTGACGTATCTGTGCATTGACAGGTAGTGTCGCCTGACGTTAGATTGGAAAGGACAATAATGTCGATCACTGGTTCCCGTCGAGCACTGGTGCCATACTACCCTAATAAAAAAAATAAAAAAAATAATAAAAAAAACCCTTTTAAGAGTTATATTTGGGTCCTTAAACGAGGTGTGAGTGAAGAAACAACTTATGGATCAGCAAAAGTATTATAAAAAAGTACTCTGTGGTCAGCAAGAAGGTGAAGAAGGGCTAGTAAGGCACAATTCTGCTCCATTAGCTATCACGTGGACACTGCTTCTGCTTAACATTAGTAGTGCCTACTCTTCTATTTTAGAAACAATAAAAACTTAAAAAAGTAAAAACAGCTCTAAAAAACAAGAAATAATATTGAAATCATATTATTAATTACCTAGATACGCATGTCAGTTTAAAAAAATGTATATTGAAGTCGGGTGGTTAGTGGTCGGCTGGGCGACAATTTTGTTTCATTTAAACTTTTATAATTGTTCCATTATTTCCACTTTTTTATTGTAAAAGCCCCACCCGACTTCAGTAAAAATTTTTTTAAACTGACATGCGTATCTAGGTAATTAATAATATGATTTCAATATTATTTCTTGCTTTTTAGAGCTGTTTTTACTTTTTTAAGTTTCCTGTTTTTTGAAGTCGGTTTTTTTTGTTAAAAATTATTATTTTACGATTTTTAGTGATGGGTAGACGTAGACCTAACAAGGATGCTGCTCGGATGAGGAAACGACGGCCTAGTAGGTAGTGGTATTCCTATGTAAAACTTCAATTTTAATTAGGTATTATTTTTGTACGAACTAAACATTTTGGTATATTGAACCATATGAAGTAAGCCCAACAAAAGGTAACTGCTGTAAATCGTTGAGGAATTCCCTCGACTGTCTATGGTCTCCATCATCAGACCTGTAATGGGACTTATAACCCATATGTGTGCAAAGTTCTTATCAATAGAAATGAATTAAGACCAAACACAAGGTAGCTACTGTAATACGTTGAGGAGTTCCCTTGACTGTCCTTCGTCTTCATCATCAGAGCCCTAATGATAGTCACAACCAATCTAGGTGTAAAGTTCTCATCAATACAAATTAAGCCCAAGCCAAAACACCATGTAATTGCTGTAAATGGTTGAGGAGTTCCCTCAACTGTCTTTCGACTCCATCATCAGAACGACTCTAGACCTTCATTAAATAGTAGTGCTTTAAAATACTTAATGAAAACATTAACAAACGCACTAGTCGCCACTACGATTTTCGAAGGTTCCCCTCGATTTCTCTGGGATGCCATCATCAGATCCTGGTTTCCTTATCATGGTACCAGCCTTGGGATATCCCCTTTCCAACAACAAAATAATCATCAAAATCGGTTCATAAACGACGAAGTTATCCGCGAACATATAAAAAAAAATATATACGAGTAAGTCGAATTGAGTAATCTCCTCCTTTTTTGAAGTCGGTTAAAAAGTGAAGCCTTTACATTCAGTTGTATAGTAAAAAACAAAAAATTTCTTTTTCCATACAAACCACTCTGTCCCCAGCTGTCAAACATTTGACGTCAATCAAAACAAAACAAAAAGGCGCGTTAGGATTATCTTTGGTATGCCTTCAAGTTGATTAGAGGTCAGATTTATTTATTTACGCGCCAAGTAATTAAACAAAAAATATCGTGTACCTTAAGGCATTACAATAAAAATATCATCAGATTAGATATTACTAAAGACTTTCAAAGTTATTTTATTTCTAATTAACTGCGACAGGCCAATAACTTTTGACAGAACGATATCTGTCGGGGTAGCTATTAACATAAAAAAATCAATGTAACTTTGCTTTAGAGAAATAATATTGCAGAACAAGGTCTGCCAGGACAGCTAGTAAATAATAGAATCGATTGCTCAAGCCTCTGCAACTTGACCCACTACAACGTCTCTAGACGGGCTGTACTCAAATGCACGCACAAAACAGCGACCTTTCATGTAAACTGTTGTATAAACAACGCGGGCAAGCGATTCCCGTTGAATAGATTGCTGTCTGATTTCAACATGAACTTCAATGAGCTCGATTTTTCTCAGAGTTCTTCAAAATTTAAAAGGTTTGCTATAGATATTCTGCTCGCCTAAGTTTAGTTAAGTTAACATACATGCATGTTTTTGTTTTTTCTCTTTTATATTTTCTTTTATGTAATGTCGAAGTTAATAATATTTGCGTCTCTACAGTTAAGCTAATCATGGCATATAAATTGTATTACAAAGTATCTACCAGTATGTATTTTACCTCGCACCTAAGTTCATTTTAGTCTGTATACCTACACGTGGATTTCGTGGTGGGATGTGTTACCATTAATAGTACATAAGTCTATTGATAAGCCAATTTATGTAACACAATTTTGTTTGTAACCCCTAAAATAAATAAATAGGGCACGATTGAGAACATTATTAATAGAGGCCCTGATGCACTGAGGCAAATAATTATGAATGAATTTTGTTGTAAGTCAAAATAAGCATTCTGCATTTAAAATAATTTTTATAACCGTCTTTTTTTCTGCTTTTTCCCTGTTTTAAAGTGTTTTTGAAAATTTGAAATTCAAAATTATTTTTTAGTTTAAATAAATCTTGTTTATTTCTTGAGAATCATATTTGGCTAGTTTACAGTTTTTTTATCGTAAGGTTGTGTTTAGATAGATATTATTGGTACATAAATTGACTAAATGTAGTAAATCGATATAAATTGCTACTTTCACCTTTCATATTCTTTCACTATTGACTTACAAGGTAAAACTGTACACTATACATATTCTGTTAACCTAAATAATAACGATTTCAATGTTATAGGTAAGTAATATATAGAAATCTTCTGTGCGTGTGTATGTTATTGAACTCCTTCTAAACGGCTGGACCGATTTGGATAAAATTTTCTGTGTGTGTTCAAGTGATGAAGATTCGAGAATGGTTTAGATTTACAATTGGATCCGGTAGGTGGCGCTGCTATAGGGGTCCATCATGGGATACGGGTGTTCTTAGGCGGACGAATGATTTGTTGGTTTTGTTGTCATGGAAACTGTCAAAGGGGTACGAAGTCTGCCGGTCAGCTAGTATAGGTATAAAGATATAGTCAAATAATTAATGATACGCCAAAAAAAAACTTTCTTATAATTTTTCTTTTAACAGACCGCCAATCAAACGCTATATTTTGGTTTTTTAACAGATGAAGGATAATGACGGTACCTATTTTGTAATATAAGCAACGAAAAATCGACAATGATGTAAGACGGTACAAATGCTGGATTTATGAACCTGACCTAACTATTTAATTGTAATTTTTTTTTATCCCCCCATCTCGGAAAGAGTATTTTTGCTCTTCGATATCTGAGTGCCAAAAGCCGTTTTTATCCGCTAGAGGATAAAGTAAATTGAATTTAGAACATCGTGTGCACTAAGTTTGTGAATTCAAAACATCATTAAACCTATTTACTTCTACCTCCATGGTGCCGAGTTTATCATACAACCTTTTTTAATTTGTTAAAAACTCAGACTCGAAACCTTCTTGGTGTACTTTTTTTTAAATTCACTTTGCGCGCGCCATTTTCTTTTCACGTCATATTGTTAAAACCTTAGGTTAAAAACATGAAACTTGAAAACAAATGAAAAACCTAAAATGAGTAATTCTATCAACGAGGAAGTTTATTTGACGCCAACAGAATTGACTGAAACTGTTAATAATGCGCAAATGAGCTTTCTCCCTCAACGAGAAGTATTTGAAACAGTACGATATGTTTAACACGTGGCGACAGCTAAAGGAGCCAAAACTTTCTCCGAAAACGTTTTGCTGGCAAATTTTATTGAATTATCCGAGACCACGAAATCAAGCACTCTATGGAGTACGTATTTAATGTTAAAAGCAACGATAAAGATGAAAAAAGACATACATATCAAGACCTATCCCAAATTAGCGGCATTTTTAAAAAGAGTCTCATCTGCTCAGCAACCAAAAAAATCAAGGGAATCCGATGAATCGGTACAACTATTAAGTCTGACAGAAATACTTACCTATCATAATGTAATAGTTTATATTTAAACTGAAATAAAAGTATCTTGTGATTGTAAATGTTTTTTTTGCATTTAGTCATTTCCTCACTGAGGTGGGATGAAAAGTTACGTGTTGCACTCGAGTGCAAAGATTTTTCACCTCGTGCTTTTTGATTCCCTCGCTAACGCTCAGGATTCTAATTTTTTAATTTTAATTTTAGAATCCTTCGCTTGCTCGGTCATCAAAATTGAGCACGCGGTTAAAAAGCAACTTTGCACTCTTGTATAACAAATAACTATTTTTTTATATTATATGTAATTTTACTGTTTGCAGATAGACCTACATGGAAATTAACTGACTTTAAAAACGACTAAGTAGGTATAAAGGAATCTGTCGTTCGTAAAGTCAGATGTTTATACCTCTAACCGCCATCCACCTAGGTAAATAGGTCCTATCTAAATACTTATGCACAAACTACGAAAATATTAAATAGGTACTTTGAGTAGATGCACGCAATCTCTTATTAAATTCCATAAAATTATAATCGTTAATGTAGGTAAACATAAAAAGAGCGAGCTGAAGTTCAGTTGAAAAGATTTTATTTGTTTTAGATTTATTCAATTCCAACATCCTCGTAAGTTAAATGCACGGCTAAAAGGAACGGGGGCGCACACATGAAATGAAAATAGACGAATAAAAAGCTTCGCTTGCGTCTGAACGGTTCAATCCGCTTGATTTTATTAATTAAGCTGCGACGGCTGGCTCAGCGGCCAGTCTAGACTAGTTCTTAGTTTGATTGGATTCTGCAGCACATTAAAACGATTCGTGTTGTGCTGCCGTTGAAAAGTTGGAGAAAAAAAATAAACATATTTTCTCTCCTTCGTGAAGATAGATATCTTCACTCCTAAAATCAAATGGGAAAATCTGAGCAGTGGCGGTAGCCAAAGTAACATTAAGAAAACGATAGCGAAGTTCGAAAAGAATAAAATGTATGGGATTGATATAAGATTGACCACGTGATTTGGCGCGGCTTATGTCAATACCATACATTTTATTCGTTTCGAACTTCGCTATCGTTTTTAACGTTACTTTGGCTAAGCCTACTGGTGTTAGTTCGAAAACCAATCTTAGTTTGTTACAATTAGAATTTTTAATAGCTGTTTTTCTGGAGAGAGTTTGCCGATTGTCATATGCTGTATTTTCAGCGTCACCTGACTTTTTTGGAGGCAGCGAAAAACTTGAAGGGTTCCTCAACCGTGTGAAACGAAACATCGCCAGCGGTTTTCTACAGGGAATAGCATAAACAAGTAGTGCGTGTCCCCGTTCCCTGCTAGATTCTCCGAGGGGTTCGTATCTGATCGGGGAATAAGCTACTGCCATAAATAACACGTGCTTGTGAAAGTATATAACTAGGTACACATTAAACTAGAGTAGAATATTACCAGAGCAGAATATGATTTAAAAGGAATCATGACATAACAAGAACTAATTGACTAAAACAGAATATGTCTAAAGCGGAATAAAAATGACCAAACCAGAATATGACTAAAGCCGAACATGACACCCACCTAACTACCCAGTATAATTATTGATTTAAAAAACAAAAGTTTCAGTAATTTTGTTGTGGTGACTATTACCTGTCAGGACGTTATTTATGTTTTAGCTTCTTGCAAACCGAAATAACCTTCACCAAGACCAAGACCTGCATGTGAACTGCACATGCTTATGAAAAAGTAAAATCGCCACAATTAAAGTACACCTTCCTATTGCCAAATGTTTTTTTGCCACTAAGCCAACAGGGTTACAATAAAAATTATTTGTTTTAAATAATTTAAAAGCAACTGCTAAACCAGTTAGCTTGAAACGGCTCGGTCGGTCGGCTGTACCAAATTTTTTTTTTATTGCGAACAAAAGTTTTTTAGAAAAAGTTTGGAAAAAATCAGAAACAGGAGTTGCACGTATCGGATAGAGTAACGTTAGCTTAATTGGCAGAGTACTCGATTTCCAGAAAGTCGAATCCCTCCCGCACGTGTATCATTATTATTTCAACTTTTTTCGTGAGGTTTAAATCTGTTGTAAAGGTCACAATGCTTCGGAACAGTAGGTACTTACCTACTCTGTAAATTACACGGTACTTAAACTAAACTCATAAAAACTATATCTACTACTATTTATAAATGAAAAAACCAACAGGCAGAGTACCCAGTAGGTAAGCTAGCTGCATTGGATAGCGAGGCTTATTTGATGTCTCAAGTAGCCTTTAGTAGTACTACTTTTACCTAAAAATGATTTATTTTGAAATGAGAGGAAATACTTTTGAGTCATATGTAATTGATTTAAGGTTTATAGTTTTACAGCTCTATATAGTTCACACGAAAATAAAAAAAAAACAAATAAAGAACGTTGCTCTAAATTCAAATTACACATGATAAATCTAATAAATTAATGGACATGGAATTTAATATTCGGAAATGCGTTGATTCCCAAGAGACATTAAGCAAATAGGAGCACTGTACCTTGGTATTTCTGCCGCCACAGGCCGCATTCTTTTGCATGGCTGTGTTCCAGTTTCAAGGGTATATTATAGGTAGTTCTTGTGAGACTACAAGGCATAGAAATATCGCGTGCTCTTGTTTGCTGTGGTGACCGCTCCGTCTTCTTGTTCTTCTGGTGGAGGCTTCCATCAGGCGGGACGTATGTCCGTTTGCCGGCTCAGTTACACAAAAAAATACCGAATTGTGTATTTCAATCATTTTAATACTTTTTTTAAACATTATATTTTGATTGCAAATCATCGAAGCTTACATTATTTCTTCGATCAATAATATACCTAGTTATAGGATCCGGAACAAAAATGCATCTCCAAACTGATCCAGCCCCCCTAGACAAGTGGCAAAACGCTAATAGAATAAAAATCAAACATAATGATTATTGTACGAGATTGACATTAAGTCAACGATACCTATAAATCTTAGCTAGTAAGCTATAAATTTTTTGACGAAGAATTTTAGAATTTGACGACCTCCGTAGCCGAGTGGCTTGCACGCCAGACTTTGGGCAGCGTTAACTCTGAGGTCCCGGGTTCGATTCCCGGTCGGTTCAATGTCGAAAAACGAACTTTTTCGACATTGTGTCTGGTTTAGGTGGTTGTGGGGTACCGTCGTTGTTTCTGATTTCCATAAAACGAGTGCTTTAGCTACTTAACTTGGGAACAGAACAATGTATGTGATGTTGTATAATATTCGTATTCGTATATTCGTATTCGTTTAAATGAAGTTTATGTCAATCCCATACAATAATAATTCTATTTAATTTAAATTTTATTAGCGTTTTGCCACTTGTCTAGGGGGGCTGTGTGCTCATACCTATATCTATCTACATTTAAATTTCGAATGACAAGATCTGAAAAAACATTGGATAGCATCAACAACTTCAGCTTAACTGTCAACCATTAAATTAAGGTTGCAACATTGTGCTTAATATTTACTGTCAAATTCAAATTCAAATTCAAAAATCATTTATTCAGTTTAGGCTACAAGTAGCTCTTATGAATGTCGCTATGCCATCGGTTCGTAAGTCTACTCTGGGCGGGAGATCTTGTACTGAGAAGAACCGGCAAGAAACTCAGCAAGTGTCCAGCTCTTTTTTCCTTTACAGCGTCAAAAAAAAAATTGGAAAATGCCCTATCATAGCAGGACACTTTCCATTACAAATAAACACAAAAAATATAGAAGACAACCACTACATGTAAAAAAACAAAAAAATAAACAAATCTAAGTTATCAAATTTACATCCGGTAAAAGTTTCAATTTCCACAATGTCATACAGTACCACTACAGTACTCTAATAAAAGTCAAAAATTGTTTAAGAAAAACAAAGTCAAACTATAGTAATTAATACTAACAATAAGATAAGTATGCAAGAGCAGACCAGCCTCCACAGGCGGCACCCGTTCACGAGTATGACATATGAAATATGTCATATATATGTATGTCATTGCCACAAACGTCATTGTGGGTACCAAAGTCACCTAATTACCGTTTTTCAAGCGCTCATTAGGAATCTGTACATTATTGATCGAGGCATTAATTGTAGAAACTTTATTGGCAATGTATTTAACTATGTGAATAAGTGTTCTGTTTGATAAAGCAAAAATAAATAATTAGATCAATTTGGATCATTACCTGTAATCCAATTAGCAAGCCAACAGTACCATTAAGCTTCAAGGAACTCCGCTGAACTTATACGGTATATGGGTGGTAATAATATTCACATTTCCCGAGGAAGCCTTACAAACGCGGGTCTTAACTTGCAAATGGCCGGATTGGCGGCGAAGACATCGCAAGGTCTTCAGTTCCGGTGAATCTAACTACCTCTAGCCTCTCTTATTACCACTGATTTCAATATACATTTCTTTGACTTCATATTCTGCGTCGTTTTGTGCTTGGCGTTTAGTTCACGTTTGTTTTCTTTCGAAAGACTATACCCTTAAACTACTTTTTAAACTTACTCACATTATTTGTTAGTTTTTTATCCCCGCCCTCCCTTTTTTCAGGTTTAAGAATCTTTATTTCTCATAAGAATTATTAAATTCACTTACATGAGAAACTTACACTCGTTACTAACTTAAATATTAAACTAAAATTTAGATTTTACTCTTGAGCCATTATTCTACATTATAAGGTAATACATTGCAATTTACTAAGTTAATTCAATAATTAGGACAGAACTTCATCAAAGTATTGTAGACTAAAAACTTAAATAACATCCATACCTATTGAAAACAATAAAACCACAATAGACAGCAAACATTGGTTCAATGCGAAGAAAGTCTGACAGAAAGAGGGTAAATCCAAAAAAAAACTACACTAAACGCACTGCGTTCGCCCCGAACAGCATATTGGTCTCACCAACAACATGATATTAAAATGAATATCACGGAATAAGCGCGCCTGGAAGTGGTTCGAGCGTACTCGCTCGTTTTTTCATCTAAGTAGGTATGATTTGCTTTTATATCCACCTCATATCAGTTGTGCTTGTGATGTATCATATTTTCATATTGTATTTAACAGAGTCTTCTATATTTTTGATGTGTAACATCTTTCCGCTCGCCTTCTATACAATTTGTAAAAAAAACACTGCCCGGTCGGAAAGGGGTATATAGGTATACAAATAACTATATTAAAAAATAAATTAAAAATATATTATTAATGAAATTAAAAGAGTTATCGTAATTTAAAACGCAAGTTTTTGGTACCGAAATTGCTCAAATGACCCCAAAATTATGCTAGTTTTATAAATGTGACCACACTTTCCATCAATGGCGGCGGAGCCAAAGGTCATACCTAGCGAAGTACCGACGAAAGTATTGCCATGTAAGTTTTGTCATTTAACAAATTTTTTACCGGGGTAAATTTTTTTCACTTATTATTTTAAAATAATTACTATTAATTACGTAAATAGAACTGAATCTCGATACCTAATAACACCTTTACGGATCGGACAGGGTTTTTGTTACATATTGTGTAAACAATTTGTGGGAGTGGCTTTGTGAAATGTGACGGAAGTTGGACGTAACAGTGTGACAGGAAGTCGGAGAAGCGCGCAAGCGCGCGCCATTTTGTAAATTAAAAATCGATATTATAAACATGACATATTATTATTATATGTGACATATTGTGTCATTTGTCAAATGTCTTCTAACGAGTATTTACTGCATTCTCTTTATGATTTCTAAAAAATATACGTAATTGATAATTCTATATTCTATTTTCTATTGTAATATTGATTTCAACCATTTCCTGTGTAATATAGAATAGAATAGACTTTTAAACTATATTAATACATATTTACTGTTGATAATAAGTCTTAATAAAGTGCAGATCATTAATAAAAAATCCAAGTACTTATGTCTTGTAATGAGTGTTTACTGCATTCTCTATAAGATTTATAAAAAATATACGTAATTGTTAATTCTATATTCTATTTTCTATTGATTTTATTTCTACCATTTCGTGTTTAATAGACTTTTAAACTATACTAATAAATATTTACAGATGATAATAAGGAGTCCATATTGGGTCGCATTAAAATTCGCATAGGTATTTACTTTAGTCATAATAATCTAAAACCATAAAATTATAAAGCATAATGGTTTATCGTATAACGATATTTAAGCATAATGTACGGAACGTTCACAAGTAAAACTCCTTAAAAGTAATAATTAGTCAAATCACAATTTTGTTTCGATTTGCCAAGCCTTATATTTGTTTCAACTGGTCAAGCCAATAAAAAGTTCTGAATTGTCAAATGTTTTTTTACTGAAACACAATTTTCACGTGACATACGGGAGAAGGGCAGCTAGTATTTCTGTTGTATAATAAAAAAAATAACCTCGAAATTCAAGATAATCGCTACGCTACGCTGCTATCACGTGACCTACAGGATTAGGGCAAAAGTAAAAGGGTCCATATTGGGTCGCATAAAATTAAAATTACATTACACACTTTGATTTATCGTATTAATTTTATTTCTCATCTCGGTATAATAATTACCTACTTTAGTTATGCGTTACTTCTGTAGTTTATGCGTTAAGATAATATGACTTTAAAATTTATGGATAACAAAGTTATGGTTAACACAATTAGGGCAATTGATAATTATGCCAAAGAATACATTATGCGTAAAGATCATTATGCCAAAAAACCATTATGCGAAGTAACTATTATGTTAAACATTTTATGCTATTCGATATTAGGACAGAAAATGTTATGCGAAAAAAGGGGCACCCGATAATAAGTCTTAATAAAGTGCGGAAATAAAAAATCCAAGTAAATGATATTGAATAATTATTCGAATTTTCCGTATTAAGGCTCGCTCGTTTTTTTTGTTACAATTTTATTTAAAAAATCGACGAATCGATTATTTAGAATCTACTTTCTTTGTGTTAACTTTTCTCGCTTGTATTGTTTATAATGTAAAAATTAAACGCGAATAGATACGTAAAATGTATTATAATTCAACATGTACTTAGTTTACTTTAGAAAAAACTTTTGTAAAACTTTTGAAAAAACTTTGTTGTAAGCATGATATCCTTAGGTAAGAACATCGGAAAAGCAATGCAACCACATCATTGATAAATAAGATAAACAGAAGTGAAAAATCTATGGTCTGATTAAAGTGTTATTAATTAATTTCAAAAAATATTTTTTCTTTTCAAAATAATTTATTTTTTTAATTTAAATAATAGTTAATAGCAATAACATAGGTACATTTTTATTAAATTTTAAATAATTTGCCAATGCCAAGAGATATAGACATGTATATTGAGTCTTTACTAGCGATGGCGGTAGACTTACCAGATTTAGTGCGGTTTAAAGTTTGGTCGGTTGAGCAATTTGGCGGTATTCATCCTAAGTGTTCAAGTTCAAGCGCGCGGGAGGTGTTGGAGGGCCCTTCTTACACGGCAAATTGTGGGAGGGTGTTAAGGATGTCCTCAATGGTTGAGGGTTACGGGTTATAGCTGGTCTATTATATTTTCAAACATTTGCTCAGGTTTTCTGAGTCCTATGTCCGTATTTAGTAGGCTTGGGTAACTCCCGATCCAGTTTTATATCATTTTATCAATAATAAGTATATATAATACTAGCTGACCCAGCGGACTTCGTACCACTTTGACAGTTTCTATGACAACAAAACAAACAAACAAATTAACAAAAAACAAAAAACAAACAATAAAACAAACAAATTGGAAAATTAAATTGTAAAAAAAATATTTGACCACCCTTATCACTTAGGGGTATAAAAAACTGATTACGACCGATTGTCAGACCTACCGAATATACATATAAAATTTCTTAAAAATCGTTCGAGCCGTTTCGGAGGAGTATGGCAACTAACATGTGACACGAGAATTTTATATACATATTATGTTTTATATCAAATCATCAATCTTTTTTAACACATTTCTCCAATCAGCACTCGCTTGCTGCACAATAAACAAATAAAGTTGTAAACTTAAACTAAACGAACTATTAGATAACATTTTCTTTTGTAGTTTTAATCTGATTATAAAGAAATTATATACCAAACCTAACAAAAGTAACTTCTAAACTCAAATTGAAAATAGCAGATTACGTGCCAGAGTTCTTTTATTTAGTGTTAATTAGTGTTTCCCCGTGTCTAATTGGTTCGCTGAAAAGTATTTATACCTCAGCCAGGTATCAAGTTATATATCAAGTTATCATATCAAGTTATTATATATATCAAGTTATATATCAAGTTTTTCGCCAATTAACCTTTCTTACTTTGACGCCTTTGCTGAACTACGGACAGGGTTAAAGGAATTCTCAGCGAAGCTACTGTTGCAGATAGGAAGGAACGGACTTTGCTAGCTATAAATGAAACAAATAATTTGCGCTTAAGCGTTGCGCTGAAACACGGTAATCGTTTGTGATGTAGAAAACCGTCTTGATAATGTCCCTTTTCTTGTAGGGAATGTAAATTAATTAAATTTGTTAAAAAAAAGTATTAAAATGCATAGCAGTATACCAATCGTCATCACGCATGTCTATACCAATGCATCATCGAATTAACCAAGCACAAACATCTTTCCATTCCACTCAGCTTGCTTTAACTTATGGCGGGCCTTCGGCCTTCTAGTAAGTCTAGATAGGTTTATATATTATAACAGGCAGACGATTGCAGCTGAATTATATGATATTTCACAAGCGAAAAAATATGGCGATAACTTGTACAATCAATTGCAATTCATATTCTAGTTTTGTGGGATAACAAATTTGCTAGACAATCAAATATTCTAGCCTTATTCTATTGACATTCAGATCAACGGACTCCAGCGTCTGAAAGACTTTGTGAAGGATCTTTACGCCTGTTGAACTTTAACTTGACATGAGTTTGAACGTTTGAACTGTTAAGGGCTGTAAGGTAAGTGAGTCCAAATATAAAGTTACGTGGTAAGTAAGTCAGCGGTGCTATTTTAACATCTCACCGGTAATAATGATGTATTATTAAAAACTTCAAGAATGAACTATATACGCTATGAAATTTGTTTAGACACACATCGTTCTTAATTGTTCTGTGCAAAATACTTAGTTGCCGGTGACTGAATATGACATACTTAATTGATATCATCATTACTGGTTAATTTTTATGTTCCCTCTGCTCTGGCAAGATCCCTCCCTACAGATGGATAGGGAGAACGGGCCATAGACCAACACCACAGATTAATTTGGTCACCACGCGGGCCCAGTGCGGTTTGGTGGATTGACATCATAGTGTTAGAGAAATTATAACTGGTTCAAAAATTCCACCCCTGTCGCTCCATTGTTAGCTACACCCTAGTGACGCGTTATATCTAATTCGTTCTACGTATGACATGTAGACGAGCAGAATTAAACGAATAGTAGAGATGTGAGTGAGAGTAACGGACCCCGAAATTGGGATAACCTCGTTACGAACGGTGCGTGGACCCCGCGAGCGGCGACGACCTTGTGACCGGCCGCCGGGTGCCGAACGACGACCGGCGGCGAGGCAACCGACGACCGGCGCGGCGGGGTTGACGCACCAACCAGGGTGGCCATCTTGGAATAAAATAAAAAAAATCCACCATGTACAATTTAAAATTGCATAGAAAAACAACAATAAATTAAAATTAATTATAGTAAAATACTTACGATACATATGGATACGATATATATACGATAAATGCCCAAAATGCTGACGACATTGCCCCTTTGAAAGGCCAAGCTGATGGACTGTCACCCATTGCCATGCACCGACGAGCAGTTACATCTTTTTTTATTTTGTTTTCTTTATTATTAAAGTGGGCAAATAACTTCGCTTCACATGATGTTTTGCAAAAGCGGAGTCCAGAACTCCAGATGCGAAGACAGCTAGTGGAGCAGGACTGTGCCCCACTAGCCGTCCTCTCACGAGGTGGTGAAGAACCAACTTGCGGGTCTTGACCACCTCGTATAAAGGACCTCATGGTTTAGGAGTAGGAAGGATAAAACACGTTGCCGGGAGAGCTTTCCACTATTTTATGTTACTGAACCAGCAAACGAGCGTAGAGCGCACCTGATGAAAAGCGGTCACCGCAGCCCATAGACCAGGGATGGGCAAACTACGGCCCGCGACCATCAAACAAAAATTCAGGTGCGTGTGTGTTTCAGAAAATGCATAGGTACCTATCATTATTTTTATTACATAAAAAAATTATATGAAAAAATCCAGCAAAAAATTCATTAGCCTTGGCCCGCCATAGATTTTGTTAGCAAATATTGTCACGCGAATGAAAAAGTTTGCCCATCCCTGCTATAGACGCTTGTTAGAAAAAATGCAATTAAAAAAAAGCTTTAAAATTGTAGCTTCTACTTAAAAAAATAAAAAGTAAATCGCATGAAATCACAATGAATCTCACAAGTAATACCTATATAATATTAAATTAGATTGTTTATTGCGATTGCCAAGTCAATCTATTTATTTAAAACATAAAAGATTCTTAATATTGATATGGTCACTATAAGATGTTGTTAGGTTATCTAATTACGTAATAACTTAAAACAGAAGGTCCCTTAAGTAGGGACTGAATAAATTAACCGACTTGGTATTACATGGATCTCACAACTTTTTACGGTAGAAGAACTGAGTTGCGAGACTTGGTTTTTTTAAAATGTTTGTTTTTGATGGCATCTCATTTCTTTTTGTAGATAGTCCTACTTTTTTTCCTTTCCAGTACCATCTAGGTACCTATCTACACCTATTATTCCATTATATTATACATATACAGGTAGACTGATTCATTAACAGCATTATTGATGCAGTTGGTTTATCTAGAAAACTGGACCGAAATTGCAAAATATTTTTGTTTTTCCTTGATTTATACACTAAACACCAACCCCCTTATTCATAAAAACTATTTAAGCATTATTTAGTTAAATATTGTTTTGTCAACGTCACACAGACGTCATTTTGAATTTGAGAAAAAGAGACAAAACAATGATTACCTAAATAATTCTTAAATAGTTTTTATGAATAAGGGGGTAATTGTATTCCAAATTTGAAGCTTCTATGTTTGCTAGAAGTGCCTTAGAGTTTTGAGTAAGTGACAAAATTAAGAAACTTTGACTAGTTATAATTCTTAAACTACTGGTTCAAATTGAATGAAATTTGAGATATACCGTGTTTATACAATGCCTGCTTGGTTACTGAAAATTCAGGTTTCTAGTTTTATCCACAACGAAGTTATCGGGGGTCGAAAATGGCCTGAACTGTTTCGAGGAAAGGATGGTACGGCCGTGCCGCTTTGTTGCTCGACTTGGCGGCGTGCCCCCAGAATTTCGTGGTAGAGCACTTGTCTCAACCTCTAAAACACAAAAATGGTCCTGATTGCTGAAGAATAGTTGGTTGCCCTGTCGCCGTCGCTAGCCTGTCGTCCTAGGTAAAAACTTTTCAATGCAACTTTCCGACGCCAAAATGACTTTAGTTTTAAGTAAAACGCAAGAAGAAAGATCAAAGACCAATCAAAACTTTTTATCTTTCAAAGACGATTGCAATTTTAAGTCATGAGGATTTATAAGATATTGTGTGATGTGTGTTTGTTTCCTAAAGTTTTCTCTACAGTTTTTTTTATAAAATCTATAACGAAACTAAATTAATATTATCAATTGGGACAAATAAGTCGTATCTTTATAGCATTGTCTTTCGTTCGAGATGTAAAAAATAGTTTTGATTTTTCTTTTGTTCTTTGAAGTGTTTTTTTAGACTTTGTTTTGTTATTCATCTTTTTTTACACTTGGTTCCTTTTTATCTTGTGTTTACATATTTCCTGCTAACTTTACATTTTTCTTCTCTCTTTCTAAAATACCATGAAAAAGGAAAAGTATGTGCCTACCTAAATATTATTAACTATTACCAGTAAATAATGAACATAATGAATTCACAATGAATCATCATCAATTTTAACCGCCTCTGTGGGCTAGTGGCTAAGAAGGTTTAGACCCAGAGGCCCCGGGTTCAATTCCCAGCGGGGGGTACATGTTTGTGTACTCGGTTTGGTTGGTTGTAGGCCTTGTTTGTCCGCCTGGCTAGCTACCACCACCTTATCTAAATATGTCGCCATAACATCAATGTTTGTAGCATTGTTGTGTTCTGGCAGAGAGATAAGATACCCAGTGCCTCACTAGTTGAGGATCCCGGGTGAAGTGCGATTCCATCATTGGCCTTATCATCACTTAACATCAGATGAGATCACGGCACTGCGCTTACCCGTAAAATATTAAAAAAACATCAATATTATCATCATCATAAGAAATAAAATTCATAATGAATTCATATCATTATGTCACCATCACTAGATCATTTTATGTCTCCATTAATTGCATGGGCCATAAACCACCACAAGGGTCCATTGCGGATTGGTGGTAAAGCCCGAACCAACGGCTTTACGTGCCTTCATAAGCACGTTGTAGGAGCTTGAGATGGGTTTCCAGGTACAGACATGTACCTGGGCGCTTCTCTCCTCCACTACGGCCCGGTCAACCCGAGCCGAGGTCCGAGCCTTTAGAGGCGCCCTCGGGTTGTTCCGCTCCCCGATCCGATCCGAACCCTTCGGTGAATCTAGTAGGGCGCGGGGGCACGCACTAGTGTGTGATGCCGCTAGAAAACCTCCGAAGGTGATTAGTATCACACGGCTTGAGGAACCCTTTAAGTTTCTCGCCGCCCCCAAACAAGCCCGATTAAGCTGAAATGCCGTCTAAAGCAATCAGCAATCTCTCTCCAAAGAAAAAAGATCGAGATGATTTTTGGTAACCTATGCGATGACCGGCCTTTGCGATAGTTGCTTAACCTTAGCAATCGCAGACCGGGCGCGTTAACCACTGCGACATTGAGCTCCTCGATGACGAATATGTGCCTTAAGTGAGTTACTATACATATTTTTTTTACTACACTACACACTTACACTTCTGTGTTTAGGCATAATGTAGGATAATTTTAATATCCTTCCAAGAGACACGTTGTAGGCGGATGAAAAAATGTAAGTAAGTATGTTTTGTATTTCAAGGGAAATTTAATCCTAGGGGACGCGAGGCGACTAGCAACTCGGTTGTTTTTATCATACGCCATCCAAGAGTATTTTAAGAATATATTTTTCCTTTTTATAAATATTGCTATTCTTTATATAAACCTGGGCACGTAAGTAATAAAATAAATTATACCTACTAGTTAGCTTATAGGTCTGTCCATCCACAACATGAATCAATATTCTTTTAAAGGCATGTGTAACGATATTTCTTTTTAAGAAACATTTGTAAATCAAAGCCTTTATTATAACCGCAAAAAGCTTGACTTATAATAAGATAGGCGAGAAAGAAATTCTGTCTTTAAAAAGAAAAAGTCGGTAAACAAAAGAAGAATATATCTGAATAAACAAATGTATATGACGTTACGTGACGATAAATTAAATTCAGTACCAATCATGTAACAGTGCGCAGGGTTCAACGACCCTAGTTTTCCCTCCACGTTTCATTTATAGGCGAGTATTCGTCTGCGCGTAAACATTTTCCGAGTATCGCACACCCCTCTTTACGGTGCGAAAATAGTCATACAACAGCGACGATTTACAGTTCCGTTATGCTTAGATTTTATATTGGATTGGGAAGAATTACGGTCATCAGATGGGTGACCAAAAATTTATCATCTCGAGCTTCTCCGTGCTTCGGAAGGCACGTAAAGCCGTTGGTCCCGGCTGCATTGGCAGTCGTTAACAACCACCAATCCGCACTGGGCCCGCGTGGTGGTTTATGGCCTGTTCTCCCTATCCATCCATAGGGTAGGCTCGCCCCAGCAGTGGGGACATAAAAATGAGCTGATGATGATGATGACGGTCATATTTATTTGCTTTTGTCGCCTCGGTGAAGGAGAGATAAAACGCTCGGCCCGCTAACGTGAGATCCTGGTACAATTCTCAGGTTGGCCAAAGTGCGTTCCGAATTTTTTGACGCATATCCCGTTTTTGTACTTACAACAAAGCCACAATTTGGCAAGCATGGTAATTAAAGCAATAAACTATCAATTGTAGCGATGACTTGGTTTCAATGATGGAAGCCTTATTCCAGCAGTGGGATGAAATTAAATTTAAATTATTTTGGGGGTTAAAGTTACTCGCGTCCGTAGGTTTACCTTTAAGACCCTACACGTGACCCCTGGGTGGTGCTAAATGAGTGACACTGTCTGAGTGGTAGAGCCACGCTGCGTTGCAGCACGAAATGGGCCGGCTCGCCCGGCGTAACACCACCCTCTCACAGAATATCGGCGTGAAGCAGCAGCACTCGTTGCTGTTGTGTTTCGTCCGGTGAGTGAATGTACCGGAGGCCCATCTCCTACCCCTCCCCCCTCCCAATTCCTACTCCCTCCTCAAGATCCAACTCCTTCCTCAAGGCCGGCAACGCATCTGCGATTACTTTAGTTTTGCGGGTGTCCATGGGCGGCGGTGATAGCTTTCCATCAGGTAACCCGCCTGCTCGTTTGCCTGCTTTTATTATAAAAAAAAAAAGGAAACACCAGAACGAGATTTGAGCAGATTTTAATTACTAATTACTTAATGAGACACCATTAGCAATACCTATATCGGCGGGATGACAAGACAAGTGTCAAAATCAAATAAGACGATCTATATGGTCATCTGTCAAACATGACAGATTGTATTGCGTTTACAAACTATTTACGGGACATATAAGGGCGCCTAAGCTATTTGTAATTGCAATAAGAAAAATATCATGTAGAATTTTCTCAAAGGATTTCATTTCAACAGTCTTTTTCTTCGTTAAAATAAATTATCTTTATGTGCGTGTGTTTGTTACTGAACTCCTTCTAAACGGCTGGACCGATTTTGATGAAATTTTCTGTGTGTGTTCAAGTAGATTTACAATTGGACCCAGTAGGTGGCGCTGCTATAGAGGTCCATCATGGGATACGGGTGTTCTTAAGCGGACGAATGATTTGTTTGTTTTGTTGTCATGGAAACTGTCAAAGCGGTACGAAGTCCGCCGGTCAGCTAGTACTTTATAAATTGTAAAGCAGGTTTGTTTTTACATTCCCAACCAGAGCTGTGTTTTCTTAAATTTTCGATAAACCTTAAAACAGAATGAAGTACGAGATAAAGGTGTCCTCTTTGGTTGACATGTAATTAATCAAAAGATTTACTATTGTAATTTCACTTAACGTTCCAGTCACAAGTTACAAGGTACTCATATCGTATTTCACATATCTTTTTACTTATATCTATACAAGAATAAGATTAATGAAACTCAAACCACCCTCTTTATTGCAAGAACCGTCAACTTTTCAGCCTGAATTTCTGACGTGGTTGAATTATGAAGGAGTTACGGCCCTGTGCTGTGAGGGTGGTTGAATCGTCGTTCGCCCTTTTTTATTCGTCGAGACGACGGCCCTCAGGAGGTGTAGCGGCTGCCCGAGGCCTTTGATAACTCATGAAAAATGCAACCTCTCTCGACAATATCTGCTGACTATCTGCCGGGCTCAAGTTGCAAACTCTGATAACGAGACGTAACGTCTTTGTCTGCAAATGAAGGTGAGGTGAGTAGTGTATATACTTTTTGAATGTAACACGAAAAGTGATTCCGAAGTTTCGGAATTTGCTATGGTTGACGCTCTACGACGGAAGTGGCGTCTTGTATGTAAGCCCAAACCTAAAGATAAATATAGGTACCTATAAACAATGTGACGGTTTCCTTTTGTAATAGATAGATAGGTTAATAGTTAATTCCAATTAAAAATTGACCTAATTTAGTACCCAATTAAAACTTAACATTTTTAAGAAGCAACAAGTGTGAACAATGAAACTAAAATGATGGAGTTTCTTGAATTTGAATACTTAATTAGTTTTACCAGGCAGACGCGTTGTTGTCGAACGATGTATACCCTGTTATATTTCGAAGATTCTTTTAAATCTTGTAAAGTAATTAAACGGAATAACTGCACATAAATAACCATAAATAAATGTGGAATTCACGTTTCAGTGATTTTATTGCTACTCGCATTCTAGACGCGAGAATGAACTGAATTTTTATGTAGCGACGTCGGCTAGTGGACAATGCAAATACGCAGTTCGTTCGCAAATGTTAATTTCATTCGTATTTATGGAAATAGGAAACATTTGGAGTACTTTCGCTCATGTGTGTGGCTGTTATACACTTATACAGTTGGTGCCTAATAAAATCCGTGTAATAGTACAATCTCCGCGCCCAATGGAGATAGCGCAGATATATTGCCCTCATATCTTCTGCGAGCCAGTAAATTGATGGGAAAATGTTGTTGATCCCTCGCACGGAATAAATGCTGTAATACATATTTCATGGGTGTTATAAGAATTCTGTCTTGAGAAGGCGTCTCTCCAGATTTTGATACTTACATAGAAGCTCTTCTTTTATTTCTTTAGTAGTACCTTTAAGAATACCACATCTAAAGTCATCTGTATTTCGCCAGAAATTCTTAACTACTGATGAACTATCATATACACTGGGCCGCAAAAATTCCGGGTCGCTTATAAAAAGTGTCATAGTTTCTTAACTACACAACACAAACTAGTGAAACTGTAGTATGTTATAGATGACTGACTTATACATAAAAGAAAATACATCACACGTTTGTAAACTGTATAATTTTATTTAAGTACTAAAAAATACAAAAAAGACACTTCTAACTTTCGACAACAAAAATACACAACACAGTTAATCTGCAAAATGAAAGCTTTTCTGTAAATTTAATATCTTGTATTTCCTCAACGAGCCCGTATCGCTTCATTAAGACGATGTGGCATGCTGTAAATCAAATTTCTAATACGGTTTTGGTCTATGTTTGACCATTCTTCTACTAGCGCACTTCTTAACTCACGTAAGTTAGCTGCAGCTAGAGAGCGTTGTTTAACGCATCTCCCGAGCTCGTCCCATAAATGCTCTATGGGATTTAAGTCTGGGCTGCGAGCTGGCCACTCCATGCGGGTGATACCGACGTCTTGAATATACGCGTTGACCAAATGTGCTGTATGTGGTCGCGCATTATCGTCCATAAAAATGGAATTTGCGCCCATATTCACCAAGAAAGGACCAGCATGCTCATTTAAAATCTCCTCTACATATCTGGGAGCTGTCAGAGAACCGTTTTCTATAATTACTAACTCCGTGCGATCCTCTGAAGATATCCCAGCCCAAACCATTATTGATCCTCCACCGAATGGCACCTTTTCCTCAAAACACGCTTGACGATAACGTTCATTTGGTCGCCTATATACTCTCTGTCTCCCATCGTGTGCGAATAAACAAAATCTTGACTCATCGGAAAACATAACCCTGGACCAATCTTCATCTGTCCATCGGACGTGTTCTCGAGCAAACCGCAACCTGGCAACGCGATGTTCTCTGAGCAATTTAGGGCCATTGCTGGCCTATAAGGCTTTATATCAGCTTCCCGAAGTCGCCGCCGGATCGTGTCAGAGCTTACATTGTTGTGGTGAATTTCTTGAAGGCTATTTCGGACCGGAACAGCCGTGAGATGTCGATTTCTTAACATAGTGCTCACGATGAATCGGTCTTCTCGTGTAGACCTTGGCCTGCCATTCCCTGGTCTCCTGATGTTCATGCCGGTCTTTTGAAATCGCTGGAGTACTCTTTGGACCGTGGATAAAGATACACCTACTGTTCTAGCAGTACTCCGCTGACTCCTTACTTCTTGTACCATAGTGATAATTCGTGTACATTCTTCAGTAGATAACGACATGTTGGTGCATGGTTGATGAACAAAATACTGTGACCAGCCAAAAAAACTGTTTATGATGACAGCTCGGTTTGAAACAAAAGCGAGAAAATTTTCTATTCCAAAAATTTTAATTTTGATATTTATCAAAAATCGGAATTTCTTTTTTTGAAGCTGTAACTTGTTCAAATGCAACCTCTTTTGATATGTATAATAAGCGTCACAAATCTGCCTATAACATATTATTTATACGAGGGATCTATGTAAATAACTTTGGGAGATATCGCGGTTTTTCTAAATGACCCGTTATTTTTGCTGTCCAGTGTATCTAGCTATCGGAATGCACTAACATTTTTTATTGGTAACAGACTTAGATAAGATAGTGATAGCGAGTCATGCGGACTTAAAACATGCCCTCCCACTACCTTTCCATATTTCACTGTAAGTATTAAGGTAAATTAAGTAAATTAAGGTGATAAATTAAGATGATAATGTTAGCTAACAAGTTAACGTTTTGCACAATTTCTTATTAATTCGTAGTTATTACTTAATCTCGAATTATAAATCCAATTGAAAGCACTTCTCAAGTCTCTGAAGAAACATCTTAAGTTTTTTAGTCTCTTAGCAATAATATACGAGAGTCTCAACGGAGACGGATTGGGAGACACTTGAGTCCTTTACGGTATTAGGAAACTCGATCAAACGATTGCGAATGATGGGATTTAATACAATTATCAAAGAAATCTTCAAATATAAAGGTAGGGGAAGTTTTTGTACTTTTGGCATCTATGTGATCGGTGAAGTATTTAATTTATCATAATAAATTAATAACAACGCTAAATCATTATACTATGAATTGACGACGATATCTGGTAAAGCGGGAAGCCGCTGGATGCGAGCAGCACTAAACCGGTCGTTGTGGAGATCCTTGGGTTAGGCCTTTGTCCAGCAGTGGACGTCTTTTGGCTGAGATGATGATGATGATGATGATTATATGAATTGAATTGAACAAGACTTACAATAATGTACACGACAAATTCAAATTCAAATTCAAAAATCATTTATTCAGTTTAGGCTACAAGTAGCTCTTATGAATGTCGCTATGCCATCGGTTCGTAGGTCTACTCTGGGCGGGAGATCTTGCACTGAGAAGAACCGGCAAGAAACTCAGCAAGTGTCCAGCTCTTTTCTCCCTTACAGCGTCAAAAAAAATAAAAATTGGATAATGCCCTATCATAGCAGGACACTTTCCATTACAAATAAACACAAAAGATATAGAAGACAACCACAACATGTAAAAAAACAAAAAAAAATAAACAAATCTAATATATCAAATTTACATCCGGTATAAGTTTCAATTTCCACAATGTCATACAGTACCACTACAGTACTCTAATAAAAGTCAAAAATTGTTTAAGAAAAACAAAGTCAAACTATAGTAATTAATACTAACAATAAGATAAGTATGCAAGAGCAGACCAGCCTCCACAGGCGGCACCCGTTCACGAGTATGACATATGAATCAGCCATCGCTTCGCTCAACCATATTTTAGGGAACGTAACGACCCGACGCACATGCCACCACCGCAGAGACAATAAAGAGAGCATGACACACTCAAGATACTTTAAATAAAAACTTAATGATCTATTTAACGCAACGCTGTTTGTTATCTGTAGGACACTGTTCAAAACTATCATATCAGTATAAAAATTATATAAATTAATTTTATTTTGTATATTGATACAAATAGAGTATAATGTGTTTTTTATTACAACCAGGCTGTTTTATCATCTAATTATTCTTTGACTTTAATAATAACCTTTTATAAAAAAGTGTAACTACTTACAATGTGAAATAACATGTGCAGGCGAGCAGACTAATGACCACACATTCTTATCATTAAAATAATCATCAATTTTATAATAACCTTTTTTCATTAGACCTTGTTTTATTTCTGTCTTAAACTTGTGTAGTGGCAATTCTGTTAGAGTGAAAGGCACTTTATTGTATATTTTTATACATTTCCCAACAAATGAATTACCAACTTTATTGAGTCTAAGTTTTGGAACAGCAAGTTTGTTTTTATTTCTTGTGTTAAAATTATGGGTATTACTGGTTTTCGAATTTATCAAGGTTTTTATAAACATAAATGATATTTTCATAAATATACTGTGAAGCTACAGTTAAAATATTAATCTGCTTAAATAACTCTCTCAGCGTATCACGGGGCTTAAGGCTATAAATAGCTCGAATGGCTCTTTTCTGTAAAACAAAAATGGTTTCAATGTCAGCCGCTGAGCCCCAATACCATACGACATGACGCTGTGAAAGTAACTAAAGTAAACCAATCTTGCCGTTTCTACATCAGTAAGTGACCTCATTTTTTAACCGCATAGGCAGCTGAGCTAAGTCTTCCTGCCAGGGCAGCAATATGAGAACCCCATTGTAATTTATGATCTAAGGTAATACCCAGGAAAACTGTCGAGTTTCATTTCATTTCAACTATTTCATCGTTCATAGTGATACTGGTATTAACCTGCTTCACATTGGGCATCGTGAATTTCACACATTTAGTTTTTTTTTGCATTAAGCAGCAGGTTATTAGTGGTAAACCAATGTAATATTTGAGAGAGAGTATTACTTACGTCGTCAAATATTGCTCTATGTCTATCAACTTTAAAAATCAATGAGGTGTCATCAGCAAATAATACTATCTCACAAAGATCTTCGGTGTAGTAAGGTAGATCATTTACATAAATGAGAAATAAAAGAGGTCCTAATATTGAACCCTGGGGCACTCCCATAAGTAACGGGGCGCCAGAAGAATCAGTACCGTTAATATTAACTTTTTGAACTCTGCCAGTGAGGTATGATTTCAATAAGGTAAGTGAGTTGTCTGAGACACCATAATGTTCCATTTTTAATAATAAAGTATCGTGATCGACACAGTCGAAAGCTTTCGATAAATCACAAAAGATACCTATCGCATCCTGTTTCTGCTCCCATGCATCGAAAATATGCTTAATGAGTGCAACTGCCGCGTCGGTTGTATTTCTACCTTTAGTGAAACCGAATTGTTTGTTATGAAGTAACTGGTTATCTGTAAAATGTGACAGCAATTGATTAAAAATAACTTTTTCAAAAATTTTACTAAGAGCCGGTAGTATGGATATAGGCCGAAAATTAGATGGGTCACTTTTATCGCCTGTTTTAAATAACGGTATGATTTTACTGTACTTCATTAAATCTGGAAATACACATTCATCAACGCATTTATTAAATATTATTGCTAAATTAGACGCGATAGAAGATATTATAGATTTTAATATATCAGTGGAGATACCCCAAAGATCCTCAGTCTTTTTTATATTAAGTTCTCTATAAGCTTTTATTATTATATCAGAATCAATATAGTGAAAATTGAATGGAATATTACATATTTTTACACTCGACACAAGAAGAGACTGGGCAAGATGTTTACAAGAATTTAATTTATTTGATGTAATGAGTGGAATTTTTGAGAAAAATGTTTCAAACGCGCCTGCCACTTCCGTATCACCATTGATGTAAGCATTATCGACTTTGAGTTCAAGTATACGATCACGAGACCTTACTTTACAAGTTTCTTTATTAATGACGTTCCAAGTGGCTTTAATTTTATTTTTTGAATTCACAATCTTTGCCCTAATGTAGTTGGCATTTGCTATGGAACAAACTTTTTTGAACATTTTTGAATAATTTTTAACATATTCAATTACACTTGGATCCTTAGAGTTTGCCTTTATATCATATAATTGATACAATCTATTTCTACTCCTGCCAGCTGTGGCCCAATCACTGAATTTAGTTTTAGACTTATCTACTTTGATTAATTTTTGAGTAAAATTGTTATTAAACTCTTTTTTGATTATTTCGAATAGATTGTCGTATAAGATGTTCGCTTTGTCATTGTTACATGGTATTTGTAACACTTTATCATTAACATTCTTCTTAAATCTGTCTAATCGATTAGTGGTCACTGGCCTGTATAAAACATTCATTGAAGGACGTTCATATTGGTGCTCAAATCTAACTATCTGACCACTGTGATCAGAATTTATAAAATTTATTATTGATTTCTCAATATCATTACAATTAGAAAAAATATTATCTAAACAGGTAGCTGATGTGGCTGTAACTCTTGTAGGTTCATCAAAAAGATTTTGCAAGTTAAACGATTTGAAAAGATTAAGAAACCTTACCGAGTTCTACGAGTCATCTAAAATATTTATATTAAAGTCGCCACATACAACTATCCTCTTTTTACAATTGCATACCTTTTGCAAGGTTTCTTCCATAATGGACTCAAATAAGTGGTAATTACCAGAGGGAGGCCTATACACACAAACAATAACATACTGCTCGAGCTCCGCACATGATAGTTCAATATTTCGTTCAACTGAGAGAGATACTATGTCTTTACGCTCCTTTGATTGTAATGTATCGTTAATTAATATCAGTGACCCACCTCTTATAGCAGACTCTCTTGTGAACGAACTAATGACTTTATAATTATCAATGCTTACTAACAGTTCGCATTGTTTTAACCAGTGCTCGGTTAAGCATAATACATGTACATTTTTTTCATTTATATATAATTCTAATTCTAATTCTTTTCCAGAAAAGCCCTGAATGTTTTGATGTATAATGTTTATAAAGGTGGACATTTCATTTGTCTTAATATTTAAGTCGCAAGAGTTTTCCTCTATTGTCTTAGTGATCAATTTCAATTATTGTAAACAGATTGATTTAGAACAGATTCCAAAGTACAATTTACAATGTCAATGTTCTGCCCAATAGGAGCAGATAGGCTAGCCAAATTTTTGGCTGAGTATTCAATATAATATGATAGCGATAATGCTATCTGTCTCTTAAGATATTTATTAAGATAAAGTTTATCTTTTGTCAAATATAATTTATTATCTAAATACTTATTTAGGTCAATTAAATGGAATGCTCAACATAAACAACTAAACAACATCGACAACTAAAGGAAATGCTCTGCAAACTCTAAAAGAAATTTAATAACGTTTTTAGTAGGTAGACAAGATTAATGTGATGTTTAAGATTACACCTACAGGTTATACAAGAAGGCAACTTCACGTACAGACGCCTGCACATCCGACTGTCCAAGACTCAAATTCCTTCAATTAATGTTCAACCATATGCCAAAGACATAAAGCTCAATGTCTATTGAGGAAATTTGACAGTTTGTGGTTTTTTTTAGAGATAGCTGATTGCCTTAGACGGCATTTTTAGCTTCATCGGGATTTTTGGGGGCGGCGAGAACCGTGTGAAACGAATCACCTACGGAAGTTTTCCAGAGGGAACGGCATCACGCACTTAAAAGTGCATGTTCCCGTCGCGTGTGCCCCACTAGATTCTCCGAAGGGATCGGATCGGATCGGGGAGCGGAACAACCCGAGGGCGCCTCTAAAGGCTCAGACCTCGGCTCGGGTTGATCGGGCTATGGTGGAGGAGAGAAGCGCCCAGGTACATGTCTGCACCTGGTATAGAGCGCGTGTGAACCGGTTCTTCGTACCCTTGTTCTACGAGTACGGTGTCTTGGGCCTAAACTAGTGTGCATGTTTAGTGTACTCTGTAAATGTATAGTGGCATTTAGAGGATCAGGCGGGGGCAGTTTGTGGTAACAGGCAAGATTGAGTTACATTCCACATTATACCTCTCCAGTAAGTATCTAGTTGCCTTGCGGATGTGCGCGAGTGGCTCAACCATTGGCCTGTATCAAACATGGTTTCCGTACTAGACTACTAGAGAAGCCACGCCTATCAGGAATGTGAATACGAAACCTCCAATGAAACCACCACTGGACCGCTTTTTCCTCGCAAGAAGAAAAGTATGTTCGGGTAGAACATCTCCCTCTAAATAGCGCCACCATAAAACCATCATGAGTCCTAAAACAAAAGTGGTTCTGTCGAACGAAGGCGCCCGCCCGCCAATGCAACTAAAATTATAGCCGTATTTGTAGAGTCTGAATATACACGTTTCATTTGGTTCAACACCTTCGCAGCGATAACGAAATATACAAAACAAAATTATATAACAAAAGACGCACGAATTCGAGACAAATTATTATGAAGACACGATGTAACCTGTCAATGTGGAGGTGACATTCGTATTTTTCATAAGACCACGAGTCTTAAGAAAAAATACGAATGTCACCTCCACGAATCCTCGCACGAGTACGCAAAATGGCTGTGGACGTGTCAGATACGTCGGCAACCCCTAACGAAATCATTTACGGGTGAGCACTGACTGTCGGGATTTCTATGCAAATTAGTTTACCAGAACGGGACGTGATTGGTGCCGAACCGACGACGGCATCTCTGTAGCTTTCACACTCAATAAACATTTCGGAATGGTGTAGGAATTGTTTAAGTGCACCGTACTAGTTGGGGTAGATAATCTTTTTTCTATTTGAAAAGGTTTTATTTGTAGACCCCGCTAAGAAGTACCTACGCTTAACCCTAAACCCGTTTTTAAACAAAATAATTTTAAGTAGGTATATTTTTTACTTCAAGACTGGGTAAGGCAAGGCATTACAGAATAGTAAGTAGTTTTTGAATATGCCTTGTTACGATCTTCGCAAGGTAGCTGGCAAGAGCTCAAAAAAAATGGAGTCAGTTCATCAACAGTACATTTTAATTGTAGCAATTATTATTGAAGGAAAATACTTTTTACGAATGAACTTTAGATACTATTATTATTTATTTAGTCTTACAATTTAGAACCTTAAGGTCCGTCCTTTAGGTGTTAATTGCAACACGAAGCATTGGCGTAAACGCTGGAAAAAATAAATTACACATTTATATCTCTTTACCCTAAGCCATTGCGGAAGAGAATTAATCAATTAATAAAGGTAAGTTGTACATTTATTTCGCTGTGTAGCCTCGTTTCATTACTGCAGCCGTAAATAAGGCAAGATGTAAATCATGTCGTTGGAGCTGCGATCGGCGAGCGTTCTAATTGAAAATAAATTTCATCCGATTAGGGAAACGGCAGAAGCGCAATTTGCGTTTCCGCTTCTTCTATTTCGTGTTTATTGTTAAGATGATGGCAATCCCGGTTTAATTTATTCTGGAGCACATTTTTTTGCGACCCAGTGCGGTCATATTTTCTGCAGGTAATTTATATGACCTACAGATTATAATTATGACCAAAAGACATCCAAACCTTCCCCAAAGATCTCCAAGTCAACCGGTTTTGTGCTGCTCGCATCTAGCGGCTACCCACGTCCTTCACCAGATCGACGGTCCACCTTGATGAAGGCCTGCCTACACTGCGTCTTCTGGTACGCGGTCGCCCCTCGAGAACTGTTCTGTCCGCCCCAGCCATCAGTTCTACAAGAGATGTCTACATTGGGTTGCGGATAATATTCATCATCATCACCTTATAAAGGTTCAGGCCTTCCCACATAAACAATAGCTACAATGGCACTTTTGGAAATGGGCCATAACCTACCGCGCTGGCTCTATTCGGGTTCATTGGTAAGAAAATTCCGAAACCATCAATAATTTGACAATAATAAATGTCATAATAGCGTTTTCATTTCAGTTCACTGAAAAGTGAACAATGGGTGTAGTAATAAATCTGCATAATGTGCCACATTACTGCTACATAACAGGCATTGTGTACAATGACGAGGATCATAGTCGTATAGTCGTAGTGAATTGAACAAAGCCCGGGGCTGTTTGACCTGACTCAGATATTCCGGTTCGGAACGGCGGGCGGGCGGCGCGGCGCGATCGAAACTGTGCTAACAGATTTCATTTCACATGAAAGCTTGCCGTTTTGTTTCGAAAAATGCAGCGCCGTCGCCGCCCGGCTGCTAGTGCCGGTGTATCGGAACGGACTCTTTGGAACGCTTCGTTAAAATGTAGATTAATAGGTCACGTTATTGAAGTAGGTTTCATTCAATGCAGATGTTCGCTGCAACTGGCCGAATTTTGTGTTACTTTTATGTTTCTGAGCCCGCAAATGAAATAATGAAATGAAAGTGGCCACCACCGTAGCCCATGGACGCTTCAGGGTGCCTGAGATCAAAGATGATCTACCACATTCAGAAAAAACTTCAAGTTTTTATGCCTGTGAAGTTCTTGCCCTGAAGACTTACCTTTATAAAATTTTAAAGTATAAATACTATAAAATTTTACTGAATCTAAAACCCGTCATGCCGAAACACAGCAATGAAAAACAATAATGCTTAGCGGCTGAAATATTATTTTCTTTAGCTAACCTACAATCTGTCAGCGATTGTCATGATAGTAAGATCAGATTAACAACAATAAAAAAACAATTAAAAACAATATAAATTTTAAATGTTTATATAATTTTTTAACGCAAATTTTGTTGCGAACAAATTACAAAAACACAAATGTTGAAAAAATTTCCACGAGCAGGGTTTGAACCTGCACCCTTCTGACATACCGGGTCAGGTGCTCTTCCAATTGAGCTATCGTGGTTCTAACCAGCCCGCCGAAATTATTCAACACTATTTACTTTTTACTTTGAAAGCCAAAGGCGCCCATTCAATGTTAACAACTACCGTCATTAACATCCGATCATAATATTTTTACAAATACTAAAGATCAGTTAAGAAGTAGTTAATGTTAATGTTAATGTTAATGAAAATGGTGAAAACGTGGAATTTTTTTTTAACATTTGTGTTTTTGTAATTTGTTCGCAACAAAATTTGCGTTAAAAAATTATATAAACATTTATAAATAGCTTGCCTACTTCTTAACTGATCTTTAGTATTTGTAAAAATATTATGATCGGATGTTAATGACGGTAGTTGTTAACATTGAATGGGCGCCTTTGGCTTTCAAAGTAAAAAGTAAATAGTGTTGAATAATTTCGGCGGGCTGGTTAGAACCACGATAGCTCAATTGGAAGAGCACCTGACCCGGTATGTCAGAAGGGTGCAGGTTCAAACCCTGCTCGTGAAAATTTTTTCAACATTTGTGTTTTTGTAATTTGTTCGCAACAAAATTTGCGTTAAAAAATTATATAAACATTTATAAATAGCTTGCCTACTTCTTAACTGATCTTTAGTATTTGTAAAAATATTATGATCGTATGTTAATGACGGTAGTTGTTAACATTGAATGGGCGCCTTTGGCTTTCAAAGTAAAAAGTAAATAGTGTTGAATAATTTCGGCGGGCTGGTTAGAACCACGATAGCTCAATTGGAAGAGCACCTGACCCGGTATGTCAGAAGGGTGCAGGTTCAAACCCTGCTCGTGGAAATTTTTTCAACATTTGTGTTTTTGTAATTTGTTCGCAACAAAATTTGCGTTAAAAAATTATATAAACATTTATAAATAGCTTGCCTACTTCTTAACTGATCTTTAGTATTTGTAAAAATATTATGATCGGATGTTAATGACGGTAGTTGTTGACATTGAATGGGCGCCTTTGGCTTTCAAAGTAAAAAGTAAATAGTGTTGAATAATTTCGGCGGGCTGGTTAGAACCACGATAGCTCAATTGGAAGAGCACCTGACCCGGTATGTCAGAAGGGTGCAGGTTCAAACCCTGCTCGTGAAAATTTTTTCAACATTTGTGTTTTTGTAATTTGTTCGCAACAAAATTTGCGTTAAAAAATTATATAAACATTTATAAATAGCTTGCCTACTTCTTAACTGATCTTTAGTATTTGTAAAAATATTATGATCGTATGTTAATGACGGTAGTTGTTAACATTGAATGGGCGCCTTTGGCTTTCAAAGTAAAAAGTAAATAGTGTTGAATAATTTCGGCGGGCTGGTTAGAACCACGATAGCTCAATTGGAAGAGCACCTGACCCGGTATGTCAGAAGGGTGCAGGTTCAAACCCTGCTCGTGGAAATTTTTTCAACATTTGTGTTTTTGTAATTTGTTCGCAACAAAATTTGCGTTAAAAAATTATATAAACATTTATAAATAGCTTGCCTACTTCTTAACTGATCTTTAGTATTTGTAAAAATATTATGATCGGATGTTAATGACGGTAGTTGTTAACATTGAATGAGCGCCTTTGGCTTTCAAAGTAAAAAGTAAATAGTGTTGAATAATTTCGGCGGGCTGGTTAGAACCACGATAGCTCAATTGGAAGAGCACCTGACCCGGTATGTCAGAAGGGTGCAGGTTCAAACCCTGCTCGTGGAAATTTTTTCAACATTTGTGTTTTTTTTTAATATAAATTTTGCTTTCTTAAACTAAGGCAGTTAGTATTGTTTACCGCGTTCGTGTTGGTAAAACTCTATTACTTAGTAGGCGCACTACACGCTAAGTGCATCAATACAGTCCAGCACCAAGTTAATATTTAACGCGGTTAGGGAAACCCCTGGGACAGGCCTAATGACGTGCCGTGGGAGTCCCCACCTGTCCTGGAGAACATGCATTATTATCTATAAAGTAACAAGGCCTCCATTTTAATCTTTTGAAAACGCCACAATCGTATGTAATAACATCGTGTGTAACTGCCGTACTCAGAGACGTCAACTAACATTAATGATTACTTAGAACCTAAAATTTTCTATTGTAAAAAATTAACAGTGACATTATAAGCACATTTTCAACTGAACAATTTTAAGTGCTAAGTAATCATTAATGATAATTGACATATATGAGTGCGGCAGTTAGTGTAGTAACTAAAAGATTAAAATGTGAATTAAAATTGTATAAAACACATTGTTCTTAAGCATTAGGTCCGGTGTTCCATTTCCAGCAGAAGTGTGTAAAATATAGTCTTCTGTGGGTCTGCTTGGTTTGGTTATGATAGGAAGAGCTAGTACCGGATTAACTTATAGGCAAAAAAGGCACGTGTCTATGGGCCCCGCGATGCTTAGAGGCCCCAAAAAAGTGGTTTCCCTACAATTTTCCAAAGAAGTAAAGTTCAAAATGGATTACTCCCAACATTTAAAGCTAGCTAAGCCTAGAAGGTAGTGACCCGAAACATGCTGTGCCTAGGCGCCTAAACATGGCTTAATCCGGCTCTAGGAAGAGCTTGTACTTTCTAGAAGGCGATGACGCCGCGCCGGCGCCATTAGGAAATCAAAGGCTGAAAGAAGTAAACTTCTATAAAACACGAAAACGTGATCTTGAAAAACACGTGAGGTAAAAGCCTCTTCAAAAATCGAGAGGAGGCAACCTTGTTTAAGACGTCCAGGAGGGATCGAAAGTTCACCCTTTAGGTAAGGTAGAATCCATCGATATCCCTTTAGGGGTTGCCCGCTAAAACTTGTATGAATGAGTACCTATAGTAGAAGTTCCAAGTTTTGTTATCGTAGGTATTTTGACTCATGTTACTTAGGAAAAAGTTATTTAATGTCATGAATTTATACACTGATTAACAAATCAATTATAGGCACATATTAAAAAAAAAATCTAATAGCAAATTTAAAGTCTCCCTTAGCTAAATAATCATTGCGCACAGAATGGTTTTATTTGCCGATGATACCGCCATTGTCGTGAAATGTGACTCCAAAGCCACATTTGAATCAAGCACAAATGAAGCACTTTCAGACGTCATAAATTGGATGTACCTCAATAACTTACTAGTAATACATAAAAAAAATTAAAGCTATACAATTTGTCTCGTATAATTCTAAGCCGATGAATATCAAGGTTCAATTTGAAAGTTCTCCTGTTGAAGTCGTGGAAACGTTTCGATTTCTTGGTTTAATTTTCGATAAAAACCTTAACTGGAAATGTCATATAGACCGTAAGTACCTATGTAGTAAGTTAAACCGTTTTGTCTTTACCCTTGGCAAACTAAGACAAACTGTTTCACCAGAAGCTGCGCAGGTAGCTTATCATAGGTACGTATCGTCTGTACTAAGCTATGGTTTGATCATATGGGGAAATTCAGTCGAAATAGATAAAGCCTTCAAAGTTCAGAAAAAGTGTGTTCGAGCCATCTGTATCGCCTACCATGACTACAGCTGCAGGCCTCTTTTCAGAAAATTGAACATACTCCCACTAGCGTGTATGTATATCAGAGATATTTGTGTTTGTGTAAAGTCCCATCCGCAGTATTGGATGAAAAGGAGTGAGGTCATTCCGACGAGGCAAAATGGAACAAGAACGCATGAACTTATTATATCGGCCTCCTAGCCATAAATATAAAACAAACATGTTTTTAATATGTGTATTTTAATTTTTAACAAGCTTCCTGATGATATCGAACTAAGTAGTTAGTATAAATAAATTTAAAAGTGTATTAACAAAATGGCTATTAGGACATTGCTTTTATAGTGTTAGTGAATTCTTAAACCACAAAATGTATTAATTTTGTCATAATAATTAAGATTTTTACAAGCCTGCTTGCAGGTTGAATACAATTGTACTAAATTAAAAAAAATGTAACATCCTAATTTACAAGTGATTTACTGTGTTCTAGCAAATACATTTATTATCTTACTAGCGGCCAGTCCCTGCTACACAAGCTGCCAAGCCTGCTATACAAGTAAACATTTTTTTTAAATAAGTACAGCCTATATTTCTCAGTGCTAATGTAACATTCTAATGGTAAAATATTTTTTTAAATCGGTCCAGTAGTTTTTGAGTTTGTTCGTTACAAACATACAAACATACATACATACAAAGATACAAAGGTTTCTTCTTTATAATATTAGTATAGATTATCTAATCTTATCTGATGAACTATAACCACCAAAGCTTACCTCTCGCTACGCTCAGTTCGTCGCAACAACATTCTCTTAAATTTTTCATTTCAGTGCAGATACTTAAATGAGCGGGTGCGGGCTCTCGTAGGCCACCTGCCTCGGCTTTTCCGTAGTGCCCTGTGCGCTTTCATAATTTCTGTGAGGTTTTATGGCAACTGCGCTCTCGAAAGCATTTTTTCCATTTCACTTGGTTGTCGGCGGAAAATAAAAATTATGAAATATTTTTACTGAATCTGTGCGAGTGAAATAGTATTACTGTGATACAGCTTTGAAGCTTGTTTGAATAGAAGTTTCAACTTGATTTTCTTTTTCGAGATGCTTCTTCGAGAACACAGGAGGGTCCTTAGAGAGCTCGAGCCTTATATAGATTGATGAGATGGAGTATGGATCCTCTATCCCGTTCACTTCATACTAGAGTACTTATTGTATTATTCGGTTGGTATTACTTGTAGAGTTGATAATTGTTAAGCCTCATGTTATAAATACACAACGGAAGCACAAACTGAACAAAGAGCCATGCCATAGGGTAAAGTAACCAAAGTGCACGCACTATCAAAGAGTACCGCAGTCCTACTATTAATTGAATAATATTAAATTTGTTCTACTAATGTTATTAAAAAATATTAAGTACTTGCTTGTGACATAACGTGTGCATGAAGTCAATATTATAATGATCATCATCATAAATTAAAAAAAAAATTCAAAATTCAAAATCATTTATTCAGTTTAGGCTACAAATAGCTCTTATGAACATCATTTTATGCCATCGGTTCGTAAGTCTATCTACTCTGGGCAGGAGATCTTGTACTGAGAAGAACCGGCAAGAAACTCAGCAAGTGTCGAGCTCTTTTCTCCCTTACAGCGTCAAAAAAATTGGAAAGTGCCCCATCATAAAAGGACACTTTCCATCACAAATAAACAGACAAAAAAAAAAGGCAATCACAAATTCACAACACATAAAAAAAAACAACAAAATAAAAAATGTTTAAGTTTGCAAAAATTACATCAGGTACCAATTTCAATTTTCACAATGTCATAGCTCACTTTATGTCCCCACTACTTGGGCACGAGCCTTCCATATGGAAGGATAGGGAGAACGGGCCATAAACCACCACGCGGGCCCAGTACGGATTGGTGGTTGTTAACGCTTGCTAATGCCGTCGGGACCAACGGCTTAACGTGCCTTCTGAAGCACGGAGGAGTCAATATGGTACGTAGTATTTATTAGTATAATGTGTGTTTGCCATTTAGAAAAATAGAATTGCGTATAGGAATATGTAGGTACTCTTTGGTAGCTTTACCCTATCCTACAAGTCCGCGGAAGGAACTAACGTGAATGACTCATTAACATTAGCAAATTATTACTGGCCGTAAAACGCAACTATTCCTAAAACTTAATTTAAAAGAAAACTAAATAAATACCTACCGCTAACGGACAGTCTAGTCAAGTTTCAATGGTAGCATAAGCTTCGCCGTTGAAAAGTTCCCGGTTAATTGAGCTGGCGAGCTTGATTCCTGAAGGTATTGCGCAAGGTTGTTTGATTCAACCAACTAAGCCATCCAGTCCAATCTTGGAATACAACAAGCTCAGCTTCATAAAAACTTGGACGTGTTGAAATCCCAGCCTGTCGGACCCAATGAGGTCGGGTTATATTTAGTAATAACTAGCGACAGCTCGCGCCAGCTCGCGACTTCGTCCGACATGAAATGTTTATTACGTGTTTCGCCTGAGATGGCACTGGAAATTTGAAAAACTTATCATAGCCTAACTGCCAAAACAAAAAACAATGAAACCAATCTAGTATATGCATAAGTCATGTTCCTGTGTTTTGAATTTGTATGTGTGATTGTACCAAATAAAGATTTTTTCTATTTCTATTTCAAGTTACAATTATTTAGACTTTATAGTCGCGATTGGTCGCCCTTAGGACGCCCTCCGCCCACTTAGCCAAGTGGAGCGACAATGTACGCAGAGTCGCTGGCAGCCAGTTGGGTAAGAAGACCATCTCGACGGTCGAGTGGCAAAGCGCTCGGCCCGATACCAGAAGGTCTCGGGTTCATTTCCCAGGTCGGGCAAAGTGTGTTTCGAAATTTTCGATGCATAGCCCGGGTTTGTCATCACCAACCCGCATTTGAAAAGCGTGGTGATTAAGCATCCTTAATACGCATCATTACATCATCAGTTGTAGCGATAACTTGTTTTCAATGATGAAGGCCCAGCAGTGGGACGGTTATAGGCCGTTTACTTACTTGTACTTACCCGATTCTTAACCTACAAAAATGATCTATGGGCATCAACTTCAAAGGTTGTATTTCAGTTATTGGTATTACAAGAAAAAGCTATGTTATTTTCATCATCATCATCATCGTCATCGTCATAATCGGCCTATCTTAGTCCACTGCTGGACATAGGCTTCCCCTAATATGTTATTTTATTTAACTTTAATACGGGTTTTTAATAAATTACCTACACGTTTCGCACCCTTAAGATCACTATTTGATGTCTTCAATAACCCTTTGTCCTACCAGTTACTTATAAAAATATTTCAACCAAATCAAAGTTCAATTAAGTCGTGGTTGTTCGCTCAGTGGTAGAAAGGCGGGAGCGACGAAGTTTTTATCAAGTTAAACTTGTTTAATTGGGTTGGGCGGGCGGGCTCGCGGCACCAACCTACTCGGAACTCGGGCGGAACACGAATCAAGGACTTACCCGCTCCGTTTAATATCAAAGTACCGAGTAAACGGTAACAAACGGTGACACCAATATTTGCGGATAACTGTTTTATGAGAAATTTTAATAAAATGTTTTATACATAAACGTAGGTAATCGTAAGGCAACGATACGTATTAAACTAAATCACAGAATAACTAATAGTACCAGGGTACAGAAGAATCACTCCGCAAGAAGATTGAAATAAATACGAGTCTTGCTACGACGCGATACAGTGGAATTCAGCTTGCACAGCACTACGTACTTGCAATTTTATACACCTACAAGTTTTGTCTCTAATGGTGAAAGAAAGAGATCGCGCGATCATAGAATAAGTAGGCACTGCGCTATTTACAATGCGAGCGCGAGCGTCCCGAACGCCGACGTGCGCGCGCGTGACACTCGTCTGATTCGAGTACGGTGGACCGGGCACTTCACTGTAGGTAAATAACGGACGTACCGCGCGGAGTGAGCCAGGCCTGATGAGGCCTTATATGACGTTTATGTCAATCCCATACAACAATCATCCTATTTAATTTCTATTCTATTATCGTTATATGCCACTTGTCTAGGGGGCTGATGTTGTTTCAACCACTTAAACGGAATATCTTTTCGAGTTAAGTGTTAAAAAAAATAATCATCGGACGTAATATAAACATTAGTCACACAGTCGATTTTTTAAACACAACTTTAAATTATGTGGTTTTTATATGTCAATAAATGGTATCTTATCTTACCTCAGGCCCCACGCCTGCTGAGGTTTCCCTCTCCGACCCATCGGGATCTTTTGTGCAATAAAATGGTTTCTAGAAACGCTGACATCTCTGTGTTTTTTTGGAGTAAATAGTAATTATTTTATTTAAAAAAAAACCCGGAAGTACCTACTTAGTTTTCTTCTTCGTATGATCCTATTACACGTTTTGTTCTATTTTATAATAATTCAGACGTCCGCATAAAAAAAATGATTTTAAACTGGCTTACTTGTAAGTATTTATGTTTTCAATTCAAAATCATAATTTTTATATGCAGACGTTGGAATGGTTATGAAAAACAACAATACGAGTAATTACATGTCAGCACAGACTACTAAGAAGTATAACTATCTGGATATAATTAAAATACATTACTTATAAACTTTTTGGTGGTTTTAACCACTCTCAATCTTGTCCTGTTGGCAACTTTAGGTCAATTAGCATCTCGATTCCGATCACCGGTAATAATAGTTAGTCACCGAATTGGATCGAATATATCATGGTAGATTCAGTAGTTTATTCTAATACATTTTTTAAAATTTTTTTTTTTATAGTTTTGTCGTCAATAAGTGCCTGTGAAGGCTTAGTTGAATAAAATTATTTGACTTTTGACTTTTGAATACAAATGACACTCGTTATCATAGAATTACAATCACTATAAAATATAATGCAAAAATTAAATGCCTACCCGACCCTGGAAGGAAGGAAGGAAGGAATCGAACCAGGGTCTTCCGCAATCTGGACGACTGCACTCACCGTTATGCTACCGGGACGTCAGCCTTTCCGGTAGGCATTAAATTTTTGCACTATATTTTACACTGGATTTTTCCACTACTTTGATTTTGACTGCTTTTTAACGGCAGTAGTGACACTATCCAACGGTTATTGCAACCGTTTTTTTTTTACTATATTTTATAATTACATGTTTAATACAGCTTTAGTGCATCAACTAGCACCTAAAAAAATGTTGTTTATTTATTTACCTATTACTATCATAGAATTACAATACCATTCAGTTTTCAGCAAATATTTTTCGTAACTTTTGCTATGGTTTATAGTAATTATTTAACTGAATGCTAACTATACATTTTATTAACGATAAAAAAGCTGAGCTTTCCCCATCGAAAACTCTAAATATTTTAAACAAAAGCTTTTCAGCGGGTCAACGCAGACTGCATTCAGAATGCAACGTATACAAAGCTCCGCTTTACCCGCCGTTCTGACAATAGGACTATCAACATTTTCAGCTGCTATTCCAAAAGCATTTTCCTTGTAACAGAATTCAGTTTGCGGTTAAAACCGGCAGTATTTGATGGTATTCAAATGGCACATCTCAAACGACTTTTGAAAATATTATCTTATTTTACTATACTTCTCATTTACTTATATTTAACACATTATATAAGTATGTTAATTTCAAAGATAACGAAATCGCTCATTGAGCAAAAAAAAGAGCTCACAGCGCGTCGCCGCCGTCGTGGTCACGGTTAAATAGCCACAACGCAAAATCCGTGTTATGGCTTTTATAAAAACAGCCATGATGCGTTGTAACAAACACGATGACTTTGATGTTCTGAGCTCCCCATTAAAAAAGGGCTTCTAAGAAAAAGGTTTCTGTTGTTTGTTATAAAAAAATTATCGAGAAATTTAAAAAACTATCCTATCACTTACTTGATTTAGGTTTGTACCTAAATAAAAAATAAAACAAATTAAAAATACTGTATATTTTAGTTTACCATTCGAACCAGTTAACGAAAACGAAAATATCTCGCACTCTGGAGCAATCTATTTGAATCTTTCCTAGACGTAATATACATTTATTATAGATACATTTTGTTGACAATTTTAAAATACATATTACCTAGTTAGTTTCACTAAATCTGCAGTTCCTAAAACTAAAAAAAAGGTTTTAAAAATCAATAGAATTGACTAATTGATTTGGAAAATATTGCATTTTTAAGTAAGGGTTTTCTAAAGTGTGAACTCTTACACACAACCAAAAAATTACTTGCTTTATCTGTCCCACTTTTCACACTACCAAAAGGTACCGATTTTACAAAAAAATATTTCAAAGCAAAATGTGCAATGCAGTAACTATTGATGCCAGAGGTCGCACGGTCTAGATTCTAGATAAAACAGATAGGGGCTGTCTGAGCTGTAGCGAACCTATTGATAGATCACGTTCCAAGTTGAATTCTGTTTGGGTTGCATCTGTTCAGTTTGCCGCCAGACTTAAGCTATAAACACCTAGACACATCTGTGACGCTGAGTGGAACATTAGTTTGAAACACTTTATTTATCCATAGAGGTTGGATCACTAATACTTAGGTACCATGATAATACTGACTTGCTCTATTCCATCTTCAAGCGAGCCAGTGCCTACCGACTAGGAGTCAAAAAGTTCATTATGCCTACAAAATTAATGCAGAATATTGTTGACCCTGCTTAACATTGTCACTCATCTCAATGTACATATTGTGCAAGTAAATGTCTGACTTTGACTTTGACATGAAAAACTCTAAATAATAATCGTATAAAATACACCGACGCGTAATTATAATTAAGCATTTAAAAATTATTAAAATAAAACAAAAACCCGACTGCTAAAACAACTATATAAAAAACAATATATACTCGTAAAAACCGGACTAACATAAAAAATAACTGCAAAGAGAAAAAACTGAAAAGAAAAGAAACAAGCTCTACGATCCCAGAATTCAATTTGACCAATGTTGAATGCAACGTGAAATATTTTCTGTCCGATACCTATACTTAAATAATAAAATCTATAATAAATGAGTATTTCTAAATACATTGAATATTGATAGTTGTCGCAGGCGGGGACAATTTTTTCTCTTTGCAGTTATTTTTTGTTAGTCGGGTTTTTACGAGTATATATTGTTTTTATATAGTTGTTTTAGCAGTCGGGTTTTTGTTTTATTTTAAAAATTTGGTTTATTTCAAACTTTTTTTATTTTATTAAGTATCTTCCGGATTTTTTATAGCCTATGTCACTCCCACAGTCAAAACAAATCTAACGACACCTCATATGTTAAAATCCACCATGCCGCTTGGGCTATAGGGCGTGCCAAAGAAATAGACATACATACATACATACATACATACATACATACATACATACATACATACATACATACATACATACATCGAAAATACAAAATCGAAAAGGGATTTGAATCTATGCACCAACCAATCAGCCAATAAGCCAATTTCTTAACAATTTTACTTATAAACTAACTATACAATAAGCACTTTAAAATTATGTTCGAATTCAAAACATAATCTTTTGTAAAATAGACTTGTGGCAGTAAACATAGATTGACATTACCACCCGCGCTGGTTAGCGTTGATGATTACGAAATGAACCATTATGGGCCGAGTTGGAACAACTAAATCATATTAGGGAGGGTACCAGTGGTCTATTCCCATCTCCCATGGGTCGTTATTCATCAACTGTAATTTTATTTATTACTAGCTTTTTGTTTGCTCACGTGGGCTACATGACTTGTGTTTGTTCGTAATAAAAGCCAAGCTTATTAAAGGTAAATATCTTAAGGGCATAATTAATAAGGGATAGACAACTAAACATGTCAAGTCATTTCAACATTAAGTTTTTCATTTTGTATCATTAAAAAGCCCATTCATGGGAGCTAGATATAGTAAAAAGTGTAACACAAAACCGCGTAATAAAGATCACTCTGTATAACTAATTTTGGTCCGTTCTGAAACCTCCTGTACAAATTGTCATCCCCTACTAAAGGGGTTGTTTTCCAAAAATCCTGAAACTCTTCGTAATTTTTAACCAGGCCAAATACCGAAATTTAAGGAATGAAATATTTCCATACAGCCCTATTTCACCTCTCTAGAGGAGGTTTTTCGAAAAATGCTAAAATATGTTATTCTTTATTTTTGTAAGAAAAATAAACCAAGTTCCTGAAAACTTCGGGGTGCCTATTGTGAATTTTGGTAAATCCGTATTCATTCGATTACGTCTACGAAAACGAAAATAAATATGGCATTGAAGCAGCGCTTCCTGGCGACATACGAGAAGAGTTAAAATTTTGCCATACTAATTCTCGTTTTCGTTAACGTAATCGATTGGCGAATGAAACTCCCACTAGACACCCGAAGGTATTCCTGTTTTCAGTGCTGCAAAATCTTTTCTCTTATCTGCGATAGATGTAGGTCAAAGTACAGCTCTATCGAAAGTGCATTTAGATTTCAAAGGACATCACTTTTTTGTTGTTTTCAAAGGTTTGAGTATGGCCGAGGGGAACGTACCGTTTCCCGCCGGTAATACAGCAGCGTCGCCCGTAGGCGGCTTTCCCCGTTTACCCGCCCGCCCGCCCGCCGGCCGCACGCGCCGCCACGGTGGAAACCTCTTTACATAAAACTTGTCTTCACTTTCTTAGCTGCAGCACAAAAATAATAAATAATGGAACTCCTTGATTTCATTATTTGTTTTTTTTTCACAACGGAAAGATCCTTGGCCTTTATTTCGCCTTTAATGTTACGTTTGTATAATAATTAATAGTTAAATAAAATAAAAAAAGGAGTGAATTCTTAGAGAATTGAAATAGATTCTGAAAAACTGGTTATATCTTAATTCTAACTTTCGTAACACAACAATGCTACTAGCATTGTTTGCTAGCCAGACAAACTTCGGCGTAGTTGAAAAAAAACCTATTTCGGTTGATTATTCTTCTTTTTGTTTTTGTAATTTTAAACAGTTTTAAGATTGATTGTTGAATCGCTGATGAAACCTACTATTCAAAAACTAGTTTAATACAAAATTATTGCTAACTACTTACCTATACAAACGTGCGGCACTCAATAAAATTTAACTACTTAATAATTTTTCTTTTTTATATAAGTATTAATACTATTTATGTTGATTTTTTTTATTTTTTTTATTATTTTTTTTTATTATTTTTTAGCACAAAACCGATAGCTGTGGAGATCCTTAGGGGGAGGCCTTTGCCCAGCAGTGGACGTCTTTTGGCTGAGATGATGATATAAGTAGTGCTTATTGACATAAGGACTTTTTGCAATTAATAATAATCATTTATGTTATTAGAGTATCGGAATAAGACATGTATTACAGAACAACCCACAAAATGTCGAATCAAACGAAAAAACTAGTTTAAGGCTGTCATGTCATGGGTTCATACTAATTCGAATTCGAACCATTCGCCCAATTTATGTATTGTTACTCGAATGAACATTACCGTTACACTTTTGTAATAAGTACTTACTTTAAAAGCCAGTATCGGAGACTACCTCTTCCCTTTCAATATATTGTTATCTGTGTAATGTTCGCTCATATTCCTTTATTACGGGAGTCTCGTGGTGGATTCAATTTGTACGAAAGTACTTAGCTGAAAGTAATATGTTGGGTTCTGTGAGACCACAAAGCGCCACCCAACTACAATGCCATTGTGTGGAACGTCCTCCAGACGTACACGAGACGACGGCGACGTAACGTATCATGTCTCCCCTGCACTAATACTGTCCTCAACTTTATTTTATATCAAGTCTTCTCACAAAGCTCGTATTTGTTTCAGCGTAAAAGCTTTTTGTACCAATCTTATTAAAATTTATAGCTGAATCTCCATAATTGTCTTTATAAACACCTCGTTAATGTAAAGTGGGTACTTTTAACAGGAACCATATTAGTACATTATTGCAAAGCTGTTAATGCGCTTTTCTGGCAACTGTGTCGATATACCTTGCGGACTTTGTACAAACGCCTGCATAAATACGACAATCCACAACTGTCAAATTTCTTCAATGAATGATCAACCATATGCCGTGAACATAAAGCTCAATATCTACTGAGGAAAGACAGTTAGTGGTAGTCAGATGTGCAAGCCCGTGTACGTAACACTATGAAATACAATCATCATCATCCTCTCAGCCAAAGGACGTCCACTGCTGGACAAAGGCCTCCCCCAAGGATCTCTACAACGACCGGTTTTGTGCTGCTCGCATCCAGCGGCTTCCCGCGGCCTTCATCAGATCGTCTCGGTCCACCTTGTTGGAGTTGCTAAGTTCAAGTGGCAGTGGGCAGGGCACATTGCTCGCAGTACGCTCGCGTACCGGAAGGAGCAGTGTGGGCAGGCCTCCAACAAGGTGAAATACAATCATCATTATCATCTCAGCCAAAAGACGTCCACTGCTGGACAAAGGCCTCCCCCAAGGATCTCCACAACGAACGGTTTTGTGCTGCTCGCATACAGCGGCTTCACGCGACCTTCACCAGATCGTCAGTCCACCTTGTTGGAGGCCTGCCCACACTGCGCTTTCCGGTACGCGGTCGTCACTCCAGGACTATCCCGCCCCAGCGGCCATTAGTCCTGCGAGCAATGTGCCCTGCCCACTGCCAATTGAGCTTAGCAACTCTTCGGGCTATATCGGTTACCTTTGTTCTTCTGCGGATCTCCTCTTTTCTGATTCGATCACGCAGAGAAACCCCGAGCATAGCCCTCTCCATTGCTCTTTGAGTGACCTTGAGCCTTTTTATGAGGCCCATAGTAAGCGACCACGTCTCAGTCCCGTATGTCATCACTGGCAACACACACTGGTCAAAGACTTTCGTCTTGAGACACTGCGGTATATCGGACAAGAAGATATTTCGTAGCTTACCGAACGCTGCCCAGCCTAAATGGATTCGACGATTGACGTCTTTGCTGAAGTTGGACCTTCCTAGCTGGACCGTTTGTCCCAGGTAAACATAATCGTCCAAAACTTCAAGGGCAGAGTCCCCAACCTTCAGAGGAGTGGGTACGACACGTGAGTTCGACATAACTTTCGTCTTCTCCATGTTCATTTTAAGACCCTCTTGTTGAGAGACTCTGTTGAGGTCACCGAGCATTGCGCCGAGGTCTTCCAGGGTCTCAGCCATGACCACTATATCATCAGCAAACCGAAGGTGAGATACAATAAAATACACAAATTACTAATGTTTTTCTGGAATATTGTTTGCGTGTGTGGTTGAAGTTGAAGTTGTGGCTAACTTCAGTCGAGAGATCAACATTGATCCGCTCAGTTATGCCAAACAAAATCAGATGTCTAACTAGAACATTTTTATATGTAACTAGTGGTCGAGATTCGACCGTAATTTTTATAAAGAGCTGTTTACTAAACAATATTTTATTAAGGCTGCACGGATTGTGTCATATGCAATGACAAATTAAAAAGATAGAATGTGGGTTTGGATTGGCATTGACAGATTTAGGCTGGTCAAGCTTCCTCTTCCTTCCCTGTGTGGTGCCGGGGATAAAGAATTGCACCACCCCATCTCTTCCTGTGGGTGTCGTAAAAGCCGACTAAGGGACCATTCCAGAGGATGGGCAGCAGCATCTCTCTGAGGTTACCCTCAACCTACTGCGATCGCCAACCCGCCTGCCAAGCGTGGCGATTACGGCAAATACCCCTCATATCCTTGGGGGAGGCCTTTGTCCAGCAGTGGACGTCTTTGGCTGAGATGATGATGATGAAGCTTCCTCTTCCATTTTTGAAATTTTTGAAAAATGTATGAAACAATGTTAAATTTAATGTATTTTTATGCATAAATTTAAAAATATATTAGCATTTAGCTCAAGGAGCACACTGCTCCATACCCCACTAATATTATAAACGCGAAAGTTTGTAAGTATGGATGGATGTTTGTTACTCTTTCGTGTAAAAACTACTGAAGGATTTGGATGAAATTCGGCATACAGATAGTTTATAACCTGGATTAACACATAGGATAGTTTTTATCCCGATATTCCCACGGGAACGGGAACCACGCGGGTGAAACCGCGAGCGGCCGCTAGTAAACTACTTATAAGTGTGCGAAATTTCATACTCCTCCGTCCGCGCAATTTTTGTAAAAAGGGGTAGGTACAAAGTTTTTGCTTTACGTATTAATATCTTAGATTAAAACAAATTATTATACAATCTGTCCGGTCACCGGTGTCGGAGCTTTAAATATCATAAAATATGGTCAACTTTATTGATAAAGCACCCCTTATATGTAGGTTTGCTCTAACCATAATGAAATGGCAGACTTTTAATTATTTATTTTACCGAAAAGTAGGTGTGCGTACAAGTTTGACCATATCTACTCTTCTAGAGGTCCTACGTTTACAAACGAGGTGTCATTAGAAAGCTAAAAAACTAGGTAAGGAAGTGATGCTAAGAATGTTATCACAACAGTTCATAAAAATACAACATAAATTTTTTTATGAAAAAAAAAGAACAAAAGAACGAGTTTTTTTTAGTTACTATGTTTTAAAAAACAAATTAGGTCATTGAACTACATTTTTTATGTTTTAAATAAGTAGTACAAGGTATGTACTAAAGGCAGACACTAAAATATTAGACCTAACTTAGATAGTTTAGGATTTACAACAGTTTGAACATGACCATTTAAATAGTTCAATTTTGTAGGAAAGTAGAAATAAAAAGAAAAGCTGGTAACTAATGATAATAACATTTTAATCATTCACATAAAGAATTTTCATTTTAATATTTTTTATAACAGCAACTGCTCAAAGTGATTTCCGTGGTACTGAAGACATGCAGTGGCTCTTAATGATACATGACTGGTCGAGCGTCGTATCATATCCCTGTCTCTTCTCAAATCATTACCGACATCAATTATTTTCTGTTCCAACTCTTCTCGTGTGTTTGGCACGTCTACGTACACTCTGCTTCATAGTACCCCACAAAAAGAAATCGAGTGGCGTTAAGTCGGGTGAACGCGGTGGCCAAGCGATCGTTCCACCGCGTCCAAACCACGTCGTAAATTGTTCGTTTAAAAAATTTCGGACATTTACTGCAAAGTGTGCCGGGGCGCCGTCTAATTGTAATATCATACCAGCTCTGTAGGACAACGGTAAATCCAGTAGTGCGTCTTGGAACTGAGTTTGCAGGAATTCCAAAAATCTTGGGCCATTCAATGTCGCCGGTAAAATAAACGGTCCAATTAAAAGATCATCAATCATTCCAGCCCAAACATTCACAGAAAATTTATGCTGAAATGAACTTGGTCTCACGGCATGGGGATTTTCATGAAGCCACAGATGATCATTGCGGTGGTTCGTATTTCCCGATCTAGTGAAAGTGGCTTCGTCAGTCCACAAAATTCTTTTTAAAAAATTTGGGTTGTGTCGCACTCTTCTAATAACCCACGAACAAAAAACTGACCTTGTCGCGAAATCCGGTTCTAGTATATCTTGTACCCTTCGGAAGTGATACGGATGTAATCCTTCCCTTTTAAGAACTCTCCACACTGACCATCTGGATAAATTCAGTTGATTAGCAATTCGTCTGACACTAAGTCTAGGATCTTGAGTAATCAAATTTAATATTTCTTCTTCCTCTTGGTGAGACACAAGACGAGCACCTTCATTGGCAGGTCTTCTGATTCCATTTTCAGCTAGTCTCATGTGTATTCTTATAAAAGTCCGGGCATTCGGTGTAGGTCGATTTGGAAATCTTCTTACGTATTCTCTAACAGCAGCATTGGCATTTCCGTTGCACAATCCGTACACGAAATGGATATCGGCGAGGTGCTGACTTGAGTAGTAACCGTCTTCCATTGTAACTAACAAGAAATGTTCAACAACAAAATAAAAACGTAACAAAAGTTCAACAATAACAACAAAACTATGTGGTAGATTTTAAAACAGCAAGTAGTGTAATCACAACGCGGAGCGAGGGACGACTGACCTGACAAGCCCGTAACAACTGACGTTTCAGCTGGCATTCTTTTGTTTTTTTTTTACCTGCTCCTGTCCCCGACCCACCGATAAAGAAGTTGAGTTTGCTATGGCGATAAAGGACGCGCTTTTAAGAGGGTCATATTCAGACTGTTGTAAAACCTAAACTATCTAAGTTAGGTCTAATATTTTAGTGTCTGCCTTTAGCACATACCTTGTACTACTTATTTAAAACATAAAAAATGTAGTTCAATGACCTAATTTGTTTTTTAAAACATAATAACTAAAAAAAACTTGTTCTTTTGTTCTTTTTTTTTTTTCATAAAAAAAATTATGTTGTATTTTTATGAACTGTTGTGATAACATTCTTAGCATCAGTTCCTTACTTAGCTTTTTAGCTTTCTAATGACACCTCGTTTGTAAACGTAGGACCTCTAGAAGAGTAGATATGGTCAAACTTGTACGCACACCTACTTTTCGGTAAAATAAATAATTAAAAGTCTGCCATTTCATTATGGTTAGAGAAAACCTACATATAAGGGGTGCTTTATCAATAAAGTTGACCATATTTTATGATATTTTAAGCTCCGACACCGGTGACCGGACAGATTGTATAGATAAATAATCTATTTCTATCTAGGGTAACGGCACTAGTGTTCCACACTTTAAGCCCAGGGTTCGACAGAGTTTTCGTCGCCAAAAAATAACATAAATTTTCATTTAAATATTACGGGATGACAGCAAGGAGACAGGTGATCGGTATTCAAATAGTTTGCTGACCCCTATTTTGAATGACCGTCCGTAAGTGACAAGTGTCATATATTTTATTTGAAATGTCTTCGTCCATATTTATTTCATGCCGCGCAGCCATACTAATTCTGTATGGGGAATTTAACATGTTAATTTAAAAAAAAAAAAATTAAAAAACCGAAAATCGATAAATCGAAAATTTGAGACGGACGATATGTTGTTAAGACATTGGTGATTGTTTAGACATAGTTAGAGATATTTAGATAAACTATAAGATATCAACTAAACGCCGCCACTCGTTTTCATGATTTTTGCCCAACTTTAAAAGATATTGTAGAAAACACTAGTATAGTGTGTTATGAATTTATGGGTCGGACTAATTGTAAACACGATCCCTTTGATACTAAATATATATTTTGTTTATGTAATACGATAGTTTTTTCATCATATATCAACTTAACCGTGACTACACTTTTGGCTTTTTTATCTATCTAGGATCATCATTATCGATATTTTTGTCCTTTAAGGGTTTAAAGGACAAAAATGTCGATCACTGGTGAATGAATTATTTATTTATTTTTTAAACTAGCGATCGAATTCGCAATTCTCATTGCAAAATATGGCCCTGCTGCCGAAAAGGTCAGCTTGATTTAGAGCGTCATCAAAGTGGCCATTGATCCTATTACCGACTGAAAGGGGAAATAAAATTTACGTGCGGTGCAAACAAACGTAGCATCCCGTTCATCAAACAGAGGCCTTCCCCACCTCGGCGAGCAAACACGATGTTAATTGCAAAAACGATTATGCGATTCCTATAGCGCTGCTCTGGAAATTCTGTCGGTCCAAAGTCTTTTTACCAACGGCTAAAGGAGTTTATATGTTAGTGTGGATTATGGACAAGAAGTGTATTGTGTGTTTGTTTGTTTAAATAGGTGTTATTATACACTAGCGGCCGCTCGCGGTTTCACCCGCGCGGTTCCTGTTGCCGTGGGAATATCTGGATAAAAAGCATCCTATGTTTTAATCCAGGTTATAAACTATCTGTATGCCGAATTTCATCAGAATCTATCCATCCGTTGCAGCGTAAAGAAGCAACAAATATACACACACACACACAAACTTTCGCATTTATAATATTAAATTAGTGTGATAAATATAGGACGTGTTACTTAGGTAATATTTTACTATTGATGATTTTCGTGACGATAACTATAATTATTTTAAAAATCAAATTAAATCATCATTAATGTATACATACTTTTTTGTCTAAATTAATTTGAAAGTATTTTCCATTCCATGGATATTAAGTATAGATAGAAATAGAAACGTTTATTATTGACATCATCATCATCATCATCATCATCAGCTCATTTTATGTCCCCACTGCTGGGGCACGAGCCTTCCCTATGGATGGATTGGGAGAACGGGCCATAAACCACCACGCAGGCCCAGTGCGGTAGTTGGTGGTTGTTAACGGCTGCTAATGCAGCCGGGACCAACGGCTTTACGTGCCTTCCGAAATACGGAGGAGCTCGAGATGAAACATTTTTGGTCACCCATCCGATGACCGGCCTTTGCGAAAGTTGATTAACCTTAGCACTCGCAAACCAGGCGCGTTAACCACTACGCCATTGAGCTCCTCAATTGACATAACTACAATTGACATGACTAACATCAAAAAAAGTGTCATCCTAAAGAAGACGTTGTACTTACGAGTATACTGAAACTTACGTAAGCGTCCTTTGTTTCGTTCCAGAATGCGAGTATGGAAGACAGACCTGAATTGCAACTGTTCTACGAATGCAAGTGCCCGCATTGCATGGAGTTTTACCCTGCAAAGTTTCTGAAAGTTTTGGTCCGGAACTTGCCATTTTCACTTATCCTTGTGAAAACGCAAATTTAAGTAAGTACCTCTATTATTAATTATATGTCTTTTAGTATTCAATATTGTATAATTTCGCGATCGGTGGCGGAACTTGTATGAGACGCAGCGATTAGCGCATTCTGGTATAGGCTTCCAAAAATGGAAGCCTACAGCCTACTAGCCTATTCAGTTGTTTTTACGCAACATCTAGAATCTCGATATCTCGAATCTCGTAAATAACCTTTATTATAATTGTTACAAAACTAAGATAATAATTTTTGGACTAATTGTAACTCTTACCAAATCATTTAAAGTCGCGTCACAAATTATGCCATGAATGACACGTTTCATGCATAAGATTCTATTTTTAATGTTTCAAATTGTTGTTAAAATATTTTTCAGTGTCATGAAAATAAAGACTTTAAATTCTTCTAAAGTTATGTAAAAGAAATGTTGCTTCATAAAACAAAATTTGACGGCAATTCTTTAGATAAAAATATGTTTAGGACACACACATTAACATTATCAAGTTAAACTATTTATATGAGACACATACAAGAGACAGTTCACGCAACAATTATTCACATGTTTGGATATTAATTATAAGTCAACAATGTTTGTTCGCTTATTACTATGTACTTCTGTTTTGGCAATAACCAACTGTCGAGAAATCGGTAAGTTTTTAGTGTTGATGGGCGGCTAGTGTGCGTATTATTACCCGTCAGTTCACGCAACAATTATTCACATGTTTAAATATTAATTATTATGTCAACAATGTTTGTTCGCTTATTATTACCAGTATAACTATGTACTTCTGTTTTGGCAATAACCAATTGTCGAGAAATCGGTAAGTTTTTAGTGTTGCTGGGCGGCTAGTGTGCGTATTATTTCCCGTCAGTACGGAAAACGTAAATTTCTATGTCATTGAAGGAATGCCTCCTGGTTGCAAACGAAGAGAAGTAAAAATAATCCATACAAATAGGGATGTTGACGTCAATAATAATAAATTCGAGAACATTAAACGTATGAATGAAATCACGTAACAATTCTTTAACCACTCAGTTGTTCTTAAACCAGACACTATAGAAATTAAATTGTTCTATGGCACTGTGGTTACTTTGGGCGTCCAAGTACTGACATTGACCTATTTCATATTGGACCGAAGCATGAATTTCTGTAACCAAAATAGTTATTAATAAACACTGAATTGACGGAACAAAATGGTGACGTCATAGTTTGCCACTTCCATACAAGTGGGTATGTATCGGGTCGCCTAATTTTTTGTACTTCTAATTGGCAATGGCACACAAACGGTTAGCCTAAATTTTTTTCGCATAATTTCACTCTTCATAATCGGGTTTGGTTTAATTTCACTTCGCCTAACTTTTTATCGCCATATTGTTATTTACCAAATGCGACATTTGGCGAAACAATTCGTAATCCCTAAAGTTTGCAATTACTAAATATTAATTCACACAAAATTAAAAATCACAAAGTATAAGAGCTATAAAAAAATATATTTTTGTATGGTGCTAGATTTCTGTAGTCTAATAAAAAAAAATAACCTCGAACATATCACGTGATCTACAGGAGTAGGGCATCTAGTATTTTTAACCGACTTCAAAAAAGGAGGAGGTTATCATATCAATTCGACTGTATTTTTTTTTTTATTTTTTTTATGTTTGTTACCTCAGAACTTTTGACTGAGTGAACCGATTTTGATGATTCTTTCTTTATTTGAAAGCTGGTGCTTTCCGTGTGGTCCCATTTTAATTTGGTCCAGTTCTGATGATGGGATCCTCAAGGAATTGAGGGAACTCCTCGAATATTGTAGGCATACCTATCGCGATTTTGGTATTTTCAGAAATAAGTCAAGCATTTGCATTCAGAAAGTATCATTTGATGAAGTGTAACTGATGAAAAAGACCACAGATTGCCATCGGAACTCCTCAATGATAAGTATTTCACGGGTGGCGATAAAATATCTCGATTAAGATTGTTAAGCGACTATGACGAAGCAAAAGAAGACAGGCACCGGAACTCAGTTTTTGATTTCCTACTTTGAGCTAGGCGTTTCTCGTTTTCTTCGCTTGTTTCATTTAAACGGCGCTGTCTCATACGAGCAGCGTGTTTAGTAGGTCTACCCATATTAGCTTTTGATAATAGATAATAGATCACACATAAACAAAAATTTTAACAAAAAAAAAACCCGACTCCAAAAAGTTTTACTGATAAAATTGCACTAAAAAGTAAAAAATAAGCGTTAGACTTATATAGACAATAACTTTATAAGGAAAATATATAGGTACAAATATTGTTACTTTTGGAGTCGGTGCCAGCCAAGGTAACTTTAATATAAACATTTTAACGACATACTATATTATAATCATAATAGTACATTCAATCTTATGCATGAAATTTTGAATACAAACGCGGACTGGCACCGGCTTCAAAAACTTCGTTGGCTGGCACCGGCCCCAAAAATAACAATATTTGTACTTATATATTTTCATAATAAAGTTATTGTCTATATAAGTCTAACGCTTATTTTTTACTTTTTAGTTCAATTTTATCAGTAAAACTTTTTGGAGTCGGTTTTTTTTTTTTGTTAAAATTTTTGTTTTTGAAATCGTCGTAATGCCAAAATAACGTTATGCCAATATATTTTAGGGTATTTCACATTATAGATCCTAAAACTAGGGCTTTCTATTCTTAGACCAAATTATAATGGTGGCAAAACAATTGTTAGGCGAAACAATAAATTGTTCGTTTTAAGTTTAGGCCAATACGGTTTGGCCATGTAATATTAGGACTAAAAAATACTTTTCTTCTTCGTATTATCCTATTACACGTATTGTTCTATTTTATAGTAATTCCAACGTCCGCATTGAAAAAATGATTTTAAACTGGCTTACAATATTTAATAATTAAACGAACTTACCTTGTGAAGTTCGATTATAATTATACGAGTATCTCGAAGAAGATGATTACCAGTTAACATGCAGCAGTACGTAGTCTGATGCAGTCCTTGTCACATATTTTAAAGCTACTAAAGAAAAGAAAAATATCTCTGTCTCACTCCCTGCCGCCCTACACAGCCGGTCGCCAGATGGCCGCCATTAATTTTAGAGGTAACTGAAATCAAATTTTTCAAAGGGGTAAGGAAGGAGAATGTATTCGAAGTTGGGTTGGGTGGGAGTATGGTAATCATCTTCTTCGTGATACTCGTATAATTATAATCGAACTTCACAAGGTAAGTTCGTTTAATTATTAATTATACTTCGTATCTCTTCGAAGATGATTACCAGTTAACATGCAGATGTTTAGAGCTTCAAAAGAAAAATTTGATTTGTTACATGAAGAGTTCTTATGAAATCTTTGCAGACTGCCTATAATAGATAGGAAAACACTCATTTTAACAACAACATTTTAAGCAAATAACAAAAAGTGATTTATACATTATTTACAGAAAACGATACCCATCTAACTTTTCTAGTATTGTAAAAATGTACACAAATTTATGTTTTATGTATTAAAGAAAAGAAAAAGATTTGCTAATTTGTTATTGTCTACAGATGTACTGATATCTCGATTATAATATTTACGGGAAATCTTGCCCGCAGTCCCACCCACGGTTAATCCAAAAGTGGCGCGCGGCCGAGGTGGCCGCGTGTGCTGCGTGCACTAAACAGACCTGTATACCATATATATTCCACTTTTATGCTAATTGTACTTTTCTCAACTCTCATCATTCTAATATTTAATGTTTTGTTTGTTTTGACTGTAAAGCCTGTGCTGGATATATATTGGTATTTTCTTTAATTGAAGGAAGTCGACAAGTGGTTGGTAGGCGCTGGGTCTGTATGTTTTAATTAGATCAATGATTTTTATTGATATGTAATACTTTTTAACAAGACATATGTTTTAATTTTCCATTAAACTTTGCATTCGCTGAGCAGATGCAATTGCAAGTAATGTAATTATTTTAAGTGATAAATTACAAAAACTTAAATTATCAAATGGGTAAACATCACTTTAATAATAGGACATAAGATTTGGGTTCCATGTATCATGATATTTTGGCTTAGGAGATCTTTACTCGGAAACGCCCTTTAACAGTCTAGTAATCATACCATGTGAGGATACTGAAGTGTTTAAACTATAGTTGATCTTGCCGTATCCACTAGCTCTTGATATTAAATGTTGTGTAAAATATATATAAATATACTTATCACAATAATTGTAATAATTAGCTTGGCAAAACTCCCGCCAAGTCTTTAAAGATGAGTTCAATTGATTCAACGTGGTTTCAGAAAAAGAAGCCATATTAAAAAAAAAAAGACAGATGGAGCTCCTCTTTTCAAAAGAGCTTGCCGGATAATAAAAGGAGGATATAGCAATGACGTATTTGGCTCAAATATAATTTCGTGAGAAACAAACCTTTTTTGATACTTAAGGTGCCACTTCTGAAATGACCAGTGTGGCACGACAACAATGCCTTCCGCTTCCAATTTAATTTTTAAATATTTTTTTGGTAATGAAGTGACACGGTAGGAATGCGAAAAAAGTAAGCAATGCACTGGCATTGCTTACACTTTTCCTGTAACTGTACTGGTAAATTCATTAATTCGGATTGAGGATGAAAGTTCCATGAAGCGCATTTCTAGCATTTGTCATTTTATAAGCTGGTAAAAGGTCAAAGTTCGGCTAGCGAAATGTTCTTATGATTGGTATAAGCGCATATCCAGCAAGTTGCTATTCGGTATCAACATTTAACTGACGTGACGCACGATCGACACGATCAATCCGAATAAGTATATTAGACATAAATATGAGAAGTAAATGTTTCAAATGCATGGATATCAGCTTTTAATTCAAGTTGACCATATCATATTTGTTTTTTCGAATCAGAAAGAAACTACTTTCTACTTGTTATTATTGGAATAATAACAACTAAATATTTTTCCCACTTCAACAATTTTGTGTAAACCCAGCCATAACGAACTGCTGGGCGTGCTAAGGTCAGAAGTTCAATAAATTCTGAAAGTTATCATAAAGTAAATTTGTTGGTATTGAGCAACTTAATTACCTTATCCTTTATTCAAGATTAATTTTATCTGTAAAATATTTTGTCATGGTTGTTGTATTCAATAAAAAAAAATGCACAATATGCTAGGCACTATCTGACACAATACAGGCCTTAGAAGCACAGAATAGATATAGGATATTTACTCATGTGTTAGAAGTTTCGTGTAAACAAAATGGTGCAGTACACAAAACAAGTAAAATACAAAAAAGTAGTAAGATTAATTTGTGTAAAGAACGATCTTCAATAATCATACATGCTAAAAAGTAAGTATATTGTTCTATTGTTGCCATGTTAGTCATTTTGATCCATGAGTTTCAAAACCGTACGGTCTTGCTCATCACTCATTGCTCATGGCTCATAAAACTCATTGAAAATCTTCAATTTTAAAGTGTTCATGATTAACCTTTTAGATTTAATATAAGCTGTGTTTGCCGTTCAGTTTAGAAACAGTAAAAATTGCTGAAATATATTAGTTTTGCGCACGGACTGCAAGTTGAAGTAAAACTAGACTTAGTAAGATTAGAAATGCAACCGTCAATCATTTCGGCCTCTTTTAGTGTACAGCTCTTGTTTTGTAGTAGGTTGTATTCTATTGGATATCTATTAAAGAATTTTTGTTGCCATTGACCCAAGATAAAATTATAGGGTCGTTACTAACTAACTAACATTTAGGAACTAGGTACCTCTGAAGTAAGTTCTTCTCCCACGATTTCGTTGCGTGGTCTTCGAGCTGTAGTTGTTTCGGTTGCAAAACGCCAAAGCTGGAGCCGCCTGCTCCTTCTCGGTATGGGGCACGCTCGTGACTCGGTGGCTGATGCTTGCGGCGCCCCCCTTACGTTTAGAGTCGAGCCGAGTAGATGACTTTAAATGTTCCGCAAAATCGGAACTTAACAATTATGCATCTATTCTAGTGTTGAAACAAAAAATTAAACAAAAGGCAATTAAACATACATAGCATTATAGTGTCTGTGTCGTTCACAAAACGATATACGTGAAGTAAATACAAAATTATCCTCAACACGGTTTACGTGGAGTTTAGCAGACAATCCTTAACAATACTTACGTGGAGATCTGCAGACAATCCTCAACACGTTTAAGTGGAGCTTAGCAGACAATTTTCAACACGATTTACGTGGAGCTTAGCAGATAATCCTCAACACGATTTACGTGGAGTTTAGCAGACAATCCTCAACACGACTTACGTGGAGATCTGCAGACAAGCCTCAACACGTTTTACGTGGAGCTTAGCAGAAAATCCTCAACACGATTTACGTGGAGTTCTGCAAACAATCCTCAACACGATTTACGTGGAGTTTAGCAGACATTTCTCAACACGATTAACGTGGAGTTCTGCAGACAATCCTCAACACGATTTACGTGGAGTTTAGCAGACAATACTCAACACGACTTACGTGGAGATCTGCAGAAAAGCCTCAACACGTTTCACGTGGAGCTTAGCAGAAAATCCTCAACACGATTTACGTGGAGTTCTGCAAACAATCCTCAAAACGATTTACGTGGAGTTTAGCAGACATTTCTCAACACGACTTACGTGGAGATCTGCAGACAATCCTCAACACGATTAACGTGGAGTTTTGCAGACAATCCTCAACACGATTAACGTGGAGTTCTGCAGACAATCCTCAACACGATTTACGTGGAGTTTAGCAGACAATCCTCAACACAATTTACGTGGAGTTTAGCAAACAACCCTCAACACGACTTGCGTAGAGATATGTGTATTCATTCCATTTCATTTCAATTTATTTTAATTAATTTAATTTAATTTACCTTAATTTAATTTGATTTGATTTAATTTAATTTAATTTCATATAATTTAATTTCATATAATTTTATTTTATTTTATTTTATTTTATTTTATTTTTATTTTGTTATGTTATGTTATGTTATGTTATGTTATGTTATGTTATGTTATGTTATATTATTTTATTTTATTTTATTTTATTTTATTTTATTTTATTTTATTTCATTCAATTTCATTTAATTTCATTTCATTTTTAGTTATTAACAATTTAAGGGCTTTTCCCAAACCCGAATAACAAGTGGGTAATTGTTTGTTTTGTCTGAGAACACACATCTTTCTTTTGATTCATTTTTGTGAAAGCCACTATAATTTCTAGATTAAGTATATGCTCACTCACACTGGGACAGTTTTCTAAAGTCATGGACGTTTTTAACAACTGTGACTATTTTCTTCGATAAATCATATAATAAAATATGTTACCTACAAGTGGAAACATGTTTGTACAAGTTGTCACTGAATGGTGCAGAATATAGCACTAGAGTTATCGCCCAATATTTTTGAAATAACTTAGTCAATTCAGGATACAACTACATATAAAATTACTTATACCCAAAACAACTCTAATATAAAATTCGTAAAATATTTCCATTCGTAAAGAAGGATACATAATGCAATAAATACTTATGACTATGATTACACTGTTATGTTATTATTTTAAATTTATCAATCTATATAGAATTCTATTGATGCTCAAATACAATACATGGAGCTCATGATATTTGGTCAGTGTAAATAAAAAAGGAAGTAGGTACGATAAACTCTTTAAAATAATTATGTTATTTTATACCATAAGATACTTGGACGCCCAATGTAACCACAGTGCCAAAGAACAATTGAATTTCTATTGTGTCTGGTTTATGAACAACTAAGTAGTTAAGTAGTCGTTTTAAATTTGTATAATTTATTGTATCCTAGATTCTAGGATCTAGGACCTAGAATACTGTTCACTGGTACAAAAGCCAACGCAATAATATACCTAGCATCAAGCAGAATTTGAATACGCTTAAAACAAAAGCCGTCGCGACATGATGGCGCCGGCCGGCGCGGCGCCTATGCACTATTGGTGTCGCCGAGCGTGTGCATTGGCTTATTAGAAAATCTTTTAGCAAACAAAGGAATCCTACTTACAGTGTGTTCCTTAACCGTTTTTAATGAGATGACTCGTTTTAAAGATTCACTTTTGGAGGTTAATATTTTTCTACGATGCACATGACGATAACGCCGTGATTTATTATTTTGTTCTAATGAACATAATCGTCGTCTCTCGACCTCTTTTTTCCACTCATAGTAGCACTAATGATCGCGATTGAAGTATTACTAACTATTAACAACACGAATGTGTGACTTAGACCGCACAAAAAAACGTAATGGCGGCCATCTGGCGACCGGCTGTGTAGGGCGGCAGGGAGTGAGACAGAGAATTTTTTTTTCTTTAGTAGCTTTAAAATATGTGACAAGGACTGCATCAGACTACGTACTGCTGCATGTTAACTGGTAATCATCTTCGAAGAGATACGAAGTATAATTTATGTTCATATAGTATGTAAGTATATAAGTTTTCCCCATCTCTTCCCGTGGGTGTCGTAAAAACCGACTAAGGGACCATTCCAGAGGATGGGCAGCAGCATTTCTCTGAAGTAACCCTCAATGTACTGCGATCGCCAACCCGCCTGCCAAGCGTGGCGATTACGGCAAATACCCCTCACATGCTTGGGGGAGGCCTTTGTCCAGCAGTGGACGTCTTTTGGCTGAGATGAGATGAAAATGTTTCTCTATTGACTATTGCAACTACCACCAATCAATTCTTAAAGTCGCTACCTATCGTAATCGAATGGCATCGAAGCTCGTTCTCGGCACGGTTAACTAAATTTACCTTTTTTTCAGATTCCCTTTAAATTCTCTATTACAATTTCAACAATTTCTTTATTACAGAACTATTATCAAAAAGATTGGATGTCCCTAGTACACCCGTCGAAGTTTTAAAAGACGACAAATCGCTATTGGGAGATAAGGTAATTGTCTCAGTTTGACACTACAACTAATGTTTTCCTAGATAGTAGTTAATGTACGGACGCCTGTACATCAACTTATACAAAACTGTCAAATATCTTCAATACATTTTCAACCATTTGTCATACATTTTTTTGCGGTGACAACAATGGGACCATGAGGGCCGGAGGCAAAGCAGCTTGTTAAAGAGTTAAGTGCTCGCCTTATTGAGGTCTCCGGTGACAAGAAGGCTGGCAGCTACCTCTGCCAGCGTATTAGTTTGGCAATCCAAAGGGGCAATGTTGCCAGCATTCTTGGGACCGTGTTCCCATGAGCCCACAGTTGGAGGAGATCTTTTATTTGTACTTAGGTCTTTAGTTTTTAATTTTCTAATTATTTTCTGATTTTTTTTTCAAGTTAAGTTTCTTTTTGTTGTGTACAAAGAACAATGGCAAAAAATTGTCTGACTTTTTGAAAGCGCCCATTAATGTTAATTACACCAAACGAATTTATTGTTTTTCGCATGTTTTTACAAATATCTAGATATTCCTTTGAAAGCCGGCGATAAATCGAGTTTTTTAAAAGAATATCAAAGATGTGTTTTTTCTTAATCCATCAGCCATGTTGAAAATCGGGATGTGACTACAATTATTTTTTGTCGACTTTTATATCCAATTGAACGTTATTGATTAATCGAATTCGATTTCCACCCTGGAAACAGTAAGTAAGTTTCTTGTTCCCACCATACTAATAGTGATTGGTGTCTGAAGAAGCCGCTTTAATGCCATTCAAGCATCTACCGTATTTGTATTGAGTTAAAATAACCAATTACTGTGATGTATCGATACTATAAGTATCGAATCAAGTTGTAGTGAAGTAGCCCTATCTACCTATCACTTTGGCAGATAACAAACGGACAGATTGCTCCGCACTCTTTCTCAATTGGTTGTTTTATGTGTTTTTTCGGTTTTGTTAATATTATTCTTTACCGCTATGCGTCATAATATAAACCATTTTAATTTTTACAACAAGTCGAAAATTACATGCCGTGGCATCTTAAAATTGAGACAGTACTTAGACTTTCCGTATATACAAGTTTACAATTTATAAATATACAATTTTTGACACTGAACTGAAACTAACAAATTCGTATAAGTGTGTCTTGTTAGAAGTCATAATAAAAATAAAAAAAACTAACCTAGCCTAACCAATAATCAAACCACAATATCTTTTAATTCCGGCTTTCTCAGATGAAAATAACTTTACATACAGAATCTACAAGTAACGCTGAATCTGAAGACATATTTTTTGTTTATGTGCGTTCATATTTTATATCAGACAATTTTTAGTATGGATATTTGCCATTGTTCTTTAAGATATTTATATTTTTCAACCACATGTCCTAGTTATTCAAAGTCTATTGAGGAATTTTGACGTTTGTGGTAGGTTGTTGCGCAGGAGTGTGTACAAATGAAATGTTTTTGGCATTATCAGGCCAACGAGGTGGGTCATCATATCATACTAATATTATAAAGAGGAAAGCTTTGTATTTTTGTATGTTTGCAACGAATATAAACAAAAACTACTGGACCGATTTCAAAAAATCTTTCACCATTAGAATGCTACATTAGCGCTGAGTAACATAGGTTATATTAAAAAAGAAATGTCCACCCGTGTGAAGCCGGGACGGGCCGCTAGTTAACTAATGTTTTCGTATACTTTCGCTAGTTTATTGTAAACTTTCCCAACATAAGAATAGAACATAATATGTCAGATACAATTCTGTGCAGAGTATAAAAATATTCAGACGTATGTATTAGTAACTTAAATACCTACATACATATTTATATTAAACTCTCTTTATCTGGGAAGGCCTATAAAGGCCACCTATGAGAAGTTTATAGTCTTTAGTAAGTAAGTAAAGTAAATAAATAGTTTATCTATTGTCCCACTGCTGGGCAAAGGCCTCCATCTTTGAAATCAAGTCATCGCTACAATTGATGGGTATTGGCTTAACCCTTAAATGCCTAGTGATGTAGAAATACGTCAATACATATTTATCTAATAAAAATTAAAATATATTTAACTATCATATTTAAATTAAAATAATTATTTAGAATATACTCTGTAATTAAAACATGTTTTTTTTTTTAAATTTTATAATATAAAATTTTTCTTAAATTTAACATCATAGACAAGGAAGTTTTGACTGAAACCTCTTTAGATACGAAAATGCAAACTTTTTTGAAAAAATAAATAAAAATACTTCCATATTTTCTATTTTAATGATGTAAATTGAAACTGATTCGTAATTAATTAACGAATTATAAAGTGAAAAAATAATATTAAATAAACAAAATGAAAATAAATTATTAAGGAGAGCATTTTTTTAAGATTTTTTGTTTTTTTTTATTAAAAAAAAGTGCAGTGGCGAAAAAATTTTTTTAATTTTTTTTTCGAAGTGTTGGATAACATAGTATCTATTAAAAAAGCTTTTCATGGTAAACAAAAAATCATGCATTTAAGGGTTAAGGCGACGCACCGCTAAACAATTAATCTAATACGGAGGTACCATAAAAAAAACTGGTTTTTTTCCTTTAAATTAAAACTACAAATTATTTTTAAAAATGAACTAGCATATTGAAGTTTGTGTTAAGACTAATCTACTAAGAAAATTTAGATGCTTAAATCGGTCTGGTTAGCCTGTAAAATGCAAATCTATGTTTTAAAAGAGGTTACTTTGATATTTTTTTCTCTGTAAAAGTTGACAATCGTGTTTCTGCAACTAGCAAAATGAAGTCAATTAAATGAAAAATCATGTCATCAAATATCACTTTCATATGTTTTGTAATTGTTTGGAAAAATCAAGATCCCCGCCTCGTAAATTTCCAATGCGTCGCCTTAATCACCACGCTTGCCAAATGCGGATATGTGATCACAAACTCGGGCTATGTGTCGAAAACTACGAAAAAATTTGGCCGACCTGGGAGTTGAACCTTCGGGTATCAGACCGAGCTCTTTGCCACTCGGCCACCGAGACATAACCGACAGGCATATAACCTAGTCTTTAACAGGCTCTAAACTAAATTTTTACTTTTATTTTCAAGTGCTAATTGCTGCACTCAAAAATTTAAAAAGCAGTGACAAAATTCAGCGCTTATGTCAGCCTTCCCGGTAGCATAGCGGTCAGTGCAGCCGCCCGGATTGCGGAAGACCCAGGTTCGATTCCTGGCTGGCGTTTAATTTTTCACTGTATTTTAATATTTAGGCTCTAAACTAATTTAATCTGATGATGGTGAAGTGTCAAAAAGCTTTTGATGTGATTTAGGTATATAGCTTGAAAGCCTTACAAGAACTTAATTAAAGAAACTCCGCACTTAAGATGAATCACTGTCTTTTTATTGCAGTTACACGTGCAAAGTGACATAGTGAAGATACAGGTGTTGTACGAGAGTCTTTGCTATGGTTGTAGGCAATTTGACGCCGGATCATTACTCCACACATACATGAAACTGGAGAACTACCTAGACGTCCTCACTTATCCATATGGCAATGCAAGGGTAAGGTACAAGGAATTATCTATATCTATACATATATCTATACATCGAGACATTTTAGTGGTTGTTTTCCCGCAGGTGGGTAGATCAGACTATGAAACTGAACAACTTTCCCCAAGAAACATAGGTCAAAAAACGAGATAATTTTTTAACTCTCCTAATCAAACCATGCTCGGTCAATATAGGCTTTGTATAAAAAAGTGAAAAAATTACCTCGTTTTTTGACCTATGTTTCTTGGGGAAAGTTGTTCAGTTTCATGGTCTGATCTACCCACCTGCGGGAAAACAACCACCAAAATGTCTGTGTATACTATTAATAAAGAGGTAAAGTTTGTGTCTTTGTTTGTTTGTGAAGGGTAATCTCCGGAATTACTGGTCCAATTCCAAAAAATATTTCACAGATAGAATGTTACATTCCTTGCAAATAACATAGGCTATATTTTATTCTAATAAAAAAGAGTTTATAATTAAAACCTCAATTCCACGCGGATGAAGTCGCGGGAACATTAGTAAATAAAATAATAATGATACACAGATTCAAATGTTATGACGTCATTATGAAGAGATGGTGAGATTGCCGACTGTGGACGGTTATTTAATTGCATTTTTTATAGATAGGTACCTAACTAAATTGGTACCAGTAGGTACTACTCAATTTTTTCTTTGATTCAAAATAATCATTTTTAGGTTGGGTTTTAAGTAATCATGTAATAGCTATAGTTAACTCAAAGTCCGCGGAATGGGGCACTGGCACATGAGTAAATGTGGCACCGGTGACCTTTGGCCGGATTATACGAGGTTTATGCCATTATTGTTTCTTCCTATTCGCGATTCTGCACAAAATAAATTCCACACAGCTGAATTTGATCACATGCGTAATGCTTCACAGTCATTATTTCTACGCAATCTTGTTTCTTCTTATTCGTGATTCTGCACAATATGAATTCGACACAACTGAATTTAATCACATGCGTTATACTTCACGATACTATATTAATCTCTATCTTTATCTTTTATTCTATCTATCTTCTATACTATCTCGTTTCTTCCTAGTCGCGTTTAGAAATTTAAAAAAAAACAGACTGCGTGAGTCGCTTTTCCTACGGTAAAAATGACCATGGTCGCGAGCTTTAAGTTATGTGAACGGAACACCTTATAACGCATGTGATTAAATTCAGTTGTGTGGAATTCATATTGTGCAGAATCGCGAATAGGAAGAAACAAGATTGCGTAGAAATAATGACTGTGAAGCATTACGCATGTGATCAAATTCAGCTGTGTGGAATTCATTTTGTGCAGAATCGCGAATAGGAAGAAACAATAATGGCATAAACCTCGTATAATCCCTTTGGCCTACTGGTTTTATCAAAACCTATCGCAAGCACCAATCTATCACAAAGGGTACTTATGGGTTACATTTACTTTATATTTCTAATTTTCTCTATACCTTGTGATGAGATAATAAATTATATTCGAATTTGAATTCAAGTTTGATTCTCATTCGAGGTTTGTGAGACTGGTTGATTTTTATAGTAACAAAAATAAACATTATCTTGTATGTTGTCTACATATTGATTGAATGCAAAAAAAATGTTAAAATATTTTTCTTTGTTTTTTATCAGACCGTCATTCATCGAGACGGCAGTTATCAGATTATATGCCAGCATGGGGAAGAGGAATGCTACGGTAATAAGCTGCACGCATGCGCGATAGACATCCTGGCTAACACCACCAGCTCAATCAACTTCAACGCATGCCTGATGGACACTAATAATTCGAGAACAGGCTCCGATGATGCCACTGCGGACAAGGTAACTCAATCAAGGAACTATGACATAAGTCAAGTCTTATGTCATAGTTCTACTTCTTACATACATTGTAAATCAAAGTGGGACGCACTAGCGGGCACCTGGGCATCTGGCAAAAATAAATAGAATAAAATAATATTATGTAATACAATAGAATAACAAACATAGTTTATAATATACCTGGTAATGTTAAAAAAATATAATGTAATAAAAATTCAAGTTAACTTCACTATTGTATTGGGAATGCTCCTGTAATGATAGCTAAATCTATATCTAAATGGCCTAAACAATATCTTGACTGGGCACTCTCCTGTCGTCTTGAGGCAAGCAAGAGCAACTGCTAAGGATTCCCCATCCTTAACCGTCAACTCTACACTATCGTATCCCTTACACTTTCTTATGATTTCAGTGTGGCGAATTACTCAATATTGATGCCGGCCCCGTAAAAGAATGCGCCAAAAGTAAAAGAGGACAGGAGCTCCATAAATATTACGGCGAAGAGACCCATAAGTTCAAATACGAATATGTACCCTACGTTTTCATCAACGGAGAAAAATGGGATTACACGAAGAATTTCATGAAGAGTGTGTGTGCAGCATTCAAGGAACCACCGCCACCGTGCGCTGAACCCGACATTATTTAAGTAAAAATACCTGATAAATTGTTTTCTTTTGTGTTATTACTTTATTAAGAAAACGATTTCTGTTGCACCATGTTGTTTTTTATTTATTTACTAAAAGCAATATATTGTCCCCGTACAAAAGTGGCGTTTCTGAAACTGTTTTCACGCTTCATACATTTTCTGAAGTAAATCCATTTTTTAAACCATCATATGGTATTAGCAACTCTAAAAGTTACAAAAAACTTCTATATTAATTAGCAACTAACAAATTCCTCTTTATTATTATATTATTACGTGAAGCAAAAATTTTTGACCCCTTTTTACGAAAATTGCGCGGACGGAGGAGTATGAAATTTCGCACACTTAAAGTTTATATAGAGAAAGAGTACAAAATGTTAATATTTTTTTTAAATTATGCATTAAAAATACATTATATCAATAAAATAAACATTACACACACTACCATGTATTGACACACATGCTTGTATTTGACACACACGCATATATAATATAGGTACTCTTTTCAAAAATTTCAAAAATGGAACAGGAGCGGCCGAAATCTGTCAATGCCAAACCAAACTTACATTCTATCTTTTTAAATTTTTCATTGCTTAGGATACAATCCGTGCAGCCTTAATAAAATTACGGTCGATTTTCGACCACTGGGCAACCACTAGTTATTAATAAATAGACTAAAATGTTTGTTCTTTATGGGATATTACTAGTGAATTTAATTATATTAGGGAATTATATTCATCCACTCCAAATTTTTTCTATTTACCAAAGTAAAGTCTTAATGAAGCTTACATAAGGAACTTCGTGCGTTGATAATGTCAGTTAATTATTTTATTCAATGAACGTAGAAACAGTAAATCATGTAAGAGTATAATATGTACTTACATTTACTTACGTGTACTTCTCTAAATGTCATTCGGTGTACAATAAAGTGCATTTATCTTATATGTTACGGTAAATGTAATCAATTGAAAATTATTAATAATTACCAAGGTTGCCGGTAAAAGTAAAGAATTATTTACTTTTATACCTTACTTTTGGTAAATGTAAACAAAAATAACGTACGTACCATAGCGTGTCACAAAGGACTCACTCCTCTTGATCTGGACAACGACTCATGGCAGTGACGAGCAGTATTGAACGGAAGACCGTATGGAAAGGAAAAGAGCTGCACGGACGGTTTTCAAGGCTCTACACGAGCCTCACGTAGACCGAAAAGTCTCCGGGTATTGGCTGCGCTTCGGTGGCCTCTTTGGGGAAACGGAAGAATTTGTCTGTGCGATACAAGATCAGGTTATCAAGACAAACAACTACCGAAAGAACATCATAAAGGACGGTACAGTGGACATTTGTAGGGCCTGTCGCCGTCTTGGAGAATCACTCTGCCATGTGGTTTCGGGTTGTTCGGCTCTTGCTTACATTGAGTATCTTATCTTATCTTTGTGGGGCCTGCTGAGGTTTCCCTCTTGCAGTAGCACTTCGACCCATCGCGATCTTTTAAGCAAAGCACAGACACACAGGCATAATCAATCAGCCAAAATTCTCCACTAAGACCTCGCTCTAAAGTACGGTTTCGTCGATCGTAGCCTGCCCTAATAAAAATACTCGCCAGAGCCAGTACTAGAGAATGACAGTATCCGGCCCTACTGGGACCGGCTCATAATAACTGACAGGACTATTCTTACCAATATTCTATTCTGATAAACTGGGTCAAGGCTTAGGGTTGCCTATAAATAGAAATATTATCCACTCAATGACCAATATTTGTACTCCAGGTCAGTCGTTGAATGCTATAGTAAACAAAATATCACAGGATTCATTGAATAGTTCCACTAATATTATTGTGTTATGTGGTGACAGCTCACAAACGAAGAAACGTGACATCATAAATAGTTTTAATATTTTGATAAAACTGCAATCAGAAACAAATTGCAGGATAATAATTAGCGCTTTTCCCTATTGTACCAATTTGACCTGGGAACAAAATAAGCGCATTTATGAATTAAATTTATTATTGTTTAATTTGATTTGTCGTCATAGTGACACTATTTTATATTTTGATATAAATAAATTTATTAATAGCTTTAGTTTGACGTCAGATACTATGTATCTTTCTACGAAATGTAGGACCCAAATAGCTAAATTGTTAGCTTATAATATACAGGATACAGTTATAAATGGTATAACTAAGTCTTTACGTCATAACAACGTAACCATTAGTAGTTCTACTAATGCAACATCTACAACTAGTAATAAGGTAACAACAACCTCATGTTTAAACTGAGGTCTAAGGCAAAAGCCAAGTCCTCATTAATTACTATTATACATCAAAATATTCAAGGTTTGGCTGGCAAAGACTTAGAGTTAGAATTATTTGCAAAAAGTCAGGCAATTCATATATTTTGTTTAACTGAGCATTGGCTAAGAAGTCATGACACATCATTCTATGTAAATAATTTCCAATTAGCAAGCGCGTACGTGCGAAGCTCAGCTATTCACGGTGGTTCTTTAATACTAGTAAGAAGTAATATAAAATATAAAGATCGCAACGATATTGTAGGCTTATCAGTGGAGCGTAATATTGAGCTATCATGTGTGGAGTTTAATAGCTTTGTAATAGTGTGTGTATACCGACCCCCATCGGGCAATTTCGGTATTTTCGAATCTGTAATGGAAGACGTACTAAGAAAATTAAAATTAAAAAATAAATTTGTTTTTGTATGTGGCGATTTTAATATAAATATTCTAGAAAGCACTTCAATGAGTGTTCGTCTTGTTGCCTTGTTTAAATGTTTTAATCTCATTAATCTATTTCTCGAACCCACTAGAATAACTTCACATTCAGCCACTTGTCTTGATAATGTTTTTACAGACTATGACCCTGTTTCTAAGTCAGTCATTAGTAAGCTTACGTCTGACCATTGCGGTTTAAAGGTGACCTATGATTTTAATGTTAAGGATGAGCCAAAAATAGTGAACTGTAAACCAGTTACAAAGGAGCGAGTAGAGCGTTTTAAAAATAACATATCGAGTAAAATTAATGCATTGCCATTTGGACAAGATGATCCAGATGTATTATATACTAATCTTTTTAACTTCATAAAGACTGAATATGACCAAGTGTTTACACAAAGAACAATCAAAATAACTCATAAACTTAAGTTCTGTGACTGGGCCACGACTGGTATATATAAAAGTAGAAATAAATTGTATGATTTATATAGTCTAAAACAATATAACCAAAATTCTAATTTTACGGAATATGTAAAGAATTATTCGAAAATATTTAAGAAAATATGTATAGTAGCAAAATCTAATTATATTAAAGAAAAGATTAAAAAGTCCAACAATAAAATTAAAGCCACTTGGGACATTATAAACTGTGAAACAGGTAATTTTAAACCACGGAATAATACTTTCACTTTAAAAGTAAACGACAACTTAGTCAATTCAGATTCACATATTGCTAATATTTTTGATGATTTTTTTGTAAATATACCTGTGCTGACAACCTCAAATTTGGATTCATCACCAGAAGCTGCACAAGCATTACTCCAAAAATATGTACCAAAATGTAATGTTTCTTTTCAATTTAAATATATTGATTCAATGGATATTATAAAAACATTTAAATCACTGAATATGAAAAACACAAGTGATTTGTGGGGCATCTCTATAAAAGTAATTAAGAATATTATACATTCTATTGCACCATATCTTGCTGAAATTTTTAATAACTGTGTGAATAAAGGTATCTTTCCCGATCTTATGAAGTTTAGTAAGGTCATACCTTTGTTCAAATCGGGAAACAAAGAAGACCCCAGTAACTATCGACCCATTTCAATACTACCAACTCTAAGCAAAATTTATGAAAAAGTTATATTGGAACAGTTGATGTCGTATTTTAACATAAACAACCTTTTACATAATAAACAATATGGATTTACAAAGGGTCGTTCTACTACTGATGCAGGTGTTGCTCTATTAAAACATATATTTGATGCCTGGGAGAAGTCTCAAAACGCCCTTGGAGTGTTTTGCGACTTGTCCAAGGCTTTCGATTGCGTTGAGCACAAAACTCTGGTGATGAAGCTAAATTACTACGGTCTCAAAGATTTCGCACTAAATTTAATTCAGTCGTATCTTAGCTCTCGAACACAAACTGTCGATATTAATGGAACTAAATCATCTGGTTCTCATGTAAAAATGGGAGTTCCACAAGGGTCCATTCTTGGTCCTTTTCTGTTTTTGATTTATATTAATGACTTGCCATTCTTTGTAGAGAACTTCTGTGAAATCGTATTATTTGCAGATGATACTTCACTCATTTTTAATGTAAGTAGGTGTAAGAAAAATTACGACGATGTAAACAAAGCACTCTCTGATGTACTCAGTTGGTTTACTATTAATAATTTGCAGCTTAATGCTAAAATAACAAAATGTATTAATTTTAAATTACCAAATGTCAAAAATGAACCAACTGATATAAGAATAAACGGTGATCGATTAGATTTGGTAGACTCAACAGTTTTCTTAGGTATAACCCTTGACTCAAAACTTCAATGGAATCCTCACATTTCGAAATTGGCCGGCAAACTCAGTTCTGCTGCTTATGCCATTAGAAAAATAAGGCAGTTAACAGACGTTGAAACTGCTAGAACAGTTTACTTTAGTTATTTTCATAGTGTCATGTCGTATGGCCTCTTACTGTGGGGAACAGCGGCTGATATTGAAACTATATTCATTTTACAGAAACGAGCAGTAAGAGCAATCTATAGACTAGGTTCACGAACATCTTTAAGAAATCTTTTTAAAGAAATTGATGTCTTGACAGTGGCGTCTCAATTTATTTATAATTGTATAGTTCTTGTACGTTATAATATCAATTCATTTGCTAAACACAGTGATGTACACAATTTTAATACTAGAAATAAGTCAAAACTTGCAATGCCACTGTTCAGGTTACAGAAGGTGCTTGGTTCTTTCTTGGGGCAAGGTATACACTATTACAATAAAATACCAAATACTGTACTAGATTTACCTTTAGATAAGTTTAAAAAACATGTAAAGTCTTCTTTATTAAAAAAAGGTTATTATACAGTCAAAGAATATTTAGAAGATAAAACAGCCTGGCTATAATAAAAAACATATACATAATACTACTTATAAATAGTGTCCTGCAGATAACAAAATAGCGTTGCATTGAACATTACAATTAGTTTTATTTTTATTATTATTAACTATAGTTTTTTTTTGACTTTTACTAGTACTGTATGATATTGTAAAAAATTAAACTGGTAAATTATGTTTTTGCTGACTTAAATATTTTATTTAGTTATTTTTTATTTTTTGTGTTTTTTTACATGTTGTGATTGTCCTTTACATTTTGTGTTTTTATTTGTGATGGAAAGTGTCCTTTATGATAGGGCTTTTTCCAATATTTATGACGCTGTAAGGGAGAAAAGAGCTGGACACTTGCTGAGTTTCTTGCCGGTTCTTCTCAGTACAAGATCTCCCGCCCAGAGTAGATAGACTTACGAACCGATGGCTTAAAATGACGTTCATAAGAGCTATTTGTAGCCTAAACTGAATAAATGATTTTGAATTTTGAATTTTGAATTTTGAATAAACCCGATATAGTGCTGATGGACCGGGCGCAATCGAAGGGGTTTTGGTGGACATCACTATCCCTCATGACGAAAACCTCGTGAAGGCCGAGGCTGAGAAACAACAGAATTACTTGGACCTATACACGAGGTGGCGTCCACCGAAATCATCCCTATTGTCATATCAGCAAACGGGTTAACATCTGAAAAGCCACGTTGGGTGAACATCTGAAAAGATGGGATTAGGCAGCGGTTCACTTCCAGCGAAAATGCAAAAAGCGGTGGTACTTGATACCGCGCGCATTGTCCGCCGATCCGTAATTATTCTCCACTAACTATGAATTGGCGGAGTGTATCCGGACTTAAAATTACACTTTTCCGTGATATGTTCCGCTAAGTAAGGCTATTTTTGAAACTGTAGAGTCACATGAAAGCTGACCACACATTTTGTGTAGCGCGCGTTGCAGCGCGGTCGGGAGCCTAGTCGCACTTTATACCGGGTCCCGTCAGGTTCATTAGTTAGTAATTCGTAATATTTTGGAGTCAGTTATAGAAACTAGTACTGTGTAATTATGAAACATTTATTGGCGATAATAAGACATAATTGTGAAGTGACAATAAATGTAATTGAACATTTAACCCCAGACTAGTCATATAACAGTTTCCACCACGCTTATAAAATAGTGACGCGCTCTAAACCAAAGAGATTTAAAAACATCTAAATATGCAGTTTTATTCATCAATAAATTAATAATATAGCTACATTAAAAACTATTTTATCAATTTTTTTCACTAAAATGCTCCCCCTGTAAACCTACAGTTTTAGAGTTAGTTAGCGTCATGTTCATTGGAGGTATCGCTATGATATATAACGATGCACAGTATTTTTTAATATGTGCTACTAGCCTCTAAACTTTTTAGACCGGAAGGTTTACGGATCTGCACGTCACTAAGCGTGCAAATCGGTAGACCGGCAGTGGTTTCTTTGGGGTCAACCTGCAGTTTGTTGTTGTAATCAATGATATTATCATAATAATATTGTAATATCAATTATTATAATTTCGTTTGTCAAAGTGTCCTTCAATTTAATTTATTTTATTTCATTTTATTTTATTTTATTTTTATTTTTATTATTTTATTGGTGTATTTATACTAACATAGCTTTATAAGGTAAATTGTAACTAACATGATGGACTACATAATTGTCTGAAATAAAACATTTTATTTTATTTATTTTTTATTTTATTTAGTAGATTTTTTTTTTTAATAGTCTCATCATCCTTCATCTCATCCGATGTTAAGTGATGATGATAAGGCCGAAAGTGGAAGCGTACTTCACCCTTAGTCCTCAACTACTAAGGCACTGGCTATCTTATCTCTAGCTGCCGGAACACAACAATAATGCTTCTACAAACATTGATGTTAAGGCACAATCCAAACATATTTGGATCAGATGATGGTAGCTAGCCAGGATATTGATTTATTCCATGACCTTTTTTTTATACTTAGCTCGGCAAATGACTCCATCCCACCTGATGTTAAGTGGAAATGAAGTCCTGACGCGAAGACAACTGGTGCAGCGTGGAAACAAACGTAGCATCAGTCAACTTCACTCTGCCGGTCCACAAGGTGCTTCTTTACGCCTCTCTTGAAGGACCCCTTATCATAGGTAGGAGGGAAAACGTGTGCTGGTAGACTATTCTATCTTTTGGAGGTGCGACAAAGAAACGAGTCACCAAATTTCTTTGTGCGCGATGGGATATTTGAGACAGTGAATCGGTGACTCCGAAGAGCAGCACGTGTACTCCTATGAAGAAAAGGAGAAGGTGGGATGAGGTCAAAGAGCTCTTCAGAGCACTCACCATGGTATAAGCGGTAAAACACGCTGAGTGACGCAACATCTCTACGTAATTGCAGAGATTCGAGAGTATTTGCAACTTCTGCATTGCCGATAATGCGTTCAGCGCGACGCTGCAATCTGTCCAAGGCATCGAGAAGGTACTTTGCGGAACCGTCCCAGATGTGCGAGCAATACTCCACGCAAGACCGTACCTGTGTCTTGTACAAAAGGCACAACTGGTCCGGCGTAAAGAATCGCCGCACTCTGTTCAGAATTCCGAGTTTTCGTGAGGCTGTTTTGATCACGGCTTCGATGTAGTCACTTTGGTTCAGATCGCAGCGTATCGTCATACCGAGCATGTTGATACTGCTCTGCAGGCGTAGAGATGTACCCTGAAGAGTTAGAAGGGGAAGGAATGGTGACTTTTATGCCGTGAACGCGCACACCTGTGTTTTCTTGGCATTGAACTCAACCAGATTATTGGTGCCCCAATTAGATATGAGGTCCAATACCCGATTGAGCTCAATGATAAGATTCACTTGATTCACTTCGGTTTCGACCCGCCCTGCCGCTGGGTGACCGTTATATCCTCCATGGAACGTACTATCATCTGCATAGCAATGAATATTTCCAAGTGGAAGCATATCATTGATATGCAGAAGAAACAGCGTGGGGGATAGAACGGATCCCTGAGGGACACCAGCGTTCACTGGCATGAGCCGCGAAGCGCATCCATCAGATATAACACGGATTCTGCGCTCATGCAGGAAGCCAGCGACCCAGTTGCAGAACTGAGCAGGCAGACCGTATGCCGGGAGCTTGGAGAGAAGAGCTTTATGCCAGACCCGATCAAAAGCCTTGGCTATGTCAAGGCTAACAGCACCCGACTCACCATGCTTGTCAATAGCCTCACCCCAAAGATGTGCAACGTACGCTAAAAGATCACCCGTTGACCGTTTCGGCTGAAACCCGTATTGGCGATCGTTATGGAGTGTTCTTCACCTTAAAGAACCTTAAAGAAATGAGGTTTAAACTACAACTTTTACTAAACATTTAATTGCTAATAAAACACATACTTTTTATTAGCTATGATTAGCGCGCAGATGTCCATTAACTCTCAGAAATAGACAAAAATTAACCCCTTATGAGCAGGTCTTCTGAAAAGCAAAACGCCTAATAGCAAAATGCCTAAAACAAATGTCTAAGAAGATTAATGCCTAATAAGCAAAATGTTACCGATAATTTTAAAGCTATGTTGTACCCGAGCCGACAAGTTACAAATTCCCTTCGTGATATGGTTGCATCAACCAGTGCTCAGAACGCGTCATGAGTTTTCTTCATTGCTACAACGCGTCCGGTCGAATAACATGATAGTCACGACCCGAATTTCGCTATGTGGTCTGTATTTGCCACAACGCATCCTGGGTGTTTTTACATGAGCCAAGAATGTGGATGTTTTACAGTTTCGACAACGCGTTGATAATGTGAGGTGTTTTTCCACATGTTATTAACTTATTTTAGTGTCTTTGTTTTATCGAAAACAATAATGATTTTGAGAAGAAAAGAAGAATAATATTAATAATAAGTGCACCCATGCAAAGCCAGAGTAGACTCTAGTTGCTAATATTTTATTAATGTTTAATTGGGCTAAATTAAGAGACAACAAATATTAAAGTAAAATGTTATCTAGTAACAACAATTATTTCTAAGAATAATTTGTAGAAATATATTCCGTAACTTTCATGGCGTCTTTCCTAACTTTCGTGGACACCAAAATTTAATAGTTAAATATGTCTGTAAACTTTTTACCGATTTAATATTATTTATTCTTCAGTGTATTTTGCATAATTAGATTCAAAATTGTGAAGAATGTTTTTAGAAGAATTTATATTCATGGCCTCACAATCTATGCAAATAACTATTTTATGCTTTCATATTTTATATTTTTTCTGTATATATTAATAATAACACATTTTTTATTAGTTATTTATAGGAAATATTGCTTTATTAATTGTATAGTTTTAATGGTAATTTCTTAGATAAGAAAACTGTCTGAGAATGTATAAGTATCACGGTGTTAAAATTTTGCCATTTAATATTGACGATACACTGACGGGAGACGGTCTACGCAGCGATTATTTAATTAAACTGTGTTTGATATTATTAATAAGTTGACAATGCTTGTTTATTTAATACTATGTACTGCCGTTTTAGCTATAACAAAATGTCAAGTGGTCGGTGAGTCTATAGGCTTAGCGTAGTTAATTTTAACCTATATAAATGCAAAAATTCTTATCTATCCTCAACTTATCCCTTTCTATAATAAAATTTCTTTGTTGCAGAAACATTATCAAATACACTGGATAACGTAAATACACCTTTCAAAGTTAAAGAAGTCGACGATCTGCTTTTGGAAGATAAGGTAATTGTATCAGTTGTTCAATTATTGCCGCCACGACATCGAATGGTTTTCTAGACAATAAGTAACTACCTACAGAGATATAATTTGGGTTTTTATCGGTCCAGCGATTATGATATATGATATAATATATGATATAATATACGATATGATCTAAAAAGGCTTAAACCCAAATAAGGGAAGTTTATAGTATACATAGTTATAATTTTATCGGATAATAATAGTGAAGTACAAAGCTTTCGATGTGATTTTGTGATAAAGTTTACACAAAATAAATAATCCTGTTTATATTTTAGTTCAACGTGCAAAACGAGAAAGTAAAAATACAGGTGTACTACGAGTGTCTGTGTCCAGCTTGCCAGTATTTTGATGTAGAAGAGCTCAGACTAGTTTACTACAAACTGATGAACAACCTCGACATTGAAACCTACCCATATGGCAAGGCAAAGGTACTTTTAAATTTTAATATTACAAATAATGGGTATTTAAGACAATTTTATAGATTAATCAACTGTTCTGTCTGACGCTAGCACACTCAGATTAGAATCGTGAAAAATAAACATTCGTTAACTTATAATATAAGCTACGGATGGGTGACCCAAGGGAATCAACTTTTTTGGTCCAAATATAAAAGTGCCGTTTAAAAGGAAAAAATGCTGTAATTACCTATGTTAAAATTCCTGTCCGTTTGAGTATTGCATATTATGAAATTAAATGAGTCATGAAGTTCTTTTGTCAAAGAGTAGAGTAGAGTCTTTTGTCAAAGAGAACAATACTGTCCATAAATTGAATTGTCTTCGTATTGCGACCGCTGGGCGTCCACTAGCGCCCAGCGGTCGCGGTCGTTAGAGTTTGAACGATAATGAAGTTCTTTTGTCAAAGAGTAAAGTAGAGTCTTTTGTCAAAGAAGACTTGAAAAACTGATTAACTTTTGGCTGAAGCTTGTAGTTGTACCCATAGCCATGAAAAAAAACATTATGTTTGCGTTGAACAGATTTTAATCATCCGCATTTTGTATTTTACTTCGAAAATCTAAGTACATTTGATTCAATGTAACTATTTCGATATCCCATACAATCTTCAAAGCTTAATTCTTTCTAATAAATACCTAAGCAAATTTAATAGTTACAGTAATACTAAGAGTATTACGTTACTGTGTAGCAGCGTCTGTGTCTGCGTTGACAGGGTGCTGAATTTGCTAGTACTGATACAAATAAAAAATATCCAGGACTGCTGGATAGACGAGTATTTCTTCCATGAACGCCGTAAGAAAGAGAGAGAACGCCATATGGCAATAGTTGGCATAACAATGGATGACAAATATAGCATAATATTATATTATTAATGTTGGCAACAAATGACATGCTGCGCCTCGACAAAATAATAGCTTAGAATTAACAAAATATTAAGGTTAGGTACTAGGTACAAAAATAAAATTTAATGAGAACATACTTCGCTTACAGGTATTAAACTATCAAATTTTCTCAATCAACTTTAAACTTTGTTTTCATGGCATACGCTAGCAAAGAGCTTGAACCTTTCTTGGTAGATAGCAGCTTATGTAATTGTGTACCTAATATCTATGTTATTATAGTAAATACCATGTTTGTGATCCTTTATATAAATCAATAAATAAATAAATGACCGTCGATTTAGAAGCACCTACCTACCTAAAGAACCTATGACCTACAGAGCTTCTCACGGAGCCACCACAAGACTGAAACCATCGCTAACATTAGTCAGGAAAGCTTAACAAAAGGAAAGTTGTGAGCTACTAAATGTTCTTACTTCCCGTCGACATATCGACATCCCTTTGACGTCGCCCCTCCCTCCGTTGCAAAAAGGGAATTGCAATGAGTCCTATACGCACTGATGACCTTCTCGCACTCCTTCCTCAAAAGCTTTATTTGAGGAACAGTTGCCCGCATTTCAACAAATTATAGGTTTAATACGTCATCTGCCGTGAATACAGGCACAACAGAGTTTTAATTATTTGGCGGCCAGATCATCACTTGCGCATATCAAAGGTTAAGTCTCACTGAAAGCAGATAATTTTCTCAAATAAACTTTTTCTTAATTATTTGTCAGACTATTATTCATGAAGACGGCACTTATGAGATCCACTGCCAGCATGGGGTGGAAGAATGCTACGGTAATATGTTGCACGCATGCGCGAAAGACATCCTGGCTAACAACACCAGCTCAATCTTATTCAACTCCTGCATGATGAGCAAGACTATGCTTACAGGCTCCAATAACAATGATGCCGCTGCGGACAAGGTAACTCAATGGACTTAACTAATTCTATAGTCTGTGCTTTAAAGGATGGTGCGGGTGAAAGCTGTCAGCTTGATATGACTAGAGAGATTGAGCAATGATAATCGTTAATCGTATTAGGTAATTCCTCAGAATAATAACTAAAGCTATAGAAACCGGACTAAAATAGCAACACTCATTCATCAGTTCGTACTATTTTAACTAATGAACCTAAGTGATGTATTGGAAAGAGATCGATTGTCCCTTTTCTTTCGTTATTTCGAAGGTGTCACCAGATTTGTGACGTCATATTTGAGGTAATGTAGTGAACTGACTTTATAAAGGACTCAAAGATTTTTTTTGATCACCGAACAATACAAAAAATAAAAACTAAGTGTCAACCATTTGTCGCACTCCAACCTCCTTTTCTAGCCATAAGATAAAACGGAACTAATCATAGTTGCACGATTTTTATTTTAGCCATCCTTCTATAGCTTTAGTTATTGTTCTGAGGGTAATTCTCAGAGTAAAGCATAAAGTAGAATAAAAACTATAAACGTAAAAAAGGTATCAGAATAAAAAGTTTTATGGGGCATTTTAAATAAATTTGTTTTTTTACTATATTAATCCCAAGGACAGATACCTGTACAAGAATTTTATTCTATATGTAGAGACCAATCTCAATGTACACGTTATTGTACAAAAATGTGAGTAAAGTGATTTATTTAATAAACAGCTATAGGTTTATATGTAAACATCAAAGACAGTATATAATATGCTCGTGTTCAAGAAACAACAAACACAACAAACACTTAGAAACACTTGAACACTCCGAAATACGAACCCAGGACCGTGTGATTGGCAATCAGGGACACTGACCGCTAGACCAGAGAGTCAAATCCAAGCCGCAAAATCAGATCCAAAATCAGATCTTCTTGAAAACATCTGTTGCAAATAAACAGGCATTTATTTTTGTTGGAAATAAAACTTTGATTTGTATTATGGACGGATCGATTTGGGAATCGATTATCGAGATTCAATTTATTTAGTGGCATAATGGCCCCATCACTAATTGTTCTTTTTTTTCTTTGTTGGTACACTTGTCTCGGGAAGGCAACAATGGCTGGTTTATAGGTTATCGTGTGTTGATAATTAAATAGACTTTATGCAGTAATAAGGGCATTTGTAGCCGTATTACTCTAATAAAGTGTATTGTGCAACCTGTGTTTTGTGTGTGTGTACGTCGTAAGCGAATCGCATCGGGAGTACAATTCGCCGCTGTCGACGTCTCCGCTGCTGGAGAAAGCAGGTATTTCCTCGGGGGAAAAGTGCACTTGGGGTAGTTTGGGTGTGATTAGGGAGCCCGAGAAGACCCGGACTCGGATTCCGGCCCCATCAGATCATATGGATCCCGTTCTGGACGGCGGGAGCGGCATGGAACTGTGAGTGGATTTTGTAGATTTTAAGGTGTAACCTAATTTTAAACAGTAGCATAGTGTGTGTTGTGGGTTTCCGCAACAATTTGGTAGCAGAGCGTGGTTACTACCGGACCTCTAGGTTAATCGGTGTAATTTTGTGTATTTTGTTAGTTCGTAATAGGTTAAGCTCATTTCGTGTAAAATCGCACTTCCGGGACAGGTGCGGTTGAATTGTAAGGTTGGTAGTACCGTTGTATTTGGGCTGGGACATTTCTCGGAACGTTAATTGTTATTTAATTTCTTTCAATTGAAAGCATCGAGTCGATTCGGGATAATCGATTCCGTGTTTTCGTTGACTCGTTTTAATTTTGTGTTTAGGTTTATTTAGTTTAAGTTATTTGTAATGACAGCGTCACGGCAGGAGTTGGCTCAGCAGCTCCGGTGGTTCACCGGGCTGCTTGCATTAATAGATCGGCCTAACCGGGAGGACGCCTTGGAGACGCGTTCGAAAGAAATGCAGGGTCGTTTCTTGTTGGCCGAGCGGTCGGTAACCGCTCTATTGTCAACCGACCCGGTCGGGGAGAAGGAGCTGGCCCTCCACGCCCAATATGTCAAGGATCTGGAGCACATCCAAGACATCTACGATGAGGTCCTTCAGCGGGTGAAGGACATCGAGCGACTGCGGGAGGGGAAGCCTGTTGCGGGCCCCGCTTCGCTCCACACCCCTGGACCCAGCGCCATGGGAAGATTGGGTGCCCTGGAGGTCCCGCATTTCACCGGATGTATGCGGGACTGGGCTGGATTCCGGAACATGTTTTTGGCCTTGGTGGATACTCGGAAGGATTTCACCAAGGCCGAAAAGCTGGCATATCTCCGTTCCTTCCTAGACGGAGAACCCAGACAGCTCGTACAGCATCTGGAGCTGCAGGATGCGAGCTACGACACCGCCATGCAGCTGCTGGAGAAGCGGTACGAGAAGCCGCGTCTTCAGGCGGACGCACACGTGACCCATCTGCTGGGATTGCCGAGGGTCAACCATAGGGCTCAGCTGAGGGCGCAGCTGATCACCCCGCTCACCGTGTCCTTAAACGGGTTAAGGACGCTCGGACTGCCCGTCGACCAGTGGTCCTTCCTTCTTCTGCACATCGTTCTGGCCAAGTTGTCGCAGGAGATGAGGGACAAGTTCGAGCGGAATCGACTGGTCCACAAGGATCTCGGCAGCGTTCTGCCCTCGATAGGGGAACTTCTGGAGTTCCTGGAAGAGGAGGCTGGCCTGCTGGAAAACCAGCTAGCCTCCCAGGAGGCTCCGACAAGTGCGCCGGCCCGCACTTCCGGAGTCTACGGCGCCCAGCCGCCACGCAACCCAGGGAAGGGTCGCGGCAGGCTGGTGGCTGCGGCCGCCATCAATCCCGGTTCTGGATGCCGGGTTTGCGGACAGCAGCACTTGGAACAGCTATGTCCAGCAATTCTCGGGCTGCCCACAAAAGAGCGCCGTAACCTCGTTCGGACACGAGGATTGTGTTATGCCTGCCTGGGAGGACATAGGTATAATGAGTGTCCCCAGGCGAGGCCTTGCGATGTGTGCGGCGGACCGCACCATCGCTTACTGTGCACCCGTAGTGCTGAGGGCTCAGCACCGGTTCGGGAGAGGGGATCTCCCACGGGTGGCGGTTTGGGGCTGGGGTCAACTCCGCCTCCGGAAAGACGGAGTCCGCCACGGCCGCCACACTACAACCCCTCGTACACCCCGGCTCAGGTGAGTTGGGGACCGCCGGAACGGAGCCAGGTTCTGGCTACAACCCGGCACCCGGCGCGACCAACACCAGGAGTTGGTGCCTCTAAGGGCCACTGGGTACAGGGAGCCCCACCTCCGGACCCAACACCCGGATACTCGTACGCGTATCCTCCGCCGCCGTTGCCGGAACAACAACGACATGAGAACCGTCAACAGTTCTCACCGGTACTGCACGAGTACCCGAGGTTGGAATACCGCCCACCCTATCACCGATATGGTAGGGCAGCTGGATACGCACCACCCCGGATGGTGGCCTGAACGCGTCCGACTTACTGGCCGAGTCATCACGGTTCGACAGGGTCGGCTGCTGGCTCTGACGCGTGACTAGCCTGTGGTCGGGCTACGTCGGACGGTTCTTTTGCCCATCGCGCAGGTACGCGTTTGGGGACCTAGGGGGGACTTCGTCCGGATACGAGCCCTCCTAGACACTAGGGCACAGGGCTGCTTAATTACTACGAGGGTAGCGAGGCGCCTACGTCTGGAGTGCGCGCCTCCCTCAGTTCCGATTCGGGGAGTCGGAGATACAGAAGTGGGGGGTCTGTCCGGTCAGACCCACATTCTCTTCTCTCCTGTGCATTCCGCTTCGATACGGATTGCGGCGGTCGCGATCGTACTCGACAATCTGCTGGGTTGGCATCCACCGACAGAAATTCCGCGGGACGCAATGTCTGACACATCAGGTCTCATGCTGGCAGACCCTCATTTCGAGGAGCTGGCTCCGGTGGACCTCATATTGGGAGCGGATGTACTGGGCTGGATCCTTTTAGGGCCTCAGCGGATTCTGGGCCGCTCTTCGTTTGTAGCTATACCTACCATCTTTGGACACGTTTTAATGGGACCGGTTTTCGACCAGGAGACGCGGGATGTCTCACCTGTCGTCGCTACTACCTCCATCGCTAGGACGATGCAAAAATTCTGGGAACTGGAAGAGCCTCCCATGGTCTCCCGTCTGGATCCGGAGCATGTGGAGTGCGAAACCTTTTATAAGGATCACACACGCCGGATGGCGTCGGGTAGGATTGAAACTCGACTGCCCTTTATCGACTGTCCCCCTCTCTTGGGTAAATCGAGGGCGTTGGCAGAGAAACGACTCTTGTCCATGGAGCGTCGTATGTCTCGCGATCCGGTACTTCGGGAAAAGTATATCGAGTTCATGCGAGAATACGAGGCCTTGGGGCATATGTCGCGGGTGACTGTCGACTGGACAACGACAGATCATTTTTTCTTGCCTCACCACGCGGTGTTGAAGGCCTCATCTGGAAAACTACGGACTGTTTTTGACGGATCGGCACCGTCGTCGACTGGAGTTTCATTGAACCAATGTCTCCATTCTGGTCCGAAGTTACATCGGGACATTGTCGACATCATTTTAAATTTCCGAAGACACCAGGTGGTGATCGGTGCGGACATCCGGATGATGTTCCGCCAAACAGTAATACATCCTGCGGACAGGAGGTTTCAGTTAATACTCTGGAGGGAACATTCGGAGGATCCCATCACCGTCTACGAGCTCAACACCAACACGTACGGCCTGAAGTCGAGTCCCTTCATTGCCATCCGGTCACTGCTGGAACTGGCGGAGCAGGAACGGGCTCGCTTTCCCCGGGCAGCCGCTGTACTGACACGTGACGTGTTCGTAGATGATATCTGCACAGGGGCAGCTTCTCTGGAGGAGGCGCTCATCATCAGGAATGAGCTGATCGGACTCCTCGCGGCTGGTGGTTATGAGTTGAGAAAATGGTTATCCAACGAGCCACAGCTTCTGGTTGGGATTCCGGAAGATCACCAACAGAATCCTCAGCTATTCGAGGACGCAGGGGACCCGAACTCTATCGCCGTTTTGGGAATTAAATATCAGCCGGTTCACGATATTTTCACATTCCGGGTAGAACTGGAAACTACAAGAGTTTAGTCGAAAAGGACGATCCTTTCCACCATCGCTCGGATGTTTGATCCAAATGGATGGATCAGCCCGTGCATCTTTATGGCGAAGTGTTTATTGCAAACACTGTGGACACTCGGAGTCTCGTGGGATGAGCCACTGGTACTCTCACTCGACACTTGGCTCGCTCTGATCTCTACGATCGAGGCGATCAATCAGGTGGCGTTGCCGCGGCGGATCTTGCCGCGGGGCAAATACAGGGCAAGCCTACATGGCTTCTGCGATGCGTCAGAACGAGGGTATGCCGCAGTGGTGTATCTGCGAACGGTTGACTCGAAGGGTCGAGTCGCCGTCTCCTTGCTTCTGGCTAAAAGCAAGGTGGCTCCCCTCAAAACTAGGCTGACAATCCCGAAGCTGAAGCTTTGCGGGGCGCATCTATTGGCCAAACTGTTGTGCCACGTGCACAAGGAACTGACGTCTACGGTGGACATCCGGAATGTCTACGCCTGGTCTGACAGTCAGGTAGCTCTGGCATGGCTACGCGGGGCACCCCACGTATTGGAAACGTTTGTGGCCAATCGGGTATCTCAGGTACAGAACTCGGGCATCGAAATTTGTTGGAGGCACGTTCCCGGCCCCTGGAATCCTGCCGATTGTGCCTCTCGGGGCTGCATCATCATCATCATCAGCTCATTTTATGTCCCCACTGCTGGGGCACGAGCCTTCCCTATAGATGGATAGGGAGAACGGGCCATAAACCACCACGCGGGCCCAGTGCGGATTGGTGGTTGTTAACGACTGCTAATGCAGCCGGGACCAACGGCTTTACGTGCCTTCCGAAGCACGGAGGAGCTCGAGATGATAAAGTTTTGGTCACCCATCCGATGACCAGCCTTTGCGAAAGTTACTTAACCTTAGCAATCGCAGACCGGGCGCGTTAAGCATTGCGCCATCGAGCTCCTCATCATCGGGGCTGCACCGCGCCGGAATTGGTGCAGCATGCCCTCTGGTGGGGTCCAGAGTGGTTAAAGGAGGGTGAGTCATCATGGCCGGTCACCATGATCGATGGCTCTCTAGGGATGCTCCCTGGAATAAAAGTTTTGGTGACAACAAACGAGTCAAGGCCAGATCCGAATTGGTTGACGGCTCGATACAGCAAACTGGACAAATTGCTAGGTGTAACTTGCTGGATCCGGAGATTTCTACATAACTGCCGCCATCCAGACAAGAGGCAGTTATCACCCGTGGCGGGTGCTGAGGAACGCAGGAGTTCACTGTTGGCCCTGATACGGCTGGTTCAAGCTGACCGGTTCGAGGACGAACTGAAGATTTTGCGCGTCGGTCGCGCAAAGCTCAAGGGTCTCGATCTCTCGGCTCAACCCATTTCTGGATGCGGATGGACTGTTACGCGTTGGAGGTCGCCTCAAAAATGCCGACCTGCCCTTCGGTAGCCGTCATCCTCTGCTACTCCCCAAAGGAGGACCTTTGGTAGAACTGGTGGTCTCGGATAGACACCTGAAAAACGCTCACGCGGGGTGTAATGCGTTACTGGCGATATTACAGAGGGAGTTCTGGATTTTGTCCTCTCGGAGAGTGGTTCGCAGCGTGTTATTTAAGTGTGTGGCTTGTTATCGGGTGAAGGCCTCCACTATGCAGCCACAGATGGGGGATCTCCCTTCTGACCGGGTTTGTCAGACTACTAGGCCGTTCGACGGGGTCGGTACGGATTTTGCTGGACCGTTTCTGGTGAGAACCACAGCCTATCGTAACACTAGGGTCACGAAAGCATACCTGTGCGTTTTTGTCTGCCTGGCCACTAAGGCCGTCCACCTGGAAGTGGTTTCGGCTCTGTCTACGGAAGCCTTTGTCGCCACGCTGGATCGTTTTGTTTCGCGACGAGGTTTACCTTCTCTCATTCGGTCCGACAACGGTACCAACTACAGAGGCACTGCCAACTACTTAAAAGATGTGAACGATTTTCTGGATAAAAATTGTAATAGCATAAGTCAAGCTCTCGCACAGCGGGGAATCACATGGCGATTTAGTGTGCCAGCCTGTCCCCACTGGGGCGGGATATTTGAAGCCGCGGTAAAATCGGTAAAAACCCACTTGCGCCGGGTAGTCGGGGAAACTACCCTCACGTATGAGGAACTTACAACTGTGTTTTGTAAGGTTGAGGCGGTTCTCAACTCGCGTCCGCTTTGTCCACTTTCCTCTGACGCAAATGACATGGAAGTCCTGACCCCTGGTCATTTTTTGGTCGGTCAGCCACTCACTGCCCTGCCTGTGTATCCCTGGAAGGATGAACGCAGACACCGGATGTCTCGTTTTCAAATGATACAACAAATGAGTCAGGACTTGTGGCGTCGTTGGTCACTGGAGTATCTGCATTTATTGCAGCAGCGTGCAAAGTGGACAGACCGGACGTCGCCCCCTTCGGAGGGGGATCTGGTTTTATTAAAAGAGGCTAATTTGCCATCGTTATTTTGGAGACGAGGTCGCATTTTAAAGTTAATCTGGGGCGCGGACGGGACTCCGCGTGTGGCGCAAGTGTTGGTTGATGGATCGGTGCTAAATCGCGCAGTCGCGACCTTAGCTCGATTACCGGTTGACTAGTTTAAGATTTCAGGCTAGAAAGCGGTACGTCCGCTTTGGGTGGCGGGATGTTGCAAATAAACAGGCATTTATTTTTGTTGGAAATAAAACTTTGATTTGTATTATGGACGGATCGATTTGGGAATCGATTATCGAGATTCAATTTATTTAGTGGCATAATGGCCCCATCACTAATTGTTCTTTTTTTTCTTTGTTGGTACACTTGTCTTGGGAAGGCAACAATGGCTGGTTTATAGGTTATCGTGTGTTGATAATTAAATAGACTTTATGCAGTAATAAGGGCATTTGGAGCCGTATTACTCTAATTAAGTGTATTGTGCAACCTGTGTTTTGTGTGTGTGTACGTCGTAAGCGAATCGCATCGGGAGTACAATTCGCCGCTGTCGACGTCTCCGCTGCTGGAGAAAGCAGGTATTTCCTCGGGGGAAAAGTGCACTTGGGGTAGTTTGGGTGTGATTAGGGAGCCCGAGAAGACCCGGACTCGGATTCCGGCCCCATCAGATCATATGGATCCCGTTCTGGATGGCGGGAGCGGCATGGAACTGTGAGTGGATTTTGTAGATTTTAAGGTGTAACCTAATTTTAAACAGTAGCATAGTGTGTGTTGTAGGTTTCCGCAACAACATCTATCGCAAATTCAAATCAATGAAATGTCCCCGTTTGAAGCCCGTGTGCACATAAATTCTAATTTATTGTGATGTGACACGAAAACGTAAGATCGCCAAGAATGATTCTTATATGACTGAACAAATTAACATTTTACTCACTTTTTTCACATTACAATACTACTTTACTTTGTTGAGCGTATGTCACGGCGTGAAATATACTCTTAAAATGCTAACTTATCGTATCTCTAACACTTAGTTATGATTTCAGTGTGGCGAGCTATTGAATATCGATGCGGGACCCATAAAAGAATGCGCCAAAGGTAAAAAAGGGCTGGAGCTTCTTAAATATTACGGCGACGAGAGCCACAAGGTCAAATATAATTATGTACCCCACGTTCTAATCAACGGAGTGAAATGGAATGATCAAACGGAATCGGATTTCATGAAAGTTGTGTGTCAAGCATTCGCGGAACCACCTGCAGCGTGCGGAAAAATAATTTATTAAGTCGTTACGACTTATTTAATAGAATGTCATCATTATTTGATTAATATTATTAAAAAAATTTTTTTGAAGAGTTGTTGTTTTTTATTTATAAATTAAAAGCAATAGCAAACAGTTAAGAATTTAATAAATAAACGGGCAACAGGCCTTTTTTTGAGAGAGATTGCTGATTGCCTCACACGGCATTTTCAGCGTCACCGGGCTTTTTTGGGGGCGGCGAGGTACGTAAAGGGTACCTCAAGCCGTGTGAAACGAATCACCTGCGGAGGTTTTATAGAGGGAACGGCATCACACTTAAAAGTGCGTGTCGCCGTGCCCTACTAGATTCTCCGTAGGGTTCGGATCGGATCGGGGACACCAGGCCATGTTCAAAATTACTAACTTTAAAATGTCTAATGTTTATTTAAACCAAATTCTAGATTGTGAATTTTGATTCCAATAAATAACGATTGCTTAATTTAAACATTTATTAATATTATTCTGGAGTCATCGCTTTACTGTCACACATATCTCATCGCGCACAAAGAAATTTGGTGACTTCGTTTCTTTGTCGCACCTCCAAAAGATGGAATAGTCTACCAGCACACGTTTTCCCTCCTTCCTATGATATTAGGTCCTTCAAACGAGGCGTGAAGAAGCACCTTGTGGGCCGGCAGAGTGAGGTTGACTGATGCTGCGTTGTTTTCACGCTGCACCAGTTGTCTTCGCGTCTGGACTCCATTTCCATATAACATCAGGTGGTATGGAGTCATTTGCCGTGCTAAGTATAAAAAAAAAAATTAACATAAGGTCCATTACCACAACACTTAATACTCGTACTTTATCAAATAAAGTAAACATCCAAATGAAAAACGTAGTACCTAACGATAATTTTATGAATGAATAGTTATATACGCAGTACCTACTAACTTCAGCACAAAATAGTTAAGCTTAGCTCGTTATGTTATACACTTCCCAAATATTTTAGTCTTTGTATACACGCCGCTAATAGCGGCTACGTGATTGCCGCCCCTGACAATCATCGTCCATGTGTCAAATCCTACACCATTAGTTAGCAATTAAATTAAAGAAGCACTTAAATTATTATACAATGAAGTGCAGAGAAGGGTGTAAATTTTAATATTTCATAATCTAAGATATTCTTTGTTTTATTTATATATAATATTGGCTCTTTAAAACTTATCTGGTCTTCGGATGGGTGTAAGGCACGTAAAGCCGTTGGTCCCGGCTGCATTCTGCGGTCATGAAGAACCACTAATCCGCCCTTTGCCCGTGTAGTGGTATATGGCCCTTTATTCTTATCCATCCATCATTGGGAAGGCTCGTGACCCAGCATGAGCTGGTGATGATGATGATAATGATCTGGAGATAATGTTTCGGAACTTTCGTGACTTATGCACAGAAGAAAGATAAGCTTCTGTCGTAACTTTCATGTACACTAAAATTTCAATGTTCATAACGAAGCTTCTCTTGGGCTAGATAATTGGTGTGAGTGTAGGAAAGTTTTTTTTTTTTATATTAGAGGGAGGCAAACGAGCAGGCGGGTCACCTGATGGAAAGCAATCACCGCCGCCCATGGACACCCGCAAAACCAGAGGAATCACAGATGCGTTGCCGGCCTTTAAGGAAGGAATAGGCTCGTTTCTTGAAGATTCCTAAGTCATATTGGTCCGGAAATACCGCCGCTGAGAGCTGGTTCCACAGCACTGTAGTTCGTGGTAAAAAATTACGTGAGAAACGCACAGTAGTAGATCGCCATCCATCAAGATGTTGTGGATGGAAAGACAGTCGATTGCGTGTAGTGCGGTGAAGGAAATCAGCGGCAGGGATCAAACCGAACATTTCCTCAGAGCACTCCCCATGATGAAGGCGATAAAATATACAGAGAGATGCAACGTCTCTCCGAAGGGCCAGTGGATCGAGCCGACCAGAGGTTACCACGTCGCCGACAACTCGAGCAGCTCTGCGTTGAATGCGGTCAAATGGGAGGAGTTGGTACTATTATTTATTATTTACTATTTATTTATTTATTTATTTATTTATTTAATGTGTTTCTTACTTGTTTCTAACGAATTAATACAAAATTTAATTTTTCTGCGCAAGTGACGCAAAGAGTGCCATAGTCTGTGCAAATTTTGTGCTTTTATACGTATTATTTTATATCTCTATCTATCTATTGCAACTCTTGTAGCGATCGTCTACCGATATAGGCGTTCTCTCTGATTTTCCACTCTTGACTGCCACACGCACCCAGTTGGTGCCAGCTTGCTGCCGGATATCATAAGTCCATCTCTTGGGCGGTCGTCATCTGACACGGGTGTTAGCGCGGGGTTGTCATTGTAGCGATCTTCTCGCCCAACGGTTATGGTTCATTCTGGTAATGGGTCCACCACAATGACACCAGTTTATGCGCTCTATTTCTTCGCCCACGTCGAATCCACTCATTCTTTTTACGGTCCATGCCGTACATGAGAGTGATACCGAGCATAGTTCTCTATTACAGCCCTCTGTGCGATAGGGAGTGTCTTGGCAGACTTTTCCGTTTAGGTGTTGGTCTCCATGCCATAAGAAGACCGGCAGGGCAGATTGGTTGAAGACCTTCGATTTGAGATGTTGGAAGATTCTTTGGATCTCATAATTGTTTTATTGGCTTCAAAGACTGCCCAATCCTGCGCCACTCTCCGTTCGTAGTTCTGATACTTGATCTTCATGCCCAAGAGTAATTTGCTTCTACAGGGAATATGTAATTTTTCGCTTCTGGGATGTTGGTCATTATTTTGGTCTTTGACCGGGTCATTTGAAATCCCACTTTAGCTGATTCACTCTGAAGTTCGTCGAGCATAACCACCATGTCATTGATCTCGTCCGGTATTAAGGCAAGCAATAATTTTATATGTACTATATTTGTTCCTTTCTAATTAATAACAACACATTCTTCACTAATCATATTAAAGATATATTGCTTCATACAACAGCAGCATTTAACGGCAGTTTCTGAGATAAGAAAACTGTCTCAGATTATTATGCATGATACATTGACATCACTGTGGTAAATAAGACCTTTAGTAATGACGGTACACTAACGGGAGACGGTCAACGCAGCGATTATTTAAACTGTGTTGGATATTATTAATAAGTTGACAATGCTTGTTCATTTAATTATATGTACTTCTGTTTTGGCATTAACACATTGTCGTGAAATCGGTAAGTAAGTCTTTAGTCATATTAGTGATAATTTTACCTTTTTTAAATTTTGCCTTTCTATGATGTAATTTATCTTCTTCATCCTGCCCTAGACCCATGTTAACACTTACTTATATTCATCACTCTTACAACATAAATTCTCTATTACAGAAATATTATCAAATATTCTGGATAGCGCAAATACACCTATCAAAGTTATAGACGTCGACGTACTACTAATGGGTGATAAGGTAATTGTCTCATTTGTTCAATCATAACTGCCACAATAACAAATGGTTTTCTAGACCGTAAAATACAGAGAAATGGTTTTGTTTCCATCGGATTAGCAGCGATATGATGCAATCTCCCTATGCGCTGTCTCACTGTTCAGGATGGCCTAAGCCCAACTCTGGGAAGTTTATAGTTAATATAATTATAATTTTATCTTATATTATAATGGTGAAGTGCAAACTTTCGATGTGCTTTTGTCATGAAGTATCATCTCAGCCAAAAGATGTCCACGGCTGAACAAAAGCTTCCCCCAAGGATCTCCACAACGACCGGTTTTGTGCTGCTCGCATCCAGCGGCTTCCCGCGACCTTCACCAGATCGTCGGTCCACCTTATTGGAGGCCTGCCACATGAAGCTTACTAAGAAGAAATTATACTGTTTATAGATTTTACTTTATTTTTAAGTGCTAATTGCTGCACTGAAGCTGAACTAAATATGTATAAAATACAGTGCAAAATTAAATGTCTACCCAACCCAGGCAGGAATCGAACCTGGGTCTTCCGCAATCCGGGCGGCTGTACTGACCATTAAGCTACCGGGAAGGCTGACGTAAGCACTGAATTTTTTCATTGCTTTTTGATGTTTGACTGCTTTTTAACGGCAGAGTGCCATCTATCCAACGGTTATTGCAACCGATGGCTATGCAGATTCATCTTTACAGATGAAATACCACCACAAATTTGATAACACAACGCTATAGTAAATTTTACTAGCGTTTTAATATACTGTTTATATTTTAGTTCAACGTGCAAAATGACAAAGTGAAAATACAGTTGTACTACGAGTGCCTGTGTCCGGATTGCCAGCATTTTGACACTCAACAGTTTTTCCCAGTTTACAAGAAACTGAAGGACTACATCGACGTTCACACCTATCCATATGGCAATGCAAAGGTATATACATTTAAATTCCTAATATTAGATAAATAATACTATTAAGATATTGATTGACATTACGAGGAGCTCGATGGCGCAATGGTTAATGGCATCTTTTTCAAAGGCCGGTCATCGGATGGGTGACCAAAAATGTATCATCTCGAGCTCCTCCTGCTTCGGAAGGCACGTAAAGCCGTTGGTCCCGGCTGCATTAGCAGTCGTTAGCAACCACCAATCCGCACTGGGCCCGCGTGGTGGTTTACGGCCCGTTCTCTCTATCCATCCACAGGGAAGGCTCGTGCCTCAGCAGTGGGAACAAAAAAATGAGCTGATGATGATGATGATGATGATATAAAATAATACCGCAAAATAATTAACCGCACTCTGAAATTATTTGGTTTGTACCCGTAACTATAAAGAAAACCGGCTTCTAGCTAAGAAAAAAACACATTTACAAATAATAATAATAGTAATAGTAAATAAACACACTTACAAATAATAATAGTAATCATATCTATTACTATGACTCTGAATCTACCTTCAGTTGAATTTTGGGAGATCCTGCAACCGAAAGTAGCTGCCACAAGAAACTCAGAATGCTGTATTCTTTAAAAGTGCTAACTGTATAACTACAGTTAGCACTTTTAAAGAATACAGCATTCTGAATGCATACAGAATTATACTGCGCCGTAACCGGCGCAGTATAATTCCCAATAAAATTGTATTACATTTCCAATTCTATTACAATTCCTTATAACTGTGGTTATGGTAAAAACCACTCGACGCAATGCGTGTTGGTTAGGACTTGGGTCAGGAAGCTGGATGAATTAGAGGTGACCACCTCGTTAAAAAACGCATGGAAATGAGCAGCGTACCCCAAAAAAAAACTAAAGTCGCGGCTCCTAAAAAAACGCATGACAGCCGGCGCGAAAGCCCGTCCTTCCTTCGGAAAGGACGTTGATGACCTTTGAATGAGCTTCATACCTTCTTGGTGGATGGTAATGTCCTTCGGGGTAGAAAGAAACCCACGCTTCACGGAGCCTTCACAAGACTGAGGCCCTTTATAGATAGATCTTAGGTTTAAGTTTTACCGAATGCAGTCGCTTTTCTCTAATGCATTTTTTTTCTTAATTGTTTATCAGACCATTATTCATGACGACGGCACTTATGATATCAACTGCCAGCATGGGGAGGAGGAATGCTACGGTAATAAGCTGCACGCATGCGCGATAGACATCCTGGCTAACACCACCAGCTCAATCTATTTCAACACCTGCCTGATGACCATGGCTGCACATAGAGGCTCCGATGACGCCACTGCGGACAAGGTAACTCAATGAACTTGACTAATCCCAATCCAATCCAATTATTTTTATTGCTTACATGATGTGTTGACAAAATATGCAAGAATCCTACAACCACGACAGCCTAAAGATAGGGTCGTATTATTTTTGACTGGACAGGACTACTAGAAAAGGTGGATAATTATGCACTCAACTAGAAAATGTTTTCCGTAAAATTGCCGTAACGTATCTTGTACATAATTATTTCTAAACATCGTAACTAAGACCAATTCATATGTAGCATCTAATCATTATGTTATGGATTGTACTCGGCCGTTCGATAGAAGTTGTAGTAATAGGGACTGACTATCTACCACCACCTTATTATTTGGCAGTTGAAGAAAGATAGGCAGTTCAATAAAGAAATGCTACTGTTTAAAAAAATGTTACTAAAAATCTTACGTTGCGATAGTTGAATGATTTAGGGGAATTTGAGCATCTGTATGCTGAACAAATATTTTGCTTACTGTATTCGTTATACCAGCTTATTTTGGTGTACGATTAGGGCGTCAAATAGACTTATAAAATGCGACATTATGGTATCCCTAACACTTATTTATTATTTCAGTGTGGCAAGCTACTGAATATCGAAGCGGGCCCCATAAAAGAATGCGCCAAAGAAAAAAAAGGGAAGGATCTCCTTAAATATTACGGCGACGAGAGCCGAAAGGTCAAATATAATTATGTCCCCTACGTTCTCATCAACGGAGTGGAATGGGATGAAGACACGGAAGACGATTTCATGAAGAGTGTATGTCAAGAATTCAAGGAGCCACCTCCACCGTGCGCCGAAATCATTTATTAAGCCGTTGTATCTACTTACCTGAAAAAACGTTGTATTTTTTTTTGCTTTTTAAAAAAAACTATTCCACGTTTTATTTTATTTCTTTATTAACGTTTACTTAAAAGCATTCATTCATTCTTGCATTCAATTTGCCGGCGTTTAAGGTTAATGCAGTCGAGGATAATTGTCCTCAGCGTAGTTTGGCCCCAGCAGTCTACCCCGACGAAAACGAGAATTTGTATAGCAAAATTATAACTCTTACAGTATACCACCAGAAGGCGCTGCTTCAATACCATAAAAATATTCGTTTTAACGTGATCCAATAGGAAACGAAACTCGGAACAAGCACCTATATTATGTAGAATGACACGCGGTAATTCTAATCTGACAGCAAATTTTTCTACGCGTCACGGTCCCTTGTTGACCTATCGGTCTGTTCTGAAGTACTTGTAGCTGAAGTGATACATCCCATAGTATCCCTTGTTAAGCAACATCTGCAACAACTCATCCCACAATATAAAATAAGATTCACGTAGCCTCATTACTCTTTGAGTTATCGAAACACAGACATCAACATTTCTGAGTAATCGCTGCCGTCTATGAAGTTTGAACATTGCGCCGCGCCATCATTAATAATCGTTAAAAAAGGAATACAGCAATAGGGAAATTTAAATAAATGTCTACAGTTTACTGGGGAGTCTGGATCATCGTCTGCCATGGTTAAATGATGAACAAGCCTATACCAACAAGGCTCAAGGCAACAAGGCAACAAGGCAACAGAGACTCTGGAAGACGACATTCGCTCGGGCTGTCCAAACACCGCCGTGGCTGATGAAAACATCGCAAAGGTTAAAAATATGTGTGGGAGGATCTCCGAGGATCTTCGAATTTCATTGTGACAGATAGCCGGAGACCTGAGCATCAGTATGTAACAAATTGGAGACATTTGCACAATTATTTTAAAATGACTAAAGTCAGTGGGCGACGAGCATTAGGTGCAAAAAATAATCACCCCATTGGACAAGCAACGATGAGTTTCAATCACACAAGTATTTTAGGACCTGTGCATTATGATTCTGGAAGTAATGCAGTGAATAGAGAAGGTGGAAGTTCCAACAAAGAAGTCGAGAGTGGAAAAATCGATTTCCAAACTATAGCCACAAACTTATGGGATATCAAACTGAGTGTTACTAATTTATTACTTAAAGAAAAATCTACAATAATTAAAAATATTATGAAGGCGTTTTGAAAAATAAACGTAAAGCGGAAATAATGTTTGATTTTGCAAGGCAATAATTCTATTACTTGATATGTAGGCAAGCCTTCAGATTGATAGAAACTGGCTTCGATAAAGAGAACCGCTCTCCTTAAAGTCTAGATCTGGCTAGATTACATCTACAGAAAAAATAAAAAAAGACGGAGACGCAGATTTAGGAAGACAAAGAGATAAACGCAGACGTAAACAATAAATTACTTTTTAATAGGGATTCAAACCCCTCTAGAAAGGGCGTCAAATGTGCATTGAAGTCTCAGAGGACCGAATTAATAGTTTTTTTTTTGTTATCAGCCGCCCTTCGTTTAAGCTTGTAAAACCTCTTAGTATTTACTATTTAGGTATATTGTATTATTCGCTATCTAAATTATTCATTGGAGACAATACGTCTATATCTAAATTAAGACATCGGTGTCAATCACTGACATTAAAAAAGATACCACAGTCAATGTAAAGTACGAAAAAAAAGAGCGTCTATCTCCATTATCGTGAACAAAGACACAATATTTATTTTTTTATTATGTCCAAAACGTTGATAAATGTACTTAATCTTTTCCTTGTGAGTCGTTTATCAAATGGTCAATGGGCTGCTGAGACCAATCGCGAAATATAACGAACCGATAGCGGAGTCTTCTTGTATTTAGTCTACATTTGCTTGCAATCATGAATAAGTGTTTCAGAGTTTCGTTTCTTTCGTTAGCTTTAGTCGGGTCTTTAATTACATATTCTGAAAACAAAACTACTTCAGTGCCTACTGGTAAGTACAATATATATTACATCTTCTTAATTATTAAGAAATTCGTGAGCATGTTGTATTATTTTTATTTAATACAACTTAAATACAATACAGACACATCAAATCAACATATTCAAAACTGCAAATTTCTTCAATAAATGTAATGACATGTATACATATAAAGCTCAAAGTCTATTCAGGAAGTTTGACATTTTTGTTGTAGTAAAATAAGCAGCTAGACAATTGTGATATCAGCACCGTTAACCGTTGCTATTTTTGAAAGTTACCTCATGAATTAATGTTATGCATTTTAGGGGACACCCGTATATTAGATTTTCTGGATGGATTAACAGGACTACGAGTATTATTATTATAATGTGTTAAACTTAAAAGCGCCTTAATCTATACTAATTTTATAAAGAGGAAAGCTTTGTATTTTTGTATTATGTTTGCAACAAATAAACTCAAAAACTACTGGACTGATTTAAAAAAATCTTTCACCATTAGAATGCTACATTAGCGCTGAGTAACAAAGGTCAAAGTAAACTAAGTAAACTAAATAAACTGAGTAACAAAGGTGAGTTAAAAAATGTCCACCCGTGCGAAGCCGGGACGGGCTAGTCTTTAATAAAACAAAAAAAATACATATTGTCTGTTACAAAAGCCGTATTGTCACGGTATTGCCTGACGTCATTTGCTTGAAGGCTTGAGGCCAATTGGCCTTATGCGCATCAGACCAATGATGATGAAGTTGACATATTAAAATGAAACACTAAGCATATCTATTCACTTTTAATTTACATTTTATTATAGCCTTACGTTTCGAACCCTTCACCCCTGTCAAGTTATTGGTCATCTTCAAATGAATTTGTAATGAAGAATATTGAACATATTCATCATCATTATTTAGTGCCATCTTTATACTGAAGTTTGGAGGTCAGTATTAAGGTCACATTACGTGTACCCTTTATTAAAAAATAATCTTCAAAACTAAAACTTATTTTTCATCTTTATTTCAGATACTTGGAATGCCACTGCAAGGGTATGTATTATTTCCGTCTGTTATGTAATGTTCAATTTAATAAATTGAATTTTCCAATGCTGATAAGCAGCATGCTCATGGTAACTAAATATTGTACGAGATATAGTATAGATTTTAATTAGATTATGTAATCATAACTATTTTTGTTTATTATGGCATTAACACGGCATGAATCGTACAATTTTTAATTCTTTCCGATAAAAGTCCAGCATATTATCAAGGTACAGAAACGATGCCTACTAAATTTATTTAGTTGATAATTACTTTTAGCTGTAAAATCAGATGACATACAACTTCTAACAAAATCATCAGCATCGTCAACATTAGCCTATAGCCGTCCGAAAGCTGGGCTCAGGCATTTCCACATAAACAGCACATGGGAAGATTGAGCCATAAAACACAACACTGAGAAGGAGGAGCTCGATGGCGCAGTGGTTAATGCGAGTGTTTCCGTTTTCATCCCACTTCAATATAATTCCGCTTTCAACCTAAAATTTATTCTTTTTTCAACCCACTAATTTTTAAAGCCTTTTTCAACCCATAATTATTTCCGCTTCCATCCCACAACCAATTACTATCAATTGTTGACGACTGCAAAAAAGTTAGTTAACAATTTATTTTAAAACTACATAGTGCCTACGTAAACAAGATGTTTTAAAAAGTCCAAAGATATTATTGCCCCCAAAAAACCTGGTGAACCTGGTGGTCGGGAAATGCCGGCATTTCCCTACTGAGGCAATCAGCTAGCTCTCTCAAAAAAAAAACGAGAGCACAAGACGTTTATTTTAGTCCTTCATTTGCGTTTCTACCTTTGGCCTTATCATTACGAATATATAAGTGTACTAGCGACCCGCCCCGGCTTCGCACGGGTGCAATGCTGATACACGCAACCGCTATGTCCTTGCATTTTAAATCTGTAATATCTTCGAAAATATTCATTTAAAATTCATGCTGTAAAGGGCCATATTGATTTATATTATATATAAGGTACTTAATTGGATAAGGATTAATGCTGTATTGCTTAAAATCGCTTCGTAAATAAGCCATTATTTCTCGTAAAAAGTAAAGGATAAAAAATGATTATTGTGGTTTATCCCTAACAGATAGACATATACCATCGCGGACTTTTTTGCAGACCTTTTTAAGGTGTACAATACTGTAGTACATTATTTTTATCTATCTCGTAGGGTTCAGCCAGCTTTGCAATGTAAGCGCAAAAAAATGTAAAACCTCTAAAATTATCAGTGTTTCTCTACTATATTATGCATGTATTTATACATATGAACCCTTAGATGAATGATTGATCTCGCTGCGCTCGACTAGTTACCGCGCTACCTAAAAACAATAGCTCCGTAAATGCGGCAACTCAATATTGTAGTGTGTGTAAGAACGGGTGTCCTTCTTATTTCTTGTAGTATTATTTTTACACAGTTTAACTACGCAAACTGGCATTTTACTTCGATTTATGATCAAAATTTAACAAAACATTCGGTACGCGCACTTCTCACACAGTTTGCAATGCGACTGACAGCAGGCGACTGACTCGGGTACGCCGACTTCGGCGTAGTATTTTTTGCCGCATTTAACAAGTACGCCGGCGGTATCTAGACGAGTGCGCGAGACCAATCATTTATCTAAGTATAAACTTTCCTCTTGAATCACTCTATCTATTAAAAAAAACCGCACCAAAATCCTTTGCGTAGTTTTAAAGATTTGAACATACATACATACATACAAAAAAAATGGTCCATGGTCCATAAATAAATAAATTAAATTAAATTACATAGGGACAGCGGAAAGCGACTTTGTTTTATACCTACTATGTAGTGAAGATGTATTTGTTTGGTGTGTTTCAGTACGCCCCGCAGAACAAGGTGGCCATAAAGGTGTTCTACGAGACTTTGTGCCCAGGCAGCACCATCTTCTTTGTGAGAGAACTCCAGCCGGCCGTGGAAAATCTCGCCCCCTATTTGGACATACATTTGGTTCCATATGGTTTCGCAAGGGTAAATTGCTTGCTTTTTAATGTTAGAACTTCCAGAGTAACTTCTCTACCGATCTAGAAGCTTTGAGTTGAGAGAATGACTGACTACATTAGGTAGGTATAAGTTTTTGCAGGTGGCAGAATCAATAATAGTATACTTATCTCTCGTTACTTATTTATCTCCGGATAACGCCTTTGAAAGTCAACACAGAAGTATAATTCTTTTCAATTAAGCCGCTCCAGCTAGAGCGCACAATCTAACAGACCAGCTAAATGCGCTTCACTGAAACTTATATGTGGAAGTTACACAATTTCATCATATGTTCGTAATGCGATACGAGTTCGGAAGAGTTGCAAGGGGTGCCAAAAAACCAAATAGAATAGAATAAAATAACGTTTTTTAGTGACAAAACTACAAATTGACACAACTACATATAATTTTAACATCAATTAAGGGCGTTTACGCCGCACACTAGCGCCGCCAATGAAAAAAAAACATATCTAGTAATTAGAGATAGAAAATCAAATTATGCTCAACAAACTATCTGAATGAAGTAATTTAGCATTTTTACGTCACCTAATGAACACCTGACATGTTATGGTTTAGTTAAATATGGCGTTATAGTTAAAAGTGGCCGTAACGTCTTTATTATAATGCTTAAGATCATCAGCTGTTGTTCGTCGGTGTCACAATAAATCCAGAAGTTTCAGTCCGATGCAAAAACTTAACTTAACATTTGGTAGGTAAGATTAAAGCGAAGTGCTTACCCGTAATATTTTTTTAAATATTTATTTTAATAGCTGTCCGGACAGACTTCATTCTGTCAAAAGTTAATAGTAAAAATTTTTTTTTAAATTTAACGTATTCCTGTGATCACGTTATTTATGACACAACAATAAACGATGATTACTTACAAAATAAGTTTTCTATTTATAAACTTGATGATATTCATTCTGATGCTTTATGGTAAGTATACAATATTTTTTGTTTGATTACTTGGCGCGTAAACAAATAAAGCTGACGGTTTCCCAACGTGGGAGCAGGCATACAACCTGTCCATGAGAGAAGCATGGGTTTTTAAGATTAACGCCGCAAATACTTAAAGACTGACCCTGTGATTTATTTATGGTCATTGCGAAAGCAAGCCGCACTGGAAATTGCAGTTGTTCAAATTCAAATAGTACGTCAGTTGGTATCATTGGGATGCGGGGTAACAATACTTCTTCTCCCTTATATTTTCCTTTTATAGTTGTTGCTTTGATTACATTGTTAAGTAAATTTTTCACTGATAGCCGTGTGTCGTTACAAAGACGCGGTGGGTTGATATTTCGTAACATTATGAAGTACCGATCCTACTTTCAATTGAAGATTATGGGGTGGCAATCCTGGCAAATCCAATGAGATTAAAAATTCTGGTACATAGTTGACGACATCATCTTGATTAGTTGCGCAATCAACTGATTTGTATATCTTTAATTCACCGGCAATCTTCATTTAGAATTTTGAAGTTTATTTCATTTCAATTAAACCAAAAAGTTTGTAAAGCTTGTAAACAAAAACTTAAATTAAAAACGAAAGTTATAGCTTGTAGACCTAAACCAAAAAAAATCGTGTTACCTTAAAAGTTGGAATGACATTGTTGCAAATTATATTTGTTGCCCCAAAGGATGTCATTTGGAAGCAGTTGTTATATTTTTGTATGTTTGTAAGGAAACGTATGGAATCCGTTCCAGTTCCTGAAACCAATGAGTACAACACAATGGTTCTAGTGGTGGAACCAATGGCACTACACTTCACTTTTCCATTTGCGCAACACAATCCATTTGCTTCATGTTTGTATTTCAATACCTTACAATATAGTTCATTGGTCCAATAGCAACGTTTTCGTAGGAACTGTAGTTAATTGAAACATCGTAACTGAAAGCCGCTCGTGAAACATTGAAAGCAGTTCCAACACGACGCGTTGCGCGTAACCCAATCCTTTCAATTTCATTTCGCTCTTCACGTTGTTCTGTAGTCCGATTAGATTGAAAATTTGCTTGGTTTGTAGCATTTCGAGTTCTTCGACCCAAATTACTGCGCCTACGTTTTGGCGGCATGGGTCTAAACGTAATCACACGAAACACACAATAAAATTGGTTTTCAAGAGAAGTGAAAATATAAAAAAACCGAGAACCGCCACGTACAGAAGAATTAATTTTAAATTACACTATCATAAATTGATATTCATACAGTCTAATCAACTTTATTATAACGGTTATATAAAAACAAACTTTAATTATATCTTACAATAATAATAATATTAAAACAAAAATAAATAAAAACAACCACTGCTCAATCAAATAACCCTCCCCGCGCCATTCCAGGTGCAAAAGTGCCCAACACAGTTGCCGCGTTTCCGCGTTGAACAGCGATAGACAACCTTTGCATCAGGAATGACTTGGAGCGAGGGTCAAGACCCCTTTTTCGTAGACGGCCGGCGCCCCACTTCCCTGAAAAACAGTTTGGCCTCTGAACCCCAACAACCAGTTGTATCTACCGCAAGAGGTACAAACAAAGAGTTTGTGAGTACCGAATACTTCTCGTGCTTTCTTTAAGCTGCCACCTCAGCAGCTGCTGCCGCCATCCTCATGGTGCGACTTACATGCGAAGCGCCAAAAGTGCTAACACATGTGGCGTCACAGAGCAGGCACTTTCCTTTTTGCCAAGGCACAAGGGTTAAGCCATCAGGCCTTTTGCCATCTGACCGACTAAGGCCTGGTGGCTCCAGCACACAGGGAATGTTTGCCGAAACTAGCGCCCTCCGGATGATGTCATTGAGAGCATGATGGCGCAGAAATCTATCCGCACAACGGCAACTGCTCAAGGCGTGGTGACCGTTGCTCTCTACCATAGTGCCACAAACGCATATATGAGGTTCACAAACATCGCAACCTAGGCGGAGAGCCACGGCGACCCGCATAGAGTCGTCATCAAGGAGAGTTCCCAGATGTGGAAAGGGCAGCGCGTGTAGCCAAGCCCCGGACTCTGGCCTTGATACCGCAATAAGCCTTGACTTATCCACACCCACAGCCCTTTCTAACTGGCAGTCAAAAACCCGCTTCAGGTGAAGCGGGTTTTTGCTGACTGCCGTTGACGATATAGGGGTCTACATCGTCCCACAAGCGCTGACGGTCTAGTTTTTCGGGCACGCTCGAACCAGGGTTGAGTGCCAACCAAGCGGCCTGTGCATCAGAAGCGAACGGTATTGTAGCCTTGCAACCAACTAATAAAAATAATTTAGTAACAAAGTCAACGACCCTAGCTGCAGATGCCAGGAGGCCGGCAGACTCACGTCCCTTGCACGCCGTAAGCCCAAACCACCGTTCCGAATGGGAAGAGAAGCGAGGTCCCATTGATATTGATCAATGGGACCTCGATACCTAATACTGATTAAGGGAGACATTCAGTAGACACTCAACAGTCTCCTTCAACACTGAGTCAAAGGAATCAATGTGCAAGGGGCATAGCCAAGTCGGACCCAAGTGCGCAAAAAATAGTTCAACTTGGGAACTGCAAAGCAAAACCTCAGCAAAACCAGTGCAATGTGTGCTGGAAGATTTTTAAGCCTTTCCTTAGCAGACAGGAGAAGCTGCCTTCTTACCTCAAAGGCTTAAGGAGTCGCTACCGAGAAAATAGGAGGTCCCAAAAGAGTCAAGGTTTGATCTGATAACTCTTTAAGTAAAAAGGAAGTAAAAAAAACAAAAAGAAGGAAAGAAGGCACGAGATTCGGCACTGCAGGGGTAGAATTCGCATTTTGTCGTGTTTACCTCCAATCCCAGTTGACGAAAACGTGGAAGGAGAGTGACCATCAACTTGAATGTATACCATATATAATTCAAACGCGCATTTGTTTTGTTTAGATTGACGTTGACAATTAACGTCATTTTTATGTGAAAAGAATAGTGTTGTTTTTACTATTGTCCACTATTCTTTATGTTTTCCACGCAATTTGATGTGAAAAGAAAAGTGTTGTTTTTACTATTGTCCACGCATTTTTTTTTGTTTCTCTTTAATAAAACTTTCCGTGTGCCTTAAGGAAACGAAAAAGAAAATTTGCCGAATTGGTCGAGCCGTTCTCGAGTTTTGCGCTTAGCAACATTCATTTTTATTTATATTTAAAGATGATCGTGGCTTTTGATTCGATCCGATCCAAACCCCTAAGGAAAGGGGGCACGCTTGCGTGATGCCAGTCATCAGCAAACTCTAAAGAGAACGTATATTTTCTTTCTTAGCTCTTTCAACAAAACAAATGGGTTTGTTATGATAAATGAAAGTATAACCTGGTTCCTTATCCTAGATAGATAGATATAGTCTCTATTTGGACACTATAAATACAAACACATACAATCATAAAATAACAAAAAAATGTGCGAGTGCCGCAGCATCTCAAAAGAGTCGTTGCTCAGCTGATCGCTCAGCTGATCGCTGATTTTCAGCAACAACCAGAAGTGATCTCAAGTAAAGCTTTCCATTCCAACCTTCTCGCTAGTATATGTAACTGTTCTTCTCAAAAATGTTTCAGAAACTCCAAAATTATGTGAATGTTGACGTTTGCAGACGCGTGAAACCTCCGCAGGCTTCGCGTTCACATGCCAGCACGGTCAAGATGAATGCTTCGGCAACAGAGTCCACGCATGCGTGCTCGACCAATTGGCTAACAGAAGCCAGGCTGCACTCCTCAACGCTTGCCTGATGAATTACTACAGATTTTCAATGGTTAAAGTATATGACTTCATGCTCTTGGTGTGGGTGAGTGGTCAAAATTCTTTACAAAAAATGCAGGGTATGTGAACTAGACATTTTCCATGGTAATTTTGACGAATTAAAAGCAGTCTTTTAAATGTTGTATTGCTTAAATGTGTTTGAGGTCGACAATGTGTCGATAATGACACCATGTCTTCCTAACTTAGTTATATTCATGCTCCCCCCAGCTGAAAACTATCGACTATATTGTATATATCTCTCTCTTTCCAGTGTCAACACCGAGTAAATGTGGACCATCTTGCACATAAAATTTGGGCCTGCACAAACAGTGACCGAAGCTCTCAACTGCTTAAGAGTTATGGCGACGAGACTCGTGCCTGGAGACCCCCTTTTATGCCATACGTTGCGATGTACGACACGTTAAATGGACTAGAAGAGGGGATACTGGGGAGTCTGATGAGCAAGATATGCTCTAAGCTAGATCCAGCACCACCACCATGCTATTCATTAGGCGCAAAACATTAATAAACATCTTTAGAGTAACTCTGTAATTTTTTGTAAAATTCGCGTGCCTTTCAACCTATAAGTATACAATAAGGAGATCTAGTAAGTTAGTGGACTATTTTTTTTTACGTTCGTTCAACCAAATTTATAACATTTAAAATCCTCTGAGGAGAGTTTCAAATAATATAAAGTCAGTTGAATAAATTATCGCCTTCAAAATTCTAGCCTTCCCTTATTACCACAATCGCAGAAGCAATGGGACGAGCCGTTGTGCAAACAAGTTTTCGAGGGGCTTATATCCACATCGGCTGACACGGCCGAACTCGCTCGTCTCACTGCCGTCTCCAAGAGAGAGTCAGGCCACTGGCTCCAGGCATTGCCATCATCTGCCAATGTCGGTCATCAACATCATAATCCGCAGTGCTTTTGCCACCATTGGTTTACCGGCTGTCTTAGAGCCAGCTGGTATCTCTCGCAGTGATGGCAAGAAACCTGACGGAATGACCATTGGGCCCTTGAAGCTTGGCAGGCCGTTGGTGTGGGATGCAACCTGTGCTGACACCGTGGCTCCCTCGCATGTTCGCGCCACTTCACTTCATGTGGGGGCTGCTGCGGTAAGCGCTGAAAATCGCAAACGGCACAAATACGCAAACCTAGGTCGAAATTATTTATTTGGTCCGTTTGCGGTGGAAACAATGGGTCCATGGAGGCCGGAGGCAAAGCAGCTAGTTAAAGAGTTAAGTGCTCGCCTTATCGAGGCCTCCGGTGACAAGAAGGCTGGCAGCTACCTCTGCCAGCGTATTAGTTTGGCAATCCAAAGAGGCAATGTTGCCAGCATTCTTGAGACCGTTCCCATGAGCCCACAGTTGGAGGACATCTTTTATTTATAGGTCTTAAGTTTTTAATTTTCTAATTATTTTTCTGTTTTAGTTTTTCAAGTTAAGTTATGTAATGTTTCTTTTTGTTGTGTAAATTTATTCGTAATCCCTAAAGTTTGCAATTACTAAGTTATCGATATAATTTATTGAGAGGAAAGGGCACCTGTGGCAAAGGCCGTTGGAATCGCTAGTCGTTGTGGAGGTCCTCAAGCCGGACTTTGTTCAGAACTTAGAAAGAAGAGTCGGCAAATGACTTTGCCCTGTCTGATGATAAGAAGCAAGATTGGGCCTCAGTAGCCGTCCGCACCTTCCTGGCCCGTAAATTGCTTCTTCACACGTTTAAAGGCCCGCTATGTTGTTTTATCATCATTTAATTGTAGAGCACTCTTTTCGTAACACACGAAAAGAGTGCTCTACAATTAAATTATGAATTAAATGATACAGATCACACAAAAAACAAGTTTCGAGAAAATGTGGCTATCGTATACTCGTAGTGGTTCCATAAAAAATTTTACGTCAGCACAACGAACGAAGCAATTTGTATACAGCTGAAAATATGCGATAGAATCTTTTCTTGCTGTATTCAGTAACACAAGTCCCTGGAGTTCAGTGCCGACAGGTGAAACGGAATCGATCTGGGAGCTGGGACCGACCGCATGTATGTGATTGTGATGCAATCCTTCGGGTGTGTGAGAGACGAGAATGTGAAATGGATATGGCATTCTTTGCTGCCTAGTTGGAATCGCAGGGCTGGAAATAAGCTTTTTTTATTTTATAATACTACTAAATTATAGGCAGTTGTGTAGAATTATTTAACAAAATCGAATGAAAACTTCTTGATGACGTGAATCAAATATTTTCTTTTTAATTTCTTCATTCGTTTAGTTTATAGTAAATGTCGGAAATCAGTTGTTGTGAGAATTATTAGTTACCTACTTAAAATAAAAAAAATAAAAACAAAAACTTGATTGTCAAAGTCTCACTATATGAGACATTATCCTGCGTTCAAAATGCGTGGCAAATCATTGACATTGTACAAGCACAACGCCTATTAAAGTCTTAAGCAGAGTTACGGACAATGTCAAAACACTAATAACCTGCCCTAAAACTAGACACTGGCTAAATCGTAGCGAAAGCCATTTTTCAAGAAATTGAATTGACATCAAGTAAATGTTACAATTCATCACCACACCTTCACTTCACAACTCTTTCCAAAAGAAACCCGGGGCTACGCATCGAAAAATCCGAATCACACTTTGCGCAGCGCTCTGCCCCTCGGCCACCGAACCGTTGACCTAAATTAATTAAGACCAGCAGATGATTGATACTAAATAGATTATTATTGTAAATAGGTTATATCAGGGGGCTAGAACTGTAACCAATACGGTGTATTGCTCCGCGTTCAGAGGCAATATACCTTTGTGTCTCTAACGTCGACATGTGAACGAATAGATCAAAGGCACAACCACAGACAAATCTGTAGCCACAACACATTGCCGCGGAAGGTATGTATGTGATAGATTCAGAAACATTCTACAGCCTGTGTTAATTGTGTTTCTTAATTGAGCCTCGATTCTGTTATTATTTTATTTAGTTTCACAGCGGTTTATTATTATAATTGGACTATTATAGGAAAAATTACAATATCTGTCTACTAGGACACGATGTAAACATTTAAAAATTACATTAATCAAGATTCTAGACCAGTACTATAGATTAAAGGCCGGCAACGCATCTGCGATTCCTTTGGTTTTGCGGGTGTCCATGGGCGGCGATGATTGCTTCCCATCAGATGACCCGCCTGCTCGTTTGCCTCCTCCTGATATTTAAAAAAAAAAGTACTTTGAGAAGTTCGATGCAGCTAGTAGGTAAGGCTACCGCGTTCGTGCTTTAATGATAACTATAATTATTTATTCCAAATAACATGATTAATAGACTCGTTCATCTGTAGTAAGTTTGCTCATAATATCACTATTCACAAACTACAATCCAGCCCGGTTTGATTCACAAATGAGTGTCCGTCCATGTGAGCGTTTTCCCACGGACGCGGACTCCTGCCAAACTGTTATTGTTCCTCATGAGAATGCAGAATTGCACTGTCTAGAAACAGTGCGGTTTAAATTTACACAGGGTGTCTGCTGGTAGTTTTATTTGCCAAACGAACACGATAACGTGAACGAGAATAATATGGCATTGTTCTCTACTACTCGATTTGAAGCTGAAGAATAAAGAATAAAAGACATTTATTGGAATCACATAACAAAATACACAATTAAACATACAACATGTAACAAAAAGAATAAAAAAATAATAACAATTAACATTGTACCTTGTTATGCGATGCCAACACTGTGCACAGCTCTACCACAGTATTAATATTTCTAGACTGTGACTACTGTGCGCTATACGCAGGAAGCGGGGCCTGCCTGAAGGAACTCGATCTGCGACTGCTAAAGTAATACAACTACCACTTAAACCGGTCATCGGTGGGTGACAATAGTTGTGTTATAAGTAAGGCTCCTACACCAAGCGTAGAGACATAAAAACGAACTGACGATGACGGTTCCAATTCATTTTCACTTTATTGCCTGTCACATGTTGGTAAGTTGACAATATTAAAATTAGGTACCTTACCTACATTTGACGCCCTGCCAGGGGGCGGCGTTGCAATTTAAAATACTACTAGCTTGAAATGATACATTGTTGTATTTATATACTTAGTATTAATTTTTTCTTTACAATAGAAATAAAGTTAAAATCATTTAATATACAACGTGTAACAAAAGGGTGTGCTCAAAATGAAAAGATCCAAAGTGTATCCCATCTAGAACTTGTATGTGTTGTTATTAAGACATAATTATTAGCATTAGTTTGTTATGCAATGGTTAATGAAAAATTTATATTAATTAAGTTATGCGCGTCAGGCCCACATAAGCAAGCAGCAGTAATCATAAATGTTAGTACACAGAGGTTACTAAACCACTAGAGCTGAGACTTGTTTGTTTTGATGTGACGTCACAATAGAAGTGAATACCTTCCTCAAGGTCGGCAACGCATCCGCGATTACTTTGGTTTTGCGGGTGTCCATGGGCGGCGGTGATTGCTTTCCATCAGGTGACCCGCCTGCTCGTTTGCCTCCCTTTAACATAAAAAAAAAAAAAAGAATAATGTTAATAATCAAGTCTTAGTAACTCTGCATACAAGATCTAGATCAGATACACTGTGGATATATTCATTTTGACCACATCATTCTGTTACACGTTGTATAAAAAAAATGTAATGTAATGTATTGTAATGTTTATAATAATATAATAAATGACATTTAAAATACTTTGTGATGATTAGATTTCAAACCGCATCATTTCGCACAGTCACCGGCGGCGGGCGGCGCATACTTTGGTACAGTTAATTTATTTATATCGGCACATTTTTACCTCACTGCTGGGCAAAGACCTTAACAGTTAACCTTTATTCTATTTATTATTTCCCATAAAGGAAGGTCTAGGTCTTCATCTAACCTGATAGTAAGTGAAGATAAAGCCACACATGTAGCATAACTAAAGAAAAAAACCACCAACCTCTTTGTCAAACGCGGTATTTACTCAGCTACGCGATAAAATCTTAATTTGCCGTGAAACAATTTACGTACCTACCAGCCTTTTTCATCAAATTACGTAACATCAACAGTAATGCCAAGTTTGAACGATAACAGCACGTTATGTCGTTACCGACTTTATAATGACGCGACATAACGGTGGGAATTCTATTTGCATAAGCTATTGCTATATTATGTATACTCTATGAAGAACATACGTAACGAGTTAGAAAATATTACTATGGACAAGGTAAAAAATATTACAAGGACCGAAACAGAAATATGCGACCAGTGCGAGTTTTATTTTCTAAAAAATGACAAATAAAATTTGCACTCTAGGCACCCAGTACTACAAAAGTATTTAACAAATTACCTATATTTATCTACAAATTGCTGAAGTTAAGCAACTTTCGCGGAGGCCGGTCGTCGGATGCGTCACCTCACTGCATTGGGCCAGGCCAGCACGGTGGTGTATGGCCCATTGTTCCTGTTGTGTTTCCATCCTTAGGGAAGGCTCGAGCCCCAGCAGTGGGAGACACAAAATAAGCTAGTGATGTGATGATATAGTATATAAAATATTTTCTGAAAGTAAAATTGAAATAAGATCGACTCCTAAAATTTATCAAAGAACTGTGTTTCTGCTTGTGATATTACCAGCGAGAAAACAGCAGGCGTGGTTGGTTATGTTTATGTTATTCTTACATGTTTTTCAGCAATAAAGTTCTTCTTATCTCCTTCTTGAACCTATTGTTCGGTTCGTCTACAGTTTATGTCTATAGTAGTAAAACAGCACTGAACTTCGACGAACGACAAAGTGTTCTCAGAAATGACACGAGGGAACTGATGCAGCCATCCTTGACACGCGACGCAGATAGTACATCAAGTGTAGATAATAAATATTTATTTAATTAAAATTAAACAGTGATATTACAACACAACTAATTAAAAAAAAATGTTTTTTTATGACAAAGCAATGATTTTCGACGACGTAGGGGAAGCTATAGTTCACTGCTGACTACCACCTCACTTATGAGTTGTTTTTTTTTGCATTCAGATTATTTTTGTTAAAAACAGTAAGAGAAGATTTATATTTTTCTAAATTAAATTTTACTGAGAAAATATTAACCAGTCTAAAGAAGCTCGCGTGGGAATCGAACCCATGACCCTTGAATTGCCGGTTCAATGCTCTGACCGTTGAGCTACCGAGACCCCGAATTATATTTCGATTATAAATAGTTATTTCGATTACATGTCGAGTGGTTTGTACACCGGTTTTCATGGTGTCGCCATCTCTGAGGTCCCGGGTTCGATCCCCGGTCGGGTCAATTTAGAAATTATTGTTTTTCTAAATTATCTCGGGTCTGGGTGTTTTCTATGTATAATAAGTATGTATTTAAGTATTTTAAGTATGTTTATCCGTTGTCTAGTAACCATTTTAACGAGTTTCATAACGAAGCTTCTCTTGGGCTAGATAACTGGTGTGAGTGTAGGAAAGTTTATTTATTTATTTATAGTTTAATTCCATTTAAATGACGATGATGATTAGGAAATCCAAAGAGACTTATGTACTTTTTCTTTTATTTCTAACAATGATCAGCTTTATTAAGGTCCAAGTGAGAGGTATGGAATGCAGCTATAATGCACCGGTGAATCACGGGTCAACCATTTGGAATATTCGTTTCTCATGACTAAGCATTGTAGTCATTGACCATAAAATTTTATATTTAAAACCAGTACCGGTAAAACGAGATGTATATTGGTATATTGCTTCTACAAAGTGTCACTTTGTTTCGATTTTAATAAATGTGCGAAACAGTTAACGTGGGCGCATGTCAAACAGTTTGTAACGGGCATGTTTGGCGATATTGCCTACTTGAAATTACTGCGTCACACAAGATTTTGTTAAGCCCCTACGTAATGTAACTTCCACCCACACTTTGATGTTGTCTCAAGTTGATTTTGCTTTCATAAGAAGTCCTACGTACTTATATGAAACTTTTTATTTATAGATTACTTTGTTCCTTTATTAATATTGTTTCATTTTGTTGTGTTCTTGTATCAAGGTTTTACTGCTTGTCATCCACAAAAATACTCCACAATAAAAAAAGGAATAAAGGAGGAGGGGAAAAAACTTATTAGATTAGGTAAACTGAATTATTTTCATGTTTTTGTGGTACATATCCGTTGCAACTGTATCATAAAGTACAAAAAATATAAACCACAAAAAAAAACTTAATTAATCCGTTAATAATTTACTCTAACGTAAGTGACTCTGTTAGTTTATCAAGTGGGAAACAAAATTAATTTATTTGTAAGCTTAAGGCCCAGTTTTACAATACTCTGTTAGTTATTCTCTAAATGAGGCATTACCTAATCAATCATTAAAATTAACAGGGATGCTAACGGCACTGTTAAATTTTTATGTCCCATGGGAATAATTTAACAGACCATTACGAAATCAACCATTAGGTGAATAACTCTCAAATCATTCACTCACATTCTAAACCAACCAAAACAAAATGTCATTGTATGTAATGTCATTGCTTCGAAAACGAGCACTATTTTCTCTAGTCGTATAACAGTTTTCTTATATGTAAGGCGACTGATTTAAATACCAATGTATTTCGTAGAATTCATTAGAAATCGGGTTGCATTTCATTTTGCTGGTTGAATGAATGTCAAATCTTTTGTTGTTGAGTTTGAGGTTATCTTGTGTTTCGCATTGTTGTTTTGATTTTTTGATTCCAGCACATCCAAAACAGATTCTTTCGATAGTCGAAATCTTGTGCGAAAATCAACATCGTCATATTCTTCGAAATAACGACGCCGTTCTTTGAAAGTTTTAGGACATCGTAATATGTGTGTCGTGTACGCGATGCGGATCGGTGCAGGCAAACGCATCATATTCAAATAAATAATATTACGCGTAGCGCGAACAAGCCAGAACCGTTGCGGTACCGCACCGACAGGGCCCAACCTCCTGCTGCGTGCTGCGACACCGACCAAGGCCATGTACCTGTCCCGCCTGCATCACACCACCACATCGCAGGAGGTAGCAGAGTTCATACGAATGAAGTCTAACTTTAATTTGAGGACTGGACCGCTGGAGTCGCGCCATAATAAAAGCTTCAAAGCGTTTGTGGTGCGAGTCCCGACATCAATGCTGGACATCTTCATGGAGGAGGACTTCTGGCCGAAGGGTGTAGTCTACAGGCGCTTCCATGGAAAGTTGCCTGTTGCTACCAAGTTGGTACAGTAACATAGTTATTAAGGTTTTTTTTTAAATATACTAACAAAAATTGTTTTTATTTTGTATGTAAGTATGTTAGTCTGTAAGGTATTTATTATATGGGCCGCTCTGTATTTTTACCATCTGTTACATTGTTTGTTGTCTGAAATAAAGATTTATTATTGTTATTCTCTGTATTTATCTTTTTCTTAGCCTAGGTTTGTTATAATATTAATATCAAAGTAAAATACAAAAGCACATACAGAACATAAAAATATCATAAAAAACCTAGCCTAGGGTGCCGCCGGCAACGGGGCAGGTCTCAAACTACCGGTGGTGGTCAGGGCTGCAGAGTGAGGAACCTTCTGACAATACGGGCCGTATCAAGGAGTACTGCCTTTTGCCTCTGACCCTTGACCCAACTTATTATTATTATTATTATGTAGTCCAAATTGTCCATTTCCAAAAGATCCTCTCGTTTTCGTAAATAAAATTGTACGTCATGGCCATCTTGTGCCAGTGTGACAGTAAACTAACAGCCTGTTACCTATTTAACGGACCTAAGGCCCAGTTTTACAATACTCTGTTAGTTATTCTCTAAATGAGGCATTACAAGTAACAGGTCAATAATTAAAAGTAACAGGGATGCTAACGGCACTGTTAAATTTTTATGTCCCATGGTAATAATTTAACAGACCATTACGAAATCGACCATTAGGTGAATGACTCTCAAATCATTCACTTACATTCTAAACCAACCAAAACCAAATGTCATTGTATGTAATGTCATTGCTTCGAAAACGAGCACTATTTTCTCTAGTCGTACAATAGTTTTGTTATATGTAAGGCGACTGATTTAAATACCATGTATTTCGTAGAATTCATTAGAAATCGGGTTGCATTTCATTTTGCTGGTTGAATGAATGTTAAATATTTTGTTGTTGAGTTTGAGGTTATCTTGTGTTTCGCATTGTTGTTTTGATTTTTTTGATTCCAGCACATCCAAAACAGATTCTTTTGATAGTCGATATCTTGTGCGAAAATCAACATCGTCATACTCTTCGTTCTTTGAAAGTTTTAGGACGTCGTACTATGTGTGTCGTGTACGCGATGCGGATCGGTGCAGGCAAACGCATCATAATCATTTAAATAATATTACGCGTAGCGCATCGCAAGCCGCTGCTTGATTAGCGTCATGAGTGACAAACTCGGCAAATGAACTCCTGGCGTTTCTACAACAAAAGCTGAACGTCATGGACGAGGTGAGCGCAGTGCAAATTTGCAAGTCCAGCTTCAGTGAAGATGAGGTGGCGTCTGCGAAGAAGCTGCTCTACGAGCCTGTCGGCAAGAGCGACCAGATGGTGTCTCGGAGACGAGATGAAACGCAGAAGAGCCTACAGGAGATCATAACACTGATCAAAAGAACTGATCCAGATGACATGCCGACGTTTGTGGCGAGAGGTTTTATGGTTCGAAACAAGAAGCGATGTCGTCAGCGAGCAAGCCAGAACCGTTGCGGTACCGCACCGACAGGGCCCAACCTCCTGCTGCGTGCTGCGACACCGACCACGGCCATGTACCTGTCCCGCCTGCATCACACCACCACATCGCAGGAGGTAGCAAAGTTCATACGAATGAAGTCTAACTTTAATTTTAGGATTGGACCGCTGGAGTTGCGCCATAATACAAGCTTCAAAGCGTTTGTGGTGCGAGTCCCGACATCAAAGCTGGACATCTTCATGAAGGAGGACTTCTGGCCGAAGGGTGTAGTCTACAGGCGCTTCCATGGAAAGTTGCTACCAAGTTGGTACAGTAGGTGCCAATCAAATAATACTAACATAGTTTTAAGTTTTTTTCAAATATACTTACAAAAATTGATTTTATTTTGTATGTAAGTATGTTAGTCTGTAAGGTATTTATTATATGGGCCGCTCTGTATTTTTACCATCTGTTACATTGTTTGTTGTCTGAAATAAAGATTTATTATTGTTATTCTCTTTATTTATCTTTTTTCTTAGCCTAGGTTTGTTATAATATTAATATAAAAGTAAAATACAAAAGCACATACGAAACATAAAAATATTATAAAAAACCTAGTTTAGGGTGCCGCCGGCAACGGGGCAGGGCTCAAGCTGCCGTTGGTTAGGGCTGCAGAGACAGGAACCTTCGGACTATCCGCGCCGTGTCCAAGAGTACCGCCTTCTCTATCTGACCCTTGATCCAACCATTGACCGAGAGATTCTTAAGGTGTTGGTCGAGACTCTTCGCTACCAGACCGTTCGCAGACACGACTGATGACACAATGATTGTCGAGTTAATATCCCACATGGCGGTTATCTCGTGAGCCAAGTCAAGGTACTTGCTTCTTCTTCTTCTCTCGTCATGTGGGATGGTGACGTTGACAAGCACATACTCTTTATTTATTTTCTTTCTTAAAACTAGATTTTTACAATATTTTAATATAAAAACAATAACACATTATAAAAACCTAATCTTAGAGTACCGCCAGCAGCGGGGCAGGGCCCAAGCTACCGGTGGTCAGGGCTGCAGAGTGAGGAAACTCCTGACAATACGGGCCGTGTCAAGGAGTACTGCCTTTTGCATCTGACCCTTGACCCAACTTATTATTATTATGTAGTCAAAATTGTCTATATCCAAAGGATCCTCTCGTTTTCGTTAATAAAATTGTACGCCATGGCCATCTTGTTCCTGTGTGGCAGTAAACTAACAGCCTGTTACCCATTTAACGGACCTAAGTAGCAGCAATTAAGTTTAACATCGAATTACGGATATTTGACATTCGTTAAAACATGATGGGACACTCAATAACCTTAACAGTCTGTTAAATGATTTAACAGGGGTGTTAACTAACTAACATTGTATGATGAAACTGGATCTAAGTAGCAGCAATTAAGTTTAACATCGAATTACGGATATTTGACATTCGTTAAAACATGATGGGACACTCAATAACCTTAACAGTCTGTTAAATGATTTAACAGTGGTGTTAACTAACTAACATTGTATGATGAAACTGGATCTAAGCTTCTTAAGTTATACGTAAAAATGGTTGCGAATGATACTTGACGCGATGTCAAGGCGCTCTGTCTGTTTAAAAAAGATATTTACTGTAGAATCTACGATTACAAGTTATAAAACGTATTATGATACAAAGTTTGAAAGAAACATTTATTATTCTTAAAATATTAAGGCCGCGCTTTTGTTACAAACAGATGTAAAATAAGTCAGCATGGACAAGGATCGGGTGGGTCAAAATTGTGGCCCTCGCCCGGCGAAAGCCAATAAAAAATTTAAAAGGTAAAGTCCAAGGGATCACATACGCCGAATATTCATCAAACCCTCCGGTCACACAGATCCAGGTAAAATGTTTTAATTAAAGGAACTGTTTACTTTTACTCGCATTAGAAGTTCCTGTACTAGGGTTTAGAACTAATTAATACATAGAACATTGATCAAACACAGTAGTGAGACAATACCCTAACGTCCAATTAATACGGAATCACAAGAAGCCCTGCAGAGTAGTTAAAGTTGTCTATAGTTTGAATATGTATAGTGGCTTACAAATTATGCATGGACAAACTTGGACCAATGTTATGACTAAGAATCATGAATAAATTATTATTTCACCATATTAATAGATAAGTAACTTGTTTAAAGTTGTTATTTTCAATTCACAATACTAAATGCATGCAATGCATTTAGAAATAAAATATTACCTACGTAAAACAACATACTGGGTTAGTCGTTGATTTTCAAGTATTTGTTTTATTTTCATATAGTGACTTCATACTTTTATTTTTCCATTTCTTCCATTTTTATACTACCTATTTTATTTGTTTGATAGTATACCTAAAACTTGCACTTGGAGGGGCCTATGTCCAGCAGTGGACGTGTGTAGGCTGATGATGATGATGATGATGATGATGCCTAAAACAAAAACAACGAGTCTCATTTCCGGCACGAGCATCAGAAAATCCCCGCAGCGTATTTATCATGTGTGCTATATTTGTTTAGACGACAAAATCTAAGAGTCGCTCACAAGACGAATGAATGTGCCTCGAATAGATACCGTTTGACTTGCCCGTCACGGACCCCTAAAATGTAGAGCCATCGGACGTGTCAGACGTGCGGAATCGGGAAGCTTGTGGGGAATGGTAACTAGCCGGTTCACTTCCTTTTTCTAACAGACGTCTGTTCGAAACTAGATTTTGCAACGGACATTGGAAAAATGTGTCAACTTGTACAACCTTTTCGTACATCTATATATTAATACGTGAAGCAAAAACTTTGTACCCCTTTTTTACGAAAATTGCGCGGACGGAGGAGTATGAAATTTCGCACACTTATAGTATATTATAAACAAGGTTATCCGAATGTTAATTTTTTTTTAAATTATGTATAAAAATACATTAAATCAATAAAACAAACATTACACACACTACCATGTATTTGACACACACGTTTATATACTTACTCTTTTCAAAAATTTTAAAAATGGAAGAAGAACGACCGAAATCTGTCAATCCCAATCCAAATTCACATTCTCTTTTTAATTTTTCATTGCTTAGGAATTAGGATAAAATACAATCCGTGCAGCCTTGACAAAATTACGGTCGAATTTCGACCACTGGGCGACCACTAGTACAGATAGATAGATAGATTTAACACTTTATTGCTTACAGCAGTAATCTGCCTACAGTGTACATTATTTCTTTTACGAGGTGTTTGAAGTCCTAACAAAGTGTCAAAGTTTCCTCAATTTTAATTGTGACAATTAGAACGAAACACGAAACGAACGAGATACGAGAAACTGTCTAAAACGTATACGAAATGTATCGTTTATTGTTTATATGTGTCATACATATGTCAATAGTGCCTTAAACAAAACGTATATCGTCCACATAATACTGATTGATGTGTTATTAGTGTAGCTCACAGAGATTGTTCACGTAAATACCACTAGCACACACACAACACATCCCTCATTCAATTTGGCAGAGGGGACCTATTTGCCCGCAGCTTACTCGCATCGCCTTAAATTAAAAGCTGGGCAGGCGCCCACTGCACATTAAGTCTTTCAATTACTATTTATTATGAGCCAAATTCAAAAGAACTTGTTAACTGACAAATACAGATCAAGGTTAATCGCTCTTTTCATTTGAGGGAATAATACAAAGAGATACGAAGAACGGAGATTGGACAAACAGAGTTATTGCTGCTATGCTTGATATTTGAGAATATGAGATGTTTTCTAAACTCAAGTTTTTGAACTTTACTCATTAAATTACCTACATACTGTTTCTTCTTATTAAGATACCGTTTCTCTACTAGGGTTAGCGACTACATAGTTTGACTATTTTCACTGTTGCTACACGGAAGTAAGTATTTGAGCTTATTACAAAAACACAAATGTTGAAAAAAATTTTAACATTTGTGTTTTTGTAATTTGTTCGCAACAAAATTTGCGTTAAAACTTATATAAACAGAACAAAAACATTTGAGTTTATTTTTTCTAATGTCTAAGATTCTTCACCCGTGCTTCGGAAGGTACGTAAAGCCGTCCCGGCTGCATTAGCAGTCGTTAGCAACCACCAACTCGCACTGGACCCGCGTGGTGGTTTGTGGCACGTTCTCCCTATCCATCCATAGGGAAGGCTCGTGCCCCAGCAGTGGCGACATAAAATGAGCTGATGATGATAAAGATTCTTCAACCAAGAGGTTTTCCTTCAACCATTACTACGCTTTCCCTGGATTTTTATTAGGGGGTAATGGCACACTTTGAGCGGTCTTCGACACAACTTTCGTCACCACAAAATAATATAGATTACCTATCATTGTAATTTTTCAGGACGACAGCCGAGAAGCAGGTTCAATTGGTAGTAATCAAGTAGTATTCAATTGGTGCTAAACACTATAATCTGTTACTGACTCCTATTATTGATTACTAGCGGCCGCTCGCGGTTTCACGGTTTACCCGCGTGGTTCCCGTTCCCGTGGGAATATCTGGATAAAAAGTATCCTATGTGTTAATTCAGGTTATAAACTATCTGTATGCCGAATTTCATCCAAATCCATTCAGTAGTTTTTATGTGAAAGAGTAACAAACATCCATCCATACTTACAAACTTTACGTTTATAATATTAGTACCTAGGATGTTAAACATTTTGCCGCTTCCTTTCCTTTGTTGTTGAGGACAGACTGTTAGCTCAAAAAGAATGTAGGTATTCATATCAACAACAAACTCTACTTCAAGGCTGCTTACAATTCGCCCTATCTTTTGTACTATGTATTTTCATGAATGCTTATTTACGCAAGCAAGTGTAACATAAAACCCACTCTACTCGTATAGGTAAACAACACTGTCCTAATGGCAATGCTAATAATAAATTTATCTTACCTACATTATTAGGTACAGTTTACTGGTATTGATGCGGTTTCCTTCTCATTTCCCTCACAGCGAGTGAATCGCAACTGCACAGAATATAGTTTAGCAAACTCGGAGCCTGCTAGAGAAGTTTCGAGCAATGTACTTCCTCGTAGGCATATATTATTATCTATCACATATTCAGGGGTTGCCATAGGTACTTGTGAACGTTGGCCCAAGTTAAATCGGATTATATCGCAACTTGAGAACGTGTTCCCGTTAGCATACATTTCAATGTAATTAATGTAACATAATGCTACGTACTTATGGATGTTGTTTTCCTTCTTATTATCGAGACACATTATATTGTGCAGCTTTTAAGAGTGAATTAAATATATAGTAATGTTCGTAATATATGAATGAGATAGCATTCCACGAGTAACATAGCGAGCCTATGTGTTTACATAGTACAAAGATAACTATAGTTTGTATGGGATCGTAAGTGAAGTTAACTAGATTTTTTACAGGATCGAAGCAACGCCACCTAGTGACAAACTAGTGTGACTAACTTGTAACAGCTTCGATGCCATACAAATTCTGGCTCACGTTATCTAGGTTGAAGAAGAAGACAAGTGAATAAAACTGACACTAGGAACGCTGAAGCTACTATCTTCCGCTGTGTGTGTTGCTCGTGAAATGCTTTGCCAATCCTCTGTTGTTATTGAAGATAACCTGTGTCTAGCTTGACATCCTTTAGTACTCTGTCAAAGCAAATAGCTACTATCTTCCGCTATGTTACTTGTGAAATGCTTTGCCATATTCCTCTGTTATTATTGAAGATAACCCGTGCCTAGCTTCACATCCTTTAGTACTCTGTCAAAGCAAATAGCTACTATCTTCCGCTATGTTACTTGTGAAATGCTTTGCCATATTCCTCTGTTATTATTGAAGATAACCCGTGCCTAGCTTCACATCCTTTAGTACTCTGTCAAAGCAAATTAATAATGGGACAGGGGCTTGTCAACATCACTTCTATAGTAATGTTATAATGACATGGTACTAAAGTGTAAACTATTATCGTTTCGTCGCACTTCAATTATACAAGCCTGGGCTATGTTTGCCTTGCGAATGCCTATTAAAAGTCTCGAATATTTTATTACACGCGGGGAACATTGTGTACATAGCAAGTATTGTAAAAGTTAAGGATAAAAATCCCTCCTAAGCGCACTCCGTGCTCTGTAAGACGTTGTCTGATACAGCCTGCGTCTAACTCTTTACAGCGAGTAAGCACGCCACATGCCCTGAGGCAGTAATAAAACCTCTGCGAAGTAAAACCTCTTTGGCAATAATATTTTTTATTATGGTATATTCATATATTTTTTAGACGATTGACGTTTAAATTTTTGTTTATTTCGTCTAGCTCTCTCTATAGGTAAATCTAACTTTATATATTAAAACGTAAGAGAACTTGAGAAAACTTAAAACTACTTTTTAAGCACATTGATCGCAAAAGAACAAGGAAACCCGAAAAATAAAAATTATGTAGGTATAATATGACTGTGCTTCTTGTGTATTTTGTAAATTACGGTCTAATTTCAATCATTGGGCGACCACAAGTATTAAGTTAGGTTAGACATGCTTATAGACAGCTGTATATTTTTACTGTTTTCAGCATAACCCTCGAGGTAACTTTTCCTTAAAACAATTTTTTTTTAATACATTCGCACAAACAGTGACGGTTCAATATCAAACCAGGACGGTACATGTAGGTACCCTTAATTGTAATAGGGTTTCCAATTGTTACATTTAAAAATTGAGACAAATACGTCACCATAACATCAATGTTAGTAGCATTGTTGTGTTCCAGTCCAGTAGTTAGAGATAAGATAGCCAGTACCTCAATGGTTCAGGATTCTGGTACCAATTGCTTACCCTTAAGAATTAAAAAATATGCAAATACATACGTCCAATTCCTCGGTATGACAATGTTAATTAGTAACTAGAAATTCCATTAGCGAACTCCACTCAGAATTCATCTTTGAATTCGGCATTAGAGCTGTCAGTTGTATTACATTTATTATCATAAAATTGGTCATATCTAAACAAATTCCGCATTTGACGACCTCCTTGGTCGAGTGGTTTGTACACCGGTTTTCATGGTGTCGCCATCTATTAGGTCCCGGGTTCGATCCCCGGTCGGGTCAATTTAGAAATTATTGCTTTTCTAAATTGTCTCGGGTCTGGGTGTTTTCTATGTACTACCCAATCATACTTAAAATACTTAAATACATACTTGTATTTAAGTATGATTAACCGTTGTCTAGTAACCATTTAACGAGTTTCATAACGAAGCTTCTCTTGGACTAGATAATTTGTGTGAGTGTAGGAAAGTTTATTTATTTATTTTACCGCGAATCATTGTTTTAAAATTATATCAGGTCGCGTCATTCCTCTGACATTCATATGTTAAAAGTAAGTACGCTATGTACAAGAGTTGATTTTAGCCACAGCAGCTACATAAAACATAAAACTTTTTTGATGACAGGAAAGGTCTCTACCAATGAAAGATTTATGGCGAACCTACCAGTGGCTGAGTAGGGTTCAACGTTCATGTGTAGTTTGTGCGTAACCCTCGGGTACACTCATGTACAGCACACCTAGTCGAAATAATTTGCAGCTCGCACAGTGCGGAGAGCTTTGACAACCCTAGCGTGTAAATCAAAAAGTAACTAGTAGAGTTAGGTAGAGTAAAGTCCTTCTTTCACGAGTGTCGCGTATTGTATAGGTTTTTAGTTTTCTCAACGGAGAAACGTGTGGTTCTCATTTCACTTGATATGATGAGTGACGATAAAGCCGAAATTGGAAGCGTACTTCAAGCAACCGAACTCAACAACCACTGGCAAAGTGTCCATATAGCGTATGCTGAGCTTGTAAGAGTAATTACTTAACCCATACATATGCAAAAAGATATACAGATTTTTAGAAAATAATAGAATAGAAAAGAAAATTTAACTTAATTCGCTATTATTCACACAAATATACAAAAGTGACATTAAAATTTAACAATATAGAGTGCCTAGTGTGTAGCAGCGCTTCCTGGCGACATAGGTACGAGAAGACTTATAATTCTGCCATATCAAATCTCGTTTTCTTAAACGTTATCTATTGAATACGGATAGTAAACAATACTCACACTGGGCACCCAGAAGCTTATGGACACTTTACAGCACCACTCACCAGCAAGGGTATCGCGTGCCCTCATTGCCTTGTAATTTCACTGATAAGAAATGTATTTGTATCGATCTCTCTTTTTGCATTAAATTAACGCAAGCTTTGTTGAACTAACTTTCATCATCATCATCATCATCATCTCAGCCAAAAGACGTCCACTGCTGGACAAAGGCCTCCCCCAAGGATCGGCCACGCTTGGCAGGCGGGTTGGCGATCGCAGTAAGTTGAGACCTCAGAGAGATGCTGCTGCCCATCCTCTGGAATGGTCCCTTAGTCGGGTTTTACGACACCCACGGGAAGAGATGGGGTGGTGCAATTCTTTATCCCCGGCACCACACAGGGAACTAACTTTATGATAATAATAATAGGGCTTCAAGAGATAAAGTAAGCCCCCAATTTTACATTTTAAACTGTTGAAGAAGTATTGCATAAGTATTTAATTGCCAAAGGTGACATAAAAGAGATACATCGGACACAACACCTTTGTCGAGTTTGTAATAAACCTCAAATGCAGTTATTTATGTACAGTCACGAAGATGTATCTGTCTTTGAATACAATAATAGGACTTGTTACACACGGCTCACAATAATACACGGCTGGCGGTCAGTGAAGTAAATACATTGATAGTGTTTTATTTACTTTACTTTGAAAAAAAGTATATTTGCCTTATTTTGACCCAGTTTGAAGATTACATAATTTTGAATAGTTAGTAGAGCTATTTGTTTTTGAAATGTTTCGAGTATACAAATCCGTACATAATGAAGGGTTTCAACCTAGCTTTACGTTTTTCATATCGTATGTGGTTTTGTAACATTTTGTGGCTGTCACCTGTTTGTGCATCAGAATAAATAAATAAATAAATAAATAAACAAACATATCTTAACTTAACTAACCTCCATATTTAAAATTCATATTTTTTTTTAAATTGGGTTTATTTGCAATGGAAAGTGCACTTATATAATTTTCTTTTCTAATTAATAATATATGTCGCTGTAAAAGAAAGACAGAAGAGAAAAAAACCTTGCTGAATTTCTTTCCAGTTTTTCTCGGTATAAGATCTTCCGTCACGTCTGATACATCATCATCATCAGCTCATTTATATGTCCCCACTGCTGGGCACGAGCCTTCCCTATGGATGGATAGGGAAAACGGGCCGTAAACCACCACGCGGGCCCAGTGCGGATTGGTGGTTGTTAACGACTGCAATGCAGCCGGGAAAAACGGCTTTACGTGCCTTCCGAAGCACGGAGGAGCTCGAGATGATAAAGTTTTGGTCACCCATCCGATGACCAGCCTTTGCGAAAGTTGCTTAACCTCAGCACTCACAGATCGGGCGCGTTGACTACTGCGCCAGCGAGCTCCTCACGTCTGATACACAATACTTTAATTAAGTATAGTGTTTGTCAAAAATGCGTGACTACAATGTACTAGCTGTCAAATCCAACGTACACACGTGTGCACATCAGACTACTACAAACTGTCAAATTTCCTCAATAGACTTTGAACTTTGTGTGTATGGCATAAGGTTGAACATTTATTGAAGAATTTTGACAGTTTTGGTTAATGTCCGCATCTGTACTAGGTTAATGTTATGGGTTCTTTATTATTGTAATAACAAAAGCAGGGACTTCTTGGCGGGAAAGTGAAGAGTAATGTCTGCGGTTTTGTTTTATTTTCTAAAATTTGTGTTATGTCGAATATTAATGTGAAGTAATGGTGGATTATTAACTGTTAAGTGTTCGTGAATGTGCATGAGTGTTGGCAAATGAAACAAAACAGTGCAACGTCACTTTTCAAATTCTCTCAAGAAGTCGGCGTGAGGACTTAGTAAAGCCCCACATCTTTACTGAGATACTCGAGGGGTTGAGGGGTATAACATTGCTCACTTCCCATTTCTATTATCATTCATCATCATCATACAGGAATGAAATATTGTTTATTTATGTATTAAGTAATATTTAATATTTTAGCTAACGAAATAATTTTTCTTACAATTGTATGAGAAATTATTCCATTAGTTAAATGCTTGTGCAAAGCCATAAAAAAAACAAAAGCAGGACGTCACACTGCGGCATATTCGTCGTGCGAAGGCCTCCGCTATTCAGCATTTCACGCTATTATAGTTCATTAAAGAGGTGACCTTGGAACATGACAAATTCTGACACATCAGTTTTATAGATTACTCAATGCCAAGTGATTAAAGAACAGAAAAAAATGCTTTGGGTACTATTCACACACATTCTTGCGAAAGTAATAGCATCTTAAGCTAATACTTAGTAAAATTGATCAAAGATAGGTAAATAAAATAACTAATCTAAAACATATGATGAAAGCTTTATCCGCATATGTTCTAGTCGTTAAGCTTAAGACACCGGTCTCATACCCAGAGTGCCCGGGTTCGATTCCCAGCTGGGGTTGCTTGTTATTATATTCAGTTTGGTTGTGAATGGGCTTGTTCTAAGTCCGTCTAGCTAGCTTCAATATATCTTAAAATGAAATTTATTTCATCAGAAGTAGGTACACACATCAAGTAACAAGTGTTAACACATAAGTATTAAAAAAACAAATACATATTATAATATTAACCTAACCTAATGTTAACTTTTAACTTACACTTAAGTTTACTGGCGTACAAGAAAAAAACATAAATAGTATCAATCTCTAAAGAATCTCTATCTCTTAAAATCTCTGACCGTGTTTCGCTTTACACGGCTTGAGGAACCCTTTAAGTTTCTCGCCGGCCCCGAAAAAGTTTAGTGACGTTGAAAAGGTTGCCTTAGGCAATCAGCAAAATCCCTCCAAAAAAGCACTTCGAGTCTTTGACCCATCGGGATCTTTTGTGCAACGCCATCCATACACTCTTCTGGCTTAGTTTGATATTCAATTCGATTGGCGCCATGTAATCAAAACATCAAAAAAAAATTACAGTTACAAAAGACAAAGACAGTTTGAAATAGAACTGCCAATCTTATCGATAGATATTTCTTCAGAGGCCATCATGGATGAAGGCCAAGCGATTTCCTATTAGTAGTATAAAATAATCACAGGAGTTAAAGTCATATTTCAATCGTAAGGAACTAGTAAGAAAGGACAACCACTAGAGAGATAAGCAAAAATCATATTTTCTCTCAATACTACATGTCTAAAGATTCAAGATACCAAAAATAGTAATGAATTATCACCTGCGTGCGCTCGTGTTTAAAAAAAATAACTGTAAAACAAACTATTCAAATTAAGATAGGTACTTCGGTTCGAGGTAATAAATCTCACATTTTCCGCAGATACCGACTGTAATTATAACATCGCAAGGTCGTTTCCAGTAACGAACGTACATTTTTCACGACATTGAATCGGATAATGCGCTCACGCAAGGCCAAGGCCCGGCTTTGTGTCGCAACTCGCAACCGGCCATAGTCTCTATGGGACGGTCGGTGATAATCTGTGTGCTAATGTGACACGCCACGCCACGAGTACGGTCAGCTGCGGAGTAAGTTTTGTTTGATGGATTCTTTGGTTGGAGTTGTACCGTGAGGATCTGTCGCATCGCAACTCGCAACCGGCAATAGTCTCTATGGGACGGTCGTCGGTGATAATCTGTGTGCTAATGTGACACGCCACGCCACGAGTACCGTCAGCTGCGGAGTAAGTTTTGTTTGATGGATTCTTTGGTTGGAGTTGTACCGTGAGGATCCGTCCTCCGTACATCGTTATCCTCATTACTGAGGGTCGTGACCTCCTTCACCATGCATGTGACGCTTGATGATAGAGCGCCATCTCGACCGGTTGCCGGTGACGTGCAGAGCATCATGTACAGAAGTGTCCAATGCGGTACGGATTTGATCGGGCCAACGCATCGGGCTGCGACCGCAAGCTCTTCTTCCTTTTATTTTGCCCGTGACAACTATGCCATGAGGATGCTTCTTTACAAATTCAGGGTAATGGTTTGTGTCGCAACTGACCGTAGTCTCTATGAGACGGTCGGTGATAATCTGTGTGCTAATGTGACACGCCACGCCAAGAGTACGGTCAGCTAACGAAGTAAATATTGTTTGATGGATTCTTTGATTGGAGTTGTACCGTAAGGATGCTTCTTTACAAATTCAGGGTAACGGTTTGTGTCGCAACTGACCGTAGTCTCTATGAGACGGTCGGTGATAATCTGTGCGCTAATATGACACGCCACGCTACGACTATGGTTAGCTAGTAGCTATGTTTGATGGATTTTTGGTTGGTAGTGTACCGTACCTTTTGATGACGTACTCATAGTGGTTGACATTGGATAAGGTTTTTAGCTAATAGCTGACAAATCTTACAAAGCTAATCTTAAAAAATAGATAGCCGAAAACGCTGACTAGCTCTGCTTCTTGTAAGTTACGATTTGAGAAAAAGTCAATGTTCCGTATACAACTGGTACAATGTCACATGTTCTTGTTCAAAATAGACTACAGGCGCACACGGTACACATATTTTCATTCTTATGCTAAGTGAGTTATCGACATGTATTATCTGTAGGTAGGTAGCTACCAAGTAAGACACGTGAGTTGCTTTTCTGTGTGAAATATTTTCCTACTTAGTATCTTTTCAGTTTAGCATATTCATGAAATCTTATGAAACATGAATATGTTTGGAGTAATAATGAGTAATGAGTAGTTAATGATCCTAACCTTTTTATATTTACATAGAAACGAAAAACTATAAAATCACCTAGCTAAGCCGTTTTTAAGTACTAATTTTAATTGCATCGTCATCGCCATCATCATCTCACAAAGCACGGACAGAGAGTAACTCAAGATATTTTAATTTGGTCACCTATCCACCCACCATGAGCATGATCGGAAGCAGTACGCCCTAACCTCTACAAACAGCTCCAATAAAAATCTAACATAAAAATAATGACGAAGTTTTTGCCAATATATCCATATAAAAAAGGAAATTATAACTTTGAAGTAAGTAGCTATACTACGACAGAGTCGCTAAACGGTGCGGAAAGCGAAAACTTTTACTCTCACTCGTGTTAGTCGCGCCTCGCCTATTGGGGATGCTCAACCGATCAGCCGATACGTCGTCATACTGCTATCCTGCTCTCTCTAGTGCCAGGAGGTAGGGTGACAAGGATGAGGCGATCCACAAAAATCGGCAGCACAGGGACACGAGGGTGTGTAATACCCTCGTCTGGCGGGAATTGGCACGTTGCCCACCGGGCGCGCCAAGCCACGTGCTATAGCCGCTTTGTTTAGGCCTGATCTTGCCCGAAGCGACGGCATACCGCAATTTACCCAGACAAGTTGGCCCCTACAACCGTTGGAGCGTTTGTTAGTTTTATCTCCTTGTTTACGATGACAGATAAAACACGAAGAGCTAAGATGCCTATCTGTGCGACATCAAGTTTTAAACTTGTATTACCTTCCTTTTCTTCTATACTATAGGTACCAAACGATTGCACTGTCTTTGTTACTGCTACTGAGTGCATTTGCTTTTCACTATTTGGTCGAGTTAAAGTTGACTACAACTTGTTAAAGCGACTTATCTAGGCACTTAGCGAAGAAAACTCGCAGTAGATTGATAGGGGAAGAGAAAACTGAGTCATCCAAGTTAATACATTCAAAATAAATACAATTTCTATTTCTGTCTCACTGTAGATACAATATCGATTTAAAGGTTATGTCGTTAAAGAACAATAAAGAACAAGCAGCATTCCTTAATAATTTAGTAGGTACCTTGCATGGGTAAACGGATTGTGTTATATGAAAATGTCAAACGTCTATTTTAGCTTTGAAAGTGGTTTGTCGGACTTCTTGGCGGGAAAAGGAAGAGTCATGTCTGCGTTTTTTTTTGTGATTATCGTGCACGAGTGTTGACAAATGAAACTAAACAGTGCAACAACGTCAGTTTTCAAATTCTCTCAAGAAGTCCGCGTGATATCTGAAAGCCCCACATCTTTACTGAGATACTTAAATGGTTGAGGTTATATCATATCACTGATCATTACTATTATCATTCATCATCATCATCATTTATCAAAGCAAATATTGTTTACTAGCTGACCCGGCGGACTTCGTACCGCTTTGATAGTTTCCATGACAACAAAACAAACTAATAATTTTGTATTGGAAAATTAAATTGTCGTTTTTACTATTTTCCGTTACTTATTATTTACGTTTCTCACCGTTTAAGTGGAAGTTCAGGGAAGGTTCTCTGAACTTCCACAAATATTTCAAAATCAAAATTAGCCAAATCGGTCCAGCTATTCTCGAGTTTTAGCGATACAAACGAACAGCAATTGATTTTATAGATATATCTTGTAAGCAAAAAATATTTTATCACTGGCTAAATGAGCTAACCACGTCATGAGGCCACCAAATAAAAAACTAAAACAGTGTTTTATACATAAAGTTGGTATATTAACTTTATGGTTGACTTCTTGGCGGGAAAGTGAAGCGTCATGTCTGTGGTTTTGTCTTATTTTCCAAAATTTGTGTTATGTCGAATATTAATGAGAAATAATGGTGGATTATTAACCGTTAAGTGTTCGTGAGTGTGCATAAGTGTTGGCAAATGAAACAAAACAGTGCAACGTCACTTTTCAAATTCTCTCAAGAAGCTCGCGTGAAGACTTAGTAAAGCCCCACATCTTTACTGAGATACTCGAGGGGTTGGGGGGTATATCATTTCTCACTTCCCATTTCTAATATCATTCATCATCATTTAAGGAAATATTGTTTATTTATGTATTACTTGTACGAAAAATTACTTTGACACTGGCTAAATGTGCTAATCGCACGAAGCCATCAACTAAAAAAAAAAAAACTTTATGGTTTTATCTCTCTTATTGAATTCTAAATTTGAAAGAAATACAAAACACACCACATCTAAAATAATTAAATTGTCACGACATGGCGATTCGAATATTTTAAAAACAAAAGCTAGGGTCGCGTGTTCGTTTTGCGCGTTGATGCTCGTAGATCAGCACAAGACAATCAATCAAGCTGGCCTCATTAGTATGAAAGTACCTCACTTTCACATTACACTTACTATCGGAATTCTTTCCATATTAATAAACATTTTCGATTTCTTTGTGGCGAGTAACCTTTGTTGCCGAATCCGGTGGTTATTCAATTATATTATTATAGCTAACTAAATTATATTATACAATTATGTTATACTGGTCAAATAAACTGATTGATTATTTTTACTATCATTAATAATAATCCAACGAGACTCCTTATTTTATATTTTGATTAGGAGTATTAATTTAAATATGAAAACACAATCATATAGTAATAATTAGCCTTTTAACGTCACACTGCTGGACCCAGGCGATTAGGCCATGACCCACAATTCTTTCCCTAAGGGATAAGGTTAGAAATTTTAATCATCGCAATCGGATTAATGAAATATAAAGTAACAATCATTTTTATTGTACCTACATGTAAGTAGACGATTTACATTTATTTACTTTATTGTTCTATAGGAATTCGGAATTAAGACCTTTATATTATAAGCAAGCTCTCGGTTCTATATAAGGTCATGTTTTGTGTCTTCTTGTTCTTCTCAACCGTTCTCAATCCTCCACAGGATACATCCTACATCCTACATCCTACATCTACATGTAGGCCTGCTTTAAATTTTGCCACTCTTCCCCGTTTAGTGCTCTCTTTATCCACTTAAAGCCGGCCACCTTGGGTTTTATGTTACATGTTTTGTGTGCTAAATTGTAAGTAATAAATCTTATATATTAATAGCGTAAGCCGATTTTTGTCCCAGTGATTATGGGACGATAGCTGCACAAAAAATCGGTTATGGTCTCATTTTAAAGAGCTCCAGCCGTAGTCGTGCAGAAAAATAAAGAAACCTGTCACCGGTTTCGAAATTCCTAAAAAATCTGTTGAATAAACGCGAAGTTTTGCGAGCGACCCACTAGTTATAAATAAATAAATAAAAATAATTACTTACCTCACTATTATAACAATAAGCAGAGGTCAACAATTTAAACCAAATCAATAACGATATCACTTAGGAATTGTTGACGACATTATAGGTACCTACCTACTAGTTTCACCCCGCCAACTTAGGTATATACCTATACACAATAAATTTATACAGTTGCTTACTTGCATATTGTTATTATTGTTAATGATTTATTTATAAATTTATTATATTTGTAAGTAGGTATATTAGTTGCTAAGGGAAATATAATGTATTTATTTAAAAGAAAAAGTTAATAATAACTTCTTTATTAATTAAACTTTTGTCTGTTGATATCAAATACAAGAAAGTTAAATATCTGTTGTTGTTTCGTAATTAATAATTGGTTTTGTTACGAACTTTTTGTAATAATTATGTGTGAAGAGCTTTAATTACATATTTTTTTAATACTTGGTACCCAAACATGCTGGCTTAATAAAAAGCGTATTTAAAAAAGCACTACAGAGCTAGATCTAAATAGGTAGAGATGGAAGAGCTCTCTCGCGGATTTAAGAGATCATTGTTCGAGCCCCTGCTGAGGCAAAACGACTTTTTCAGAAAGTGCTATTTTTAGTTTTGATATTAGAAATGTAGCACTGTGTATGCAAATATAACAATATGTAGGTATGTAATAAATATAACTTAACTAGTTATGGTTATAATAAAAATTACAGTTTATAACACATATTGCTATCTCATGACAACAATCAGGATTATATACTTTCCTTGGCGTTTAAAACCACAGAGGAGCTCAGCATGTTTTCATTTATTCACCCATGGGGACTCGACATTGAGAAAGTGGCTTAACCTGCACGATCACAACCATCCACATGTTTAGTATGAATAACGAGAACGGTTCCCTTTATGTCGAGTCCCTCTACGTCGAGTCTACAATTTCTGTGCCGTTTATACTCCCTTAACGATAGGTAAGTAATGAATTATAGTCCACCTGCCTGCTAAGCCATTATCACCTTACCTATCTAAGTCTCACAAATTCTGATAGCTAATAGCCAGTTCAATCAGTATGTGTCCTTCGATACTTTAAGAACACCTTACATCTTCGGCTGTTTTTATCACTTACCATCAAGCACAAAGTAAGGAGAACCCAGAAGATAAGCCTACATATGTGTACTTATAAAATATAGTCAAAAAAAATTAAATGCCTACCCGACCCAGCCTGGAATCGAACCTGGGTCTTCCACAATCCGGGCGGCTGCATCAATAACCGTTGGATAGATGGCACACTGCCGCTAAAAAACAGTCAAAATCAAAACCAGTGAAAAAATTCAGTGCTTACGTCGTCAGCCTTCCCGGTATGGTCAGCGCAACCGTCAATTCCTGGCTGGGTCGGGTATGAATTTAATTTTTTCACTATATTTTATAAATATTTTATTCAGCTTAAGTGCAACAATTAGCACTTAAAAATAAAAAATCAAATTTACATAATTATGTGTACTGTAGTGATCGGGGTAAAGCTAAATTATTTGCCTTACAACAAAACGATATCTAAAGTTAGACGTTGACGAAAACACATGCTGTCACTTATTCGCTGATACTTTTAGATAGAGACACAACATTTTAAACACGTGCCGTGCTTAACTCTTGCTGAACTTTAGGAACCTGGTTAAGAATGCTTAGTAAAAGTAGACGGGCGGGCGCACAATGTATTCTGATGAACTGTCAAACAAATGAACGCGAGAGAGGTTAGACAATTTACCCCGTTATTTCTTAGCGATGACTAAAGAAAAACCTGGTTTGACACTAATGCTGTCTTAATTGAAAGGTGCAGGCCTCAGAATAATAACCTCAGAACAATAACTAAAGCTATAGTTATTATTCTGACATAATAACTAAAGTACAGGCAAAGAACAGAGAATGTAATTTTTTTAATAATTTAGTTTTTAGAAAACATTTATTATATATTCTATTTCCATTTAGGTAATTTTCAATCACAAGTTTTTATAAAAGAATAACAGATGTCGTTAAAACAGGTTATTGTTAAACCTAAGCGAAAAAAAAATATTTTGTACCTACTTGTTTGTCATGAAATGTTAAGAACAGTTTTTTTTATATTCTTTTGTTTCAAAAACTAAAAAAAACATGACATCACCATACATATTTTTAATAATAACTAATAATTAAAATTAAATAAAAGTTATTACATTCTTTAATCTCAAATAGATAAATATAATACGAAACGTTTAATTGCGTTTTTCTCTAAGTCAACTCAGAAGGACATACGTCTTTGTTCTTTGCCTGTACCCTTCAATTGGTTTGTAAAAGAAGAAAGCGATTAAACCGAATTTAACATGAGTTTCCATTTAATCCCAACATCATTATAATCAGGCCTTGCCAGTCCACTGCTGGATACCTACCTATATCCTCTCCTAATGAATTCATCTGAGTCCGATCTTCTGTTTTCATCCAACTGTCTGTTAATAGTAGTTTATGCAACTGTCATATAATGAAGGGTATTAAAACACGAGTGTGAGTTTATGAAACGAGCGCAGCGAGTTTCATAATAGTAACGAGTGTTTTAATACCCGTGTTATATGCAGTTGCATACACTACTTTATCTTCACTAATGCAATTAGTCAAACAACAAGAGTAAAAGCTGACAATAGTTTATTTATAATAATTGTTCAAATTTTGGATGGTATAATTTTGAAAGTTAATGTTAATTATTGATCCAGCAGCTGTAGCGGTCGCGGGGCAAGCAGTAGAGCTCGTAGACGGAGTTGGAATATTTATAATTACTTCATTCGTCTTGTTTTCTATACTGTTCAAGATCGTATTTGAGACTTGAATTTTATTCATTAAAGACTCATCAATGTAGCTTTCAGCCACAGTAGAAGACTTCCACCCCCCGTGTCGTTTCAGTGCGGTCAAATCACCACCGCTATCTATGAGAAGGGTCGCCGAGGTGCGCCGGAAGCAATGCCCCGTGTACAACGCTGGGTTAGGCAGATTCAAAAAACTTGCGATAGTTTTTCCCAGAGCACCAAATTTATTAATACCAGTTCTTTGATCGACGCACTTCCCCGATCTATAGCTCAAGAAAAAGGCAGGGTTTCGACAGGGGGTGGGTCGAAGTTCCATGTATTTTTTACATACGGCATAGCAGTTGCCCGTCACAACGAAAGAACGATCTATTTTCGTTTTTGTTTTCGAAACTTTCACCATGATTGTACTGTCGTCTATGTTAGAGACTTCATCGAACTGGATGTTGTATAGCTCTTGCCTTCGGCATGCCCCCATTATGCCGAAGATTAGTGCAACCTGTAACAATAAAGGATATAATAAGCTTGAGGTACATAGCCAAGGCAAAAACTATGATTTATGAAGTAGTAAAGTGTAGGTACCGTACCTACTACCTAATTTATACACAAAGCGCTTAAACGGAGTGTCTAGATAACTTGCGTGTGTAGTACGTAAGTACTAGGTAGATTAAATAACAGAACTAAAATACACTTACATTTTCAAAAAGATACAAAATATCTGGTGAATCTTTCAGGAACATCTTTATTTGACCTGATGTAAACGTCAAGGACTTTTTTTCCTTGTGTCCTTCTGAACTGCGTTTCAGGAACGCTATGACTTTTGAATACTTCGTGATATCAATATTGTTGTAGATACTCAGTGTGGACTTGAGCATAGAATATTTAGCCCACATAGACGATGGCTTGAATTTGTCGGAGAGGTCTTTGAGATACACATGAATGACATTTTCAGAAAATGATGTAGTTTTCTTTTCGATCTTCCATGCCAAAAAGTTATTATATTCTTTTTCATATAATTTTCTAGATTTTTCTGGCAAAAGATTGTGAGTTACTTTTGTTGCCAATTCTAGAATATCCGGAGGCGTACAAATATCATCGTCGCTGTCCATTTTTAACTTTTAATTTGTATTTTAAAAACAAAACACATTGCGAAACATTAAATTCACGTGTACGTGTATTGTCACAGTGAACTTGCCGCCATTAAAATCTAACCAATGAGAGCGCAGCTGCGCGGGCAGGGCCAATCAGGAGCGAGCGCGCGCTGTTCTTTTTTTATTTAATTGGCACAAGATCTTACCAAAGAGTTTTGTGTATGTAAGTTTAGTAGTTTCGACAAAGTTTTCACGTATAACCCAACTGTTTTCAAAAGCCAGCCTAATATCAAAATTTTATACAACTTGTATGAGGATTTTGACATAAGGCTCGCCAGGTTAATTGGTCGCGTTTTATTGATGTTATAATGAGATTTTACGATATCGATTTATTATATCATCATGTGAAATTGCTTAAATTGAGTGTTTTGTTGTCTGCGCTATAACAGTAGTAATTATAAGTCAAGTATTGGAAACATAAGTAGAATGTTACAACATTAGTGTAGATAAAACTTTTTTCAACACATCTTCCAAAATATGTCCCGTTTAGGAATAACTGAGTAATTGTCTAACTTCTTTCTGCTTTCGTAAGTTTTTGTTTGACAGATAAGATTAATCTGTCAAACTTAATGCTCTAAGTGTCAAACTTATGAATCTACCGTGGCATTAGTTTCTCCTTAGCACAATAACTGATCACTTTGTCGATTTTTTCAAGATGCTTCTGCTTGTTTAATATGCCTGTAATATGTATTTGTTTCATTGTAGGTATTGCACATTAGATGTGTAATTTTTTTTTTAATCACAATCAAACCTTTTCATAGAGATGTTCAAAAAAGTTGCACCTTTATTTACTCACAATCACCACTTTTCCATTAAAACGTCATAATAGCATTGTTATGTTGCTGATTAAATAGCTCACCAGTGAGAGCATCAACACTATGGATCGGGCGCAGAAGGTCACGGTTCATTAGCGCGTTTATCGTTCGTATGATTTAACCGCAAGGTTTTAGGAAATCACACTATGAAATGAAACACTTTTTATGCATCCCAAAGCGTCCCAAAGTTTATTTTGGAGAGAATTTGCTCATGGCGCGGCGACGCATTGGAAATTTAAGTGGCGGGGATCTTGATTTTTCCCAACAATTACAAAGCATAATAAAAGTGATATTTGACGACATAATTTTTCATTTAATTGACTTCATTTTGCTAGTTGCAGAAACACGATTTTTCAACTTTTATAACAGAGAAAAAAATATCAAAGTAACCTCTTTTAAAACATAGATTTGCATTTTACAGGCTAACCAGACCGATTTAAGCATCCAAATTTTCTTAGTAGATTAGTCTTAAAACACACTTCAATATGCCAGTTCAATTAAAAATAAAAAAATTGTAGTTTTAATTTGAAGGAAACGAACAGTATTTCTTTTATACGGGGCGCAAACGCTCCGTATGAGATTTATTGTTTAGCGGTGCGTCGCCTTAACCGGCCTTTTTAGTGTCTGATCGAAACACCGTCAGAGTGACTTTAGAGGGAAAAGCATTACGTAAGCGTTTCCCTACTAGATCCTCCGAAGGGTTCGGATCAGATCGGGATCCAACTACTATTTAAAGGTAATTTTTTAAATAACTTATTTTAAGTTGTAATTTATATGTGTTATTGTATTACAAAGTAGAAATACATACATACCGTAAATAAAGGACAATAGATTATTAAATTGTTTTATATCCTTAGTTCTGTCCTTAATAAACCACAATATGACAAAACTATTATTGTTATTTAAGTACCGAATCATCGATTTGGTATTCTAAATCGATGTACCGAACAGATAAAAAAGTATACATGACAATGTGTTTTTTTTGTGGACTTCTAAATAACAACTTGCTGGCCACTTATGTAACTGCCGGAATATTTAAAGAATACAATAACATTGTTCAACATATGACACCTTAAGTACCTAAAGCAAAAACAAAATACGCCATAACAACGAAACATTATTAAAACAGGCAAGTAAGCAATACGTTTGATATTTGTTGATATTGTCCATTCATAAGTAGGTACCTATGATAAAAAATGAAAAAGTTGAACTTTAAGACAAAATACTGAAGATAAATTTCGCATTTTTTTATTGTACATTAATTTAACCCCTTCCCTGTCTCATGAAACACGTCGTGATAAATAACAATTGATTTTAAATGTTATAATAAAACTCTTGGACTTTGAACCTGTCAAATAACATATTTAGAAGCAAATTAAAGAATACTTCGACGGAGGACGTTATTTATAGAAGCTAAAAGCTTATTACAATGTATACTTATTCTACTGACAAATAAAAAACGCTATAGACGGAACACTACACCCGCTCCTTCCGGACTTTTTGTGTAACAGCGAAAAAACTTTGCACAATGTTTCTTTGCACAAATAATTAATAGATCCTAGAACTTGATTAAAACCCTTTAACTACTTTAGCCTTGCAATGATGAGTGTTTAAGAGTCATTGAACTCTCTTTTCATGAGAAATAATACTAAATCATCATCATCATCTCAGCCAAAAGACTTCAACTGCTGACAAAGGCCTCCCCCAAAGATCTCCACAACGACCGGTTTTGTAATACTAAATACCTAGATATATATATTAGGTTGGGGAAAAAGTCTTTTCGCATAATATAGTATGTATCACAGAACACATGACTTTCTTGTGTTCTGTGGTATGTATGAACTTGTAATAATATCTCTTTGGCTGTACTATTTGTATTTGGCTGGTTTTGGTATCATTAAAAGATTAAATTTTAAAGAAGATAATTCCAAATTCACCTGTTTCGTTCTCTTCAGAATTTTTTGGGCAGTGTCAGGTTAACACCACGAAAGGACTGCCAAAACCACTTGTCGCGGTATTATGATCAGAAGCCCCAAAATTTCTACAGCAATGGGATCATGTCCCTACCTACAAGATGGCAAAAAGTTATCGAACAAAATGGCACCTACATACTTTAGTCAAATGTAAATAAACTATATTAAAAATGTTTTGAATTATCTTAAAAAATGCAAAGAAATTTTTCCTCAACCAACAAATACCGCTGGAAATTTTTTCAACACTTTTCGCAAAAGATCTAATCATACAGGGTGCCTTTTTATCACCGTCCAAACCTTCTGAGATGACTCCCGTGATACAAACGAACAACTCTCACTATTGGCACAGAATAACTAATAGTACTCTATTGGACCAACTCCCTAACTCGAAAAGAAAATTCAGCTGTTCCATACATTTTGGTCGAATGAATATTGATGTTTTGTATGGAACAGCTGAATTTTATTTTCGAGCTAGGGAGTGGTCATCTCAGAAGGTTTGGACGGTGATAGAAAAGTGACCCTGTATAATTAATTAATTATATAAACACTTATACCTACATACGCATAAAATAAATTATATTTTTGCTGACTGCAAAATAAGCTTTAAAGCAGGGATGCACAGACTACGGCCCGCGGGCCGCATGCGGCCCGCCGGTCGAATACTGGTGGCCCGCCGACAGCAAAAATAATACTCTCGTACATTCGAAAATATTGAGTTCTATTCCAGAATAAAACCAATAACAAATGTTCGAAAAGTAATTTGAATCTCGCGCGCGCGCTCTATCAATCTTATCGGTGCGCCGTGCATGCGTCGGTAACAGCGGTCGGTAATGTTCGTGCTGATCTCGGTTAAATTCGTTTTCTTGAGGAAGCGCGCCGCGTTATACTGTTCGAGCGAGCGAGATAGCAATAGTCCCAAATTCCCGATAGCTCGCGTAGGTAGATACACGAAGCTTCCAGAGTCGGTTTCGAGATTTCTCCAGACAGTTTTCGACTCTATGCGCGTGGTATAAAAGCCACGCTAACCGCAGCGACCGACAGTTCGGTTTTAATTTGAGTAAAGTGTCGTTAGTTCTAGTGTAGATTTTAACTCGACTAGCCGGTGTCATAATTATAATATATTTTGATCCACATTCAACGTAGATTTCCCGTCAAGTGCCGTGTATAATTGTGTTGTGAAATCGTAAGTAAAACTGTTATTAATTTTATCTACATATTTTATCAATTATTTTTGGTAATTAATTAGGAACTGTAATTGGTTTTAGGTGCTGTGGTAATCCTAGTCAGGATTAAAACGCAACATGGACATGCCAGGAACTAGTAAAAAACGTAAGGTTAAAGATGAAAATCGGCAATTTCAAGAAATTTGGACTGAGAAATACTTTTTTGTATGGTCGCATAACAAAGTCGTTTGTTTAATTTGCAAGAATTCTGTTGCGATTGCAAAGGAATATAATGTAAAAAGGCACTATGAAACGCAGCATCCTACTTTTACGAAGTTTACAGGCGAATTAAGAAAGCAAAAAGTTTTGTCTTTAAAACGGGAGCTTAACACAAAACCCATTCAAGATACAGAAACAGCTACAGAAGTTAGTTATGAAATTTCTCGAATGATAGCAAAGCGGAGTCGCCCCTTCAATGATGGGGATTTTGTAAAAGAATGCATAGAAATTGCCGCTAAGAAAATGTGTCCAGAAGCAGCAAAAAAGTTTGAGAAAATTCAACTGAATCGTATGACCATCCAAAGACGAATTATGTCTTTGTCAGATAATATTGCGGAACAATTAAATGAAAAAACTAAGATAATTGATTTTTTTTCATTAGCACTCGACGAATCCACTGATATTAGTTCCACAGCTCAACTTCTTATATTCATACGAGGTGTTACTCAAGATTTTGAAGTCTTCGAAGAGTTATTAGGAATGTGTTCATTGAAAGGTCAAACCAGAGGAGTTGATATACTCAATGTACTTTTGGACGAGTGTTCAAAAACTGATTTGGACTTATCGAAATTATCGGGAGTTTCGACTGACGGTGCTCCTTCGATGATTGGTGTCAATTCTGGGCTAGTTACTTTGTTGAAAAAGCATTTGCAAGAAAAAAACTTAAACGCTGAAGATCTCATGCAGTTTCACTGCATTATACACCAAGAAGCCCTCTGTTCTAAAAAAATTGAATTTGAAAATGTCATGAAAGTGGTAGTTTCGACTGTGAATTTCATAAAATCACGAGGACTCAATCACAGGCAATTCAAACAATTCCTTGATGACATTGAATGCGAACATGGAGATTTACTGTATTATACAGAAGTAAGGTGGCTAAGTCGTGGATTGACACTGGAACGATTTTTAAATTTAATAGAAGAAATTGATATTTTTCTGGCGGAAAAGCAAAGGGACGTCCCGGAACTTAAAAGTCCTGATTGGTTGTGTGATTTGGCTTTTTTAGTTGACATTACAAATCATTTGAATGTCTTGAACACACGGCTTCAAGGCAAAAATCAACTGATATCCCAGCTCTACGCACATGTATCATCCTTTCAATGCAAGCTGACACTTTTCAGATCGCAATTGAATTCTGGAAATTACAATCATTTTCCGAATTATAAGAAAATGGCTGGAAATTCAAAAAAACTGCTATTAATTTCAATTATGTAAAAAAGCTAGATATTTTGATTCAATCTTTTCAAGACAGATTTTCGGAGTTTAAAACAGTGAAACCTCTGTTGGACATATTTAGCAATCCTTTCACGATTTCAGTTGAAAATGCGCCAGAGTTAATGCAGTTAGAAATTATCGACATTCAGAACGACCAAGATTTACGCAACAAATTCAACGAAGGAGACTTGCTGAACTTTTACCGCTGCATTGATAAAAATACGTACAAAGAGTTGCGCATAAACGCTCTGAAATGTGCAAGCTTATTTGGTTCTACCTATATATGTGAACAAACCTTTTCAATCCTAAATAATAATAAAACAAAAAATCGAAACCGCCTTGCAAATGAAAGTTTGGAAGCAGTTTTACGTGTTGCTACAAGTAAATTTGAGCCAAATATAAAAAAGATTGTAAGCACTATGCAGTGCCACGCTTCAAATTAATAAGTTCTTTTTCAATTTGAATACATTATTATCAATTTTTCATTGTCTTTAATTACCTATACTTCTGGTGGCCCACCATCAGTTCATAATTTGCCCGAGTGGCCCCTAGTCTTAATAAGTCTGTGCATCCATGCTTTAAAGAATCGTTGTTCATCAGTCTACTAAGAATTTGCATTTACAGTGACATCTAGATAAAAGTAAAACTTCAACAGGTAGGTAGTATGTTGCCAAACAAACGCTATGACGTTGCTTTGTGTGCTTACATTAAAATGTTTTTGTTGCTAGTGACTAACAGGCGATGCGCCGTCTGACAAACAGAATTCTTAGAACCACTAATTCGTTTACCTGATGCACTGTCTTTGTTTACAGAAATTTCAATTAGGACATTTTTTTAGGTTTTTGTGAGAAAGAGAAACTAGATAAAATTAATTAGCCTATATACTGTCCCACTGCTGAACAAAAGCCTCCATCCTTAAAATTGAGTTATCGCTCGCTACTATTGATAGGCATAAGCTTAACCACGCGTGTCGAATGTGGGTTGATGATCACAAACCCGGGTTATGCGTCGAACGTATCGAAACCAGTTAGCCCGACCTAGGAATTGAACTTAACACCTCGGGTATAGAGCCGAGTGCACTTGGCAATTGTGGGGTTAAAAACTAGACAAATACATAGTAATACAACACATCGATTACAGACATACCTGTAAACCCGATATTGTCACCTTGAAAAGATTTTTAAGTCGAAGTTTAGCTAAAATAACGTTAACACGGTGGTTAGCATGGTGGCTTATGGCCCGTTCTCCCTATCCATCCAAAGGGAAGGCTCGTGCCCCAACAGTGGGGACATATAATGAGCTGATGATGATGATGAGATCAAACACATAAAATGCTGCCATTATCATTTCGCCGAAACTTTTGTACCTAAGTAGTACTTACATATGCATTAACGTTTATATTGATCATATGGTAACGTACGTAATAAGATTTTGCCTCGTAGTAAGATTCCGGCTGTATAGCGATCACTCTAAGAAAAATGAAATACCGCGAAATGTTAAAAGTCACTGTTTTGAAGCTGACGATAACATCGATCTTGAATATCTTATAAAGTGACGTGTGCGATAGAACATTATGGAAGGAGGACGCGCCTTGCGGATGACGTCACGGGCTGCCTGATTCACCGGCCACTGCCTGCTGCGCCCGCGCTGCCCCTAGCCGCAGCCGCGCCACAGTGCGCTGAAAGTCAGTAATCCTGCCCAATATAATCGTTTTAAAACTTTCGCGTTCGAATATAAATATAATTTAAACTAGCTGACTGCCCGTGACCACTGCCGGTGCACCTCGGTCGAAACGAACGTACTTAAAAATTCTTATGATACCTTTACTTATTAGTTTGCATTGAAGTAAAGGCTGATTGGCGTGATTTTTTGGCACAGCATAGCTGAGAGGGTCCGAAAGTATCAGAGGCTACCTTTATTCAAGGAAAATATCTCATCAGTTACATTAGCCAATAAAACTATGCAACATTTTGGTAATAATGCATTTAGTTTTTGTAATATAAATATAAGACAAAAATAACATAGCACAAATATGTATGTGTTTTGTTTGAATATGAACTCAGCATATACTAAGATGGCTATCCATATGAACGCTTACTTACGAGAGTACTTACCTACTTACATTGCATGATCCATATATAAAAATTAACAATCTCATCGTCTTATTCAGCCTCGTATTTATGATTTAAAATGAATTTATTATTTATAGACAGTAGTAGTTTGATATTGGTTATAGTAAAAACTATACTTAATAAAAAAAATAGTTATAAGTATTTTAAATCACGATTATAACTTGTGATTTTCTTTTTTTGTTGATAAATGTATTATTCGTATTGATAACTTAAGGTATGTCACTTTATTTAATCTGATTAGTCTCGGCATTGGTCATGTTTATAGAGCTTTTAATGCCAAACAGTGAAATGTAGAATGCAATCTAAAACCTACGTAGAGTAAAAACCACTAATTAATTATTTCTTTTTTTAAACTAATTACTGTTTACCACTCATACTATGGGCGGTCTGCGCTTACGCATTCTGTAGCGATCGGCTGCATCCTCGTCTACCATAACCGTTCACACCAATGAATAATGTAGGCCCACCGAACAAGACGATTTTAATTGCACTTGATAATTTATGAGCAAGTGTATACGTGTATGTATCATCCATTTGTACTTTGACTGGCCAGAAGTATACTGTGCACATGTCTGAGAAACTCGTTTAAATGTGAGTCACGCTCCCGCTCTTCAGATTTGGGCAAATATGTAACGGACATTGGGTGATTTATTGTTGCTTTTTCTGAATTATTTAACATCGATTTAAATGTGGAAACAATGTTAGATAAGACTTAGTTTGTGGTATGAGTAGCCTGGCAAGCTACTATCTTAATATCGGGGGAGAAGATATGTGTAGGAGGTCGCGGAATAAGGAATACGACGCAAGGAGAATAGCTTTTTGACAGTTTAAATGAAAGATAGCCAGTTCCGAAGGTGTTGTGGATTCTGGATAAGAAGTAATTTCATCATTACATCACAAACCACACTTATTGTCATTTAACAATATTTAAGACTTACACACACTTATTTAAGATGAGATCAAGGCCAAACGTTTCTTCGTTAAAGTATTTTAAAATATACAGAGCCGGACTGGATCGAGTGAAAGATATCCATCACCAGTGTGGATTGGTGGTTATTAACGACTGCTAAATGCAGCCGGGACCAACGGTTTTACGTGTCTTCGAAAGCACGGAGGAGTTCGAGATACTGTGGTCCGGGTGGTGGTGGTTAACCGCCTCTGTGGTCTAGTGGTTAAGACCACCGGTTTAGACCCAGAGGTCCCGGGTTCGATTCCCAGCGGGGGTACATGTTTGTGTACTCGGTTTGGTTGGTGGTAGGGGTTTGTCCGCCTGATAAGATGGTGGTAGCTAGACCACCATCTTATCTAAATATGTCACCATAACATCAATTGTTGCGTTCCGGCAGCTAGAGGTAAGATAGCCAGTATCTCACTAGTTGAGGATCCCGGGTGAAGTGCGCTACCATCAAAAGCATTATCATCACTTAACATCAGGTGAGATAAGACATTGTGCTTACCCGTAAAATATAAAAAAATATAATAAATTTATGGGTGACCACCCATCCAATGACCGGCCTTTGCGAAAGTTGCTTAACCACAGCAATCGCAAACCGGGCGCATTAAGCACTCCGCCATCGAACTCATCTGAAGATATAATTCCAGTTAATTAAAGTCAATATTATCAACCTAAATAAACAACATGAAACTAAAAGCGAATTAGTCAGAAATAAAGGCTGTTGCATAGCGTATGATATAGCGAGTATGTTATACGCATAAAAAGCAGTCGTTCAAAAGCAACGCTGCTAAAACTGGCAGCTAATAATTCAAATGTAAAAGAATAACGAGCCAACACGGCTTCGGACACGACAACATGTGGCCGGCATAACTTGGACAATGACAATAGCTGAGACACTGGCGCAATGCAAGCTTACACAGTAAGGTGTCTCTGTGATCACGAAAGATAGAAAGGTAACCTCAAACGTCAGGATAAATTAAGAGTTAGGTTAAGAACTAGTCGTTCTAAATAAAAGCAAAATTCGACTCCAAAAAATTGCACTAAAAAGTAAAAAATAATTGCGTAGTTTGTTCAATTTACTTGCATTTAACCTTTATTATACTCAATCTTATATTCTTAAAAACCATGGGACTGCCATATACTAACTTGGCTTGGCTGGCACCGACTCCAAAAATAACAATAATTGTACCTATATATTTTTCTAACAAAATTATTGTCTATATAAGCCGTCTAAAAATATTTTTTTATTTGTTTCTTTAAGTAGATTGCAAGTAAATATTTGGTATTTGCTTGTTTGTCATAATAACATGTGTTCTGTTAGATGTGAAATTAAGTTTATGGCAGTCGCATAGTTTTTAAGAATATAAGATACTTAATAAAAAATAAATATTTCTTATTTCTTTTTTTCTATATATATTATGGTTAAGCATTTATTGAAGAAATTTGACAGTTTTGGATAGGTTGATGAGCATTTGGTAGTCCAATAAAAAAGGTTTTATATTACATATTTCACACAGCAGCACCTGTTTTACAAGCACTCGGATCAGGCACCGTGATGTACAGTGCACTATGCCCGCGATACTATGCATTGCCAATCCGCGCACGTCCCGCGGCCGCCGCGTGGGCCGCCATCCGGCCAGAGCCCTTCGATCAACTGTAACTGACGTTTACGGACAAACACACTATGATATGTAACGTCCTTTTAAATATCACCATTTCATAATAAGTGGTTATATAAAAAAATACCCACGCCCACATATTTTCCATTTATATAAAAACTTTTGATTTTTAAAAGCATGTCAGCCTATTCACACCCCAAAACAAGAAACAACCCTAAAATTTATTTATTTATTTATTTAAAAAAAAACATTAAAAAATAAAAAATAAAATGTTTTTTTTAATTTAATTTTAAATATAATACAAAGTTAGAGATGGAGTACTACATTGTCAAAGCAATTTGAAAGAACCCTTGACTTTCTTAAAGCTAAGAAGGTTCATAGCCGGCTGTGAGTTAAGATTAAGAATCATCAACAAAACAAACTACCCGATATTCGATGGAATAAACTTGTGAGTGTGGATTGTTCTGTTTTTCCCATAAACTGTAATTATCTTTCAAAACTGAAGTTTAAGGTTCAATAGCTTTTAACCTCACAATGATTGAATGGCGACATAAATATTCCATCTCCATTCCGCTCATTAGCGCTTTATCAACGTCGCAGTGTCACACGCCACGGCCGCATTAATCATGGCCGCCGGTGATAAGAGTTCACCGCGAACTGCAAGTAAAACGACTGTAAATCACTTACGCTTTTATTACCTACTGCTAAAGTATAGGCCATATATACTGTCCCACTACTGCGCAAAGGCCTCCATGATATACGCACACGAGAAAGATGCAGCAACGAAAGCTAATTGATGTTGAGTGTCCGCAGAACACCACTGTCGTCGTGGCACTCTATGGCGACGCATCGCTAAACAATTAATCTAATACCATCGATATATATGTTACACTAGATAGGGCGTTCCGAACACTCACTGTGTTCGACTCAGGTGTACTGCAGTCCATATACCTTACTTTAGTTTGACTTTGACATTCATGGAGCGTGGGTGCCAACGGCGCGGCGCTAATAAATCGAAAAGTCGATAAATCAAAGTGAATTATGAAGGGAAAATAATAATTTTAGTCAAGTAAGTAAAACTACTTAATATTCAAGTGAATAAATAGGTAATAATATCGTAATTCCACAATAGAAATAGTATTTATTCATTTAAATGCGACGCCATGACGCCTTCTACAATCATAGACTAAAAAATGCAGATGTTCAAATCGGTTGTAGGTAAAATGTATCTGAACACAGACTTGACATGGTGTATTTAAAAAGGATGACACTCTGACCAGAGTGTTTTGATTTGTTTAATTGTTTTATAACCAGTTTGACATTTTTAAATATATTTTTTATGGTCTTTCTTTTTAGTACAGTAAAGTTCAAAAAATATGACGACGTGCGTATTTCGACACTGTAAAAATACATTTGATTGATTTGATTTTAAACTATTGCTAACATAAAAAATTGAGCTCAAATAATAATAAATTTATTTTCTTTTTAACTTTATATTTTTTTCTTTATATCATAATCTGCTCTCTTTATAGTATATTCATTAATACATTTTGAAATAGAGTATGAATTCTAATGAAGTTTTGTAGGTACAATAGCCGTGTCACTTCTGTGGTGTAAAATCTATAGGACCGACTCTTGTTACTTTACGTTGAACGAAACGCGTAAGCGCTTTGAAATTCACGGCGCTTACAACGTTTTGGTCGCGAGAAAACTATACTCTATTAGCGATCTAGCGCTGTATGTTTTTAGTTTGGTAAAACGACATAATAAAATGTTTTAGCGCTGCAGCGAACTTTAGTTCTAATTCCCAGTATTTTAACAAATAGTTTACAAGAATGTTCTTGTCTATTCAAATAAAATCGTGTTTCTGCAACTAGCAAAATGAAGTCAATTAAATGAAAAATCATGTCATCAAATATCACTTTCATATGTTTTGTAATTGTTGGGAAAAATCAAGATCCCCGCCACGTAAATTTCCAATGCGTCGCCTTAAGCTAAGCGGGACCTATTTGGCTTTGCTTGCTTAAGTGCTTCATGTTATAAGTTGTTGCCGGTTCTCACAAGAGTCTGGGGCCGCAGAGTGAACTGCGTAAACAAAATTGCGTTGTCAAAATCGTAGCCTCAGCATAATCCAGCCAGCCAGTTCATGATTATTATTATTTGTATAGCTTGCACGTCAAATGACTCCACTTCACCTTATGGTACGTGGAAATGGAGTCCAGACGCGAAGACAACTGGCACAGCGTGAAAACAACGTAGCCTCAGTCACCCTCACCCTGCCGGCCTGCAAGGTGCCTCTCACGCCTCGTTTGAAGGACCCCATGTTATAGGAAGGAGGGAAAACGATTGATTTGATTGTTGCGAGTTGCTGGGCGACAACAGAATGGACCGGCAAAGGTCAATTGTTCCGTACAGAGTGATGGTCGTATGGTCGTATGGTCCCTGCAAAAAAAACGTATAACAATGAGTTAATTGCTCGCAGCACCATGAATGACAAAAAAGTCGCAACAAATAACAAAAAGTTTTTAAAATATTGTCTTTTGAAGGATACTTTTTTAGAAATAACACAATACAATTAATAATTAGTAAGTATTAAAAATAAATACAAATCGATTTTTTTTTACAAATATAATCTCGTTTAATATTACATACTTTTGCATCATCATCATCAGCTCATTTGTATGTCCCCACTGCTGAGGCACGAGCCTTCCCTATGGATGGATAGGGAGAACGGGCCATAAACCACCAGCGGGCCCAGTGCGGATTGGTGGTTGTTAACGACTGCTAATGCAGCCGGGACCAACGGCTTTACGTGCCTTCCGAAGCACGGAGGAGCTCGTGATGATAAACTTTTGGTCACCCATCCGATGACCGGCCTTTGCGAAAATGGCTTAACCTCAGCACTCGCAGACCGGGCGCGTTAACCGCTGCGCCATCGAGCTCTCTACTTTTGCATAGCTATGTCCGTTGTTACAACGTTATTAATATAGCATAGATTCCAAACTCCTTCATGCTTCTCGTGATATAGCAATCGTAAACACCCACCCTATTTTTAATAATAAAACTAATATAATAGCGCGTTTAATGTAACATGATCAAAGTCGTATAGTATAACATCATAAATATTGTTCGCCACAATCGCCACCATCATTTAAATATAAATTTTCGTAACAACCTAAACTTATTAAAACGTTGAAAACATGTAAGTAACGAGCGGAGAGATTAATTTTCGCAGATAACGGCCGATAAATCACTGATAAGTGTTATCGGAGCGCTTTTCGCCGATCGTACTTATTAATTCGCACTTGATAAAATTCAATAGATTATATTAATGTTCCGATACAAATTAATACCTATACGCTAGGTTACTAACAGTTATAAAAATATTGTTATACGAAAAAAAAAGTTTTAATGTATGACAGCTTCGTGGTCGTCGTACCTAACCTGTTGAATTTTTTTTTTGCAAAAATTTATTATATACTGCCCCACTGCTGGGCAGGTGGCCTAACGCCTCGGTGACCGAGAGCCGAGGAAGAGCGCTCGGCCCGATGCCCGAAGGTCGGATTTTTCGATGCATAGCCCGGATTTGTGGTCACCAACCCGCATTTGGCAAGCGTGGTTCAATTGTAGCGATGACTTGATTTCAATGATGGAAGCCTTTGCCCGCTGTGGGACAATATTATAGTCTGTTTAGTTTACTTTACTTACTTACTGCTGGGTTGAAACCTCATTGAAATTAAGTCCTCGATACAATTGAAAGCCAATACGCTAGCCAAATGCGGGTTGGTGATCACAAAGTCGCACAGCACATTGAAAATATTTTTGACTTTTTTTTTATTGTACGTTGGTATTAATAAAAACTCTAGTAACATAATGCCCCCTAATGCTCTAACTAATTTTATAATGACTCTTGAAAACCCCATATTTTTAATTCTCAATTTTCTACGTAGTTATTTAAATGTTAAATCTAAGCCACATTTATTTCATTATCGTCTCATTATTTTCATGGAGTCATTGACATTACCGAACGAACTGTAGATAATGGTGCCTATGGTAATGGAGCACAATACACAGGCTGTTTGTTAAGTCTATAAAATTTAATGCAATTACATTAACAGAGTTCTGAACAAAAGCAAGGAGAGTTAGGATCGAATATATAGTCACCGAAATATTAGTCAAAAGCCAAAGCCAATACCAATTTATATACAACCTTATTTTTAGTTTATACGAAAACCGAAACACGGGTCAAATATTTTCATTTAAAGAATCAGTACAAAAAAAATTAAAATAATATCTTGAAAACTCACGAGGTTACAAGCTTTTTGGGCTGCCCCGTTGTGTGTTTTTAGTAGGGAATAATTTATTTGAGATTTTGTAAATATTATTTGGTCAAAATGTAACATGGTATAAAAAATATTGAAATCGATTATATTACTGATTCCGAAGAAACAGTTTTCAGGTTTCGTATAAACTAAAAATAACATTGTATATCGTCGATGGCAAAAAATCAATTGGTAGGAAATTAGTTTTGAAGTTTGGTTTAAACTTCAAAACCAATAACACAACATACTGTTTTTGTGATGTTGTTAAACAATAAGTATATCATTATTATTATACTCTTTATTTATTTTCTTTCTTAAAACTAGATTTTTACAATATTTTAATATAAAAACAATAAAACATTATAAAAACCTAATCCTAGAGTACCGCCAGCAGCGGGGCAGGGCCCAAGCTACCGGTGGTCAGGGCTGCAGAGTGAGGAACCTCCTGACAATACGTGCCGTGTGCCGTGTCAAGGATTTTTACATCGGACCCTTACCCCAACCTTTCAGCGAGAGCCTCTCTAGGTGTTGATCGAGGCTCTTGGCTAAAAGACCGTTTGTCGAAACGACTATCGGTACAATAATGGTTGAATCCACAACCCACATGACGATAACCTTATAATTATTATTATTAAACTTTTACTACTTTGCCACAAAACGATGGGTAAAGTTAGACACTGCTTAAAACAGATTAGCTATTTATTTTAGACAGAGGGACAGTATTTAACACAGTTAACACTTATTTAGCCATAGTTTGATTTTAAACACTGTTCTGTAGTAAGAGGGTTAACGTATTTTCCACCAATTGAATTTTGACGCTTTAACAGTCACTTTCACTAGCGATTTGTTTTTCAAATTACAAATTCTCGTTTTTGTTAACAAAATCAACTAACTAGTGAATGAAACAGAGTGCAAGAAATACGTAGAGCTTGGTTGGTTAAACCTAAACAAAGCTAGAACCAAAAAATAGATTTATTGGGAAACTTCTTAGTCAGAACTAAAGCAGACATAATAATATGGAGAGGACTTTTTTGTAAAATAATAAAAAAAAGTAAAAAGTAAATAGCCTATATTAATGCTTTCTCACCGCTGGGTAAAAACCTCCATCATTAATAAAAAAACAAATTTTGTTTTTGTAAATGTAGTAGATTTTATTTATTCTGAAACAGTATATAGTTAAGAATATAATGTGGAACTTGGAAGTTACCAAATACTTAGATATTTACACGTTACAGATACAGACCTATATCTCCACTGTTAGAGCCCTCGACACAAGACCGGAATACCCTAATTACGCCCTTTAGAACGTAAACTATTGTAAGTAGGTACCATTAACAGAGCATAGTATGTCTAACTTGAACAAGATAGTGGTTTAGAAATTGTGTTTTATCGCATTAATATTACTTAGTTTATTATTTGCAGACCAGCCCGTATAAATTGCATGTGCGAAGCAGTGAACTGATAAGCACGTGCTTTAAACGTCCTCTATTCACGGAAAATAAATAAATTTACGTATAAATATATGAAATTTTTCTCTAACACTTTATTTGAAATAAAGCGCTTTTCTAAAGGAAGACCGAACATTATAAGTTATTAATGTTGTCAACTATTTAAATGCGTGTCATACCGTGTCTATTTACTATATTAATTTTTCCTTACAAAAAAACCAAAGCCACTTCTTAAAATCCATTTTTTGTTAAATTATGTGTCTACACTACCTACTATTTTTTAAAGATTTTAAAGTTTTGATAATTTCTGCTAATAAACTATACCTACAAACATTCACTCAAAAACTTATTACAATATCGTACAGAACCTTAGCTTACAAATATTCTTGTACCTATTACATAAGTACGAGTAAAACAAACATGAATACAAACATTAACATCACTTGTACCGGTTTCTTTTGTTATGTCTTCGTTGTTTTTTTTATTATATAAGTAGTTTTAAAGTACCTATTCATAAAAATATTTTCTTTGTTTTATATAAATATCGTGGTAATAGAAACAGCACTATTGCATGTCCTATTACTTATACTACATTCATTTAAGTTCTCTCCATCTCGAACTCAAAGTCAACAGTGACTATACGGCACTGTAAATAGATGAAAAGTAAGCCTTTATAAAAAAAATATATTATACATAAACAATTACTATTATTACATAGTAGGGTATTTTTTTAGTTATTGTTCTGAGGGTATTTCTGTCAATTTTATTTTTAAAATCACGGGTGAGGTTTGAGTATATCGAAAACATATTTGTTTTCGATATATTACGATACTCGAATATTATATTATTATTAGATTAAATATATTTACATAGTATTTATTTACTTTTATAGTTCCTTTATGGTTTACTTGTCAGGTAATGCATTTAGTTCTACTCACACAACTCGTCACTATCAAAATTTAAAAAGGATGTCAGCAAACTTCTGCCAGTGTAATTTTAATACGTAGGTAATTTTAATTCTATTGTTGTAACCAATTAATTTAATTTAATTTAATTTAATTTACTTTTCTTGTTTTATTATGATTATTATTATCTCTTTATTTCTTTTTTTCTTAGCCTAGGTTTGTTATAATATTAATATAAAAGTAAAATACAAAAGCACATACAAAACATAAAAATATTATAAAAAACCTAGCCTAGGGTACCGCCGGCAACGGGGCAGGGCTCATGCTGCCGGTGGTTAGGGCTGCAGAGACAGGAACCTTCGGACTATCCGCGCCGTGTCATATATGTGTGTTATATTATTATTATTATCATCGAGTAGGTATATTTATATTGTTATTCTTTTATAAATTATATGTAATTTTAGTGCAAATAATAATTTAATTTAATTTGTAATATAGCTTTGTTAATGTAATGAAAATCAATTGTAATTATAAATCCTTATTTCTATTTTAATCACTGTTCTGTTCAGCATGTGTGAGTACACAATTGTTTTGGAGCTGCAACATATGGTGTTTGTTTTTTTGTCATTTGCTTTGTGTGTTGTTGTTGTATCTCTGTGTGTGTACCAAGAAATAAATAAAATAAATAAATACTATGTGTCGAGTAGATCTAAATATATAATTTTATTTTTTTTACTACATGACACGTGCAATGCAATCATTGAACACGAGTAAGAATATCGACGTAACTAACAACGTTAATTCTAACAGTGATTATAGTTGTCGTAAGAAGTATTTATCATTTATTTGATGAGTAATTTGTTAACGTTTACTTATTTAGAACTGCTTTGTGAAAAAAGGAGAAATATAATTGAAGTTCATTTTAAGTAGCATTTTGTTATTTTGTACATTACATTTGGGTTTTTTTTAATGCTATATTCTACTTTTTGTAGGTACTTTATCCCATCAAAAACATAAATGTGAAATGAGGGCCAAGTTCAATATTATGAAAATATAATAATATTAAATATGATTATAATATTATTATACTCTTTATTTATTTTCTTTCTTAAAACTAGATTTTTATATAAAAACAATAAAACATTATAAAAAACCTAATCCTAGAGTGCCGCCAGCAGCGGGGCAGGGCCCAAGCTACCGGTGGTCAGGGCTGCAGAGTGAGAAACCTCCTGACAATACGTGCCGTGTCAAGGAGTACAGCTTTCTGAATCTGACCCTTGATCCAACCATCAAGCGAGAGCATCTTAAGATGTTGGTCGAGGCTCTTCGCTATCAGACCGTTCGCTGAAACGACTATCGGAACAATGATCGTCGAATCAACAATCCACATGGCGGTCACCTCGTGAGCCAAGTCTTGACTTGGCTCACGAGGTGCCTTGTACCTGGTGCCTTGTACCTGGTGCCTTGTACCTGGTGCCTTGTACCTGGTGCCTTGTACCTGGTGCCTTGTACCTGGTGCCTTGTACCTGGTGCCTTGTACCTGGTGCCTTGTACCTGGTGCCTTGTACCTGGTGCCTTGTACCTGGTGCCTTGTACCTGGTGCCTTGTACCTGGTGCCTTGTACCTGGTGCCTTGTGCCGAGTACCTTGGTACTTGCTGAGTTTGCCCTTCTCAGCTTTCACGAGGTTCTCGTCATGCGGGATGGTGATATCAACGAGCACCACCCGATGTTGAGACCGGTCTACCACCACAATATCAGGCTTATTGGCAACAATAGTCCTGTCTGTGATGATTGAGCGGTCCCAATAGAGCAATGCACGACCATTTTCAAGAACGGGCACCGGTGCGTACTTATAGTACGGCACTTTAGACTCAACAAGGCCGTATTGAAGAGCAAGTTGCTGGTGAATGATCCTGGCTACTAGGTTGTGTCTGTGCAAATACTCGCCGTTAGCAAGATGAGAACAACCAGAAATAATATGCCTGAGAGATTCTCCGGGACGGCGGCATGCCAGACATATGTCGACCGTACTGTCCTTCAGGATATACTTCCGGTAGTTGTTCGTCTTGATAACTTCATCAGCAATTGCGCAGACAAAACCTTCGGTTTCACCAAAGAGGTCACCGAAGCGTAACCAGTTCACCGACGCGGGGAGGTCTACATCAGTTCCTGTTAAGGCCCGATAGAACCGCCCGTGCAACTCTTTGCTTTTCCATACTTCCCTGCGGTCCTCAGTGCTTAGCGCTAGTTCTCATTTGCCATGGAGAGCGGCGTGAGGCTCCTGTCAACTGCTACAACATCACGATGCATCCCGCACTCGTGATTAAGGAAATATTCCCTGAGTCTACACACTTCACGATTGTTATTATTATCTCTTTATTTTTCTTTTTTCATAGCCTAGGTTTGTTATAATATTAATATAAAAGTAAAATACAAAAGCACATACAAAACATAAAAATATTATAAAAAACCTAGCCTTATTTGTAAGTGTCTTTTTTTTCTCAGCTAGAAGCCGGTTTTCTCTATAATTACGGGTAGAAACCAATTAACAACATATTATTATTATTATTATTTATTTATATTTTAATATTATATATGCCTTGGTTGTTGACTTCAACGACAAAAGGAGTGATAATTAAATGGGTGCCAAGTTCAATGGTCAGTCCTGAAATTTATTTATAACAACATAAAACATTTTATAACAACTTAAAATATCATTTCTTTTTTTAACTTAGGATAATATATTGAAGCCTAAGGTCTGACTTGGCTAGTTCTCATATACATATAGAAAACGACTCTAACTAACGTAAGATATGTGGAAAAAAATCTTAATGAACACGTTAGTCCATTTATGGTCAATTTGGGTGAGGATGCTATTTTTATGCATGACAATGCCCGACCGGCGACCGCATACAGGTCGGATTGTGAATGGCTACCTTCAAGAGATGAACATTACTCGTATGGAGTGGCCAGCACGCAGCCCGGATATCAACTGGATCGAGCATGCTTGGGACGAGCTAGGGAGATGCTTCGTGAGCTCAAAATTGCTCTCACAGAGGAATGGAAGAATATTCCCCAAAATCGTATAGGAACTTGGTGTACAGCATGCCAAACCGCGTAAACGCAGTAATGGAAGCACGAGGAGGCAATACGAAGTATTAAAATTCAAGAAAATCGTCAAATGTCATGTTTCCTATTTTTGTTTTAAGGCGAGATCAGCAGTTTTTTTTCTTTATATAATTTTTTGTAAATATAATGTAGTGACTCTTAAATGTTATTACTTTCATTTATGGAGTATTTAATTGTCTATTAAACACAATTTATTTCATTAAGCTAGCATTCTTAGTTTCCGAGGTTTATAGGTTTCTTTAAGCGACCCGGATTCATTGCTCTCGAGTGTAGTTTCTGATTTATTCCTTTATATTCGCCCAAATACCTATCTGGATGCCAAATTTGAACTTTCTAGATCATCTGGATCTGCGTAAGAGTTTTGACCTATCTATAGGTCAGTCAGTGATACAAATGACGATTTTTGGACGTTAATATTTAAATAACCGTTTGAGGTGTTTTTATGAAATTTGGAACACATGTATCTTGCAAGTCTCAATCAATATATGAGCCAAATTTGAAATTTTTATGTAAAATAGTTTTTGAATTATGAGGGGGTCAAAAGTGGCTCCAAATGGTTCGTGTAATATTACACACGGTGCTGCTCCCCAGCTCTGTTAGCTTAAACTTGTAAATTGATATTGAATATTAAGTAAAACATTTCATGTTTTTTTTTGTTATTAATACACTTAGATACTTTGTTTTGTTAAGTAAATGTATCTAACGTTGCAAAACCAAAATGGATCAATAAACGTTTTCTGAACTTGTACCAAGCTTCCAAGCTTAGATAAATTAAGCTTACTTAAACAAACATGTCGAGATCCATGCAAGGATTAATAAACTAATTAATAATCAACATGCTATGTAACAATTTGCTTTCGTGACGAGGCGCTCTGGCGGCGTTAGTTACCACGCGCACCGTGAGGCAAAGAGCTGTTAATGAGCAATTTCGACTGTCGCTGCCATCATTTGCTTGTTTCAGTTTCCTTGGTGTTTAACGAAAATGAGGATTTGTAGGGCTCTAAAGCAGTGCAGAGGGCCTAGCTAGTGTGTTGTTTTTGACATTCGATCACGTTAACGAAAACAAAAAAAAATATGGCAATATTTTAACTATTCGTATCGTATGCTGCCAGGAGGCGCTGCTTCAATCCCAAACTAATTTTCGTTTTCATTTTCTTAATCGAATGAATATGGATAGTAAACAAAACTCACACTAGGCACCGTGGTGACAAATATCTTTTTTATGTTGGAGAGAGTTTGCTGCTGGCCTCATACGAAACTTTGAAACGTCAGCAGACGTTTTTGGGGGCGGCTCAAAACTTAAAGATAAACAATGGCTAAATACGTGTTTAAAATATTGTGTCTCTGTCTAAAAATATTAGCCAAAACGGGACAGCATCTGTTTTAAGGATTGTTTAACTTTCGTTTAGTTAGTTTTTTTGTAGTAAATCAGAAATAAAAATCTTGCGCCCATTCTTCTCCACAGCTACAAAATAGACGTCCTGAATGGGTAGTAGGTAAAAAAATGTTGGACGAATCAAAATCATTTTTTAAAAAGATGTTTTGGGAAGAAACATACCTATTAACTTACTTTGATTACTTATTTACATATAATTTTACGCAAATATTGTTGCGAACAAATTACAATTTAAAAAAGACAGTGTTGAATAAATTCCACGAGCGGGATTCGAACCCGCACCTCATGACATGCCGTGTCAGGTGCACTACCAACTATGCTATCGTGGCTCACTATCACTATCTTTTTTTCTCTACACTTTGTCTTTTTTTTCAAATTTACTTTAACTTCGACTTTAATTTTATAGAGGCCAATCCCAGGAGTCCCTTTTCCTAGAGCGTCAAAGTCGCGCATTATACATCGTTAACGTTATTCTAATTACCTACATTTGGTATACCTACTAAATACATATTTTTAGGTGCGGCTGTACACACGGCGGCAGATCCTACCCTATCCTACCAGAACCTACCCAAAACTGTCAAATTTCTGCAATCAATTTTGAACTTAATCATTTTGTTATAAGGTACAATATTCATTGCAGAAATTTGACAGGTTTGGGTAGGTTGATCTGCCGCCGTGTGTACACACGGCGGCATATCAACATACCCAAACCTGTCAAATTTCTCCAATGATTAATGATCCTTTTTTCTAAACAATAAAGTTCAAAATTGATTGTAGAAATTTGACAGTTTTGGGTAGGTTGTTTTGCCGCCGTGTGTACGTGCTCTATGGCCACAAAATATGACTAAAAAGTTTAAAAACCTCAGAGCGATGTCAGGCACGTGCACACACTCGAGCAGGCCGCCGAGGTGGCTACCCCAGCTTTGCTGATAAGCCGTGTTTACCGATCGCTATAAATCATAGACAACGCTCGTCCTCTGACCCCTTGTTAGTTTATGATGCTGGCAGATGTTCTAAATTGATGATGACTAATGCTGCTCCCACTGAACACGGCGTTTCCGGGCTATTTTATAAAATTGTACGTTTCGGAGTTAGGGCATTCATTTCGGTGTAAACACACTGATACATTACTGACGGTGATAAACATAACACAATCAGATATGGTTTTCTAGTTTACTTTTGTTATGTGCTCTGATATTTAGTTGTTATTTATAATCCGCCTGTTTCAGACCCAGAGACAATTCTACCACCATATCTTATCATCTTATCTTATCTTATCTAAGTGTGTCACAACAACAATGTTGTGTTCCGACCAATTGCTACTCCTGCTGAACACGGCTATTTCTGGAACATTTTATATAATTAAACGTTTAAGGGTTAGAGCATTCGATTTCGGTGTAAACATACTGATATAACATTAAGCAAGATAAACATAATATTAAGTCCTTACCTATGAAATTGACGTTTATGTTAACACTAAAAAAATTGTAGAGTAGTGTGTTTGTTTCACTTGCTAAATATAGCAGACATTAAAAAGAAAAAAATCAAGTCACTTCAAAGCTACAATGAAACAAATGGGCCATTCCCCGAACATACAAAAAAAGTAGTCAATTTAAAAAAAAATTGGGCGACAAAGACACAAAATTAATAATCATTGTTATTACTGAAGCCTACGTAACATAGTCCTAATTAAAGGTGTATAATAATATTAACAACCGGTATTGACTTTTAGAAGTAAATACACCTATTAATAAGTCAGAAAAAAACGTCAATTTCATAGGTAAGGACCTAACACAATCAGATATGGTTTCTTAAATCAACTGTTGTAAACTTAGACCAATGGTAATTGTAGATCTGTGGTTGTTGCACTTTGCTATTTACTTAGAGCCACGCTGCGTTGCAGCACAGAATATCAGCGTGAAACAACGGCACACGTTGCTGTTGTGTTTCGTCCGGTGAGTGAAAGTACCGGAGGCCCATCTCCCCTCCCCCCTCCCAATTCCTACTCCCTCCTCAGGATCCAACTCCTTCCTCAAGGCCGGCAACGCATCCGCGATTACTTTGGTTTTGCCCATGGACACCCATGGGCGACGGTGATTGCTTTCCATCAGGTGACCAGCCTGCTCGTTTGCCTCCTTTTAACATAAAAAAAAAAACTTGTTATTTATAATCGGCCATGCAACCGCCGCTGTGGTCTGGTGGTTAGACTATCGGTTTGAGTCTCAGAGGTCACCATTTTATCAAGGTCTGTCGCCATAATAGAAATTATTGTGTTACGAAAATCAAGTGAGAATATAGCCGGAACCATTGAGGTTTCCAGGTGAAATGCGCTTCAATCTTCGACCTTATCAACGCTCATCATCAGGTGAAATGAACGACAAACGATTCTCCGAAATAAAAAAATATTTTAATGAAATAAATATAAGATCAAATGGAAGAACGCTATCATTTAATATAAAAATAGTCATCTCTTTTCTCAAATACTTTTTTTTAATATAGCCTATGTTGTTTTCTAAAGTTTACGCGAACACTACACATTGAAATGAAACAACTTTTACGGATCTACTCGCGTTTATTTTACACATTACTTATCCCTGCAAAGGGTTCGAAACGTCAGGATCACGTCAGGATAAACATTAAATAAGTAATGTGTACAATAAACGCGAGTAGATCCGTAAAAGTTATTTCATTTCATTAGCCTATGTTACTCAGCGCTAATGTAGCATTCTAATGGTGAAAGAATTTTTTATAACAGTCCAGTAGTTTTTAAGTTTATTCGTTGCAAACATACATACTTACATACATACATACAAAGGTTTCCTCTTTATAATATTAGTATAGATATAGATTAAAACAATTTCTTCTATATTAAAACAAAATTACCGAACCGATTAGGAAAGCGCTGGATTCAATAACTAGGACGGGCAAAATGTTTCGTTTTTTTTATGCAAAGCCCCAGATTGTGATCAACAACCCGCATTTGGAAAGCCAATACCCATCAGTGGTAGCGATGACTTGGTTATAATGATAGAGCCCTTTGCCAATCAGTTAGACAGTATAAGTATAAGCTAATTACTTATTTACTTAAAACACAATTACAAGCACATTGCAGTTAAACTAAGCTACCAACAAATTGATTATAAATCTTCAGCCGCGGTCGCTTAAGCCGGCCAATCCTGAGGTTACACAATTCAGTGGCCATTGAGGTCAGTGGATCATGGACCTGTAAAAAGCACTGCAGCTATAACAGTAGGTTAGTTATCTAATTTCATGAAACAACTTCGAACTAGGTATTTCGATAAAATCTTCAGTTAACTTAAGCGAAAATACAAATGTAATTCAATGATAAATAAAACGGCAGTAAATCAAGTTTTGCGTTGTTTTGGTTGGTTACTAACCCTGGCGGGTTTATTCCAACAAGTTTTAGTGTAAAATCTTTGTACTCAATAATCAAATAATTGTGTTCCAAACACATTAGTAATACTGTATTCAGAGAAATGTTTTATGAACTGGAACATAATATATGATAGGTAGGTAAAGTATGCCTGACCTTTGCTTCTAAACCAGGAGCACATCATCAATCCTTAAACCTTTATTACTCTTTGTCTGGTCATCATTATGAACTTATAAGCGTCTCAAAGCTGGGCTCAGAACCTCCCACATGAAAAAAATGTCAAAGCAACAAAAATCGAAGTAATTTTAAATGAGTTGAAGTTCCCTACACAAGGGCGCGATCAGCTGATTTAGCATGGGAGGCCCTTTTCTTGTCGTATTTCAACCCATGTTTCTTGGCCAGAGTTGTCCCAGTATTGTATCACAAGGGCGGTGATTTAAAAATCTTCCTGTATATATTCTGCTCACGACTTTTGTTTTTCTAATAACGAGTAATTATGAGACTGGACTGCACTTTTTAAATGAATAGAAAAGTCTTTTAGCTCCGTGGCGTAGTGGATGTTAAAGCTTACAAGTAACTAAATTGTTAAAGCTCTCTATGAAGTGCAGGAATTCTCTTTGTTTCAGGCCGTGGAGTCAACGGGGCGCTTTATCGGCCGCAGCGCAGGCGCCAGGAAAACGACTAAACTAAGAAGAAACAATACTTTTTGAATGAGTAGATAAGTCGATTAGATCGATGACGTATTTGTTGTTGGTTTAACAATTTGAGTATTAAACCTATTTGAGTATGTAAGAAAAGCAAATCTGTTTGATTACGTTCAGGCCGTGGATTTATCGGGGCGCTTTTACGGGCGCAGCGCAGGCGCCTAGAGACTGGACTGTATATGCGGCGAGCACTGATCGTGCATAAATTAAAATTAAAATTCTATTGTGTTTGTATTCACAGCAGATGACGGATTATAGCTCTTTAAGTAAGAAAATCAATTCTCTTTGTTTACTTTCAGGCCGTGGAGTCATCGGGGTTCGGCGAGGGGCGGAAGCTGGCCGCTTTATCGTGCGCAGCGCGGGCGCCGCTATCGGGCGGAAGAGCGGTCACCGGCCAGCGGGGCGCTCGCAAATCATATGCCGGCCCGCTTGTTACCGAGAAATACTATGATAAATGCAATATACCTACCCACTGAGACATACTCGTATGTTGTTCAATGGTCCTGATTTGACGCATCGACGGAGCAAGAAACAGTTGAAACTACACTAGCTACTGATGGCCTAATGCGAGATTGATTTGCCTACATTCGAGGAAATGGAGAAGGAGATTCAAACGTTAAAATTATGTCAATTATAACTAAATTCTCGTTTTCGTAAACGAGATTGAATGGCGGATAGAGCTCACACTAGGCACTTGGTTAATACATTCGTGCCGGAACGAACTTTCTCGTTAGGTACTTTTTAATAATAATTGAAAAGAAGATTAGCCTCAGGTAGGACTCGAACCCACGACCCTTCGCTATTAGTGCGACAGCTCTCCAAGTAGCTACCGAGACATTTGTCTATGTTAGTTACTTTAATTTCCCGATACTAGTTTGAAATAGGCATTGGCGTGACGTTCTAAAGATTTTTTGACTTAATTAGTAAGCTAATACGATGTTATGAGTTAATACATATAATATGATACTAGCGGCCGCTCGCGGTTTCACCCGCGTGGTTCCCGTTTCCGTAGAAGTATCGGAATAAAAAGTATCCTATGTGTTAATCCAGGTTATAAACTATCTGTATGCCGAATTTCATCCAAATCCGTTCAGTAGTTTTTACGTGAAAGAGTAACAAACATCCATCCATACTTACAAACTTTCGCGTTTATAATATTAGTAGGTATAATCACGTTTGATGCATTTAGTAAGTAAGTAAATTGCCTATACTGTCCCACTGCTGGGCAAAGGCCTTCATCATTGAAATCAAGTCATCGCTACTACTGATTGGTATTGCCTTAACCACCAGGCTTGCCAAATGCGGGTTGCTGATCACAAACAGCCCGGGTTTGTGATCAGCAACACACTTTACACACTTTGCCCGACCCGGGAATTAAACCCGGGACCTTCGGGTATCGGGCCGAGCGCTTTGCCACTCGGTCACCGAGGCATTTATAAAGGCAAAAACACAATGTTTTCTTCAATATCCTCAAGTTATTCTTCGTATTGGAGACTCTGTGTTCATTCCGCCGTGTCATAGAAAAACATTTATTTTATTACCAGAGTGCAACGTAAAGAACCATCGAAACGTAATTTGCGCAATAAATTACGAAGATTTTTGCACGAATAAAAGAAGTAAGTATCTACTGTTCAGAATAGTTCTAGAAATTATTTGCCATTGAACAACTATTACATAATATATTATGCTACCACATTCTCTCAGTACCTACGTGCATAGACATGAAAGTTTTACAGTTGAAGCATACTCAACATCACGATAGGAACTGACTGTAAAGCTGCGTTTCCACTAAAGCTCTGCAAAGTACCTACCCGTAGCTAAAATGAACAATTATGTCATAAAATTTATCAGTTTGTCTAATTCTTATTGTATTTCTTGTCACAACTTTAATTTTAATTTTGTTTAATTTTATTTTAATTTTGATTTTAATTTGATGTAATTTGTTTTACATTCACATGCCCTGCGTTTGGCAAGGCAGACGTTCAAAATGACAAAAATTTAATCAATAATCATCCTCCAGAAGGTAAGGAAGGAAAGGCTCGAGCGCTGTAGGTATGTATTATGCTTACCGTCTTCAATTGTCTTATTTTGTGGTATTGAGGCAACTGGCAACTCGCAACTAGCCGTTTCCATATAATCTAAGGAACTGCACAAACATAGCAACTCACGTTGCGAGTATCGATGATCGATAACAGGTTCAGTTGCTGCATTGCACTCGATGATAGAATCGCAACTTGTAACTGTAAAAATTGTACTAGTTGTTTCAAGTTGCTGGTTTCCCCAACTGGCAAGCATTGGCTTTTGACCATGGATTTGAAAAGTTTATTTGTAATCGCGGCAACCGTAATCTGGTTCGTTTTGATGCTACAACTGGCCACCTTTAACAAAAACAATTAATAGTTAATAGTTTCAGCAACTAAGGTGATAGCTTCTGCAACTAAAGATGCTCTGTTCATAGAAAATCGACCAATGGGATTGCTTCCTTTTTCGTGTTGCATAAAATGGAGTAATTCCATTGGTGGATTTATTTCTTGCACGCCGCTCAGCTACTTTGCACAACTCTAGTGGAAAAGCAGACTAAAGCTTAGTGGCACCAACATGTACCACGGGCCAAATCGTAAAATGGAAATGCGAATATTTCACACAAATGAGTTTATCGTTAACAAGATGCTTGCTTGACCTTTGACTCTTAACATTTTAGTGTCTAGTTTTCATTTAGGAGTAAAGTTAAAGCAAGCAAATGCTTCCATTACAGTCTCGTTGAAATTAAGACATCGCTACAATTGATGGGCGTTAGCTTAATCACCACCATTCCTAAATGCGGGTTGGTCATCATAAACCCTGCGTCGAAATATCCGAACAAACTTTGCTCGTCCCAGGAATTCAACTCAGGACTCCGAATACTTACGGATCGGGTCGTATCTGTAAACATAGGATACTGCAAACATATCTGTACCCGCTGTTGGTTCAATTGAACAACAAGCAACTATTACAATTATCCAAGCAGCCAACAGACGCTCATGCATGGCCAATTGCGATTCCAACAAAGTCATAACAATGGTCATACATGGGACGCTCTGAAGTGGGTCATGTTGTCGACTGGCGATAATTCGGTGTCAGCAATTATTAGGGTCAATTGCCTTCTTCGGTATGTTGGGTTAGTCTCTGATAACACTATTTATACAGAGCTACTGTCGATGTCTAAATACACGCGATGTGCCGTTACATAACTTATCTCTGCGACACCAATTTAAGCAACAATTCATTTTGACTAATGTATTTACAAATAAATTTACTTTACTATAATAATTATTACTTGAGAACATTTATCTTATTTACGAGTGTGTAAATATTTATTATTATTTATCATAATTATCTCTTTATGTTCATATATATCACTTATTATTTTGCCCCAAGATATATTTTTTGTGACGTTCAGGAGTGAAATTAAGATATAAATTAACTTCATTCATTAATTAAAATGTAGTATGTATAGTATCACATTTTCTTTCTTTTTATTTCCTACTACTTATAAATCAATAGAACTATTGTAGCTAGCGAACCCAACAAGTAACATCGACAATTTTTATTACCATTACAGTAAATCAAAAAAACGTCGTCGCCGCGTCGAATTTAATTCACTAATAAGTATTACACACGAAATTCACATCAATTTATTAAGAAAACAAAATAACCAAAATGACATTTTAATAGCAGCAGTGACCCGACTATCGGATGAGTCTGATCCTACGACAGACGTAGTTATGAAAAGATTAATGAATGCAGCTGCTGTGAAGAGATTTGAGAATACTTGAATAGAGCGAAACGTTTCAGCATTGTCTACCGTTTAATTGATGTTTTATAAAACGGAAGTGTTTACAGTGAAAAAGAAAAAACTTCTGAAGCACATTATTAAGAGATAGTCATTTTGTTCGGTTGTTTCCACTATTGTTCACTATTTGCCTTTCATTGTATCATTTAGACATAGATCACTAAGTGATAGTGAACTGATTTTGCATAAAACTCAGCTCAGCATCGCCGTATGCATTTTACAAAATATTGACAGTAGCATGTTATCCAATTTCGATACGAGCGATCAACCGACCGATACACCAGTCCACAACACAATATCTCTATAACCAACCTATAAAGTCATGATAAATAAAGTAATAATATGTGAGAAAGACGTAAATTCGTAACAGCATTTTGTCTGGTACATTTGTAGCACAGCAACAGCAGTCAGCAATGGTTATCCATGAAACTAACCACAAAAACTTAGTTCTTTTTTGTTCCAAGCTTCCTGCTACGTATCACGGATCAATTGATATTTGATATGTTATAAAAAACCGGTTTCTACCTGCATCTCGGCACGAGGGTGCTGATAGACGGGAGATTCGTTGTTTTTGTTACATCAATTCGTTCGAGACGATTAATGCAACAGGCCTCGACCCAACTGTAAATGTATCATTTATGATTGAACCAAATAAATCAGAACGCTCTCAATATAACATGAACTCAATAAGTGTCGAAACTGAGATACTTATCATATTGCTCACTGATAGCTTTGATAAACTCTGCTGTAACAGCTTATATCAAGATTGATGAAGGCTTTAGAGTAGAAGCCATTCGTTATTTTTCGATATACTATGTTAGAGGAAAATATTCTTTGCACCTTCATGAAAAGCAAATTGCTAAGTTTGTTTAATGATTCCGAACAACATGACATGCACGCATTTCTATTCAACACTTCTTCCTCATCATTTGTATTCCACAATAATTATTGCTGTTCTTACATGATTTTCATAATGATTCACTAATCTAATATACTACGTTAGTAAGTAAACAGACACTCCTATGTGTGCATTTTACTGAATAGCAGTTTCGTAAGTGAAATCCAATATCCGCGTTGGCATGAATCATACTTGTTTATTCATCTTGACAACATCAAGCAAAATCTTGACCTTTAAACTTCTTCAAAAAAGTTATTTTGAATATGCCGTCTTAAATCGTCTTTTATGTTATTTACTTGTGTTCTGATAATTAACATAGTTGAACTGCTTGACGGCGTACGTTATTCATTATTATTAAGTTTAAAAGTAAATGTATAACGCCTTGAGTGTCAGGGTCACACCATGACAGTGGGTCAGTGGCTTGCGGCTTTACGACCGACGACGCAAGCTAGGCACAACATATATAATATCCTTGTTTTAACATAACAACGGAAAGCTTTAATTCACCTGACGGTATAACGTCGAATGGCACACTTCACTCAGTCCTTAACCACAGAGGAGCCGACTTTTATCTCTAACTGTTTGAGCACCTAGATAAGATGGTGGCCATCCGAACCAACTACAATAATACGGTGTCTATAATATAATCGATGGTAATATCACTAGACAACAGAGACGATTAAAACGGTTCAAACTCGGGTGCCATTGTCACAATCACGAATAGTTCCCACGCCTGGCCTTTTGGAGCATCACTTTCATTTTGTCCGATAAAGTTTAATATGTTTCTGCCGCGAACCATCGGCAACACGCGCTCGTTACCCTTGTTGGTGTGCCTTGGCACGCTTACATCCATGGGCAGCAGTTGCCATTTTCCAACGAACGACTAATGTTCGCCTTCCGGCTCAGTACTGTGGTCAGCAAATGCTTACAGCTCAAAGTCAAAGTCAAATCAACATAAGCCTTCACATCACAGGCACTTATTGACGTCAAAACTATAAATCATAAAACTAAACAATTAGTAGGCTTAGCCAAAGTAACATTAAGAAAACGATAGCGAAGTTCGAAAATAATAAAAAGTATGGTATTGACATAAGCCGCGCTAAATCACGTGGTCAATCTTATGTCAATCCCATCCATTTTATTCTTTTCGAACTTCGCTAAGTATCGTTTTCTTAATGTTACTTTGGCTACCGCCATTCATCATCATCATCATCATCATCTCAGCCAAAAGAAGTCCACTGCTGGACAAAGGCCTCCCCCAAGGATCTGCATATCATGGGGGGTATTTGCCGTAATCGCCACGCTTAACAGGCGAGTTGGCGATCGCAGTAGGTTGAGGGTAACCTCAGAAAGATGCTGCTGCCCATCCTCTGGAATGGTCCTTTAGTGGCCTTTTACGACACCCACGGGTTGAGATGGGGTGGTGCAATTCTTTATCCAACATTGCCCCCGATTCGCTGCCATGCGGACGAACCACATAATTTACTCTAATATTTACCAAATTGACCCCTTTAAACTGAACGAAATTATAACCAAACAGGACACCATTGACACATATCATAACCTAGTCATACATATTGTAAACGAGATTAAAAATTTTAACAAATAACAACATCTAAATCACATTAGCCCCAAAAACTCAACACACTGCTGGACAGCGAAGTTAACCGAAAGTTTCACTGTTCCGGTATCATCATCATCATCAAATGAAATGCTGCTACAAAAAAAAAAATTCTTTATCCCCGCCACCACACAGGGAATACCGCCATTGTTTAGACTAGACTAAACTACTGATTCTACCACCAGTTCGGATTTTGGGAGAGACTTCGACCGAGAAGAGCTGGCTAAATTGGCTAAAATTGAAAGCGTCAGCGTCATTTATCATAGACAAAAAATAAGAAGACTGCAGAAAGTAAGCTTCGTACATACTTACCGCGCTCCAGAAACGTACTCTCACGGACACGGAATCTCGCAACAGCTCGCTACAGTCCGCGCGCAGCTGTTAGGCTGCCATTACACGGACTGCACCACAACAACCGCACGAACTCGCATCAGCAACCGCACGAAGTCGCTATATTCAACTGCATGCTGTCTGCAGTCGGATCTGACTTCACGCAGTTGACGCCAAGCATCTAGACCAGTAGCTCAGTGTTCGGTTAGGACACTACACAACTGTAGCCGACCGCGCGAAGTTGAAGGCACGACTGCATACAGTTGATATTGACTACACTCGACTGCAGCCGACCGCGTGCAGTTGATATCATGACTGCACGAAGTCGAACATACAACTGCATGCAGTTAAATATATCGACCGCGCGCGGTAGCTGTGATGCAGTCCGTCTGATGTCAGCCTTACGAGGATCCGGGCCTAGGGTTGCCAACTATTTTACAGGAAATTAAAGTATATCTATCACTAACTAGTATAAAAAAAGGATTTGAAGAAACATTAAGTATTTTCCCAAATTTATTTAAGCGTTGCGTTTTGTTTCACTACACCTGAGTCTGAGTATCATACAGTAGTTCAGAAATTAAGTCAACAGGAATATTTCGTTTAAATGCACGCATTAGTCGGATATAAAGTATTTTCCATACTTTATTGTTATTAAATAAATAATAAAATAAATAAAACAATTTATTTCAGACACAGTCCATAGAGAGTGTTAGTAATTAGTAACAATGTTTCTTTAACTAAGTTAGAAAGATTATTATAATACATCAACATCAATTGAATTTAATAATAATAAAATAAAATCAATACAAAAATAAAATAAAATAATATCATTTTCAAAATAAAATCAAAAAATAAATCATAATCAAAAATAAAATCAAAATAAAATAAATACAAATCAAATTAAAATAAAATTAAAATAAAAATTAAATTAAAAAGAATAAAGTAAGGGGATGGAAAATAACGTAGGATACATTATTTTAAAGTATGGTTGGCAACCCTATCCGTGCCCGTGAGAGATTGTCTATGTGTGCGTTGCTAGAGCGCGTTTGTATGAGACTTGCCTTCTGCAGGTCTCCATATTTTGTGTCATAGGTGTCGCAGGCGTGCGGCGGGTGTCACGGTCACGCGCGGTTGCGTCACAGCTGCGCAGACGCAGCGAGGCGCCACTACTGGCCCGCCTGACCACTGGCCACCGTATCTGGGTTAGGAGGTGCGTACAGATTTTACCTTTACCCACTTATATAACGCGTTGAGCACATTGTTCAATTAAAACAATGAATATTTAGCTAATTAAAGATGTATCAAATGTGAATTACGTAAACATCGTGCGTTACATTGTGCGATAGTAATTTAAAAAAAATATAAATACCTACATATTTTTTTACTATCAGACTCATCAATGTCGTAATACTTGTGTTTTACTAAAATGTTATAAATACTTACCTACATGGAAACCTACTACTAAATTTTAATAATATAACAATTGAGTCATTATCAGATAACATTTTCAAACTTTTATAAGTATTCATTTGGTACTTGTCACCATAATACAACTGTGATAATACATTAAGATTTTAAGGAGTCAAATTTATCGCGTGTTATCAACTTGGCAGCCTAATATAAAGCACATACTACATTACACAAAACTACATTTTTATAACTACGATAGTAGAACTTTCTCCAGCGTAAATAAATAGCATTCTCTTATAAACATGGCTGTTTACCAACCTATGCACACATAAAATATTATTTCGCACAACTTGCGATAACCATCGTTGGGCGTCAGATAAACATCTTGCTTGATATCATGAATCAAATCAAACTTACTTTGATATTGCTTCTATCAATATTACGATTATTTATTTGGTGAACGTAGGTAAACAAATATGCACATTCCAACAACACAAATAGTTTGAATCCAATATGTCCACCAAATCAAATCAAATACTCAGTGACACCGGCTAGCCGGATTAAACGCGATAATGTTATTCTGCGCACTTGCGCACTAACAGATTTTCCAATAATTGATTCCGAAACTTAGGTACGTATTTGGAGACGCATCGGTTGATACCGTTCTTGCAATGAGAATGTGAAATGACGTTCGGAATTCCATGAATTAGGAGACCGGATATCTACGAAGCAATGCTTCTGTGTAATTTACCGGAATCAAATTCGTGGTAAAAAATGACATTGCTGACGTCATTTTAAACGTCTGACGCATGTTGAACATCCGTGCAATCATAAAGTAGCATAGATTATTCTGGCCGTTCCGAAATCGGACAAACTCATTAATCTACATTCAACATTGCTCTGTAACAAGAATATAATGAAACTCATGTAATATAATGGATGGCATCGAATCTTGACAAAAACACGGAGGCAGCGGCGGCGGGGCGGCTCGTATCTGCCCCATTATTTAAATCCCTTTGGACGTGAGTCCCATTCCCATTAGCAGTGGACGTCCGCCGGTGGAGTGGACGCGAGGGAGCAAATACAACATCGACCAACAAAGGAATAGCCCCTTGAGCACGAGTAGCCACTCCAGTTCTTTCTGCGTATAAGTCTCATGCTTACACTTTTGTATCTTTAATACCAGTCTAGTACTAGTTATGACGACACAATACAATCGAAGACAAAGCTATTTAATATACTAAATTTAACGTCAACCTAAAAAATATAAATAAACTTTTTTACATGATAATAGTCACATACATACATACTTACTCATCGAAAACTTTAATAAACGGATGTAGCAACTGTGTTCTGTCACATTACTTAAAAAAATACAACAGAATACGAAAAAACATTGTCACTTTTAAGAGAATCTAAATTTTTGAGTACCTATTTGCTAACATCGAAGTTAGCACACAGCAATTACTCTAATTGCTATTGGATATTTGATAAACCGCCTCTATATTCGGCAGCTAAAAGTCTGATTGCAAGAGTTAATTAAGCAAATCTTTTGAATATAAAATTTCGTTAGCGTTGCCATCGAAAGGAGTTGAGAATCGATTTGGGCCGGTTTATCGTTTACTTCGTCTTAGGGTTTTTGTTTGATGAAGCAATAATAATTAATCAATTCACGGAAGGGTGGGTGACGCGACGGCCTCTATTTACAACTTCCTCAGGAGTCGAGCGACGTCTGATAGAAAAGGGACCGCTCGAATTATACACGCAATTTGTGTCACAATAGCAACACTTGTGGAATTCCACCAAAACAGATGGAACATGAATAGGAAGAATGGAAATTGCCTTTCAGAATTTGTCCACGTCATGATTCACGGTTCAGCCGTAATGTCCCTAGAAATTTAATTCTTAGTTGTTGAGGAAATGAAATGGCATTTTACGAGACTTGGTTCGTAAAATTTGATTCAGCAAGAATAAGAAATCACAACAATGAATCAGAAGGATAATAAACATGTTGGACAACTTTAATGGTGTCACGCTAAATTCTGAGTAAAAGTAAATGATCTGAACTGGACTGGACACAGGGCGATAATGAAAAACAAGAAGTGCGTATAACACTTTTCGTAATGACTAACACTCGTACATCTATTGCATTTACGTTATTTCGATGTTAGCTTGTTGCGCTGGACTTCCTCGATATTTCAACGTATTTTTCTGATTCGGGGAAGCCCCTGGCCTTAGTCTCACTAGTAAGTGACGATTAGGCCGGAAATGGAAGCGCACTTCACCCGAAATCCTCAAACACTGATTCTGACTATCTTTTAACTGTAACGTACATAACTACAACAATTCGAAGGTAAATAAGCTAGACCACAGACTTTTAAAATGTTGTACATAATTATTCATAACGATATAACTTTTAAACTTTACAGTTGTGTCAATGTTAGTCACAGTAAACCTTTTTTTTTTAACTTAGAGGTTAACTATTGAGTGACTCGTGGTTTTTCATGTTCTACTTTTACAGAAAATAATTACTTTTAGATATCAATTTCACGCAGTTTCTATTAAAAAATGAAGTTAAACTACACTACATTTTAAAACTGAAATAAAGTGTTATTTATTAAATACTTATTGATTTACTCCTAAATAATAATAATACTTTACTTTAACTAAACATCACTTGGAAAATAAAATAGATTGCTTGGTTGGTCAGCAAATCGTTTGTTCAAGACCTTAGAACCAAACAGATGGCTGCAGATACCTACGCAGAATTACTGGACCAAATGAAATTAAAGTAAGGGAATATCTCAAAATACGTCGAGGTGGTTCGCCAGTCAGTGACGTATCAATCAGCGTCGGCCTCCTCCTGACCTCTTTGGATCAATCTCCCTCAAATGGGTTCAATACTTGAAACTAAATCGAAATCGTTTCATCACTAACTTGAAACCGTTTCAAAAACTATGTCATGACTGTTTTTCTCTTTAGAAGATATTTGATGTTGACTGCAGTTAGCCTTTACATGTCATCGGATGCTCAATTTCTACTGAATACTTTACTTAAATGACGTCGTTACTTAATGACTTATTGAAGAATATTAATTCCTTACCAAACCAGATAGTGGCGCCCTGGGTGTCCTAAATATAAATATAAACATGACGATGGTAGCTTGTAGGTTAAATATATCCAACCTATGGCGGCCGTGGCATCAATCACAGGCCGCGTAGTCGGGAACATGATGTCAGTTTGTAATCGAATGCAGAATCAACTGAAATTCTGAAATGCGTAAGTAGTGTTTTGTTATTTAGCTATTTTGCTCACAATCATTAGGTACCTACTATTAATTTTGCAGATCTACGCGTGACAAGGTGTAACGAAAGGTTCATGTCATTTATATTACTTACCTATACATACTTTTGAAAACAAAATATGACTGCCGACTGTTACTATAATATCTAACCCAGTGTATTTAGAAAATCGGTACGTCAAAGCATTCTTATCTTCATATTTAGGCCACATCCGTATCACTTATTAATGCACACACTCCAGGAACACCATTTATCTATATCAACTTGTGTTTATCACAAGTGAGACAATTTTCTCATGAACTTCTTACGTCTTTTACTAGCACCAAGGGATCGTACAAAATAATTTAACGCCTCACCTTGCAGGAACTACACACAGACACAAAATAAGGAGACTTCAGAACTCAGACTCGAGAATGGAATCTTGCAACTGCTGCGCTTGCACAGGGCCGTCGTTAACCTATGGCCCTGGGCACTTTAGGAAATGGGGTCCTTATGCTATGCTAGATTTTAATAAAATAGGCTTTTAAGAAAAATTTTAGAGTTATTCATCTGGTATTTTTCTTTATTTGCAGCCAGATAGAGTTTCCACTGTAAGGCACCTGGTTTATTTGAATTAAAAAGCAAAAAAGTCAATAAGTTAATGATTCTTGTTTCGCAAAACAAATATAATTATCGGTAATATCGGTTATCGGTTAGTGATCTGTCAGGAATAAGGGGGCCCCATCGATTGCGGGGCCTTGGGCACTTGCCCAGAGTGCCCAATGGTAAAGAAGGGCCTGCTTGGACTTGTTTGAAGTGGTTCAAGTTTCCGTTCTTCTTTTTTTTGTTGATTGCCTCAGACGGCATTTTTTTTGGAAGGGTTCCTCAAGCCGTGTGACACGAATCACCATCGGAGGTTTTATCGAGGGATCGGCATCACGCACTAGTGCGTGTCCCCGTGCCCTATTCGATTCTCCGACGGGTTCAAATCGAATTGGGGAGAAGATTCCGTGTCAGTGACAGGGTCTAAATGTGCGTTGTTCAAGCACGGTATGTACAGACGCCTGCACATCAACCTATCCAAAACTGTCAAAGGAGAACCAGCACTTTCCTTAGAAAAAATGCTAAACTTGTACAATAGAATTTGGTCTTAAAGTAAAGCTAATATTATTTGCTACCTAAACCAAGTTTTGACTTATTTTTATCGAATCGCGGATAAGAGTTATTTTAATTATTAACATTTTTTAATATGGAACCACTGACTCTTCAAAAGGCACACATGTTACTTTAAAAATGTCTTACGTGGCTGCATAAACCATAATTCTTTTGCTTTAAAAAAAGTGAAATGTCAACAATGCCGTCACGGCAGTCAGTCAGTCAACCGTCATTCGCATTATAACTGTCATTTGTTGACAGATATTGCCAGATATTATTGAATTATAAATTAAAAAATTAAAAAAGTATACAACTTCAGCATAAAACGCCGGGTCTCCTTTTTTCAATACATTCTCAAACATATAACTAAGGCATACAGTTCAAAGTCTATTGTATAAATTTGACAGTTTGTGGTAGAATGTTTTTGTTTTGTTTTATATAATTTTTAACGCAAATTTTGTTGCGAACAAATTACAAAAACACAAATGTTGAAAAAATTTCCACGAGCTGGATTTGAGCCTGCACCCTTCTGACATACCGGGTCAGGTGCTCTCCCAATTGAGCTGTCGTGATTCTAACCAGCCGCCGAAATTATTCAGTATGGCAGAAGAGTGCAGGTTGCAGGTTCGAATCCTGCTCGTAGAAATTTTTTCAACATTTGTGTTTTTGTACTAACTTACCTTTACTACTAACATTCTGCAGTCTCCTTTTTTTATGTCACAGGCCTCGGGTAATATTAATACGTCGTTAACCTCCACTGCCACTGCTATCGATCGACATTAGCCGGAAAACTACTTTCACCTTTAAGTACTAGAACAACGATGGCTGTTGCTGTTTGCAAAAATAAACACATCGGGTAAATCACCATGACACGCAATCATGATGGTAATAACATAATGATGTTGAGTGTGATGTCAGTCAGAGGAATTGAGGTAATTTCGATGTCATAGAATAATTTGAACCTCATTTTTAATCATATGTTACCAGTTAATTGATTAGATTAGTTGACATATAGGGCCAAGATAAGTGAACGTATTCGATAGACATGACCGCTAATGTCTATCGAATACGTTAATCATTCTATTCCATTTCTATTCTGCGAGCAAGATATATATGATATATTCTAATCAATTAACTGGCAAGACATATGCTTAATAATAAGGTCCAAATTTTTCTATGAAATCAAAATCACCTCAATTACTCTGACTGACATTATTAACTCTACTACTTTGTTTTTGCGGACGCGTACTGCGTTTTTAGTTTCCTAATATCGTAAATAAAATTTTTACTTTTTATTTTCAAGTGCTAATTGCTGCACTGAAGCTAAATTAAATAGTTATAAAATACAGTGAAAAAATTAAATACCTACCCGACCCAGCCAGGAATCGAACCTGGGTCTTCCGCAATCCGGGCGGCTGCACTGACCGCTATGCTACCGCGAATGCTGACGTAAGCGCTGAATTTTGTTACTGCTTTTTTAAATTAGATATTTTTTTTAAACAGAAAGCTACATAAAAAATATTTTCAATGAGGAAATTAACAATAAATTATATAAGCTTTGAGTTAAACTTTCATCTCCATCTTTTATACAGAAAAAAAAATACTTGATCTTTATAATGGGAGTTTTCCCATTTGACAGCTCTTAGATAAAGCCATAAATCTCAGATTAACCGGTCTCTCTGTTGCATTACAAGATATTATGATAGTTTAAAAATGTGTTAACTCTACTATAAGTTTTGTTTATCTAATGAAATACGTTATTATCGGCAGAAACCATTAACCTACATATGCAAACATTATTTAATATTATTATCACTTTTACTAAGCTCTTCTCACCGAACCTGTCTAATAACAAATATATATTAATTATTCATTAGACGGATACTGTGTTATCTGCGCAACTTAAAGCGTAACATTTAGTACAGTGCTAACAAATCTTTTCAACAATTTAAAATTAGATTAAGTGCAAAACCTTTTACTATTAAAAATAGAGGTCAGTCAATCAAACCAAAATTCTAGGAATCTGATAAAGAGAGTGATATGGAATAAAGATTGTTAATTGTTATTGACATTCATTAGTGTGTTAATTTGATTGCTTGGTATACTAAATGGACATACTAATTAAAAAACTAAACGATAGAAAAAAGCTACAAACAACAAAAATCACATAGTGGTTGTCTGTTTCAAGGCCTCAACATATCGATGTCACAATTTACATTTTTTTTAAATATGGAATGAATAAGTTTTCTAACACTTAGTACTAAGAGTAACGGTTATGGCCGTGGCCTTGCGTTGAGTTGAGGCCTGTCTGTGGACCAATAGGCCGGTCGTAGGGCGCGCGGGCTCAACCCGAGACAGTAATTATCTAGTGTCGTCGACTCCTCGAGCGTTCACCCCAGTGGGCTCGCTCTCCGACTGATCCCTCACTCGCTTTTCACGTCATTCAGACCTGGGGGCTTATTACGTGTCAGTCACCCTGCCATCCTCGCCATTTCGCAATTTCGATAATGCCCTTTAATAGTGCCGAATGACAATCATACACAAAGGAGAATGTAATGAGCTTATCAATATTATTAATTTATATTTCTTATCTCTAAATTTCTCTTTCTCTTATTTTGCGATGCCCTTAAAGGGTTCATGTGCCTTTTATTGTTATTATTATCATTATCATAGTTAAATTTGGGAGGATGCCAAGGTGTGCTACAATTTCTTAGTTGATCAACATTTATATACGAAAAAATTTAAGTATCTACTTTCGTCCCACAAAAATATCTTTGTTTTTCGATATTGTAGTTTTCATACTTATTTTTTAATATCGTCCTGTCACTTTATTCATGAGGGTTTCGGACGATACAAAGTTACTTCCATAGCAGTGTCATATTATTTACCAGTTACGAATTGCGGTTGCCGAGCGACGACAAACTGATTTTTGTGGTTCAAATTAATACTTTCTTGAATACCTACTTAGGTAGGTAAAAGACAAAGACAAAGACAAAGACTTTTTATTTCGCTTGAAATTAATATAGTAGTTTGATTCATCAGAACTAGGGCTGCCTTCAGCTAAATTACGGACCCAGGACAAAAATTTCGAAAACCCAGGACATTTGGGTGAAATAAAAAAAAATCCCTCGAAAAAAAAATACAATAAAATAAAAACATGCTTAGTTATCATATTTTTATATATTTATAAAAAACAACTTAATCTACTAGGGGCGGGGGGGGGGGGGGTCACGTCACGTCACGCGAGGCTCACGAGTGCACGGATATACATATTTGCCGCACCGAAACATAACTAAACTATGAAATGCTGCACTGCACTTTTCAGAAACCCCGCCCGGACGCTCCCCGGACGTTTTCCAAACTACACTAGCCTGCACAAATAAGTACTACACTTTTAATATTTATTTATTTTCTAAACTATAGAAGTTAGATATTTTTAAATAAAAAACCTTTTGCAGCAATTTTTATCAGTTTTCTTTAAAACTAAAGTAACATTAGTAACATTTTCCTTTTTGTTTCGAAAGTATATCTTGTGTACTTAAAAAGTTATTGCAATTTTAAAAGTGTGATACTTAATTTTGCAGGCCAGTGTAGGACAAATCCGGGCAAACCCGGACGGATGGCAGCCCTAATCAGAACCGTAATACCCGTGTTAATTTGCTGTATATTTAAAGTGTTAAGTAATGACATCTGCGTTTATTTTTTAACCTGTATTCAAATCTAAAGAAAGTATTCATTATATCATCTCCATCTCCAACATCACCAGCTTATTACATTTTATGTCGTAATTCATTAGTCACTCTTTCAGATACAGGAACATTTTTGTACGTCCTTAAATACACACATTTAAGTTAAAAAAATAGAAGTTGTTAAATTTTAAATAATAGTAAGTAATAATTAATGGCTTCTTTGCCATAATTTGCATGAGGTGTTTACCTGTAATTGGCTGTGCATTCAGTTTGAAACCACATTGCAATGTACCTAGCGAATAAGTTCCAATGTAATAGCTGTTGGAAAATCAAATAAATAAATATTTTTTTTTAAAAATAAACATTTTTGAAGCTTCGATTAAAAAGTGGGCCAACTCGCTCTCATTCGTATTTTGACTTGTGAGGATAACGGTAGTTGGCCACTTAGCGGTATAATTAGCGTTCCATAATTTGACAGATTCAATACAGGCTCACGTAATAAACAGGAAGCCTGACAAACGAAACAAAACGGAGCGATGACATTAACGAGTTGAGTCGTCAGTGTTTTGTGTATTCCATTTTCAAATGTGAAATAGGTTTCGAGAACGAAGAATAATTGCTGTGTTTGTAAATTGTTAATTTGTTATTAGACTCAGTAATTTCACGTGTTAGAGAAGTTTATTTGTTAACATTGGGACGATTGACATGGAATATTATAAAGCATTATACTTTTTGCTTTATCGGTAGTCAATCTATAACATGAAGTGAATATTAATCTAGTAAAAATCAGTAGCGAATCATCAGATACAAAGATGGTTGGACACATTATAACGAACGTAGTCTATGAAACGATCTTTTATCTATAAACTGTATGAAAAAAAGTTAACTCTGTTAAATTTCGTTAGGTCAGTTATCACGACAGAATTTTGTCTTTCTGTCTACGTCTCACTCTACTTCCGAAACTGGGATGACAAGGTTGTAATGAATTTGCTTTTAGCACATTGATGATAATAATCCCACTTACCCATTTAATTAAGCTAAACCATTTATGGTATTAGTTTAGTTCCAATTCAATTTAGTAATACAACCTCTTTACCAAGATTAAATCACGATATTTGGCATTGAGAGCGCACATCTTCCAGTTGGGCCACCGAGACGCCTTCATTAGTGAATTAAGAATAATTTCCAAGAAGGTTTAATTAAGCGCTCCAGTTTTGTTTTTTCTTCGAACCAAAGAAATAATTTACAAATAAAAACCATTTGTAATGAAATACTTAAGGATGCGCCGTCCATAAGTGACAAGTGTCATATGTTTTATTTGAAATGTCGTCGTCCACATTTATTTGATGCCGCGCGGCCATACTAATTTTGTATGGGGAATTTAAGGTGCTTAATAAAAAATAATTATTTAAATAACCACTTGATGAATCGAAAATGTAGTCTAGCAATTTGTAGTTTATCCATTGATGATTGTTTAGACAAAATCAGAGGTACAATAATTTAGATAAACTATAAGAAATCTACTAAACGCCGCCACTCGTTTTCATGATCTTTGCCCAACTTTAAATGATATTGTAGAAAAAACTATAGCGTGTTATGAATTTATGGTTCTGACAAATTGTAAACACGTTCCCTATGATACTAAATATATATTTTGTTCATTTAATACGATAGTATTTTCAATTATATCTACTTTTTTTTTTTTATGTTAAAAGGAGGCAAACGAGCAGGCGGGTCACCTGATGGAAAGTAATCACCGCCGCCCATGGACACCCGCAAAACCAAAGTTATCGCAGATGCGTTGCCAACCTTGGAAAGGAGTTGGATCTTGAGGAAGGAGTAGGAATTGGGAGGGGGGAGGGGTGAGAGATGGGCATCCGGTACTTCTACTTAACCGTAACTGCATTTTTGGCATTTTTTTGTCAGCGCACCCTTAAGTACGAGTGAGGATAATTACAAACTTACAAAATAGAACAACAAGAGTTCTGTCTCATAGAGATAATATTGCCCACTCCTTTGTGGTTGAGGGTTCCGTGCGTTGTGCGCTTCCATCTTAGTATACAATCACTTACCATCTGGTGATATGGTGATCAATATAATACATATGCAGCAGTTGGATAAGCAACAGCCGAAGAGTTAGAAGAAGCAGGCGTAGGTCCAGGCCTATGTTCTACAGAACTTACATTGGGCGAACGTTGGCTGATTATGATGATATTTAGCGAACACGAACACCATACTTCTTTGTATGTAATATTAGAGCGATGACAGTATTTATTTAGGTAGGTAAAAGCAGTAGCAGGAGTTGGAGGAGAAGAGATGAGGGCTCAGTGGCATGCCTTGAGAGAGGCCTATGTCCTAAAGTGGACGGACACGGGCTGATGATGATGATGATGATGATATATGGTTAGCATACGCCGCCAAAAAACAACACGTTTCATTGTATGCAATATTAGAACATATAGTCATAGTTAGCAGGAATTGGATGAGGACAGCTGAAGATCGGACCCAGGGGAGAGCGTTGGGAGAGGCATATGTCAATCATTGACTGACAGTGGCTGATTCTGATGGTGATTATAAGATATAGCACACGCTGCCAAAACAGAGCACCCTGCTTACAATGAATGCATTGTATGCAATATTAGAACAGTAACAGTGATTATTTAGGTAGGTATAGGCAGTGTCGCAACGCCGGCTCGCCTAATCGTGCAAGCAGCGACTGCTCACGGCCGACCGCCGCCCACTCGCCGACGCCGTTTAAGCCCATATAGGTACAGTGTTTCTTATATACAATATTCATATTTTTATACATCCAAATGAAGCAATATGTTAATTGAGAAACAATTACACTGATATCGATCGAGGTATGCGCATTGGGTGTCTCGTTTTATTCGCTTCTCCGTCTACCCGGCCTTACACGGTTGCTTACCCATTGTGATGGTATATATTGATAACAATTTTATACTTTAAACTTAAACAGTCATCGTAGGTATGTACTAAACATATATCTTTATATATGAGTAAATCGATTTTCTAGTAACAAATTGTATTGGGTCCTTGGTGTGCGAAAATGGACACTGTAAAGATTTTAATAGGGTGTGGTTTATTGTTTCAAAAGCTCAAACCGCGACATACACAATGAAATGGCTTTTTACTAGCTTTTTTTTAATTTATTAGAAAATAATTTGGTCTTAAGCAAGTTAGCAAAATGATCGAAGTATTAATTAAATTATGTATATTAGCACTTTTATATGGATCTCGGTCTGAAATAAATCATTTTTATTTTTTTTATTATTAGCCGTTCGTGGTCAAAAATATGAAAGCTTCAAGTAAAAAAAAATTACTGGTTTTTTTTATTAAATCAGAATGTGTTTGATGAATACAATCAATATTCTTGATTCAGAAAAAAAACAAGACTAAAATTTATGCGTTTAGATTAACTTTTTCTGATTTATTTATTATTGTCGCCATTTCAAAACAAGTTGGTTTAGCACCAATAAAGTTGCTGTAGGTACTATATGTACGTAAACTAATCGTTTTATCGTATCAATTAATCATTTTTGTATTTAGAAAAGAATTCAGTGGCTAAACAATTAACAGCTACTCGTAAGACAGTAAAACTGAATGCTGTGGTCACGCAAATTTCCACTTATCTACCGCCTGCTGGAGAAATATATATAGGAATATACGAACAAAATCTTTCTTGGATCATTCTAGACGTGTTTGCTTAAATTTATTTACTTTTATTTATCTACGAGCATACAATGATTCTAATCAATATAAAGACTTACAATAGCATTTAATTGATACAGATCTAGATTATAATACAAAACAATATGTAATCTTAGCATGTTATTAGTAAAATGCAAACATCATGCGTTGACCTGCATGCGACCTCTGCCCATGGTTGTTGGTTATAACCCAAAGTTTAAAGTTACTCGCGTCCGTAGGGGGGGTTAAAGTTACTCGCGTCCTTAGGTTTACCTTTGAGACCCTACACGTGACCCCTGGGTGGTGCTAAATGAGTGACACTGTCTGAGTGGTAGAGCCACGCTGCGTTGCAGCACGAAATGGGCCAGCTCGCCCGGCGTAATACCACCCTCTCACAGAATATCGGCGTAAAACAATGGCACTCGTTGCTGTTGTGTTTCGTCCGGTGAGTGAAAGTACCGGAGGCCCATCTCTCACTCCCTCCCCCCTCCCAATTTCTATTCTCTCCTCAAGATCCAACTTATTCCTCAAGGCAGGCAACGCATCTGCGATTACTTTGGTTTTGCGGGTGTCCATGGGCGGCGGTGATTACTTTCCATCAGGTGACGCCTGCTCGTTTGCCTCCTTTTAATATTAAAAAAAAAAAACAAATAAAGAATTTGGTTATAAATAGCAATATATGCACAAAATGTTGAACTGCGAGTTAAGAAAGCGATAATATAATAATACGACTGCAGGACAGGGTTGTTTTTGTGCAGTAGGTTAGGTACTGACCATTCTGAAGTCGACGCATTGTTCTAGCTTCGACTGGCTTATCAACATTCCGCGTTGAATGTCTGACAACCTGTCTTGGATCGTACCTAACTTACTTGTTATGGAGAAACAGTAGTCCTATACAATAGTTCTGGACGATGATAGGCAAAATAGGACCTATCTCCGAAGTCATTAGAGATCCGATTATGTTCGAACAATGCGTCGTTACGCCCCTGCTACGGCGAATTCCCGCGGTCTCGACGCGTCTCTACACGAGTAATTACAAACCACGACACTGGTAGCGAACGCTTCCTACAGTTACTTACAACGCAAAATTTACTATTCATTTTCACTTTGATGGAGAGATCAAGAATGTTGTTCCTACTGTTCATTAGTTTATATTAAAATCGTGTGAAGACACAAAAATATATCATCCTTAAATTTCGATCATATAATATCTGCATTTATCCATAGAAGCTTAGGCTTCCTATAATTACTTGCAATGTAAAATTTACAATTAATTTATACATTGATACCTAGAGAGATCAAGAATATTGTTTCTACTATACTTATTTTATTTTCATTTCATTTCATTCATTTCATTTACTTCACTTAAGCTTCTTAAGCTTTGCATCTACATTTATCTGTAGCTTACCTTTCTAAACTTCTTTGATAAAAGTTTAATAGGTATATAACAAATATTCCTACCAAAATGTTTAATCAGAAATCCTTAACAGGATGTCAAGTGTGGTTAGAGTGATTATGAAATCGGAATACGGAAAACTTTTGCTGTCAAGTTATTATTCAAGAAGGTTGAAGAAAGCACGCACAGTCAAGAAAAAGAGATAAATTACAACTGTGTGCAAGGGGAACATTTGACCGGCTTAATGAGTTCTCTAGACTTATTTAGTATTTGTTCATAGTACATTTTTAAAGATAATTATCCTACTAATATTATAAATGCGAAAGTTTGTGTGTATGTTCGTATATTTGTTGCTTCTTCACGCTGTAACGGATGGATGGGTTTGGAGGAAATTCGGCATACAGATAGTTTATAACCTGGAATAACACAGGATACTTTATATCCCGATATTCCCACGGGAATCACACTATAAATATACTAAAAACGAAAATTTAATTTTCCAATACAAAATAATTTGTTTGTTTTGTTGTCATGGAAATCAAAGAGAATTTAATCACTTGATGGAAACTGTCAAAGTGTTACGAAGTCCGCCGGGTCCACTAGTATATTATATGTAGCTCGTCCTATTGGTAGTATTCTGATTATGGTTATATGTATATAATTTTATGCAAATTTTGTTGCGAACAAATTAGAATTCGAAAAAAGACAGTGTTGAAAAAGTTCCACAACCGGGATTCGAACCCGAACTCGTCCTATTCTGCCCAGAATGTAACTTGATTGCGATTACCCTAATCTAATACTTACCTATTTCTGCCATCGAGCAGCATTGTATTATGTTACGTTCTGGTAGTACCTACCTACATGCTGTATTCCGGTTTGATGGGTGCCAGATCTAAAATATTATAGGAAAAGTATTATATAGTATGGTTTTGAGATTTGACGACCTCCGTAGCCGAGTGGCTTGCACGCCAGACTTTGGGCGGCACTAACTCTGAGGTCCCGGGTTCGATTCCCAGTCGGGTCAATGTCGAAAACGACCTTTTCGATATTGTGTCGGGTCTGGGTGGTTGTGGTACCGTCGTTGTCCCTGATTTGCATAAAACGAGTGCTTTAGCTACTTACCTACCTTGGGATAAGAACAATTTATGTGATGTAATCTAATATCATAATGCATATAGGCATAAGAACTAGAATCTTCAGTGTCATCAATGAGCGTGTGTAACCCTTGATGTTGCATAGGCAGCGGTGATCGCTTTCCATCAAGCACGTCTACCTACACTCGCTTGCCGGCTCTGTAACATAAAGGAAACGTAGACACATTAATAAAAGTATTTTTAACCCGCCCAGAAAAGCTCATAAAATTATGAAAGGAGTGGGTTCACGTCGGTAGTCGAACGTAGCTATGGGGATTGAACCAAAATTTCTTGCATTTAACTTGAGCATTTCCTCGGTCTTTAGGTTAGACGCTTTTATTACATTTAAATGTGGCGCATAGTTATTTTCTTTTAAAAATGGGGCAAAATAGTAAAACGATATTGCAGTCCTTTATCCACATGTACTGTTTACGTCTAGTCTCGAAATAACTTAGAAAGGGGAAAAGATGTGGCTATATTTAGTTGTACTTTGCCGCGCTGTCTAAAAAACCCAGTTCACCAATTTTATTAATTTTAAAAGTACATGAATATAATTTCGAAATCTCCGGTTAGTTCCGCTATGGTATGGTCCCACTATGGTACCCATCTATTAGATCTACGTCAAACAATAGAAGGTATAATTGAAAAGAAAAGTGCAAGTGTATTTATTTTTTAGTCTTTACCGGACAGTCTTCGATCAACGTCTTCACAACAGCGTGATTGTGACTGATGCTACGTCGTTTTCACGCTGCACCAGTTGTCTTCGCGTCTGGACTCTATTTCCACTTTACGTCACGTGGAGCGGAGTCATGTGCCGAGCTAAATATTAAAAAAAAAAGCATTTGACTTAGCATTTTGTTCGAGTTAGGTTGAGATGATTATTTACATGGTAGACCCTTAAAAAGAAAATTGTTGGTCACCAAAAAAGTGACATTCACATTCTCTTTTTTTATTAATAAACTAAGCGCTTCATTCATTTGTGCGGTCTTTCTAAATGGCTTATCTACTAATAGGCGCGCATAGCCGTATTATCGTCTACCTGATATTTTAAAGAACTCTTTGTTTGGGAGGTCGACGACCTTGTTATCTAGGAGTGCCCTAGTCTTCATGTCGGCGCAACTTATTTCATACAATTTGATGATGCCCTCAATAACTTGTTCATTTTTATATGTTACATTATGGCTATATAATTATACTCATTTTCTATTAATAACGGTTCCTAATAATCAGAGGTCGGAATTAGGTAGAGTTATTTATGTACTTGCATCGAAATGTTGATATTAATATGGATCTTCCCGGGATTTCTAATTGCATTTCCGCTATTGTTTTCTTTTGTTCTCACAAGTTATGTTGTGCGAACTAAAAATGTGGCAACATCGTGCGTGTTTGGAATTTTGCAACTTCGGACATCCGATGTCATTGATGTAAATTTGGCAACGTCGCGCGTACAGTGGTTTAAATTGTGTAAAAGTAAATAACTTTTTTATTTAATAAATTACGGAGTTTTTCTGCTCTTTAAAATTAATCTCAGGATTTGAGGCATATCCACGTTATTCTTTTGCTGTATGAAATCAGTGGAAGTACATAAATAACTCTACCTATCTCCGACCTCTGCTAATAATGGCATAATTATACCTATTAGGATTGCTTCTAATAGGTATAAATTTTGTAGTTTACGTTGACTTATTAACGGTAATTTCAAACCACACCCTGCCGTAGGGTGCACTAATATTAATTAATTATAGAACAAATACGAGAGTAGCGTTGTTAGCTATTCATGCGCGACACGGCTAATGCAATTGGGTAGAAATTCCACATAGTCATTGCTGAGGAAATTACTACACATAGTGTATTAAATATTTTAATCTATTTTAATTTTATTCGTTTTAAGATGTCGTCATATCTTTCACGTTGATCAATTCTTCACGCTATTTTGAATGAAGTATAGCTTTCCAGATGTGCACGGCCACGACAGGATGTTTTCCTTTTTTTTTGTTTCTAAGCTAACTTTCTTAACAAGCATGCGTCCGACTGATGGAAAACGGCTACCGCAGCCCACGGATGATTAGATTTTTTTAAACATACATCCAAATAAAAGCATTTCTAATAAGAATCGATATGATATAATATATTACAATCGTATGCCTTTTATGCCTGTCAGTACATTTGATTAAAAATTTCTTCAAAGTAAATTAAACTGACTAGGAGCGTCGACCACGGGTGCGTCCACCACTGGGGGCGTAAGCCACGGACCCACAACACCAAGGTATCACATGCGCGTTGCCGACCCTGAGGCTACAGTCAAAGTCAAAGACAAAGTCAAATCATTTTATTCAACATAAACCTTCACAGGCACTTATTGACGTCAACACAATAATCATAAAACTAAAAAATTTGTTTAGACTAAAGTACTAAATCTACCATCAGATCCGAACCCTTCGGAGAATCTAGTAGGGCACGGGGACGCGCACTTCGTGTGCGATGCCCTTCCCTCTAGAAAACCTCCGAAGGTGATTCGTTGCACACGGCTTGAGGTACCCTTTACACCTAGCCGCCCCCAAAAAAGCCCGGTGACGCTGAAAATGCCGTTTGAGGCAATCAGCAATCTCTCTCAAAAAAAAAAACCAGTTCGGATTTTAGGAGAACCATTGACCGAAAAGCAAGAGAGCTGGCAAGAAACTCAGTTATTTTCTTAGGCCTATATTATATGCCTTGTAATTACACTGGGTGCAGTACCCTTCAAACTGGTACACTTGAAGATGTTCAACACATTCTTACTGAATTTGGGAAGTATCAAAGGAAAACGGACTCCATGATGAATACAATACAAGTAACCAAGCAGAACCAACATCTAAAGCATTAAAATGTTTGGTGGACGGTGGACGAACCGTGGTATATAGTCATTGTCACATCTGTTAACCCCTCTCCTTATAAGTAAAGTAAGCAACGCAAGTTGCGATGTGGCTAAGACAAAAGGCATGTCTATAGACAAAAGCCTTATATTAAAACAAGCAAAAAAAAAAGAAACAGAAACAGTAGAGTCGTCACCATCGCTATCCAGACGAATTCTGAGCAGAATGCTACCCCCATCACCCCAAGCTATATAAATGAGGGATCTCTGTGTTCCATCATTGGCTTATTCTTACAACTCTGCCTGGTGTTAACAATGCATGCGAGAACCGCACGTTCGGTAAACGTAAGTGGTGTGGAGCCACCATTTATAGCATGCCACATGTTATATTGAATGAGGTGTATTCCCGATGGGCGCATGCTCGACCAGCCCAATAAATGTAGGATCACGCGCCTTTTACATTGGTTGATATGGCTTCACCTTGTTTTAATAATTCAGACTCTTTGGTCTAGCGCCGTCTATTTTTTTTTTTTTTTCAAAATTCAAATTGAATTTATTTATTTTGTGTCACAATAAGGTAAATTGTTACTAATATCAATATTATAAAAGAAAAGTCGTAATTTGGATCTAGAAACCTTATATTGCACAGAGAGAACTTCTGATTCTTCATAATGTAGGCAAGGAGTAGGGCCGGATTTTTGAAATGTACCTATTGTTGTTTCTATGTGATGTCTTTGTTTATTAAAAACAATAATAACAGAAAAGAAACATAACTTAACTTAATACATTAAAGAAATAATAAAGCAAAAGAAACATAACTTAATTAGAAACAAAATAAAAAATGTCCTCCAGCTGTGGGCTCATGTGTCTATTAGGCACATAATAGTGCATATGTAGTTTTAGGTGGTAGGGCTAGTTCTAAGACTGCTTGGCTAGCTCAATCAAGCGTACAATTAGTGATAAGATAGCCAGTCCCTCGGTGATTGAGAATTGACGACACTTCTATCATCGGCCATAACGTCACTTACCATCAGGTTATACGATAGTCTTCCCCGTAACAATAAAAAGACATAGACTACGTTTAATGATGTATGTTATAGATACGATCGACCGGGAGTTATACACTTGTGGATAACTATGATCGTTGGACGGGTCAGGAAGTGGAATTATCTGATTCTGAACAATCATCTAATTTAAAACTTTGTTACTTGTTAATGTGTGTAGCTCTGTGATACAGCGGATAGTGCGGTTGGGTAACGATTGTGAAAGCTAAGCCACTTTCGCTGTGCCAGGTGCCCGGATGGGTCATCAGATCCGATTTAATAGTCTCGAGTATTTTCCTGTTTCGGACGACCTGCATGGTTTTATTTAGTAACTGTCTTAGTAATTAAGATAACATTTGTCTATCTACATTTAAATAATATAATATTATAAAATTTTATATAATATAACATCTATACAACATGTAACAGAAAGGAGTGGTAAAAATATAAAGATCTGAAGTGTATCCGATCTAGATCTTGTATATGCAGAGTTATTAAGAGATAATTATAAACTTTATTTTTTTTATGCAGTATTAATTAAATATTTCTATTGTGACGTCACATCAAAATAAACAAATCACAGCCCTAGTGGTTTGCGTACTTACATTTATGATCACTTCTTGCAGACGCGCATGACTTCACAAATATAAATATTTAATTTACAATCGCAAGACAAATTAAAGTAAAAAAATAATGTCTTACTAACTCTGCATACAAGATTTAGAGAGGATACTCTTTAGTTCTTTAAATTTTTACAACACCTTTCTGTTACACGTTGAATAGGTAGGTACGTACTATTCGTAATGAGATTAAGGGCTCTTTCAATTTAGACGTTTATTGTCGTACGACTGCCGCACGTTTGCACTGCGTTCCATATTAAAACAGTCGTGTGGCTGTCGTGCGGCTGGCGTTTAATATGAAACCGCACGGCAGCGCAGCGGTGCGACACGAAATGTCTAAATTGAAAGCCCTAAGAGGAGCTTACACGTTGATTTGGGCGGGCGGCGCGTCTGGCGCGAGTGTGGTTGCTATCTAATAAACAGAGCTACATAAATGAGTCAATTAATCATAGTTCATCCACGCTCACAACATCGCTGGCCCAGTTGCGTGATAGAACTGAATAAACAGATCATCTACAACTGTGATAAAGTCTTTTCAAATAATTGTTACTAATTGGGAGTTTGATCACAGAATAATATAATCGCGCTGCGTATACAATGTTATTTTTAGTTTATACGAAACCTGAAAACTGTTTGTTCAGAATCAGTAATAGAATCGATTTCAATATTTTTTATACCATGTTACATTTTGACCAAATAATATTTACAAAATCTCAAATAAATTATACCCTACTAAAACACACAACGGGGCAGCACAAAAAGCTTGTAACTTCGTGAGTTTTCAAGATATTATTTTAATTTTTTTTGTACTGATTCTTTAAATGTTAAAACCCGTGTTTCGGTTTTCGTATTAACTAAAAATAAGGTTGTATATATTGGTGTAAGTAGAGTAAATAAATAGTCTAAAATAATAGGGACAGTGAATTATGTATGTCTGTCTGTTGCACTAAACACATTTTTTAAATTATACATACTGTGCCACTGCTGGGAATTGGCTTAATCGCCACTCTTGCCAAATCCGGCCGTGACTTATTCGTCAACTGGCATGTGTGAAAGTGGCGAGTGCGAGCGAGTTGACACCTCCCGATTTCAACTATTTTTAACCGACTTCAAAAAAAGGAGGAGGTTATCAATTCGACTGTATTTTTTTTTGTTTTTTTTTTATGTTTGTTACCTCAGAACTTTCGACTGAGTGAACCGATTTTGATGATTCTTTCTTTATTTGAAAGCTGGTGCTTCTCGTATAGTCCCATTTTAATTTGGTCCAGTTCTGATTATGGGATCTTCGAGGAATTGAGGGAACTCCTCGAATATTGTAGGCATACCTATCGCGCTTTTGGTATTTTCAGAAATAAGTCAAGCATTTGCATTCAGAAAGTATCATTTGATGAAGTGTAACTGATGAAAAAGACCACAGATTGCCACCGGAACTCCTCAATGATAAGTATTTCACGGGTGGCGATAAAATATCTCGATTAAGATAGTTAAGCGACTATGACGAAGCAAAAGAAGACAGGCACCGGAACTCAGTTTTTGATTTCCTACTTTGAGATAGGCGTTTCTCGTTTTCTTCGCTTGTCTCATTTAAACGGCGCTGTCTCATACGAGCAGCGTGTTTAGTAGGTCTACCCATATTCGCTTTTGATAAATAGATCGAAACGAATCACTAAAAAGCGAGAAATAAACAAAAAATTTAACAAAAAAAAAACCGACTCCAAAAAATTTGACTGATAAAATTGCACTAAAAAATAAAAAATAAGCGTTAGACTTATTCAGACAATAACTTTATTAAGAAAAAATATAGGTACAATTATTGTTACTTTTGGAGTCGGTGCCAGCCAAGGTAACTTTAACATAAACATTTTTTGTAGTCAACTCGCACGTGCATTTAATCCTGTGCGTTGAAAAATCTGAAACACATTTTGTCCTACTCGGGTTTTGAATCCAGGGCCTTTGGATATCGTGCCGAGCGCTTAGACGCTCAGCCGCGAGGTATGTAGGTGATCTAATTAAAATATCCGCGCTTCGGAAGGCACGTAGCCGTTGTCCCGGTTGTTGTCGAAAGATAACAGTCGCTAAACCCTGCCAATCCTCATATGACCAGTGTATTGGGTTAATGACCCAATCTGTTAACGTCCTAATTTTTATGTGGAAAGACCAAAACCCATCATTGGGTCATAGAAATGCTGATGATGATGCAATTAACTACAAAGAAAGTTAAATGTTAATATACATTTCTAACTTTACTATCTATTGAATATGATAAGATATCAAACAAATGAGTGTTCAAGCACGTCCACAAAACAAATACTAATTATGCTACAATATTGACTGACTTGCGTCAACAGCGACCGGAGTATAAGTAATGACCTATTCATCGAAGAAGTTTATATACACAGAGAAACTTATTTGTTTACGTTGAACACAGCAATTCCCCGAAGGGTTTATATTTTGAGGCGAATGTCAACAGATTATTGTTAACGAAATTAGTCCGTGGCGGGTAGTTTAAGTTTAACTCCTAAATAAGGGGGCCGAAGGAGCGGGGCGGGCGGGGGCCACACAAATAGCCCAGTGACCCGGCCATTGACTCGGTTTATCCTAAACCGTCCCACTACTCCAGTTCGCTTAGGCACAAAGCCGAAGAATTAGCTGTGTTCTATCTATCGAATCGAGGTTATCTCCACGCCATATCGAATGACATTGATCGAAACCGATTAAACGATGAATTCAATAATCGAATTGTTATTATAATAAAAAAATATATAAATTTGTATAATTTACATTAATAAAACAATGTCTTTTTAATTACCCCTGTTTTTTGTAATTAAAGTTAAAATATCGATTTTGATAAAGATTCGAAAGAGAGTTCGATCTTATGAACGTTTGATCATCTGTAAACTAATTCATGTTTTCTTCTGATCGTTTGATCTTTTGAATACCTATTCGATGTTTTCAACAATCGATGTAATCAACGTTCAATGTAATAGCAATTCGATTATTTGACTTTTCGGTTAATCTTTGTCGATCGTTTGATTTTCGATCAATTGGCATTCGATATGGGACGTATTCGATAGACGCTGACGGCCGCTCCACGCGTTCGGATTCACATGACCTAAAATTACATCTGTATTCAACATCTGCGAAGCCCTATTTAGAACAATCCATTATTAAAGACAATGAGGTATAGCTTTTAAAATGTTTTACAAGATTAGCTTCCTTTTAACGAGACATTACAATAAAACAAGAATAAACTTAGGTAGGTAGGTACTTGAATTCATCCAACGGTATAATGGCCTATTAGTTTCAAATTTCTTTATATAGCTGTGAATGAAGAGTTAGCAAACTCCTCTGTCTTCTAACTGTTTTACCTCCGTTCTAACGCAAAAGGTCCTGGGTTCGATTCCCAGCGGAGAGACATATTATTCTACTCAATTTGGTTAATGGTGTTGAAATTGGCCTGAATAGCTACTAAAGTATGTCACCGATGCAAACATATTTTTAGGAGGAATGATATTTGTTTTTTGTTGCTTTCAAATATAATTCCCTTTTATTGAACATATTATTGTTTATCATTCACAAACCTACCCACGTAAAATTTCATAGTAAATGTAGATTACCCGATTAAACTGACACCTAAGTTCAGGCCAGTTCAGTCGTGAGGTCATGACACGATACTTACAAGATTAGGAAACAATCAACTCCTATCATAGATGGAGGCTTTTTATATTACATCAATAAAAAAACATTTGTGGAACCTAAATAAATAATTAAAAATCCCTAACCAACCTAAATAAAACAAAAACAGTAACTACACAACGGCTGCCGAAATGAAAATAAAAATAAATTTATCAGCGCATGGTCCCATGGTCGCATGGTCCCATGGTCGCATGGTCCCATGGCCCAAACATCACATCCAACCTTCTGTATTAACTAATTCCAAATCATATTTCGTCCTTAAATAAACTCTCGGAAATTTAGGTTTGCACTCTTTCATTTCGTACTCATTACGAATGCGAAAGTACAGTCACGACATAAGGAATCTGCAGAAGTGAGCTTCATACAAACGCACACGTAAAAATAAAAATTAAAAATAAAAATTCAAAATCATTTATTCAGTTTAGACTACAAATAGCTCTTATGAACGTCATTATGCCATCGGTTCGTAAGTCTACTCTGGGCGGGAGATCTTGTACTGAGAAGAACCGGCAAGAAACTGAGCAAGTGTCCAGCTCTTTTCTCCCTTACAGCGTCAAAAAAATTGGAAAGTGCCCTGTCATAAAAGGACATAGACAGCCGAAGGACTGTTCCGAGCTGAGTGCCTAGTGCGAGTATCAATCGCAATTCGATCACGTTAACGAAAACGAAAATTTCAATGGAAAAATGTTAACTTTTCTCGTATGTCGCTTCAATGCCACACTAATTTTCGTTTTCGTAAACGTAATCGAATGTCAAATGAAACTTGCACTAGGCACCCTGCACGAGATTCCGTGTCCGTGACAGGGTGTATGTGTGCGTTGGTTAGCGTCACTTTGAAGCTTACCTTCTACAGACTCCTTACTTTGTGGTACAGTGCTCGCGTAATGAAGCATACCTCTTTCTTTTCAGAACGGACCATAAAGTCGGATTATGGTAATGCCGGTTTGGTCCTACCATGCCGGTGACCGCTGGCCCCGGATGCTCTAATGTGCCATGCGGTGTCGTTAAAAGGATAATGCATATTCATACGCCGCCCCGAAAATCGCCATACATTTTTCATGAACATTAAAAAATGCATTGTCATTCGGGTTTTCGTTTGTCGTTCTAATCGAGTTCATATATAACTGCTACTAACTCGATTAGTATCATTCTCTATTAGATTAGTTATTAGTTCACAAAAACGAGAATTTGTAACTACTATTTAACGACTATTTGTAACGGAATTCAAATTCATCCCTGGTGGCAAGCGAGTGTATAATAGTGAGAGTTTTGTTTGCCTGGGTGGCTAACTGCCTAGGCCACCAGGATTTGAATCAGCTCTCTGATGATTTTTAGGAATCTTTTGCTCCCGACGCACATGTTTCCTCTTTCCAACAACTTAAGGTCCTTTAACCTTTTCACCGCCCAACTATCCTGCACGCGATGTCCCGCTGTACGCCAACGTATAAATGTATTTTAATAAAGTAGGGTCAAAGAAGAACTTCTATAGAAGTGCTGGCGTAAACGGCACGAAAATCTCGAACTTCTATAGAAGTTGTTGGCGGTAAAAAGGTTAAACGAGGTGTGAAGAGGCCACTTGCGGCTAAGTGTGGCATAATCCTGCTTGTCTAGCAGTCCTCGCTTTTGGACTCTGCTTCTGCTTAAAATCAAGCAGAGCATATTCATTGGCCAACCATTCTATAAAAAAAAAATTAACGAGCCTTACGTAGCCTTTAGTAGTCGCATATGATGTGTAACATTTGACATCTCACCTTAGTAATAAGCAATTTTAACATAAACAAAAACACAAATGTTGAAAAAATTTCCACGAGCAGGATTTGAACCCGCACCCTTCCGACACACCGGGTCAGGTGCTCTCCCAATTGAGCTATCGTGGTTCTAACCAGCCCGCCGAAATTATTCAACACTATTTACTTTTTACTTTGAAAGCCAAAGGCGCCCATTCAATGTCAACAACTACCGTCATTAACATCTGATCAATTTTTTCAACATTTGTGTTTTTGTAATTTGTTCGCAACAAAATTTGCGTTATAAATTATATAAACATTTTTCAATTTTAACATTATATTCTGAAAATTATCAATGATCTGCACTTTATGAGTCATGTCATCAGTAAATATTTATTAATATAGTATAAAAGTCTATTACACACGAAATGGTTGAAATCTATATTACAATGTAAAAAAGAATATAGAATTAACAATGACGTATATTTTTTTACAAATCATAAAGAGAATGCAGTAAATACTCATTAGAAGACATGTCACATTGTTATCCTATCCTGCCGCGCAAGTTTTGTGAAAATAGGTTGTAATGTCAGCACCTCAAATATCACAATCACAAACACAGTAAGTTGTAGTTACTGCGTTTCTAAATTGTGCGGCAGTATCACACTGTTACGATCACATTTCTACGAAATCACTCCCACAAATTATTGTATACCTATATAGAAGGCGAGCTGAGATCTCACTGTTACGGATCACACTGTTACAACCCTACTTCCGTCCCTTTTCTGCGATATCACTCCCACAAATTGTATAATAGAAGGCGAGCGAAAAGATGTTACACATCAAAAACTGTTAATCAATATTTGACACGATCCCAAACTGTTACAAGTAAAATGTTAAATTACACGAATTATATAAATTCTGTTATCAATCTACATTACTGTCACCCACGCCCACAAAGACACTCACTTAAAGTGTCACTTAACATTCTAGTAGCCAGTCATTCATCAGCCAGCTTGCGGATTTAGTGACGACATGCGACGGCCGCGTAGCCGCCGGTCGCACAATGAGCAACTAGCAACGCGAGAAACTAACTCGTTACAATTCCTGAACTTGCTCCATACACGCCGGTGTCACCGTCCAATCAATACACGGACACTACATGATGTTTGGTGATAATGTATAATCCCGAAGCTTATAGCCATGCAACCAAATGATAAGAACACCGTGATAATATTTCCCCATGAAAAACATCATCAGCCTATAATATAATAACAAAATAATAACAAAATAATTACAATATTTATTTAAACATTTAAGTCAATTTACATTTCCAATCAAAAACTCAAAACTCAAACTCAACTCAACTACTTACTACACTATTTTTGTTCAATCTTTTCAATCTTTGACTTCTGTTTTTTGGGCCATGAAGTAGTCACTTAGCAATTTTCCTTTGTAACAAACCACCTCAATGTCTAGGCCATGTCCGGAAAATTGTGAACATGCTCAAAAAGCTGGTGCTCTGTGCCCGGGACCCTGTCTGTTATATTCGGGATTATACAGACATTACCAAACATACTGTACAGACAGCCGGCACGCTGTATATTGTGCAACACCACAGTTTTCGCACATTACGAAGTATCATTCGCAGATCCCGTTCCATATCTGCCGTCGTCGTCGCCGACTTAGCACGCCCGTCAGGCGCACACTTTCAACGGGGGTTCACACGCTTTGTTCGAACACAATGACTCTCTACGTTCTTTTTGTTTTCATTCAGACGACCTTTGTTGATAATAAACAATATCGCGACTTTAATGAAAGAAATCATGTAGCGTGAGATTTTTTATCATTTATTTTGCAACAGCGACGACGCATTTTCGATTCGTTTGTTCTGCCGTGTTCCGCGATAACCTTCTCATAATGGAGTGTCGTCAGAAACTCTTAATGCACCATGAAACTCCGGCTTCGGCTAGAGCTAAGATTTCGGCTCCCACGTCGTCGGTCCGTCGAATTGGTTTACGTCAATGCGCCCATTACTCCGAAAATACCCGCCCGCGGCTCTGGCCGCTTAAAAAGCATGTCAATCAATTTACATTAACCTCATAATAATAGCACTAGAACCAGGGCGAACCCCGATTCATGAAAACGAAATCACTGAGTGTAGGCACACATAAAATAAAACTGGTACTTACATTTCACCCTTATTACATGGTATAGCTCGCTAATAATCTAGATACCTACTCTCTCCTTACATTCGTACAGATTGTAATGATTTCTAAGCGCAACAATGTGTTCTTGAGGATGGATGGCCTTAGATAATAGAACGGAAGTGAATGAAATACTAGAAGAAAAATAAAAAAAATCGTTCCAAACTTTCATATTATAATAACATTTGTATGTCTAATTAAAGATGCGAATGGCCAAATCAAAACAATCTGCCCACAGCCAATTTAACAATGTGTTCTAATGAGCTGAAGAATCCACCATCTTTCCATTACCGGCAGTCAACAGTAACGTATTGCTTCATTGTTAAGAGCGTTACGTAAGGCGATTGTGTGGGGACAGCGCGTGACATTTACGGCCGGGGCGCGAATCGCAGCCTCCGCAACTCCAGCGCAGCCCCAAATTGACTTCTGGCCTTCGCTCCACTCTGTTGGGACACAGTATTTATTAACTATATTACATTACAGGCCTTTCCGTGTAAGCACTCGGCCTTAATCTTAATCTCGTCTGATGTTAAGTGATGATAATGCCGAAGATAGAATCGCTCCTCACCCGAAATCCACAACGATTGAGGAACTAGCTAGCTTATATCTAGCTTTTGGAACACAATGTTACCAATATTGACGTTACGGCGAAATACTTAGATAAGATGGCGCGTAGTTAGCCAGGTGGACTTCAAACTAGCCGTACCAACCAAATATAAACAACAGATTATATTGTTTACATTAAAAAACATCTGTTGAAAATTAGAAAACAGCTAAAGCTTTTCCGGGAACCTTTGAGTCATTGGTTATTATAACAAAAAAAGTCGGAAAAACTTTAGCTGTGTTTCTAATTTTCAACAGACACAGATGTTTTATAATGTAAACTATCTTGTTTTCCACGCATAGACAACCTTATTTCTAGTTTATACGAAAACCGAAAACGGGTCAAATATTTTCAATTAAATAATCCGTACAAAAAAAATTAAAATAATATCTTGAAAACTCACGAAGTTACAAGCTTTTTGTGCTGCCCAGTTGTGTGTTTTTAGCAGAGAATAATTTATTTGAGATTTTGTAAATACCTAATTATTTGGTCAAAATGTAACATGGTATAAAAAATATTGAAATCGATTCTATTACTGATTCTGAACAAGCAGTTTTCAGGTTTCGTATAAACTAAAAATAACATTGTATAGGTAACGACGCACACTAAGTAAAAAATTATAATTAAAACTGCAACACCCTTGTGTGGAGGCAACGTGCAATTAGCACGCATCCAGCGTTCACAATACGAGATGCTGGTTCATCGAGATTCATATGGAACATGTTATGAAAAACACAACCGGTTTAGTAAATATATCAATTGAAAGCACTCGCCCGCAGCTCATGTTTAATATTATAATGCGGTTGTTGAGTCTTACAACACGAGGCGACGAACCTGTTACAATGACAGATTATCTGTCTGGCGCACCGGCCACCAGCCATTTCCATTCGGCTATCGCGAGCTCACCTATTTTCGATTAACTTAGACCTAAGCGATTACGTCAATATCAACCCCGTCTCAGATTACTGTATTGACACTTAAAAGGCTCACTTAAGTTTCCAGTTACCGAGAAAGTATCGACATGTCGGTACGGTAGTGACTTTCATGGTTTTACGACCATCGCTTCCTTTATAACGGGTACAGGTAACACCGGTTTTTTTCTGTCTATTATTGAGTAATTTACATAACTACCTCTAGAGTAGATTACTGTTGTATAATCATTAGGGAAATTAGTGTGATGATGTTATCTTTGGGTGTGCCATTGTGCGGTGATACACAAGTCTTGAACGTCATACATTAATCGTAGGGCTAATGCGGTTGCCATGCCATTATTGAATGCTGTTTTTGTTAACTTTTTTAATGTTTAGGTTTGCATTATTACGCATGTTGGTGCAACCAACCAAAAATGTCTGCTTAGGAATATTCAAAAACATTGTTACATCATTTACTGTATTGCTGGTTGTCCATAATAAATATAATAAGGAAAATACCTAGTTATAGCATCGGCATGCATGATGCTATCATTTGATGGCGAGGTAAATTTTATTAATGGTTACTACTAACACAGTGTCTGTTGTGGCTTTTCCTTTTGTGCGGACCAGTCGTCGACGCACCGAGTAAAAATCATATTACCGTTAGACATGTGTCATCGTGTCCTCGTTCGCTAGCCGCGGCCCACCAAACCTGTTATTGCGTACCCTTATTCAACTCCGGTACAATTCTACCGAATTCGCAATATCTACCTTCAACGTTCTCTTGCGTCATATTGCGTTTCAAGAATATGTCGATAATTGTAATAACTTTAGGTCCTGTCGGTATCCTAACTTCATAACCGTTAATATTGACCAATCCAGGAATATGTCAAGTAGAAATGGTTACGTAAGTATATAATAATATATATGTAGAAGTGGTGGGTGGTGTAACCTCAGGAACTAATGAATCAATTCAGGCCAATTCATTCGCCAAAACAACCTTAAGCCAAGTTTGGCTTCAGGCTGCTAATCAAACAAGTTTCTATATAATTATATTAAGAAGTAAGTTTTCTTTTGCATGTTGTGTTCGCCTTAAATTATTGTTACGTTCAGTTAATTTATAAACACTGATTTAATAAAGTGTTATAATAATTATTTCTATTAATACAAACTACATAAAGAACATAAAATGTCACTTTTTATCCCAGCTGTTCTTGGTTAGCTATTGAGGTATATATCATTTACTTGGAATGACCAGACGTTAGGAGACAAATTCATCTGTATTCTAAAAAATAAATAAATTTGCATTTTGTACATATATTAACGTCTATTTACTACATATAATATTATTATGATGATAGAAAATCTAGCTATACAGAGTACGTATTATTTTTATGTAAGAAAATATTTAAATTGTTTTTAATTTAGGAGAATATTTAACCTTCTAGAAATTGGTCATCGTAAGTGTTACTGTTGAAAACACAAAATTAGCTACAATTTTAAAGCTGTTAAAAAAGCTATTAAGTACAAGTACTGGGATTAGGTACAACTTAAGTAGCCGCATCCGTTAAGCCAATTACCTGCTCGGGGGTATAATTTACAAAGTTTGTAAGTACCATTATCTTGACCCGAATCATCTGCTTTTGCAGTTGCCTCCACGACACATGTTCTATGGGAAACCGTGCCAACTGCTTCTCAAATGCTTGCTTGCTTGCGCTAATTGTTTTTAAGTCCACAGGCGGAAAATTGCTTGGCCATTTTCTCATCTGAGTGCCTAGTGTTTAATTAGCTTTCGATCACGTACACATTAGCAAAAACGAGAGAGCAAGAAATTTGTATGGCATTGAAGCAGAGCCTTCCTGGTGACAATCGAGGTGAGTTGCAATTTTGTCATACAAATTTCGTTTTACTAAGCATCCTGATAGCGAAAGACGATAATACCTAAGATGATAATGATGATGATGATTATATATATAGCTCACATTGGTTTTTAAGAGATTGTGCTGTAAAGAAGGCTATAAAGCCATATCTACTTCTTCTGTTTTAAACTTTCTCACTATAACATTTTGGTGCTGTGGACCAGAATGATTAAATTTAAATAACTTTACTTCAATATTTTTGAATTAGAGACATTGTTATAAAAGTTGATAGAAAACCAGAAGGTCCAGGTCCAGTATATAGTAATAAAGAGATACTGGAAAGTGATTATTGTAACCTGTATAGGGTCAAGATAAAATTAAACATCAAATTAAACGCGAGTAGATTTATAAAATCCAAATCCCATCCTAACTCCTCTGAGAATTTAGAAGGAAACGGGTGACTAGCTTGCGTGATGCCATCTCCTCTAAAAACCCCCTGACGAAGTATTAATCACACGGCATGAGGAACCCTATAAGTTTCTCATCACCCACAAAATGTCCGGTGACGCTGAAAAAGTTGGGTAAGGAAGGACGTGCAAAAAGATTCGTAAAACGTATGTATGTTTGGAATTACAAACATCATCATCATCATCATCATCATCAGCTCATAAAGTCCCCACTGCTAGGGCACGAGCCTTCCTTATGGCTGGATAGGGAGAACGGGCCATAAACCACCACGCGGGTCCAGTGCGGATTGGTGGTTGTTAACGACTGCTAATGCAGCCGGGACCAACGGCTTTACGTGCCTTCCGAAGCACGGAGGAGCTCAAGATGATACATTTTTGGTCACCCATCCGATGACCTGCCTTTGCGAAAGTTGCTTAACCTCAGCAATCGCAGACCGGGCGCGTTAACCACTGCGCCATAGAGCTCCTCAAAAAAAAACAAAAGATTTTTACATTCACTTGAAAATGAGAAACTTAACTAGTTAATTATTGAAAATTACAAACAACTAATTAATAACTACTGGTTGACTATTATAACAATTACGTATTTGAAATTTTGAAAACTTACCTTAGATAAGTTTGTGGTATCAATTATTATTTGTTAATATTCAACAAATTATGATAAAAATGTAAAATCACAAGAATTTGGTCAATATGATAAAGTGTATTAAAAGATTATTGTCTTTTTTATTGATTCGTTCACCAAATAGACAATGAAAATGGTTAAAGTTACGAAACAAAAAAGTACGAGTAAGTTTATTACTAAATAGAGATTTCTTCCAGAAGACCATAGCAATAGGTCATATAGGTGCATGCACAGAGCTGCAAAGGAATCGAAATTTCGTCCTGATTTTCATTATAAGATACAATCTTGCATTAAAGCTTTTACATAGTATATATGATCGTTCGCGGTTATTTCTTGTATATTAAGCAGATAACCGATTTAGACATCACGTTCGGAGCGCCGACTCAAGGGCATCGATACAACATACAACAGACTTCACATAATAACGTATTAGGTATTACTATTTTATGTTATCATAATCGGAAGATTTTGCTCGCAAACCCGAGTGATACGAGTTAATTTTAAACTACAATCATTGTCATCATCAGTCTGCATGTCCCACTGATCTGCTAGTATTTTAATAGCCTGTACTTTTTTTCTTTTTTAATATCGCCTTGAGATCTAAATCTCATGGGACTACAGGAATACCATACCAGCTTTATAGCTAGTCGCTGGAAAAACCTGGATGCAATTAGCTCAAAACAGAAGGGAATAGCGTATTATGTAGGAGGCCTTTGGCCAGCAGTGAGTGGATTGATACAGGCTGAAAATGATAATTATGACGTATATCGCCTTGTCTCCTTTAAATAAAAACGGATGTTTTTAATTCGGGGTTAATATGTTTTTCAGTTTTTGTGGAGACAATATTGTTTATTTTGGTCACCGGAATATTCTTTTGTTATCATAAAACATAACATAATATTACGAAATTTATCAAATGACAACATTTTAATAACATCATGTTTCCTCTAAACTCTTATCATACTCATTGATATTGATAATGACAACTGGACGTGCAGAAAAAAAAAACGGAAAATTGATAAAATTACGCTACTGAGAAACATGAGACTCAGTGGCGTAACTTTGTCAAATTTCCCATAGTCCTAATGTCAAAATCAAGCTAAAGCTACCGACCTACTAGTGAAACATAAGTAAGTATTGCGTAAAATAACACTCCTTCCACAAACATATCAAGAAACAGCGTCCGCATTCCTTGTCTCCTAGCAATATACCCACCCCAAGCCGTGCTGTGCAGTTTACAGTTAAAATTGTTTTGTGCTGCTTCTATAATGATGACAATGAATCGGCACACTCGTGTCATGTACCTACAGTACGCGTGTGTACGTGCCATCCGGGCCAGTGTGAGCACGCACTACAGCTCACTGCGAAACACGTCATCGATACAATATCAATATAACCAATATTATCCTTATTTCGTTTGTAAAAACACTATACTCGTACTACAATTTTCCCAATCATAAAACAAGTGACTAAAGGTGTTCTCCAAAAAAGGATTTACATGTAACTAGAGAAAATTGTAGCTTCAAGGTGACAGCAATTATCGTGGTCTTTGTAGGCCGCTATAATTAAGATAGCTTCCGTGTTGATACTGCGACGTTTGGTATTTATCGTATGCTCGGTGACGTTTCTGAGAAAATATGTAACTTGTTATTCAGATAAATGCACAGACGAGCGGCCAGTGAGTCAGCCGTAATGACGCTAGTAACCTCCACGGTAAGTAGACAATGTGACCACAGGCTATCACTTATCGCTGCTGTTTGACAACGATTCAACTTTTAACCGTCGCCGGCAAACGACGCGTAATCGCACGCCGATTCGTTTAAACGATGTTGGATTGTTCGAAATAACGCGCACGTAATGATTGTTTTCCAACTAAGCTGAGTCATGTTTGCCCGCAGTTATCTAATCGGTTTCCTCTGTTCTGCAATTTTACTATCAATTGTTTATGTTGAATTTGGATGCAAATGTTTCGTATGGTAGTGAGTGATGGTAGTTGGCGCGTTCCAATGTAGCAAACGTAAGGGTCACCGGCTGGATGACTAATTACGTAATTACCTGTAAAGTCCCGTACTCTTCTGTGCTTTGGAATGCACGTCAAATTATAGTTACTAGTCTCGGCTGTGTAATACGGCAGTTAACACCCACCTACCATAGTAACCATCATTGACCGAGAAAGGTAGTCTGGCCCAATCTGCCCATGTGCATTGGTCCATGTGTGAAGGCCTGAATTGAAGGCGATGCCTTAAGGCCTCGATCCTGCTACAAAAAAACAATCATGTCTCGAAGGCCTGATGCTAACATTTTACCCATAGCTTCAATGACAAAATCAGGTCACTGATCACGATTGTGCACTATTTAAAATAGCAGAACCAAGAAGCTATGAGTAAAAATATTTTTTTTATAGATAGGTAGGCAATGACTCCGCTCTACCTTATGTTAAGCATAAGCAGAGTCCAGATGCGAGGACAGATGAGCAGAATTATGCCTCACTAGCTGTCCTCACCTTGATGCCAAACCGCACCTTGCTTCTTTTTTTCTTTTTTTTTTACTTTAGTTGCTGGCTTCGTGCGCACATTTAGCCAGTATCAAAGTAATTTTTCTTACAAGTAATACATAAATAAACAATATTTCCTTTTTGTATGATGATGATGAATGATAATAGAAATGAGAAGTGAGAAGATATACCTCCAACCCCTCGAGTATCTCAGTAAAGATGTGGGGCTTTACTAAGTCCTCGGGCGGACTTCTTGAGAGAACTTGAAAAATGAAGTTGCACTGTTTTGTTTGTAAGTGTTTGTAAGTGCGCATGAGTGTTGGCAAATCCAACACTCATGCGCACTTACGAACACTTAACGGTTAATAATCCACCATTATTTCACATTAATATTCGACGTAACACAAATTTCAGAAAATTAAACAAAGCCGCAGACATGACATGACTTAATCACTTTCCCGCTAAGAAGTCACCTTGCTTCTTTACACCTCGTTAAAAGAACCCCATGTTGTAGGAAGGAGGACATACGTGTGCTGGCAGAACATTCCATTTCTTGGTGGTGGCGTGACAAATTAAAACATAATTGTTTACTAGAAATATTTTTAAAAATATGAGCTCCGACAGAATGATCCTAGTTGAGTATGTGCTATGATGGATGTGTATTGTGTGTGTGAAGCGCTTATCGCAGGGCAGGAAATGGCTTCGTTTATTATTCGTGTCGTGGTTGAAGCGTCTGCGTGCGCCGGCGCAGCCGTCGCGTCCGCGCAGGATAACAACTTGTCCAGATTACCGCAGGCAGCGCTAACGGGATGCGCACTGATAATGATCTGTAATTAACAGAGAAACTTATAGTTGTCAATGTCCACTGTCACTCAAGCCGCTGTGACTCTACCACAGGATATCTTACCTGATTGTTTTTCTTTTTATTTATTTATAATATATGGATGGAGTAATGATAGTAGTATTGTTTCTTAATCTTCATCTTTAATCTTTATCTAAGACAAGCACTGAAATGAAACACTTTCAGATCATGAGTATTAATTTTTATCCATGCGTTTGATCTCATAGATGCCACTGTCTCTGTAAAGGGTTCCAAAAGTTATCGCCACCAGGTTAAAAAAAAAATTAAAAACAAAAGAAAGAGATATATTAAAGAAAAAACTACTATTAAGACTTTCAATTAAATATAGTTTTAATCGCCATTAATAATGCTCCCATTGTTTCGAACAAACTTAGCATAGTATAATTATGTCTTGGTAACGTTGACACAATGTTCAGTAAACATTGGTGTTTGTTTAAATGTGTAGCTACTAGCTATATTATATAGTACGTAATTGTGGACAGCTCATGTTAAATAATGCTAATCAAAAGTGGTAACTGGATGCCGAGGTATCGTACTAATGTTGCTCCAACAAGCCGGTTCCATCATTCAGCTGCCGGCAACTAAACGCGATAAGAAAGCCAACTGGCAACCTACAGTCATTTGAGAATATTACGGACTTTAAATTTCGATAAGAGTTTTATCAGTTTTATCTAAATTTTCGTGGAAAAAGTAACAGATTCTTCTTTTGTTTCTCTCTGTTTCTGGATATAGGGATAGGTATACGTACAGAAAATATCCTTAAACAATCCCTTAGAGCTAATGTTAAAATTTAAATACTACCAAAAGTGTATCAAACGTAATAATATATATTATGATTTTAATGATGGAGGCCTTTGTCCAGCAGTGGGACAGTGGGCTACGTACTTTACTGTTTTCTTTACTTAATATTAGGGAGAAATTCTGTGACATTTTAATAAAATAAAATGTAAAATAAAATGCGAGTAAAGTCATAAATAGTGTCTCATTTAAATGAGTTTAGCGTTCGCGTAAACTTTACAAAACAATAATGTTTTATCATGATTATAATAAAAGTAATTACTTTTAAACATCCATAAACATAAACATAAAAGTCATTATATTTATTATATTTTTTCGATTCGATTCGATTTCGATAGTGTTACTAGAGTTTGCATAGACAACACACATTATTTTGTTTTTTTTAACTGTGGTGTTTATACCTATAAACGTAACTAGCGGTCACCCGCCCGCTTCGCTATGCGAACATAATGGATCAATGAATGCTAATAAAAATAATTATTAGGTTTACTAACATCATATAGCATCATTAGCACAATCTCATGTTCTTACTACATACAAATTTTCATCAAGAGCCGTCACCCGCCCGCTTAAACTTGTGAATAAAATTTCCTCGGTCAAGCCGTTCTTGAGTTAAAAGTGGACATACAGGCAGACAGACAGACAGACAAAAATTTCAAAAATCGTAGAATTGGTGTCAGTGAGACATAATTAAAATGAATATTTATCCCAAAATTTGTCAGAAAAATGGCAAGTAATATACACACAGGGCCTACAGATTTTTTTATTTTTTTTATTTATAGTAGTATAGATAATATCGGATCACAAAACAAATGACATCAACAATGTCAACAATACTAAGTAGAAGTTTTTCTCCTTTTACTGCTTCGATCAATATCGAAGTTTTATTGGATAACCAGTGAAAACAAAACATGCTACGAACATTTTCATAAGACTCCTGTCATGTTTATCCCGCAGTGGGTATACAGTAATATACTCGCAGTTGTTGCCATTGAAACGGGAGAGACAAGTCGAATAACTCGAGCTATTGTTTTATTGGGAGCGAGTATGCGAATGGACGACCGCGACTCCGCGCACCGGGCTCCCTCCAGGCGTGCATTAGGTCCGAAATTGTATATTGTGTCTTATCTAAAATAACATTATTTAAAAAAAGCACTTTGTAAAAGAAATTTGGCCAATTTACTTTTACCAATTGTGATATTTTCTGATAAATTGTAACTTAATTTTAATGTTACTGAAATTGTGAAAAATATAATTTTAAATAATGGAATTTGCGGAAATCCATGGCACAAAAATATGTAATTGAAATAATATGTAGTGTTAATTCCACTAAATTAATCTTGATTCAACTATCTCCCTTTTTTATCAATTGAGTCAGAAATAGCGTTAAACCCATTTTAAATCATTAAGCGGCCTTAATATTTTTTTAAATCAAACCATTATAGATTTAGGCCCCTCCAGAATACCAGCGTTGCAGCGGCTCTAGGTCGCCGTAGCACGTGCTGAGGCTGGGGCCTAATTGGCCACACTTTGTCTTTTGTCTTTGTTTTGTATTGTTATTGTGAATATCGTGTAATTTTGTAATGTGTGCCAATAAATGTACTTCATTTCATTTCATTTCCATACCGTATAAACTTGTCAAAATCGTCCGCTCACTATACCGACATGCTGTTAGTTGTTACTGAAAAACATCAACGTGACAGTTCCGTGCAATGTGAAGCTGTAGCCCCTGACTCCATGTCTGTCGCTAAGGAGCTGGTTTGACTGGAGGGTGCAGAGCGGGTCAACAACTCGCCTTAGTGAACCAAACACGTAGGCCGATCAGCGAGCCGACGCCCACGCGGATCACCTCGCAGCAGCGCGATTACCATCGGGAGGTATTCCCGATACAGGTAGCGTTGTGTCTAAGACTTTTACGGCCTTTATGGTTAAAACAGTAGTTACTTTTGCAAACTCATTCATAATAACAGAGGACCTTTAGTCTTGAGGTCAAGTCAATTTTAAGGCAAATAGAGATACGTTACGAGTAGAGTCGTTTTGTGTTAAACCTATAGTGCAATTATTATCTGGAGGTTATCCCGATTCAGGTAGTGTCGTTGCTTAACCTTTTACGGCATTTGCGTTGTAAAACTACTTACAGGTACCTACTAAGTATTGCAAACTCATTCATAATAATAACAGTGGACCTTTAGTCTTGAGGTCGAGTCAATTTTAAGGCAAATAGAGATACGTTACGAGTAGAGTCGTTTTGTGTTAAACTTATAGTGCAATTATTATCTGGAGGTTATCCCGATTCAGGTAATGTCGTTGCTTAGCCTTTTACGGTATTTGCGTTGTAACACTACTTACAGGTACCTAAGTATTGCAAACTCATTCATAATAACAGTTGACCTTTATTCTTGAAGTCCAGTCATATTTTTCGGGCAAATAGAGATACCGTTACGAGTAGTTGGGTTTATTTTAGTTTATTTTTTTTATTGTAATTTTTTTTTTATTGTTATTGTTGTTGTTATTGTTATATCACGTAGTGAGATAAGCTATTATTATCGGGAGGATTCAGGTAGTATTGTTGCTTAGGCTTTTACGGCATTTGTATACTTGTTGTTAAACTGCAGTAAATATTACAAACTCATTCATATAACAGACCTAGGTCTTGGGAATGACTCACAATTTTTTTGTCAAAAGGTAACGATACCTTTACTATTCAAGTAGTTAAGTAAATTTTTGTTACAGAATATGATACGTAACTTACTTTTTTTTCTGCTATTTTATGTTATTTATCATTCTTATATTTTTCAGTCCACGGTTGGAAACTACAACACCAGAAAAAAACTTACTCATTATTGAAAAATCTTATTAAACGCCAAAGGTAGGTAAAGGGCAACTGTAATCAGAAACGAACTAACTCGTGAAACAAAAACTCGATGCAACTACGTTTACGTCTCATAATTCAAGGCCTGACTCCGTGCACAAATGAACTGTTACAAACATACAACAAAAAGTGAGCAATAAAAACGTAAAGCAATCAATGCAAAACCTAACGACACAGGACCGCAACTATTAACAAGTTTAAAGATTGTATGCGTCTCAGAACCGCGGAATAATGGCGGGTTCTTCAATAAATAGCTTGTGGAGAGAATAAAAACATCTTTGTAAACGAGATGAGCGCCATTTGCATTGGCACTTAGCAAGGATGCGAGCAGAAAAGGGGAAAAAAGGATTGAGGCAGTTAGCCGGGCTGCGCGCACGCACTGACATGGCATCGAGTAGCGCAATAGAAGCGTAGAGCCGAAACGAGAACTTAATAAGCATCGTAACGATATAAATCAATATAACAAAAGATTTTTCCAAAAATCATAAAATCTGTTAGGTGTGGAAAAATATTTCCACGAGCTGGACTTGAACCCTCACCTTCTGGCAAACCTCAACAAAACTCGCCACAAAAGCGTAAAATTTATATAAAAGTAACAAATTAAAAAAACTACGATACTTAGCGGTTTCTACCACAGATCTATTATGTTTCCGCTTTTACTGATTTGCTTTTGCATGCTGAATACGATATCATCTCGGCAAGACATGTTGATAATATCTAATTTCTCCATAACACCCATGTGCACAATAAAATATAATATGTACCAGACCAAGACGAGACCATAAACACATATCTATGCAAATAAATGTATTCTATTCTTTACTGCCCTACGATACTTGACATTGAATTTATAACAATAACAATGAACATTCCTATCTATCAATAAACGATTTCATCAATTAAGCCAAATATTGTGATATAAATAGACTAACAGTCGAATGTTGCCACCGGCATCTTTAAATAATTAATGTTACCAATTACAGACCTCCTACGCGCCAAATACTCGTACGTTGGACAATATGTAACATCACTAACATCCCACAAAAAACATTAAGACCTAGTTAAAGAATTGAGATATCTGCCGAGAGGGCCGGATGAGCCAATAAGCAATGTGAGTCACACGAACAACTGAACCCTGGCTCAGTCCCTGCATACGTACAGACATGGCCATAAATACATTGCTATGGACAAATTGACGACAATATCGGCAGTCAGCACCAGAAAAGTATTCAGTAATTTCTGACTACACAATTGCAGCTACATTTATACTCGTATGATGATTTATAGGCGGTTTGTAAATCTAGCGTCAAAAATATATTTGTGACAACTTTATCGATTCAAGTTGCCTCAGCATATTATTATGAGAATAACTTGTCCATTATGAAACATATTTATGCTCGTAATTAAGAGTGGACTGTTTTGATAAACACGGGCTACAACAACCACGATGGCATAATCGAAAGTGCACAGAGGGTACTGATTTAAATCCTGCTCTTGGAAATTCTTGTACCGCTTTTCCGGATTCTAATTTGTTCGCAACATTTGTGTAAATTTTTTAAACTACCTAAATATGAAATGAAACAACTTTTACGGATCTACTCGCGTTTATTTTACACATTACTTATTTAATGTTTATCCTGACGTTTCGAACCCTAAATATACCTAAATATATGATTATTTACATATAATTTTATGCAAATATTGTTGCGAACAAACCACGGAGGAGGAGGAGCCACGATAGCATAGTTGGCAGTGCACCTGACCCGGCATGTCATGGGGTGCGGGTTCGAATCCCAATCGTGGAATTTTTTCAACGCTTTGTCTTTTTTCAAAACACCTAAATATATTTACTTTTATGTTCGCGACTGTACAGATGCAGGGCTTTACTCGTGTACAGTGGCGGACTGTGCAATTGATTTATGGCTCGTTTTCGGATAAAAATGTGTTTGAACTTCACTCTCTCCTCCCGCACTTGCGACTTCAATTACGACAGCAGACACAAGATCAGGGTGCCTAGTGCGAGTTTTATTATTAGCCATTCTCACACCTCGTTTATCACTATAAGACGCTTGTTATTGTGATATTTGTATAGAATTTAAAAAAATAAGTTAATTAATTTTGCTTACAAACTAAATAAATAAAACTAACTTATCGGCTTAGAAATCTTGCACTGAATATAAATAAAAAAATATGCTGTCAGATGTTTTTTTTAAATATTCTCATTCATCATCATCATCAGCTCCTTTTATGTCTACACTGCTGGGGCACGAGCCTTCCCTATGGATGGACAGGGAGTACGGGCCATAAACCATCACGCGGGACCAGTGCGGATTGGTGGTTGGTAACGACTGTAAATGCAGCCGGGACCAACGGCTTTACATGCCTACCGAAGACGGAATAATAATAATAATAATATTCTCTGGTTTTTCTTTATGTTATCGGGTATTTTATTTAAAAACTTTATAGATTTATTATATTATATTAAAGGTACTAGCGGCCCGTCCCTGCTTCGCACGGGTGGGCCTTTTATTTTCGTATAGCCTATGTTACACAGCGTTAATATAGCATTCTAATGGTGAAAAAAAAATTCAAATCGGTCCAGTAGTGTTTGAGATTATTCGTTACAAACATACATACAAAAATGCAAAGCTTTCCTCTTTATAATATTAGTATAGATTATACTTAGATTGCACGTTAAACGTGCCCCAATGATGCAATATCTCTTTACAGTTTTGCACCCGCATTATAACGATATGGGCTGAGCGGAGAGGCATACAATAAAGAGACTTACAAGAGGTAGGTAAGCTTAATACATTATCGCGCTCGACTGACGCACACATAAACCCTCTCACGGACTCGGACCTCGGAGCAACTGGAAACATGAAAAACTGAACATTTTGGAATATGCCGGTATTTCTGATAAGCAGCGATGCTATATGGTAAGCTGGAAGGCGATGTTATGACGCGACGCCACACCGCAACGGCTAATCGTCACGGGTGTTTAAAAATACTAAGCTCAATGATAATGTTTATAGTGGACGCGTTGACGGGCAGTTCACGGGTAAAAAATGCAAAGAGATAACAGAGAGTAATTGAAAACTATCTAAGGACATGATGACTATTGACAACTTAACTATTAATAGTTTTTAGAATATTTTGTTTGCTACACCTTCTATTTAGTTACCGTACTTAAAACAGATGGTTGTAGAAATAAGCCCTACCACCAACCAAACCAACACATAATTATGTAAACTAGTGATCGCCCAGTGGTCAAAATTCCACCGTAATTTTTATAAAAAGCTGTTTACTAAACAATATTTTATTAAGGCTGCACGGATTGTATCCTAAGCAATGAAAAATTAAAAAAGATAGAATGTGAGTTTGGATTGGCATTGACAGAATTCGGCCGCTCCTCTTCTATTTCTAAATTTTTTGAAAAATGTATGAAACAATGTTTATTTAATTTAATGTATTTTGTATGCATAATTTTAAAAAAATATTATCATTCTGCACTTCTTCTCTATATAAACTATAAGTGTGCGAAATTTCATACTCCTCCGTCTGCGCAATTTTCGTAAAAAGGGGTACAAAGTTTTTGCTTCACGTATTAATTTATAGATTACACAACATCCGCTAAAAATCGAACCCAGGATCTCTGGGTCCTAGACCGGTGGTGATTAATCCACTTTATCGAAGTAACGCTTAAATAAAAATATCGTGTTTCGTTGATTACCTCTTGATTTGCCAAACTTTGATAAATCGTAAGTTAACTACAACGAACGTAACAATTGTCAAACAGATGAACTAAATGCTATTTGATTAATATAAATTAAAGCTTGGCTTGAATTACGAAAAAAATGGAGTTTCAAAATTGACGGTAATTGGCTGAAAACCAATTAATATTTTGATCGTCGCATTTAATTCCAATGTTCCTCGTATGAAATGGCGATCCGTTTACATTAATATTTAAAACAAACGTAATAAATTCGATGGGACCCTTTAAAAGGAGAGCTTGTGATGTCATTTGTTACATCATGCTTGCTTTTTGGTTATTGCTCGATGTGGGTTTTTAAAGGATGCATGTTTTGTATAGCACTTGATATGACAGCCTCAGGTGGGAAATTAATCCACGACCTTTTGCGATCCGGGCGAGACAGCCTACCTCACAGATAAGGCCTAGCTTTCGCCTCCTAAGTCGTCTTCTTCAAATGCTAATCTTTAATTTAGGTATTACTATAAGTAGCATTGTGAATGCCAAACAAAAATTTAAAATAATTTACTGTATCTCTGTTAAAGAAAATATAATGAGGCTTATTAATTTATTCAGAAATACCATTGAAAGGTAGTTCAAATTCAACTCAACATGTTTCGCTAAGTACAGCAAGCAAACATTACAAGAGAGAGTCGTTAAACCCCGCCAATCCGTATTGGGCCAGCAGCGTGGCGGGCTATGACCCATATCTCTCCATGTACTCTCGTATTGCTCATGTGGGAAGGCCGGCGCCAACAGCTGCACTAGGCCGTTTATATGCTTAATTAAACATCTATGACAAAATAATCTCCATGCGTAAGTATCTCATGCTGTAGTAATGTTTTTAATTTTTCACTAGTTTGTACACATTATTATCTTCACCGTATCCCACACATGTTTGCAATGTTATGTGCACGCGTTATAGCCGCGCCGATAGCCATTTCAATCGTAAAACTCCCAACTTTTTCATTAAGAGTAGCGTTTACGCGTTCTAACGATGCAAACGTCTCGTTTGGTGTTAATTAAACGGTACCAAGTTGCCGCGGAGACGTTGCGCAAATCGTTCTTGAAATCGCTTTCTACGCGGCGTCACGTCGTCGGCGTCGCGTCGTTGTGATAAGCCGGCCTTATCTTACGTAAATCGCCGATCGTAATGTGTAAAACCACCTTGCCACCTACGCACACGTCACCCGTTGACATTTTATTACCTACTAGAGTAGGCTAGAGTTTCTGGATAGGGCAGACAGCATTTTGCCCGATTAGAAATAAAAGATAAGGAAGACTATTTGTGGTTATTTTTTTACAGGTAACTATGTTTAATTCAATATTTAGTTCCTCATGTACAGTCGCCTGCACATCTATTCAAAACTGTCAAATTTCTTTAATAAATGTACAACCATATTATTATGCCATCACACTAATATTATAAATGCGAAAGTTTGTGTGTATGTGTGTGTGTATGTTTGTTGCTTCTTCACGCTGCAACGGATGGATGGGTTTGGATGAAATTCGGCATACAGATAGTTTATAACCTGGATTAACACATAGGATACTTTTTATCCCGATATTCCCACGGGAACGGGAACCACGTGGGTGAAACTGCGGGCGACCGCTATCCGGCATCCGGTTGGGCGTCCCAGGTACCGCTGGAGTGACGAAGTGGAGAAGGACCTACTTGGGCCCCAGATAGACAACTGGTCTGAGATGGCCCAAATTAGGGAAGAATGGCGTCTTGTTGTGTCGGAGGCCAAGATCCACTACGGGTCGCTGAGCCAGCGGAGTAAGTAAGTAAGTCAGTAATCTATTTTTGTTTTTAACTTGGCAAAATGATGACACCGGCAGGCGCGCCGGGCGTCAGAAGAGACCTTGAGTTGAGTCCAGTGGGTCTTTCCTCACTTTCCATCGTTTAGCCAGAAAACAACCAAGGGGAGGGAACCCGAGGGGAGAAAATGGGAATAGTTGGGACAAAGAGTTGCCTAGCTTATCACCGAGTCCTATTTTCAAGCTAGTTAGCAGCAAGCGGGGCTTTTGTGTATATGAAGGTTCTATTGCATGTTATAAGTCTTCTTTATGCTTTGACGTATGAATGACAACCACGCGCGTAAAACAATCCTAGAATCGCGAACACGGAATCTTCACCAACTGGAAATGTGAAGACGGCTCCGCAATAAAGAATCACACAAAAAATGGCTGCAAGCTATTTCCGAATGGCAAATAGCGAGGAAGTTCGTCCAATCATGATCAACTTCGCTGTATTTCAACAATCAGCTTTACAGAACGATTGCCTGCATGAATAATTGATAGATAGATAAATGCTTTATTGCTCACACACAGATGGAAAAAAATAGAAAACAACAGTTACACAAAAACTTAAAGCTAGTATATGGGCAAATGCAGTCTTATCGTTACAAGCGATCTATTCCGCGATATATTTTCTAGTCTGGTGACCTGTAGGAACAGATTTGGAATCTTTTGGAAGCCTATTTCAGGCCCCAGTTCCTCACTTTTTGGGCTTTTACTAATGTAATGTATTTTAAATATAGTTTTAGCTATAAGTACCCAATTGTGAAGAAACAAATAAATCTTTTATTATTATTATTATTATTCCAGGCAACCTTAGGTTAAAGAATCCAATTGATAAGATTGCTCTAACTAATTAGTATATTAACTTAACTGCCTCTGTAGTGTAGTGATCGAACCACATCCCTATCGACGGTTACGATTTCCAGATTTCATATTATTACGCTGCACTTCGATAGTAGGGCTAGCTGTCACCATCTTATCTAAGTATGTCACCATAACAGTACAAAAACACATAATGTAGCATTATTGTGTTCCGATAGGTAGAGATAAGATAGTCAGTAACCCAATAATTAAGACTTCCTGGTGAAATATATACCTACGCTTCCACTTTGGGCCTTCACTTATCAGGTACTTATCACTATCCTTATACTTATCACCATCAGGTAGGCTTTCTCGTCAAGGGCTAAAAATAATAAAAAAGGCTTATTCTTATTCGGTTACTATTTTAGGACTCAAGTCCTAAACTAGAAGTCCTAAATATTAACACTTAAGTGTTTTAAACAGACGCTTTGTAATCTCATACACCTACCTTTGAGTCTGTAACCAGATGTTATAATAAATCTCCTTAAGTAATATAAACGCAAAACAAAGTGCAACATAGTCTAAATATGACAGATACTCTATACATCGATACATATTGATAGTGATAGTGACAAGCGGCGCTTTTGTTTCACTTTCGAAATGCACATTCGCGAAGTGTCATGATGACATAAATCAAACGCGTCGCAAAGCAACGTGACGCCAACTAAGGGATGCCACTCGAGAGACGCGGAGAGGGTCCGCGAAGCGAATCTTTTTTAATTTATTTCATTGTCTTGCAAGTTTACAGAATTATATCCAAAGCACAAGCAAGTCATACGGCATTATAAATTCTAATACAGGCAAAAGGAAAATTAAATCTAATGAGATTCCAATAATACCTAACTACATCAATGCAAAAATAAAACAATATAGAAGGTCAGATAAATTTTATTTTTTATTTTTAAGTGCTAATTGCTACCCTGAAGCTGAATTAAATATTTATAAAATACAGTGAAAAAAATAAATGTCTCCCCGCCCCAGCCAGGAATCGAACCTGGGTCTTCCGCAATCCGGGCAGCTGGCACTGACCATTATGTTACCGGGAAGGCTGACGTAAGCACGGAATTTTTACACTGCTTTTTAATTTGTGAGTGCTTTTAGCGGCACAGCGGCATTTATTTTCACTGTATTTAATAAATATTTAATGTCAGATAAAATTAGAATGAGTAATGTCATTCACAAGAATATAAATCATTAAATTACATTAAACATAATAAAATAAACCTAATCAAATAAAATAAAAAAATGTAATAAAATTTAAATGTCAATTAATAATTAATAATAAAATCAAATAATAATAATAATTAAAAAAAAATACTATTAATCCGCTAATAATACATTAATAATTAGTCCTGTTCTGTTAACACATCCAGAAGAAGCCAATACCTACGCTTGTTTTTAAGTATGGGTCGGGTTTACTTCAGTAGTCTAATGTAGCAATCAAAATTGAACCACGGTTTCTCACATTCTATAGGAATATAAGTAGGTACAGCAGTTATTTTGCAGCAGACATTAGGCCAAAAAAAAAAAAAAAAACTATTTCTATTAATACCCTACATACATCATCATCTGATGATGATGATTCATCAGCCTACACTAGTCCACTGCTTGACGTAATACATAATGTATTCGGGTATTATGCCAAATGTACAGTAGGTTTGCTCCCCGATCCGATCCGAACCCTTCGGAGAATCTAGTATGGCACGGGGACACGCACTTAAGTGCGTGATGCCGTTCCCTCGAGAAAACCTCCAAAGGTGATTCGTTTCACACGGCTTGAGGTACCCTTTAAGTACCTCGCCGCCCCCAAAAAAGCCAGGTAAAGCTGAAAATGCCGTTAGAAGCAATCAGCGATCTCTCTCCAAAAAAATGTACAGTGGGTAGGTACAGACGCCTGCACATCAACCTATCCAAAACTGTCAAATTTCCTCAATGCATTTTCAACCATATACATAAGGCATAAAGTTCAAAGTCTATTATGGAAATTTGACAGTTTGTGGTAGGTTAATGTGCAGGCGTGTGTACGTGGTTTCTGACTGTAAATAGAATTTTGCCAATAACTGTCCACGCTTATTCTCCAAAATTCATGTTGTTCGAAGTTTTTATTCTGGTTTATTATTTGCAGATGGCAGCCCTACACCCCACGGTATACAAAGCGAAATGGAAACATTTATACAAATAAGTATAAATAATGTGAACACGACTTACCTGAGTGGAGTTCGGTTATTTTAAGTCGTACATGGAAGTTGGTACTACATGAATTAAACAGTGAGAAACCTCGTTACCTAACCACGAGTTAAAAAAAATAAAAATGTTTTATTAAATTAAAACAAGTACATACCTATAGGGGCTGGTGTCTCCTGTAAAGCTTGAAATGGCCTGTGTAAAGGCACCGCTCTTCCCTTTAAAACAAATTGTAGTAATTTGCTGCATAAATCTACAAAAAAAACTTAATTTGCTTAAAACACAACATCTAACGTCAAAGTTGATTGAGCAATTGAAATAAAGTTGTTTTAACCAATTTAAAATGATGTTTACCTACTTATTAAGAATTGCTCTACAGAAAATGCACTTTCAGCTGCACTGGACTTTTTTAAAGGGAAAACTTAAAGGGTTCCTCTAGCCGTGTAAAACGAAGCACCGTCAGGGTTTTCTAGAGGTAATGACATCACGCACTATTGTGTGTCCTCGTTTCCCACTAGATTCTCTAAGGGGTTCGGATGGTATCGGGAGCGGAACGACCCGATGGTGCCTGTAAAGGCTAGAACCTTGGCTCGAGTTGACCGGGTGGTGGGGGTGGGGAGAAGCACCCAGGTACATGTCTGTACCTGGTATAGAACGGGTGTGAACCGGGTCGTCGTACCCTTGTTCTTCGAGTACGGCGTCTTGGGCCTAATAGGTGTGCATGTTTAGTGTCTGTAAATGTGTAGTGGCATTTAGAGGACCAGGCGGAAGGGGAGGGGGGGAGCTGGGTTGACGTCATCAGCTCCGAGTACCGGTGCGCGTGCGCTGCCCGCGACGTCGCTCCCACGTTCACTTTCTATTAGGCTATCTTTTCAGTACATTGCAACTTGTCGTGCCAAATACATACTTCGGAATGAGCGTTTAACCTTGCGTCATTGCGTTGCGGTTGTGTCTTTAACAACACTTTTTATTTGTCGCAGTCAAGTGTTTTTTCTTTTGTTTTATTATAATTAAGAACTCACCCGTTTGACCTCAATCTTACCGGATGGTAAGTGAAGACGAAGCCGACGATAGCAGTACGCGGTAAATGTAAAAAATAATATTATTTTCAACAAGGTTTAATTATTTAGTTATTTTTGAACAGGCTGCGTTCACATCTGAAAGATTGCGTACTTTTGCAAGATGTTAGTTGGATTTTCATACCTACCACCTCTAGTTATGAACACAATTAGTTTTGTGACCGATGAACAAAAAGAAAATTAGCTTTTGAATAATTTCACCGATTTTATCAATCAATTACACGTATATACAAAAATATATACACATTATCAGTATATAGTTTATTTGTATTTGCTAAAGACCTTCATCCTTATTATGCTAGCATTTACCTACACATGTATATAAGGTATCTTTGGAGTTATATATATAACTAATAACAGTAAATAAAAGATTATTATTATTCACACACGTGTATGAAAGATCTAATAATACTCGCGTATAGGCAAAGTCGTGACATTGTCAATGACGCATAATAAATACAGATTTATTATGGAATATTAAATAGAGATACTGATGAGAGAGATGATGATGATGAGAGAGATGATGAGATGCCAGAGATACTATAATTTGGCATTGACATAGACAGCTATGTCAATGCTAAATTATAGTATCTCAGGGGAAATTGTAAACGTTTTTTTTTGCATATTTAACGGATTCCACAATATCGCTGTTAGGTTTCATACACCGTCAATTATAAGTCGTACTCATGATCAAAGAAAGTCAAGGATCACTTTCTGTCACTTTTGTCATCGCAATAATAGGCACTTGTAATTTGATGTTTATTTTTATTATTGTATATGTTCATATTTATGTAGTATTTTTATGTATGTTTATGTAATTTTTAATAATATTGTAGTACATGTATTGTATATGTATTGTACCTAATATTGTTATTTTTATTTGAGATATTTTTGTTTGCACTTTTGCCGCTTCCTTTTAAACATGATGCTCCCATTCCACTTTAGGTTGGCTGGAAGAGATCTCTTTTAGAGATAAGTCCACCTTTGCTCACCATTGTTTGTAACCTGTTCTCTGTATGTGTGTTTTTGTGCAATAAAGAATATATATATATGATTAAGAACAACTTTTTGTACTGAACCAACTCTGAAATCTCAAAAAAAACTGTTGTTCCATTATTATCATAATCAGCTCATTTTATTTCCCCACTGCTGGGGCACGAGCCTTCCTTATGGATGGCTAGGGAAAACGGACCATAAACCACTACGTGGGCCTAGTGCGGATTGACTGCTAATGGAACCGGGACCAACGGCTTTACGTGCCTTCCGAAGCACGGAGGAGCTCGAGATGATACATTTTTGGTCACCCATCCAATACCGACCTTTGCGGGGTTACTTTACTTTTGGCAATCGCAGACCGGGCGAACTAACCACTGCGCCGTCGAGCTCCTCATTTGTTCCGTACATTACAATAATATCTACGCACCCAAAACGTATGGAACAGCTGTTTTTTTAATGATTCCGGTTTGTAAGTTATTCCTATTCATGAGTAGGTAAGTAGGTAGTTACAGTAGCAGCTGATTAGTTATAGTAGTACTTAACTATTTACCATAATAGACAACGATTTAAAATTGACGGTGTATTATAAATGAGTACTTAGAACGTGAGTAGAACGATTCATTTGCTCTCTATGATGGGATTATGCGGGTCGATACCTGTATTAACAAAAATACATATTTTTTCAACGTAGTTGTTGTAAGTAGTTTTGAGCCCGCCGCATATAAGCATTATGTATTAAGTATGTAACTTACCATCTGTACATTTTGTTGCCTGAATTAAATGATTTCTATTTCTATTTCTATTAACGTTCCATTCAACAGATGGTAATCGATAAGCGTAAGTCTAAGTACGTATACTTAATTTGAGTGTTGCCAAACTTGAGTCCTTAGCCATTTCTCTGTTACTCCAGCCCCAGGTTCGATTCCCAACTTAGGCGGGTTCTTCATTATTATATTAGAAGTAAAATGGTTTATTAGTCTTGAAGATATTTTATTGGCACGATATCTGAGGTTGACTAGAAGATATCGTTTTTAGAGATAGGCGCACCTTTTAACATCCTCCATAAACAAATATAAACAATAAAAACTTAATTTACTGTTTTTGTTACTGTACCTATTAAGTACTACTACGTAAATGTTACATTGACTAAATGATTACGGAACATAGCATGTAGGTACTGTTGCCGTTGCGACTTGCGATGCATCGCATTATGTGTTCCTTGCTGCAATTGAACACTTGTAGTGAGTAATGATCCAATCTTGTGCGCCACATGCTGTTTTGACTACATTGTCTTTGCATGGAGCCAAGAATGCAACTAGTACAGTCCACTTTAGGGTTGCAAATTATTTTTCAGTAAATCTATCACTAACTAGTATAAAAAAAGGGTTTGAAGAAAAAATAAAGAATTTTATATTTTCACTTCACCTGAGTCTGAGTAACATTCAGTAGTTCAGAAATTAAGTCAACAGGAATATTCCGTTCAAACGCACGCATTAGTCGGAAACAAATTATTTTCCATACTTTATTTTTATTAAAAAGAATTGGCAACCCTAGTCCACTTACGTGTAATAACGTAAATGACTATTTTTCTCTTTGTCGGTAAGTAAACCTGTAAGATGTGAAATGTGTTTTATAGGCAAAAGCATATAGTCGAGTAGGTAGTTTTTTTAAGTACACACGGCGGCAGATCATCCTACCCAAAACTGTCAAATTTCTACAATCAATTTTGAATCTTATTTTTTGGATATAAGGATCAATATTCATTGGAGAAATTTGACAGATTTGGGTAGGTTGATCTGCCGCCGACTGTACCTACTTTAATTATTAGTCTTCAACGAAGAAGCACTTAGCCGTCATTTTACCCGATGGTGAGTGAGGTTAAAGCCGAATGTTGAAGCGCATTGTTGGCTAATTTGTTTGTCTCTTACCGTTCATCGTTATCATCATCAGCCTTCATCAGCCCCTCTCGACCCACTGCTGGGCAAAAGCCTCTCTTCATTTTTGCCATTCTTCTCGATCCTGTGTAAGACTTTGACTTTTAAAACATAACAACCCTAATAAAAAATAAAATGTTATGTCTTTATAATGGTAGGTACTTAAAACAAGCCCTCATCATCATCACAGCCAAAAAACGTCCACTGCTGGACAAAGGCCTCCCCCAACGATACATGAGGGGATTTGTGGGGATTTGAAACAAGCCCTACCATCAACTAAATCGAGTACAACAAAGAGTAGAAGTAAGATTGGAATCGAACCTGGGACCTCTGAATTTGAGGCCTGTTGTAGTCTAATCAGTAGATAGCAGAGGTAGCCTTTAAACATAACTTATCACAACCACTCGTAAAATTCCGTAAGTAAATATCATTTCTTGCAGAATATTTTCTTTACGTATAAATAGATCTGTTTACATTCGCACTAACGGTACATAACGGGATAACAGTTTCTTTAACCGCTTAAATACAACCAAAGTATGCACAGACTACTCATTAGACATATCCGACTTGTTCAGACATATTCTCACCAGGTGACCTATTAGACGATATCCTTTAAGGCATCAAACAAACCTGTTGGCTACCAGTTAGAGTAGGCACTAGGCATGCCCTTTTTCTATACTTACAGGAGAAAATGCATTAGGCATTTATTCTTCCACAGCGCCCGGAGAGACGTAGATGGTTATGTGGGACTCTCCCTTCGACCCTATCAAGGGGTAGGAGCGCATACCCACTATAAACTCCTTTCATCATCATTTCCCCTCACGTGCCGCCAGGATGATCCGCAACTGACATAAGCAATCTACGGACTTAAATAAGACGATGGTGGCAAGACAGGTGAATTTAAATTAAAATAAAATATTATTCACAAACACGAAACTTAAGAAATAGAAATAAATTAGCTATACCATTCACCAAATTACAGTCAGCGCAGCAACTTATCATTTTAATTAAAATATAATATAATAAGATACCATTAAATATTAAAAACATAGAAAAAGAAACATTATTTCGTAAAATTTTAAAAGAGTATTTAATAGAAAAATGATTTTATTTGGAAAGTAGGTAAGTTAGTTTTTAAGTTTGTTTGTTAAAGTTTTATAATTTTGTTATCCTTTTAAATTTGAATCTCTAATTAATAATAGTATTATAAATAAGGTAAGGAAATTTTGAATTGAATTGAATTATAATATTATAGTTTTTTATTTTTTTATACTTTTTATTTTTAACTTTATACTCAAGCATGACCACTATATGTACAACATGATGCAAATAAATATTATGATTATGATTATGATTAAAATAAACCTTACCACCAACCCCAATTAAAATAGTACGAAAGTTTACAGGAAATCGAAGACGAGACCCCTAGATCTGAGACCAGCAGAGTTATCATTCTCAGTACCAGACCAGTTCGCAATTGTTACACACATACTCACCTTGTCGATTCAAGCTGATGGTATACCTATGCTTTTTTTTTACTTTTTTTTACATTTCTTTATGCATGCAGAATTTAAGGTATGCAAGATTGTAATAGATAGGTACTGTTTCTAGCTACTACTTTCGGATACTACTTGCCAACTTGTCAAGTAGTATCCGATTATTTTGATCGCTATGCGGCGCGGCAAATCGAGCAAGATTGTTGACATCGGCTATTTTCATTGAGCGGTGTGGTCAGGATCGGAACCGTTGGCGGGCTGCCACGGCTGCCGTGACTCAGTGCTGCGCGTACGCACGGCTTTAGCGGCGATCTAGTGTTGTGTCCAGATATATTCAGTTTGTGAGTAGTATTAACGTGGATATATTTATCATTAATCTCTGAATAGCATTCTATTAGAATGATTGAGTGGTTTCTGATTTAGCTATGATCGCGTCGATCCTTATTGCTTTGCTTTTTTATCCTTATTTTTTTTTACAGTCCGAACGCCATCCTGAATACTATTGCTGATAGGCGGGACTCGCCAATGTGGAAAAGCTTTGTGCGGAGAGTGATATATCACCACCCCAACTAATTTTAATCAATAAATCCAAATTAATAATTTAATGTTAACACCTAGTTTTTATAAGTTTGTATACTAACACCATGATTGTACACTAACATAGTTTATAAGAATATTATGTATACTAACACTTTTATATGGATCTCGGTCTGAAATAAATTATTTTTATTATTTTTTTTTTTTTTTTACTATCATAAAAACATTTACTAGGTAGTGTTAGTTTTGTGTATGTGTATATAGTTTTGTATTAGATAAATGATTGGTCGACCAATCATTTATCTAAGGATTTTGTATATGTGAGTTTGCATATTTTGTTACGCAAAAGCTGTATCAAGATATATCCCGAAGACATTTCTCCTGCGTACAACTAATACATGTAGGTACACCATAAAAACCTAACATAGCTACCCTATCATGTTCCAGTGAGATGTTAAAACATGTTGGGTCATCGATCATGATCAAAAAATAAGAGAGTAAATCACCTAGCGTGCATGCGATCACATCACTAACGCGAGACGTCACCACATATTTCAATACAATTATCTAGTCGCTATACCAGCGATTTTTTGCCTTCCGCGTGTGAACATGCGATTTCACCGAGAAACGCGTTGTTATGATGTTACCTTTCGCTTGATTCGACGAAAGATAAAGAACAGTAAAAACTTCTGTGCCACTTCCCAATGACCTTTGTTACTAATAGAAAATGCGTTGTCTATAGCACAACAAGTGAAGAGAAAAATCATTCGCAGCGGCGAATGTTAGTGTTTGGTCTTGTTGCTCTTCTCAATGTAAGGACTAAGGAGATTAAGATTTAACGCAATTATTTTTAAGGTTAGAAATAGAAATAAAGTTAACCAAATCCTTTTCTACATGATAAATATCGATAGGAATACTTGTTCTACCTTTACTTAATGTCAGTAACGAACAAAATCAATAAAGAAATCAATTATATCGTAAAATATTGTCGTTGATGCAATCAAAATAAACCATCAAGACATAATCAAAGAAAATATTTCTTTAAATAAACTTGAATGGCAAACAAGCAGCTGATGTTTCGTTTAACACCATTATTACATAGCATAGTGTAAAATTTTGCGAGACTTCGTCCACTGTTGATTCGAAATAAACTCTCGCTCCGACATTGAACTTTGCAGTTCTACGCGAAGAAATTGGCAAAGGACCAAGTACAGGCTTTGCTGTTGTCGGGATCGGGAGACAGGTAGAGTTTTTTCGCTACCTGCAGTGGGTAATTAACTAGGGGAGGGGTATCGTAATATGATTTCCCACGTGCGGCAGAAGCGATGTCGTCTTGTTACCAAACACAAAGTAAGTTTCTAAAGGGACTCTGACAATACCCACCATCGTGCCACGTGCGGCCCTCCGCATGTTTTATGAATGAGCTCAGCAATATCTTGCCACATCCCGTCATTATAACAGGAAAACAGAATTATTATAAAAATTATGCCCGCGGAATATCGATGAGAGGCGGCGCGCAGCGCGAGTAAGCCATTACTTTCTTGATTAGATGGCAGTTATTTTTAAAAATGAATTGTTAGTGGACTGACGCTTTTTTCTATTTCCTAAAGAGTTCTTTCGCTTATTTCTCTTCTAAAAGAGGTTTTATTAAAATACATTTTTGGTCTTTGTCTCCATCCATTTCTCCTTGAGTTTACTTTTAATTCTTTACAAACTGCAATTTGCGACCGTGAACTTTTATGCAATGTCATAAATATTATGTTATCTATGAAGATACCTACTTTATTACGGCGACGGTACCTAAGTACCTATACCAATAGAGAAATAAAATAAGGAACAAAGGTATTGGGAAAATGTATTTCAGGACTAGGGTAGGCATGTCTCGAATTTCAATATGCCTTGAACAAGAACCTCAATTCAATAAACTCATTTTGCAGATAAAATCACAGACATTACTACTAGTTTGTTTGAAATCGAAAAAATACTTTTTTCGCATAAATAGGCTACCTGTATTTACTAATAAAATTAAATATCATTATGATTTCACTTTTCACGTTTGGCTAATTCCGATACTTTAAAATTCCTCGGCACATACCTATCGCATGTTACAAATAGTAACGCACGCGAGCAAAAACTTCAATAATAACCAGACACGTACAAACCGATCGTTCGTGATAAACAATTCGATATGGTTTCACTTCTGATGAATAGTTTTGTTGTGTGTACGATCGGGCGTACTTTTACTCTACAATTCTTACGTAAACTCATTCGAATTGATGGCAGAGGACCAAAGAGGACAGGTTCTTCTTAGTGTTGCCTTCTTCGAAGTTCATGATGAATGTTCTATGTGGTTTTGTTAACAACATGCTTAGATTCGTGATTCAATCGCTAAACACAAGATTGGCATACACAACTTGCTTTTCAACACGTTAACTTTGAATTAAAGTTCTATCAATCTGCTTGTGACAATTGGATAAGTAACTTATGACAATTAAACAGTGGTTTATTCGTCGACACGTTATGACACTGTATAAGTAGATATTGCCTGTTCATATTTATTTCAGGACAATTATCCTTATAGTTATATGTAGATGAATATGTGTGGAGGTCCAGAAGGTGGTAAGGTAAATATCGATCGTAAGAACCTGTCTAAATAAAATAGGGGAAGTAATGCCCGATTTACTCCTACAATCGTCACCTAACATAGCTTAGGGGTTACCTTAAAGATAGAGGTCGTCGGTAAAAACGGGCATAACTTTACCAATGAGAACTCTTACCGTGTGTGGTGAATGTTACATTAAAGGGTAATTAAATTACCACTATACCTAGTTCGTTTCACTATTTTTCAACTGATTATGTAACATACTTCTTGGCAGTTTCTACAAATCTGCGAACTGGAAGCAGACTGAAACATAAAAAGGTTTGACCTTGGCCAACAAGCATTTTCTAAGTCTATTTAAAATAAATGTTTCTTTTATACATATTTACGAACTGTCTCACGATCAGGGTAAACAATAGGAAGGAAAATGATCGAGAATATAAAATGATACCATCCGAAAGTGGGATAGCGCCGATGAAATATTATGGATTGATTACACCATTATTACACAGTCTAGCGGGTGTGAAATCGGTTTTTGGTCATTACCAACTCGATCAGCCGACGACAAATTGGATTTGCCCCTATGATGACGAGATGTTTCCATTGGTTTGTTATAATGCAAATGGCATTGGTATGTACAGACAATTCGGATTTAAAAACAGTTTGTGTAACTTCTAGATTAAAAATTTGTTGGGCAGACGACGATTGGCCAATGTAATTTATTTATTGAAAATTATAAAATCGATTATAAAGAGCGAACCACCTGCTCCTTTCAGGAGTTTTCATATATAACTTCAGACAGAATCAAGTAGGAAGTGACAGATTTTAATATACAACAGGGCTGAGGATCTGTAAAAAATTGTCTATTACAAACGATTATTTAAGAATCAGCCATAAACTAACTCACTTAGTTCATGGTCAAACGGCGGGTAATGTAAACAATGATTTTGGGGTTATGTAATGAATTAATTTCAATGGCTGCCTAGTTCATAGGTATAGTCTCAATTAAGCAAAGTCTTATAGACAATATAACTCTACTAAGATTAGATTTAAAGGGACTTTGATTGCTTATTTTGATACCATGAACTCTGGGTAAGTTACTGTCTGTAGATCAGTTATAAAATCGGACGTGGTCACAGCGCGTCGAGCTTCGCCGGAAGCGGTGTGTCAATGACTGTGACACTTTCCTCTTCATGATCGTAAACTTACTTACTGTAATTCATAAAAAGATGAATTTGTCGCACGTTTTCAAACTAAGTTGTAGTCTGATGGTCCTTCGAGCCTGATAAATGAGTCCTAGTTGCTAAGTAAAGTAAACAGAGATACTTTCGTCAATATCAGTCTTCGTCCTGATCACAGCAGTGGGAACTGGGCTCAAGACCTATGGACAAAACTCACACGTAATTGGGGCTCATTCCAAAAGAAATTAAATAATTAGGTGATTATCTAATTACTTTTAGCAAACCTAAAGCCACTGGAAATGGTACTTTTGACTCTTATTCCAATGTATCAAGACTTACATTTTTACATGTAAATGCTCGTGGCTGTACATAATCTTAAAGCGAAGCGTTTCATTGTAAAAATGGACTTGATATTGACTCATTACGATGTTTAGTGGTAAGTAAATTTATTATTTAGTACGCTATCTGATTTCTTTTGGCATTAGCTTTCTTGAACATTGAAATGAGTGCAGCATAACGATCTATTTACAAAAGGTACACATGCCGACCGGATTAACTAACAATAAAATAATATTGAAATGGTATGTGATAACGGTTACTACTCGAAGTAGTATCACTTCCTCATGGAAATTCCTTTGTTCATTTGTCTCTTTATAAAAACATTGATATTAACGCTACTATTGAGGAAAATGGTATAAACAACAACGCCTTTAATGGGCCGTCACTTGTTGGTTTATATGAACGAATGTTTTTATATTTTCAGCAATCCATATAGTTCTTCGGAAAGGGATTTAACCTTTTTAAAGAGTATGAAAGGAACAGCTGGAACAGCTATTCTTTTCCCTGATTGAGAAGTGTGCCCCCATCTTATACATTAAAACGAGCGTTCCGTCGCGTATGGTCAGATTCACAATCGGTCAGTACCAGCTTTAATGTTTCATCCCCTTTCGAGATGTTATAACTCTGTCAAGCACCGGAAATAACAAGAAATGACTGGGGTTTATCAACACTGTAATAATATAAGTTCAAAAAGGACTTCAAAAAGAGCTTCAAAAAGGACCTCAGAATGGAGTTGGATGGTCCTAGCTGTAAACTTAACTCAGCATTGGACATAGAGTTTGAAGCTGACAACTACAGAAGCACTGATGACGGCCTGGCAAAATTCCATCCAGAGACGAAATCAATAGCAATGAGGGCACCATGGAACCCGGAACTGGCTCGAATCAGAAGAGCTACACGACAGGCGTTCAACGAAGCGAAAGCGAGGAACGACTTTAGCGACTCTTTTAACTTTAGCGAGGCCTTAACGCGGTGCAGTAGTGCGGTACGTAAGGCAAAGAGATCTATCTCCCTGGAGAAAACATTGCGACCAGATACAATTGTTCTGGAAGCAATGAGACTAACCAAGGCTATCTCTACCACAAAGGCGATTCCATTAACCACGTTAAGGAAGGAAGATGGAGTATGTACAGAGACAGGGAGTGAGACATTGAAGGTTATGTTCGATACTCATTTCCCTGGATTAAAAGTCATCCAAGACGATCATGATGATGATGAACTTCAGCTTAATTTATCTTCCATAACACGGAGGAGATGCAATCCGATCCGAACCCCTCGGAGAAAGGTGCTTCGTTTCACAGGGCATGCCGCCTGAGGCAATCAATGAACTTTCTCCAATAAATCGGATGAGACTAACTTTTTTGGTCACCCATCATATAATCCGGTATTACGACAGTTACTTAACTCGCAAAATCGTGCCGGAAAGCGTAAGCTACGTTAACTGGCACCTCCAAATATAATGTTAGATGACTATTGAAGCCTTTGTCCAGCAGTGGACGTCATTTGGCTGAGATGATGATGATGATGATGATGACTATCATACTATTTGGAGGTGCCTGATAGCGCAGCTCTCTTTCTATTTTCATGGTAGGTATTTGAATTGAAAAATAGAACACTGACACACGATAACTATTAAAAAACACTGAATGTTGGAAAAAGGACAAAGAACAAAGGAGTGAACTCACTGGTTTGTAATCAGGCAGCGAGACAATAACCATGACAATTTGACATGTCGTAATGAATTATTATCGGCTCAATATAGAGCTGAATATGTAAGGGCTTGTATTGTGATCACTGAATACAAGTCCTTAAAGTGAAGAATGTTTTTTTAAGTTAACTCACTCTCAATGAAAGTTAATATTGAAATATAAACCTATCTACCTACTTCGTGCGGAGATTTACTTTATAGGTAGGGAGGTTTCTTGTAGACGTACATTTTGGCAAACAATTTGGAATGCAATATTTACCTCCAAAGTTTTGATACAATTTTTTTAGGTTTGAACTTTTGAGGGAGCATTTTAATTGACCCCGTATTGAAGTAATGCGGTGCGGCTAAAGGGAAGCTGTCTTACACCGAAACCTGTTGAACACGTGGCCAAAACCGAGGGCCAGCAAACAATGCACGTCTCTCATTTTGTTATTGTGTCGACCGCTCCCAAACAGAGCACGTGTTGCATATCCCACCAGCCAACGTCTCCGTCGCACAAAACAATATCTTACCCGCCTAATTATAAAACCCATTATTGCATACTCAAATGAAACACCAGTTCCTATTCATATACTGTGGAAACTGCAAGCTTATAAGCAACAACAGAAGGCCCCTTTTAGTTCTCTCGTTGATGAAAAATGTACTGTCATTGTGGAGGAAGACGCTACCAGGAACTACCAAAAGGGCAAAAAATTTATTCAAACGTTCATTCATTGTACATGCCGGGTAATATTACAGACTTACTCGGGTTATTGCACTTTCAAATACTGATACAGTGAGAAGAGTTAGGTAGTCTAGCGACATAATGGGGAAAGACGAATCGATACGGAATTTAATAAAACGTTACCGAGACAATCGTAGAGAAATAAAATTTGAAATGAAATTGTTTATTTTGAACTTTTACAAGCACTGTTTTTTACCAACATAAAAACGAAAGAAACTATAAATAATGAAACCAGGAGAAAGTACTAAAAGTTGTAAATATGTAATTATTTTATAAGATACGTTAACGACGTCGTTTGACGTAATTTATCTTATGAAGTAAAACTAATAATACTTATAAAAAACATTAAGTAAAATGCTGCATTACTCACTTGTGGAGGTGTCATCATATTTGGTAAATATAACAGTGCAATATCTGTAACTGTCTAATTAAATCCTCGTTCTGTTTTAGGTGCAAGAATGCAAGTCAAGGTGCGCTTGCGCAACTTACCGAGAAACGCACGAACGAGCCGCTAGCCGTAACTGACGAGGCTGCATGACCTACCTTCAGATAACATTTAAATTGTCTTCTTTTGTATATATAAAACTTAAATGTCACAATGACGTTTTTATTGACGCAGTCGAGTTAAGGTTCGATTGACGCAATTTGTCCTATTCGCAAATAGTCACGTCGACGCAAATGGTCTCACTCAGTTCGATGGCCTTATCAGATCTACCTAGATCTTGTTGTTTCCGCAACGGCATAGCGTGTCTTCTGAAGCACGAAAGGAGCTCCAGGTGTTATAGGTAATATGGTCACTTAACCGGTGAGCCGACTGCGTAAGTAAACTTAACTGGCACGATCGCAACTGACGAGATCTTCATAATTGTCATCGTCATTGTCCCACAGCTGGGCTTAGGCCTTCTCTAATGAATAATAGCGCATGGGTAGATCTGGTATAACCTTTTAATAACCCATGATTATTTATTGTGCACTATTTTGGTAATATAATAATAGCGTTGGAATGAGCATCTGTCCCAGGTTCACGTCAAATTCTACTTTTGTGCATTTTTTTCATCATTTTTCATTTCATTCTCGGTTCATCGCACAGCATTAGCGGTTGTTGGTCTCCGGATGCTATCATAAAGATGGCATTTGTTATGACCACAGCGAGCGTGGTGATTTAGTGGCAGAACCGAACTTCCCATCTTCGGATCGGACTATAGTGGTCCAAGACTTCCGGGCCGGCCGGACTAGAAGATAAATGGGCGATGTTGTTTTTCTTTAGGTTCAATTCAAATTCAAAGTTTATTGAAATTATAGCTCTTATAAATAGACCTGTAGGCTTAGCCAAAATAACATTAAGAAAACGATAGCGAAGTTCGAAAAGAATAAAATGTATGGGATTGACATAAGATTGATCACGTGATTTAGCGCGGCTTATGTCAATCCCATACATTTTATTCTTTTCGAACTTCGCTATCGTTTTCTTAATGTTACTTTGGCTAAGCCTACTGAGTGCCTAGTGCGAGCACATACGATCATGTTAACAAAAACGAGAATTTATACGCCTAAATTTCAACTCTCTTCGTTCTCCACCAGGCTGCTTTAACTTTTTGACCGCCGCAGTCGGATATAATCGACAAGCGATAGCGTGACCTGTACGCCATCGAAGGCAATGATCGACAATACCTATAGTTTAAAAAACAATTTAAAGTTACTTAAAAAAAAATTATGCCGTATTCTTATTGCAAGATTTTACTCTGAGTTGAATGCTTGGCGTACAGGACAAGGCGACGCATTTATGCTGTGGCCAGTCAAAAGGTTAATTCCATACAAATTCTCGTATTCGATAAACTGTTAAAAACTCAAACAACCCTCGCACTAGGCATTTTGAAACACTTAAGGATCTCTTTGCGTTTATTTTACATAATTATTATTAGGGTCTGACGTTACACTTTTGCGAATATCCCTTATACAAAGGGTTCGATCGAACGTCATGCTAATTTTAGTACGCTGCTCATTTTAGATTGAGTCTATTTTACGCCTCATTTGTTACATAAAATAGAGGCCAGTAGACCCGTAGTATTCTTCTAATTTTATGTTAACTACATGAAGAATGAAATTACGAATAGCTATGTTATTTTCAAATTGTGATTTTTCATATCAAACTCCGTATATTTATATTGTAATTAAAAATTGAGTTGGAAGGCTGATTTAAGATTGTAATCACAATCAAATGGCTGTTTGAGGTGAACGACCTTATACCTAAACATTGATAAACATTACTGGCATAATAGCGTATTAACGATCATCATTAATTATCATCACTCCATATTAGTCCACTATTGGACAAAGGCCTCTCCAAGTGCACGCCACTTAAAGATGCACTTGAAAATTTTAACAAAGAAACCAATGGAAACGTAGCTGTCGTACGGATTGCGAAAGGTCGTGGGTTCGAGTTTCACCTGAGGCAAGGCGAGGCTTTATTCAAATGTTATTCAGTAACAGGAAATTACTCATTAGCTTTTATATTAGTGTCATAAACCTACTGCCATACTAGAAACTAGATCTTATCGATAAAAAAAATCTGCACAGGTATTTTAGACAGTCTACATAAGTAGTGCAGGGTGGCTATAATAATAACAATACAAAAACTCTTTGTCCATATACAGGTTGACTTTTTTATAACCGTCCAAAACTTCTGAGATGACTCCGTGCTACAAACGAACAACTCTTACTATTGGACCAACTCCCTAACTCGAAAATAAAATTCAGCTGTTCCATACATTTTGGTCGAATGAATATTGATGTTTTGTATGGAACAGCTGAATTTTATTTTGGAGTTAGGGAGTTGGTCCAATAGTAAGAGTTGTTCGTTTGTATCACGGGAGTCATCTCAGAAGGTTTGGACGGTGATAAAAAAGTGACCTTGTATAGGGCAGTGCTACCAGTGTTCGTCAGGAACCTGTAATGGACATTTTTTCCATTCAATCATTGAAAATAGGGCTCAGCAATTGCTTTTAGTCTTCATCAATAATTGAATGCAGACCACCTGCTCTCTAGCTGTCTTCTCGTAAAATTTCGACGACGCAAACTGTGTCGAACACTGGTCTTAACCCTATTATTGGCGTAGTAGACTATTTAACACTCTTAGCTTACAAAAAATTTCGAGTAAGTAGTGAAAAAAGAACACATTTTACACAAAAAATATAGGTACCAGGTATATAGTATCGGGTTAAAATGTCGAACATTGGTATTTTATAGTTATAGTACCTGCCATTATAGTTTATAGTATCCTTGAAAACATTTAACAGTTGCTTTACGAAGTTAATTTTGAATTATTCGATTTAATAACGCTGCTGCACCCGCATTTATTGTTTCCATGAGAACGCTCGGCTCATGGGAACGGGGCAGCGCGCGGCCATTCAAACAACTGCACCAACACAATCGTTACTTACACATCCAGCCCCTTGTTTTAATCTAACTATCATTGTTACGTATTTGCCTCGACTCGAGTGACTCTTGTAAGTTTCGAAAACAGCTTTGTTCCATTTCAATATTTATTTTTTATGTTTTATAAAGCGGTTTGCACACAGCCAATGTCAGTTTTTTTTTTTTTTTTTTGGAGAGAGACTGCTGGTTGCCGAGGGGCATTTCCAGCTTCACCGGGCTTGTTTTAGGGGCGGCGAGGTACGTAAAGGGTACCTCAAGCCGTGTTGAAACGAAACACCTTCAGAGGATTTCTAGAGGGGTACGGCATCGCACACTTAAAAGTGCGCGACCCCGTGCCCTTCCAGAGTCTCCGAAGGGTTCGGATCGGATCGAGAATGTCAAAGTTAGGTAAAAATTGTGGGTAATAAAAATAAAATATGATTGTCTTCAGATAAAATTGTTGAATGATATACTCGTATTATATTCTCAAAATCCAAAGTTTTAGCTAAGATGAGGGTGGGACTTTACTGAGTGATGATGACGGACTCCTGTCAACGCACTGTTTGTTTCATTTGCCAACCCAACACTAGTGCACAATGCCCAATCACGAACATTTTAATACTTACCTACTTATATCAAATTTGTATAAGACAAACAACAAACCGTAGAAAACTCTGCAGACTGGACGGAAGGACTGAACTTTCCCCCAAGGAGTCCCATTTCAATATTGAGTCTGTTCTGCATTTGTTTTTTCAGCTTTATGTTTTGGTAACGTTCTTGTATTGCCCAACGTTATATCGAGCGTACAGAACGGACGTGCTGTGCTGCATACGTTATGCATTATTTTTAGCCGCCCCACACGGAGTAGTGTCGGTCGAGGTGCGCGGGAGACTCGCTCGCTCGCCTCTCCAGTCCACGCTTCCACAAAATATGGAGACCACAGAATGTAAGCTTCTTACAAACGCGCACGAGCAACGTAGACCCACATAGACCCTCTCACGGATGCTAATGCCCGCCTTCCACTAAAAAACCGTAATGAGCGGAAACCGAGCTAATGATCTGAGCGGACCGGAGTAAAAATGGTTGTGCACTTTTACTAAGAAAGAGTTTCAGAATTTGCCTTCCACTCCCAGCGGGCTTCGCGGAGCGAGTGAGGTGGGAAATGAGAGGGTCAGACAAGCGAGTTGTTTGCCTTCCATTGTCAGAGCGCGCTATGAGCGGGGAGGCGCAGAAAAAATATCTCTGTGCCAGGCGAAAGTATAATGCCCGCCTTCCACTAAGAGCGGAGCGGGCTCCGTACGGACTCCGTTTAACTCGCAACGGAAGTTTTCATAGAAGTGCTTCCACTGTGAATGAGCGGACGGAGCGGATCAAAGGAGTACAAAGAGTTACAAAAGTGGTCACAGAGTTGAGCGGAATTCTAACGGACTCCGTAATGAATCAGCTCAACTCGCAACGCAAAATTTCATAGAAATGCTTCTACCGGCACCGCGAGCGAGTATGTGGAGCGGGTTGAGCGAGTTAAAATGGCTCTGCTTACACCTCCGCCCTTGTTGGGAATAGAACCTATTTGGTAGTTTTTATACTTTCGCCTGGCACCGAGATATTTTTTCTGCGCCGCTGACAATGGAAGGCAAACCACTCGCTCGTCCGACCACTCTCATTTCCCACCTCACTTGCTCCGCGAAGCCCGCTGGCAGTGGAAGGTAAATTCTGAAACTCTTTCTTAGTGGAAGTGCACAACTATTTTTACTCCGGTCCGCTCAGATTATTAGCTCAGTTTCCGCTCATTGCCCTTTTTAGTGGAAGGCGGGCATAAATCTCGGACAGTTCGAGCGCAGCTGTCGCGTGATTCCGTGCCCGTGAGAGTTCGTTGCTACAGCGCGTTTCTATGAAACTTACTTTCTGCATTCTCATTATCTTGTGACGCTTCTATTCCAAGCGAGACCTTGCATGCTCTACACTCTTCTACATGTTCATGCTCATTGCTACCATAATAATGGCTCTACCTACATGCTCATTTTTTCTTTTTATAGCAAGTAAGTTTGACAAGTGTCGGGTTAAGGGTAAGATAATAATAAACATTTTTTTTTAATTGTTATCTATACAGGGATATGGTGTGGAGGGAGTCAAGATATAGGTACCTACCTACTACCTAGAAGGATAGGAGCACGCAGAGTTACATGGTCAATTAGAAAAGAGGTAAATTTAAACAGGGTAGGTAGATGCTGATTATCCTAGGTCTGTCGAAAAAAAATATCTGTTAGAAATTTTTTTTCGCACCTCTCAAACTTAAAACGATATTCTGTCGTAGAAATTGTATGAGAATAGCGAACTATAACGTCACTATTATTTTCATATTTTGTGTTTTAGAATATCAACCACTTTTCAGGCTTTTTGATGTTTAGAGCGAATCAATTTTTTTTAAATTTTGGGGGATTTAATTGTTGCTGATTGATAACATTCAATTAACATTATAATTTTATAACATATTATTATACAAACATTTACAAATTAAAATTAAAAATGGTATAAAGTTGACACATTAATATTAGTAAGTTGAGTTTAGTTAAGATAATTTGATCTGTTCACCTTGCGTATACTGTTAACTGATGTTAGCTACTAGTAGACGACGATACTACTCTGCCGTAACACAGTTTTTTAGCTAGCGCGGAGCGGAGGGTAGCTGTCAATATTTGCTACAGCTGTAACCATCTAGATATCATTGTTAATGACAATAACTGTACTAAACATTGTGAATTGACAAATCTAATTAAGTTAAGTTAAGTTAAGACATCCAAATAGTTTAGCTGCATCCGGAATTCATGGCGCCATTGTTTGAGTCTGTTATCATTTGCATTGTGTTCTTAATTCGGTAGTTTGTCATATGCCTATATTACAATAATTGTAAGTATATTATTTTTAGTAATGTAAATTAAAGGTGTACGTACGCCTGCGCATCAGATTTCCTCAAACTGTCAAATTTCAGAAGCATTTTTAAATAGTCATGATTCCACCACCGGTTTGGAATGCAGTCTTTTAAATTCGAGAAGAGTTGCAAGAAATTAGCTACATACGTTTAGCTACATAATTTTTCTTTAAGTTATCGAACATTTTACGTATGGAATAAAATACTAAATAAATAAATAAATAAAAAAAAATAAAAAAAAATTGATTAATAACTTATTAAGCACCTATTGTTGGTTTTTCTACCTAACCTTGTCATGTGAAATGATAATTTTAGATGCCCTATGCAAACAGGGCCAGGGCAATCGATAGCGATGCATCTGGTAAAACTTGCGACCTAGATTTGAAAATAAGACTAAGTAACTGAGTAGTATTTCTATGGTGTAACTAGGGTTGCCAACCATACTTAAAAATAACGTATCCTATGTTATTTTCCATCCCCATACTTTATTCTATTTAATAAAAATAAAGTATGGAAAATATTTCATTTTCTACTAATGCGTGCGTTTGAACGGAATATTCCGTTGAATTAATTTCTGTACTACTGAATAATACTCAGACTCAGGTGAAGTGAAACGAAACGCAACGCTTAAATAAATAAATTTGGAAAATAGGCTACTTTATTTTTTCTTCAAATCCTTTTTTTTATACTAGTTAGTGATAGATTTACTTTAATTTCCTGAAAAATAGCTGGCAACCCTAGGTGTAACCTACAATGCTTTATATAGATATATTTGTACCTGGGTATCAGTTGAATTTGAAATGACAACATCTTGCAATAACCGTGATCAACAATTATGAACTTACGTAGGTACCTACACACGCCTGCACACCAGACTTGTCAAATTTCCATAATAGACTTTGAACTATATATAAATGGCATATGGTTGAACATCTATAGAAGAAATTGGTCAGTTTTGGAAAGGTTGATAGGTATGCAGGCGTCTCTATTACTTATATCCGCTAGGGTGTAAACTAGTTATTGCCAAACCGGTGATCCCAGTCACCCTAGAGCGGCACGTGAAGGGGATGTACAGTGGTTTTAGTGGGTGAGTATGGGTAGCCCCTCTTCCTCCCGAGTCCCTATCGAGACCCTCGGGTCTGGGCAGGGAGGTAGGCGGGAGCTGGCTGAGAGAAACCAAGAAGATGTTTCAAGTTTGTATGGACACTGGGTTAAGTTTTTGTACAGGTAAAATAAATCAAAGAAATAAAATAAATAACCAATTAAGTACATACATATTTTTTTCATAATTTAGCTTTATGTTGTTGTTCCTTTGAGGTTCAAAGCATTTTTTAATATTATGTGACATTTCAACAATGGCGAACGTCAATTAATGTCATTTTGACCATATGACTTTGACGTCACTAACACGGCTTAATATTTTCATGTTTTGTCTCATCTCAAACTCTCCTATCCTGGTTTGTTTATTAGCCATAAACTAACTTCTTAATAAAATAACTTCCTCATACAAAAGTAGGCTCCAAATAGACGATATTTAAAGCAATTTTTAATTCTTGAGAATTTTTGCAAATAAAAATACTCTTTTTATCGTTTATTAACACTGGTTAATCTTTATTTCTGATTTTGAACGTGTTATGTTTTAAATATGGTCTAATTCGTCACAACAACATTTAACCAAAAAATTACTAGAGAAATAATTTTATTTTTATTTTTCTGAGAATCCCCAAATTGAAACATCTCCTTTCCACTCTCAAAAAAAAGTGACAACTTAAACTAATATGATATTAGTACTTATAGGTAGTCACTTTTTTTTTGCTTACCTTTACTACTCATTCTCTCCTGTACACACATCTTGAATACAAAAGCGCGTAGGAAAGACGCCAAATCCGTCAAAATAAAGAAGAACCCTGAAAATGTCAAGTTCAAGGTGCGCTGCTCAGTGCTCACGCTTCTCTGTATACGCTGGTCATCACCGACAAGGAAAAGGCAGAAAAACTGAAGCAGAGTTTGCCGCCAGGTCTGCAGGAAGTGAAGTGATGTGACTAAGTAATTATAAGATAATAAAAACTAAAAACTCAAACTCAATACGGAGACGAACTTAGGTACCTACCTATATCAGTTAATCACCCATTTAAATATCTTTCGTCACCAAATAGGTAGGTATGCGTTGAAAAGAAAGTACTTAGTTAAACGTCTACCCCGGATATATATGTTTTATTAGTCATCAAAGCTTGTCATTAAACAACGAGTAATGTTGATACATTAACAAAGATGATGACGCAGTTACTCATCATGATAATGAAGGCACCGAGTCTGAGAATGGCAGTTCGTTTAATAATGCCCAGAGTAATGGCACCAGCAGCGTTCGACACTAGACAAGTATTCGACAGTTTTCGTCGCCAAAAAATAATATAAGTTTTCATTGAAAGGAAGCAGGTGATCGGCATTAATTTAGCTAAAGATAAAAATCAGCTGCCCTGCCCTATTTAATGTTAACCCTATTGGCAGGTTTTTGTTTGAGGAATTCTTAATTATTGCTTGTATAAAATGTGTTCTTTTTTCACTACTCAAAATTTTTTGTAAGTTAACTGTCTCAAATAAGAAATAATGAAGAAATGCCAAGAATAGGGTTAATAAAGGACAAAAATGTGGGTCAATCGTTCCTGTCGAACACTGGACTGGAGCCACTGAAATGCAAAACGAATGATTACATCTTGGAGTTTGAAGACCGCTGTTAGTGGCATTAGCGCTTAAAAGTATTGGGTAAGCAAGTACCTACCTAAGCCATTGAATTGTGAGGGTCTTACGATTTACGAACGGCCGGCTTGGCGGCTGCATATGAATGTAGGGGCACAATGCGACTTGATTATATCTGAATGAATAAACAAGTTGGAGGTTCAAGTGCACTCTATTATTATGTATATTAGAGTCACGGTTCGTTCAGACGTCCTCCTGTGGTCTGGTGACGACGTCCAAAACAGACCTATTGAAATGTTTTATTATTTATCTGGCATTGTTATGCAGTGCACCTTACTTTTTTACCTGCTGCTGCTTTCTCTATACCTACCTAACTATACACAACACACCTATTATCTTTAAATTATAGATAATATGTAGGTAGGTACTGTTGTCATCAAAAGCGGTGTTATTGTACCGAAATTTCGATATTTAAAAAAGGAGGGTAAAATTGGATTGGTCCTAATTAGGTACGAACATTGAAAGCAAAATACTTTAGGATCTTATAAAACTAAGACAGGAAGGTGACTTAGGTAGTACCAATAGTACCTAATACCAATGATATTATAATTATAATATCATTGCCTAGTACAGTTATAAAAATAAAATTTTATAGCATGAACAACCCAGTGGTTGTTTTAATAACTAAATGTGATTGCACCGAATCAATATGCATTTAAACAGATACAAAGAGAAAAAAACTGTCGGCAGATGGTAGGTAGTTAATGTGGTGAATGCCTCAGACATATACTATAATCTCTTTTGAACTAGCCTCAGACACGAACAGGCAGCAAGGAAACAGTCATTAAAGGGTAATATAACGACAGCCAACGGCACCTACGTGTTTTCTTGGGACATCAATTACGTGCTATATATGACGAACTGTCCTACAGCTGCAAGACTATTTACACAATACATGTAAGTAAACAAAGAGAAAAAAACGTTACCGTAAAGCCAAGAAGCAAACATAGAACATCGAAATTGGGTACCTTTCATTGTATAATGGCTTTGTTGATACTCTAATGTCACTTGACCAACGTTATTGTGTACCTTTCATTGTATAATAGCTTTGTTGATACTCTAATGTCACTTGACCAACGTTATTGTATTAACCGGCTCTAATCAAACGCGTGTGGAAGTATACACGGTATTACAACACCCCATCGTCTATGTCCGGGCAAATTAGCTCTATTCGGGCCAGTAACGGCATCGGCACCTAAACCGCGCACGAAACGACTCAGCAATCGAAGCATGGCCTTAAACTCAACAACGTGCCAGTTACCGCAGACTGTTTATTTGTGAGTAGGTACCTACCTACCAACCAACGAACACAAATTGTACCCACCATTCTACTAAAGCCCAATGAAGTAATTTCGTTTTGTCACTAGCGTTTGCTTGGCTTCTGTAAATCTCGCGAGGGTAATATAATCTTGCCGTCAGCCATGTTTGTGGCTAAAATAACGTACAGTTACGACAGAGATCGCAAGTAGGTAGCAAGTTCATTATTGTAGGTTCAGAGGTCGCACGTTGAACTGCGCCGCTTAAGAGTGAACTCTTTTAATATAATCTGATTTAATATTTCTATGCTTTCTTGACTAGGTATTACAAACACGATTCACAAATAAGGTCGTTATAATGTACCTATTTAAAAAGTAACAAAGAAAACCAATCAGCAATGCTCAAAGGCTAGCCGCACACACACAATAATATTGTCAATAATCTTGATCAATATATATGGAACCGCACACTACGCAATATTATTGTAAATATTTGGTAACTCCTAAAAAAATGAGCCATACCTACCTACCTAGTAAAATCTAATGCTTGAAGTATGTACCTACTACTTACGTTTAAAAGATATAGTTGGGACTACATAAAACCACATAAAACCAAGCAGTTTCAAGCCGAAAAAAATATGCCGTGCGTGGGTCAGAGAAATCGAGTTCTGCATGAGAAGATTATCGCAATGAAGTACTAAATGGGTGTTGTAGAAACCGAGGATGGTTGCGCACACGGTCACGCTCCAACAGCTGCCACCGTTGGTAGCACGCGCTCAGTCATTATCCGCGCTACTCGCCGATTACTTCAAGGAGACAATCCCGTTACGGCAAACGTTTCCATAGAGATAATACAGATGCAGAACGGCTCATAAACCCATAGGGAAATGAGACATTTTACTAACCTTATGTGATGTTAGTTACACCAATATACCTACTACCTACCAATTGTTTGTGTTAATTTGTTTCATAATTTGCAAAAAAATAACCTACCTATGTTTAAATTAATTATCTATCTAACTAAGCATTGGCTTAGCAAAACATGGCATGGCATGGCATGGCTATTGAGCCATCAATTGTAGTGATGACTTGAAATATAATAATGGAGGCCTTTGCCCAGTAGTGGGACAGTTATAGGCTATTTACTTTACTATCTAATAAAGTTGTTATTATGTCACTTAGATTTTTCCTCTATTAAGTGGAAAACTTGCATTATCATTACTAAAATAAATAAAAATTAAGCCAACATTTTGAGCATTATCAAGTAGGTAACCTGCTTTTATCAGACTAAATTTATTTTCCTTGTCTGCCTATTTAGTTTTTACTTTTAAATTAGTGGTACACTGCCCATACATTAATAATAGTCTGATATTATTATTTTTTAATTTATTATCAGAAATCTTTAATAATACACACATTTAGTATGTCTATAAATAATTTATTTTAAAAGCACACACATTTAGTTTAGGTTTTGGAATTGGTCACAAAAATACCAACATTATTAACATTTTGGAAACATTATTACATACCCACATTTTACTTCAAAATGACAATCATTCGTTTTGATGTGTGCATTAAGCTAGAACTTGTCTTAACATTTACATAGAATTATATATCTTTAACACCTTTTTGACTAGTCATACAAAAGGACAAATAGGTAAATCAAGACAGAGGCCTACAATACTACACAAAGTTATTCTGCAGCAATTTATTTATTATATTTGAGTACCTATGATTTGAACTTGATCTAGTCCAATGTCACACTAACTTTAGATCAGGACTTCTTGGCGGGAAAGTGAAGAGTCATGTCTGCGATTTTGTTTTATTTTCTAAAATTTGTGTTATGTCGAATATTAATGTGAAATAATGGTGGATTATTAACTGTTAAGTGTTCGTGAGTGTGCATAAGTGTTGGCAAATGAAACAAAACAGTGCAACGTTACTTTTCAATTTCTCTCAAAAAGCTCGCGTGAGGACTTAGTAAAGCCCCACATCTTTACTGAAATACTCGAGGGGTTGGGGGGTATATCATTTCTCACTTCCCATTTCTAATATCATTCATCATCATCATAATATGGAAATATTGTATATTTATGTATTACTTGTAAGAAAAATTACTTTGACACTGGCTAAATGTGCTAATCGCACGAAGCCATCAACTAAAAAAAAAAAAAATCTTTAGATCAAAAAAGAGATTATAAGTATGCATACTCAAATTAAAAATGTCAGTGTACATACCTATGTGTTGCCAATTAAAAGGGAACTTTTGTAAGATTTGACAATAAAATTTTTTTGGGTCTTGCATAGTCCAAACCGAGACAAGCAATTGTTGTTGTCTCAATCAAGATAAGTGTATCTAATCACGAAAATTCTTGAGGTACCTACACATTTTAGGAATAATGATTTGCCCAGATTACTGAACCTAAAATGAATCTTGATCTTGATAGATGTAGAGTTAATCTACTAAAAAAACCTAATTGATAAATGTAAAGATTGTTAATAGTGACTATAGTTAAATAAGATTATAAAAATGTAAGTGATGGTGATTACCTTGGAATCCAGGAATAAAACTTCACTTGTTAATCTCCCACTTAAAACTTTTATTTATAGATACTTTGTTATATGTATTATCACAAATCCTGGTAGACTTTTAAAACACAATCACGCAACTGATAAAACTTAATGTATTTCCTTGATTACTGATTCCTCATATAAACATAATTTACACAACAAAACACATTCTGCGACATGACTTAGGTGTAAACTCTTACTCATCGCACTTCACTCTACACAAATAAAGTTATTGCATATTGGGATGGCTTATTAATTCTCTAAACCGTCCTTGTCCTTTGACATCGATAATCTCATGAAATTATATACAAAGTTGACTAATATTAATTTACAATACATGTTTATTTTGACACAGCTAATGCTTGTATCTCTGTTGATGACTTTATACAAAATCAAGCTAATAATGATTTGTTTTGCCTATTCACATGCTCCCAATAAGGTTCTTTCTTTCAATTCACACGATAATGATTACTGCGGGAGTATCTACCAGTACTAAAGTATGAAAATATAAGATAAAGCACCTCGATTGGACAATGGTATGTATCAAAGATATTAACAACGTGATATGACGCGCACCGCGACCGCCGAGGGTGCAGCGGCCGGGAGCGGGGCGCCGCCGCGCGCCCTGGCGGCCGGCCGGGCCGGCGGGCGGCGGGCCGGGCGGGCACGCTCCCGCCTCGCCCTTGCAGTCTTACGAGAAATAAATGCCACATTACACTCTAAATATTAAAGCACTGTACAACAACAATAAGTTTTCTTTTCCTTTTCAGGACTAACGTTCATTTCACGCACAATTTCGGCGAACATTTCATTGACGTTGGTGCGGCTCTTGGCGGAGGCCTCGACGAAGGGGCAGCCCCACATCTGCGCGAGCGCCGCGCCCTCCGCCTGCGACACCTCCCGCTGGTGCTCCAGGTCCGCCTTGTTGCCCACTAGCAGGATGGGCACGCGCTCGGACCCCTTTACGCGTGTGATCAATTCCTTCATTGGCTTGATATCTTGAAACGTTTGGTGATTCGTTAATGAATATACTACGACGAACCCTTGGCCGTTTTTTATATACAGGTCCCTCATCGAAGCGAACTGCTCCGTGCCGGCAGTGTCCAATATTTCTAAAACACATGGCGAATTGTCTACCTCTATCTCTTTCCTATAGAAGTCCTCTATCGTGGGGTCATATTTTTCCATAAAACATCCAGACACAAACTGCACAGTCAAAGCACTCTTTCCGACCCCACCCGATCCCAGCACGACCACTTTGAATTCGCGCATTATTGTGTTGTGTAAATCACAATTGCAGTCTTCCACACGACGTTTTAGAAACGTATTCACACTGTGTGCTATAAAAATGTCATTGCTATGCTGGTTTATGAGTCACTCGTATGCGATCACTGAGGGACGTTCACTTAAAGTAATCTAATTGATAAACAGCGACGCCATTTTAGTTGAATGAATGGCAAAACAACTTTGGTAGCATCGCGGCGCTAGACACTTCAAAGCACAAACGCGGAAGCGAACATCTATACGACTGACTGGCTCCCTGCTTAAAGTAGACGACAGCAGCAGGTTGGTCAATGCACTTTATTGCACTGGTGTGATTGGTGTGAATGGAACACAGTACGTACCGGATGACAGTGTTGGCAGCACACGAATGGTATTGCCCCATAATTTTTACCCAGAATACATTTAAAAAAGAACTTCAATTAAAACTTTGTATTTCTGTTCTACTCTTGTACAGTATTAAACTAAATATTCTAGACATAATATATTACGGTATTGGAATTGGAGAAAATTCTCAAACTGTATGGCTTAAATGTATCCCTTCAGACTATGGTGGAGCGACGATCTGCGCAAGGTGGCTGGCCAGATTTGGATGAGTAGCCGCGGATCGTGCTCAGTGGTGGGCATGTGGAGAGGCCTATGCCCAGCAGTGGACTAAAATATAGGCTGCTGATGATAATGATGGCTTAAATACGCTCATTCTTCAAAGTATTTAAGATGGCGCTAAATTGTATTGTTCAAAATGATGGCAATGACAATTTACTCAATGTACACATATTGTCATCGATTTGTTCATACAATAAACCAACAATTAAAGTTTTCCATCATTTCAAGTAAAACATAATAATATGGCAACATGCCACCGGATATGTAAAGTTATTTTTGATACGTTGGCTATTCTGGAATGCGTTCATGAAATTACTTTTGCATTTACACGGCTATGTTCACAATAAGAAAAATCTTTGTTTTTTCAAAGGATCTTTTCGAATGCCTAAAACTTAAATCTTAAAAAGATGGTGCAATAAAGTAATAAATCTGAAGATTATTTACTATTAGGCGTATGCCAAAGAAAAAGTTGCCAATATGGACTATTGTTGCCATACGTTCTCAGTCGATTTCATATGCAAATTACAATAATAAGTATATTAAATCTGAAGTAAATATGTATACCTATTGTTATTGTTATTTTATGCGAATTTTTGTTTCGTTTCATATTTTATTTAAGCTGTGTTTAAATAAAAATCATTTACCACCATGAAGTATAAAAAAAAGATTAGGCTGTATTGGCTAGAATCTTTTTGCCTTCTTTTATGAAGAAGTCGAAATTAAAAACAAAACTGTCAATATCTACAAAATAAGTGTGTGAGTGATAGTGATTTAAACTTTTGTAGTAATTTTTTGGTAAAGTATTCTCCACTTTTGATCAATATTAATCAGAAAGTAAGCATTTCATTTAATCCAATTCCATAAGCATAAGGTTGTTTCATATGCTGTCTAACGGTTTAAAGCGTAACAACAAAACTAATCATATTTCATATTTCTATTTTTACCGCTAAGCTTCTGTTCGATTTCAAGCACTTGGTTTTTTTTTTTTCACTCTAACAGCATACATATCGATAGAGATGCAAAAATTATTCATTGTAATATAGATAAAAGAATATACACAAACTACATATGTAATGCCCCTATTTTTAAATACCTAGCCCAAATCGGCGCCTCTTGGGTGCGGTTTCCATGCACTTGTAATAAACTGTATTAACATCATTAATTAGTTGACCTCATTAATTTATGCTTCATAATATTATTAATTTAAAGTGCCAGTTAAGTACCTACATCACAATTATCAACATTAAATTGTAAGTTTCCTTTTCTGACTTTAGTTAATTATTTTGAGAAGTTGATAAACAATTTGATAAGCATTAAACAAGTTGTCATAATTTGTTATAATATTCATATTACATTTCAGAGTTAGTATCTTAGTAATGACTCATCCTCACATGTTGAATCATCACTTTTATACTGAAAATAGTTTTGACAACTATGTTTTAATTTAAAACCGAAACAATTTACTTCTTGCTTTAAAAAGTAGTAAACTTTTTGATAAAATACATTAAAGTAAAATAAAATTAAAATAAATGTAAAGTTCACATGCACACTATATAAAACTTTATATGACCAGTGTTCCTCTTTGTTCTCTTTGTGCAAAAATTTCTGAAAAAAAGCTAAATTTTTAGTTATTTTTTTATTATTTTCAAATAATTAGATATAGCAGCAGTTTAAGTAATTTAGTACACTCTTTTCTTAATTATTTTATGAAGTGAATGTATCCTTCCTATGACATTTTTCTCATGTTCCTACTAAAGTGCTTTATTAATTACTATTTCAGGTCAACATGTCGCACAAGCCAACTCCATATTCTCCCAATTTTCCACCAAGCCAAGGCTATGAAGCAGCTCCAGATACTAAAAAGCAAGAAAGCTATCCCATGAATCCCCAGATGGGCTATCATCCCTCATCAGGGCCGGTAGCGCCTCCCGGACCTCCCTTGCCACCAGGAGCTCAGTCTCTGCCCGGGATGCAGTCTGGCTTCCAACCGGGATTCCAACCTGGATACCAGCCAGGATTCCAGCCTGGTTTTGCACCAGGATACCCTCAGCCGCAGCAAGGGTATCCTCAACCACAGCCAGGATACCCGCAACCACAGCCAGGATATCCTCAGCCACAACCAGGATATGCTGTTGTACAACAACCTATTCCACAAGCTCAACCAAGTATTAATTTTATTTTTTAAATGTTTGTTTGATATAAATATAACATTCACAATGCTTTATTTAAATCAAAACTGAAAATAGCACTTGCCATTAAAGCAGTATATCTCTTATCTAGCATCTAGCATCTTAATAAGCTCTGTCTGCAGTAATACTACTGCAGTTTTGAAAGAGATATAGATAGGAAGATATATAGATATACACGCGTCTCTTTTACGCAACTGCAATAATACTACTCATACAGCTCATGGTAAGACCCCAGGTCTGATTCGAAGCCACAAACTTTTGCAATTGGAGTGACAGCTCTTCTTACTGAGCTATTGAGACATTTATTTGGTGTGCCTGTTGAATTATTTAATTGTTAGATACTCATTAGCCTTCATTGTTTCATCAATGTTAAGATTATTAATTAATGTCAAGCAAGTAGGAATATTTTTACAAATATTTAACAATTTAAAAAAAAAAAAAAATAGTCTTTATTTGCTGAATTGACATAAAAACATAACTAACTAAAAAAATATTAAAAATTATAGTTGTTCTGACATCGGCAGTCAGGTTGTTGTTGTTTTACTAACATAGGCCTTCTCAATGGACTTTCAAATCTCTATCTCTGGCACTTTTTTGCCATCTGTGTGGCAAGTCATCCTCCAATCGAATTACTTGCCTTCCTGGGTTGCTTATTTCCATCTCTGTTAGTTCTTTAGTCCACTTTTCTTTCTTTGATTGTATGTCCACACTATATGATTTTGGTGTGACCCTTATTTACTTCTTATAAATAATAACAGATATTGCAAAACACAACATTTGCTTGTCGCTAAAAAAACCGTCACCTGTTTCATGATATGATATGATTATCGTGAGCTTCAATTATGTTTTAATGTTTTTGTTACATAATAAATGTATTCTTCAATCTTAGACCACACAATTGTAAGTTTTACTTAATAGGATAGTTATTTACTGTTGATAATGATATCATTTGTATGTCACTAAGATTAGAAGTAGTTAGGTTAAGAGTTTGTTTTGTATGTTTGCAACATTCAATTGTGGCTACATATTATCCTTACTCTTTACTAATATTATAAATGCGAAACTAATTCTGTCTGTGTGTTACAATCACGCCTAAACTACTGAACCGATTTAAATGAAATATGGTGCAGAGATAGTCTAGAGCCTAAAAAAGGTTGCGAAACAGAGGGCTATAAAGGGTTGAAATAGGGGATGAAAGTTTTTATGGAAATTACGTCATTTTTGAAGCTAGAAGCTTGAAACTTATTTTTTAGGCTTTTAATTAGATATAAATAAATACGACATTTAAAGTTTGTAAAATTTTTTCCCTAAAGGGGGTAAACGGGAATGAAAGTTTTTGTGTTACTGATGACGTCGACATAAAAGCTTACGGCCCAGAAAATAAAAATATAGAGAATTACGGAGTCATTACAAAACGTGAAACTGAAATTAACGCAAGTAAGAAACTTGCCAAGCGCCGCGCGCCATCACAATGAGCGCTGCTGTGCCGCCGCGCCGCGCCGCCGGGGTTGCGTGGCGTGACGCGGCGCGGGGCGTTGGTAGGAGAATATGTATGTGTTGTCACGTGATAACTGATTTGGGGGATCCTATAAAGCGTGTGTGTGAGCCTACGGAAATGGGGATGGAGGGAAACTCGGGACTATAATAGTCCACTGCCTTTTGCAAAATAATTAGCCTACAAAATTCAAAATGCTGCCGAAAGTCACTATTTCACGCGGACGAAGTCGAGGGCACAGCTAGTATGTATATATATATTGAGTGCATCTTAGATGGGTTCATCAAACCTAAAAGTTAAGGAAACAATATCGGGTATTGATTGTTTTCTTTTATCATTAGCAAGTTTATTTTGCTTAGAAATAGATGTGTATTCATATGTAATTTTTACATGATACGCCCATTCCAGGTTCGATTCCGGCCTATGCACTGTGGTTAAGGCCGGCTCATAGTATTATTACATGACGGACTAGAAGTAGTACCGCCTCTAAGTCTATTGCGATGTACTGCATCGCATGTCGGACAAATCGTTTATAACATCGAAAAATTTAGATCATGACATTAGAAACTAACAAAATCGACGCCTCAATATAAGTCGAACGTTTATTTATGCGATTAAACGTTAGCTAATCGCCAAGTCATCGCCAGTAGTGGCATCGAAAACTTTATTCAGATACCTAGTATAAAAGTACCTACCTAAAAAGGTAATTTTATGTTACTAAATCAAGACAAAAATATAAAAATTTTCTAATCGTTTATCTCGTTAACTTTTAAAGTGATGTACAGACAGCTGCACATCAACCTTTCCAAAACTGTCAAATTTCTTTAAAACATTTTCAACCATATGCATAAGAGATAAAGTACAAAGTCTATTCAGAAAATTTGTTAGTTTATGGTAGTCTGTTGTGCACGCGTGTGTACAATCGAGGTAATTATTAGTCGGTGACGAGACGCGACGACAAGTTCGATGTCATTAGCTTCAATGTCGTCTAATAGACCCCTAAATGTGGTTTAGTAGTGACCTACGTACGCAACATACTTCAAGTACCTAGTTACCTTTTAATGTTTTATTTTATTTATTAATACTAACATAATAAGTGAATAACTTGTACACAGATAACAATGTTTACTGTTTACTCAGACTTACTCCAAATGTGATAAGTAGGCTGTCTCCGTTACTGTTCTAGATAATTGTTTATTGTGCATTTCAATACCGTGTTGTATAGTTGCCTTATTATATTAAAAAAAATATAGCAAATAATATTTTAATTCAAAGATCATGCCGTCGAAGCTAGAAGAAAGCAATCCTAACAATTTGGACGCTTTTTTCGATGAAATCTTTCACAGCAAAACAAGGAAAACAAACTCTACAAATTGGTCGAAGTTAAAAAAGTATTTGTCCAATAAGTGCACATCTTTATCAGAAATAAAAAACAATAGAGTTTACGTTCAACCTCTAAGTGTGGCAAGTGTAAAAAATGGTTTAAACCGACTCTGCAGGCGTTTTTTCAAATCGCGACGTAGTGGTTACGAAAAGTTTTTGTCGGACGAGGAGAAAAGGTTACTGTGCAGCGTTTTATTAGATCACCAGCTTGCGGTGGAGGCGCTAATGTAATGTGTCTTGTTAAAAGTCATCTTTGTAATTGCACCTCATTATCTAAACCTCATTCAAACTCAGTCAACACATCTATTTGTAACTGTTTGTTGTTGCACTTATGTAAGTATTTATAGATAAGTATAAGAATAATCGCCAAATGATAAATGTGAATCAATATAGGTTTTCGGTTGTTTCAGGTGGTTGGATGAGTATTCCGCAAGGCCTCAGCAATTGTCCTCCAGGTTTGGAATACCTATCATTGATTGATCATCTCTTGGTGCACCAGAAGGTGGAGCTGCTAGAATCGTTTGTTGGATTTGAAACAAACAACAAATATACAGTGAAGAACAGCGTTGGGCAAAAGGTGTATTACGCTGTGGAAGACAATGATTGCTGCACCAGAAACTGTTGCGGACCTATGCGGCCTTTCGACATGAAGATCTTGGACAACTTTCAGAATGAGGTAATTCAATTAGAAATTCCATAGCCACTTGTGAATTACACACACGCCTGCACAACAACCCACCACAAACTGTCAAATTTCCACGATAGACTTTAAACTCTATGACTGAGGCATATGGTTGAAAATGTATTGAAGAAATTTGTCAGTTTTGGATAAGTTGATTTACAGGCGTCTGTACATAGATACAAAGTTAAACAGTCTCTTATCTTACACTTGTGGTTAGTAAACAGATAATTGCAATGAAGATATCAGCAAGGAGGTTGAATAAAGGTCCGTGCGCGTTGAACGACCTTTGCTATATGGACAGCCGCAGGACTTTCCAAATCGAAACGGTTCTTGTATTATATTTTACAAATTGTGGAAAGAATCTATATATGCTGGAAGGCCAATTATAGGCCTGCTGCTATAAAACCCTTTTTTATACAAACCGCCAGATAGATTGCCCCATGCTGTTCTGGGACGTGATAATAATGATTCAGCTGGCAAATTTCCCGTGTATGTCGTAAGAACCGATTAAGAGACAAGAGTCTTTCTTGATACTCGCACATCAGAGTGCCCATAGTAAGAGTTTCGTTTACTATCCGTGTTTATTCGATTACATTTACGAAAACGAAAATTTGTATGGCAAAATTTTAACCGCCTCTGTGGTCTAATGGCTACGACCACCGGTTTAGACACAGAGGTCCCGGGTTCGATTCCCAGCGGGGGGTACATGTTTGTGTACTCGGTTTGGTTGGTGGTAGGGCTTGTTAGTCCGCCTGGCTAACTACCACCATCTTATCTAAATATGTCGCCATAACATCAATGTTTGTGGCATTGTTGTGTTTCGGCAGCTAGAGATAAGATAGCCAGTGCCTCACTAGTTGAGGTTCCCGGGTGAAGTGCGCTTCCATCATTGGCCTTATCATCACTTTACATCAGGTTAGATCAAGGCACTGTGCTTACCCGTAAAGTATTAAAAAAAAAATAACTTCTCGTATGCGGCCAATAGGCGTTGCTTCAATGTCATACTAATTTTCGTTTTCGTAAACGTGATCGAATGAATACAGATAGTAAACAAAACTTACACTAGGTGATCGGCTAGCAACCAGTCACTAAGGTTTATTATTTATTTAATATGCTTTACTCAAAATTGGTGATTTCGATGTTTTGTATCTCGAGCTTCTCTGTGCTTCGGAAGGCAAACAAAACCGTTGGTCCCGGCTGCAATAGCAGCCGTTTACAACCACAAATCCGCACTCGATACGCGTAGTAGTTTACAGCCCGTTAGTCGGCCTTTAGTCTTCCTGTGACCACGGACACTGCAAATGGTTTCGAAACGTCAGGATACAATTAAATTAAATAAATGTGTAAAATAAAACGAGAAAACGAGTAGATCCGTAAAAGTTGTTTTATTTCAAATGTGTAGTGTTCGCTGAAACTTTAGATATTTTTTTATTGCAATATATTTGACGGTTACCCTGTGAAGGCCGGTCAACAGCAATTTATCTCCAAAAAAAGTCATAAAAGCTTTGGTTGCAGTGCGTCAGGAATGTTTGCGAAATCATGCGTAAGAAAGCGGCCTCCTTACTGCAACGCTAGCGTAACAGTCGGAATAGCATACTGAGAGCGATTGCTAAAAGACCGGACTGTCCAATACAAAGACACTGGGTGGAGCTGTGCATAGGTTTTGTTAAGTAATATTGTATGTGTATTTACTAACTGCACTTATGTAGAATAAGCTATTTTTGTTACTAACCTTTAATTAACCAATTATGGACCGTATAGTCTGAAATAAAAGTGTTTTATTTATTTATTTCTTTGATTTAGAACGCCAAAGATATAGGTGATGTATTGTATGATGCCAGGTGATTCACTTACACCGGCCGCTAGCGTGCGACTCGTGCTTCTGCCCCTGCTGGCTGCAAAGCGTGGAGGTGACCGCGCCCCCCGGCACCGTCATCGGCACCGTGGAGCAGCAGTGGTCCATCTGCAAGCCCTGCTACGACGTCAAGAACGCGGCCGGCGACGTCGTGCTCAAGATCAAGGGGCCGTTCTGCACCTACTCCATCTGTGGGGACGTCGAATTCAACGTGAGTTTTCACAAAAATAAAATCTTGGTTCCCCAAAATAGGTCAGGAGGAATCGTGCTCGAAGGACCATTCTACTCTTAATCAATGTGAGTCACAGGCTTTGCCACGACGTGAACAACGCGGCGGGCCCCAAGAAATGGCATAATGGAAGCGAAGAAGAAAGTCACTATTGCCCACAGCTCCATCTATTGACTTATTCACGTAAGGACTTAAGTTAAATCACCCGAAATAAAAAAGCACCCTATTAATTTCAATCGGGAAGATGGCCACAAACTATCGTTAGTGTGGAATTCAGTATTTGAAAAAGAAAATCTCGATTTTCTTCGCAGTCGGTAAACAACCAGAATAAGGCTTGTATACGTAATAGGGACACCGTTAGTGTTGTGTGTGGGCGGTAGTTGGCAAAATAATGCATGTGATGGTGGATGACAAACGGAGGCGCAACATCGCGATAACAGTCAGCCCATGACCACGGCCGTTGTAACTCGGTCGAAACGTCGTCGGGTATAAAAAAGGTATGATACCTTTTTACTAATTAGTTTGCGTTAATCCCCGTTTAAATTCTTTCTTTAAAGACGTTTATTGACACACACACGATTTACAGTAAAGTTATAGACATTACAAAAAACAAAGTAAAACAAAAGCAAACAAAAACAAATAAAAATCAAAAAGGTGTGTAAGGCCTACAAGGACCCAGGCTCAGCATAGTACACCCACAACACTTAAAGTTTGGCTGAGTGCCGCAGGAGCGCTGTTATTATTTGCTGTATGCTATATCAATGCTAACATTATCTTTGTACGACGTTTCAGGTGTACTCAAAAGATGGTGAAACAAAAGTTGGAAAGATCACCAAACAGTGGTCCGGCATAGCGAGGGAGATCTTCACAGACTCCGATTACTTCGGTATTTCGTTCCCGATGGATTTGGATGTCAAGATAAAAGCGGTTCTTCTGGGAGCATGCTTCTTGATTGTAAGTACAGGCATACAGAGCGATATTAGAGTTTTTCTTACAATAACAACGAGTGAAGTTAATTACAATTTGTATGGATCGGAGCAGCGCCTTCTAGTGACGCACTTGTGTAACTAACTTGTAACAGCTTCGATGTTATACAAATTCTAGTTTACGCTAACTCGAATAGTAAATTAAACTCGCACAGGGGGGATTTTTGAATCTCACCGGTAATCTCAAAATATGACATTGAAATATACTATGATATATAGTGGTGGACATATAATTAGAAACACTTCATATGAATTATGAAAGTTGAAGTCCACATACAATATTCGTGTAATAATCATGCAACAATATAGCCACTCAATTAGAATACTCATAAAATACATAAAAAAAAAACTGTAAACTTCAATCATAAAAAGAGTTTAAAGCATACATTGCTTATTTTCTGTTACTGGCCGTTTGGACGCCTAATTAGAAACACTTTAGAAAAGAATGCACGGCACATTCCCGTTTTGAAATTGAAAAAATAAGACTTCTTTCTTAGCTATTTCTATCGTTTTAGCGGCAATCGAACACCAAATTGGAATTTCGTTTACGATTTTTTGTTCAAAATGGGCAAAAATAAAAGATATCGCGTCAACGAGGCAGATAATTGTTAATTTGCACATCAACCAAAAACGGACGTACAGGAGAATAGCTGATCATTTAAAATGTTCCGTAAAGAAAGTTTTTAAAGCTATTGCTACCATTATAAAAGACACGGAACTATTGAAAATGTTCTTAGAAAGGCTCGACCAAGGAAAACTTCGACCAGAGAAGATATACAAATCGTCGTATTGCTAAACAAGATCCATTTAAAGGCTCCAACCAGATTAAAAATGAAGTTTTTTTGCCTGATGACCCTAGAAACGTCTCGTCAAGACTAGTACGCCGTAGATTAGTGGAAGCAAAATTGTTTGGGAGGGTTTCTCGAAAGGTACCGCTTCTTACCAAGCAACATCGAGAGAAGCGATTATTATTTGCTAAAAAGTATGTCAATTGGACGGTGCGAGATTGGAAAAAAGTCTTATTCTCAGATGAAACTAAAATAAACATGGTAAATTCAGACGGCAAGCGCTACGTTAGACGTCTAATAAACCATGCTTTTAATTACAAATACACTAGAAGCATCGTCAAGCACGAGGGCGGCAATATCAAGGTATGGGGATGTTTTTCCGGATGTGGAGTTGGACCCGTTCGAAAGATTGAAGGTACAATGGATCAACTGCAGTACAAAAACATCTTAGAAGAGACTATGATTCCCTACTCTGACGACAATTTGCCTGTAACCTGGATCTTTCAGCATGATCGATAGATAGATAGATAGATAACTTCTTTATTGTTCACACACAAATGGTAACAAAAGGAAAACAACAGTTAAACAAAAACCTAAAGCTAGTATATGGGCAAAGGCGGTCTTATCGCTACAAGCGATCTCTTCCAGACAACCTTTGGTTAGAGAATCCAAGAAAGAGATAAAGGAAGTGCGCTAACATTAAATAAATAAGTACAAATAATACCCTTCATACACATACATACACACTTAAATAAAATATATAATAGACATTAAAAAAATAATAAAAATAAAGACTATAACATGTTACTAGCAGATGACTCAATTAGTAAATGCTTGTGCAGTTTGGATTTAAAGGTGGAAAGTGATTTAGAATGACGGATTTCAGGCGGTAGTCGGTTCCAAAGGAACGTAGCTTTGACTGTAAAGGAGTCCTTAAAATGTCCAGATCGAGTAAAAGGAGGCTTTATCTGTATTTGACCTGAGATCCCGGTTGTGATCCACCCCGAGAAATCGGAAACACTCCTTGAGGTAAGAAGGAGTACGAGGATCATACAGTACGTTAAACACAAGGGTAAGAATATGTTCTTCGCGACGCAACCTAATAGGAAGCCATTCAAGCTTTTGCCTGTATTCAGACACATGGTTGAACTTACGCAAACCGTAGATGAACCTGATGCAGAGATTTTGGAGGCGTTGTAGTTTGTTGAGTAGGTCCACATTTAAATCAATAAGGCAGACATCAGCATAGTCTAAGATCGGTAAAAGGAGAGATTGCGCAAGGTCTTCACAGGAAGCAAGTTTTTCCACCTCCTAAGCGATCCAGAGGCCGCAAACACTTTCCGACTTATATCCGATACATGTGGAGCCCACGAGAGGGTGCAATCGAAAAGAACTCCTAGATTTTTGGCAACGTTACAATAAGCCAGTGTGACACCGTTGAGCATGAGCGGAGGGATAGACAACTTATTTAACTTGGCTATCTGTTTTGAGCCACCGATGATGATAGCCTGTGACTTGTTGGGGTTGACCATTAAGCCATGGGTTCGACTCCATTCATAAATTGTCGCAAGGTCAGCAATGAGCCTAGCGATCATATTTGTAACATTATCGACGGAGGCTTGAGAATAGATTTGCAGGTCGTCAGCATATAGGTGGAAATGACTAGAAAGGAGTGGAGTGAGAAAATTGATAAATATCGAAAAAAGGAAAGGAGAAAGGACACCGCCCTGGGGCACACCGGCAGTGACGTCGCTAGCGCAAGACATTTTGTCATTGGCACGGACACACTGTCGCCGCCCAAAAAGGTAGCTACGAAACCACTCGATCACAGTATCTGAGACTAGGAGAGATCTCAACATTGCCAGAAGGATATCGTAGTCAACAGTGTTAAAGGCATTGGAAAAATCCAAAAGAACTAGCGCAGTTAACTGTTGATTAGACACTCCCAGGCGTATATCATCGGAAACTTTGGTCAACGCGGTTGTTGTACTGTGCCCCGGGCGGAAACCGGATTGAAAAGGGCTAAGGAAATTAGTTAATAAAGGCATTGACTTGGTGGAGGACAAGACGCTCTAGGATTTTAGAAAGAAAGGGAAGAATGGAAATAGGCTTAAAATGAGAAGGTAAGGAAGGGTTCGAGGTTTTAAGGATGGGTATGAATACAGCCTGGCGCCAGTAGCTTGGAAAACTGCCGGTATTGAGCGAGAAGTTAAAAATATGGCAAAGGATAGGGACAAGAATTTAAATCCTAAAAGGATCATTCTCCGGCCAATCCCATCCATGCCTTCAGCATTAGAATTAAAATTGAATTAAATAATAAATTTAAATTAGAAAGCCCGGATGTTATCTCCAACTTCACGCTCAAACACCGGTTTAAAGGAAAAAGTAGGACGCTGTGAGTTAGGAGAGAGACATAGTGATTGCAGTGTGCTTTGTTTTACATAATGTGGGATGGCGGATGGAGCAGAAAAATATTGGTTTAAGGAGGCCAGGTCAAGGTTGTTAGGAACAGAGGTCTTACTGCCGCACTCAGAGTCGTTTAATGGTTACTTAAGTCGTTCCTTAGTATAGATTTAAAATAGTTCACTCTCACAGTCAGTTAACGGAGCATTAGCATCCCTTAATGATCATTAAATTTAAGTAGAGTCAAACCTTTACTTAACTATTTAATGATTGATTTTGACATTTACGTTTCGAGGTTATTTTGTTACTTTTGCCAGTGAATTGTTGAGAATCAGTCGCATTGTGATAAAATAAGCAAAAATGAATGATCTGAGTGACTTTATTGAGTTTGTGGAATATGCAAGAAGGTTTAGAGAAGTGGGACCGAGGCGGTATTTACGCGATTATTCAGATCCCTTTACAAAATATTCAGTGCAAGAATTCCACGCACGATATAGATTTACACCTGAAACTGTAAAAAGTGTTATATTGCCTATGCTGGAATCTGACTTAAGGAAACCAACGAAAAGAGGACTACCATTTGCCCCGGAAATTATGTTACTGCTTACATTACGCTACTTCGCTACAGGCAGTTTTCAGGTTAGTATTGAAAGATTGAAATAAAAAATGAATTGCAAATTGGAGTTTGTGAGCATTGAAGTATGATGTAGGTTCTATCGTCCTAATAGTTGAATGTTTGCAAGGTGTTATTTTTGATATGGATGTTTATATTTATTACAGAAATTAGATGGAGATGTTATGAATATTTGCCAGCAGTCAGTTTCACGAATTATTGCGCAAGTCTCTACATTGATAGCTAGCAAAATGAAAGATTTTGTTAAATGCCCCTCTACTGTAGAAGAAATGAACTCGGTGAAGTAAGACTGTTTTATAATAAAAATACTTTACTATACTACCTATTACTGAATTTCATCAGGCTTATAATAATTGTTTTTGTTGCAGGAAATCTTTCTATGAAATAGCTCATTTTCCTGGAGTGATTGCATGTATAGACTGTACCCACATTAAAATAAGAAGCCCCGGAGGTATGACTTCAGAAGTGTATAGAAATAGAAAAGGATATTTTTCTATTAATGTCCAGGCTGTCACAGGGCCAAACTTAGAATTTTACGATTTAGTATCCCGTTGGCCTGGCAGTACACATGACAGTTTTATTTACAATAGCAGTTCTATTAAGCAAAGACTTAATACTGGGCAATTACAAGGGATAATTTTAGGGGACAGCGGGTATGCAGTTAGTAATGTGCTGCTAACACCATTTTTATCACCCAACTCAATTCCCCAAGAAAATTATAACAGAAGCCAAATTAAAACGAGAAATACTGTGGAAAGATGCTTCGGTATTTGGAAAAGAAGATTTCCTTGTCTCCAGGTCGGAATGGGTATTAAAATTGATACAGTTGTGGCTGTCATATGTGCATGTGCAACACTGCACAATGTAGCAATATTGGTAAATGAATTGGTGCCATCGAACTGGGATAACATTGACATTTATGATGATATTGTTGATATTGCACCAGATAGTGAAAACACCAACAGCAATGGCTTCACATTGCGACAATCTTTGATTGAAAGGTTTTTCTGTTAATATAAATTTTTCTATAAATAAAAATCCGTAAATTAAACATATGACATTTTTATTTCTAACCACCATTTTATTTTAATTTTGTTTTTCAGAAGATTTCTTCGCTTCCTCTAACTCAATTTTAGCCTTTTCTAATAATGTTTTTTGTCTCTCTTGCTCTAATAAAGCTGTTATTTTTTTAATTTGCTCTACTTCTAACTGTAAAGAGAAACATAATATTATTATTGTGTTGTATTTTATTATTTAATATAATTTTTTCACTAGACTTGTGTAATTCATAATTGGAAAGGTACCTGTGTTTTCAATATTTGCATTTCCATCTTTTTCTTATTTTCTAAATGTCGGATTCTTATAACTCCCTCTCGACGAACGTAGTCTGTAGGTTTACGCACTTGATCTGCGGTCTTGGTCACTGCTGCTGAATTTTTAGAAAAACATTTTTAGTATCAAGTTATTAGATATTTTTCTATTTATTAAAATAATTTCTATTATAGAATAAGGTATACTTAATACCTGTACTTTGCTCAATTTCCTCAATTTGAAAGTTGTTAATTTCATAATTTACGCCGTCTTCCTGCTCATCAAAAGTCATGTTTCGTTCGGAATCTTTTGTCTTCTCTGTATCCAATATATCTGAACAAAAAACTTAAATTAACAATCTTATCAGCATAACATAAAATTTTGGATGAACAAAACATTATCATTATCAGTTTTTTAATTTATAAAATACATAAGTACCTCTGGTGTCAATTGCATCTAAAATGGTTCCGTCACTATCAAAAGAGTTTTGTATTTCACAAATCATGATAGGTGCAGCCTGAAAAATAAAAAATAGTTGAGGGAGAGAGGCTCTTAAATTGTAACACTAACTAGCCACATACTTGATAGATTTTGAAACTTGAGATATTGAGGTAAACAATCAGACTGAAAATATACTTAATGATACGCACCTCTTCAACCATGGTTATTATGGCTCCATGTTGTGGTGGTGGAGGAGGTGCTGGTGGTCCGCCTCCAGTTCTTAATAAATTCCCTCTTTCCGTTGCTCGAGCTTTACGTGTGTAGGCTTTCATGTTATCCCATGCTCTCTTCAAAGTTATAGTCTCACGCTGAAATAGTATGACAATATTAATAAATCATTTTGTATGAGTAACACTGAATTTATTCATTTAAAAAAGTAGGTAAACTATACTACCTTGTGTACATTGGCGTTGCAATAAAACTCTCGTGTTATTAAATCCCACGCTGCTTGTTTCTTGGAGACTGACTTGCCATCCGTTAATTTGGACTCCACGATTGGCGTCTTTTTAATTAATTGTGCCAATAGAGCCTTTTCATCGGCGGTGAAATTGCACATTCTTTTTCGTGGTGTTTTTGATTGTTTATTCTCCTAAATGGGAACAGTATAATTTTGTGAATGCAAGTTTATCATACAAAATTACCGAATAGTTGAATGCCACACACTTTAAAGCATAATATGCCTACTTACCATGATATTTTAATTAAGTCAAAATTTCACAGCACAAGTTTCTCTCCCGGAAAAACAACAAATTAGGAATCACAAATAAAACAAACCTTGATTATGTATCTGACAATGACAAATTGACAGCAGTAAGTGTTGCTATAGAAAAATAAGTGCAAATTGCTGTATTTTATTTAAATTTCAATAGTTATTTCGCTTTGTATTTCAGTAAAAACTAACAGTAAAAGAACTGAGTATCAATTATGTTACTATAAATATTGATTTAACATTTTTTAAATATACTTTTTCATTTTTAAATATTACTATTTTTAAGCGTGGCTATACCAATGCTTTATCGAATTGTCATCGACACAGTGATCCCGCCCTACGGTTACTTAAATCTGTCATTAGCAAATGAACCCTTAAATATTGTTTCTGGGATGAACCGTTCATTAACAGATTTAATGGTAATTAGTTAAGTACTCATTAGGACTAATTAAATGAACATCTCTGAGTGCGGCGGTAAGACTTACCAATCCCGAGAAAATTAAGGAAGTAGCATACCTTTGCAGGATCACCATTTGCAACAGAAGAATGTATGTGACGACGTTGCGCATTCCTGCACATCCTGCTACACCGATTACGTAGCCTTCTATACTTGTAACGATTCTCATCCGACGGATCCTTCCCGAACCGTGCCTTAACTAAATTGCGCCTGGCCATAATGACTTTTCCAGAGGATGGGCAGCAGCATCTCTCCGAGGCTAAGTCTGAACTTACTGCGATCGCCAACCCGTCTGCCAAGCGTGGCAATTACGGCAAATACCCCTCATATCCTTGGGGGAGGCCTTTGTCCAGCAGTGGACGTCTTTTGGCTGAGATGATGATGATGATGATGATAATGACTTTAATATCATTACTAAGCCAGGGTGCGGGGAGATGCTTGAGCCGGACAGGTCGAAGAGAAGCATGGATTTCGAAAATTTGAATCAGGTTGGAGTTGAAAATTTCCATTTTTAGATCGATTCAAACACCGCATCCCAGTCAATATTGCTCAGGTCAGACATGAAGCGATTAGTATCAACACTGTTGAAATTACTCGTGGTTTGGGTTTAGGACAACGGATCTTATAAGATAGGAAAAGAAGGTCATGAGAGGAAAATGCTTCCGCAGGAAGTTGTCCATGGGAACTCACGTGATCAATAGAGGAGACAATTGCAAGATCCAACAATGAGGGCTGGCAGCCAGGAAAGCGATGAGTCGCAGTTAAGCTGAGAAAGTTAAGGTTTGTTGAATCCACAGTTGAGCGCAGATGGGTAGACCGAAAATCCTGCTTAAGTAAGCAGGTATTGAAGTCTCCCATAATAATAGTGTGGTCAGCTGTTGGTACCAGTGATTCTAATAAGGATTCGAATTTGGCAAAATAATCAATGTGTAGATTAGGACTATAAAACACGCCTAAGAGAATCTTTAACCCGTGACCCAGAAGGACTTCGATGAATAGATGCTCAGAAGATTCACAATAAGCAGATGGAGATTTGTTAATAAGATTAAAAGATAAGTGCTCTCTAAGGTAAATGGTTACACCACCGCCGCCCTTGCCAGTCCTGTCATTGCGAATGAGGTGGAATCCGGCATGATAATGACCTTAAACACACCGCCAACAGTGTAAAATATTTTCATAGGGAACAGCGTATTTCCATCTTAGATTGGCCTGTAAATAGCCCTGATTTAAATCCCATAGAAAATCTGTGGCATGTCGTAAAAAAGAAAGTCTCAAACAAACGTAACTCCAGTCACAACGAAGTCTACGGAGCTTTTGTCGAAGCATGGAATTCAATCCCACTAGAAAAATGTATAAATTTTAGTAGCCTATACATATATAGTATCTATTATCTAAACTATATAATGCTCAATAATTAAACCTATACATTATTTAACTTTTATTTTTTCATATATTGTTTCTAATTAGTTGTCCATTATTGCTGGTACTTTAAAACTCATTTAGTTGTTTGTATGAAATTTTATATTGAATCGGTACTTGTTTAGTTGATATTTTGTTGTTTTTTCTAATAAATGATAAGATATTGAACATATTTTATGCTATTTGTTGTTTCATTTCCAAATAAAAAGTATTAGGGTCAAATATTTTGTATAATGTTAAGTTCCGTTGATAGTGTTTCTAATTATATGTCCACCACTGTATAATATTTCTTGCATTATTTACAATTTCATTAGTATGCATATGCACCTTGCAAACTATTCGAGAATTTTCGGTGTAAAAATTAGTGAACTGAAAAAGAGCACTACTCAAAAAGAGAATTACTCACCGGTTCAAATATCGCCCCTTTGGGCACTGAGAGTGACGACAGACTTCCACTTGCTACTTTCCATGCATCCATAACGTGTTCTGTGTAAATAGGTGCACGGTCGCCGCAAATGAAAAGGTCGTGCATGACGCTGCGATTTCAAAGCGACTTGGTATCACTTGATAGATCTTTTCAAAACTAACAAGCAAAAGCCCTGTTAAGAAAGGTCGTTTCCTATTTCATTATCATGTATTGCTGTTGTTTTCAATTTCATTGAAGTTGAGGTTCATGGTGACATGATGGTAAGTGACGATTAGGTAGAAAATTGAAGCGTGTTCACCCAGAATCTTAGTAGAATGGCTTAGAATAGCTTTATCCCAAATAATGATGGCATTGTGGTTTTGGGAAAAGGCTTATATAAATAGCTGGTAGCTGGCAAGCCAGAGTAAGCACAATCTTACCACCTATCATACTGTGCAGAAATAAAACGTACCCCCGATGGGAATTCAAACCAACTTACAGGTATAATTTCAAATTGTCTTAGAGCAAATTGTTGTGTAGAAACAAGACCATTTATAACAAGACTCTTTGTTTATCAAGTAACATAATTAGACGCAGTATTGTGGATTGACGAAAAATCAACTTTAAAACATCAAAGTTGCATGTTTGTAAGAACTAGAGAAGTTCCAAACCTACAGAGCCATAAGTACCATAAAACAGAAGAACATTATTCTGTAAGTTCCATTCCCTTTCTATGTCATACCTCTCTTATATTTATTTTTTGCGTATTAACTTTATCCTAATGTAAATATTTATTACAAGCAAAAGTTTAATTTTGCTGATATTTCATACATAATGAAATATTAATTCCCTATATTATTATTAGTAGTAGACTAGTAGACACGTATGTTTACTATCATCTACTATCATCCTACCTATTATTATCCCTTCCCAACTTTACATGAATAACGACAGATATTGGTACATAGGCAAAAAAAGGCACACAAGTCCGAAATATTCCAGGAGAGAAAGAGTCTGTATCTGGTCATCGAGATGCTCAGGTTAAATGCAAGAAATCGTAGTTCAATCTCTATAGCTTCGTGAACCCATTACCAGCACATATTAGCATTTTAGATTGGTGAATGATTGTGTTAATAGGTAATCTATATATTAGGTCTTTACCTATGAAATTGTCGTTTTTTTCTCACTTATTAAAAGGTCTAAAAGTCAATACCGGTTATGTTACTTAGGCTTCAGTAATAACAATGATTATTAATTATGTGTCTTTATCGCCCAATATTTTTTTTTAATTGACTAAATGTGTATATAATTTTTAACGCAAATTTTGTTGCGAACCAATTACAAAAACACAAATGTTGAAAAAATTTCCACGAGCAGGGTTTGAACCTGCACCCTTCTGACATACCGGGTCAGGTGCTCTCCCAATTGAGCTATCGTGGTTCTAACCAGCCCGCCGAAATTATTCAACACTATTTACTTTTTACTTTGAAAGCCAAAGGCGCCCATTCAATGTTAACAACTACCGTCATTAACATCCGATAGATCCGAGAACCACGATAGCTCAATTGGAAGAGCACCTGACCCGGTATGTCAGAAGGGTGCAGGTTCAAACCCTGCTCGTGGAAATTTTTTCAACATTTGTGTTTTTTTTTTTTTTAAATTGACTACTTTTTGTGTTCGCGGAATTGTCTTTTTGTTTCATTGTAGCTTTGAAGGGACTTGATTTTTTTTCTTTTTAATGTCTGCTATATTTAGCTAGTTAAAGAAACACACTACTCTACAATTTTTATAGTGTTAACATAAATAGATGCAAAGAAAATTAAAAAAACGTTAGTATGAAAAATTAAATTTTATAAAAAATCTTCATACAAAACGTCAATTTCGTAGTTATGGACCCTAATATTAACTTCTATATATTAAAACATGAAGCAAAAACTTTGTACCCCTTTTTACGAAAATTGCGCGGACGGAGGAGTATGAAATTTCACACACTTATAGTTTATCTAAAGAAGGAGTGCAGAATGCTAATATTTTTTTTTAATTATGCATAAAACATACGTTAAATTAAATACCTAAACATTGTTTCATACATTTTTCAAAAATGGAAGAGGTGCGGCTGAAATCTGTCAATGCCAATCCAAACTCACATTCTATCTTTTTAATTTTTTATTGCTTAAGATACAATCCATGCAGCCTTAATAAAATTTTGTTTCAAAAATGGAATCGGAAAAAAATTACGGTCGAATTTCGACCAATGAGCGACCACTAGTGAATAATAATTTTCTAATCGATGAATAGATACCTAAGACACTTGCAATATAATTTCTTTTATATTAATTACATAGCACCCACTTAGTCCGACAGGGTGTTTTAACACCTCTAAAAGTGTTATATTACCCTAATATGATACTTTTAGTTTCATTTATGATAAATAACACACAAGCGCCTGATTAGCTTTTTTTTCTAGGCTAATTTATAATACTGCAATAAATTATAATAACCTAGCTTTTTAATAAGAATTTCGATAAAAATATCACATTGATGTAGTTGACTGATTAAAATCAATAGAAAAACTTTTAAACATTCACCAAAAATATTATTATTATTATTATTAAAAAAACAGAGTATATTATTTTGTAGAACCCCTGCAAAAAGCCGACGTTTTTGTTTTAGGTATCGTCATCACACAATCTTAATAGATTCACCATTATCTTGGTACACCTATATAGGAATAGTAGCAATAACAGTAGGTAAAACTCATTAAACTTTCTGCCCCTATTTCAGGATTTCATGTTCTTCGAGAAGAAGGGGAATGCAGAGTCTGACCGTCCAGGAATGCTTTAAATTAACAACATTTTATTTTGTAACTCAGCTATAAGTACACGTAAGAAAATCTCCGTTTGATATAATTTTATTGTTATTCTACATACATTGTAATATTTAGGTAGACACTACCACCAACAACAGTAGAATTGGATGCGCAGTGGTAACGTTTTTAGCCTTGAATGCGATAGACAAGGGTTGGTGATTGTAATTTTTTTTACATTAAAACCACAATATTACTACTAGTACCTATTAATACTAAGATAACACGTTGATTTGCATTTATAGTACTCAAGACTAACACAGTCAGTTTAAAATCTTTAACTGGCATACTGTATAGCCGTTACACAGATTACATTATTATTAGGTACATAATGTCAAGTGATAAATTTTGTTTGTTTATATTTTTAACTTAATTATAATGTGAATATCTGCAATGATATTCCATAAATAAGTATTCAGATAAATATTAATATAAGTACAAGTTGTTCTGAAAAATTGTGTCAAGCGTTCACTTGTGGTAGAATGTTCATTGAGGTACTCGCGTGACCGCATGTTAAACTATATTTTATAATTGTCAAGATAATTGATGATGTTTATCTACCAAACAAGATACCGCCATGAAATTCTTGGTCTGTGACGTTCGTTGTTAGAATGACAGGATGGTCGAGTAAGAGTTCTCTACCTACCACTAAAACCAGACTTCTGCTTGCCACTATTTTAGGACACTTGTATAAACAATTATATAAAATATTTTTTTTATGACGACGATTTTAACTTAAATGTAAAATTATTTATTTAATGTTAATTTAGAAACGTATACAATTACTTATGATAAGATAGTTTACAAATATAAAAGCCTAAATGCATTTTGTGACGGATTGGTAGCGGTTCGTGTGTCGTCAATTTTTAGTAAACAAGCAAGTTGGTCGCGATTCGTGAGTTTTGTTAAATGTAATAAAAAATGCCGTCATGGAATAGTCGCGTTTCGTGCGTTCGTGCGTTGTTGGTATTTTACAGTAAACCCATAGATTTACTAAGCGATTAGACATGACATAGTACCTAGTAAGTCATAGATACTTGAAATTGACAGCTATGCAATTATAATACCTTACATGATATTATAAACAAACTAGATATTCTCTAAATCTAGTTTCAAAAACTATATTCTTTACAAATTTTAAGACTGCTGTTTTTAGTTATCATTATCTACAGTCTTTTGTCCGTAAGTAGTAAGGTATTTTATTTTAAAATTTGATCAATCAACAAAGAAACACAATAGAACACAATATAAACACAATTCTGTTCTGTATTTGTCTTTCATTAAAATGATCTATAAAAAAAATCAACATTTTAAAATTCTAATTGAAGTAATTCACATAATATTTAACTTAAACATTAAAAATCATAAAATCAGTTTCATTTTCAGTTACAATATTTCTAGGTATGTACTTACGTAAACGAAAAAAAATCAGTGTCGTTTCTTCCTTTACAGTTCAGTTCAAACAGTTCCTTCTTTACGATAATAATTACTTTTTAAAAAAACAAGGCTAAACCTAAACAATTTTACAACAATAATTACTTCAAAAAAGAAATAAGTATAAAAAAACACAAAAATCAGTCTTATTTTTCTTTTTTACAATAATAATTATTTAAAAATGGAATAACCAATTTTTAAATTCTAATTAAATAACAAAGTAATACGTTTAAATCTAAAAAATCACAGAATCAGTTTAATTTTCAGTTAAGTAACTACAATATTTCTACTTAAACGAAAAAAGCAGTCTCGTTTCTTCCTTCACGGTTCAGTTCAAACAGTTTCTTCATTACGATAATAATTACTTCAAAAAATTAATAAGTATAAAAAATAAACAATTTTTAAATTCTAATTAAAGTAATCATTTAAACCTAAAAAATCACAAAAATCAATCTCACCATTGTTATCAATAACTTGTTTCCAGGTCAGGTAAGAGATATATCAATAAGAAAGTGGCTCTCTCTACTACCGTCCGGTGTTCAATCTTGGCAACTATTATGTAAAATAATAATACCTACCTTAATTAGTCATTCATTTGTATGTTACATTACTTAAATAATAAATTCATAGACAGTTTGCCTTTAATCTGTACCTACAAAATATTAAACAAGGTGGCCGTGTTCCAATGTATCTAACTCTATGGCTCTACGTGCCATTGTTTTTCTAAAGCGCACAAAACGCGACCATCAGAATGAGCAAAATTAATAGGACGCACGAACCGCGACCATTCGGTGAAGGCATTTTTTATTATATTTTACCGCGACCAACTTGCTTGTTTACTAAAAATCGAAGACGCACGAACCGCTACCAATTCTTTGTGACTTACGAATTAAGTATGTAATCGCCAAGGAATACTATAATAATAAGTATGACTTAAACAATTATATTGTAATCTTTATACTGCTATAACTGCCTGTTCTTATGAAACACAAATATAAAAAAACCCTCGCAAGAATTTAGAATAAAAAATGATTCTCATTATTATAACGATTATGATATAATCATATTTTGAATAAAATGAAATATTTTAGTATATAGTTCTACCGTTTTTGCTATAATATACTGCTTGTGATAATGTCAGTCTGGTCTTACAATTAATGTGATTCAAGAGTTTAGTAGATTATAAGTACCTAAATCTATAATGTTTAATGGTGGTTCGCTTTGTAATTATAAGTCATTATTGTATGCCAGCAGTTTACTGTATTGCTATATTGTGCAATGGAAACTTTTGAAAATGCTTTCAGGGCGCTAGCTATAACTCGCAAGATTTCATGCTCGCGTGCCAAACCAAGAAGTTAGCCGCTTTACCGCTGGGAGAACGAACGCACATTGTCTATTTGAAAAATAGTAAAAACAGCGCTGACATGTTGTTACTTACAAAACACAAACGGTGAGTTATACAGGGCGCCCTTAGTGCAGACGTCCTTAAGGGCCGAAACACATAAACACGACAAGACGTCGCGTCGTAGCACGATGCGGCGTCTGTCTATTGTAGTATTTGACAGGCAATGAGGTTTATACTAGCCTGGCGCAACGCTTAGGTATTTTTGCGGTACGACTTCGTATTGTGTTTACGTGTTTCGGCCCTAAGGGCGGCGGCGACGTCGTCGGCGCGTTTCAATGCACACATTTTTATAGAACTGTCCTCGAGTGTAGCGGCGCCGGTGGCGCGGGGAACGGCGCGCGTACGAGCAATGCGCTTTAGTCAAGCGGTTCCCGCGCGTCGGAATTGATGTAGTGTTGTGCAATCTATTTTTTTTATGTTCATCGACCGTTCATAATGCCCGCGGATTATTTCAGCGATTTTTAATAGGGCATCGTTAAGGGTTAGCAAATACGAGTATACCAACCATAAAAATAGGTTTGATAAGTATAAGTAGGTATATATTTGAATACTTTTGTTTTTGGTAGATACGGTCAGCAACGAAAGCAACTGAATACATGTCATAATACATGGTACTAAAGTGTTGTGCTACATACGGCATGGTGCTGAAGTGTGTACTAACGTGTACGTACTGTATGTTACTGTAAAAGTGTTTGTTCCATTATTTAGTTGCTTTGACAAAGTATTAAAGTGTTCAGGACTGTAAAGAGATACACCAAAGAAATAGTTTCACACACACCTTAACATATGATGTATGCCTTAAGAACCAAAAAACTATTTTATTAACCTAACAAATCGAACTTGAAATAATCTGCAACAAATAGATGTTTTAGCCGCTTTCTGAACATCGCGCACGCGAACAGACTAAATTTTCTCTCACAACACCACCCAATCTGCCCGCTGACTCGGAGACAGAGACCTTAGTCTTTAAAGAATACTAGGTATTTTACTTATAAACTATACCTAGATTTTATACTTGTTTTAATATTGAATTTACACCACTTTCTACAAGAAGTTTAATAAGCACAAAATTTTGGAAAACTGCGCAACAAAATACTAGGTACTTGAACAGTATTTTACTACTGATGTTATAAACTATACCTAGATTTTATACTTGTTTTAATATTGAATTTACACCACTTTCTACAAGAAGTTTAATAAGCACAAAATTTTGGAAAACTGCGCAACAAAATACTAGGTACTTGAACAGTATTTTACTACTGATGTAGGTAGCCCAATGTGATGTTTGCAGAATGATACCTTTAAGTTATTTAGATTGTTGCTGCGGCTTAAATCGTGTAATCGTTTTCCAAACTAACTTAATTAGATACCTATTTTGTAACATTTTACGAATCTCTTAGTGAAATCTCCTAAACCTATTTAGAAGATAGTTCTTTATGACTTGACTAATTGGCTTGGCCGATAAATACCTAATTCTTAAAATGCCCAACAGCGTAAAAAATGGCTAATTAGCTGAATACCTAGTTCTAGAAATACCAATTTCTTAAAAAGACCAATTCTTAAAAGAACTAAGTCTTAAAAAGGCCGTTTTTATAAATATGTATTTAACATAAAAAATCCATGCTATTATTATAAATGCGATAGTAGGTCTGTCTATTTGTTCTCTTCACGCTAAAACTGTTGAAAAAAAATCTTCCTTGTAACATCCAATGTCAGCGATGCACTACACGCCAGTTTATTAATGCATCGCCATAATGTGCTTCCAATTTTATTTATCTGGCTAGTTTTATTGTAACGGTGCCCTCTATGAAGCAGAGTGTCGTTACCTTTCTGATTTTTATCAATACTAAACTTAATTTCTTCCATTATTAAAAGCGCCGAGCTCACAACACAGCAGTCACACCACAACAAAAATACGAGTTTCATTTCTTCGATCGAGAAATTAAGAACTACCCACATTATCAGTGTTTGTTAAATTAATATACTTTGAGTAATGAGGGCAGCCCATAAAGGTACAACTTTTTTGTTGAACACTAATAATAAACAAGTTTTCATATAAATAACACAATTCAATATATGTGTAAGCTAAATTGCACAAATTATGTGACTCATATTTTATAATAGTTCCATAATAATATTTATCTGTTGCACCACTTAATAATATGTAGTGCATCGGATAAATATAATGGTTTATAATACTATGCGCTATGTAATTAGTATGTATGTAATGTATTATATTAAATTATGTTTATTCTTTTAGCGAATTAGCCATTCTAAGAACTAGTCCTTTTACGAATTAGTCTTTATAAGAATTAGTCCTTTTTCGAATTGGCCATTTTAAGAAGTAGTCCTTTTTCGAATTGGCCATTTTAAGAATTAGGCATTTTACGAATTAAGCATTTATCGACTAAGCCGACTAATTAGTCAAGTTTTCTTAAATTTAAGGGGGCAACAAATTACCAGAATATTAAAGAATATTGTTTCTATGTTTTAAAAAAGATTGTTTTGAAAAATTATAATTTTTTACCAATGTTTTATTGTTTTGCAAGAATTGTATTTGGTTATTTCTCTAACTGGTTGGGAATATTTTGTATGTACAATCTTAACTATGCAATATTGCAATATTATACCTGTTTTACAGTTGTTTATGTAACTAAAAATGTGATGTGATGTAAGAGTTTTGCATTCTTATAGTTATAATAACTCAACAGTTGATTGTTTTATAACTATCTCGCCTATATTTACTGAAAATGTTCTATACTGTAGCTATTTGATAATAAATGATATTATAAATATAAATGTCTTTATGTTATAATGGAAGACGCCCAAAATTTATTGTATACTAAAGATACAACTTTATAGGCATGAACAAGTCTGATTTCACTAATTCAATCACCTAATAAAACTCTTATACAGTCTGATAGTTTAATTTATTTGGCAACACCATAATAAACACAATTACATAGGCTGTTTAGGTTTATTATAAGCAGACTTCTGAGTACAAACTGATACATCTGCTTGACAAAGAGAGAGGTCAGCAAAGCTATTTTCAGTTTGAGACTGGGAGCTAAGAATTCTTTTAGCCAAGTTCATTTCTCTATGGTCATGTTTTAAAATAACTGGTTTTGGTAATGATGATGCAATCTTCTTCATCCACTGAGTTTGTGGCAACTTTTCTTCATCAGGCACATCAATCTGTAAAAGTTAAGTATCCTATAAAATAATCCCTGAATAAAAAATGGCAGTAGAGAACTAGAGATAAGTAAGTAGGTATATTAAATTGTTTGTTTTTATTTTTTAGTGCAATTTGCTGCACTAAAGCTGAATCAAATAATTATAAAATATAATGATAGATAGTGGGTAGGCATTTAATTTTTTCAGTATATTTTATAATTATTTAGAGATATATATTATTGTCATGATAATAGTTTGTACCAGCAGGGCCGCCAAATCTGATGTCACGGAAAAAGTCTTCAAATAACAGAATTAGTTAGCCCATGATTTAAAAGTTCATAATATTTAGATGGGTCACTATTAGATCTTGTGAACTAGATCACTTAGATATCTATTTATATCAAAAATTTGTCTGTCCAAAATATTTTTAACTTAAAATTATCCTAGCAAAGATCATTTCATAATTGAAATTGTCAATATACATCATCATCATCATCATAACCAGCATGGTCAATGTTTATATGAAAAAATATGCCTTTTACTGAAAATTTATTACCTCTCTAAGAGTATATTAGGAGTTTTCATAGCATTTAAATCTATAAAGACAACATACAAATTATAATATTTAATTTTATTAATTATATATTATTGACGACCTCCTTGGTCGAGTGGCTTGCACACCGGTTTTCATGGTGTCACTATCTCTGAGGTCCCGGGTTCAATCCCTGGTTGGATCAATTTAGATATACCTGTTTTTCTAAATTGTTTCGGGTCTGGGTGTTTTCTATGTATAATAAGTATGTATTTAAGTATATCAAGTATGTTTATCCATTGTCTAGTTAAACATTTTCTTGAGTTTCTTAAGGAAGCTTTTCTTGGGGCTAGATAATTGGTGTAAGTGGGAAACATTTTTTTTTTTTAATAATAGAAGGAGGCAAACGAGCAGGCGGGTCACCTGATAGAAAGCAATCACGCCGCCCATGGACACCCGCAAAACCAAAGGAATCACAGATGCGTTGCCAGCCTTTAAGGAAGGAATAGGCTCGTTTCTTGAAGATCCCTAAGTCGTATTGGTCCGGAAATACCGCCGCTGAGAGCTGGTTCCACAGCACTGTAGTTCGTGGTTAAAAATTACGTGAGAAACGCACAGTAGTAGATCGCCATCCATCAAGATGGTGTGGATGGAAAGACAGTCGATTGCGTGTAGTGGGATGAAAGAAAATCATCGGCAAGGATCAAACTGAACAATTCCTCAGAGCACTCCCCTTGATAAAGGCGATAAAATATACAGAGACACAACGTTTCTCCGAAGGTCCAGTGGATCGAGCCGACCAAAGGTTACCACGTCGTCGACAATTCGAGCAGCTCTGCGTTGAATGCGGTCAAATGGGTGGAGTTGGTACTGGGGCGCTCCAGCCCAAAGATGGGAACAGTATTCCATATGAGGCCTGACCTGTGCTTTGTAAAGCTGTAAGCGATGGGTTGGCGTGAAATACTGTCCCGCTCTATTGAGCACACCCAGCTTTTTCGAAGCTAATTTAGCTTTACTTTCCAAATGACCGCGAAACTGAACGTCACTCGAAATATCGACGCCAAGGATTCCAATGGTCGATTTGGTATCATGGGGAGCTCCTTCAAAGTTTAGAGATACGACGAAGGGATGTTTTTTAGCGGTAAACATGCAAACTTGTGTTTTGAAAGGGTTAAAATGGACTAGATTAAGTTGGCCCCAATTCGAGACGACTTATTATTATTTATTATTATCTCCTCTAAATCCTGACTAACTAATTATATTATTTGATCATTACCCACATCTAAATTCAGCTATGATATAATTGACTTACCACTCTAGTTTTCTTGGCACTTCGATACGCAACAGATGGTAAACCAACATTTTCTTTGCTATTGGATTTGATTAATGGTGGTTTATGGACAAATTTAGGAATAGAAGAAGTGCCTGGTAGTGGTTTAGTTGGTCTCACATCTTTCACAAGAGGTGTCACAGGACAGTTTTTGATGTAAGATGCAACCGGGCTTGCTATATGCTGATAGGTATTTACTTTCCCAGGTGTTCTCTTCAACGATGTAGATGATGGCTTCTTTTGTGAAAGTGGTGCAGGGGTTTTAAACAGAGCTTTTTGCTTAACATTAGGAGATGGTGTGATAAATTTATCTTCTTTAGTTTTTTTCCAATTCAATTCACTCTTTATAGGTGTAATATATACAGGTGATTTCGATATGACTTCATTTTTTGTTATAGGTGATGATTGTTCATCAACCATTTTCATGTCATTATGTAAAGTAATTGTATTTTTTTGTTCCAATACATTGTCATTATCTTTCTTAATTAATTGTGATTTCACATCTTTATCAGGTCCATTATTCAAAATGTAATCCACAATATCCAAGGTATTATCCAATTGATATGATTTCTCTTTGGTTTCTGGAGAAACACACAAATCTGCAACAATTTTTTCTGCTTTTAGGAAACTGTCATCAGCAGGCTTAATGTCCCAGTTTGAGTATAATACAGGTGCCTCTGGAGATAAGTCTGTGTTTGTCACAACTTTTTTAGCTGCAGAATTTGGTTCTTTTTTGTTTAGGTCAGGTGCTGAATGTGTTTCTATAATTTTAATATGATCATCATCATGTCGTCTGTATCTAAAAATAAAGATAACAGTGTTAAATTTGCAATTTAATTTATAAGTAAATAACATTTAATTTTTCTAATACATATCTAAGTTACAATGGTAGTAAATGGTATCTGATAGCAAATCTTAATCTGCACCATTATTTACAAAAATACAACTGCAGCAATCAATATTCTTTTTGTGAAGGCTCCACCATTCAATTGAAGACAAAATAATAGGTACTAAGTATTTGATGAAATCAGCTGTATTTACTAGAACATAGTGATTAGGATGTTATTAAACAGTAGGGCTGTATGTGCTGCCATATCTATCAGGCGAATTTATTTCCATGGTTTGGTCAGTTTTAAATTAAATAAAAACATTGAGCAATGCATTAAATAAATCATTTTCACAGTGTTGTTGTAGGCTTGAAAAAGTTGCGCTTGTAGTTTCGCTAATTGACGGTATAATTATTCAGTCTTTCTTATTGCTTTGTTGATCCAACAAAAGACGTTTCGGTGTTTTTTAAATATCTGGGGTAATACAAATACGTACCTACACATTATTACTTACTTTGCATTTCGACTATGGTTAGTCCATTGTATATGTTTTTTTACTTCTCTAAGTGATAGTTTTCCAAAGAATACTTCTTCATCACTCAACTCATCCGCAGAAATACTTGAAGCCATTGTCTATTTATATTCTGCACTCTGCAGAAATACCGCACACCGTTTCAAAACAAAAAGTTACGTTTCTGATTTGAAGATTCCAAAATAACGTCTTCAAATGCGGTTTTTTTCTATAGGTGGTGGCTTCGTGCGGTTAGCACATTTAGCCAGTGTCAAAGTACAAGCTAAGCTTATTACAAGTTATAAAATCTATACATATAATAAGAACGTAGGGATAAAAAAATCTGTAATTGGAAGATATAAAAAAGAAATTTACACAGGGTGCCTTAAAATCACTTAATTCAAAATTCAAAATCATTTATTCAGTTTAGACTACAAGTAGCTCTTGTGAATGTCATTATGCCATCGGTTCGTAAATCTACTCTGGGCGGAAGATCTTGTACTGAGAAGAACCGGCAAGAAACTCAGCAAGTGTCCAGCTCTTTTCTCCCTTACAGCGTCAAAAATATTGGAAAATGCCCTATCATAGCAGAACACTTTCCATTACAAATAAACACAAAAAATATATATAAGACAATTACAACATGTAAAAAAACAAAATAAAAAATGTAAGTTAACAATTTTACATCAGATAATTATGTAAAGGTTTCAATTTCCACAATGTCATACAGCACCACTACAGTACTCTAGTAAAAGTCAAAAATTGTTTAGGTAAAACAAAGTCAAACTATAATTAATAATACTAAAAATAAGATAAGTATGCAAGAGCAGACCAGCCTCCACAGGCGGCACCCGTTCACGAGTATGACATATGAATCAGCCATCGCTTCGCTCAACCATATTTTAGGGAACGTAACGACCCGACGCACATGCCACCACCGCAGAGACAGTAAAGAGAGCACGACACACTCAAGATACTCTAAATAAAAACTTAATGATGTATTTAACGCAACGCTGTTTGTTATCTGTAGGACAATGCTGTTAAAATAAAAAATGTAAGTTAACAAATTTACATCAGATAATTATGTAAAAGTTTCAATTTCCACAATGTCATACAGCACCACTACAGTACTCTAGTAAAAGTCAAAAATTGTTTAGGTAAAACAAAGTCAAACTATAATTAATAATACTAAAAATAAGAAAAGTATGCAAGAGCAGACCAGCCTCCACAGGCGGCACCCGTTCACGAGCATGACGTATGAATCAGCCATCGCTTCGCTCAACCATATTTTAGGGAACGTAACGACCCGACGCACACGCCACCACCGCAGAGACAGTAAAGAGAGCATGACACACTTAAGATACTCTAAATAAAAACTTAATGATCTATTTAACGCAACGCTGTTTGTTATCTGTAGGACAATGCTGATAAAGGCTGTCATATCAGTATAAAAAGTATAAAAAATAATTTTAATAAATTGATTCAAATATAATATGTGATTTTTATTATAACCAGGCTGTTTTATCATCTAAATATTCTTTGACTGTATAATAACCTTTTATAAGTAATAAAGACTTCACATGTTTTTTAAACTTATCTAAAGGTAAATCTAGTACAGAATTTGGTATTTTATTGTAATAGAGTATACCTTGCCCCAAGAAGGAACCAAGTACCTTCTGTAACCTGAACAGTGGCATTACAAGTTTTGTCTTATTTCTAGTATTGAAATTGTGTACGTCACCGTGTTTAGTAAAGGAGTTGATGTTGCAACGTACAAAAACTATACAATTATAAATATATTGAGATGCAACTGTCAGGACATCAATCTCCTTAAAAAGATTTCTTAGGGAAGTTCGTGATCCTAGTTTATAGATTGCTCTTATTGCTCGTTTCTGTAAAATGAATATAGTTTCAATATCAGCCGCTGTTCCCCACAGTAGGACGCCATACGACATGACACTATGAAAATAACTAAAATAAACTGTTCTAGCAGTTTCAACGTCTGTTAACTGCCTAATTTTTCCTAAGGGCATAAGCAGCAGAACTGAGTTTACCGGCCAATTTCGATATATGAGGATTCCATTGAAGTTTTGAGTCAAGGGCCTAAAAAGACTGTAGAATCTACCAAATCTAATTGATCACCGTTTATTCTAATATTGGTTGGTTCATTTCTGACATTTGGTAATATAAATTTAATACATTTTGTTTTCTTAGCGTTAAGCTGTAAATTATTAATAGTAAACCAATGGAGTACCTCTGAAAGAGCTTTATTTACATTTTCATAATTAGTCCTACACCTAGTCACATTAAAAATGAGTGAAGTATCATCTGCAAATAATACAATTTCACAGAAATTCTCTACAAAGAATGGTAAGTCATTAATATAAATCAAGAACAGAAAAGGACCAAGAATCGACCCTTGTGGAACTCCCATTTTTACATGAGAACCAGATGATTTAGTACCATTTATATCGACAGTTTGAGTTCTAGAGCTGAGATATGACTGTATTAAATTTAGTGCAAAATCTTCGAGACCGTAATAATGTAGGTTCAACACCAGAGTCCGGTGCTCAACGCAATCAAAAGCCTTGGACAAGTCGCAAAAAACTCCAAGAGCATTTTGAGACTTCTCCCAGGCATCAAATATATGTTTTATTAGAGCAACGCCTGCATCAGTAGTAGAACGACCCTTAGTAAAACCATATTGCTTACTATGTAAAAGGTTGTTTGTGTTAAAATATGACATCAACTGTTCGAGTATAATTTTTTCATAAATTTTACTTAGCGCTGGTAATATTGAAATGGGCCGATAGTTACTGGGGTCTTCTTTGTTTCCTGATTTGAATAAAGGTATAACTTTACTAAACTTCATAAGATCAGGAAAGATTCCCTTATCGACACAGTTATTAAAAATTTCAGCAAGATACGGTGCAATAGAATAATAGTAGATTGTACACCAAGGGGATAAAGCACTGTATTATGTCACGGGCGCGATATTTGAATCCTGAGCGTGACGAAGGACTCCAGATTTAACTCCCGAGCGTAGCGAGGGGGTTTTGAGTTGAGAGCAGTGAAGGATTTAAGCGCGCCCAAGGCAAAATCAGTTTTATCCCTGAGGAGTATACTCTACTTTTCTCACCTTTTGCAAGACAATAAAAACCAAGGCTACTAGAAAAAGTATTTTATTTATTAAAATACTATTTTCATTACTAATTATATATAATTGGCACAGTAAATAACAATAAAAAGTAAATTAAAAATTAAAATTAATGTTTGATACATTAGTCCAGTTATGTAAAAATATGGTTATATTTTTTGGTACGCTTATGTTAGTTGAGGTGGAATTTATTTGAGTAGCAGCACCCAATACATCAGAACCTTGCGTGTGAGGGTCGTTTGGCACAGTAAAGGTTGGGGAAGGTGGTACTTGAGGCAGTGGGCTTGACGGGATATATTTTGAGCTAGATGGCTGTGGTGGCAAAGGTTTCCAAGGATCATCAATAATGGACGTAGTTTTCAGATGAATGTTGTCACCAATACGACAGCTTATCTTGTTTTTGTTTTGTATGGAATTCTCTATGTAGCCCTCCGCTACTGCATCGGATATCCAGCCACCATGACGTTTTATCTGGGCCATATCTGCTCCTGAATCTGCCAACAGACTTGCCGATGTTCTCCTCAAACAATGACCCGTATAGAGCTCGGGATTTTGCAATTTGAGGTATTTTGCAATTTCTTTTGGCATGGCGCTGATTTTATTCTTGCCAATGACTTGCCTGGTGCATTTGCCATTACTGTAACCGATAAAAAATCTGTTGGTGTTTATATTAGAGGGGCGCAGAGCTTGGTACTTTTCAACAATTCTTGCATAATCTTCACGAACTATGAACGAACGTTCTCTATTTGTTTTGGTATCTGGTAAGTTAATCAGCAATAAATCTGCATGTTTTTTGATATCATTGACTTTTATGTTTACGACTTCATTTCCACGACATGCGCCATTCACTCCAAAAATCAAGGCTACCTGTAACAAAAAATAGGATTGTGAGTAAATAGATAGATACACTACTACATTTTTTGACCTTTATATTATAAAAAAAGCTTGCGACAAAACCTTAGAATGTGTATTTTTTAAATGTGTGCCATTTAAATACCCTTTTATTCATTAACTATTTTATAGAGCTATTATAGGTAGGTACTAGAAACGTAACTAAAAAGTAGGCAGTACTCATACTTACTTTCATGGCCAGAAAGCTGTGATCAAGAGCCTCATTCAGAAAAGTTTCCACATCTTGCGCTGTTTTTTCTTTTTTTAACTTTTGACTTCTTTGCTCGATGACCATCTGATTTCCTCTTTAAAAATGCCTATAACTTGCTATATGTATTTATCTTAATGTCGTGTTTGATGCTTATTGTTAACCTAAGCATCGAATAGATACACCACAGGCTGCTGGACTTCTTTGTACACGATAAATACTCGAAATAAACAAGAAGCACTGACTCCGACACAGACTTTGCGCCTCTTGCAGTTTTCCATTTGTGGAAATCGTCGTAAGCTTTCAAGTATTTTTCCTTCGACTTCTCTGATAGTAGGTTATTAACAATACCTAAGGCGTCTAATTTAATGGACTCCGGAGTTAAATCACTTTCGTCACTCGACATTTTCTTAATGTTTTATTCTATCTTCTTTTGCAGTTTTGTCTGATACTGATTGCACCGTATTGAAATACTCGCGGCTTTTGTTTTAAGTATTGATTTTTTTTCATTCGGCTTGCCGTGGCGTGGCCAGCTCGATTTTCGAATAAGTTCGATTTTCAAATAAATGAGACGCGGCGCGCGCCGCCGTCCACCTCCTCGCCGTCGGCCACCAGCAGCTGCAGTAGCCGCGCGCCGCGCGATTTTGACGAAATTAGACTTTAAATGCATAACAAGAAGAACTAAGAGAAGTGAGAATCACATTACTGCCCGGCGAGTTATAATGAAATTCAGTACAACATTACACCCCGGCAAAAGACAAGGGCTATAATGATTTACTTTGAGTAAGGTTTGCATGATATATAATGAGGCATTGTCGAGCAGGTGGTGTGAAAATAATATTCTTAATTACTTTAATAGATATACCCCACAAATCACTCGTGTTTTTCATTTTAAGTTATTTGAATGTTTTAATAATATTAATTGAACCAATGTATTTAAAATGAAAGGAAAGATTACATTTTGGTACATATTTTTGGAGTAAAGTTTGTGCAGCTTCCGGTGATGAATCTAAATTTGATGTTGTTATTACAGGTATATTTACAAAAAAATCATCAAAAATATTAGCAATTTGTGAATCTGAATTGACCAAGTTGTCGTTTACTTTTAAAGTGAAAGTATTATCCCGTGGTTTAAATTTACCTGTTTCACGGTTTATGATGTCCCAAGTGGCTTTGATTTTATTGTTAGACTTTTTAATTTTTTCTTTAATGTAATTAGAATTTGCTACTATGCACACTTTCTTAAACATTTTCGAATAATTCTTTACATATTCCGTAAAATTAACATTTTGGTTATATTGTTTTAAACTATATAAATCATACAATTTATTTCTACTTTTATATATACCAGTCGTGGCCCAGTCACAGAACTTAAGTTTATGAGTAATTTTTATTGTTTTTGGTGTAAACACCTGGTTGTATTCGGTCTTGATTAAGTTAAAAAGATTACTATAAAGCACATCTGGATCATCTTGTACAAAAGGCAATGCATCTATTTTACAAGCTATACTATTTTTGAAACACTCCACTCGCTCTTTTGTAACTGGTTTACAGTTCACTATTATTGGTTCATCCCTAATATCAAAATCATAGGTCACCTTCAAACCGCAATGGTCAGACGTAAGATTATTAATGAGTGACTTAGAAACAGGGTCATAGTCTGTAAAAATATTATCGAGACAAGTGGCCGAATGTGAAGTTATTCTAGTGGGTTCGAGAAATAGATTCAAAAGATTAAAACATTTAAATAAGGCAAGAAGACGAACACTCGTTGGAGTGTTTTCTAAAATATTTATATTAAAATCTCCACATACTAAAACAAATTTCTTTTTTAGTTTTAATTTTCTAAGTACGTCTTCCATTACTGTTTCAAAAATATTGAAATTGCCCGAGGGGGGTCGGTATACACACACTATTACAAAACTATTGAACTCCACACACGATAGTTCAATGTTACGCTCCACTGATAGGTCTACAATATCGTTGCGATTTTTGTATTTAATATTGCTTCTTACTAATATTAGAGAACCGCCGTGAATAGCTGAGCTTCGCACGTACGCGCTTGCTAGTTGGAAGTTATTTACATGGAACGATGTGTCATGACTTTTTAGCCATTGCTCAGTTATACAAAATACATGAATTACCTGACTTTTTGCTAATAATTCTAATTCTAAGTCCTTGCCAGCCAAACCCTGAATATTTTGATGTATAATAGTAATGGATGTGGGCTTGACTTTTGTCTTAGACCTCAGTTTAAACCTGAGGTTGTAACCTTATTACTAGATGTAAAAGTTGCATTAGTAGAACTACTAATGATTAAGTTATTATCATGAAAAGACTTAGTTATACCACCTATAACTGTATCATGTATATTAAAAGCTAACAAATTAGCTATCTGAGTCCTACATTTCTTAGAAAGATACATAGTATCTGACGTCAAACTAAAGTTTTTAATAAATTTATTTATATCGAAATATAAAATAGTGTCACTATGGCGACAAATTAAATTAAAAAGTAATAAATTTAAGTCATAAATGCGCTTATTTTGTTCCCTTACGGAACACGATAGAATAGTTTTAAAAAAAATTGTTTGTTTGTTTGTTTGAAACCGATAAACTCGAGAACTACTGAACGGATTTTGATCCGGTTTTTACCAAAATGCTAAGAAAAATCCGGAGAATAATATAGGCTACATAAATACTCGAAAAATACAGGGTGTCTCATTTAAATCTGTCAGTATGGGAAAGTCTGAAACTATAAGACATACGAAGATCTGTCCTTAGAAACCATGTCATCGATTTTAATAAGAAGAAAAACTGCATTCATACATTAAAAAAAAAACCTGTACTCAGCTCGGAAATCGAACCCGGTTGTTTTGAAAAAAATAAACTTATACTATTTCTATTTAGGTATCGATTGTGTAGGTCTTAAGCAGTAAATGGCTCTTTGAAACATGATGTCTAAAATGAATAAAATGCATTGTTTTCACGTACTTTAATTTATTTTAGTAGGTGTTCGAAGTTGTTAAGGACTGTTTATAGTTAAACCTCTTTAATTTATGAAAACCTTTTAAATCTTATGTCACTCCTTGTTCTTAGCAACTGTTTGTTGATTCATTAAAAATGTTTATAATGTCACTAATTCACGAGTCTCTTTTTCTAATTGATAAATTAGTTTTATCATGGTAGCAGAGCGTGGTTAATGAGATCAATGAACCAAAAACCTACAAGGAAGCAATCTCTAGCCCGCATAAAGATCAGTGGGTCAAAGCAATGGAAAATGAGGTGAAATCTTTAAAGGAGAACAAAACCTGGATAATGGTTGATCTTCCAAAAGACAGAAAACCTATATCTTGTAAATGGGTATACAAGATCAAGACCAATGCAGATGGCTCGCTAGATAAATTCAAGGCCAGACTAGTTGCTAGAGGGTATACACAGAAAAAGGGCATAGACTATGAAGAGACTTTCAGCCCAGTTGCTAAGATGACGACAATTAGATCGGTCTTAAGCGTTGCTGCAAATGAAGGTTTGAAACTCACCCAATTTGATGTATCAACCGCCTTCTTGTATGGTTCCCTGAACGAAGAAATCTATATGAGTCAACCTGATGGTTACTCCGATGGATCAAAGAAGGTGTGTAGACTCAAGAGGAGTCTATATGGCCTCAAGCAAGCACCTCGGTGCTGGAATAAATGCATGGTGGATCATTTGAAGACTATTGGATTTAAACAAAGTAATACTGACCCCTGCCTATTTATACGAAACCGTGAGTGTAGAAAAATCATTCTTGCTCTCTATGTAGATGACGGTTTGGTTGCGGCAACTAATCAGGAAGATTCCGAAAAATTTATGAGAGAATTGAAAAGAAGATTCAAAATCACTATAAAAGATGCATCGTATTTTCTAGGATTAGAAATAAAGCACCAGCATGATGGCATAAAAGTGTCACAGAAGCACTACGCTCTGAAAGTGTTAGATCGCTTCGGTATGAGCAACTGCAAACCTGTCACAACTCCTATACAGAAAGATGGAGTGCCAGATATAAATGAAGAGGTGGTAGAGCCTACTTCATTTCCGTATAGAGAAGCTGTCGGAGCACTTGCATACTTAACTGTTGGAACCAGACCTGATTTAGCATATGCGGTAAGCGTAGTATCTCGATCGCTAGAAAATCCTTCTAAAGAGGACATCCAGAAGCTGAAACGAATCCTAAGATACATTAAGGGCACTGCAGATTATGGAATAATTTTTAAAATGAGATGCAATGCTGGAATCCTGGATTGTTACAGTGATTCCGATCATGGAGGTGATCGAAACACCGGACGCTCGACGTCTGGTATTTTATGCTTATACTCTGGAGGAGCCATATCTTGGGCGAGTCGACGACAAACATGTGTTGCCATATCCAGTACCGAAGCCGAACTGGTAGCTGCAAGTGAAGCAGCCAGAGAGATTATCTGGATCAAAAGACTCTTCGGTGAAATAACTGAGTTGAAAGAGATACCTAAACTAAAGGTCGATAATGATGCAGCTATAAAGATCTCACATAACCCAGAACTCCACAGAAGAACCAAGCATATTGCTATTAGACATTTTTATGTAAGAGAACTCGTCGCTGATGGTGAAATATGCGTAGAATACGTTCCCAGCGAGTTCCAACTGGCGGATTTTCTGACCAAGGCATTGCATAAGCCACGGATTGAATCCATAGCAAAGACAATTGGTATGGTCCGTTAAGGGTTGCCATAAAGGGAGGATGTTAAGGACTGTTTATAGTTAAACCTCTTTAATTTATGAAAACCTTTTAAATCTTATGTCACTCCTTGTTCTTAGCAACTGTTTGTTGATTCATTAAAAATGTTTATAATGTCACTAATTCACGAGTCTCTTTTTCTAATTGATAAATTAGTTTTATCAGAAGTGACCTTTTCGTCGACGTTCGACGTTCGACGTTCGACGTTTCAAGGCAAGGGTTTCAGTGCAAACTGTTTCTTTGTCTGTCAAAATGTTTCTCTGTCTGTCTCTCTCTCTCTTATAGAAAGCAAGCCAGATATTTTCATTTCTATTTCGACGATTATTTTTGAGTGTATACAGGTTTTTTGTAAATAATAAATAATAAAAAATAATAATAATAATGAATCCTGACAGTGTTTCTGCACAAGTTCCGGATATTGCTGATGGAGTTAGGTAAGTAGAGATTATATACAGATAATAATAAATGCTTTTGTATTTTTAGCAAGTACGCACTATAACCTAAAAAAATACAAAAAAAAAACAAAAAAAAAACCTACTGATAAAGTTTATATAACATTACATTTGTTAATAATAAAAAAAATATTATTATAACTTAAAAAAAATAAAATTTTATTACAATTCCTTCACTAATTAATCGAAAGGAACTTCGTTCCATCCGGGTGTCCCTTGACACCTCTCAAGTTTTTTTTATTTTTCATTTTTTATTCAATCCGAATGCGAATACAATATATTGTTTTGATAATATAAAATTGAAATCTAAAAATAAACCTTCACGTTAATTTAGCAGTGCAACATTTGAAAATATGTATATAGTTTATTCTTGATAATAAATTATTATGTTATAAAAATATTAACGATTATTTGATTTCGAATTTTGTGACAACCATTGCATATCGGCGAACGATTGCGTAGATACCTACGCGGGCGGCGGCATTCGCCCCGCCCCACGTCAAAGGCGATGCCCTACTGCAGGGGTCGGCAACCGGCGGCCCGCGGGCCGCATGCGGCCCGTAGACTATCTCGGTGCGGCCCGCAAGCCTGAGGTCCGTAAGAAAAAAATACCGAAGCAAAAGGCCATATAAATTCACTAGAATTTATACGGCCATGCTGCTGGGCCATGAGAGTATTCTTGAAAGCTCGCACCCACGCGGGGTGATAAAAATGTACCTCTATTTCATTTCTTAAGAACTGTTTATCAAGACTGTGATGTTATGTATTGTTTCTACCGAAAATAAATATTTGCTGTACTTATTCAATTCTTGGCAATTTCTTTTGCGTTTATCCGCCGCACGTGCGGCGGCGGGCGGCTCCTTTGAGACAATAGGCGGGGCGGCAGTCTTTGATTAGACGCAGGTGTGCGGCGGCGAAAAAATTCAAAGCGACCGGTTTTAGTTAAAATCACAGCCGCGCGCAGCTCTCGCCACATTCGGTTGTGGAAATTCGCCGGAAACTCACGTCTCATCTGGTTGCTAGCTACGCGTTTCGTTTCACCTTTCTTCCCTTCGCTGATAGCTTCTCACGCACGACGTATGAGGTAAGTTGTATGCACTCGCGAGCATTTTGTTTTATTTTATTTACTGCTTGTTAATGTGAACCTTCAGATTGATGGGTAAATGTTATAAGGACGGGGATAGTAGTTACATGACATGAAGTTAGTTACGAGTGTGTCATGTTTTAATTATTATTTGAATGTGGAGTTGAATTTGTAGGTGCTAACTGGAACATATAATTTTACAACGAATTTAATTTTTTTCATTATTGTTACAGAATAATTATATAAACATGGCTTCAAGAAAAAGGAAGATAGAAGAAGAAAAAAGAGTTTTTAACGAATTATGGACAGAATTATACTTTTTTATCGAGTTTAAAGGAAAACCGTTATGCTTGATTTGTCAAAAGAGTATTTCTGTAGTAAAGGAATATAACCTGAAGCGACATTACGACACTGAGCACAAAGCTAAATTTGACTGTCTTGAAGGAGAAATACGGAAAAGGAAAATTTCCACTTTGAAATCGTCATTACAAAATCAACAAAACATATTTAAGGTTGTGGCAGACAACAGCGAATCGAATGTTCGGGCCAGTTACAGGGTAGCAGAGATTCTTGCAAAAAGTGGACGTCCGTTTACCGATAGTGAATTAGTAAAAGAGTGTGTCTTAGCTATCGCAGAAGAAATATGCCCAGAGCAGAAAAAAATGTTTGAAAGTCTTAGTCTCTCTGCAAGAACTTGCACCCGACGTACTGAAGACTTGGGTGCTAATTTGTGTCAATTAAAAAAGACATAATTGTATGAATATATATGCGTTTTATTTCAAATATTAAAAATACATGCCCGAACATATAAATATAAGTGCGGCCCGCACTGATACTCTGGCAACATATGTGGCCCGGCTATAGCATAAGGTTGCCGACCCCTGCCTACTGTATGAAATGGTAATACTGTGCTATTATGTTCATAAGTAAGACCACTGGGTTATTACCAGTATGTTGTGTCAGAATTGTCTGGGCGGTAATCAGATTCAATATTATGGCCTTGTCTTCGAACATTGGGCGTCAGGAGGTAGGTATCTTTGTTAATACATGATGATGATGATGATGAATGCTAATAGCACAGTATTACCACAGTATTAGAAACTTACTACTACCTACACTAGAAAAACCCGCTAGGTTGGAGTTAGAGTTACGAAGTAACTATTTAGTAAGGAGAGCCCGTTGTGCAACTGTGATACAGATGCTATCGATACCATCTTACATCTAATAACAGAATGCCCAATAAACACCAAGGCGAAACAAAAACTAGAGCAAAAGATAGATAGTCTCGTTAACGAAAATTCGATTCAATTTATAATTGAGAATAAAAAACACAGAAATAGCCTAATAAAATATATGGAGGCTGTTGTAGATATACGAAATAAAAACAAGTGAAAATTGTAGTGTTTGTGATGAATTAGAATTTGATATTTGTAATTGTATTAGTTAATAGTTATGGTTGTAAAAACGTTCATTATTAATCAATGAGAAGTTGGCAAAATAAATAAAAGAAAAAGAAAAAAGAAACTATTTAGTCATCTAAATCTATGAAATTTTAAATTCTTGTTGTGTTTTGACGTCGACTTACAACCGTATACAGAACAACGTGTATGCACCATTATATTCAATAGGAATCACTGAACGTAAATTCAAAAAACGTTTAAAATACGCAGTACGCGCACGTGGCTGCACTTCACGGTAGCTACCACAAACTGCGCTTGTTTGTGGTACACTTGCCGCAGCGCCCGCTTCCCCTCGGGTTCCCCTCCCTTGCTCTGCGAAAGTACCTTCGATGCGCAACTGTATGCTTGTTAAACTGTGGTATTACCATTTCATACAGTAGGGCTTTTGATGTGGGGCGATGCCGCCGCCCGCGTAGGTATCTACGCAATCGTTCGCCGATATGCAATGGTTGTCACAAAATTCGAAATCAAATAATCGTTAATATTTTTATAAAATAATAATTTATTATCAAGAATAAACTACATACATATTTTCAAATGTTGCACTGCTAAATTAACGTGAAGGTTTATTTTTAGATTTCAATTTTCTATTATCAAAACGATATATTGAATTCGCATTCGGATTGCTTAAAAAAAGAAAAAAGAAAGAAACAAGTCAAAATAAGCTAAATCTTAAACATAAACCCTAAAAAATAGATGAACATAGAACCTCCTCTTTTTCTGTTGGTTTAAATAAATCATAACAGTTGGCTAGACCAATACCTACTCCTTCTGTGTCCGACGTCCCAACTACTCCAATAAGTTGTAAACATAATGATTACACTTTGCGCAAGAGCTTGCGCCATAAAGAATACATATACTTACCTACACTAGAAAAACCCGCTAGGTTGGAGTTAGAGTTACGAAGTAACTATTTAGTAAGGAGAGCCCGTTGTGCAACTGTGATACAGATGCTAACGATACCATCTTACATCTAAGGCGAAACAAAAACTAGAGCAAAAGATAGATAGTCTCGTTAACAAAAATTCGATTTAATTGATAATTGAGAATAAAAACACAGAAATAGCCTAATAAAATATACGGAGGCTGTTGTAGATATACGAAATAAAAACAAGTGAAAATTGTAGTGTTTGTGATGAATTAGAATTTGATATTTGTAATTGTATTAGTTAATAGTTATGGTTATAAAAACGTTCATTATCAATCAATGAGAAGTTGGCAAAATAAATAAAAGAAAAAGAAAAAATAAACTATCTAAATCTATTAAATTTTAAATTCTTCTTGTGTTTCGACGTCGACTTACAACCGTATACAGAACAACGTGTATGCACCATTATATTCAATAGGAATCACTGAACGTAAATTCGAAAAACGTTTAAAATACGCAGTACGCGCACGTGGCTGCACTTCACGGTAGCTACCACAAACTGCGCTTGTTTGTGGGGCACTCGCCGCACCGCCCGCTTCTCCGCGGGTTCCCCTCCCTTGCTCTGCGAGAGTACCTTCGATGCGCAACTGTATGCTTGCTAAACTGTGCTAATAGTACCTAATGAGAATTATGAAATCATATTATTATAAACTCCGAACCCCTTGAGTATCTCAGTAAAGATACGCGGCCTTCTTGAGAGAATTTGAAAAGTAACGTTGCACTGTTTTGTTTTATTTTTCAACACTAATGCACGTTTATGAGCAATTAACGGTTTAAAATCCACCATTATTTCACATTATTATTCAACATACGTAACACAAATTTTATAAAATAAAACAAATCTGCAAACATGACTTTTCACTTTCCCGCCAAGTCAAAATAAAATAAATCTCTTTAAGAGGCCAATTACATCTCAACTGTGATTTTGCGTAAAATGCCCATTTTCGCATTTTGTAGTAATTTTCCAGTTGTATTTATCGTTTTTATCGAAATAGGATAATAAATTTATGCATAGTATTTCAAATTTCCACTCTGCGAGAAAAAGCTGAGTTCGGACGGCCGGCGCATCGCATTTTGTAGTAATTTTGCAGTTGTATTTATCGTTTTTATCGAAATAGGATAATAAATTAATTATAAAATGTTTATTCCTCATGAAGTAACAATTATTCTGGTATAAATTTTGCTCAATAATATTATCGTAGATAGGAGAAATTCACACCGATCTTAAAGCGATTTTCGAAGTTTTTTGGTTTAGAATAAGATTTTTTTCTATGTAAAATCAATATCTAAAAATTCCGAGGCCGCTACGAACTATTCGACTATAGAGATAACATTCTATTTTACGCAAAAATCATAGTCAAAATGTAATAGGAGCCTTAGTACCTACATTAGAAATTACTTACAAAGTATGTAGTTATGTACCTACCTATCATGTACTTATAGTATGTAGGTACATAGTCAAACATCGATATATATGTTACATAAGGTTGTCAGATGTCCGGGATTTCCGGGATTGTCCCGGAATTTCACGTATTGTCCCGTGTCCAGTAATTCGATCTACTGTCCCGGATTCCGAAAAAATTAAATAATTAAAAAAATAACAACAAAATATGACACGACAGGCTGTCATATAATAATAAAAGTACACATTTGAAAAATAAAATGTATTTTCCTAATAAATACAAATATAAAATTAAATATTCCGTAATTTATATTTATATATATATTTTTTTATATATTCATAGCCTTAGCCACGGCCCGACATGGAATTGTCCCGGACTCGGTAAGTTCAGATCTGGCAACCTTAATGGTGGCACTTCACATGGCTATTTGTATTCGCGTATTTGCCATATTTGGCAAATAATAGCCCTACAACATGGTGGCACTTCACATGGCTATTTGTATTCGCGTATTTGCCATATTTGGCAAATAATTGCCATGTGTTGTAGGGCAATTATTTGCCAAATATGGCAATTATTTGCCAAATATGGCAAATACGCGAATACAAATAGCCATGTGAAGTGCCACCATGAAGTGCAACCAACACATGGCAATTATTTGCCAAATATGGCAAATACGCGAATACAAATAGCCATGTGAAGTGCCACCATTACACTAGATAGGGCGTTCCGAACACTCACTGTGTTTGACTCAGGTGTACTGCAGTCCGTACACCTTAGTTTAGTGTGACTTTGCCATTCATGGTGCATGGGTGCGAACGGAGCGGCGCTAATAAATCGAAAAGTTTTTATAATGCGTAACAAATTTATCTATGTATAACATTGACTTATATATCGATGATGTATAATAAATAAGTATATATTTAAGTATTTTAAGTATATTTATCCGTTGTTTAGTAGTAACCATTAAACGAGTTTCATAACGAAGCTTCTTTTGGGCTAGTTATTTGGTGTGGGGTGTAGGAAAGTTTATTTATTTATTTTATTTAATTACTCGGGCCAACTATCTAACCCGAAGGAAGTTGGTACGAGATAGATACTTATATCACATTATCACTGATTTCCGGGACAAAAAGCGTCCCGCAGGAGGTCACGGCGGGACAGCCCAAAATTGACCCAGAAGCGGGACGTCCCGGAAAATCCGGGACGGTTGACAAGCCTACTGCCAAGTGAGTTTCATTCTCCATTCAATCACGTTATTAACAAAAACGAGAATTTGTATGGCAAAATTTTAGCTCCTCTCTCGTATGTTGCCAGGAAGCGCTGCGCTGCTTCAATGCTATAGATACTAATTTTCATTTTTGTAAACGTAGGTAATTGAATGAATATGGATTGTAAACATAACTCACACTAAGCTACCACAAACTGTCAAATTTCCTCAATAGACTTTGAGCTATGAAGATTACTTGAAGAAATTTTAAATTAAAAATTTCAAAGAAAACCTTAGGAAAACCTATTAATTAATAGCCCCTGGGCCACTATACAGGTGTGTGTGCCTTTAATGCTAAAAGATCACAAGTTTCTAGACTTATTTTATTTAAGTATAAAAAAATTAACAATGATCCTTCAAATACATAAATTTTTTCTCTTGATGTCAGCCCATACATATCATCATTTTAGCTTATTCAATAATTCAGCTGCTTCTTTATTTGCACGATGATCATCATTCGACTTTGCTGGATAACTTGCAGCTAATTGGAGGTAGTACTTAGCTTGATCTTCTTTTTGTAACTTTAAGTAGCAGCTACCTAATCTTAATAAATTAATGCTATAAAAGCGGGGTTCTGCTGCTTCAGCTCTTAAAAAATATTCTAAAGCATCTTCGAATGTTGATTGTGGAGGAGCAGCAAATAAGGCTTCTGCTATTTTTCTTTGGTGCCAAGGCAGGTCACTCACTTGGTAGCACCATTCACCAAGCATGTGTAAAGTGGTTGCATCATTTGGATTAAGAGTCACAGCAAGCTGTAAACAAATTCAATACATGCCTATGCAGACCACTAATCATCATTATGGTATAATAATAAAATAAGATAACATTATATACTAACATCCATATGCTTTTTGATATTTTCAAGTTGTCTTATTCTTTCCTTGATGCCGTCGTATGTACATTTGGCATCCAACAGTAAGGCATACCATTTTTGTACAGCAAAATGTTCGTGGTGTGTTAAGATTTCATGAGATATTATATCAAAACCCTTTAGAATTAATTCTTTTTTATATGCTTTCTCATACTTTGTTTCTTTGGACATATTATACAATACTCTAGATACACGCCATCTTATCTCAACATTAGGGTCCTAAAAAGAATTTATTATATCTTATTAGTAACAATATGAGTACAGTCACACAACACATTAAGAAACCCTAAAATAGTGTTATTTCTCTGTACTGTTTTCTACAGCAACAGTTTATAATTTTTTGATAAACATTTAATAGGCTATATGCCTAACATAATAAAACAAACGAACCGGTTTAGACCCGGAGGTCCCGGGTTCGATTCCCAGCGGGGGGTACATGTTTGTCTACTCGGTTTGGTTGGTGGTAGGGCTTCTTTGTCCGCCTGGCTAGCTACAACCATCTTATCTAAATATGTCGCCATAACATCAATGTTTGTAGCATTGTTGTGTTCCGGCAGCTACAGATAAGATAGCCAGTGCCTCACTAGTTGGGGATCCCGGGTGAAGTGCGCTTCCATCATTAGCCTTATCATCACTTAACTTAACATTTGCCTATGATAATGTAATGAAAGAATTATACTGCACCTCACAATTTGACAATAAATTATAACATTCTTCATAATGCCCACTTTCAAACAAATTGTCAGCAGTTTCTATAATATGAGTCAGTTCAACTTGGTTTTCGTGTAATTCATTGTTGGTCTTCTTTGTAGGCCAAAGAAATGCTAATCCCGCAGAAAACATGAAAATTCGTGAATGTAGAACATTAAACTGAAATAAGGAAAGATGTGTCATAAGGATAAGTAATTAATTCAGAGCTTACTAACTGTAGGGTACCTAATTGTTCAAATTAATGGTTGACTTCACCTGAGGTTTTGTTTTCGTCTTTATCACATGTCTCACTATTCTATGATATAGTACAAACTTTAAAAGTTTGAGAGCCACAGGTGTATATTTTACAAGTGTCATTACTTTTTAAATTAAACCCGTATCAATCTGAGTTTTGGATAAAGTTTTTTGCGTAGAACTGTTTTTAAGTTTAACTTTTGATATCATTAAAAGTGTTCCTAACTATTTCAATTTCAGTATGAACTCCACAAGGGTTGAAAGACTTAAATCATGCCAACTCAATATCGACCTTACTTTTTAGACAAAACAAACAGAAACAACAACAATTGATAAACAAACAAACAATCAACCAGCCAATTCCCTTTTTGCAAGCATTTAATTCAATGGACAAAGCTGTAAAGCTGTCATTGTCAAATGGCCTTTTTTATTGTCAAGCTCTCATTTGTAACGAGATTATCCCATACAGCCTAATCAATCATTAATTAAGGGTTAATAACTCTAAGCTCTTATTAGTTGGCGCCACTGTTGGGTGTCCCCTTAGTTAGAGCATTAAACCAAGGTGTCCCAAATTTTGGCCAATTTTGTGAACTTGTTGTTTATCGTTATAAATTTATTTGATAATAAAACACTTAATATGTATTTTACGTGGAGTTCTTTTTGGGTTCAGTGCAATGGGATTAAAAACTGCCTTTTCATTACTACAAAAGCAGCACTGTTGTTAAATTCCATACAAGTTTTTAAAACAACTTGACTTTAATGTTAAATACTATAATAATATCTCCTTCGCGAAGAATAATTGAATACTCTCCCACCTTGTTGCAAACTCTCTTGTATGTTGAATTTCGATAGCACTAGTAATTAGAAACGCAGTTTTCTTTAAAGCTTTGTGTGTATACCATTCATTACTTGAATACAAATAGTGTGAGTGTGCCTGACAAAGTATAATTTCAAATTTAAGGGATACTTAGCAGTGCTGCCTCTGTAGTGATGAAAAGGCAATTTTTAAACCCCGTAACGTTTGATAAATAAACAATTTTACAGATAGCGAGAAATATTTAGGTCTTATATTGGATAGTGGCCTGACATGGAAGTTGCACATTTCAAAAATAAAGTCGAAATTGACGTCACTAAATGGTGCGTTGCGTAGCTTAGTACGAATTGTACCGCTAAATGTACGTCACAATATTTATAACTGTTTAATGAAACCACACATCGACAATCTGATAGAAATATGGGGTGCAGCGGCTAAAACTAACCTTAAACTACTGCAAAGAGCACAAAATAAATTAATAAGAAACTGGCCAGATGCGAGCCGGACTCGCGCACGAAGGGTTCCGTACCATTATTTTTCAAAAACGGCAAAAAAAAAATGTCTGTTATATGGGAACCCCTTAAATATTTATATTATACTGTTTTTTAATATTTGTTGTTATAGCGGCAACAGAAATACATCATCTGTGAAAATTTCGACTGTCTAATTATCACGGTTCACGAGATATAGCCTGGAGACAGACGGACAGTACAGCGGAGTCTTTGTAATAGGGTCCCGTTTTACCCTTTGGGCACGGAACCCTAATAACACTGTTTAATTACGATTATTTCCATGACATAATAACAAACAAATCATTAATCCGCTTAAGAACACCCGTATCCCATGATGGACCCTACAAAGTAACTTGTGATGAACCCCTATAGCAGCGCTACTTACCGTACCGGGTCCAATTGTAAATCTAAACCAGTCTGGAATCCACTTGAACACACACAGAAAATTTCATCCAAATCGGTCCAGCCGTTTAGAAGGAGTTCAATAACATACACAGGCACAGAAGATTTATATAAATAAAGATCTACCTACCTATATATTAAATACGTGAAGCAAAAATTTTGTACCTAACCCTTTTTACAAAAATTGCGCGGACGGACGGAGGAGTATGAAATTTCGCACACGTACTACCTATTTTGTCATGTTACTAACTGTGACTATATTTGTACTGTATTCCCTAACCGAAAGCATTTGGCGCTATTCATGCGATAATAAATGTTTATTTTCAATAATTAACTAGTTAGCTAATTTTCTCATTTTTAAGTGAATGTAAAATTCTTTTGTTTTTTTTGAGGAGCTCGATGGCGCAATAGTTAACGCGCCCGGTCTGCGAGTGCTGAGGTTAAGCAACTTTCGCAAAGGCCGGTCATCGGATGTGTGACCAAAAATGTATCATCTCGAGCTCCTCAGTGCTTTGGAAGGCACGTAAAGCCGTTGGTCCCGGCTGCATTAGCATTCGTTAACAACCACCAATCCGCATTAGGCCTGCGTGGTGGTTTATGGCCTGTACTCCCTATCCATCCATAGGGAAGGCTCGTGCCCCAGCCAGTGGGGAGGGGACATAAAATGAGCTGATGTTGATGATGAAAATTCTTTTGAGAAATAAATTCTTAAGCTACCTATACATAGCAAACAACAAGTTACTTATATAAAGTTATATTTTAAAGTAAATTTTCTTTTTGAGGTTTTTTAAGCAGCAATCACCATCCCTACTCTTGCTTCGTCTCGATTTTCGATGTCTACAAAGTATTTTTTATATGGCAACTTTATTCAAAAATCAATTTCTGTCCGGTAGAGGCTAGGGCGGGCGAGTCTCTGTGTTGACAGTTTGGTGAAGTGTACGAAATCCGTGGTTCGAGACATGTTTTTGGTTTGAATTATATTACAATACAACAGCATTTTCACTATGCAGAGATCAGGTAATAATTGTATTTCTCAGTTTTTCATGCACTTAATGTATTTTTGAACCGATAATGCCTCTTGGCGCCAACACTTTGCCTTCTTTTCAAATGCTTCGTAACGTAATATAGGTAATATTTTTTTTTGTAATTTATCTATTGCATGCCTTGTAATTGATAATAATTACGATAAGCGGTTGTATTCACCGTTCATAATGTGTATAATACCTGTCTTCTATCGTATTCTATTCTTATCAGTTATTTTTATTCATACCCAATGGTTTGTAAGCAAGTAAAAGTAATTCGCTATGTTGTTGCTCCGGACGTTTAGTTATCATTCTTACATTTACTTTATTTATAAGAATTAGTCCTGCAACAAAGATTTAATAGATTACTTTTCATACAACCAACATTTCTAAACCTTAGGAATAAGCTAGTACTCTAATATTGTAGATTTATTGAAACTAAAAATAGGTAGGTACTAGAATGTTTAGCTTGGTGTTTTTATTTAACAAACATTCTTGGTGAATATGTTATATATACTAACAAATATATTCACAGTTACAATATGAAACAATAATTCATATTATTAATGTTGATTTATTACCTACTTATATATTTTTATGTAGTTCCTGCTTAAATATAAGCTTAGCTTGCACACAGCAGCATTCATATCTTGTCTAAGTGGGAGAAAAATCTAGTTATCAAGTCTATAAATGATTTTAATTTATGTACCTACTTTGTCATCTTTAGTGTAGGTATGTTGTAAAGTAAAAATATGAACAAGAGAAAGCTATGTTACTTTTAAATTGAGGGTTTTTTTTAAATATTGTTTACATTTGACCTTTTTTTTTTTAAAGAAAATCTCAGTCTATTGGAAGCTAGTACCTATACAAATTATAATTTATTCTGCATAAGAACAATCATGTAGGTACAGGCCTTGTATGTCCATATACCTACATTTCACTTCTTAAATTTCCCTTTTGCAGTTTTGTAAGAAAATTGCTTAAACCATTACAAGTTGTTATTACAAGATAAGACAATTCTGACAGGTTATACCATTGTGTAAAAAATGGTTGAGGATTATTATTTGGCATAATGGTTTTAACATCGAGTGATAGTGAAAGAAGTGATGATAACAGAACTATTATTTAGTAAAATGTCAACAGCAACTTTTTCGTAAAATAATTTTACTTTTAATGAAAAATTCCGTTTATGCAAGATTGCCTTCTATGCCTTTATCCAGCAGTGGATTCATATAGGCTGATGAAGATAATGATAATGAAGCCTTCTGTCAAATAAAAAAAATAGGGCATAAACTTGAACTTGATACAATGAGATATTCGGCGCTTACACATGAACACTCGGTGACCGAGTGGCAGAGTGCCCGGTCCGATACCCGAAGGTCCCGGGTTCAATTCCCAGGTCGGGCAAAATGTATTTCGGATTTTTCGATGCATGCCCGGGTTTGTGATCACCAACCCGCATTTGGCAAGCGTGGTGATTAAGCCATTACCCATCAATTGTAGCGATGACTTGAGTTCAATGATGGAGGCCTTTGCCCAGCAGTGGGACAGTTATAGGCTGTTTACTTACTTACACATGAACACACTCAAATTATAATCTAAATTTATTGTAACTTTGAAGTTATATTAATAACAAATATGAACTTACTATTAAATGTAGAATTTTAAACTTGTAACTTATGTTTCTACAGGTGTTAAGTATATACAATTGAAGACTTTTATCAAGCAGCTTTTAGTAATTAATAGAAAATAACTTTTAGATTTCTTACATTATTGTAGGTTTATTAAACAGCATTTGTCAAATGTAAAATCTACAAAAATTTTACTTTTCTACAAAGTAGACTTGTAAGTTTGTTTAAACCGGGCCCAGAGTCTTTTAATTAACCTTTTTACCGCCAACAACTTCTATAGAAGTTCGAGATTTTCGTGCCGTCCACGCCAGCACTTCTATAGAAGTTCTTCTTTGTACCTACTTTATTAATATACATTTATACGTTGGCGTACAGCGGGACATCGCGTGCAGGATAGTTGGGCGGTGAAAAGGTTAATCAATATAAATGTCCACTTCTATTTTGTGACAGTTTAAAACAAACACTAAGTAGTTTTAGCCATAAATTGATTATAGTTTGGGCCCTGCCTCGCTGCTGGCGGTACTCTAGGATTAGGTTTTTATAATGTTTTATTGCTTTTATATTAAAATATTGTAAAAATCTAGTTTTAAGGAAAAAAATGAATAAAGAGTATAATAATAATAAATAAGATTATTTATTCAGGCAGCTTACACCCATAAAAATTACAATAAAAATTACAACAAAACATCACAAAACAAAATAAAATAAAAACCAGAATAAAATCAAAATTAAAAATTACAATTTAAAAACTAAAATAAAATAATATAAAATTAAATTAAATTAATAATAATAAATAATAATAACTTTAATATTTGTTTAAAATCTTTTTTATATTTAACAATTTAACCAATTTCTAATTTTCTATTATGCATTTTCTATATTCCTACTACAGAAATTATGCAACAAAAATTACCTGTGACATGGTCTATAAAAATAGAATAGATTATACTTTGAGTTGATTGAAGAGATTATATCACTCATTCATAGTATAATGTAAATAACAAAAAAAAAGTTAATATCTGAAAACCCAAAAATGGAAATGAAGATCATGCAAATTATCGTTATTTCTTAGAAGAAATTCTATGCAAACACTAAAATTGAAATGAAACTACCTAATTTTACAGATTTTGTTGCGTTTATTTTACAATTTTGGTTTTATCCTGAAATTTCCAGACCAAAACATATGATTAGCTCTTTTTGCGTAAAACGGAATGCACCTAGTTCAAATAAAATGATGGTATTCAATTTACTACATAATTATGAGACAACTAACACCACAATTTGCCTGTGACCACGGAGCCTGCAAATAACTCGAAACGTCAGGATTCAAAATTCAAAATTCAAAATTCAAAATCATTTATTCAGTTTAGGCTACAAGTAGCTCTTGTGAATGTCATTATGCCATCGGTTCGTAAATCTACTCTGGGCGGGAGATCTTGTACTGAGAAGAACCGGCAAGAAACTCAGCAAGTGTCCAGCTCTTTTCTCCCTTACAGCGTCAAAAATATTGGAAAATGCCCTATCATAGCAGAACACTTTCCATTACAAATAAACACAAAAAATATATATAAGACAATTACAACATGTAAAAAAACAAAATAAAAAATGTAAGTTAACAAATTTACATCAGATAATTATGTAAAGGTTTCAATTTCCACAATGTCATACAGCACCACTACAGTACTCTAGTAAAAGTCAAAAATTGTTTAGGTAAAACAAAGTCAAACTATAATTAATAATACTAAAAATAAGATAAGTATGCAAGAGCAGACCAGCCTCCACAGGCGGCACCCGTTCACGAGCATGACATATGAATCAGCCATCGCTTCGCTCAACTATATTTTAGGGAACGTAACGACCCGACGCACATGCCACCACCGCAGAGACAGTAAAGAGAGCATGACACACTCAAGATACTCTAAATAAAAACTTAATGATGTATTTAACGCAACGCTGTTTGTTATCTGTAGGACAATGCTGTTTAAATAAAAAATGTAAGTTAACAAATTTACATCAGATAATTATGTAAAAGTTTCAATTTCCACAATGTCATACAGCACCACTACAGTACTCTAGTAAAAGTCAAAAATTGTTTAGGTAAAACAAAGTCAAACTATAATTAATAATACTAAAAATAAGATAAGTATGCAAGAGCAGACCAGCCTCCACAGGCGGCACCCGTTCACGAGCATGACGTATGAATCAGCCATCGCTTCGCTCAACCATATTTTAGGGAACGTAACGACCCGACGCACACGCCACCACCGCAGAGACAGTAAAGAGAACATGACACACTCAAGATACTCTAAATAAAAACTTAATGATCTATTTAACGCAACGCTGTTTGTTATCTGTAGGACAATGCTGATAAAGGCTGTCATATCAGTATAAAAAGTATAAAAAATAATTTTAATAAATTGATTCAAATATAATATGTGATTTTTATTATAACCAGGCTGTTTTATCATCTAAATATTCTTTGACTGTATAATAACCTTTTATAAGTAATAAAGACTTCACATGTTTTTTAAACTTATCTAAAGGTAAATCTAGTACAGAATTTGGTATTTTATTGTAATAGTGTATACCTTGCCCCAAGAAAGAACCAAGTACCTTCTGTAACCTGAACAGTGGCATTACAAGTTTTGTCTTATTTCTAGTATTGAAATTGTGTACGTCACCGTGTTTAGTAAAGGAGTTGATGTTGCAACGTACAAAAACTATACAATTATAAATATATTGAGATGCAACTGTCAGGACATCAATCTCCTTAAAAAGATTTCTTAGGGAAGTTCGTGATCCTAGTTTATAGATTGCTCTTATTGCTCGTTTCTGTAAAATGAATATAGTTTCAATATCAGCCGCTGTTCCCCACAGTAGGACGCCATACGACATGACACTATGAAAATAACTAAAATAAACTGTTCTAGCAGTTTCAACATCTGTTAACTGCCTAATTTTTCTAATGGCATAAGCAGCAGAACTGAGTTTACCGGCCAATTTCGATATATGAGGATTCCATTGAAGTTTTGAGTCAAGGGTAATGCCTAAAAAGACTGTAGAATCTACCAAATCTAATTGATCACCGTTTATTCTAATATTGGTTGGTTCATTTCTGACATTTGGTAATATAAATTTAATACATTTTGTTTTCTTAGCGTTAAGCTGTAAATTATGAATAGTAAACCAATGGAGTACCTCTGAAAGAGCTTTATTTACATTTTCATAATTAGTCCTACACCTAGTCACATTAAAAATGAGTGAAGTATCATCTGCAAATAATACAATTTCACAGAAATTCTCTACAAAGAATGGTAAGTCATTAATATAAATCAAGAACAGAAAAGGACCAAGAATCGACCCTTGTGAAACTCCCATTTTTACATGAGAACCAGATGATTTAGTACCATTTATATCGACAGTTTGAGTTCTAGAGCTGAGATATGACTGTATTAAATTTAGTGCAAAATCTTCGAGACCGTAATAATGTAGCTTCAACACTAGAGTCCGGTGCTCAACGCAATCAAAAGCCTTGGACAAGTCGCAAAAAACTCCAAGAGCATTTTGAGACTTCTCCCAGGCATCAAATATATGTTTTATTAGAGCAACGCCTGCATCAGTAGTAGAACGACCCTTAGTAAAACCATATTGCTTACTATGTAAAAGGTTGTTTGTGTTAAAATATGACATCAACTGTTCGAGTATAATTTTTTCATAAATTTTACTTAGCGCTGGTAATATTGAAATGGGCCGATAGTTACTGGGGTCTTCTTTGTTTCCTGATTTGAATAAAGGTATAACTTTACTAAACTTCATAAGATCAGGAAAGATTCTCTTATCGACACAGTTATTAAAAATTTCAGCAAGATACGGTGCAATAGAATAAATAATATTCTTAATTACTTTAATAGATATACCCCACAAATCACTCGTGTTTTTCATTTTAAGTGATTTGAATGTTTTAATAATATTAATTGAATCAATGTATTTAAAATGAAAGGAAAGATTACATTTTGGTACATATTTTTGGAGTAAAGTTTGTGCAGCTTCCGGTGATGAATCTAAATTTGATGTTGTTATTACAGGTATATTTACAAAAAAATCATCAAAAATATTAGCAATTTGTGAATCTGAATTGACTAAGTTGTCGTTTACTTTTAAAGTGAAAGTATTATCCCGTGGTTTAAATTTACCTGTTTCACGGTTTATGATGTCCCAAGTGGCTTTGATTTTATTGTTAGACTTTTTAATTTTTTCTTTAATGTAATTAGAATTTGCTACTATGCACACTTTCTTAAACATTTTCGAATAATTCTTTACATATTCCGTAAAATTAACATTTTGGTTATATTGTTTTAAACTATATAAATCATACAATTTATTTCTACTTTTATATATACCAGTCGTGGCCCAGTCACAGAACTTAAGTTTATGAGTAATTTTTATTGTTTTTGGTGTAAACACCTGGTTGTATTCGGTCTTGATTAAGTTAAAAAGATTACTATAAAGCACATCTGGATCATCTTGTACAAAAGGCAATGCATCTATTTTACAAGCTATACTATTTTTGAAACACTCCACTCGCTCTTTTGTAACTGGTTTACAGTTCACTATTATTGGTTCATCCCTAATATCAAAATCATAGGTCACCTTCAAACCGCAATGGTCAGACGTAAGATTATTAATGAGTGACTTAGAAACAGGGTCATAGTCTGTAAAAATATTATCGAGACAAGTGGCCGAATGTGAAGTTATTCTAGTGGGTTCGAGAAATAGATTCAAAAGATTAAAACATTTAAATAAGGCAAGAAGACGAACACTCGTTGGAGTGTTTTCTAAAATATTTATATTAAAATCTCCACATACTAAAACAAATTTCTTTTTTAGTTTTAATTTTCTAAGTACGTCTTCCATTACTGTTTCAAAAATATTGAAATTGCCCGAGGGGGGTCGGTATACACACACTATTACAAAATTATTGAACTCCACACACGATAGTTCAATGTTACGCTCCACTGATAGGTCTACAATATCGTTGCGATTTTTGTATTTAATATTGCTTCTTACTAATATTAGAGAACCGCCGTGAATAGCTGAGCTTCGCACGTACGCGCTTGCTAGTTGGAAGTTATTTACATGGAACGATGTGTCATGACTTTTTAGCCAATGCTCAGTTATACAAAATACATGAATTACCTGACTTTTTGCTAATAATTCTAATTCTAAGTCCTTGCCAGCCAAACCCTGAATATTTTGATGTATAATAGTAATGGATGTGGGCTTGGCTTTTGTCTTAGACCTCAGTTTAAACCTGAGGTTGTAACCTTATTACTAGATGTAAAAGTTGCATTAGTAGAACTACTAATGATTAAGTTATTATCATGAAAAGACTTAGTTATACCACCTATAACTGTATCATGTATATTAAAAGCTAACAAATTAGCTATCTGAGTCCTACATTTCTTAGAAAGATACATAGTATCTGACGTCAAACTAAAGTTTTTAATAAATTTATTTATATCGAAATATAAAATAGTGTCACTATGACGACAAATTAAATTAAAAAGTAATAAATTTAAGTCATAAATGCGCTTATTTTGTTCCCAGGTTAAATTTGTACAATAGGGAAAAGCACTAACTATTAACCTGCAATTCGTATCTGATTGCAGTTTAATCAAAATATTAAAATTATTTATAATGTCGCGTTTCTTCGTATGTGAACCGTCACCACACATTATAATAACATTAGTGGAACTATTCAGTGTATCCTGTGATATGTTATTTACTATAGCATTAAATGATTGACCTGGAGTACAAATATTGGTCATTGAATGGTTAAGATTTGCATTCATAAGCAACCCTAAGCCCTGACCAAGTTTATCTGAGTACATAACTGTTTTTCTTACTAATTTAGTTACATTAGGTTTATGTATTGTTTGAGGAGCGGCTGATGTAGGACCGGGAACCAAAACAGACAAGTTTGGTGACTTTATCAGAACATTAGAGTTCAGCGATAAAGACTCTTTGGTTATGTTAATTTCATTACTAATTAATGAGTTGTACCGATCAGCATTGTACTTGCACAGATCAACTAACTCTGTGGCTGATTGTATATGTTCCTCAATCTGTTTTTGGGAAATTGAATATTTTTTGCTCATTATGTCAAGTGAATAAGAAAGTGGATAAGACCGAAATTGTTAAATAAACGCGAGTAGATCCCTAAAAGTGGTTTCAATTGAACAAATAGATTTCAATAAGTGATTCATACAAGTTACCTATGCAGTTTTGTTGAATATATTAACTCTTTTGGACATTAAGACTTAAAAAATTAAAAGATAGGGTACGTAATGGGATGAAAAATCTAATGAGATGTCAGTTTTTACTTTTCAAAACAGCTGTTTTACTTTTCTAAACCCTTTTACTGGTAGTGACAATATAGTTGTTACTATAATTTGAACCTTATATGGTTGCAATAGCATCGAAAACCAATAAAAAATATATTATGCTGTACCAGTCAATGGGTTAAGCTACCTTCGAATCCTACAAATCGCATTGATTGCAAATAAATAATTAAACTGGTTCATGCAAATGGTCAATTGTCTTGTATCAAGTTCATAAAAAAATTACTGTTGTGTGAAAAAGACACCATAGAGAAGATAGGTTTGGCCAACATTTTCACCAGCGGCTGCGATATACGATATGAGATACTACGCCGAACGTAACGTGGTGGTCTTGTGCATGTGTGGTTTCTTGATGTAGGCCTCATTGTGTCGTGCTCACGAAGCGTGTGACCTCATCCCAGTGCTCAGCCCTCTCGAAACCTGACCGCCATGACGTCGCCGCTCTATGTAATCAACACCATCCCGCCGCTCGTGGTGATATATCTATAACAAACTTTTACCCGCCCTTCCGTATCGCTCTTCACTATTTAGAAATATTAAATTTGTTGATGTTCGTGTTGGTCGGTTATCAATCCTATGTCTGCACACTGTATGAAACGATTAGGTATGTTGTCGCCCATAATAACTCTCACAACCACCAATAGCAAGGGGCACCTGGGGCCCGACCGCCTAACCGATCGCTTTGACTTCGTGTGTGGTTTATGACGTCATCTTGTCGTTTCGTGCCGCCTATGAAAGCAATATCGAAAGCTATAGCCTTTAGCTTTTGATATTGCTTTCATAGGCGGTGCTAGATGGCAAGATGACGTCATAAACTATAAGCGTAGTCAAAGCGATCAGTTAGGCGGTCGGGGGGCAGGCTATGGCTTGGTATACCTAGGGAGTTGAGTTGAGTCTACGGTTTTGGTAACGCATGGTTCTGTTTGCGTATTTCACTCACTCAACATTTCCTTAATGTTGATGTAAAGGCTCCTGTCTGCAAAACGATAAGTTCGAATTCCATATGGGCGCATAAAATTTTAATGTGTTTACGAATCATCTAGTATGTAAATTTGTGTAAGTACCTACCTACTAGAGTCATCGAGTCATGGAAGAAAAGTTGTCTTTGAAGAAATGTGACATCTGTGCCTAAAGAAGATAAAATGGTTATTACCTACTTACATAATTATATATATAAGTAGCAATTTTATCTACAAAGGGAGATCAACCTTAGCTCAAACACCTAATTGAACTCTATGACCATAGAATAAGAACTAATGTGTCTTGCATTATGCACTTAGGGTTCAACTACGTCATATACCTATGTACATTGTACCTATAAGCCTGACCTGACTAACCATTTATACCTACCTATATTGGAATATGCAAGAGTTGATAAATACCTACAACGCATCTTTTCTCAATAAGACAACTACTCGTACCTATATAATAATTAGTTAAATTACTAAAAAGCTATGATGGATATACTTACTAATTACTCTTAGCCCCATACAAATTAACAAAAAACAAGGTCCGAATAGATAAGTTTCCGTGTTTTGTTCCTGTCATCTAAAAGTCATTTCAAATTACGAGTAAAAGAGACAAAACACGGAATAACTATTCGGACCTTATTCTTTGTTTATTTGTAAGGCACTTAAAGTACGTAACGTTATGCGGAAATCAAGAAAAGCACTGGGCTAACTTGGCTCGGCTCCTTTTCATATGAGGGAAGTCTTCCCTTAATAATCCCTCCTTTAATTTAAAACTAAATAGGTACTATCAAAAATTAAGAGTAAGCTAACTTAATAAGTTAAGTCCGTAAACTGTATAACGTCAATTCACAATAAATGAGAAACAATTTATGTCACCTACTTAAATTAAACATGTAAGTACAGAAAAATAACGAAGTCTTCTCAATACTAAATTAGCTTCTATTGATCTATATTGAACTGCAGTTTCATATTGTGCTTATGAATCTGACCTTCTTTTTATTGCATGACAATATTCTGATAGGTACTTGTTAATTTGCTAGTCATATCGTCACCAATTTCTACTGTCCATGTGTCAGATTTTGCCTCGTCTTCATGTGCTTTCATCATTTCAAATAATGATTGTTCCATGGCAGAATCATCATTAGATTAGTCTATCTACAAACATCCCGTTGCTGACATTTCCACATGATAGCACAGCAATCATAGCACCATAGATCGGTCATACCATAACCCACTTAGCTGGCCCAATGAGGATTGGTAATTTATGACCGTTCCGTTTGTTTGATCTTCAATGGTTTGAGTACCTATGTCTTGTAATCTGCCAGACCAGTTTCAACAGTTGTATATGTTACTTATAAAGTCGATGATAAAAAACGTATATACAAAAAGTGGATTCAATTCAAATTAAATAGTTCAGTGGCTCCAAGAGATATTTGACCTCAAAGGGCGCGTGGCCACCTCGGTGCAGCGGAATCTGCCGAGTCGCAAAGTCCTTGCGCGTATTGAAATAGCTTGTACTGCAATTATTGTTTGCGCTGCGTCGGCGCACACAGCTCAGTACCCGCGAGCGCTCGCACCGCCTGCTCTCCGTCACCGCTACGCACACTCATCTCATAAACGTAAACATTAAGTCATGTGTCCACGTCGTATCTTTCTATTTTAAATAAAAATTTGTCGAACCGTCAATATTTGTCTATAATCGGTCCGTTGATTTGTTTGTAGAAAATTCAACATGTAATAAAGATTTATTAGTGGTGGATTGACGTCTGCTATTGATTTGCTGGCTTGTTTATTATGAAAGTTTATAAATTGTCGTTACTACGAATCATGTTTTACGAGTAATACTACAAAAAACTGCAATGGAAGGAAAGGAAACTTCGAAACTCCAATCCTGTAAGATGTTTTGTTACTCTACAATGTAATTTGTGTTTGCAAATTGGCTCTGTTAAAAATGCTTTAAGTACTAACGAGCTTAAACCGAAACTTTAAAAAATGTTTAACAAGTTAAATTTTATAGATAAATAAACTCGTAGTGAAAGTTTTATAATTAGTTTTACATTAAATTTTTATTATAATAGCATATAATAAAAAAAGTAATCTCATTTCAACCTAAAGAGTTTTTAATTGCAATTATCACGCTTTACTAAAAAAGTCAGTTTTTTGTGGCGGGCGCGTTAACCACTGCGCCAGCCATCTAGAAATTAAATGTTATGCAATGCTTACTTCAATATTAAACCTAAGTATATACCTAATTACCTTAATTTATTTTCCCTACCCATCCATAGGGAAGGCTCATGCCCCAGCAGTGGGGACATAAAATGAGCTGATGATGATGATGCTGATACCTAATTGCATGTTACCTATTATAAAACTGTACTTTATAGTAACAGGTGGTAACAGTTCATCTCCTGTTCACGTTCTAACGTTTTTCTAAGATACGAAAGAGACAAATGTATATTTGTTGTGGATATTTTATTGGTAACATCATTTGTTTAGACTCTTTCATCAATGTATACTTCGGCGTGATCGATATTGAAAACAATCGGGATTTAAAAACAATGCTAGCATACAGTTCTGGTGATTCACTGTACTGTTCCATAGTTTGCAGCAGTATGTCTTACTATATCACACGTACGTGCGTGCCATTTGATAAGTTTAAATTATTTTTTAATCGTCCGAGAGACAGTAGATTGGTTTACATCTAAACGTTCATGGAAGTAGCATATATGAGCACGGATAGTCTTGAAGACGTAGGTACATGTTGTCTCCCTTGTCTAGGTACGTGTAGAAATCAATCGGGATTTCGGAAATATAAACAATGCATCATCTAGTGTATTTTATTTTTCATTTATAATAATTATGTGTAATGTTTTCTTGTTGCATGTAACGATCGATCGACGGAACTAAACTAGCGGTAAGTGTTATTGTTGGTTGTGTTTGTGTCGAATTTTAAAGTGTTTTTTTTAGTGTTATGCTAACAATAGTGATGTTTGATATTGCATTGGTCATTCGTACTGTTATAGTTTTCAATGGACGATATAGTGTTGAAGCGTTATTAGGTCGACAGGACCGTTTGTCCACTGAGCACGTATGGGTTGCGTGCGTTGTTTGAATTACGAGTAGGAATTCGCGACCGCTATTTGGCCCTGAGCTGCGGGCGTCCAGCAAGCACCGTGACACCGATACCGAAGTCCCTATGGGTCGCGTCGGTGGCCCTCGAGTCCACGACACTTGCACATCGCCGCCGATTGCAGTGACGAACGCGTTTGTTATCCTCGACGCGCATTTTGCTATCGTTATTTCAGTTAGCGAATTTACATTCGTTGTACGGTCGCTTTATAAATTTGCTGCCACCATTATTGTTGTGAACCGTTTTAAAATATTTTTTGTGAATATTCTGTGTTTGTCGCGTCGCGACCGTTCCCTCAATCACTGTTTATGTTTGGGTCCCTTTTCATTCCAATAAGCCGATGTGACTATTTTTGCTTCACGATATAACTCAGTGGTAAAGCACGCAGAAAGGATTATACTATATTCGTATAATTTTAATTGTGTACATTCCCAGCGTGTTAAAAGTCTAGCATCAAATTCTTCAAAATAAGTGCGCCTATTTCGGACATAAAAAAACCCTATTAATCGTATGATTCAGATATGTGCTTGTGTTGAAACCATAAATGATATCAGTGTTGTATTTAGCGAGGCAGTAGTTGTAACAGTTTGATTCAGCCGGGGCGGGCACCACTCTACACTCCTACGGATGTGATTTGTCGACGGAAAATGTGGTATCGCGTCTGCTAGTGGCACATATTTTTGTAACTGCTGCAGTATGTTTCCTTCTAAACAGTGATCGGTAGTACTCTGAAATAATTACGTGTTTAATTACATTTTATGAACATCAGTGAAAGTGATTGGTGCTAATACAACTGTAGTGACAATGACTTCTGTGTCAGAATCACCTTTGAATAGATCGCGGAATAGGCCAGTTTTGGCACGCTACAAACCGAATAATGGTAGTAAGGAGCAGGTGAGATTTTTGTTTTCTGAAGTTGTTCCACTACTTACTAAATCAGCTCTACCTAGGTATTTTAATCTGTAACAATAATATCGAATATGCTACATGATTATTCCTAATATTTCTGGTGCTAATGCTAAATTTGTTTTTAATATTGTAAATTACCTATATATGCATGCATACCTAGTTGTTTGTTAATAACACCAATGTAACTTAACTACATTTATACAAGTGGCTAGTGCGTTCATTGTATGTAAATTCTTTTTACAATGGGACGCATTGTGTACTGGCTACTAGTGCTTACGTCAATTCAATAAATATTCAGCTTTTAAAATCGTTAATCGTAGTCACTAATAGGTAACTCCATACCTTTTATACCTCTCAATTAAAGCACATGCCCGACCTTCGACCGCGATCAAGAAAGTGTTACCTATCGATGCTTCTCCAGCGTGAATACTTATACAAATAACTAACTAACATTTTTAATATAGTTTTTTAATCCTTAGTTATTCTACAAATAGATTTCATTAGTGTGCTGTTAGAGCGAAGGAATCTATTCTAGTAATTTTCCTCTTTTGTAGATTAACAGCGAATGACTAACTCTGACACATAAGTTTGGCATTGAATGAAACGTTTTTATGTTTTAATAAAGTACATGTTAAATAATATTCAACTAATATACCCGTCGCCATACAGAATTTTGTGGGCGAATAGTACAATAAATTGACTTGAACCATCCATCCAATAGACGTGCGTAGGATTTCCTTTGATATAACATCATTTTGCGGTGCTCATAGTAATGATACTATCGCTTAACTGTGGGATGTGTACTCATTATTTGATGTTGTAATGCTTCTGCGTGGTAAAGTTATGTGTATATGTCTACAATGTATCTTATGTATGGCTATGAATCGGTGAGCAGTTTGTCAAAATATTGTTTTTCCTTTAATCTAGAGCTGACAAGTATTAGCTATAATTCTACGGACGACGGCGACAGTCGAAGAAATTTAGCAAATCATTTTTTGTAGCACTACCAAAATGTGGAATGCTCTCCCAGCAATCCAGCACCATTGTTTCTTGGGGATGGGGACTTTTATACGAGGCAACTTGCGGGTCGGTCAGGCTAGTGAAGTACAAATCTGCTCAACTAGCTGTCATTTCATCTGAACTTCTCTTCTGCTTATCATCGGGTGGAGAGCGGAATCATTTGCCCACTTAAATATTTTAAATACCAAGCTTTTCCTATCACTATTCTTCAGAATTTCTGTAACATTCGTTCAGCGTAGGTATATATTTCTGTAAGCGATCCAGTTTGATTTCGTCGAACCGGTCGTTTGGGCGCGGCGCCCGTCGACTTGTAAACGTTGCGTGGCGCTTTGTGTATTGGGGTTTGTTTTAGAAACATTGCCAGTTGGTGCTATCGCACGTGCCTGTTTGCCTAAACGGCACGTTCGGCCCCTACCATCGTTAATGTACTCTCAACTCTCACAACATTCGTCGATATAATACCTGTTATAGACAAGTTTAAGTTTCTCTTGGTTTATGTTTCCTCTGCTGTTAAAACCAGCATTGCCTACATTTAAACATCAGTAATGGATATGTTAATTAACTACATTGTAGTATTTTCCTTATAAGTACTGTCCTGACGCACGTACTGATACATCTAACTAAACTACGAACTACGAAGGCATTATGGTCAGCCGCACTTGTACTCTGGTAATGACTAACCTTAATAATTTTATCGTGGTTAATGTACACACATATTAACATACCTACTTATGGCTTATCGGTGAAGGCATGCATTGCTAACAGATAACTATTAATAAATATACATGGACTGATACTTGACGAGATACTTATTTTCTCTGGAATTATTATTTTGTGCCAGTTAATACGTGGCCGGCTATGCAAATACTAGTTAATGCACAATATTCGAGTGCGTTGGTATTTGAACAAAGTGTTCGTAATAGAGTGCAACATACATATTAATTAATCAAGTGTGCCAACAGCCAACTAGCTAGCACGGTGCTTACACATTCATTGATGTTTAGGTTTAACCATCAATATTATGATTTATGATCGCACTAAACTGAACCATATTTCGAAGGTGCCTAGCAAACTGTTTCTAAATATTGCGAAGTTCTGTATTGACAACGCAATGCCAATATAGAACTAATACCAATATAAAGAAACAAATTCATGTATTTTCTCCTACTTCCTTGTCGAAAATTTTAATGCAACAAACACCTGCCTATATATTGTTTTAGATACCATCTATTTATTGTACTGAGATTGTGAGTCAAAACTGCTTCATGAATGTATAAGCAGCTACACTCTTGTTTACAATTTCCGTAGTCTGGTTAGCCACGTCTTTATAATATCTTTCAACACGTTTACAGTTCAACACACTTTTCATCCAAGTGTGAACCGCGCCGCGTCATGCACTGGCTAGGCTAATTCGCTTTCGTTGTTTCGTACTAAATTATACCATAGGAATTAGTAAGTATATCGTTACACGAGTGATTATACACTGTTTACATACGATGAGCAGCTATTAAAACATACATACTTACTTACTTAACATTGCAAATTTGCGACTGATATTGGAACTTTCGCTTTAATTCATTCATGAGTCTATAAGTTGCTTCACATTTTTGAATAAATTGTGCAGAGATTTCTTTTTATATCAACTAGCGACTCGTCTGTTACTTTGTTCGAATATACCGATATCTGGTAATTAAACATAAAAAAAATAATCTTAACTTCTAGCAGATGTTACAGTTTATATTTGTTTTTGGGATTTTAGGTTTCAGCAGTACCGATGTAAGTGGTAGATATTTCACTTTTATTTATATTAATAAATATTTTTTGGGTTTAACGATTTAAATCGTTCGACGTTTATAGATTACTACCTAAATGCTGGTTAATTTCTGGTAACATCACTTAAATTATCAGTACCTACCATTTGACTTGCAAGATGATATTATGTAATCGTCATCATAATTAGAACAAGACAGTCCACTTGGACGACGTAAATCACTCCCAATCCCAATGCTTGCAAATGAGCCTGATTTTCAGTAATAAGATGATATCATAATACCTACATTTATTTAAATAGTAACATCATCATCGTACAGTTCTTGATGCTACTTAGATTTTCACAAATATTGGGATTTAGGGATATTACTACTAACGTAGGCAGAAAACGTAGTTCCTATAATAGTTTCTATAATACCGATCTCTGCAAAAGCGTCAACGCCCTCTAGCTATAGAGCAGCGAACGGTTACCTACACATGCACCGACGAGTAGCACAGCATTACTCGTATTAATATAGCATGTGTGTGATATACACAACCTGAATACGTGATTATACCTGCAACGTCGTTAGATGGCGCTTTTATTAACACGTTATGGAGTGCTACTGTAATTTCATATATCAAAGTCGATCCTACGCAGCTTCTCATACTACATAATTAATATCCTAATAATGAGTACTCCATGCTCATCTTTTGTTGCATACTTTCTTCACACTGTAGTGTCACTTCAAAGTTCAAACATTATAAATATCGCCATAACTGTAATTCTCTCAGTTTCGTATTTTAAAGGTTTGTCAAATATTTTATTTCGGAATAATTTTCCTGCTCATATTTTGTACCTATTACCCTTACACATGTTTTTGTTAACCAAGTCCCTACTATACTAGGTGTTATCAAAGTTATCAATCTACTAGACTAAAATAAATTTGATGTTTTTGGACGAAAATGTATGTTGTCTTGTCTATCATCATCACTCATCGGCTTTGCACCTAACAATGCTTCAATTCAGCCGCAATAATTTTACCACAAAATTGAGTAAAATTGGCAAAGTATAAGAGCACATTCAACAAGCGATTGCCCCAGGCGCCACTGGGTGATGCACCGGAGGGTTGCAGACGCGGTCACAGGATCGAGGGTGCGAGCGCGCATGCGCGGTGCGGCGGTCGATCGCCGGACAGCCAGCCACATGCGACAAACACGTGCTTCCTCAATGAAAACTTCATGCTCCATTCACTCACACAGAAAAATCGCCTACTCTCCAATAGTTCCGCAACAATAATAGCGTTCACGCTCGCCTCTATGTAACGCTCTATCGACTTAGAAGCCGACCATTTACTTACCATACCTTAAAAGTACTTCCGTTGACAGTCCCTTGTCCGCCGACCACGTCTTCGGGTCAGGTCGATGAACTAAACTGTCGCTTCCTTTAGCTATTGAAACCCATTGACGAAGAGGTCGTGGAGAGGCTTAATTGCTGTTCATTTCTGGTATCATTATGTATATCTAGGTCAGAGGACGCCAAACGGAACCCAAACAAAACTTTCGATGAATTAAAGTGAACGTTTTGGCAACTATCCCAATCTCAACGACTCATGCTTAATGTAATAGTATCAGTTTTGTTTTATCAATTTTGTAGCTATTCATCTAAAGTAGGTACTTAGTTATATATATTTTTTAATTGTCAACTGGCTAAAATAGACAAATTTATTGTTTATTAACAAAAAATATAAATCGTCCAACAAAACATAATTAATATTATTATCAAGGTTCAAAGTTCAAACACGTAATTCCTAATATTTAAAAATACAGAGCGAAAACATAACACTTAGATACCTATTTTACCTCTTACCACTATTCAATCTGATTGTACTCATAATAAGTGCGCACTTGCTAGATGTATATCTATTTACCTACATTTGCAACTGTTGACCTTGACAGCGAATGAGCAGCAATGCATTTTCAACCCTCTAGCAGGGCAGTCGTGTAGCAATAATCCCGAGATCCAGTGGGGTCGGCGCGGTGGCGGCGGCGGTGGCGGCGATGGCGGCGGCGAGCGATGGCGGCGTCGAGCGCGGGGTGTCGCGACTCCGCCCGCGCGCCTCCTGAGCGCCGCTCGAGCTGTCAAACCGCCTCCGACGGGCACCCGGCTTGAACGCTTCTACCTCAATCGCTTCAACTCGCGATCGTATCGTAGTGCGCACTCGGTGACTCAGTGTGTGATATTGTTCGCATGACGGAAAATAATCTAAGGAGATGAACGGCAGTACGACGACGGTGAATGGGATCGCCGTCAACGGTACCAACGGAGCCCTGAATGGGATTGGAACAGCTCCACGTACTGCTACTCTTGGAACTCCAAGCAGCTACGCGTATACATCGAGTGGATCACTCCTGGGCCGCGGAGGTGCAGCCAGACCAGTACCACCGCCGACTCTTCCCAAATACAGTGGATCTTTCAGTGCTGGAAGTACTACTGGTTTGCGGGAGCGAGACCGTGAGGGAACAGGTGGCTCCCATCGTTTGGCAAGCTTAGAGAGATTGGCTTTGCGTCAACGTATTATAGAACAAAGTTCAAATAATCAGGTGGTTTCTGGCATAGTCTGCAATAATGGACCGAATGGCGGGCCCACCTCTGCTACCGTCACCCTCACCGACACGGCTACGGTGAGTCCCCTTGCGGCACATCACGTTCACCCTCAGACTATTCCCCTAATCTTAGTTAGCGCCGCGCACCCCGAAATAGGGAGGTTACGTTATTTTAGAACGCACAGCCCTCTGTGCCATTTATGTTTAACAGGTTTTACAATGGAGCACCCAAATAGCTTCATATATATATAAAAAAAACATAAACAACTCTTTTGGTTACTAACTTCTGAGAATAATTCTTGATCTGAATTATAATCCAAAAACGTTCTACATAAAACAGACACAAGTGTTCATATTATCGAGGATGTTTGTTTAAGTATCGGCTGCTACTACTGCATAGCCTCACCGAATTGTTGTTAGTTACCGCTCAGAAATGCACCCAATTATGGCTTCGTAATATGATGGCAAATGATTATGATTGTGCTTATAAGTAGACTGCTCGTTATGGTTTTGTTTACATTCAAACACATCGATGCTACTATAACCGTGTCAGGTGTTGTGTTACATCCACGTTACATCACATCACAACTCGAGTGGCGTGACTCGTCTTGCAGCTAGAATTGTATACTTGCTTGTTACATTTACTTATATCCATACATACGAATTGCCATATCGACAATCCATAATAGCTATCCATGATTTAGGTTCATAAAGCATAAATGGTTATTGTTGGTCATCACATCACATCACATCATTTCATAGATTGATCACATTACTAAATGACCGTAAGTGTTATTTTTCAGTTGAAATAGTATACGTCTGTAATGGGTAGGTTAGGTTATGAAAGTCAAGCATACCAATCAATGATTAAGAATAGAAAATCATTTATTGTAGGTATATCCTACAAAACACAGTATCTGGAATCTTTATTATACACATTAGTTTCTAAGACGTTGAAAAAGAGTCTTGTATATTTTATGACCTGTCTTTCACTTTAATAGGTTCATTGACAGGGGTACATAATACATTTTGAATGTGGCCGGGAAATCGCACAACGAAATCTCCGCTTATTTTTGTATGTTTCTGTACAGAAAGTCTTCATAAGACTGGATCGTAAAGTTATTTTTCATCGCAACTCTTGTTACTCATAAAGGATTCACGAGCACGATTCATCCACAATCCACGACGAATCGTTGTCGTGACCAGCATCTGTTTTTAAACCATTTGTTTTTGCTGTTTCGTCCTATAGGACTTGACTTTAAGAGAAAACTGTCGTCGGTAAAGACATGGTCGGCATCCCACCATATTCCCACGCAGTTCCTCATGTGATAGGACTGGTTAGGCGTGCGGGAGGGGTTGGGTGGGTGACTGACCCCATGTCTACAGGGTTAAAAATAACCTTATGCAGCGGGCGGCCATTCTGCTCGCATGTGTCGAATTCACTAAACAGACATTAACTGTTTCACGGTCGAACCATGACCTGAAAATACTGAGAACACCAATTATGTTGGGATTCTCGGAGCTCTTACAACCTTTTTGAGCAAAAGCTACGATTAGCCAATGTGTGTTTGTTTACTCTGTTTTATTTTTTCACACACACTCGATATTTTATCAAACCGACCTTTAATATAATATCCGATATCAACACGACTGCTGTATTATTTCTCAAGCCTGTATAAAACATGTATCATCCTAGATCTCAGACCAAAAGCAATAAGCATTTAACCTACATATATAATTGAAAATGTTCAAGTAGTTGTTAATGATATTCAATTAAATACACTATCTCATTAGTATGACTCGAAGAATACAAAAGCTTTTTAATGGAGTAAAATAGCCAATTGTTAGCAGATAAATGAATCGTTCATTCATATCTTCTTTGAGATTATTAGTGAATGTTTTATTATCATTTTGTTGACAGACGTCCCTTTTCTAGGAATTGTCGTTATCAGGTCTGTTATCGACGGAGTCGCGCCAAGAAAGCTGCATTATGATAACAATATGTACTAAATAAACTGTAATAGAAGTTATCGTTTCAAACTGAAGTCTTGTGTCGCCTCCTTACGTGATTGTATTGCTTTGCAATAATAATGCAACTCGAATACGGATTGGGTTTGAAGTTTTTCACTAACCGGCAAAAGCGGTTGGGGCACGTTCTCTTCTTGCATTGTTCCTCGCGATACACAAAAAGCTTACCGCACCGAAGTGTCGAGGTATAATCGACTTTTGTGCTTTTGGATAAGACTTATAATTGTTGTTATCGATATTGAAGTTAGCATTTCTTGAAACGATGGGCCCTTGCTTTTGTGTGTCTGGTGGGCATAAGTGTGACGGGCTGGATCCTTTTGCAGCTATACGTAGTTATAGCCATAATTAACTCAAGCCGTACCTGAGTTAACGCGGCCCGTATCACACGATATGAATTTTGAACGTTGCATGCAGTGTATGTGCACAAAACAGGTTTTGGAAGATTTTCTGAGATTGTTCTCTAAAGTTGGCTTAATTTTAAGATAGATAGATAATTGAAGTTTAATGTAATGAAAGGAACTAATACAATATAGGTACCTATATACTCGTAATGTAAATGTTTGTAAATTCAAGTAGATAAACAAATGTACCCTACTGACTATAAATTGTCATGAAACTGAGAAACAACTTTATAATAAAAAATATTTAAGATCTATTAATTATTTGTAGGCTAAAAGTAAATTTAAAGTAGGTAAATTTTGCATTATTTTTTAAACTCTTGGAACGCCTTACTAGGTCCTAAATATTTATTTTCATTTCGCACTGCATGTAGTATATTTAAATACTGTATACAAATATAGGTTTTGCTATTTTTTTCTGCTTTTTATTATGCAATGCAAGTATTTACATTTACATCAGAAAATTACTATTGTAGCATACCTACATAGTATAATTTAATTTATCTATTAACATTTCTAAATAAACAATTTAATTATTATCATCAATATTATTATCATGTTGTGAGTTATTTTTTGTTTGGTTTCCGCCCCGTGTGTCGGGCGCACGACGACGCGCTTGTTTGCCCCGCCAGCCGGCAGCCGGTATCGCCAGTAACTTAACCTCAAACTGACACAGACGTGAACGTTGCTTCATATTACAACAGTCTATTTGTCCTATAACATTTTTCTTAGCCCCTTATACAATTGCGAAATACGTGAATTTCATCCGAAAATAGACTAAAACATGTGGTATTTAAGAATTTCGTGTCGTGGTGTTTTACTTCAGCCTTTGAGAGGCTTTGTGATAAGTGTTGACTTGATAAGTGCATAGGGTCGTTGATATACGCGTTCGCCGCTCCATGGCGCGCATGTGATCAGTATTTGTAAACTTATACTTTTTTTAATTTCACACGCTACCCCAAAGCTTGGATGTGTGAGAAACTTGTGAAGTGCAGTTTTAGCTTTGATGCCAACAACGTCCGTTTTTTTAAAAGCAGTTCCATTCCATGTGTGTGTACATTATGGCAAACCGAGGAAACGTTGTACCACATCACAACCAGGCAAAGATAACGAGATGCGCCAGTAGTGTCGGTGACAGTGGAATTGATAAAACTAAAGTTGGATGGACGAGTCCTCGAGATATCTGGAGGAACTTGTCTTTGCGCAGGAAGGCCGAGGTGATTACAACTTGATATTAATAGTCATATCGAGAAATGTAAATGTGGGGTTGGCGAACGAGCTGAGTTATTAAGTGATTGGCGATAGCATCGTTATTGACGTATCAATACAAGTTTACATACGTTAACACAACAACACAAGTAACATTTTTGTTTGTCTTGTTATTTCTTTGTTTCTAAATTACTGGAGGGTTACTGTGACTAAATCGTTTGGTCATTCTACTTGGACTAGGCTTGGACCACTGCTACTTCGTGCAGAGCAAATTGAAGTGATCATTTCCTAATCTTGTCAGCGGTCGGGTCGTCGACTTATTCTATAGAATAACAAGTAACGCATTCAGAGCGATATACCTTGTAACCACCTCTGCCAGTTGCATTTAGTCGATTATATGTATCACACGTAGCTCCTATATCTGCTTGCTGCATTGCATACAAAATGTGTATTTACGTAACCACAACAAACGTGGGAATACCGGCATTCTTTTGTTAACACTTGCCGTGATAATTACTTCTGCAATAATTATCTGAATTCAGTTAATACTACTTGCATGTACACTTGCGTGAACTAAGTATATCTACCTACTCAGTAAAATTGTTATGTTTTTTGAGTGAGTATGTGTGTATGTATGTATGTATGTAGGTATGTATGTCTGTTTCTTTGGCACGCCCTACAGCCCAAACGGCATGGTGGATTTTAACATAATAATATGAAGTGTCGTTAGATTTGTTTTGACTGTGGAAGTAACATAGGATTTAAAAAAAAAATAATAATAATGGGCCGGCTTAGCAACCTATTAGTAGTCTTGACCCCAAAAAAACTGTTAGATCGACCACACGATCAAAATTCTTTAAACGAACTACAACAACGTCTACAGAATTTAATGGATATGGCCAATTTTTCTATAGACGTAGATGTAGTTAATAATTTTCATTTACAGCAATGTTTTATGGTGTTTTGTTTTCGGTAATATTAGCAGATTTTATTACCATGTTTAAAAAACTCAAAGTCAAAAAAAAGTACTAGACGTTAAGAGTTTCGTTTTTAAACCTTAATCAGATTATTGACAATAATGGTGTATGCGCTATGACTTTGCTATTTAAAAGAGTAAGGCGTTTTAATATAATTATTTTTTATACTATTTGTCTTAGTGATAAAAAAGCACCAAGCGCTGTGCCTATATGTAACTATATCCCTTGGTAGTGTGACGAACCCTTTGATCAACAGCAACTAAATTGCTTACTAAACGTAAAATCGGATTAGTTCATCTTGCTGTTACAACAAGCTTGTTTACAGATACACTTTTCAGAATTACCTAAGTATTTGTTTATCCTCGTTAAGTTAATGAACTGGTTGACATTGTAAGAACAACTGACAACGATAGACGTTATGCTAAATCTCCTCTTCCCCTTGTTTTACACTTGTGAAACTATTCACCATGTGGGGTTTTAAATAGCCCCTTAACCAAAATATACAGGAGCGTTGACTTGTTGAATGCAGTATTTACGGTAAATGTTGTATGGATTTATGTTATCAATTACGGTTAATGTAACAATTTCTAACAAACAAACCACTCTTGTTTAATCTGCGCGTTAAGTATCAAAAGTAAACCGATTCATTATACGTGTTCATTATTAAATTTATGCACTTGTGCGTAAGTTCGCGGTGTTAAATTGAGACAATCAATTTAACCTCAATTAAACATATTCATGGTCAGTCGCGTCTAATGAGACCTTAATTGTCATATTTTTCATTGATGTACACTACAGTTGTAAGGGAATCCTCGTAGCTGGAATGGCAGTGGTTGCACCAACTGTCAGAAATATCTCCCTATATCCTAATGATATGATATGATATCCTATAGGCTGATGATGATGATGATCCTAATAATTGTCTTTTTACTTTATACCCAAATGACAAAATATTTTCGGTAAAGATAGTTCGCATTTCACTTTTTTTAAATACTTTTATAAGAATAATAATAAAATATTCTATGCATATAAAAATACTATTATTCCAATTATGTGTTTAAAATTTTATCAACTAAACCTGTGGTTTTTAACCTGTTTTGTAAACGTATAAAACGTACCTACGGGTATCTTGTATAAATCGTATAAAAACTATAACTATTGTATAAAAACTTACCTATATTACATAACGCACGCAATGTTAAAATAAAATGTTATTATCTTCTAACTAAGGAAATAATTACAGAATCTCTGGAAACATCTGCCTTTCATCTTCGTAAACAAGTTGAAGCAGCCAGATAAACATGAAATCCCTGTTTTTTATATAAGTACGCATTTATTTCTTAATCAAACTACGCCTAAGTAAATATTATTTTCATAATATGGTCAGTTCAGTATGTTGATCAATATCTGTCTATCAAGATATTGTGCTGTGCGCCGCTGGTTTCTACTCAGTACTCCAATATACGAGTACACACCGCCATAAAAAGTGGTATTGATTTCTACGGCCTGTGTAATTTTCCTTCTGAGAGTGAGACACGGATGCGCTACTTATTGTCCACGCACAATATGCCTAGATCGTTCTCATACCTTTCTATTGCTATTGTTTAGGATTTCGTATTTTACTTCTGTGCGCTTTAATTCTCAGGCGTATTGGCTTGATTTTTGTCCATAATTTCTCTTGATTCTAGTTTTAACTCTTTCCGCGCCAACCACGAATACACGTAGTCAGCATACAGTACGTGTATTCTTGTAAGATTAGTATAGAGATTTATTTGAAAAGTAATCATCTAAAACTACTTCTGAGAAAGTTATTTGTGGAGGGTTAGCAAAATTTGCAGAGAAATACGGCTAATCCATCATGCTTAATTTCATAGGACGCACGCGATTATTAATGTTCGTCGTACCCGTAACATTTATTCAATGAGTTCAAAAATTAAACTCCTAACTCTTCACTCCGCCCGGTTTGCCTACGCTTGGGATGAGATCCCGACGCCTACGCAACAATGTAACTATACATCGGAAGATTAATAAAAACATGATTCCTGTATGGAGTTTGTAGCGTAGGCTCGCTTGAACTATATTCCTTGCGATTTTAATTTTCAAGGTGAACGTAGAATTAAATATAAAAAAGAATATATTTATAAGGCAATACAACAATACTGTCAACTTATTGTCTTGTCTTATTATGTGGAAAATGTTTTTATGTTTTTGTAATGACATTAATCTGTCAGTGTACCGTTCATAAATAAATAAATCAATACTATAAACACTGTATAAGGATAACGGTACCATGAATTTTTAGCTCGTTAAGCTCATTATCAGAAGAACTTCATTATAAGAAGTGAGAGAATGATGGCAAATTAAGTTAAGAGTAGCAAATTTTGACTTGGTTGGTCGACTTGAAGTTAAATTATTAATTATATCAATGTATTTTAGGGAGTAGTGTCGTTGGTAATTAATTAGAAATGTTATACGACTCGTTGATAATGAAAAGTTGTCCCTATTGAGTGTTGATATTATACAATGGCTGAGAACTGCAATGAAAACTTTATAGTCATGTTCTCGTGTGCGCAAAATGTATAGAGAAAGTAAAGTTAAATGAACCGTCGCCGTCGCGCCGCCCGACCCAAATTGTCGCTACCGTCTTATGGATCCGTTGAGAATCAATGCGAATAAACTGGTTATATAGTATGTGACATTTAGTAAAAAGTGTTTCATATACCACTCAAACTGTAATTTTAACTATGGCCATCTAATTAATTTCACTTAAAGTTTTTTTGTATTTTCTGTAGCAAATTGATTATTGATTCATTACCAAATTTTGCTGTTCGTTTTTAATGTATGTATTTTAATGTTAAAAGTTCTAGTAAGTCACAAATGTTCTAGTAAGAAACATTACTGGACTGGAACTATAACTTATTTTATCTACACTAATGTTGTAACATTCTACTTGTTTCCAATACTTGACTTATAATTACTACTGTTATAGCGCAGACAACAAAACACTCAATTTAAGCAATTTCACATGATGGTATAATATCCACATCGATATCGTAAAATCTCATTATAACATCAATAAAACGCGACCAATTAACCTGGCGAGCCTTATGTCAAAATCCTCATACAAGTTGTATAAAATTTTGATATTAGGCTGGCTTTTGAAAACAGTTGGGTTATACGTGAAAACTTCGTCGAAACTACTAAACTTACATACACAAAACTCTTTGGTAAGATCTTGTGCCAATTAAATAAAAAAAGAACAGCGCGCGCTCGCTCCTGATTGGCCCTGCGCGCGCAGCTGCGCTCTCATTGGTTAGATTTTAATGGCGGCAAGTTCACTGTGACAATACACGTACGCGTGAATTTAATGTTTCGCAATGTGTTTTGTTTTTAAAATACAAATTAAAAGTTAAAAATGGACAGCGACGATGATATTTGTACGCCTCCGGATATTCTAGAATTGGCAACAAAAGTAACTCACAATCTTTTGCCAGAAAAATCTAGAAAATTATATGAAAAAGAATATAATAACTTATTGGCATGGAAGATCGAAAAGAAAACTACATCATTTTGCAACTGCTATGCCGTATGTAAAAATACATGGAACTTCGACCCACCCCCTGTCGAAACCCTGCCTTTTTCTTGAGCTATAGATCGGGGAAGTGCGTCGATCAAAGAACTGGTATTAATAAATTTGGTGCTCTGGGAAAAACAATCGCAAGTTTTTTGAATCTGCCTAACCCAGCGTTGTACACGGGGCATTGCTTCCGGCGCACCTCGGCGACCCTTCTCATAGATAGCGGTGGTGATTTGACCGCACTGAAACGACACGGGGGGTGGAAGTCTTCTACTGTGGCTGATAGCTACATTGATGAGTCTTTAATGAATAAAATTCAAGTCTCAAATACGATCTTGAACAGTAGAGAAAACAAGACGAATGAAGTAATTATAAATATTCCAACTCCGTCTACGAGCTCTACTGCTTGCCCCGCGACCGCTACAGCTGCTGGATCAATAATTAACATTAACTTTCAAAATTGTACCATCCAAAATTTGAACAATTATTATAAATAAACTATTGTCAGCTTTTACTCTTGTTGTTTGACTAATTGCCGTGTTTTAATACCCTTCATTATATGACAGTTGCATAAACTACTATAACTTACGCACGCACCCACGTGCAAAGCCCTTTAACGAATGTTCCTTTTTATTGCAAGTGGTGATGTTGTGCTTAGTGCTTTTACACCGGTCTGAACAGGGAACACGTTTGTTCGAATTTTTTAAGATCTACTTTTAGGGAAGGGAATTTTTACTTTTTATTTTCAAGTGCTGATTGCTTCACTGAAGCTAAATTAAATATTTATAAAATTTATAAAATACAGTGAAAAAATTAAACGCCTACCCGACCCGTTATGAAGGGATTTTTTTTGCTGGATCCTTTCAGTACAAGGTCTTTCGGTGTACGTAGATTTGCGAACCACTAACGTAGTGACTTTTATAAAGGATATTATTTGTGTCAAGATTTAAAAAGGTTCTAGGTACTAACTAGCTCATTAAAAACACACCTTTGATTTAAAAGTTATCTGTGATCCTTTCCAAGCATTTCTGAATTTAAATTGTAACATTTTCGATAGAGACCTCTTCCTCTTGGATAAGTTCTTATAGTCTGAATATAAAAGTTAGTATCTGTATACTTCTAAGTTTATCAGCTGATTCAGACAATGGTGAGTCAGATGGTGTATCATAGTGGGCCCTAAGCGACAATTCCTGTTGACTACAAGGCGTCGCCGCCTCAGGCAAAGGATTTCAATTATACCGCGAATGTCTCGAAGCGCTATTTTTTTGTCTTGTTGAAGGTCTTGTGGCATTTCTGCTTTTTATTACTGAGCATCGAAACGCTCTGGCTTTTACTACAACTAAAAATTCTGTTAAATTTATGTACGAATACATAGAAGTTAATAAAAAAAATGTTGTCTTCATAATAACCTACCTTTATCAGAAATCGATGTTGAATTTGTTTGCACATTAACGGAGAAACTCTTGGCCTTCACCCCCCCCCTTGATTGTAAGTAACGATAAAGCCAGAGCACAAGCTGCCCAACATGGAAGAGCACTTCACTCTGAATTCCGAGACTAAGGAGGTTTACATTTTGAGTTCTCTAGACATTATATATGTTATAAGTTCGGCTTACATATTAAATAATATGTTTGTTAACAAATGTGACTTGACAGAATAATGTTGTTCTATCACCATCCAACCCAATCGCCATTGACATCATAACAATAACATGGATAGGGAGCGGTGAAGTGGCTGTGTCGTGAAAACTTTATATTGATTAATTGCCTATTGTTCACCGATATTATCTTAATCGGTGTTCAATGGACTTCGAAATGGCGAAGTAATTACGTGTAACGAATTATTTTATAGATTCAGTTGTTATTTTTACGACTGCAGTGTACAGTGTGGCCTGTAGCCTATCATTAAATGTCTTAAATAAATGTTCTACCATATGTCATTCATAGTAAACAAATTAAAGTCTACTGAGGACACTGTGTAGGTAAAAGGTGAATCACCATCACACCAAAAGTTTCTAAATATTGTCTAAAAATGAGCATGCTTACTGTGTGTGTGCTTCCTATACATGCTGATAAATTACTAAAATGATCTATCTATTTCGTTTTTCACTGCTCATATATTTGTGATATTCAATTGAGTAACTTAGCCATGTAGATAAGGCATAAACCTTATCTGTTTGGATTAGTTTTATTTCAGTCTTCTCGATCCGTATGACACGAACAACACCTCATCCCATAGTTAATACCCGTTTATTTGGCCTAATTAGTCAGCGTATGCTTTACTATGAGTGTACATTGTTGTACAAACTATAATAATAGTGGTTACTGTAAAATTTACCTCGGTTGAGTAAACATCGACCGTGAAGGTTGCGTTGTTGATTTATTACAGTTTCCTTTTGCCAGTTAGGCGTCAGTTTTGCTTATTTGTAGAAATTATCCTGTGTTAATATATAAATATATTATTAATTGTGTTATATGCGTTAGATAACGGGAATTAAATAGTTATAGTGTTGTGTGAGTGTTGTTTCGATCGAGTAATATTTATGATATTCAGAGTCTGTTTTGTAAAATTTGTTCAAAAGCGAAATGTTCTTTAGTACTTTGAAAAAAAGATTGAGCTTAAAAAAGAAGGATAGAAACAAAATAAGCAATGGTGACATCTATGTGAGTATTATTGTTTATAATTATTCGATTGTCATTTTAAAAGTCGTTACAGAAAGATAATACAGCTGTAATATCAGAAAGATGGTATTGTATGGTATTTCAGGGTCGGCCGGCCCCTAGTTTTTTCTGATTCACTGCTGCTGCTAAGTCTTACGTTCCATTCTCACACACTAATCTGATTCTTTGCTCAATTGAGGCATTCTTACTTACAGGCACAGTTGTTTATTCATGCTTTCACTCAAAACAAACAAATTCCTCGTCAATGTTGAATCGATTTGATTATTTACGATACAATGTCCGTGCTCTGGTAAACACTGGCCGGATGGCGAGCGCCCGCTCAACGATCAGTGAGCAATTGGGACTTGTCTTGGACAGCCTATTGAATCGTAATTACCAATCGTGTCAACTTTTGAAGATTGCATGGTTTTTATAATGTTTTTTTTATGTTATGTTCTATTGAAGAAAATGTGCCTGTTTGAAAGAAATGTTGTACAATGTTTCCGAATTTGGCTTAGATTTGTTTAAATGATGATTGATGACTCATTTTTCTTTATGCGAACCAGTGAATCATAGTTTTCAATGAAGTACAATCTTCTCAATGTACCGTCATATGCGATGCATAAATGCAGTTTGTGTTTGATGCGCCGAATTTCAATGTTGCAACTGATGCGTGACTGCGGCTGTCAAGTGACGGATATATCCCATTCGGCCGCTTGGCTTGCTGCTCAGAAGGATATGGTTTGCTTCTTTTGGTATACGTTTACGCACCTTTGTGTTTATAGTGTAACGTTCGTCACGTAATTGTTTTTATTTTCATTTCATTTAAATGTAGACCGTTGAATATAATGAGCAATTTAGAAATGGCGCGTGCAGTTCATTGTTGCATGGAACGTTTCTCTAAGATATTAATAGAATCGACCGTCACAGGCGCATAGGTCGTTACACTTCGCAAAACTGCTCAAGTCTAAGTAAGTGCCATATGTGGACGTCGCGTGGCTTGCAAGAAATAAAAAAGTTTGGTATAAATATTTATACCAAGCAACCATCGAATGCGTTCATTGTACTTTGTACCGATACTGGATTCAAATTGTTTTATTTCAATTGTCACTTGACTAGTTGACATTTGAATGGCTGGAAGAAATCTTGGCAGGAAATATTTATCAAGCCAATCGTCGCCCTGCATACAATAAATGTCGCATGGAAATGAGGATTTCAGATATCGTATGTAGTCTAGTGATATCACTAAATCACGTATGATGTTGAATATTCTGAACAAAAATTCTTATTCCTACTAAAATATTTTTGTATTTTGTATAAGACAATATTTTTACTACAGTATTTTCAATGACACTTTTTAATATTATATTAAAATATATATTTCATTTTAATGTTATATTGTTGTTAGTAATTTTAGCAACAACGCCATTTTCGGCCGGAGCCTTTTGAACTTAATAGGTAGGTAGCGTTTTCAACTTTCGACTGAAGTAAAAAGTAATTCATTCGAATATCTTTATTTCGTGACATCATTAGTTTTAAGGAAATCCCTGATTTTTACATTTTCCTGCGACAAACATACATCCACTAGAAGTGTGAATATAGTTTGTATTATATCAGTATTTCGTTCGATGTGCACTTTCGACCGATGACAACCTTTAAGTATCGAAACGAGACTTCCTATCGTGACTCACAATAATTGTGAATGTTTTAAAACCAGTTGTGAACATACGCACAAGCACAACAGTTGTTTATGATGAAACAAGCCCAACTGCACAGTGTTGAACAAATAAAAAATGCAAAATTTACTAGAAACAACGCAATTAAAGCCGAAGAACAGCGATGCCTTTCATCGTCAAATTTTCCGAATTGAAACTCACACGTAGCCCGTAACGATGGCAGTGGTTCCGCATGAGTCACTGCTTTCATTGTTCGGCACTTCTCACTTGCCTATAATTATTCGTACAAGTATATCGCTGGCAGGTTCGCATTGAAATCTTCACGAAGCGATAACATTGACTACAATTGTTTGATAAAATGTACCTATATTAATTATTGCCATTTTGGTACGCACGCTTGCACATCAGATTACCTACCACAAACTGTAATATTTCCTCAATAGACTTTGAACTTCATGTAGGTAGGTATATGGCTTAAGGTTAAACATTTATTAAAGAAATTTGTCAGTTTTGGACAGGTTGATATTGTGCAATGTGCAGGCGTTTGTACCTACTAGCGCAATAAACTAAATTTAAAAAATAAATTAAAAAATATTATAATAATCAGTAAACTTTATAGTAAGCACACACATCTACATCTACACAGCCACACATCACATACCATAACGTACATAAATAGACCTGTATACGCACGCACACCTAAGACATCACTCACAAACATACACTAAACACACACATATTTATTTAATGAAACAGTAATTAGCTTACCTTACGCAACATAGTTTTAGAAATACGTAGCTTAGTCTGTAAATACTGTCTGTACCTCAATGCATGCTGCGTTCACCTTTAAGTAGTTGTACATTAAGTATATGACACTATAAATGTAAACCACATAATGGGGTATTTGACAGGTTTTAGAAAAATATGTCTAATGGTTCATTATAGCATAATATATTTGCAATTTGATTAATTCGTTACGAATTTCTTTATTTTTTATAAAAATCGCCATTAAAATTCAAATTAATAAAATAGCCGCCAAAATGCTGAATGCAGGTCACGTGATGTCGTGACGTTACCTGCTTGTAAGCAAATTTTTAGCTGTCAAATTAAACGTACAAAACTTTGATTGACATTTACTGTAAACAAGCTGGTGACGTCACTTCAGATTCAGCGTCATCCCGTGCGTTTTTGATCACGTGGTCAATCATAAAAATTTTATCATGCTAATAATGATTTTTTTATAAAAATTATACTTATTTTAAAATTTTGTGCTGGCTAAATTAGTTTAAAAACATGTTTACTATTAAGTTAACAACAGTTTGATCAATATTTTCATCGTAGTCAAATACCCTATTGTTATAATGTAACAACTGTTGGTGATCCAATGAATAAAAAAAATAAACGTTTCTCTGATTATTACCTTTTAAATTTTCGATAAAAACACCATTTATGTGTTGGATTCTTTCCCAAATGCTCTTCAGAGGTTTTATTTAAGTATATTTTGTTTGTTTGCTTGTTTCTTGTTCCACTTCTTTTTCTTTTCCAACCGAAATTTTCATTTAATAGCTTAATAGCTATCCTAAGTATTTAGTAACGTTACCATGCACGACATATACTTAAGTACGTGTAAAAGAACTAACTACGTGTCTAGAGTTTTATTACATCTACTGCTTACATTCAATATCCATCTTGTTTTACCTGCATGCTAACCTCTAATGTCTGGTAAATTTACTTATTCTTATCGTGTAAGTAAATGATATTGGTTGTAGTTATCTGTCAAACAAAAGCAACATTAGTAACAATAAATTGGTGAACATTATATCTTTTTTTACAGTTTCCTAACTTGGTCGGTATATGCCTAAATACAGACCTACATTCAAGACGTTCTTTTGTCTATAGGCGTATGTCGTGTCATCGTTTCCCTCTTGTACATAATATAGATACACACGCACACATACACGCTGCTCTGTATCATCACAGAATACTGCGATTGTAGATAGACACTACGGTTAGATACATTTGCCTTGGTATCGATGACTCACGACTCGAGATTCTGTGCTCGAGCCGGCTCGCTAGACGAAGCTGTGTAGGGTTGGCTTCATTTTCTTTGTAAGCAAGCTGAGAGATCGAAAGGTTCCACTTTGTTTCTATGTAAGAGATGTTGTCCTAGGGATTTCACTCGGTTCGTTAAAAAGAAGATGATGTTTATGGCGTTCGACCCAAGTAGGTAAATGAAAAAAAGGAGATTTTAATGACTAACTATAGGTAATATTTTAAGCCTCTTTTAAATACCACCCTCAATCTACATTGAGTGGAAATAAGATTTATCATATACCTGACCTATACGAGTAAGCACGATTATGTCAAATACTATCATTTATCAATAATAATAATTAATAATTATAATAATTTCTTCGTTTTCAAAAAACAGCAGATACAATAATTAATCTTAACTACCTACACAAGGAAGCCCTGTATCGTAGGCAGTTAAACCTTCCTTTGTACAAATCAAATAAATCAATTAAATTAAAAAGCTTTATCAATTATTGTTAAAGCTTCATTGGAGTAACTAGGTCCATTTTCTTTACTTTTAGATCGAGTTTTAAGAAAGCGCTAACACGCATTGATTAGTTTGTTTCACAAGTTCGTCACTAGGTGTCGCTGCTTCGATTCTATACAAACTGTGTTCACTTTAGTATTTTTTATAAAAATAGCCTTTTTTATAAAAAAAATATTATTATTTTTGGATGTTTGCATAGAGTTTTAGTAGTATTAACTAATTTTAGGTAGAGGTAAGCCACGTTGTTAGGTAATTCTTTATAATTAGGGAGTGTTGGTAGCCCTAGACTTGAGTGGGAACCGGCCATTATTGCCATTACCGCTCTCTTACGAAGCCAAGAGCGAATGGTGAAGTCTCATTACCCATATTACCATTGGCGATAGCCGCGATAGTAGTCGGATTGCTTCCTGATGCACAGCTAGAGTCGTAAATACCCACACTATTATGTAAAATTTTACAAAAAGTTTTAATTAATTGTTTTAAAGTATTGCGTGATCTGTTCAAACAGTACGTTCGTGTTTTATCTGGTTTGCACTGTTTTTTTGGTTATAATATATCACTGACCTCGATTCTTATCATAAAAACCGGAGTCATACACTCAACGTCAAATTATTTGTTTTTTTTTAATATGGTCAATAAATCTAAGCATTTACTAATAACAAAACATTCAGTCTATTTAAATTCGAGTAAATTTTTCTCCTATGCCACTTGCGAGTGACTCAATTAGTGGTCAAACCAGCCAGACCTTCTCTATCATCAGTCTTTACCTACTTAGCTTCGTGGGGGTCCCAGATCATCGAATTATACTCTAATTTGCTTTTTGGAATAAAGGTAAAACATGATTCTGAAACTCAGCACACAGTGGCTTTTTCGAACTTGACTTGACGCACCATGTTACTTAATGAATGAATGTATTGAAAGTGCACTTAATGAATGACTCAATGAATAAATCTTTCACTAAAGCACTTCTATTATGGATTTAGTAACATAACTTCTTTATATGATTTCGTTTAAAGTTACCTACTGTCTATTACTTATACTGTCGAGTCTTTATTAACGTAGGTATATTCGTTAAATTAAACAGGCCTATCCAGGTTCCTGCATTTCATTTATTCGTGCCTAGCTAAAACTTGAACATTTACCGCATTATTAAAATGTCGGCGCTCAATTTCATAGATTCCAGTTTTATAAAAGCTGAAGAATTTTGTTAGAAACGCGATCAAAACTATAATGTTTCCTTGAAAACTAGAATGTTATCACAGTGGTAACTATTTGGTTAAATATATAAACTTACTGTTTGATGCAATGTCATTTTTTAAGAGAAAAAACATTGTGTTTAATAAAATGAAATTATAAACAACAATGTTATGGCAAAGGAAACCTTCTAAGTAGGCGGGTATAAGCTTACATTCACGGCCGATTTTATGCCAGCAATTTCAATTTCCTTTTTTCAATAACGGTACTTGTGTGGCGACGAAAACATTGCTTTATTTATAACTAGCTGTTGCCCGCCACTTCGTTCGCGAGGACTATCCCGTGGGAATATATCGGGATAAAAACTATCCTATGTGTTAATCCAGGTTATAAACTATCTGTATGTCGAATTTCATCCAAACCCATCCATCTGTTGCAGCGTGAAGAAGCAACAAATATAAACACATACACACAAACTTTCGCATTTATAATATTAGTGTGACTAAAAAATGTTAGAGCAGTTAAATTTGTATCAACCATCAGCTAATCGATGTCAATCTCTCTTGTTTCCAGTTACAAAGTAAACGCGAGCTGTTCTTCAAGTCGGACTCAGTGAGCGGCGGCGTGAGTGCGACGGGCCCGCCCTTGGGCGCGCCGCCAGCGCCGCCGGTGGCGACCTCCGCCCTCAAGGATGCGCTCGCGAAGCGCTCGGCCACGCTGCCCGACTCCCACGAGAACAGTCATCACGAGACCAACGGCACCGCCAAGCTCAGCAACAGCGTGTCGGTGGACGCGGCTAAACCGCCCACGTCGGCGCCGCCGCCGACTCCCGCGCCGCCTATACCCACCAACGCACCGCTCAGGAGTACAGAAAATATTATGAAGGTAGGTCACTTTTACATTTAATCGCCCCTAATGAAGCAGTATACCAGCGACGGCCGACATCAGCTGTAGAGTGTCGGTGGAAGCGACCGAACCGTCTACTTTACATCCTGGTAAATCAACACTCCTTTCTACACAATCCTTTCTATGAGTACAGGAAATATTGTAGGTGAAGTAATTTTCAGGGCTGCCCTTGTATTTGTAAAAAGTATCACAACGAGAACGAACGACATGGCATAGATGAGAAACTGTCGATGGAAGCACACATACCGTCTACACAGTAAAACAATATTATTGAATACACGGTACAATTTGTACTTTGTCCTTAGAAAACAACGGATGGAACATTTAAGGCAAATTACCTTATTAAAAATTAAACCTTGTTAGTTGCTCAAGCTCATTGATCACGGTCTGTGCAATAAAAATTTTGTAATTTGTGCATCGATGCATGTCCCTCTGGCATCCATTGTTTAATCAAAGGAAGCAAGCTAGGTTTTTTATTGCATTTTACCGAGACTTTTTAAGAAGTAGATTAGCACTAATTTTATTTAATAAATTAGTCGATTTAATTGATGCGATAAAGCAACAATAGCTTTCGGCTGGCAGCAAATGACAGTATAATAATAAAGATAAACTATCTCATCATAACACTAATGAAGTCTGAACAATGGCTGGTTGTTTTCGCTTAATAATCTTTATCTTAAACAATGTTAGCATTTTAGGGTTATCGCTCGTACTTTGAGACCTGAGTCCATCAATTATTTTGCTTATGTAAGTATATGAGTTAATTTTCTGTTTTCAGAAAACCGATCACCCACCAGTCGCGCCAAAACCAGAATTACCTAAGTTAGAAAAGCCAAAACCCAAAGAGTTAGATGGATACGTTGGATTTGCAAACTTGCCAAATCAGGTGTACAGGAAAGCAGTGAAAAAAGGTTTCGAATTCACATTAATGGTTGTAGGTAAGTCATACTAACACCAACGGTTTATTATTATTTTAATTTTTACTTAACTGGACTCTCCACTGCTAAAGAAAATTTACAATTTATTTATTTGTCGTATTTTATACAGTAAAATGAATCATAAATATGATCGAGTGCTTGTGGTTGCCTGCAAAACTGATTATATTCTCTCACACTTACAAATCGTATATTGTTGCCTCTTTCTCCAAATAGTGATATAAAAATATTAGTATTATCTTAACTTTTTATGTGCATTTGAGTGAAAGGTAATTTATGGAAAATGCTTACACTGTCAATACCTACGGCCAATTGCAACTGAGTCCAATTTTGTGTGATATGCATAGGTATGGCAGTAAATATGCCAGAAACTATTATGCCTTATCTTCCTTTTTGAGATTTAACTTAGCTTTCAAAATAGTATTATGCCTTAAAATAGGACATAGATTTGCCGCTACAATTTATCGGTTTTTTAAATTCTAGGTGAAACAGGGTTGGGCAAATCAACTCTTATAAACTCACTGTTCCTGACGGAAGTGTATGACAAGGACAAACACCCGGGCCCCTCACTCCGGGTGAAGAAGACAGTTGGGGTGGAGACGAGCGTGGTGTTACTCAAGGAGAACGGCGTCAACCTCACGCTGACCATAGTGGACACGCCCGGCTTCGGCGACGCCGTCGACAACAGCAATTGGTGAGATATCATTGTTTCTAGTACTTAGCGATTCTAGCGGTGTATAGAAGACAGTCGGGGTGGAGACGAGCGCGGTGCTTCTCAAGGAAAACGGCGACAACATCACGCTGACTATAGTGGACACTTCGATGACGCCGCGCCGTCGACAATAGCAGTTGATGATGATGAGATATAATTATTTCTAGCAGTTACTGATTTTGGAGGTGTATGGAAAGCGGCTGGAGTAGATCACTCTCAGTGACGGGTAACGTTAAGAGCAATTAAGTTGTAGTGTTTAAAATACGGTTGAGGTTGGGACGAGCTTGGAGCAAGAACGGCGTCAATCTCACTGCCCATATTATTTCTGCCAAATAGTAGCTAATGGCTAAGTAGCATAAAGAAGAATATTGCTGTTCACGGCATACCCGCTTTAATGATGTTTTTAACAGTTTTCGTCTGTCCATTTTTTTCAGCTGGCAACCCATCATTGACTTCGTAGAATCGAAGTACGAAGAGTTTTTGAACGCCGAATCGCGAGTGACTCGCAAAGCTGCGCTCCCGGACACGCGTGTCCATTGCTGCTTATACTTCATCGCGCCCAGCGGGCACGGCCTGAAACCGCTCGACGTGGAGTTCATGCAGCGGCTCGGGGACAAGGTCAACATCATACCGGTCATCGCCAAAGCGGACACCATGACGCCTGAGGAGTGCAAGGATTTCAAGGACCAGGTTAGTGGCCACGTGGCTTTACACGTGACATGTCATGTCATACATATATATATCTGTGTCTCAGACTTACTCGTTTCAATGTTTCGTGTACGTGTAAGTTACGCGTGGTGAGAACTATATTTCAACCATTATCTTGCATTTTTACTATTACACTAACTTTATGCTTTGCACACTAACTTTATTGCTTTAACTTTCGAATTATCATTTAACTGACAAAAGAGAGATACTCTTTCGTACGACGAGGTGCGAAGAAGCAACTTGCAGGTCGGTCGATGAAGCATAATCCTACGCCAGTAGCTGTCTTCGTTATGTGGACTGGAGTTACTTGTCTACTCATTTGTATATTATTAAAAAAACTAATCGCCCAGCTGAGTGTAACATTGCTCAGTTTCATTTCAATATAATCAAAGAAATTTTAACGGGGATTAAGCTCTTATCTGCGGCGAGCACTGATCAGATCAGTGCCCTAAACAATTAAAATCCTATTGTGTCTGTACTCACAGCAGACGACAGGTTAACACAAACTAATGCATTACTAAGGCATTCCTTTTTTATACCCGATGTTACGACTGATTTGCTTTATAAGTGACATCACACAACCACCTTCCAGATAATGAAAGAGATAAGCCAGCACAAGATCAAGATCTACGACTTCCCGGAGAGCGCGGGCGAGGAGGGCGACGGCGCGGACCCGACGCGCGCTTTACGGAGCCGAGTGCCGTTCGCCGTGGTGGGCGCTAACACGGTGATCGAGCAGGACGGGAAGCGGGTGCGCGGGAGGAAATACCCTTGGGGCACTGCTGAGGGTGAGTGTCTTTTACCTGCATAGGACATAGGGTAAGCATCAGTGTTCGTCAGGACCCAGTGATAGTCATTTTCCTTTAATCATTGTAAATAGGACAGCCACTGACTTTTTAGTCTTTCGCAACAATTGAATACTGACCTCCTGCTTCCTAACTGTCGTCCCGTAAAATTTCAATGACATTTAATGTAAATTTTTTGGCTACGAAAAATGTGTCGGACACTAGTCTTAAAGTCTCGAACACTGGATGGTGTCACTACCCTACATATGTAAACATAGGATTGGTCATCTTGACAATATCATCATCAGCAGCCAATAAAAGCTTCACTGTAACAGGGGAGGTACAGGACGGCCGGCGCGTGCGCGTATGTTTGTATCTCTGGGGCGTCGTCGAGGGTAAGCGCGAACTACTATCTAAAAATACCTTCGATATCAAGGCAATTTTGGTTTGTTACTATTGTTGGGCTTAGACTTTCGCCTTTCCCATTGAAGGCGTTGCCAAAGGTGACTGCTATGTATATTTACATGATGTCTTATTTCAAAAGAACTTTTCGGATACGTCTGAAAATATTTCGGACGTAAGGTTCCCCCGGCCCCACACTATAATTAATCGTGCGTTTGTTGCCTGCAGTGGAGAACCTGGAGCACTGCGATTTCCTGGCGCTGCGCAACATGGTGATCCGCACGCACCTGCAGGACCTGAAGGACGTGACCAGCTCCGTGCACTACGAGAACTTCCGCTGCCGCACGCTGGCCGGCCTCTCGCACGACGGCCAGCCGCACCGCGCCAACTCCAACAAGTATGCGGCGCACCCTCCGTATATACCACCAGCCTTTTTTGTTTTTTATTTTTCATTTGTTTCTTATAGGTCTACTAAGTAAATCGAAGCCTTCTTGGCGGGAAAGTGAAGAGTCATGTCTGCGGTTTTGTTTTATTTTCTAAAATTTGTGTTATGTCGAATATTAATGTGAAATAACCGTTAAGTGTTCATGAGTGTGCATGAGTGTTGGCAAATGAAACAAAACAGTGCAACGGCACTTTTCAAATTCTCTCAAGTCCGCGTGAGGACTTAGTAAAGCCCCACACCTTTACTAAGATACTCGAGGGGTTGGGGGGTATATCATTTCTTACTTCTCATTTCTATTATCATTCATCATCATCATCAGGAAGGAAATATTGTTTATTTATGTATTACTTGTAAGAAAAACTACTTTGACACTGGCTAAATGTGCTAATCGCACGAAGCCATCAAATAAAGGGGAAATAAAAAGTAAATCGAAATTTTCGATTATTGATGGCTACGTTAAATGTTGTGCTATACAAGCGACTTTGTTATGCATAAACTCTACAAAGCACAATGTAAAACAGTTATCGATTAATGAACGTTCAATTTATGGAATAGTCTTAATATCGTGTGCGTCCATAAAAAGGTTGAGTGCCTAGTAAATAAATAAAAAATATTAAACACTTGATTGTATACTCAACACAGTCGACCTTACAGAAGGGTTCAAGCCAACAGGACTTTCACTTAAACGCACTTAACGCATAATAATGAAAAGCTGATCAAATATTTTTTAATGTTTTTTTCTATGATACACAGCCTTAATCATAATCCGAACCGAAAGACATATTATAGTGATATTTATTAAAACATTGTTTTACTCATAAAAAAAACAAGTTGCTCACTTTTTTCGTAAGATAATGTAAATTATTATAAAACAATCACATTTATTGGTTTCTGCAATTCTATAGATTTTTGGAGAAAACTATGTTATAATACGTTGCCGATGCGTTCTCCAACTCTCATTTTGAGCGTGTACACTTACATTGAATATTTGTATCAGCTTTAAAAATAAAAACATTTGATCAGTTTTCAACCAGATCAAACCAGATAATTTCTCAACTTAATACGAGTATTATGATTTACATGTTTTATTTTTAATTTATAAAATCCTTTGATGTACTCTTTACATTTGAAGAGGCATTGTTAGCCTTTAATCTTAACAACCTAAGTTGACGTGGTTGCAGATTAATTTTTAATTACTATTAACTAATATATCTTAGCATTATGTTGATTTTAATACTGTTGTCACCACAAAAAGGTGACCAGACTTATTATCTAACAAATGATAAAGATTAACAAATGAATTAACTTACTAACTGATTTGAGTATTTGATTTCTATACGTATTATCATTGCTGCATGTCTGGTCACCTTCCACTGTCTCGATACTTCCTCTTTTAACTGTTGCGGTTGTGTGCTACGGTGTTTTTGTTATACGTCTAATTGATCGTTAGTATAGCTGCATACGACATTCCTCGACAACTTGAATGTTTTGTGCTTGGGCATGCAGAAATGAAGTACTTATTGTTTACATTTCCCATCGTTTAACAACATCAAATGGATGGTTTTAAAAATTACGTCTATATACTGAAGCGTTATTTTAAGGGCTAAAATTAAAGCCTTCCTTATTATTGAAATGATCGAGACCTTGATTCTGATGTTTAAATTAAACCTCTTTTTATTGAGAGTGTTTGCTGTTGGCCACATAAGGCCTTTACAGCGTCACCGGACATTTTATGGGGTCGGTGAGAAACTTAAAGGGTTCCTCAAGCATCACGCAAGCGTCTCCTCGGTCCCTACTAAATTCCTTAACGATCTCTTCTAGCCTAATTCTGACATTTTCCTTATAATATAAATGCCAAAATCAGGCCAATGAGACACTATTGTGGACGTTAAAGTATAGCAGAATCGAGGACCGGATCACAATCCATTATATGGGTCGGTGGTTCATTAGAATTGAAATTAATTATAAAATGTGATGAGATAAATTTCTAAAATATCCATGTTGATCGTTGTTGTCATTCATTAATCATAATAACTTTCAGTCAATTGCTTTTACAGTGGCATTACTAACTGTTTATTCACCATTATCAATTCGTTGCGAAGTGGTTACGGCCATTTGCGTGTGTCGCACATCGCTGCACCGTGTGATTCATTTATGCATCTGTAAGCAAGTGTACCGAATAAGAAATAATGGTTACATTGGCACATATTGTATCTACTTGCGGTTGTGGCAGTTTGATTTATGCATATTTTATGGCGTAATTAACAAGCCTTCAAGTCTAGTCAAACATTGCTGTGGCTGAATGTACTTAGGTAGTTTGTATTTTAAATAGTCGATATAGTTTTTGTACGTTACTTACTTTGTAGTCGATAACCATCTATCAGACTATCTCGTATAATTTGGGATAGATGTGGTTTGAACTATTAATAGAATTTTAAATATTTAAATTTTTAATAATTTAGTTTTATAAATATTATTTTGACCAGTAGGTAACAGATTAAAGGAATGTCTTTAAGTAGAATAGTAAGCGTAATGTAAATTGAAACATATTTTAAGATTCGGTTCGAGTTCTAAATAATATCAAATAGAAAAACCCAAAGTTTCAGTCATTTCGATGTATGGGTATGCCGCTGGTTATAAATAATTGTTTGTGTTCTTTTTATTACTGTACTTTGTAGCGATTTTAATAAATGATTAATTATAACTCTGTCAGACTCAAACGAACCGCCTTTATATGTCTTTAGTGCAGAGTTATTCAGTATTTTTTTACAAGACAACACGCCATAAACATGCATCAAAAATCACTCTGTCATCATGGCGATTATTATTTATATATTATATTACCGTATTCTGTTACTAATGCCACCGTAGAGCGCTAACGCGCGTGCCCTAACTCTGGTTGTGTTGGTGTTCAGTTTGTGCCCGCAAGGACTGATGAACACATTCATGACCATCTGGTAAGTGTCGCGCACAACATTACCTTGTATGTCACTGTGTATTTAATGCAACCATTAATCCACTATAGCTGCGATGTACGGTGTAGCGTCCATTTGATTGGAGACAAGACAAGTAGTCAATCTTAGAATCGTGTTTAAAGGAAAGTAACCTTATTGAGCTTATGGTTAGAGTTTGTGTTTGGAAAACATTATCATTGTTTGTGATTCAAGCAAATGTCGCTTATTATACATAAATGTAAAAATATGTTTTGATTATTTAACTTTCTTCAATCGTTTTGATGCCGACTGTACATGAACACTTCTCTATAAATAAAGTAGTTGACTGTTAAGAGTTTCTTATTCATAGGCAGTTTAGTATATCTATTGTTGATGTAAGCTTATGAGGCTCTCTCTCATACAAATAACATCAAATTGTGATGAGAAATTACCTTTTTGATACTGTAACAAAAGTTGACCAATCGTGTTTTTATTTATGAAGTATGCCGTCAACTACTTTATTGCAGCACTTTGCTATGTGTACACATGCCTTAAGCACCAATTCAAGAATCCCGCTAGATTATTGAATACTGGCTCACTCATATTATGTATATCAGTAAGCCTAGCGTTAAAAAAGTACTAAAGCCAAAACAAGATCTATCGCTATGGTACTTTATACCTTCTTACTGTAGGAGAACACGTCGTGTGCGAGCTTAATAAGATGAAGTTCATAGTACACGAATTACTAATGCTATTAAGTGTATTGTATGAATAGAAAAAAAAAGTTGAATATTTGATTTTCTTGTTTGTTTTACACCTCTAATCATCGGAGTATAGTTTACTTAACTTAAAAGGTAGAAAAAGTTATATTATTGCTGTGATTAATATTTAAGTATTGTAATTATTTTCTAAAGCCATTTTGCCATATAGTTTAGACAGAAATCGTGTTTCTCACGTAAAAGTTGTGTAAATTTTATTCCTGCAAATTTATATAGCATTAATAATCATCTAAAACAAAATGCCGTCTTCACATTAAAGCTTCCTAGAAATATTCTCTTCTCTTCAAATAAAATAAGCTTCAAACTATTTCCTATACTCCTATAGCATAGCTTTTTGCTGTCTGCGATTGGCATGCTAAATAGCTAAGCTAGAACAAATAACAAGAAGGAATGTACTATTTATAGAAAATAACAATCCTTAGAAAGTAGTTTAGTTATTTTATTGTTGTAGATTTTGTCAAACTGAATGGTAGGTATGTCATACATAATACAAAAAACTTTTTTAAGTTTGCCATTATAACTTTGCAAATATTCGGCAAATAAATAATTATAGTGACAAATAAATAATAAATAGTAGAAAACTTTTAATATTGTTCATTTTTAATTGTTTATTTGTTCTCAGGAACCCACTGGCTCAAATGGAGGAAGAAAAGAGGGAACACGGCCTAAAGATGAAAATGCTGGAAATGGAAATGGAAGAGGTTAGTAGTACAAAATATATTGTAGTGTTCAATGCGCACCTTTCAGTGTTTATCGATAAACATAAACATTTTAAGCTCTGTGGTGCGAGCACGGATCTTACCGATCGATAAATTTATCAGTCGACAAAACCGTTTATCTATCGAATTTTATCTACAACCACTAGCACGGGACTCGGATCGGTAGGTTTTATTGTGTTCTATTTTAGCGATATTTATAAATGGCAACACGGGAATTTTATTGTCCCATTCGTTCATCATTCATTCGAATCTTATATTTTTGAATGTTAGTGATTAAATTCTCTTTGGAATTTTAATAATATCCATTTATTTATTTAATATTATTTTACTATGTGTCGGAACCACCAAAGTATCACATTTTCTAACTAGTCGTTTAAAAAACATCGTACCTAATATTTACTCATTTGTTAGTGGATTACTTTTTAGTGGATTACTTGCTCCATGATTTTGTAAAAAGCCGTCGGCAATTAGGGCCCTATCAGCAGCGGTGCTGGGAAATCGAATGTAAACGGGCAAAAGACGACGCACAGTAGCTTCAGAGACCTTCTTCACAACTTTGCATTGCATTGCAACTGTGTATTGTCCCAACGCAACGCCAAGTTATATTCTTGCCCAATGCACCGCTGATAACTACCGACGGCATGAAACCGCACAGCGGTGAGGACCGGCAAAAAGTAGATTGTTGAGGTTAGAATAAAAATATGAAATAGGAAAAGAAAAAACTAAATTCCTGCTACTTACAAGTTACAACAACATGGACGGGCAATCCGTTTGATCTAATCCGTCGGATGTCGCCCCAAATGCTTTGGATAACCACAAAGGCTAACTCTCGGGATATGCGAAACAACCTCATGAATCAGAATCTTCTAAATCCATGGGGTTGTTTCTCTGCCTCAGATGGCGCCGGACAATGTTAGTTTCTTCGCGACGTCGCTGTTTCGTCTCTTATGCAACCAGAAAAAGTGCCCGAAATCCATTTTTTCACGACCGCCTAAGAAAAGTGTAATATTTAGTAACTTTCCAATGGCGTCGAAAGCGTCGATAACTTTATCTACCAACTTTTAGATGCCGATAAATTTATCTACATATCGATATAATTTATCCACAAGAAATGTCATTTTCGAATCCCATGCTAGCTTTTAAACTAAATAGATAAAATTTACCGATTATATCTACGGGTCGATAAAGCAAGTCCCATGCTGCCGATGTTAATTTGTCGACTTGAACTGTCAAATTTTATCGTCTAATGTCACTTTATCAGTCGATAAAAGATCCGTGCTCGCGGGGCTGGTACATTTAATCATGCCGTAGCAGTTATCGATAAGTTATGTAGAGGCTAGTTAGCTACTCCTCACATCAACTGATTCTAACACCTTTGATAATCTAATAGAAGACGGAGACATGCATGCGTGATGCTATCCCCTCTAGAGAACTGTTAAGGTTTTTTTTTATTTTTGTCACTGCGGCTTGAGGAACCTTAACTTTTTATCAGACACAACATGTTTGAATTTATTCTTTTCTCAATTACATAAAGTTCAAAATGTATTGGGATTATATATCCTACTGACTGTTAGGTATATAAAAAAAAAAAATATGTTTTTAAAAAACAACTTTATTACAATTATCAGGTGTTCGAGAAGAAAGTGCGGGACAAGCACGCCAAACTGAAGGAATCCGAGGCGGAGTTGAGCCGGCGGCACGAGGCGACTCGGCGCGCGCTCGAGGCGCAGGCGCGCGAGCTTGAGGAGCGCCAGCGGGCGCTGCAGGCGGAGAAGGCCGCCTGGGAGCGCGAGACCGGCTTCTCGCTCGACGACCTGCGCCGCCGGTCGCTGGAGGCTAACAGCAAGGAGTATGTATACACCCTCGGCTTATTTTTATTATTTACTAGCTGTGCTCGCGACTTCGTCCGCGTGGAATAGTGACTTTCGGTAGCATTTTTAATTTTTTAGGCTCTTGTTCCCGTTTTTGCAACATTTTTCACTGATGCTTCGCCCCTATTGGTCGCAGCGTGATGTTATATAGCCTAAGTTGTTGTTGTTTGCCTGTTATAAAGCCTTCCTCGATAAATGGACTATCCAACACAAAAAGAATTTTTCAATTCGAACCAGTAGTTCCTGAGATTAGCGCGTTCAAACAAACAAACTTTTCAGCTTTATAATATTAATATAGATTTATTTATTATTTATTTATTTATTACGACCTCCTTGGTCGAGTGGTTTGTACACTGGTTTTCATGGTGTCGCCATCTCTGAGGTCCCGGGTTCGATCCCCGGTCGGGTCAATTTAGTAATTATTGTTTTTCTAAATTGTTTCGGGTCTGGGTGTTTTATATAATAAGTATGTATTTAAGTAAAATACTTATGTATGTATGTAGTATCTAGTAACCATTTAACGAGTTTCATAACTAAGCTTCTCTTGGGCTAGATAATTAGTGTGAGTGTAGGAAAGTTTAGTTTTAAGTTTATTATTTATTTATTTACACACAAACTTAAACTATCATTACAGGTATTTTTTTGCCCCTAATGCGATAGATGAAGCGATTGAATTTATTTGTAACAAATTGTCCAACTAGCTAATATTGTGAATTCGCTCAATGAACAAATGAATAAGTCCGTCTGTTTATCAACGAGGTTGATTGTGCAAAAGGCGCGCGTCAGTGGCGCCTCCTTCAGTAAATTAGTTCGACTTCTAGGGACGAGCAGTAGGTTCGGCTGTCGTCGTCGCCATACGTATTTATCCGAAACATCATCCCTAACATATCCGGATTGGATATCGTAACTCTTGTATAGTAACCTAACTAACCTAACCTAACCTAACGCTACAGTCGAGCGTAGGTCTGTAGGACTAGGAGGCTAGAGTCTAGTTTCACCTTCTGACTCTGATACGGTAAAAGACAGACTCCTTATTTTTTATATACCTAGCTAGAAGTCAGTACACCCCCTCTGTCACATAAATCCAATAAGGAGTCAGTACCATCTCAGATTATTTTTATTAAACTACAAACAAATTGGAAGGAAATCATAATGAACTTCCATAATTTGTTTGTAATTTAATAAGCAAGTAATGGTACTTTAACATTTAGTTTATATTAATGATGTACCTATAATAAAGTATGTTTATTTAATAAATCGAAACTATTTTAGTATCGTTTAACTTGTTTCATTATTGGTGTAATTATTTACAGGACCGTGGACGGCAAGGATAAGAAGGACAAGAAAAAGAAAGGTTTGTTTTAAAGTCGGCGCGCGTCCGCCTCCTTGCGTGACTAACGAGCTCGCCGGCCGCACTGCGACAACGTTCCTCCCAACGTTCGCGGGAATCGCCCGCGCTTTCGTAATGCGGCCGAACAAAAAATAGCGCAGATAAACCTTACCGTTCACTTGTGAACATCGTAGCGTATTTTACGTTACAAGCGCACGACTTGAATATTTCGTTTTGCTCTGTTCTTCGGTTTGACAAAATTTTTAAATGCGATGTACTCAATATTGTGTTTTATGTTATAACTTATAAGTGAATGTTCAGGTTTATCTGCACCTTTAGGTTTACGTCTCCATGTGTTTCATTCTAACGACGAAGTTTAATATTTTTCAAATCAATAAGTATTTTTAAATGAAAATATGAGAATATATATATTTTAATGAGATCTTAGTGACATAGAAGCCATTTTTTTTAAAGCAGTCATTCAACTTAATTTTTTTTAAAACATTGTCAGATAAGTTTAAAAATAATTGTCATAATAATTTTAAAAGGTTGAATTTTTGTAAGAGACCATGGGGCGTGAACTCTTTTAACCATACCACGTAACCTATGTTACTTTACCATTTCGAAATTCAATATTCGCGTAAAGCGTTGAAATGTTTCAATTTTACTGTAAATTGTATGCAGAGTTCAAATGAGATTATTGCATCGCGCTACAGACTGTACATATCCTATTCGAAATCTGTTGAGAAACATAGGTCTCGCGTGCATCGAAGTATATTTTAACGAGCAATTTGTTGTAAATGAGATTGTCTTGAGATAGGTTTCTTTTTTGTTGTTAAATTAACTTTTACGCCTAATTCTGGGATATATAGTGCCATTTTCAGTGTTGTGACTTATCGCCGCTTACTGTTACACTAATTGAAATTGTCGTATCGATTAGAATGCTTTAAATCTTGTGTGTAGCGAGTTACTGTGTGCTCACATCGAGTGTTTTCTTGCGATATCAGAGGTGTCCAACGCACAGACGACCTTCATTCTTATATTTATTAATTCAATATTAAATGATAATGATTATTTATTATAAACAGGGCATAATAATGATAACATAATTATTATTCCATCAAATCATGTGAAGTTGACTGGAGTCCAGTTGGACAGCCCTGATTGGTACCTTATTAAATTGTAGGTATGCTCTAATGAGATCGTTTACTGTGTAACAAATGAGATTATTAATAACGGTTGATTGTAAATATCAAAAACAAATTAACAGTTTCGTGTTAGACTTAAATAACACATCTATGTCGTAACTTATTTCTGTAATAACAAACTTGTCTTATCTAGAATTAAAAAGACATCCAATGCGAATTCATTATGTAATTTTCAGATTGGTCATTTAAGGGTGTTACAACGGGAATAGCAATATAATATAGACCTCGGTCCAAACACCGCGCACCATACTAGTATAGCGAATTTAGTTCTACGGTTAATTAGCATAATGGAACAACGATTACTAAGACTACAGAACGTAATTTAAATATCTGGCATTAGGGCGCAGACTCCGAATGTTTTGAGACGGGTGTACTTTTGTATCTATGTATTTATTCATAAGGTTTTCCATGACAAAGCATTTATTATGGATATAAGTGAGGCCTAATTTTGTATGTCTTGTGTTTCTAAAAGGCGTTTTGTAAAACATGTTTTATATGGTTGTTTATGATTATTTTTTATCAGTTCTTACATGGTTATTACAGATGTTAGCAAACGGAAAGCACAAACCGATTCCTACTATGATGGTTAGACGTTGACGTCCACGAAGATGCCAAATAGCTTGTAATGACAGTTTATTTTAACCGTAGAAATTTGTTTTGAGACTGCAAATATTTTATCCAGCTCAAGTTCTGTGTAAAATTAAACTGGAATTCTTTACTGATAAATGTAGCATATTGAATCGTACGGGATTTTAGTTTTTATTTACAAATAAATACATCTATGAATTTATGTTCTGTTATATTTACAAGTAGAGATATTACGTATTGTAGTAATTCGTGATTAAAATAGGACTACACCATTCTAAATTTTAACATGAAATTAGATAAGAAATATTTTTTACTTCTATATCATAATTATATTAAAATTTAATACAATTTTGGCTTGATCGGTGCATTAAAATAATTCTCTGGTAATGGAATCGCATGGCGTTCGATTTAATTACAGTCGAGTCATAAGGTTAAAATTGATCAAAGGGTTTGTGATATCCGACGATGTGCATAAGAATGGTAAAATATTCGAAAATATTTTTCGTTTTATTATATCTATCATTATGTAGATACTAATTATGACTCGATTTGTGTACATTAAATTGTGCTTAGTGATATTAACAAATACGCTCATAGCTCAGTTGTGACATAGACTCTAGCTCTAGCTAGGTGGTAGCATTTTTTGTAATTGATAAGGGTAAGAGGCAAGGATCGCTCACTTATTAAAATCATTGTCATAAACGCTTCTCATCTGAACTCTCAAAAATCTATAATTATTTATCTAAGTATTATTAATACTTTTTTGTTTCTTTGACGATTAAATATAATGTCAGTTAAATTAATTGTTATTATAAATGCACCTACAACACGTTTCTTCCTCTCCTCTGATAATTGTTAATGTAAATATTTTCGTTTAGTCATTATGATTGTATGAAGCAGATATTTATAGAAGTTACTCTAAAACCTATGTAATTATTGAGACGTGCATAATCATTATTTAATCGCTATGCCACGGTTACATTTGTATTATTTCCTACACTGCAGTATTGACTTCCGCATTAAAGTTAGAAGTTTAGGTGGTAAGATTATGTTTAATTTTGTATTATTGTGTAGGGTCTCGGCCCACTTTACCATACGGATCATTTGCTTAGTCATTACAATGGACATGTGATGTGTGAAGGTGAGCAATGGAGTTCAGACGATGTAATATATTGTACCTTTGAATATAAATAAATACGTAATATATAGGCTGAGTTTTGTTTTCCTTCGCGCCCGGGTGAGCGTGACTTGTGAGGTGTTAATAGAAACATCAATTTTTCATACGAATCCCTTTTATTTCGTGATGTATTAGATCACATACAGTGTTATACATTCGTCGGTCACATCAAAATACATTCCATAAATTCACGAACAACCTCAAAATATTCTGTTATGTAAACAACGTAACTATGTCTAGGTGTTATATTAATAATAATATCTTTGGCAGCACTATGGAAAATATACTTCTACTTTATTATTTCAATGAAAATGCAACTTCAAATATATTATTATAACAATCACAACAGTTTCGACAATACAATCTTTATTCTTTATACACAAAAAAAAATATTATAAGTTGATTTTTGACGATACGTAAATTAACTAACTGCATTTGGATCAATATTCTATCAAAAGTAATTTTATGTACAATACCTAATATATTTTCGGGGTTTTACTCCTTCAGGGTTACAATCATGTACACGTTACATTAAGAGAACAATAAAAATATAACTATTATATGTAGGTACTTGCACCCCCGATTATAGCATACATAATATGTCTGCATTAGGCATTTTAACAATGTACCTATTACATGTTTTTGGTTCATTTATTTTCCGACTTCGTTTCACCCAGACTTCACCACGCGTGGGTACTAGAGAACAGGGCGATATGTAGAGAAAAAGTTAGGTATCTACGTCATAAGTAGGAAGCTCACCTTTACAATATATTTTTTGTTTAAAATTCTAATTTTTGACTAAGTGAGATAAGACATTAACGAAGTTTCCATTAAATTGATGATCCGGAAACTTTATAAATGAATAAACATGTTTTCAAACGTTAGGTACATATAGGTATTATTCAAAAACAAATTGAAAAAAAAAAGGTTTTAGAAAGGAAATAAGGAACCACCACGTTTCCTTCGTTTACATTGCGAGCTTTGCCTTGTCTACTATATCTAGCTATGTATTAAGAATTAGCATAACTTTTATTGAATAGGTACTATCTTTGGTGTTCTTGAACATGAGTGTAACTCTAAAAATTACACTATAACAATATAAATCCTGAAATTTTACGGGACAATGTACTAGACCGCCATAAAGTATATTGTAATATCACAAATTACTGTATCTCTAAGTACTATACACTAACCAATAATTAACGGTACTTTTATATTTTTATTGCGATGGAAGTCAAATTGTGTTGGATACTTCACCGGAGGAGTGTATAAAACTTTAAATAAGTCCGTAAATTTATTTCTCCAACTAAGAAAAACGAAATCCTAACTACTATTCCTTAGATTCTTCTGGGCAGTAAATTATTTACTAAAATATTGACTCTTAAATCTATGAAATTAATTGTTTAGTTTTAAATACTATATATGTATGCCCCTGTATCAAAAATAATTTACAAATTATGTTAGTAGCTCTCTTGAAAAATAATGTAAGTACTATGTAACAATTTCAAATAACTACGATTAAAATGTATTTAATTTATACACTCCTCTGGGACGAGGTATCTACGCACATATTGCAATGGCGCTGCAGCATCCGTGAGCACGCAAATACAATTCAACAGTTATTACTACAAGAGGAGGCACAATGGCACAGCTATTGTATATTAAATGATCTATATAATCTCAACGTTAAACTCTACAGCTGTTTAATAACATCATATTGCAATTTAAGTATGTACGCAACGAAGTTAGTGATATCATTGCAACGCATTTAGTGAATACTCTATTCAAGCAAGTCAGTTTATCCGATACGTTATCCATAACTTAGCTTATTCGGTTTCATTAAATTATCTTCAGTGTAAATATTAGGTGAAATTGTTTGGCACACTCGTGTAACGACGCCCGGTGCGTACAAGTTCAAAGTAGAGCGATAAAGTGTTACTACAAAGAACAACATTTTCAAAATGAAGGAAAGTGAATCTCGTAGGTAAAGAGTATTATTGAAAACACGTGCAGGAATTACTAAATATGTCAAATTTGAATCGAAACTTTTTAAAGTGCAAGTTCTGTTTTTTTATTGCCTTGATATCGAAGGAATGGCATTGTTGCAGTAGGTATGCAAATATAAAGTTATGTGGCAAAATAGAGTTGTCAGTAGGTACCTACTGCTTTACCATTAGTTAATACAGAATTATAAACTCGTATATCCATTGTACTGTGTGAAAAATCTTATTCAACTTAATTGGTATTACCAGTCAAAGCAATTTATGCTAAATTTTGAATCTAATGTTACGTGGCCACAAAGTTCGATTCACAACACTTCATTATAAAGCTTTATCAAGCTCTTTACATTAGTCAAATATTGTTAGTGAGTAACTAGCCTAATTTCTCATATTAGAATTGAAACTGACTTATCTAAGAATAGTTTAGGTAGATACATTATAAAATCAAGTAATCAAGAAAGTAATAAGTTAGTTTTTAGGAGTAGGTAGTTGTTATTAGTTAAATATAACAATTTGTTTTACAATGTAATCAAAGCCAACAATGTTCACACGACGGCAGATCAACCTACTCAAAACTGTCAAATTTCTACAATCAATTTTGAACTTTAATGTTTGGTTATAAGGATCAATATTCATTGGAGAAGTTTGACAGATTTGGGTAGGTTGATCTGCCGCCGACTGTTCATAAGTGTAAAGTTTACTCAGATTAATGATATTTGAGTGGGCTTAATTATTGATTTGGTGTCGAAATTGCACTCTTAACTTTTAATAGACCTAGGGTCTATCCAAATAAGGTTAAATTCGGCGCCGAATCAGTAAACAGCCCAATCAGATACGATCATCTGATAATACTTGAAGACTAAACCCTAGAAACGCTACGTTAGTGAAACAAGCAGTGTTATATAGACCGATAAAGAACTCGTCTCTCAAGACACGACACAACCGGCGCGGGCGCAAATACGCCAGATGGCAGCGATGACGAGGAAGCTTAAAACACTACAGCTTTACAGATATAATTGACAACTAATCATGAAGAACTCTATGACAAACTATTGCGTGACAATAGTAGAGTTAGCAATACAAATAATGTTCGAAGCAAAAGTCAGTAGGTACAAAGTTACACAGTTGTCGACATATTTCTACCTTTCACTTGGATTAATTATCAAAATCGTAAAGCATGTAGCACCTGCTAGAAGATACAGTGTCCACCTAAATTAAGACAATCAGTAACTTATGTTCTTAGAGGCACGGTCGACTGTCGCTTATCAATACTTAAACACTAAATAACGACTTCGTCGTCTCTGTTTGCATTAGTAACAATTACTTAACAATTCTACTTGATATGTTGATTATTGCCGTAATGGATATAAGTTAGCGACGTAGCGGATATGCTCGATGAGGCGACATGCACACCGCGTGATATGATCAGCCAACATACAGCCAGCGTCTCGGGAAGCAGGACCGTAACTGGGGCTCCGTTTGTGCTCGTAACAGCCAATTCGTTGTTATGGTAGGTAATTAAAAACCACTATATTATCTCAGACTCCATAGTAAGTATAGATTTTTTTCACAAGCCAATAGGAAAAAAGTTCTCAGAAGAGCAGTGCTGGACTTTCTTTGAAATAATTTTCCTATTTTAAAATATGAGAAGTTTAGAAGTTGATGTATCATGCAAGACTATCAAACCGTAGGTATGAAGGATTTGCAGGCAGTCAAACTAAAGCCTCTTGGCTTAATGTTCTTTAAACGGCCGTTTACGTTAAAAAATCAAATACTCGAACACAAAACTGCATTGGTAAAATGTAGCTTTATAAATTCAGAAAATAGGCTGCCTAGATACGATCCTGACCGGAGGCATGCAATACGTAGGTAATCTGGTGCAGCGCGCCCGGCGGCGTGCGCTCGCGTCTATATAACACTGGCGTTTCGGGCGACGTGGGTGCTGTTGCCACCAGAGTCAAGTTCCCCCATCTTAACGTTAAACATCCTTCCACAAGATGAAGTACGACATCCATGACGATAATCAGTGACACACATGCAACACACATCTATTATTTCGATTCACAATCATGCAATGTCCAGCCTTCAGGCATCTCGAACATTATAACCTCACTATGTTTATATTTACAACTCGTTGAAAGAGAAACGACTAATGCATTGATAACATTGAATAACATTGTGTGGGTATGAAGTAGAATGTGGTGGAAGTAGCATGTCAATATACGGACACATCGATGCGGAAACCAAGTGTAGGAAGCTTCGTGCATAACATAAAACAGGGTGCATCAGGACCACGGACAGTGCGTAGAAACAAGCGGAGATGTAGCAGGATGAGCAGATAGAATAGAAGGTACATATTACATAATAGTAAAGAATCTATGTAGGTACAGGGTTATCACTTATATAAATAGGTCAAGGGGAAAATTAAAAATATATGCTATTTGTGTTGTTGTTTACGTATTATATGTAACAATGTGTAACATTATGAAAGTGTAACAAGTATTAATTATTGTACGTTTTCACTCTTCTCTTAATTTATTGATCACAAATTTGTTATTAATCGAGGCAAAAATTTGTAACGGCCACGAGTGCCGGCATATGTCGCTACTCTAGAATTACAGAAATTCGCATGAGAAAGTATGACACATGGTGTTAATATTAAAGACCTAAGTAGTAACAAGTTATTACATTAAACAACAGTAGATTACTTTAGACCCACAGCCAAATGCGTCGCGTGCGCACGCTTGCGATCTACTTAATTAAATAGGAGGAGATCTAAACTTTTACTATCGACGCCTCCGAAGTAGGCGTTTTGTGTGTCGCAAGTGCTGTTTCAAAACTTAATTCAATATATCGTACTGTCCATCTTAGTATTATGCTAATAAGCTGCAATCCGCCGAACATTGACTATCGTTACGTGTCACATGTTCAGAAGTTTGACAGCCAGGGTGGCCGGAACTCTAGCATCACATGTATGAACGTCTACATTTAAATAGGCATCACGTTATCTAGCCGCAGATACATGTGATTCCCGGGATTAACACCATTCTTGTGATACATAGCATTGTCGAGAGGCCATTCGTTGTACATGTTTTAAAGAGAAGTGTCAAATTAATTTCAACTTAAATTATATAAAATATAATGCTGTAGACTTACAGCAAACAAAATTTAATACGGAAACAAAAGAAAGTAGGAAAACTAGACGGAACCAACAAAATGTTTACAATCGAACACAAAAGTAAAAAACAGCGCCTCACCGCCAAAGCTAGGCATCGCCGAGAGCGGTGTCGATCCGCCGACCGCAGGCGACGTGTTGTTCTCCAGACGTTTAAGTCTTTAAAACAAGAGGAAGCTGACCCTGGTCCGGCGCGCGTCGCCCTTGCCGCGCCGGCCCATGCCGTACTGTCACATGGCTGTGTCGGAGGAGCTGCCGCCCGGCTTCGCGTCGCCGCCCACGCCGCCGCCGCCGTCCTCTTCGCGCGCCGCCCGCCCGCCACCGGACCCCGCGGCGCCCGCCGATAGACCAGTGAAGTCCAGTTTGTACTGCACACAACGCAAATGTCAGTCTACATACTTCTAGAGCCATCCGAAACTCGGATTCGATAAATGCATGATCATCACGATCAGCCGTTGCCGAATCCGTGCTCAGACGGATACTATGCAACGCCTAAGAAAGTACCCAATGATTACGGAAACACCATGCACGCGTTTTGGTTAGTAGACACAAAAGCAAATTTTGTACTATGATCGACTGGTCTTCGATCACATTCGGTTGTATATCTTAGTATTCGTGAGATAACTTCAATCACAACCGATTCGGTTAACAAATCTAGCTTTACTTTAAAATGTTAATAAGTACTTAAAGCTTATAATAAGGTTCAAACTTTATAAACTTTAAGACCAATCATTAAAATACCACACAGATGCTAAACTAGGTATAATTCATGGCAACACCACATCAACAACATTCAAAAATTAGCTATTGGATACACCACCAAACAAACTCTACACTAAACTTTGTAAATCACGGTATTAGTAGATGTTATCAGGTTGCGTGTGAATGCACTGCGATGGGACACACACCGATTGTGTTAGAGTAAACCACAATTCTGAATCGACACTTATATACCTACTTCAACCATTCAATACACTATTTTCACTCTTAAATGTGGATGCTTTTCGTAAATTTGGCTTCCAATGCATAGGGACTCTCTCAGGCATACACAGGGTGTACTGGAAATACGAAATAAAATAAAACGTAAAAGAAAACAAAAGATGAAAGCATTTTAAAGTCAACTGGTGGTTTCAAATTGATACAAGGTAGAAATTAAAATATAAACAATGGCTTTAGTATCAATCGATGATAAAATAGCTTAACAATATCCTAGCCTTTTACTTTTAGTTATATCGGTACTATCATTGGCAGTAGCGATGGCGCAGATGGCTTTAAATCATGAGCGGGCTCTTGGAGGTGAGCATGATAACACAGAACATGCTTAACTACATACACATTACACACAGAGGTACGAGAGGACATTTAAATATCAGGTATGTTTAAAAGATCAAGGCGGAGACAGACCGAGTCGTCCCTTGTATTCGCTGAGGATTTGTTTATCGCTTTGTCCAGCGGTATAAGACCCTGGAGTGGACGAACCATCGGAGCACGGCCAAAGGAAAACAGAAACAAAATAAATAAAACATGGGCATTGTAAATCAAAATGGGAGTTTGGTATGTCAATTTCTCTATTACTATTTCAAACTAGAATTCTAAAGAACTAAAAAGGTTTACTCTTGTTCGATTTATTTCTTTAGAAACGTTAAGGTTTGTCATTCAACAAGATTTAACATTGATTAACCAAGAATAAACCTCGAAACTGTGATCACACTTGTTCACCCGTTTCCCGATAGTCTAACAGTCACGAATGAAATAGAATCTTTAAAGTACTTAACAGGTGCAACACTCTGGTGCCTTTTAACCACTCCCACACTGGCCTCCCACGGCAAAGGTACCTAAGGAACATTTTGTTCCAATGCACTAACATTTTTATGCTTTCTAAAGAATATCACTAAACTGTTAAAATGTGCGACGTGTTGCTCAAAAAGGTCGTATAATTTAAAAAAGTTAATTTGGTGCGTATACTGAAAGGATGATATGTCACCTTGTTCGCGCAGTCAAAGCATGTAGTAACGACTTTGCTTATGACGTTCATAAGGTGTTTGGTTTCCTGGATGACGTTGTCGACTTTGCAGAAGGTGGCTGCGCGGCCCACCGTCGGTTCTTTAACTGTAAACTGAAGTTGCTGGACGTATGTTGGTACTTTATCTAGGTGCTCTAATAGTTCTTTTTTCGTCGTTCCAGCTGGAACCTGAAAAACATAAGTAAACTCCTAACTACATTGAAACAAGTGTAGCGACGATGATGATGATGAGGGAAATAAGTCTAATAGTAATTTAGGAATAGTAGAAAAGTCACAGATCTCTACTGGTCTGTGAGAAAAGTAGTAGGCTTAAGAATCAACAGTAGAAATAGGTATCCAGCATTCATAAACTCACCTGATATGAAAATTGTCGTATTATTTTATATAACCTATTCGCTTCTTCTGCGAAGTATTCTGCTTGCGTGAAGAGGTCCTGCGTAGTATTTAAACGGCCCTCGCCTTTTGTAAATTGATACATGGCGAAGGCCATGGAAGACATATTTTTCGCCCTGAAAAAGAAAACCAGATATTTAATGGATTACGAATACCTTTTGCATAGTTGGTTGGTAGTTTGCTGACAGTGATCCCTTAATTTGTATAATTTTTAAGGAAGGAGGTCAATAACTTTTTTGATTTATGATAGGAATTCAGCATGCTGGATAAAATTACCAGTTAAATTTTTCCACTGCTTAGGAAAAGCCCATAACTTATTTAATAAATGGTATTTAATTTATTTTATGTAAAAACGATTCTGCGACAGGCGCGGCGGTCTAATTGGAAATAGTAGGCCAAGGCTTTGGGTTTTGCAGCGGGCGTTCGTATCCCTAGCCGCCGTCGTCGTCGATTGCGTCTTTGCACCCGGAGGCGCCCGCCTCCGGAGTTCCGGACAGATCCGACCCGCCGTCAGGACCGTATTAAAACATGGCATATATCACCTGACGTATGCTACTCTGTGCTAGTTTACTTACCCAGGGTAGTCTAGCACTTCTAATGCGGTAGGTATGACCTTATAATGGTTGTCTGTGGATTGGCATCCTCAAGGAAACTTAAGGTATTTGTAGCTAAAAAGTGCGCAAACAGATTAAATAAGCTGCGCTACCTCTTCACGATGTCGTTGTTTTCGTCAGTGGCAGCCCCTTGCCACTTCTCAGTCTCGGCGTCCATCTCAGAGGACATCATCTTCATCTCCAGCCCCGATTTCGCTATTTTAGCTTGCTCATCCGAGTCCAGTCGCACCGCCTTTAATGGTTTCGTTGTTGTACCGTGTTTCTGTATAAATTTCTATGTTTATTATATTGAAGGATTGAGGATTTATTGATTGAGGCGATGGCGCAGTGGTTATCGCGCCAGGTACGCAAGTGCTGATGAGGTTAAACAACTTCCGCAAAGACCTGTCATCGGATGGGTTACTAAAATTTATCATCTCGAGCTCCTCCGTGCTTCAAAAGCAAAGGCACGTGAAACCGTTGGTCCCGGCTGCATTAGCAGTCGTTAACAACCACCAATCCGCATTGTGCCCGCGTGGTGGTTTATGGCCAGTTCTCCCTGTCCATCATAGGGAAGGTTCGTGACTTAGTGGGGACATTAAAATGAGCTGATGATGATGATGATGATGATGATGATGATGATGATATTAAGGCATTTTATCTAGATAAGTAAAATAAAAAATGTTTTGAATCTGCTGCTCTAGAATTCTGTAGGTACATGATGACTTAGTTTTGGTTTCAAAAGAAAACCGTTGTCTTGCGTTAGCTAAGCGCTCATTTACAGTAAAAAGTTAATATAATATATATTTAAAGTATACATATACATTTTTTTTTATAATTCCATATGAGCCAAATTAACAATTCTCGAAAAATAGACGACAAAGACAATATCGTTATCGTAATATGGTAAATATCATACTTTACCAGTAGATTACTGTGGTTTTTAGTTTAGTTATTTTCCTGTAAGTAAGTGAGTTTTCAAGTCCATAACTATTCGAAAAGAACGATGGCAAATATCCATACTAAAAATTGTCTGATATAAAATATGAGCGCACATAAACAAAAAATATGTCTTCAGATTCAGCGTTACTTGTAGATTCTGTATGTAAAGTTATTTTCATCTGAGAAAGCCGGAATTAAAAGATATTGTGGTTTGATTTTTGGTAGTTTAGTTAGGTTAGTTTTTTTTATTTTTTATTATGACTTCTAACAAGACACACTTAAACGAATTTGTCAGTTTCAGTTCAGTGTCAAAAATAACTTAGTCTAAAGTCTAAGTCTTAAAGAAACTTGTATATACGGAAAGCCTAAGTACTGTCTCAATTTTAAGATGCCACGGCATGTAATTTTCGACTTGTTGTAAAAATTAAAATGGTTTATATTATGTCGCATAGCGGTAAAGAATAATATTAAAAAAAACCGAAAAAACACATAAAACAACCAATTGAGAAAGAGTGTGGAGCAATCTGTCCGTTTGTTATCTGCCAAAGTGATAGGTAGATAGGGCTACTTCACTACAACTTGATTCGATACTTATAGTATCGATACATCACAGTATTGGTTATTTTAACTCAATACAAATACGGTAGATGCTTGAATGGCATTAAAGCGGCTTCTTCAGACACCAATCACTATTAATATGGTGGGAACAAGAAACTTACTTACTGTTTCCAGGGTGGAAATCGACTTTCGATTAATCAATAACGTTCAATTGAATATTAAAGTCGATAAAAAGTAATTGTATTCACATCTCGACATGGCTGATGGATTAAGAAAAAACACATCTTTGATATTCTTTTAAAAAACTCGATTTAACGCCGGCTTTCAAGGGAATATCTAGATATTTGTAAAAACATGCGAAAAACAATAAATTCGTTTGGTATAAATAACATTAATGGGCGCTTTCAAAAAGTCAGACAATTTTTTGCCATTGTTCTTTAAAAGTCTTATTATGTATTTAATGAGTTCAAGCCACACCCGAAAACATCAGCACTTAATTCAATTCCACCCTACGTGATCCGTACCCCAGGCCTAGGCAGGCTGCTGTACTGCTGCTTGTCAGGCCGGTCGTTGGTCAAGTCCAGCAGCTCACGTGCAAGCCTCGCTGCATCAGCTAACAGCCACGCCCACATGTCCAGGAATACGTCAAGGTTCTCTCGTGCCGCCGCACTGCCCGGGTGGGCAGCTAACGTCCGCGCAGCCGTCACTACTTGGGGACCGTATATCCTCAAGTTGATCTCCGCGAACTTGGCGCTCACTTGCAACGTTTCTGACATCGCTATGTGCCTTAGTAACTTGCATACCTGTCAATGTTTTGGTAAAATGTATAAGTGCAGGCAAGGTGACAGCTATACTCAAATATTAATGAATGGAACAACGAAAAATTGGAATGATATTAGAAAAACATGTATCTATATCTACAAAATAGATTAATTAGCTAGGTATTAGAATATATCCTTAAAAATTCTAGCATAAAAAGAGAGAAGAACTATGAAGTCAAGGAATAATGGGTTATAAAAAGAAATAAAATGTAGGTTGGTAAAGGAAAGTTATGTCAGTGTGAAGTGTGTTTAGCACGTAAGGAAAATTTAGATTTTAGTTTTTTTAACACTTGGCTTCAGGTTTTTAAAAGATACCAATACCTCTATTATGTGGTCTAATTGTTCGTGAAGCCGGCTGGCTATGTTGTGCAGTCTCTCTGATTCTCTCTCACCACAGGAACTAGCTAGAAACAGATATTATCTTAGCTAGGGCGTCTACCGTCGTTGTTAAGGTTAGTATTTCGCTAAGTTATATGATTAATGTAGGGCAAACATCTATGCGTCATGGTACAGTGTATAATAAATAAGTGACCCTAACTTTAAGCATACTTTGGAGAACATGACAATATCTTTAGAAATAGATGTTAAGAGCATAATATTTTTATTTCTGACATATGTAACAGTATGAATGCTTGTTTGAAGGATTATCAAAAATGTAAGTAAAACCCTTAACTTTATATATATTTTGCTCCATTTAAAATTTAAAAATATCACTGACCAGGACACAGTAGAGTCCGCCCATAATAAAAGCAACGCTGTACCTATTTTCCGTCGTAGGTTACCTATGTGCGCGAGGTCTGACGCGAGGCGGCGTGCCTCGTCGGCCAGCGGCGCCAGGTCTCGGGCCTGGTCCCGCGCCGCCGCCACCAGGGCCCTCTCCAGGTCGGTGGCGGCGCTAGTGGCGCCCGTGCAAGCGCTTTCTAGCGCTGCACCGGCCCCACTCGTGCCTTGCTCCTCCTAAATAGGCCAATCACAATTCAAACCAAATCTGTTAACGAAAAGTAAGAATTTCGTTGGTGTCCAAACATATCGGATTTCAGACAGACATCTTTACTGAAAGTGTGTGTGTTATGTGGAACGCCAATGACTGACGGTGAGTTGAGTGGAAACTTGTAAGCATATAACATTCGTTACCTCAAGTTCGAACTTGGTTTGCTTGGTAAAAAGAAGTATTAGTACACGTATACAACAATATTTTGCACAACTTGCTTCTTTCCAGTGGTTCTGTGCCGAAAGAACTAGAAGTAGAAATGCTGAATTCTCACCATTGACACAGCGACAGCGACTAGCCTTTCCAACTCGTACGCTATCCTCTCCGCGAGCGCCAGTATCCGCTGTCTGTGCTCGTGCGAGGTGTAGGCGGAGTCGGTGAAGTCGTGCGTCCGCTCGACGAGCGCACGCAGGGTGGAGGCTAGGGCCCTCCTCCTTGCTGCGTCTGCGCCACCGCGCGCTCTCGCCGTCCGCACCTGCCCTGTCAGACCACGCAGTGCGCCTAACGCAGTCCCTGCTTCCCACTGCGCGGCCTGCCCAACACATTAGGGCAAATATCACAATAATATCCGTTGTAAAGATGAAAATGAGTCGGCAATTGTTGATACGGTTTTGATGAGTGTCGATGTAGTGTTTCAAGCTTAAACTAGGGAGAATAGAAGGCTATAATATAAGAAAAAAGTAAGAAAATCTACATTTTGTCACTTGTGAGTGTGATATCGACCTACTATTAAATTGAAATCTAGCTGCCAATAAGCGTAACCTGACCTTGAAATTACCAGGATATTAGTTTTCCAGTGTGATGAAAAGTTTATTGCGTGTTTTACTCACCAATAGCACCGTTTGTGGGTGTAAAGCTTAGCCTGTGCGGTTCTTTCAACGGAAATAACATCTAGTTAATAGATAAGTAAAGTGTTAGGTACTTTCGTATAAAATATTTTTCTTTAGCATTAAGCTCAGCTAAGCACAAACCTAAGCTATTTCGAGCGTTGTTGTTAGCAAAATTATGTGAAGAAAATCGTAGGTAACGAGTTTTCATGTTTTTCTCTATTATAATTAACTAATGCTAGAGTACATTCAAGTGCTGTTACCGAACGGAGTCTGCTTCCTCATAACTAATATTTTTCAAAATTTTTAACTTATAGTAAATGTTTTTTCATACTGAATAGTGAATAATCCGTATGAGGAAGCAAGTCAAAATGTTGTTCTAATATAAATTTTAAGCGAAATACTCTAGTGTATATACATTACGCATACTTTCGTAAATAAAATGAAAAAAAAAAATACTGGAAGACACTCGTCTACCTACACCGATTACTTAGTACCTGTTCATGACTATCCGAGAAAGGTTGCAACTACAAGAAAAGAAAAGTGGAATTTATGCACTGAACAATATTGAAACAGAAAGGGGGGAGAAGTTTCCGATGTCACGAGATTTGAGTGTGAGTTCCCTCCACTATTTAATCGAGCTAAATGCCTCGTCTACGAGGGACGGTCTTCGGCGTAGTTTTTGTCCGTCAAAATAGATCAGTTACCGCTCAGCTACGACGATTTCTAGTTCATTGTTTTTTCTGAACACATTAAACGTCCGTCGTAGCTTCTCGTTCCGTTGTCCTGTTGACTACGATTGCCGTAGTCAACAGGACGTTTGCCGTAACGCGTAACGTACTGGAAATCCGCTCGAACTACAACTACAGTTTGGCAGAATGTTAGGTTAAATATGTTTTGTAAAATAAAAAAAAATAAAAAAAAATACTCTCGTGCTCGGGTCTGAGGTCTTAGAACTATGTTGCGTGACACATCTAGTTCCAAGTGATGTATTATTATGACGGACAAAAAGTATGCTGAGAACTCTCCCTCGTCTACGCTAGCCTTAAAAAGTTAACTAAAATTTGTATCGAGCCAAAGCAGCGCCAGGGACAAGTTTTTAGAAGTTAGTCACTAGGTGGCGCTGTTCAGATTCCATACTAATTGTGGTTAACTTTACCTCGATCGAATGGTGACGAAAAGTAGCATTAGGCACTCACGAGTGATAAGGCATCTATTAGAGCGACAGATTTGTAAGAGATAGGATAAAACTAATAGGTTGCTTTAGTGAAATCATACTTACGCGTCGGTTCTTCAGATCATAACAGAATAGTGCAATAGACGTTAAAAAATCATAATACTAATAAATTATGTACCTAGTATCTAACGAGATAATTTTGACGGAAATGCATATTAGTAAATTGCGTAATCGATGTTTGCGTAGGACAAATCATGTTCAACAAATAGGATATTGTTGCGCTAGTTGGTGACTTTTAAATTTGCCGCGCAGAAACAGTTATTCGCTATCGTAATATATTCATATTTGATCAAATTGATTCGCGCTGTACTAGCTTCCTTTACCCATCTACCTCCAATGCATACCTTTCTCGCGCACAAGAGCGAGACCGCAATATAGAATGCATCACGATATTGAGCTCGCTGCAACTGTGCGAATTAGTGCAAAAGATGGCCGCACGCGCTTAGAGTATTAAAAATGCGCTTATGAGTGTTAAAAACTGTGAAAGACCACGCGCTGGTGGTCCAGGTCTGTGTTCCAGCCAAGTTCATCCACCGGCCACCAACCTGGTGCCGGTTCAGACTGCTCGCTCGCCTGCCGGACACGTGGTGCCTTTTGCCGCTTGCTGATCAAGGTATTCCCTCCTTTTTTCATCGAACTGTTTACCCATTGCCCAAGTTGTCCTCCCTCGCAGTTCGAAACGTCGCCTACCTAGTATAACGCCAATAAAAAACATAACCCTCCTGACGCAGTCGGGTAAAAAAAATACAGTTTACTATAAGTTACAGCATCGCCCGCGCCACCAGGATATGTATCTTGCTCAGTGTTTAAAGTGTTTATTTAGTTATTCTCGTAAGTAAAGTTGGTAAACAGTATGTTTTTTTTTCTAAATAGCAGAAGCGTTACCTTTATTCCTTTAACCACTGACGAAGGTGTGTCTTGTTTCGAACTGTCGGAACATAACAAGCAATGCTATTAATTTTTTTGCTTCATCGACAAACTTTTAGGGCCGTACAAATAAACAGGGAATAAGCTTCAAATAGTTATTTCATGTTCCCGTCATGTAAACGTCATTATAAATTAGAGTAATAGACAAAATACGGAATAACTATTCGTAGCATAGAATAATAAATAAAAATTCTAAGATTCGAAGCTTATTCTCTGTTTAATTGTAAGACCCTTAAACTTATAGGTTGCCTAAATTGTTAAGGATTTCCATTACGATTCATTTAGAGGTGAACTGTGTTTCCTTCTTCGGCCTATCATCACCTAAGGTAGTGCTAATAGGAAAGCCGAGAAGAAAGTCTAGCGCCCCCTATAAGGAATAAACACATGACACGCCATGACAATAAATTAGCTAGCAAAAATATATAGCCAGTTATACGAGTATATTCCTGTTGTGCGTTTAGGAACAAACGCATAAACGATAAATTTCTTACGTAATAAATTGTATTATCAATAGACCTTATTGAAGCCTGCTCGTCAGTACGATATAGGCATGTATGTAATGCCGGATGTGCCTCGGAAACCTTTCAGTCTCATGTCGCATCGCGGTGCCGGTGATGCAGGTAGCTAAAAGTATACGGTGCCCCTCAAGCTTCCTTGTCTGGCGAACGTGTATGATAATTACAAAGGCATGTTCACGTAACGTATCTAAATATAAATGTCAACCTTTATTCTATGTAACATCCGATTAGCGTTGCTAGGTGTTGTGTCGAGACATTTCAAAAGATCTTCAGTAAATGTAAAGTTCCCTGGTTTTATAATTGTTAGCTTTAATTTGATTTAGTGTTTAAATAATGATTTGGTGGAAAACTGCTCGATGTCATAATAATTTCTTATATATTAGAGCCGTAGCTAATTAAAGAAGAAAAAGAATAGAGAAGATATCTATATTTACTATGTTTTTACCTACTAACTTTGTGTATAAATCCTGGACCATAAAACTAAATTAATTTACAAGGAATAACAATAAACGTTTGGGATTTTTTACTTTGATTCTGTTTTTGCCTCGAGCGTTAACATTTACTTTAAAAATGTTGTACTTACTTACCTTTTAACTGATTATTTATGACTAGCGGCCGCTCGCGGTTTCGTCCGCGTGTTTCCCGTTCTCGTGGGAATAACGGGATAAAAAGTATTTCATTCAAACCCATCCATCCGTTGCAGCGTGAAGAAGCAACAAATATACACACATACACACAAACTTTCGCATTTATATATTAGTGTGATAAGGATTTACTATTATCGAAATTAGTGAGAGTGAGAATTTCCACGTCGAGTGTGAGTTTCCACCGAGTTAAACTTCCCAGCATCTTATAGCCGGTACCTACTCTGCGTAAGACACACATGCAACTACCGTATCTCAAGAATAGAGGACCCTTCTTCTTCAGAGCGTACTTGCATGTTTATTACGAAGGCGTGTAACGTTCTGAATAAGTTCTCCTACTAGATACCTTATTTTAGACAATTTATGACGAAAACAGTGCGCACAATTAAAAAGCGGATGCTACTTTATCACCAGCCCCTTTTTGGGTGTAATAAAAAGGTCACTTTTCGGGTACAAACAAAGTATATCGTCCTTTTCAACCATAACAGTAAATGTTATTGTTATATCTATACTATTATTATAGAGGTAAAGTTTGCGACTTTGTTTGTTTGTTTGTTTGTTTGCGAAAGGTAATCTCTGTAACTACTGGTCCAATTCCAAAAATGATTTCACTGATAGAATACTACATTTCTTGTGGGTAACAGTTTTTTTTTTTTTTTAGTTGATGGCTTCGTGCGATTAGCACATTTAGCCAGTGTCAAAGTAATTTTTCTTACAAGTAATACATAAATAAACAATATTTCCTTATATGATGATGATGAATGATATTAGAAATGGGAAGTGAGAAATGATATACCCCCCAACCCCTCGAGTATCTTAGTAAAGATGTGGGGCTTTACTAAGTCCTCACGCGAGCTTCTTGAGAGAATTTGAAAAGTAACGTTGCACTGTTTTGTTTCATTTGCCAACACTTATGCACACTCACGAACACTTAACGGTTAATAATCCACCATTATTTCACATTAATATTCGACATAACACAAATTTTAGAAAATAAAACAAAACCGCCGTCATGACGCTTCACTTTCCCGCCAAGAAGCTCCGGTAACATACACTCGGCGTCAAAAAAATCGCACCTTTTAAAAATCATCTTTAAAAATTCTTAAACCTTATGTAGAGGATAGTGTTGGGTATCATTAGAAAGGTAACAAAAAGGAGTATCAAAAAACAATTAAATTTAACTTTCTGTTTAATTATAATTATACAAACAACATTAAAATTAATAAAATAATAAAAATCCTTAATTAAGTCCTAATTAACAACAGATAATTTACAAAGAAAAATGTACAAAAAGTGTCTTAAAATTAACTTAAAATCTAGTGTTACCCCCCCTTGCCCTGATCACGGCTTCCATACGGTCCCTCATGGACCTCACCAACTTCAGGAGCTCTTCTTGAGGGATAAGCCCCCATTCTTCAATCACCGCGTCTTGGAGCTCCTGTAGAGTCGAAGGAGCTGGATCCCGAGATCGAACCTTACGTTTAAGATGGTCCCAGAGGTGCTCTATTGGATTCAGATCCGGACTTCGCGCTGGCCACTGCATCACAGAGATTTGGGACCTCTGCAAGAAGTCGCTCACGATGCCTGCAGTGTGAGCGCGAGCGTTGTCGTGCATTAATGTGAACCCCTCGCCAAAAGATTCGGCAAAGGGGACCACATGCACTTCCAGGACCTCAGTGACATAGCGGCGAGCAGTCAGCGACCCTTGTCCGCGAGCACCTCCAGTCCGGGAGACGCAGACAAGGTCGGTTTTGCCGGCAGCAGACATACCGCCCCAGAACATGCAGGATCCGCCACCATATTCCACCGTCTCCTGGATGCAGGCTTGGGCGAAACGTTCACCCTGCCTCCGGTATACTCTTCTCCGTCGGTCGTTGCAGAAAAGACACACTCGCGTCTCGTCTGAGAAGAGAACAGCTCTCCACTGCTCAAGGGTCCAATCGACGTGGTCACGAGCAAACTGCAAGCGGGCTCGCCGATGCGCTGCAGTCAATTTTGGACCCGTAGCAGCTCTGTGGGCCGCTATCTTCTTCTCCTTCAATCTTCTTCTAACCGTAGATACGCTTACGGTGCGTCTGCGAACTGCCTGGAGCTGCTGTTGCAACTCAACAGCGTTGGAGAAACGATTTCTCAAAGAGTTCGACACAACGAACCGGTCGTCTCTTTCCGAAGTGCAGCGACGTCTACCCGAACCGTGTCTGCGGATATAGCCACCGGTCTCTATGAAGCGCTGGTACACTCTTCAAACGGAATAACGGCTCAGGTTCAGTTGCCGGGCGACATCACACTGCCGCACCCCTGATTGCAGTAGTGCAACCACTTGAGCGGCTTTATCAGCTGTGGTATCCATCAAAATCTGTGCGTGTGTCCTCTTCAACGGTTGAATAGCGAATGACCCACATTGAACCCGTGTTGACCGTTTTATACCCACAAAGGAAGCGCAACTAGCAACTCTCACGGGTAGCAAAATTTGCATCGAATTTTTGTGACACTTTATTTGTTGCATTAGGTTTTATTTGATAATGAAAAGTAATGTTTTTTATTAAGTTAATTAAGTAACCTTGTAAATAAAATCATAATTAATGCGACTGCATGTGCATATCAAGAGTAAATGACATTTGAAAGTGATTTTCTAAGAGGTGCGATTTTTTTGACGCCGAGAGTTATTAACATAACATAATTTTTCACTCCTCTTCCTCTAGGGGAAAAAGTTTTTATTTTTTTAATTTTTGTCTGTCTAATGACAATGAGCCTACAAAAACGAAAAAGTCTTTAGTCATAAGTATAATAATCATGACTAAGACTCGATTTATTACTGTTTCATAAAAAAAGAACAACATTTTATTTTTGAAAATAGAATTAAAATCGGCGATCTCTTTGGTAGAATGCATGCAATGCGTTGCGGCTACAGAAGAAATAAAAAATGACATTGGCGCGAAATCTTTAGAATTTTTCTCTAATTGCAAATTGAATTGGTAGTGACCGTAATTAATTTTACAATAGTGAAAATGTCATTATCCAGTGAGAATGGAGACCCTAATTTGCAAATAGAAGAGAAAGGAAAAGAAATAATCTGTTGCCGTCAAGGTCACTAAGCATTTATTTAAATACTTACGAAAAGTTTATGAAGTGGAGGACAGAAAAATGAGTGGATTCCCGTACGGAAGGAGTTTTTCTTACGTATTTTGATGAACTTTCCAAAAAAATATCAAAGTTCTACGCTTTGGAGCACATATTCAATGTTATGAACAACTATACAGATAAGACATAATGTAAATATAAAGAAATGTGTAAATTTGACGGCTTTTCTCAAGAAATTATCCACCGGCTACAAGGCCAAGAAATCCAAAGTTTCACGAGGACAGATATCGAGAATTTCGTAAATAAGGCACCAAATGAAAAATACTTAGCAACAAAGGTAGAGTTACATTTGTTTTCTATTATTTTCATCAAACTAAATTGCTAGGTAGGTACCAACCAAAATACAGTTCTAACACTTATTTTTTGTTTTACAGGTTTTTTTTAATTTTTGGGATCAGCGGTGCCTGCAAAGGGATAGAACTGGCTAACATAACAGTGGAAGATGTCGAAACTGATACCCATTTTCAAGCCATAAATCTGCCCAATACAAAGACATTTGTCTTCAAGGAGAGGAAGTTCAAGTGGAGAATTTCTAAAGGAGAGGAAATTCAAGTGGAGAATTTCTAAAAATTGTCAAAGCCTACCAAGATTTACGGCCGAGCACGCCGAGATTTTTTCTCAACTATCAAAACGGAAAATGCACAAGGCAAGTTATAGGCAAAAATAAATTAAGTAACATGCCAAAAGAGATCGCCACCTATCTAAATTTGCCTAATCCGGAACAGTACACTGGCCAGTGTTTCCGAAGAACATCCGCCATTCTCTTGGCGGATTCTGGTGCAAATATAACAACGTTAAAACGCCACGGTGGATGGATATCCGACCAAATGGCAGAAGGCTATATCGAGAACTCCATTCAAAATAAATTTGATATCACCCAGCGTATCACAGAACGCATCAATATTCTCCCAACTAGCCCACGACCATCGACTTCAAGAGATGAGTTAACTCAGCTGATTGTCTATCCAAAACATCCGAACGAGCGATCCTCAAACCTGGAACTACGTGTATCCGTGAGACGTTTACCCCACAGACAACTCAACATTCATCTTCACAGAGGACTGAAATTAAGTTACCGGGAAAAAACAACTCGTTTAATATCCAGAATTGTACAAATTGTACATTTAATTTTTAATAAAATAAAGTATTTCATATTGTATTGGATTATTTTATTTTCTCGCAATCGTAGTGAAAAGTAGAGTGTAACACATAGCGCTAAAAACCCATTAAAACTCGGTTTCTATTTAATCTAAAACTACCTCGTATATAATGGGTCATATTAGCTCCTTGTATAACAATCTACTATTAATGTAACATAATTTATTTAAAAAAAAGTTTATTTTTAAAATGTGTTAGTGTAAGAATAAAGAAAGAGACAATACATAGGTTGTCTGAAACTGTCTCTAAGGCTTTTGTGAATACGTGACAGATTTCTTTCGTTTTCCTTTTAATTGACTATGAAATATGTTTTATTACTTTTGAGGGTAGAGATTGCTGATTGATCTTCCGTTCTCTGATAGCAGCAAGGACGTGATGAAAATCGAATACAATTTTTTTGGTCACCCATCCGGGTACCGTAGCCAAGGTGCTGAACATTTGCGATCGTTGCGAATAAAATAAAACAACTTTTTTGTTTTTACAAAACAATCATTGTTTATTTCATGACTTCGAAGCATTTACTGAGATAATGATAATGTCTTGTACGATGAGCTTTCACAATGCACTTGCACATTCCCACCGCATTCTAGTTCCTGCCCCGCGGGGTGAATTATTAGTATTCTTTGAACGTACTTCAGTTTCCACAGCTTCTTAAAAATATTTAACTTTATATTAAGGCAAGGAACCTAGGCTACGTGATAGTTTTATAGCAGCATTGTTTAAAGTGGCCTCTTCTTCTAGGGCTGGCAACTTCAGAACAAAAACCTTGACTTCATGATAATATACTTAAGATACCTTTGGTTTTAAAGAATAAAAAACTTTGACCTGATTTTGTTATCTTAAAAAAAAAACACAAATGTTGAAAAAATTTCCACGAGCAGGATTTGAACCCGCACCCTTCTGACATACCTGCCTCCAATTCTGCTTCTAACAATCCTGCTCGTGGAATTTTTTTCAACATTGGTGTTTTTGTAATTTGTTCACAATAAAATTTGCGTTAAAAATTATATAAACATTTTATAAATAGCTTGCCTACTTCTTAACCGATCTTAAGTATTTGTAAAAATATTATGATCAGATGTTAATGACGGTAGTTGTTGACATTGAATGGGCGCCTTTGGCTTTCAAAGTAAAAAGTTAATAGTGTTGAATAATTTCGGCGGGCTGGTTAGAACCACGATAGCTCAATTGGAAGAGCACCTGACCCGGTATGTCAGAAGGGTGCGGGTTCAAATCCTGCTCGTGGAATTTTTTTCAACATTTGTGTTTTTGTAATTCGTTCGCAATAAAATTTGCGTTAAAAATTATATAAACATTTTTGTTACCTTAACTTTTCTAACGTACTATACACTGAAGTACGTTTGGACGAAGAAATGTTAAGGTTGACATAGGTTTTTGAAAAGAACCGAAAGACGCGACGTACAGTCAACAGCAAAGGTAACTGCTGATTGGTCAAGGTTCAAAATACGAAATCGGTATGAAAATCAAAACTTTTTAAACCCATATCGAAAAACCTTCGAGTGTCTACTAGTACCTGCAGACTTTGACTGTAGTTATATAGAAAATACCGACTTACACTATCGAAACTTAATTTTGAAATCTAGTAAATATCATCTACTTTTGCTGTTGACTGTGTACGGTTAAAATTAATATTATTAAGAATTTGACTTTTAAAGATTCGTAAACATTAGATACCTTTAAAACCTTTATGTACAGTCACGTGCATTAATGTGGATACAAGTAATGTTTCAAATATATTTACTCATGTAATATTTCAGAACGATTGAAGCCGAGTTCAGCTCAAAAATATATAACCATTAAATGGTGTAGCAATTACCTAGGTAGGTAGTAGTTATACCAAAACATGTAAACCCTATTATAGTAATTATGATTGGAAGCAATATACCACAAAATTATATCCGTTAACATTTCTAAAACATATCTAAAGCACTTTGCATTGAAATGCAAACAAAGTACTTACTAGTCTTAAAAAAATCTCAAGATTCAAAGGTATTTCTAAAACATATCAACAGCAGTGTTGCATTAAAACGTAAACAATTATAAAATGTTTTTGTTTTGTTTATATAATTTTTAACGCAAATTTTGTTGCGAACAAATTACAAAAACACAAATGTTGAAAAAAATTCCACGAGCAGGATTTGAATCTGCACCCTTTTGACACACCGGGTCAGGTGCTCTCCCAATTGAGCTATCGTGGTTCTAACCAGCCCACCCAAATTACATATTCAACACTATTTACTTTTTTACTTTGAAAGCCAAAAGCGCCCATTCAATGGCAACAGGTTCAAATCCTGCTCATGGAAAGTTTTTCAACATTTTTGTTTTTGTAAACAATTATTTCAACGTTTCTAACATATAGTTTTAAGTATTTTTCGTCCGACCGTTTTGACAGATACGAGTGGAATATTTGATGCGTGGACATCGGCCGTTTATGCACGGAGTTTATTACAAGTCAATTGTATTCAGTGGCGAAACTACACACAACTTTTGCTTAACCGGCCGTTAACTTGATGCAGCCAAAGTCGTGTGTTTGTTTACAGCGGCGGCGCGGCGGCGGCACCGGCGGCGTCGCGCAGTGGTGTTTGTATTAGTTGAGGGTAAAGTCGGCAGTGCCGGTGTTGTAGAGTTAACAGCGCCTAGGCAGTGTCGATTTTGAATACATCCTCTGATGGACAGAAATCGTCATTATCGATGACTTTGTCTGAGTGAAATTAATGTTTAATCAATCAACCATGCCTTTTTTGCTGCCTGTTCCCTATAACTTACATCTAGCCTAATGCTTGAAGCTAACAACTTTATTTATTATAGGTCTGCGTAGAGTTTGTGTGTTAAAGTTAACTACGAATATATTTATAAAGAATTAAAGCAGTACCACCTAACGACGAACTTCTGTAACCAACTTGTCGACTGAGACGACTTGTGCTGGTTTCATTCCATACAAATACTAGTCAACTTAAACGGGATCCAATATAGTAAATAACTTACCCTATACAGACGTCATAATGCCGTGTTTTCGTTCGATGACAAACGATTTGCCTTCTACTGATAGTATACTTTGTATCTGCTATTTTTTTTTTGAGAGAGATTGCTGATTGCTTCAAACGGCATTTTCAGCGTCACCGGGCTTTTTTTGGGGGCGGCGAGGTACGTAAAGGGTACCTCAAGCCGTGTGAAATGAATCACCTTTGGAGGTTTTCTAGAGGGAACGGCATCACACACTTAAAAGTGCGTGTTCCCGTGCCCTACTAGATTCTCCGAGGGGTTCGGAACGGATCGGGGAGCGGAACTACCCGAGGGCGGCTCTAAAGGCTTGGACCTCGGCTCGGGTAGACCGGGCCGTGGAGAAGGAGAGAAGCGCCCAGGTACATGTCTACCTGGTATAGAGCGCGTGTGAACCGGTTCTACGTACCCTTGTTCTACGAGTACGGTGTCTTGGGCCTAAACTAGTGTGCATGTTTAGTGTATTCTGTAAATGTGTAGTGGCATTTAGAGGATCGGGCGGGGTGTATCTGCTATATATCATAAAGACTTATCATAGTGGCACTGGCATCAGTGTTCGAAACAGTAGCCAGTGTTTACTTCAGTTTTTATCGCTAAAAAATAATATAGATAACTAGCTGTGCCCTGCGGTTTCACCCGCGTTCTATTAGTCATAGCGTGATGTAATATAGCCTATAACCTTCCTCAATAAATGGACTATTCAACACAAAAATATTTTTTCAATTCGAACCAGTAGTTCCTGAGATTAGCGCGTTCAACCAAACAAACACAAACTCTTCAGTTTTATAATATTAGTATAGATTGATGGAATCAGGCGTTATTTGGGCCGGGAGCTGCGTAGCCGTAACAGTCGGTGCGCAGCTCTCGACCAGTCCAGCTCCTGAGGATACCCCGTAGAGGGGTGAAACACGTGTCGGGTATCGGTGTGGGTGTGCATTTTCGTTTGCACCCATTGTTTCTCCTGCATGTGCATACTTTTTGCGGGCGGGAGGGCGGGCGGTGCATGCAAACTGCATCCAAGCTGTATAAACGAGTGAGTTAGCGGAATTAGCACTACATATTATTATTTAAATTACATTTTTTTTTAAATAATATAGATTTTCATTTGAATTTTTCTGGATACTGGCTAGGAAGCAGGTGGTCTGTTTATTGTGTGTATTTTAAAGTATTTGCTTCAAACCCAGATGTAAATACTCTAAATAAATTGAGAATTTTAAAAAGTAGCCTTTTTTTTCACCTATTTCGTCATTATTTATTTTTAACTATGGCGCAAATAAAATTGTTTTACCTTAATTGTTATACATCACGGACACGGGCAAACCTAAGGAAAATGTTGATATATTACACTATAAGCTTTATGTAATGAGAAAAGATTAATTACGACATATTTGCGGAGTAACGCATAACTTGAGAGTGTAAACAAACTCCCAGACGTCAAACTGAGGTAGAGGTGCAGCTTCAAATAACAAGTATACCTTTGATATTGTAACGCCATCTACATTTTGTTCCCTGTACTAAATACGCACGACACAGGCGCCACTGTGCTATTTATAGCCACAGAGAACGTTTTTTCATCAACTTCCGATAGGCGACACTAGGAGATACTAGAGTGTCTCCTGGCGTAAATGCAAAAAACTTTTTGGGACACTAGAGTGTCTCCTGACGTTTGTGTGTATATGTTGCTAAAGTCAAAAATAGTTTGCTGAATAATAGGGCATTTTTAAAGATTAATAGAAAAAGTGCCGATCACTGTTTTTTGTCGAAAACTAGTGCACGTTTCTAGGGCGCAATGCCCAGAGTGCCTGTGAGAGTTTCGTTTACTATCCGTATTCATTCGATTACGTTTACGAAAATGAAAATTTGCATGGAAAATGTTAAATCTTCTCGTAGGTCGCCAGGAGTCGCTGCTTTAATGCAATAATAATTTTCGAGTTCGTTGACGTGATCAAATATTAAATGAAAGTCGGAGTAGGCACCCTGGACAATAACTAAAACGTCATGAGTTACACCAACAAAGAATCGTTTTTGAAAAAAGAAAGAAAATTACTTTCATTCTGCCACGATGTCTTATAAGTTACCTACCTTATATATATGTATATTAATACGTGAAGCAAAAACTTTGTACCCCTTTTTTACGAAAATTGCGTGGACGGAGGAGTACCTATGGAATTTCGCACACTTATAGTTTATATAGAGAAGTTTATCCGAATATTAATATATTTTTTTAATTATGCATAAAAATACATTAAATCAATAAAACAAACATTACACACACTACCATGTATTTGACACACACGCATATATACTCTTTTTAAAAATGGAAGAAGAGTGGCCGAAATCTATCAATGCCAATCCAAACTCACATTCTATCTTTTTAATTTTTCATTGCTTATGTATGATACAAACCGTGCAGCCTTAACAAAATTACGGTCGAATTTCGACCACTTGGCGACCACTAGTTCTTTGTTTTTATAACTGAACATTACGCTTTAGTCGATTGCGATTTGGGTAAACAACGTAAACTCCCCAGTTATCTATGCAATGGCGTGTTTACCTAAATTCCTGTAAGCTCACGTCGCATTGTTCTCCCAATTGCCTGGCTCTGTTCAATTTGCATTTGTCCTCCATATAATAGTGGGGATTTAGACATGAACATTGCGGCGGCCTGCTTTGCTTAGGGCTCTGGGAAGATTTCAATAGAATTGCGTGTCTAACAATTGATAAGCCAATATGGTTGTTGCTATCAATGCATGATCTCTTAAAGCAACGTTAGTTTAAGTTAATTGGCTTTCAAAATAGGTGAAGAGAAGGTCCTATAAATTAAGTTAATTGCTATTTCTCCATGATAACATTCCTCTGTTTTTAAGTGTAAGTGTTGCAATGTTGGGACCCCGGACCGTTGTGGTAGGGAATATTGTAGAAAACAATTGACTGCGGTTATAAGGGCTTTAATTGTTAGCATATATGTTTAATATGGTAGAGATGTGTGTGTGTGTGTGTGTGTATGTGACGGATATACTATAACACAATGTGACTGCCTTATAAGAGTCGAAAGGTTGCTTTGCTACCGAAAACCCCAAGAACTATCTACATTTTGGGATTTTATAACATCAATCGACAGTGTCAATGATGAAAATCTTTAAGTCTTTGAGAAACATTAAAAACGCTTTTCGCAATGCTTTTCCGATAAGTGAGGTGCTTTAAGTTCTGTTTCTGTTAAAATTTTAAGAGCATCATCTCACCTACCTAGCATAGTCCACCTAGCCTTTAATATGTTAATAGCTCACTCTTATATAAAGATTCGTATGGAATTCGAAAACATCCCTAAGTGACAGCTTTTTCCTGGTAGAGGTAAATACTCTCTACTTATTTACTGCTTAGCTATACCTAATGTAATGCTCTACCTATACATAATTTAGTTATCTACATAACAAGGCCCAGACATCTTCCAAATTTATACAAACTAAACATTTGTAAGATATATACAAATAAAAAAAAACTTGTTTAGTATTACTTGCTTAGATAATTTTTATGAAAATGTTCCAGCATAATGTTGCCCTCATAAAATATATCTTGTTGTTGTGGGGATGTGGAGCTCTACTGCTAATAAGGAGAATGTTTATCATTCTACAGAAAGTATATTAGTCCGCACGGGTACTTCATGAAACAGGTGGCCTATTCTTGTGAAAATGTTTAATACTTTATAACTTCCACAAAAGTTGTTGAAATCCCTTAAACGTTTTGTTAAGGACAATTTTCAAGACATTATGGGTTGGTACATTTCTAAGAACAGTCTTTTTTAATCTGAGGATCTTCCTTATGGATACCGGCCACCAAAGAGGCAGCACTGTTATCTGGTGTTTCTCTCGTCCTTCTTTCCCATTGCAAAATTCTTAAAACAGCCTTAAGATTGGTATGTACAATATATGATTTACTTTTTATACAGACGGCCGACAACCGCAACTGTTAAATTATTGGAAGCACATTTGTCTAACGTCCTTACGAGCAAAGGTTATTTTAAAATAGCAGGCAAAAGAAGAAGAAGTTAAAAGGCAAAACTGTTTTGTATTGCAATACAAAACAGACCGTAGAGATATTAACAAAGTCGTGGCGTAGTTTTGTCGTTCTAAATGTTATGTTATGTTATGTTACAAGTTCGTTTTGAACAAAACGTTTTATAGTTAAAGCAGGTTGAGCCGTTGGCCTCAGCTCCTGTCGTAAGATGGCAATACATAATAGCACCCATCAACTCCCTTCGTTCTGGTATTGTGGTTATAAAGTGCTTCTACAACAGTAGGATGACCTGAAGATTGTATGATGACAAAAGAAATGATGTAGTTTGTTACAATGTAATTTTTTATGCAATAAATTATACCGACAGCGTTAATTTTTTATAGAACTTTTTCTCATGCATGATGACTTATTCTGGTGGCAATGAAATCCGTTGACTTCATTGAATTTTATAATAAAGTGTGATAAAGACCGCCTTTATTATAGCGATTTACATATCGATCCCAGGAGTGTATGAATGGGGGTATAATATTGGGTTCAGTTGAAGGTCGGAATACGTGGATATGGATGGGAATGGAGAGTCCAAACTTATGTCCGGACTAACCGTAGGCGGCATCGCGAGCCCTCCCTCGCGCGGGCACATCTGCTGGCTAGGGATCCAGGCCTACTTGCTTAGGTGGAGTAGATAAGGACAAAGGTAACAGTGTGACGTGGGAGCGAACCTCATGTGACGGCTCGTCGTGGCCCGGCAAGCCGTCGCGCACCACGTAGTGGATGAGGTCCATTGCGCGCCGCATCTGGCAGAACACGGTGTCGCGGTTCTCCCGCGCCGACGCGCTGCCCGGGTGCCGGAGACACGTCTGATGTACACAGAAAAACATCACGTAAATACAAAATTAGATTTTGGGTAATGGCGCCAATGTTCGACACATTAAGCCCAGCTTTCGACACAACTTTCATCGCCAAAAAATAACATAGAATATCATTGAAATATATTTTTTTCTTTTAATTGATGGCTTCGTGCGATTAGCACATTTAGCCAGTGTCAAAGTAATTCATCTTACAAGTAATACATAAATAAACAATATTTCCTTATATGATGATGACGAATGATATTAGAAATGGGAAGTGAGAAATGATATACCCCCAACCCCTCGAGTATCTCAGTAAAGATGTGGGGCTTTACTAAGTCCTCACGCGAGCTTCTTGAGAGAATTTGAAAAGTAACGTTGCACTGTTTTGTTTCATTTGCCAACACTTATGCACACTCACGAACACTTAACGGTTAATAATCCACCATTATTTCACATTAATATTCGACATAACACAAATTTTAGAAAATAAAACAAAACCGCAGACATGACGCTTCACTTTCCCGCCAAGAACTCAATTTATTTGTTGCTAAAGACTTAAAACCAGTTGCTTTTTAATTATTGAAGGAAAAAAAAAGTCGATCACTGGTTCCTGTCGAATACTGGTGCCAATATCTACATAAAAAAATTAAAAAAAGATTGCGTTTTCAGATTGGTAGAGAACATAATAACTGCAAGTTTCGAAAAAAGCAGTTCCAAAAGGTGTACAAGACAACTGTTTAAAAATTATGTTTTCTTGGGGCTGGCATCACGCAAACGTTACTCATTCTCCAAGGAGTTCGATTCGGATTGGACACACTACCTGACCACGGCCGGTGAAAATCGGCAAATCCTGGTAGGTAGGTGTGTCTAGGATACGTATATCAAGGAGTTTGCGTTCAACCTCGTTTAATATTTTAACGGGTACCTACTAAAAATTTTAGCATTGGTTTTCTTACACTTCGATCATTTTAACTATATCGACGACGGGTGGCACCGGCGCCGGCGCGCGTCTAATCTCGTTGCAAATAAAATAATAATATAAAGCACAGTAAAGTAGAAAAGAAATTGAATAATGAGGGGCGTGGAATGAGAACGATGGGCAGAATTAGGCAAACCAGATTCTGCTGGGCTTTCCTCGTGTAATTGACCCACTTCGCCGTAACCACTCAGCGAGAGCTTCTGCTATTTAGATCTGGGCTTAACAAAGTTGCTTCCTATTTTGCATGCTCGTAGTAAAAGCTTGAGTAGAGTTTGAATGTAACGCGCGCATTGTAAGTTTGCGGTATGTAATCGGTATTTAAAAAGACAGTGTAAGTAATAATTTTTTGAAATTATTTTTTTTTGTAGACAAATCACTTTTCAATATTATTTCTTAATATATTTTTAATATTGTTTTCTTACGCAAGTGCCCTGTGACCATGGATCCTGCAAAGGGGCCTAAACGTCAGAAATACATTAATTGAAGTGTAAAATAAATGCAAGTAGACCCCCAAAAGTAGTTTCATTTCAATATTTTTTTAATTAAATTTTTATATTCTAATGAAATATAGGATATATATGGAATAAAGTCAAAAATGCTATTCTTAAGTGTCGTTAACTGTTTTTAGAGACCAAAAAACGTATGTAGTACGTATTTAAAGTTTGTAAAAGAGCCGCAGCTGATAACTCTACACGAGTATAATATAATAATATAAATGTATATAGCAGAGGCAATATAAAGAAAAACTGTAGTAGTAAATTAGATTTGAACTCAGTAATTTATTACATGAATATGTTAAGATGTGGCTGACTTGTGATTTATACAAAATCCCGTATAAAACAAAATGAGGAAAAATACCTACGGTAGCTGTTCTCTAGTAAGGCTTTTAATGTGACGTATCGCTCTGATTACGGAGCTTGATCCTACAGAGAAATCTCTACCGTATCTATAAATATATAAAGTTTTTGTTTTAACCGTATTATTTGCTTTCATTTAACTGTAGCGTATAAATGCTGAATGATTGAACGGTTAAAATATAAAACTATTTTTCTGTCATAGAAGATCATGTTTTTTATAGCACTGTGAGATGGCATCAGACATACGGCGCGCTTGATGGCGTAAGCGGTAACTGTAACCTACGGACAGACGTTTACAACTCCAAAAGGTACCAACGATAATACTTTATTTTTGCATATCTTGTAAAAACCTTTCTTTTTTCTAGACTAGAAAGCAGCAAAAGCAACGAAACCACCGGAATATTTTTTGTGTGATGATAAATAATTCTATTGCAACTTTTTGAAGTATGGCCATCATTTTGTAAAAAAATAAACTTCGCATTCACGTTAACCGTAAATTATAACATAATTATAATACATTATACATATATTGTTTATATTTTTAGTAGAGACTTAATAAGGATAATAAGTAGATTCATTCCCTTTTAGCGACTAACAAATACAATTATTGTAATGTCATTGAGCGCAAACTCGGGGAATAGCTATATTTAGAACTCATCTGAATGGAATATGTACTTCTACCGCCAAACTTAACAAACTGTTTTGGATTGTTAAAGAAACATATAAACTTAGAGGCATAATTACTAAGACTTCAGGGTCAGTAACGCGTGACAAGGTAATTAAATGTGCTGTCTTATGCGTAGTACCTTGGTGTAGTGGCGTAGTAGGTAAGGATTCTGAGACTGGTAATCGGCTTACTATCACGCGTAGTAAGATAAGATGCCGATTTAGTGGAATAAAAACCAAAGAAAAATAGTCAAGACCATCAAGAAGAATAAGAGCGACTGTAGTTCACTTGAGCGAACTTAATAAATAAATAAATAAACTTTCCTACACTTACACCAATTATCTAGCCCAAGAGAATTTCGTTATGAAACTCGATAAATGGTTACTAGACAACGGATAAACATACTTAAAATACTGATACATACTTATTATACATAGAACTTAGACCTGTTTGTCTCTTTATAGCACATACGGTGAAGCTTACTAAGTTCAAATAGAGCATACGAAGTCCTTGATAACTTATTGAAATAAATATACCGTCTTGAAAACTTCTAGTATATTTTAGCATTTATTTACGGCAAAGTGTACTATTTGTGAAGATGGAAATTACTTGAATAGGGCAGAGTGCAATATTTTAGATGTATAAAAACTTTCTACCGAGCGGTAGGTACTGTGTAGGTCTCTCGAATTTTTAATATTTTCGAGTCCTTGCAGGTGTATCGACTCTTTGTTGAGAGGCGTTCGTCCGCGATACTTGGCTTAAACACTTCGGCTTATATAGAAAAGTAGGCAGCACAAAGTGTATCTATGTATATAAGAAATAGCTATAGGTATTTCGGCTGTCGTTGTTTCTATATTCAGAAATAAAATAAAGTTTACATCTCTGGGAACAAACAAGAAAAGTATAGCTTTAAGATCTGGTTTTGCTTGCAATAAAATGTACTTATCTGTGTTCCTTGCACAATAAATAAATATTTAAAAAAACGAGCAAGCCTTACAGTAGTCGCATAAGATGTGTAACATAAAAAACGGAAATTTTTCCATTAAGCAGTGACAGAAATTAACCTTAAAATTTTAAAAAGCTATCTATTGAAATATTTTATTCGAATAATTACATATTCATTATTACTTACTTGGATTTTTTATCAATGATCTGCACTTTATTGAGACTTATTATCATCAGTAAATATTTATTAATATAGTTTAAAAGTCTATTACACACGAAATTGTTGAAATCAATATTACAATAGAAAATAGAATATAGAATTAACAATTACGTATATTTTTTTACAAATCACAAAGAGAATGCAGTAAATACTCATTAGAAGACATTTGACAAATGACACAATATGCCACATATAATAATAATAATATGTCTTGTTCATAATATCGTTTTTAAATTTACAAAATGGCGCTTGCGCGCTTCCCCGATTTCTTGTCTGTTACGTCTAACTTCCGTCACATTTCTCGAAATCACTCTCACAAATTCTATATATAGAAGGCGAGCGAAAAGATGTTACACATCAAAAAAATATATATAAACATAAAAACTAAGCCGTAACCTGTATTAAAAAACACAGTGTGTTGCGAAACTTATTCAGCCTTCTTCTTGTACACTCTACATTGATTATTCTGTCTGTCTGTAGTAGCTTTAGCAATAAAATGAGATGAAAGGTGGTCGGGCATTAGGCGGAATCGTAAAACCGTAGTCCGATCTAGTGGCGCCGGGCGGTCTTCGTAATTTGGGTTTCGGAGAAGAAATGAACGAACTTTGAAAAAGTACTTTCCGGTCTACTTTGACTGATAATATTGTGCTCTGCATTGCTAAGTAAATGTAATGCCGTGCGTCTTTTTTTATTATCAGTCACCAGTTTTAAAAATCCAGATGAAGCAACACTTGAGATAGGTTTCAAATTTTTATAAGAAGGTATTATGCATCTCTTGTACGTAGTTACCTAATATCATGCTCAAAAAGTGGCTTTGACATAATTTATACAACCTCTTGGCGCTACCTGAACAGAAGTATATGAGTGGTTTTATATGTATTGTGCAGTTTTTACTATTTTAATTAAGTATGACATGTTTTTTTTCAAACACATGAATAAAATAATATATCAGCATATTAATTGACGTTTCATTCTAGGCGACGTAAGCTGAAATGTCGTGGCCCATACATAACTGATCGGAAGCCTCCGGCAGACAGGGCTAATTTACAGGAGCTACGGGCTCGCCGTACTTCGGGATTGCAAATTTATGGCGATCCATTGGTGTTAATAACAATCCCTTGGGAGGTCGGCCGGCGGCGTTAAGTTTAATACTAGCGGACGAACCTGAAACTAATTTATGTGTGGGCTCGATTGATATTTTATAAATTTACTTAAGTTAAGTAAATTGATTGTTAGTCAAGTTTCATCTATTTACAAAAACGATCTCTCCGTTAATTCACGTAAGATGCAATGATGAGAAAAGAAGCGCCCAGGTACACACGGCGGCAGATCAACTTACCCAAAACTGTCAAATTTCTACAATCAATTTTGAACTTTATTATATGGTTATAAGAATCAATATTAATTGGAGAAAATTGACAGGTTTGGGTAGGTTGATCTGCCGCCGTGTGTACATGTCATGTCTGGTATAGAGCGCGTGTGAACCGGGTCATCGTACCCTTATTCTACGAGTGCGGTGGCGGTAAGTGCGCCGCCGCCGCTTGTCGTGCAGGTTTAAGTCAACCACTCAGCGCGAAATCTAACGCTGTGTACCTTCGAGGAGGGGAGGAGCATGAGCGTGGATTTCTCGAGCATCTTCCTGCTGGCAGTGGCGGCCAGTACAATGCCGCTCGTTTTGCAAGTTTAGGTTAGCTACTTATAGCGCGACATCTAACGCTATGTACCTTGGAGGAGGTGAGGAGCATGAGCGTGGAGCGCTCGAGCACGTTTCTGGCCGCAGCGACTTGCGCGCGCCGCCGCTCGTCGCGCAGGTCCGCGCGCCGCTCGGCGGTGAGCCGCGCCAGCTCCACCATGCCGCCGCCGAACTCCGTGAACGCGCGCACGAACTCTGCGAAGTTCGACACTGATTCCAGCCGGTCCAGGGTGCGTGCCACCTGTGTACAGAATGTCTCGGTTTACTTTTTTATTTATGTTTTAACACGCAATACAATTAAAATTCTATTGTGTCTGTATTTATTGTAGACGACGGATTAAATGGATGCAAAAAGGCCTAGAGTTCCTGAAAACCATAAAACTGAAAAAAGAAAAAAGAACAATAGTTTAAGCATATCAATGTGCACTGAATGAATATATTGGCACTAAAACTGAACGTACACAGAGCCGCCGAAACGTAATGGCTCTATCTCATCAATTGGTTTACCATGGGAAACGGAGAACTCTTCCGAGCCCCAAAGTCACAAGTTTACTAACAGCCAACTTCCGATTTGATGTTGTAATGATATGTCTAAACTTCTTACAAATATCAGGAACCTTTTGTTTTAATGAAACAATGAAATGCACGATAACTGCACTGCTTAAGTTCGAATTGTTAGACTGGGACTCAGTCTAATCTTTTTAAAAAAAAAATACTAATTAATTTAAACACTTTTATTTATAGAAATTAGAAACAGAGGAGATGGTATTTAACAAAAATAGGATGTGTTCGACTTGAAGGTTTAAGCGAGACTTACTGCCCGCGCCGGTCGTGGGCGCTACCTCGACTAAAAAGCTTAGTCAGCTACTATACAAGGGTTGCTGTAAGGGGGGCTTACTCTTGCACTATTACATACGGTTACAATATATAACAGAATCAAATGTAAAGTTGCCTGTGTATAAAGTTCTTAATGGGGCCAATAATTCTATTCCATTCGGTTTAGTGAGCACGCTACCTGCATAGACCAATTTACCAACTAACTTATGCGACGTTCTAAGAGGCAAGTTTGCAGATGAAACTTGTGAATTTCTCGGAGTATCCGCCCGTATCGGCAAGCATTCACTTTAATGAAAAAAGGTTCTTATTACACGTAAGTTAACTAGCGTAAGCTAAATAAAATTGCAATTCACTCGTAGTTATTGCCAGTGGTGTGTTGTTTTTCTAAATTGATGTTGTTGAGATTTATGTATCTGCTAAAAACTATGACGCGCTGGATTACTCGCCTTGCCTATCATCAATTAAATTTGTATGGAACGTCACCTTGTCCCTAGCCAGCAGTAGCTGCAGCACGACCACCTTGCCCGCGCTATCCGCTCCTGCGCACAGGCTGGAGTGCTCGCCCTGCCTACCATAACCTGAGGTAGATATGGAGCGTTACCTTGTCCTTAGCCAGGAGTAGCTGTGCTACGACGACCATATCCGCGAGCAGCAGCACGCGCGTCACGGAAGCGAGAAGCGTGCTAGTTGCTAACACCATACCCATGCCATCCGCTTTTGCGCACTAGCTGGATTTCTCGCCCTGCTTACCACAACCTATGGTTGATATGCAGCGTTACCTTGTCCTTAGCCAGGAGTAGCTGCCGCACGACGACCATGTCTGCGAGCAGCAGCACGCGCGTCACCGAAGCGAGAAGCGCGCGCGCCGCTGACACCATGCCCGCGCCGTCTGCGCCCGAGCACACTCGCTCGATGGCTCGCCCTGACAAAGAAAAAGTTACAAAATAGTTTTTGGTCATCGAAAGTGTAGTCAAAAAACCATGAAAATAAAATAAATATGTAAGCACAGTGATGTAATGGGCTATGGTACTAATTTAAGAATAAGAAATTATTTAATTTGACATTGCTATAAAGAGAAAACATCTTACATTCTATTTCTAAAGATCATGAGATAACTCTTTTTCCATCGCAAATATTTAGCTATCATCGGGAAATGCTGAATTTGGATCGATAAGTCTATGTTGGTACTATACTGCCTTTTAGTAGTAGCTAGTACTTATTTTTAAGGGGAGAGCGGAGTCTCCAAACACCGGCTACGTTTGCTTAAATGGAGGCTCCAATCAACCGTATAGATAAGGCAAAAATTGTTAAAGAAAATAAAATTATTTATTATTTATTTATTATTAAAGTTGACAGTTTTATCCTTAGGTTTGCGACTATTACCTACTTAACATGTTACTTTAAGTGCTTAGCTAGATCATTGGTGAATTATATCTCAAAATTACCCCACCAAAGTGACATAGTTCCTTAGTACAAATAGTTGTCACAAATAGGGTGTCGGTGCCTATTAATTCGTCGGGTGAGGCCTAGCGCCGAGAATTAATAATTTAATGAATGCCGCCACCACCCGCCGCGCCGCCTTTGTTGCCAAGACGCTGCGATCAATTACCGACAACTTCATCATTTGGGAACGCTTTCAATTACCATTTCAGCCTAAGTTTATGGAATTTTTATGATGCACTTGAGAGAGTAGAAAGGTGACACCTGAAGGGTATTGGATTGTCAAACTTCTTGAAAGCAAGACTATGTCCGATTTTGAACCAACTATTGCAATTTAACCTATGTGGACGAGTAGCTAAGCGCTTCTGGGTTCAATTCCTAGGTCAGGCAAAGCGTGTTTCGGATTATCCGACGGGTTATATATAGCCCGGGTTTGTCACCACCAACTAGGGTTGCCAACAATTTTTCAGTAAATCTATCACTAACTATACTGGCCTGCAAAAATAAGTACTACACTTTTAATATTTATTTATTTTCTAAACTATAGAAGTTAGAGATTTTTAAATAAAAAACGTTTTGCAGCAATTTTTATCAGCTTTCTTTGAAACTTAAGTAAATTATACATTAGTAACATTTTTCCTTTTTGTTTCGAAAGTATATTTTGTGTACTTAAAAAGTTATTGCAATTTTAAAAGTGTGATACTTAATTTTGCAGGCCAGTGTAGTATAAAAAAAAGGATTTGAAGAAAAAATAAAGTATTTTCCAAAATGTATTTATTTAAGCGTTGCGTTTTGTTTCACTTCACCTGAATCTGAGTATCATTCAGTAGTTTAGAAATTAAGTCAACAGGAATATTCCGTTCCATCGCACGCATTAGTCGGAAATGTATTTTCCATACTTTATTTTTATTAAAAAGAATAAAGTATGGGGATCGAAAATAACGTAGGATACGTTATTTTAAAGTATGGTTGGCAACCCTACCACCATAAGTTAGAAATAGATAAGTTAGAAATAAGAAACAATGTTAAAATAAGAGCCAATCTGGTTGTCAATTTTTTTTTTTCATAAATGTTTTCAGGTGTGATGTAAAGTTATTGCCCCCTGCAACCCTGTATTAGAAATAAGCTATATAAAGAAAGAAAATAAAAAAGTAGCTAGGTTAGATGGTTATAGACGGCAACACCCAGCCGTAAAGTATATAAGATGATGAATGACAAAGAGAATTAGGAATGAAAGTGCGAGAGGAATAAATGATAGAACTGGAATGAAAGAGAAAAACTAGAATTTAATGCCTCCCATCCCGTGGGAGAAGATAGCTAGCAGAAAATTATTAAAAAAAAATGTGTGGTGATTCAGTGCTATTTACTTTATTTTAATAATAAAATTAAACGCATAAATACTTGTTAATCATTTTAAAGTAGATGGTGTCCTTGATGGCAATGCAAAACTTTTTCCATTACCGGTGTATAAATTATCATTCCTCTATGGAGCTAAACTTGCGGGATAGCTATGATTTATTGCTGAAGATTGCGTGTATATGTTGGGGAAGTAATAGACCGGCCGTGTCCGGTGGGGTCAGATAAGGCCCACTAGACGAAGTAGGTACGTGTTTCGGTTGGGTCAGTGGAGAGCCCATGTTTTGGAGAAATGAGTTTGAAACTAGAAGTGAAGCAATAACGGTCAATTGGTCTGTTCTTCGCTTGGTTCTTCATGTACTCAACTATAAAGAAGACATCTGTGTAAGCAAAGAGATAATCCAGAAATTGGTGACAGAATTAAAATTGTTCTGAAGAACAATATAGGACGTATAATCGCTTGAAACGTTATGAATGTGAAGTTTACAAGTACAAAAGGTAAGGAAATACGTTATTGTTTCGTTCATATAGACCAATAAAGTTGAGATTATACAGAAATATATAACTTCAATGAATTGTGGGGACGAACGTTTCGCTTTTGCTACGAAATCAGCTTTTCTTTGCATAAATGACAACTACAAGTGCTGCTTAATGTACTTAATACATAGTAATATCACAGTCTATCTAAACTTTAATACAAGCTATACTAAAAAGAACAACCTAACTAACTAACGAACTATCCTTCCACCACGGATAACGCCGGAAGATTTTTAGTAAACGGCTGCTATATTCATACACAAAATTATTATGTTAATTAAGGGTGCGCCGACAAAAAAATGCCAAAAATGCAGTTACGGTTAAGTAGATATAATTGAAAATACTATCGTATTAAATGAACAAAATATATATTTAGTATCATAGGGAACGTGTTTACAATTTGTCAGAACCATAAATTCATAACACGCTATAGTTTTTTCTACAATATCATTTAAAGTTGGGCAAAAATCATGAAAACGAGTGGCGGCGTTTAGTAGATTTCTTATAGTTTATCTAAATTATTGTACCTCTGATTTTGTCTAAACAATCATCAATGGATAAACTACAAATTGCTAGACTACATTTTCGATTCATCAAGTGGTTATTTAAATAATTATTTTTTATTAAGCACCTTAAATTCCCCATACAAAATTAGTATGGCCGCGCGGCATTAAATAAATATGGACGATGACATTTCAAATAAAACATATGACACTTGTCACTTATGGACAGCGCACCCTTAATAAAATAAATTAAAAAAACAGTGTTTGTTTTCGAGAAAAAATGTTGTTCAAAACTTAAAGAGTACTCTTTAATGTAGTAAGTAAGTGCCACGCTTATAAAGATAGGGCTTACTATTTCCTTACATTAGACTCGTAGAGAGTCGTTTGTCAAAGAGCCTGGCCCTGGCTACTATCGCAACACGCCCTGAGGAGAATGACTGCCAATTATAGCGGCTCGCTGCCGAACTATCACAGCGTAGGTAACATTATACCAAGGTTTTATGCAAAACAGGCCAAAAGGTATTCTTTTAGGAAAATATTCAGTGGAACTAGCACGAACCTCTATCGATATCGCTACAATAACGTCATAAATTCTATGAAATGACGCCTGGGTGCCAAGTGCGAGTTTTATTCGTCATTCGTTAACGTTAACGAAAACGAGGATTTGTATGGCAGTATTTTTACTCTTCTCGTATCGCCAGGCTAAAACTCACACTAGGCACCCTGTCAACGTTGTGGCGCTGTATCAATATCCATACAATATTCCTTTACGCTAAAGAGTTCTCATCCACGAATTCGATAATAAAACGTAGGCCTAGCTCACAGTTTTCGAAAAAATCCAGTATTTTTTCTTTGAAACTTGCGGACACTTGAAACTGCGCTCCATGTACTTACTTCCGTTGTAGAAGTGCTCTTGTAGGTATAGCTTTATGGATATCTTTGTGGCCACGTACAGACTCTTTGTGATATTTTAAGTTTCCGGACAATTAACTCTTACATTTAATATTAAGCTACAACAATACATTGAACATTTTAAAAGAAAGAAAGAAAAAATATTTATTGATCAAGCATTTTTAAAACTACTATTAATATCTAATTGACCATCCCATGATACTGTTTGCTGATGACAGTACTGCTATAATAAAATGTATAAATAGTCACACTTATGAGGAAGAAGTTAACAAAGCTATGAGGAATCTCACTACGTGGTTAAGAGAAAACAACTTATAACTTAACACTAGTAAAACAAAAATAATGCATTTTAGGCAAAACACAAATTCACCAAATTCACCCTGAAAGCTAATGATGATAATATTGAATCTGTTTCTGACATCAAATTCCTAGGTATTCAAATTGACTACCAAACCAATTGGAAATCTCATACTGAGGCGCTCTGCAAAAGACTGAGTAGTTTTTCCTTTGCCTTATACAGACTTTCTAAGGTAACAAATACCATGGCTGTTGTAATGGCCTACCATGGATATGTAGAATCAGTATTGCGCTATGGGATTATGTTCTGGGGGAATTCAGTCAATAAAACTGTAATATTTAGGGCACAAAAGCGAAGTATAAGAGCTATAAAGGGTCTAAAATCTGATGATAGCTGTAAACCAGTTTTTAAGCAGTTAAGCATACTAACACTTCCATCTCTGTACATTTTTGAAGTGGCAGTATTTGTCCAACAGAATCAACATATTTTCCCTACTTTCGATGAACAAAATCCACAAAGAAGTCATAGACATGGACACAAAATATGTGCACCTAAACATAAAACTGCACTCTTTGCAAAAAGCTTTTTTGGGATGGCCCCAAAATTATATAACAAAGTTCCCAATGAATTTAAGAACTTACCAATTAATCTTTTTAAAAAACATTTAAGAAAGCTATTAATTAGTAAAGCATATTACTCGACCACTGAATTTCTAAATGACATATCTTTGAAGTGAAATGATCTCAATTGTTATATGTACCTATTATTTCTGAACTTATTATGGCACAGGTAAATAATTAATTATTGTTACTATTGTTATGCATCCGGGTGTTCCTTAATAAATTGTAATGTCAGTGTTATTATCGTTTATGTTAAACTACTAATTGATTTTAGAGTTTATAGTTTATTGATTTTGAATTTATTAATTAGCAAGTAATAATTTTGTATCTGGACATGTGTAATTTATATTATATCAATTTTTAACTCATTTATTAGTATTAATTTTATATTTGGACGTGTGTAATTTATATTTTCAATTCAATTCAATTTCTTTATTGCAAGCTAACATTGTATTGCTATTTTATCAATTTAGAATTTGTTTATTTAAATAATCTCAAATAAATTTTAGATATTTGTATACCTTGACGAAGGTGGAAGTGTAGTGAAACTAAATAATAAGTTTAACACCTATGACATTGTACCTAACCTGCATTTCACAAATAAATATTATTCTATTCTATTCTATTCTATTCTAAAATGTACTCATTTTAGAATAGAATAGAATAGAATTGACGAAGGTGGAAGTGTAGTGAAACTAAATAATAAGTTTAACACCTATGACATTGTACCTAACCTGCATTTCACAAATAAATATTATTCTATTCTATTCTATTCTATTCTATTCTATTCTATTCTAAAATGTACTCATATTTTTGGGAAAATTAGGGGTGCAAAACAAAAAGCCTTTTTTTTAATTGGCAGTGACAGTTCACCCAGAGAGATTGCTATCTCTCTATAGCGGTCAAAATACAGTTGAAACGACTAGCCACAATGAACAATGAACTAAGTGCATAGCTCTGCACGCCCCGTCAGCGTTATCTATTTGCGGTAACTATTGTTCACTATTTGAAACGTCCGTCCGTGTTTGCCGTATTCGTAATTACCGATATTTAGCAACCGTATATTTGTTTTTTTTTTTACGCCTCTTCCTCAAAAGGCGCCTATATCTGTGTATTATATGTCTGGAATATCCCGTTCGTAATCTCTTATGATTTGAATAATGACCTATGTTATTTTGATGTAACTATGTGAGTATCTGATACTTCGGCAAAATTGCATGCGCCATAATTACAGGTATACTGAAGTTATTGGTTTAATACAGACAAAACGATCTATTATTTTCATTAGTCGTTATCTGAGCTCGATACCCGTACTTACCACTATCTCCTCAGTCACTATCATTCGAACTTATATAGGGAGATACACAACAAAACACATGATAATAGTTTAATTATTCTAATGTACCAATTGATCATGACAAAAAAAAAAGTTACAGTCAATCAATACCCGGTTGCACCACTAGTGGTGTTACCTCTTGTATCTCTAGTCCCTGAAATGTACACTTAGTTAGCAATAAATGAGTTGATTTGATTTAATTTGAAATTACATTGGAGATGAGAGACCCTCAAAACCGGAACAAACAGCAACAATCAGCATCAATCGATGCAGCTGACCAGCTGACAGAAGAAATAAAAGTTATAGAGAGATCGCCATTCAGTCTAGTCCTAGAATCCTATTCAAAGCAAATGAATGAATGAAGTTATGTTTAAAAATAGGTACAAACGTCAATCATAAATCATTTGGACAGCACCATCAATCTGGAGATCGTATTCTGCACTTTATATAAATCCTTCGTCCAAAAAATCCTTTTGCCTTTCATTAAAAACCGATAACTCCATTTGAGTGTGGATCATTCACGAAACTTGTTATACGAGTGAATCCTTCGTATTTTGCAAAACCCTCTGAAAATAGCTTACGGGCAATTGGAGCGGCAATCGAGCTTAAACGAGATTAATAAATGGCTCAAAACGACATTTGCTAAGCGTTCCAGTTGGTAATTTATATGTTGTCAACACACATTGCTGCAAATCGAAACGGTTATTTCGATCGCGTTACAGCCTGGATCGGCATATCGGTTTCGTGTTACGATTGAGGAAGCTAACCTAGGTGTCTCGCGTGATTTTTCAACCAATAACGTTAACGAAAACGAGTATATGTTTGAAGCAGCATCTCCTGGTCACAACGAGGAAAGCTGAAACTACTTTTTAATCTCTGCATAATCTTTATATATGTATATAAATATATATGTCTTTGGCTGAGATGATGATGATGATGATGTATATAAATCTACTGTGCGTGTGTATGAAATTGAACTCCTTTTAAACGGCTGGACCGATTTGGATGATTTTTTTTGTGTGTGTTCAAGTGGATTCGAGAATGGTTTAGATTTACAATTGGACCCGGCAGGTGGCGCTGCTATAGGAGTCCATCATGGGATACGGGTGTTCTAAAGCGGACGAATGATTTGTTTGTTTTGTTGTCATGGAAACTGTCAAAGCGGTACGAAGTCCGCCGGTCAGCTTGTAATATATAGTTATATATATTATTATTATACTTACCTTTAGGTATCAAGTAAAAAAAACCTAAAAATCTTCAGTATTTTGATTCGTAGAAAAGTTTATAAAACCAGTTAGCAATAAAATGTAAACCTCAGGATGTTTCCTGAGCGAAGCGTTCTGAAAATAGAAGCGTATTTTCTATTTTCCGTAAATAAAAAGCCAGCCCGAAAAGTAGCTTTAGGAGCTCGCTCCCAAATATTCATTTTTAAAGTGTGATTTAAGCGGACTTGTAAAATAACAAATTCAAAAACTTTTCCCGCTGTACGAATGGGATTGGGTAGGAAAGCCAGGGCCGGTGACTGTTGGATACAATTAAGACTTTCGACAATCATTGTTTTTTGAGTATAATGACTTCTTAAGGCAGAAATCTTCAAAGTTCTCAATTGAGACTGTCGCGTGCAGATGCTAAGAATGTAATGAAGTTATTATGTTGGCATTTACTAACTTTAAATTCCGCATTTATCAGCTTATAAACGTCCCACTTCTGGGCTTTCAGAAACATACCTACTATAAGAATGTACCCTAACATATTATGTATATACGAGTACGTATATTATATTGTAGTGACTTAAAGTCACTATTTATGAAAAGTAAAGCGAGGAACAAAACAAAAGGAGGAGAAAAACATTCTACGTCAGCCCACCGCTGCAATAGGGATTTAATGTTTTATTGTCTGAAAAAAATATATAAGTTATTATTCTTGCCTGCTTTTCTTTTCATAAATAGCGACTTTAAGTCACTACAATATGTACCACTCCATAACCGCTTTTGTAGGGAAGGTAGTAGGTACCCTTTTATTAATTCTTGTATAACATTTTTACTTTTTATTCAAGTGCTAATTGCTGCACTGAAGCTGAATTAAATATTTATAAAATACAGTAAAAAAAATAAACGCCTACCCGACCCGAATTTACTATAGCGTTGTGTTATCAAATTTGTGGTATTTCATCTGCAAAGATGAATCTGCATAGCCATCGGTTGCAATTACCGTTGGATAGATGGCGCACTGTGCCGCTATTAGCACTCAAAAAATTGAAAAAGCAGTGACAAAATTCAGCGCTTACGTCAGCCTTCCCGGTAGCATAGCAGTCAGTGCAGCTGCTCGGATTGCGGAAGACCCAGGTTCGATTTCTGGCTGGGTCGGGTAGGCGTTTAATTTTTTCACTGTATTTTATAAATCTTGTATAACATTTTATTTTATAACTACATTTTACATTATGCGTAACATATTCTTACCCCTTTTAAATAATAGTTTTTATGTCGGCTCTAACGCCTGGGAGTGGTAAAGCGCTCGGCCCGATACCCGAAAGTCTAAGTTCAATTTCAAAGTGTGTTTCGGATTTTTCGATGCATAGCCCGGGCTTGTGATCACCAACCCGCATTTGCCAAACGTGATTAAGGCGACGCATTGGAAATTTACGTGGCGGGGATCTTGATTTTTCCCAACAATTACAAAACATATGAAAGTGATATTTGATGACATGATTTTTCATTTAATTGACTTCAATTTGCTAGTTGCACAAACACGATTTGTCAACTTTTATAACAGAGAAAAAAATATCAAAGTAACCTCTTTTAAAACATAGATTTGCATTTTACAGGCTAACCAGACTGATTTAAGCATCTAAATTTTCTTAGTAGATATTAGTCTTAACACACACTTCAATATTGTAGTTCATTTTTTTTTAATAATTTGTAGTTTTAATTTGATGCAAAAAAATCGTGTGATTTGCACATTTAGCCAGTGTCAAAGTAATTTTCTTACAAGTAATACATAAACAAACAATATTTCCTTATATGATGATGATGAATGATATTAGAAATGGGAAGTGAGAAATGATATACCCCCCAACCCCTCGAGTATCTCAGTAAAGATGTGGGGCTTTACTAAGTCCTCACGCGAGCTTCTTGAGAGAATTTCAAAAGTAACGTTGCACTGTTTTGTTTCATTTGCCAACACTTATGCACTCTCACGAACACTTAACGGTTAATAATCCACCATTATTTCACATTGATATTCGACATAACACAATTTTTTTTTTATTTTGAATTATTTTGTTGGCGGTTTTGTTTTATTTTGAAAATAAAACAAAACCGCCGACATGACGCTTCACTTTCGCGCCAAGAAGTTCATTGATTTTTTTTAAATTTTTTTTCGTGGTAATTTTTAACTAGCATTGATTTAGGTAGAACTGTATTTTGGTCTCTATGGGCATATGACGTGAATTCCTTTACGCTATCGTGTGATGCGAGTGCGTGTGTGGCGAGTCGGCAACGACATGTCGGCGTGATTTTTCGCGTGTCGCGGCCAGCGGCGGGCGGCGGCGGCGGGGCGGGCGGCACGCCACCGGCGAATCTGACCTCCAGTGAAAAGTAACAAATCCGAATATCGAATATGAAAAAACGACTTTATTGCTTCGACTTTGTACCAGCTTTAAATACGCTTTTACAAATCATGATTTTATGGCTTTTGACTTTTTATCGAACCTGTTGCGTTCTAATTGCGAGTCAACACACAGCTCCTATTAACTATTGGAATGAAAATATTGAAACCCTTTATGATTACGGACTTTATTGTACTTACATATTGTGACATTTAAAAAATTGATTTTGGAAACTCCCTACGCTATGTTAGAGCTAAAGGTTAACAGGAAATTTGTCCTTATAATAAATAGGTAATAACATAGTAGATTGGGTTATTGATATTGTGTGTTGTGTGACTGTGTGGCTTGTAAGTAATTCACACTGCTTTCGGGAAGCTGTTAAAATGTCAGCGTAATCGGTGACGTTACATTCCCTGCTCACCTTTGCTCACATACTAAATACCCGATATTTGAATCATGGACACCATAAACTATCAGTTGATACGTCAAAGCTCATTCAGAACCAAATAATGGAATGTTAAGCTATTTACTGTTTGTACAAGATACTATTCAGCACAACATCACACAGCACAACACTGACATTTATTCAGCATAGGTACATCCTCAAAAAACAACTGTAACCCAAATAACATTTCCGAACTTAAAAATAAAACGGTGCAAACATTAAGTGGATGCGGCTGTGCTCGCCGCTTTTATCTCGAAGAATTAAGTTATTCAGAAAAACTCGATTGCAGACTACAATTTCAAACGGCAGCAGGTGTTGAGCCAAAAAGGTATGCCATGGGGCTATTAGTGGAATTAATATATATTCTCCGTCGGTGTGCGGGGTTTATCCAGCCTGACGCATTACCGACGCGTGACTCGGGACCCAATGAACCTATCCAGATATATCTTTGTAACACGCGAGAATTTACCGCGGACGCTTTTGCATCGACGTGGGTTAGTAAATCTGTACTTTTTAACATTGAGATAAGATTGAAAACCAATTAGGGTAGTGAGACTAGAGTTTCACAGGAACCAGTGATTAACATTAACTTTTGTCCTTAATTCATTAAAAAAGAGTCAGCGACTGATTTAAGTCTTTGGCAACCATTGGATGAAAAAAAAAAACATGAATATTGAAAAAAAATCCACGAGCAGGATTTGAACCTGCACCCTTCTGACATACCGGGTCAGGTGCTCACCCAATTGAGCTATCGTGGTTCTAACCAGCCCGCCGAAATTATTCAACACTATTTACTTTTTTACTTTGAAAGCCAAAGGCGCCCATTCAATGTCAACAACTACCGTCATTAACATCCGATCATAATATTTTTACAAATACTAAAGATCAGTTAAGATGTAGGCAAGCTATTTATAAAATGTTTTTGTTTTGTTTATATAATTTTTAACGCAAATTTTGTTGCGAACAAATTACAAAAACACAAATGTTGAAAAAATTTTCACGAGCAGGATTTGAACCTACACCCTTCTGACATACCGGGTCAGGTGCTCCTCCAATTGAGCTATCGTAAAAAAATATATTTTTTCAACATTTGTGTTTTTGTGATTTGTTCGCATCAAAATTTGCGTTAAAAGTTATATAAACAAAACAAAAACATTTTAACCTTTGGATGCCCACCTGATTTCTTGCTGTCATCCCGTAAAATTTCAATGAGAAGCTTTGTAACTTTTAAGCGGCGAAAACTGGCCTTAAAGTGTCAAACACTGGCCTTAACCTTCTGCGATTAACGTGGTAGTGGACTACCGACTACAGACACCGCCAAATAGAAAATCCAGTTTATTACCGTTAATTTTTAAATTTGAGTGTCGCCGCTCTCAGTACCTTACTACAGTAATCTCGCGCGGCGTCGGTCAGTGTGCTTTGATTGTTCGAAACCGATTTGCCTTCAGTGTTCTAAGCCACTATGTTAAAATTGTCAAACAAAGCTGTGATTTTGAAGCTGTCTAATTTTTAAGTCAACCAATGAATATATCTCACGTTTTAAACAGAAATAGAAAAACCTTTAGACAAAAAAATAAAAAAATAAATAAATATAATAAAAATAATAATAATAATAATCTCTAGACTGATTATTATAATTGTTATTTTATAAGTGTCTAAAAATAAATTTAAAAACAGGAAACTAAAAAAAAAAGTAAAAACAGCTCTAAAAAGCAAGAAATTTCACTGTAGCGGCTACGAACCCATCATCCACATACAGTGTAATGAGGATCTTTTTATCTCCAATCTTCTTGGTAAAAAGGCAGCTGTCTGCGGAACACTGGTTAAATCCTTTTTCCAACAGTATTTCCTCAAAACAGGAATTCCAGCACCGTGGCGCTTGCTTCAACCCATAGAGGCTCCGTTGAAGTCTGCATACCCTTGAGGTGCCGTCGTTGAAGCCCTCTGGTTGCTTCCTGTATATGTCCTCGTCCAGTTTTCCATTCAGAAAAGCTGTGGAAACGTCGAACTGCACACAGTATAGGTTTTCTTTGGCACTGACACTGAGTTGACCCTTACAGTTGCCATCCGGGCCACCGGACTGTAGGTTTGATCATAGTCAATCCCTTTTCGTTGTTTGAACCCTTTAACTACAAGACGAGCTTTATATTTGTCAATCGATCCATCTGGGTTTCGTTTGATTCTGAACACCCACTTGCACGGAAGTGCCTTCCTATCTGCAGGTAATTCACTCAATATCCATACATCATTGTCAGCTAGAGATTTCATTTCATTCATCATGGCCTTTTGCCATTCAGTGCTGTCTTCCCTCTCAATAGCTTCTTTAAATGTTTCTGGGAATTTCTCGATTCCTACGAAGCACACGTAGTCTTCAAGTTTCTTAGGAGTTTTTAGTGTAGATCTGTCTCTCAGGTGGTATCTTGGCTCTACTTCTATTTCAGGCTCCACAACTTCGAGTTGCTCTTCGCTGGCATCGACAAAATCTCCATCCTCCTCCTCGGGAATCGGTATGGTCCGAACTTGGTCTTCGGGATGAACTTGGTCTTGACTAGGTCTATCTCCCTCTAGGACATGTTCATCGTAGTTGTCATTATGACGTTCGGTAATGTTTGGAGTAGGCTCTCGCTCTTGCTCGAAAATACTGGTGGTATCATCTTCATTCTGTGCTCCCCCTGAATTTATAGGGATTCTGGTTGAGAAGCGCAATTCGACTTGGGTGTCAAAAGTGATCTCTCGACTTCACTACTTGCTGTCCAGTCCAGATGCGATAGCCATCGTCCATTTCGTAGCCAATTAGCATGCCTTTGATCGCCTTTTTATCCATTTTCTTACGGTGTTGTTTAGGAACGTGGATGTAGCATTCACTGCCTATAATTCTCAGATGGCTTATCTTGGGTTTTTTGCCGTGCCACTGCTCGTAGGGTACCTTGGTATCCACTCTTGATGGACCTGTCCTATTGAGCACATATGCGGCTGTATTCACCAGCTCTGCCCAGAGTGCCTTCGGCATTTCCCCTCTCGCGTGCATTGTAGACCTCGCTGCTTCTACAAGGATCCTGTTCTCCCTCTCACTACAGCCATTTTGTTCAGGAGTATATGGCATGGTGAGCCTTTGCGTTACTCCACGAGCATCAAGAATTTCCTTGATATCATTGTTGACGAATTCGCCCCCATTATCGCTTAGTAGCGTTTTTACTATGTGACCAGCAGCTTGAGCTTGGTTCAGCATTTGTGTGAGCTTGTCTTTAACTTCGGACTTTTGTTTCATGAGGTAAACGAAGCGGTATCCTGAATAATCATCTTTGAAGACGACGAAGTATTTATTCTTTCCGATGCTTTCAGCAAAGGGTCCGCACACGTCGGCGTGAATCAGCTCTCCTGGGGCTGTCGCTCTTTCCCGTGTACCAAATGGTTTTCTGTGAGACTTTCCATATATACAGCCTTCACATTTCAGCTTATCAGAGCTCAACTGAATGCCTAACTCGCGTTTAACCACGCGGATGACATGTTTCTTGTCTTGATGGGCGAAACGTTCATGGTACAGCTGTAGCATGCTGGAGTCTTCAGTAGCATTGACTTCTGAAGTCATTTGCTGGGTTGTTGGAATGACTGTCTTCATGTCCAATTTGTATAGTCCACCTTTATGGACTCTTCTTCCAACTATCTTTGTTATGCCTTCCACTTCGAAGCGACATTCCCTAACTGTTGAAAGGAATAGGCTATTCTTATAGAGTGACGCTTACCGGAAGGTAAAATGTGGAAGAACAAAGGAAGATAAAGTAGGAATTATATAGTCACACGACTATATATAGTTATATAGATATATAGTTGCTCGACGCGCAATACACAATTATTTATTGTATTTTACAAAATAAATCTATTCGAACAAAAACAGTTTGTTATTTCTTTTACAAGACAAGTGACATCAATAGAAAAAAAAAATGTCCGTCATCAATACGAGGAGGTAAGACTATGTACAAGCAAAAGAGTATTTTATGCAAACTCCTTGATGCCGTCCTTAACAGTATTGTGTGTCATAAAATGCTTTAAGTTGTGTGTAGATGTTTACATTGTACTGTTTGATTATTGTTGTTTTTATTTTTTGGTTGTATTGTATTGATTGCGTGTTTGATTTAATTGTGATTTCTATTTTGCTACTGTCGCTGGTGGTTCCATTAATTAGTATTTATTTATTTTTTTATACATATAATTAGTCTTTGTATTGTTATTTTTCATATTTTTATTCAGTTTTAGTCTTTATATTTATTTTTGTATTTGTAAGTTTTTTTTTTTTAATGTCTATTAATTCTGATTATTTCACTGATAGTTCTTCTGATGAATTTGAGAGTGCTCGTAGTGATGTTTCTGTCACTTCAGACGCCGATGCACTCTCTCTGGATGCCAAGCTGCGGACAATATTTCACAACAAATCCAAATTCCTTAACCTAGTGCATATTAACGCGCAGAGTGTTCCTGCACATATAACCGATTTGAATGTGTCTTTTAACAACGGGCTAGTCGATGGAATATTAATTTCCGAATCTTGGCTCAAGCCCTCCCTCCTGTCTCCACTTTTTACGCTCAGTGGGTATAAATTATTCCGAAACGACAGAGTTGGGGCTGGTGGTGGTGGTGTATGTATTTACATTAAGGACCACATCTCATGCTCTGTTGTCAGTCAGTCCCCCAGTACCTATACTGGGTCCTTGGAATATCTTTTTCTAAAGCTTAGCTTACACCACTCCAGTATTTTAGTGGGAGCTGCTTACAGTCCCAGTAGTCAGGTTAATTATTTTGACTCTTTTGAGGCAACCCTTGAATCCCTGAGCTCCTCCTATGATCATGTAGTATTAATGGGTGATCTTAATACTTGTTTGCTAAAAGATAGTTCTCGAGCATCACGTCTTTGTTCCATTGTAACATCTGTCAACTTTGAATTGCTTCCACTCACTGCTACTCATCATTCCCCCAATTGTCAGCCTTCTCTCTTAGACGTACAGATAGTTTCTAAACCGGATTCAGTCATTTTTCATGGACAAACTACTGCTCCTTTCTCGTACCACGACTTGCTATATCTATCCTATCGTGTACGCACCCCCAAACCTAAACCCAAAGTAATTCTTCGCCGTAATTTTGGTGGTATATGTGTGGATCGCTTGAGAGAAGACTTTTCTAGAATGGACTGGTCTGTTTTGTTTGCTGCTGGAACGGTGGATGAAAAGGTTAAATTTTTTAACACACAGCTAACAAAGCTATTTGATTCTCATGCTCCTCTCAGACCAGTGCGTGTAAAACATCTGCCTGCGCCGTGGCTAACACCTTTGATAAAGAAAGCTATGCAGCGTAGGGATAAGGCCAAATCACTACTAAAGAGATTTCCGAGTGACAACTATCTACATAGCTACAAGAGGCTGCGCAATCTCTGCAACCGTCTTTGCCGAGATGCTAAACGCCGTTACATACATTCCATGGTAGAAGACTTACCTCCAGATCAAGTCTGGAAGTTCTTCAGATCACTCGGTGTGGGTGGAGTTCGCGGCGGTACTTGTGAGCTAACTAACATAAATGATTTTAACAGCCACTTCACAAAGACGCCAGTTATTGTTGCTGACTCCATCAAAGCAGCGACGCTCACCTTTTTAGACACAGTGGCCCGTCCTGACTGTGAGCCTTTTTCGTTCCGTGAGATCACTGAAGGGGAGGTTAAGAAAAATATCCTTTCCATTACCTCAAAAGCCGTGGGTGAAGATGGCATTAGCCGTGATATGTTGACGCCTATCTTGGAAGACGTTGTGCCTATTATAACGCATATTTTAAACCATTCTCTGGTGACTAACGTCTTCCCTTCTGATTGGAAATTAGCCCACGTCATTCCCATCCCTAAGTCCAGTTCCCCAACTATTTTCTCGCAATTTCGTCCTATTTCCATCCTGCCATTCCTATCCAAGGTCCTTGAAAGCGCTGTACAAAAACAACTATTCTCATTTGTTTCTCGACAGAACCTTATAAGCCCGTACCAATCTGGTTTTCGTCCTGGCCATAGTACAGTAACTGCTTTGTTAAATGTCACAGACAATATTCGCCACGCCATGGATAACCGGTTGTTTACGATTCTGGTTCTACTTGACTTCAGCAGTGCTTTCAACTCCGTCGACTATGACATCCTTCTTGCCATACTCCACTCCCTTAACATTACCCCTTCTGTGATCGCTTGGTTTTCGGACTATCTACGCAATCGTCACCAAAGGATTAGGAGTGATGATTCTTTTTCGGAGTGGGCTCCATTAACTGCGGGTGTGCCACAGGGTGGTGTGCTCTCGCCACTCCTTTTCTCACTATTTATTAATGAGCTCATTAAAACTATATCTTGTCCGTACCACTTATATGCAGATGATCTGCAAGTTTATAAACATTTTGATGCAGCCAATAGTCATTCTGCTATTGAAGCGATTAATGATGATCTCCTCTCGATAAAAGCATGGTCAGACGCGTTAGGTTTGCTTGTGAACCCAGCTAAGTCACAAGCAATAGTTATTGGTAGCAACAGGTTGTATGACAAGATGGATTATAATAAACTCCCCAAGGTTACTTATAATGGAGTGAATCTTACATATGCCAGCCAAACTAAAAACTTAGGCCTTATCATTGACCGCACTTTATCATGGAGATCACAAGTTAATGAAGTGAGTAGGCGCATGCACTATTCCTATCATTCTCTCAAGCGCCTTCAGTTTTTCTTGCCGTATGGCACCAAAATTATGCTTGCTCAATCGCTTCTACTCCCTCTTCTCGACTATGCCGACGTTTGTTATTTGGATGCTACTGAGGAGCTGCTTAACAAACTGGAGCGCCTGCAAAATCTGGCAATCCGGTTCATATTCGATCTACGGAAATATGATCATGTTTCCGATTTTAGATCGAAGTTAAAATGGCTCCCTATCCGACTTCGCCGAGATATGCACATCCTCTGCCTCCTTTACAAAATCCTTAACTACCCTCAGCTCCCTCACTATCTACGTTCCCGGTTTACTCACTTCCCTGCCACTTCCCGTCCCAAGCGTTCATGTGACACAAGAACCCTTAACTGTCCTCAATCCAATTCCAAATTTTTCCACAATTCTTTCACTGTCCATGCAGCCAAATTGTGGAATAAATTGCCTTCCGACATTCGTGAGAGTCCATCGGTAGAATCATTTAAACATAAGTTGAAAGATCACTACCTTACCAACACTGGTAATCAGTAACGTCATATCAAATTATACATTTAAATTATTATATGTATATTGTGTATGTGTATGTATGTTTATTACATTATGGTTATATAGTTTAAGTATGTATATTTATCAGTAATTAGTTCGTAGAATAGTCCCGCAAACTCTCGTTCCACACCACAGCTAGGGTTGGCTGGAAGAGATCTCTTCTAGAGATAAGCTCACCTTTGTATATGTCTTGTATAACGTCTGTTTTAATGTGTGTTTTATATGTGCAATAAAGGATTAATTATTAAAATTGTCCCCAGGCTGACCACCAACCACCCGACTTCAATAGACCTTAAAACTGATATGCGTTTGTAGGTATCTAAATAATAATATGATTTCAATATTATTTCTTGCTTTTTAGAGCTATTTTCACTTTTTTTTAGTTTCCTGTTTTTTGAAGTCGGTTTGTTTTGTTAAAAAATATTTTATTTTACGATTTTTTGTGATGGGTAGATCTAACAAGGATGCTTCTCGGATGAGGAAATGACGGCCTAGTAGGTAGTGGTATTTCTATGTAAAACTTAATCTTAATTAGGTATTATTTTTCTACGAACTGAACATTTTGGCATATTGAACCTTTGGTATGAAGTAAGCCTAACAAAAGATAACTGCTGTAAATGGTTGAGGAATTCCCTCGACTGTCTATGGTCTCCATCATCAGACCAGTAATGGCACTTATAACCCATATGGGTGCAAAGTTCTTATCAATAGAAATGAATCAAGTCCAAACACAAGGTAGCTACTGTAAAACGTTTAGGAGTTTCCTTGACTGTCCTTCGTCTTCATCATCAGACCCTTAATGCCAGTCACAACCCATCTAGGTGTAAAGTTCTCATCAATACAAATTAATCAAGCCCAAACACCATGTAATTGCTGTAAATCGTTAAGGAGTTTCCTCGACTGTCTTTCGGCTCCATCATCAGATCGACTCCAGACCTTCACTAAATAGTAGTGCTTTAAAATAATTAATGAAAAAATTAACAAACGCACTAGTCGCCACTACGATTTTCGAAGGTTCCCCTCGATTTCTCTGGGATGCCATCATCAGATCCTGGTTTTCTTATCATGGTACCACCCTTGGGATATCTCCTTTCCAACAAAAAAGAATCATCAAAATCGGTTCATAAACGACGAAGTAATCCGCAAACACACATAAAAAAAATACGGTCGAATTGAGAAACCTCCTCCTTTTTTGAAGTCGGTTATAAAGAGTTGATTTTGATAATTTTTCTGTAATTTTAAGATAAGGTATTAATTACTTATTATTTCCTCATGTGTACTAACTTTGTAACTATATTATTTGACGCGCGTTTGGTCTTCTTAAAAACTTTTTGACTTGATAGATGGGTTCCAAAATAAATGCAGCAAAGAAAAGATAAACATACTTAGGTACTTCAACATAGATATACCAAGAAAGCCCTTTTGAATACAAAACACAAAAAGTAGGAACATATAAGAATATATTTAAATACAAGTAACTTCTGGAAGACGAAGATCATTTGAATAATATATCGCTGAATTATTTTACAGAACATATAACAGAATACCTACGTCATACTTTACCAAGTAAATGTTACAGAGTATATTTGCATGTATACGTACCGACGTACTAAACTTTGTGACATTTCGAAATACACGTGAAAACTTTATGAATGTCTACAATTACGTTCAGTTGAAGCGGCAACGTGTTTAGAGGGCGACTCTAAGAAGCCATAAACATAAATTTCCTCGTAAACCGTTAATCTCTTCAGCGGCTTAATGTATATCGTTATCTACTTCCCATGAGCACCGGAATTTCGCACTAATAAATGTGCTGGCCAATAGCTACTGCTTTACGATACGAGCAAGCACTACACGGCTGCAGAATATATATATAAAATTTATTTCGGAGGAGTATGGCAACCCACATGTGATACAAGAATTTTATATATATACACATATATATAAATATATATTTGTGTATTTTTCATACCCCTAAGTGATAAGAGTGGTCCACCTTAAGCAATTTTTTTCCAAAGTAACTTCTTTATTTCTGTGACAAGGTAACTTAAGTGATCAGAAACGACCTTCGTTGCCGTTTGTTGTACATTTGGTTCGCTTAAGATTTCGTTATAGTTTGATCACGTGAGCGTCGCATTTTTGCGGAAATATTCGCTCTCGTCGCCCCGCTTCGCCGTCGGTGGCTACATGGCATGACCGTAAGAAATGACATTCCACCGGTGCCGCTGCGACTACACGAGTTGGTTTATTGAAGTGAGCAGAGTGCCTAGTGCGAGTTTTGTATACTATCCGTATTCATTCGATTACATTTACGAAAATGAAAATTAGTATAACAATGAAGCAGCGCCTCCCGGCAGCATACGAGAGGAGTTAACAATTTGCCATACTAATTCTCGTTTTCGTTAACAAACTCGTGACAAAATTCGTAAAAAGTTTAAAAAAAAATCCACTACCGGGGACGCTTTTCAACACTTTTCTGAATTATAATTTATGCGTGCAACGTGCACAATGTTTGCGTGCAATTTATGTTATATTCATTTGTTAATGTAGAGGTAATAACAAAACACAAAAGACTATTAAGATTATGATTGACAGTGAAACAATTAAAATATCTTGAGAAATGAGAAATGTATGTTACTTTCTAGTTTCTATTTGTTATTTTGAAGTGAAAACTTCTTTAGCGGCGTTGTACACTTTTTTGTAATGGGTAAAAAATGTTAAATTCGCGTCAGGACACGTGACTCGCGTCAGGCGTCAGGACACGTGACCTGATCGAAAATTCGTAAGACGGATGGAGAGTAGACAGCCGGCGCGGCGTAGGAGAGGAAGCATCCCCCTCTCTTTCTACGACGCGGCGAAAATGTATGCCTGCTGTTTCGTTTAGGCGGCGCAGGGCGCTTGCGCGAATGTTCGAGTGCTTTTCAATGTAATATAAATTGTCATGTTTGTGTACGATATAGTGCAATAAATAAATATTGTATTCTACCACATAAATGATAGTACTTTTATACTGATAATTGAGGCAATTCGTGCAAAATTATTTCCTAACCATTCCAAAATATCAAAAATGCACAACGTTAATATTCAAGTTTTCACTTCTGCCGGCACTCCCGGAGTGCAACCCGTCGTTTTTTTATTCATCAAAATCGATTTATAATGGCCTTTATAATAAAATATACACATTTATTGAATAGTGTGATTCGAGCTTGTATCTAACAAGTCACCTGTACACGTCGGAGTTTAGCGCCAACAACTGGGTTCAATCCGCCGGTACACTCTTAATAATTACAAAATTAACACTCTTAATGGTTAGTTGATGTGTTCGTACCTATCTATTTGTTATACCAAAGTTGTAAACCAACTAAGCCAGAATACGTACGTTGAGAGGTACCTATAAGATAGGCATTAAAGTTGATATAAATAAGAGTCAAAATATTTTACGAATATCCAGACAAAAGGATGATATGGAAATGGAACGAACACACTATTCACGAGAATTTATGATCCGTGTTATTTATCTAGCTTTGTACTTCCAAATAGGTGTTGGCGGTAACATCATCTATAAATCTGTGTTTCAGTGGAAATGCAGTCGGTATGCAAGCATGTAGTTTATGTACTGAAAAATTTCGTGTCACACCTACAAAGGTGTGCATTCGAATATATGTTTGTTTGGTGGTAGGATACTAGAATTAAGGCATTGTTAACCAGCGGGCGCAATTGTGGCGGAACATGAGCGCGGCATACTTTTTATTTATTTTCATTATTTTGTTATTTTTTTTTAAATGTGTTGCCATTACAGATTTTCTTCTATAAATAACTAACACAGGTTTGTGTTTTACTAGAGTATCGGAAAGGGTCCTTGCGGTAAACCAGCGCCGGCTGTTGTAGACAGCCTGCCCGCATTATTCTGAGTTGGGACCATTTTGTAACAGCAGCTGCAAATTGTGTCGAGTAATTTTTATAAGGCTTTTATAATGCAGGTTTTTGTCTTTCTTCTTTCTTTCTTTCAAAACAAAAACTGTTCCAGTCCAACACGAAATTCTAAAGGCGTGGAAAAGCGTATATATGTTTCGTTGGAAACACAAAGATCATAAGAACAGTGCAGCCTATGGCTGCAATTAAACTACAAAGTTATTTTTTGCCGAATTTACCGTAAGAATGCATCTATGTGTATGTGCGTTTATATAAGGTGTTTGGTAATATGTGTATATATCTGAAACATAGCCACGCAACCAAGTAAATAAACCACCGTGTTAATATGCATAACCATATTTGTAGATTTACTTTCCCATACAAAAACTTTTCTTTTTATTAACATTATTTTTGTTCATTATTGTTTACTTTTGTTTCTTTTGGACCAAGACATTAGTGACCAAGGACGATAGATCAGCTGGACTTCACTGCAATAGGGTTGTCACTGCAATTGTTAACTTAGATTTTTATTTTGTTTTTTTTTTTACATGTGTGGTTGTCTTCTATATATTTTTTGTGTTTATTTGTAATGGAAAGTGTCCTACTATGATAGGGCATTTTCCAATATTTTTGACGCTGTAAGGGAGAAAAGAGCTGGACACTTGCTGAGTTTCTTGCCGGTTCTTCTCAGTACAAGATCTCCCGCCCAGAGTAGACTTACGAACCGATGGCATAGTGACATTCACAAGAGCTACTTGTAGCCTAAACTGAATAAATTGTTTTGAATTTTGAATTGAATCGATCATATGGTGCTTTTGAGGCGTGTTAATAACCTACCCTATCTTCTATATTCGTTATTATACAGGTATTACCAAACATTCTGTATAGCTCGTTCGTATTTGGCCGCCCTTCTGTACCTATTTATTTTGTAACTAAGGAGGCTTACTGCCGCCATGCCAGCTGCAGACTGTTCCAATGAAACGCACGCGGCAAATTTACCATATACACCCTCCAAATCATTGATGGAGTGCCTGATGGCTATGCCTGATGAAGATGATTTTTAAATACGTCGCTATTACATCAATGTTTGTAGCATTGTTGTGTTCCGGCAGCTAGGGATCGTTTGATTTTTCTTTTGATTTTATGAACCTTCCTAATTATTGTGCTTCTGTTCAATTTAATTTAATTTAAATTTAATTTGTCTGCATATCCGTTACACGTCCACGCTAAAATGCAATGCTATGCCCAAATGGGTAACATGATGTACTGTATTATTGATGACACTACCTTGTCCAACATTCATGAATCGCAATAAACACTTTGACTTTGACTTTGAGAGATAAGTTAGCCAGTGCCTCACTAGTTGAGGTTCCCGGGTGAAGTGCGCTTACATCAGGTGAGATCAAGGCACTGTGCTTACCCATAAAATATAAATATAAAAAAAGATGATCGCTAAGCTAAATGTCAAGCCATTCTTTTAATTTTTTATTTGTTTATTTGGTTATCCAACAATTGCTACACTTATACTAGAAATATGCTATTTTTAACCGACTTCAATACAATGCTTAGGTAAATGCAACAATTATACATGCTTAAAACGTCCTTTTTAACCGTTATGGTGGCAACGCAGTATATCAAATATCATCATAAGTATAATAAGTGTGATTCGGTCAGAATTGTTAAAGTTGATTTAAGCATTTTTAATAGTACCTATAATTTGTACACAAACCCATATGTTGGGTCAAATACAAATTGTTCTGTCACCGCAGTTTATGGACGCTTGCAACACCTGCGCATTGCATACTTAAAACAACCTTTACATGCCCATTTGTAAGGTGTCCATGCTGAAGTTGTCTTATATGGGAAATTTGGTAGGCATTCATATTCTGATGTTCGAAAAAGAAAATCTCTCAGAAGCAGTACAGTATGTGTATTATGTGTGACTGCAGAATGTAGAGGTTTTTACAGAACTTTTAACTGAATTTTATTAATTTACATCTATCTAAGCTAGGGAATATAACCGAAAAACTTAAAAAATAGATTTAAAAAAGTTTTACAAACGTTTTAATTAATTGTTTAAGCGGTTGGTGTAATGTTTTAATATGAACGTATAATACACGTTAGTATGAAACTTGTAACAGACATACATAAAACATCTTCTAACCACCACGGGCTTGATTTCCTTGCGCTGAACGACCAACATTACATATTTAAAAAAAAAGCTAAAATGGAAAAGTTTAAAAATTCCGCTCGAGCCCACAACGAGCCATAAAAAAAGGATTTAGCTGCAGAATTTACATCAACGCCGTGTCGAGTGTTATCGGCACATAAATATCCGGTGGGGAAATCATAAATTTATGGGTGGCGGAAAGTTCCCCCCAAGTCAGCAACAAGTCCTATCATCAAACCCCGTACTCCACTCTACAAAGCGATTACAAACTTTACAATTCCCCAAAGTCGCTTGCGTGTGTGGCTAATAATGGGCTTGCTGTACCTACATTTCATACGTACACACTGTTTACGACTGATTAGTCCGTAAGGGGTACGTATTCAAACAATGGTTAACATTGTACTGAATTGAAACAACAAAGTCCGCAAAGGTCATAATTAGGTGGGTTTATCTGTACCTCTTTTAAGCAGTCTAAACCTAACAATCAGAAAAGAAAAGAAAAAAAAAGCAGAGCAATTAAGAAGCAACAATTGAATTGCAAAAATAGAACGTAACAATTGTCAACTGACTCGCTATTCTTCAATATAGCTTTAGTTATTGTTCTGAGTATTATATCGTCTCAACCACGTCTCAACCATAAAGAAAATTGTAATGTCTTAATTTACGCCTCACTGCTGGGCTCATGCCTACCAAAACGGAGAAAAGCGTATGAGAGATCAGCCCGTGACCCACTTAAGAGGCCTATTACATTTTGACCGTGATTTTTGTATAAAATGCCCAACTTCGGCGTTTTTGTTCAGAGAAACTGAAACCTTTAGACAATTTTGACTTATTAGTATAATTCGTAGCGGCCTCGCTTTCTGCAATTTTCCCTTATCTATTTATATAAAGCCAAAATTCCGAAGCTAGTTATCAATTAAATACGCTGACGGCAATTTTCAAGCTCATGGATTACTTACCAAGCAAACGAAACGAAAAATATATAATAATATCTCTAGCGGCCTCGGAATTTCGAAATATGAATGGAACTTCTACAAGAAAAAAAATCCATTCAAAGCCATAAAAGGTTCAGAATTAGCTGTAAATATCTCCTTACTCCATTAATTTTATTAAGTAAAAATGTACACCAGAATTAACGTTAGTTTATAAGATTTCAAATTATATACCTACTTTTTTTTAAACGATAAAAAATTGCACAAAATGCTACTTGCGATGCGTCGGCCGCTCTGAGAAAGCGCGAGCGCGCGCATTTTGTGATATGCCTCTTAAGAGGCAAAAAAAAACATAATGTAATTAGAGATAGAAAATCAAATTATGCTCAACAAACTATCTGAATGAAGTAATTTAGCATTTTTACGTCACCTAATGAACACCTCACATGTTATGGTTTAGTTAAATATGGCGTTATAGTTAAAAGTGGCCGTAACGTCTTATTTAACTAAACCATAACATGTGAGGTGTTCATTAGGTGACGTAAAAATGCTAAATTACTTCATTCAAATAGTTTGTTGAGCATAATTTGATTTTCTATCTCTAATTACTAGATATGTTTATTTTTTCATTAGTGGCGCTAGTGTGCGGCGTAAACGCTCTTAAGCCCAATGCTATTAGTCGGAAAATAAGTGTGGTGGGTATTACATGCTTTTACAAAAAACATTTTTTCTAAAAATCATGGACTATTTTGTTTTTTTAAATTTTTGCATTCACAATGCTATTTATAGTTACAAGATATTATCGCTCGCCTCGGTAGCTCAGCGGTCAGAGCATTGGACCGGTTATCTAAAAGTCGTGGGATTGATTCCCACTCGACTCCCGGCTCCCTGGGGCTGGTTGATTTTTTCTAGTAAAAATTGTTATCATGGACTATGATTTATTAATTCTGAATATCAATTAAAAATGGTATAACTCGTCAAACCCTATAACATGATTGTAATTTTTAACAATAGGGTCATATTATATTTCGAAAATGGTTATTACAAAATACTTTTTATACTGTTGATGAATTTATAAATAACAAATCTAATGCTTGATATACAATCTTGTGACAATTATACTTAATTAATTCTAATTCCATTTAATTTTAATTATATTTAATTTAATTTAATATTTGTATGCTAACATGTTAGCTAAATGTGCGATTCTCAACCTCACACTTACCATCACTATAATGTACCGCATTTAATACGAATAAATGATTTGATTTGATTTGATTTGATAAGTAGTTTTGTCATGGGGCACTTTGTGTCCCGGCCCCGGTAATTTTAAATGAGCTATTAGGTGTCTGGTCTACATTCCTTACGCAAAGTTGGGAAGCGGTTAACAAATGTTTTCTCGGGAATGTTAAGAGCCTCCTTGTTTGTTATAGTCACTACTTATATATTTACTTGGTTGGGGTAAATTGAGTGCGATAACTACCGCGGCAACTACTACTACTAATGTGACTTTTGTTATCTACTAAACGTATTTATTCGATTACGTTTACGAAAACGAAAATTAGTATGGCATTGAAGCAGCGGCTCCTGGCGGCATACGGTATGGATATTTTGTGCGAGTTTCATGCTTACTGGTTACATGGTTACATGCTTTTAACGTGACAACGTCTTATAATTCGATGGAGCCGGCTGCACGCACGAAAAAACATGACGTATGCGGCGTTACCTCGCTCTGAGGCGTTCCAATTAAGGCTTGAAGTGCAAGCGAGAGCGCGGAACGAGCGACAAAGAGGCACAATCGGCCTCTGCGTTCGGCAGCGTTCGACATCTGTGTCTCTCGTCTCTCCTACTTGAGTGAGCGATGCGTCCGCGTGGACAGCTGCTATGCAATAATACATTTACATGTTTTCGTCAAAATGAAGTGCAGTGAAAAGTGAATGTGGTGTCAATTGTTTATTTATAGCAACGATAATTGCGGCGATAAAGGTAATGATTCTTTCGATATTAAATAAATGTTCAGTGATATATTGTCGAATATTCGTGCTTTCATCATTAAAATAAATAGCATCGGTCCGCTAGTGCAGCGATTGTAGGTTATGCTATAATTGACAAAACTATAACAATAAGTTAACAGAACTATTTCACGATGAGTAAAAAATCAATTACTTTACTATTTGATCGAAATAATTATCGAGCGTAGCTATGATTTCAAAAAATTAAAACATAAATCTTCCACATATCAAAACAACGTGTCTGAAATGACAATTAAAATTAAAATTTTCTTTTGAAAAATGAAACCATTCTATCAGTATTTTCTTATGACGTTGTCACGTTCAACTATCGTCAGTAAACCGACTTTACAGACAACCTATTTTTAATAGTTTTCTAGGTGAGTATAAGTGCATTGCCACTTTCAAAATTATACTTCGCTATGTTATTTATATTCCAAAACCAGACTAAGTTTTAACCGCCTCAGTGGTCTAGTGGTTAAGACCACCGGTGTCAGACCCAGAGTTCCTGGTTCGATGTCCGCCTGGTTATCTATCTACCACAATCTTATCTAAATATGTCGCCATAATGTCAATGTTAAAGGCAACGCACCGCTAAACAATTAATCTAATACGGAGCGTTTGCGCCCCATACCATAAGAAAAACTGTTTTTTTTCCTTCAAATTAAAACAAAAAATTATTTAAAAAATGAACTAGCATATTGAAGTGTGTGTGTTAAGACTAATCTATTAAGAAAATTTAGATGCTTAAATCGGTCTGGTTAGCCTGTAAAATGCAAATCTATGTTTTAAAAGAGGTTACTTTGATATTTTTTTCTCTGTTATAAAAGTTGACAAATCGTGTTTCTGCAACTAGCAAAATGAAGTCATCAAATATCACTTTCATATGTTTTGTAATTGTTGGGAAAAATCAAGATCCTCGCCACGTAAATTTCCAATGCGTCGCCTTAATAGAATTGCGGCAGTTAGAGATAAGATAGCCAGTGCCTCAGTAGTTGAGGATTACGGGTAAAGTACGCTTCCACCTTCGCGGCTTTATTATGATTTAACATCTGAAGATGGAGGTTAAGTCTTTACTTGTAAGTAATGAAAAATGAAAAAAAAAAATGAAAAATGCTTTATTACTTCCAGAATAACTTAGACTATACTTACAGTATACAGTAGTACTTAAAAAGAAACAGGGGATCCCAAACTAGGCATTGCCTGTTTCTTGGGCAACCAAAAAATTTATTAAGTAGCAGAATAGCAGTAAGTATTAAATTCATGAATAAGAATAAAATTAAATAAAATTCAGTAAAAAAGCCAACTTAACTAAAATTATTAATAGTGGTTTGCAAACAGAGTGGAATATAAGTATAAGTATATGTGAATACATTTTACATACTCGTATATTTTAAATGTTAATGTTACGCGGTAAAATATAGGACAGAGGCAAAAGAATAGAAAAAATATTCTATAGGCAGTGGTACTTAAAACAAATGAACTCTAAGAAGAAACTGAGGGAAAATTACACGCCGAAGAGAACATTTTGTAATATTGTTATAAAATGGATTGGTGCGGTTGTATGCTAATTTGCTTATGTCAAAGTTATGGAACAGCTAACTGCTGTCAATTAATATTGCTTAATAATCGATGATGATAGATGTTGAATGATAAATGATATTACCCCAAACCCATTAAGTATAGCAAAAATGTGAGACTGTACTTCTCGAGAGAACGCTATATAATCCATCATTATTTCAATTATGAAACTCGTCAAAAAACCAACACAATGAAACGAAACTGCGAACGTGACCTTCCCCCCTCCCGCCAAGAAGTCCTCGAAAAGAACATTATGTATAAGTCGTTGGATACAGGCAAGACAAAAACAAGGCTGCAAGTCAAGAGTTCGAAAATGGGAACTTTCCCTTTTTCCCAGAATATTTCTGAGTTGCCCACGTACTTAGCTAACGTCTATTGTTATCTGCCAGTGACATGCTCGCAGAACCATTACGTATATTGCGATCCTGTACCAAATCGAATTTTCCTCACGCGCCTAACATTATTTTTACCGGTATCTTTACCATGGATGAAAGACGACATTTTTATATCCCAATGTACACACACGGGTCTAAGTTAATAAAGTCTGCAACGACTTCTAAATCGGAGCGTTATAAAGCAGGAATAACAGCCTATAAAGTATGCAAAGGCTGGCAAGGCGTAATACCTTTATGCAGTTAACTAGAAAAGTGAATTATATTTTATTTATATATTCCGTATTTTGTACTGTGTAGCGCAGAATTCCGGGTCGTGGTCTTTTTTAACTCTTTGTTAATTTTCATCATGTCTAAAAGGAAATTATCCTGCTATCTAGTGTTCATGATATGTATAGTACTTAGAGTGAGTCTTGGAAATATTAATTAAATATTTTATTATTGTCAGTACAGCCACCAGTCTGTGCATAACTACTTATTTATTATTGCCGGCAGTCGAATATAATCTTTGGTACTTACTATATTGTACACAGAACAATAAAAAAGGTCATCATCATCATCATCATCTCAGCCAAAAGACGTCCACTACTGGACAAAGGATCTCCACAACTGTAAAAAAGGTATTGTATAGTAAGTCAAAGGTCATACATACCTATAATATACCCATATTTAAGGATATTGATTAAAACTTAAATAACCGATTACGTATCTTTTATTATTTAACCCTTTACTTGGCAAAAAAAAAAAAAAATTGTAATTTGCAATGATTACTAAAATTCAACTTAATTGAGCATATGGGGCTTAGAGAAAAATGTTTAAAATAATCTAACGTTTTATAATAATGAAATCCTAAAAGTATCTTTAAAGATACACTGCCATGTATGCAGTAAAAACCATTTGAGTGTGTATACGAAGATACTTTGCTAGGTTAGTAGAAATAAAAAATATCGTATATTTTTTTAATATAAAATTTAGGCTTATAACATGACTTATTCTTATACAGAACTTTTAATTTTAATCTTTTGAGCGCCACGGTCTTCTAGGGAAGACAGGCGTTTCCGTGCCCCGAGCGCCACGTCTTTACTAGAAGACAAAATCTTATCATGACGTTTAATAATAAAAATACGTAAGCAAATGCTTTGTTTTATTTTATGCATACTTTTACTATTGCCTAAAAACCATAAACTTATGTAAGTTAATAAAAACGTTTTTATGTTAATAGGGGCCTTTATTTTAAAAACAGCAAAATAATAATACTAGCCAAAAAAAATTAAATAAGTAATATATTTTTTATTTTTATTTATTATTATTTTAAGTAATTACAAAAAATACCATGTTTAGTATTGGTAGTATTTTGTTTTGTATTGTATTGGAGTGTGGATGGTGTTTGTTATTGTTTCCTCATTAGTAATAGTGTATATAAAAAATGAGTGAAGATAACGAATTAAGTTCCGAAGAACTAATACGAATTCTACAAGATGTGGAATCGGATGCAGAATCCGATGAAATCGATAGTACTAGGAGACCATAGACATCCCTAATAAAAATTGAATTCACGCTCATTTTACGTGCTACGGGTGCCACGGTCTTTATATGAAGACAACGGGATGACGTCATAAAGTCATACGGATGTTCTCAATTCATTATGGCTGAACATATTTATATTTTTGTTTTGTCATTATCTATAGTGTATTTTGATGTTTTTATCAACGCTATTGTAAAATAAAACAAGATTTCGAAATACGTCATTATTTTATTCATCTGTAATATTTAAATGTCTTAACCTTTTTATGGAAAGAAAAATGTGTAAATAACATTTATCGATAAAATATTTACCCTCATCACTACATTTTACTATACATTCGTTATACATTTATAGCTTGGCGCTGGAGGACACATTACGTTTTGTAGGTATTGGCGCTCAAAAGGTTAAAGAGAACATTAACAAAATCTACCAATGACATTACTTCTCCACATAAAATTTTACAAAACAATTTCTTTTGGGCTTTAAAAATAAACTTACTAAACATAACTAACAAACAGCACTGTACAGTCTGGCCCTTGACACATAACTTGCACCTACCTTTTGAGCCAAAAACTGGGAATGACCCACTTCATCATACTTCACATCTGCCGTAGGCCTAGGAGCAACAGGTGATTTAATTATCTTTGACGGAGTAGGTCCACATACTTCCGAATTGTTCACAGTATTTCCGCGGCCTTTTTTCAGTAAACTTTACACTATATGATACCTAAAGCCATTATAATATCATTGCCTAAAGCGCTTTAGAGGCATTGTTTTCCAGCTCTGTTTCTCCGATACATGAGCCAACTATTACCAACCATACCTTTACGGCGCATGCAAAGCATCCACACCAAAGACACAAATAATAATAATAATAATAAATAAAAAAAAAAATGAAACCGGGACCTCAGAGATGGCGACAGGAGGTCGTCTCTAACAAATAGACATAATTTAAAAATGTAAATTAATATGTAAAAAAATAAATAGAGAGATAATAAATAATAATAATAAACTTTCCTACACTCAAACCAATTATGTATCTAGCCCAAGAGAAGCTTCGTTATGAAACTCGTTAAAAATGGTTACTAGACAACGGATAAACATACTTAAAATATTTAAATACATAAATATTATACATAGAAAATACCCAGACCAAAGACAATTTAGAAAAACAATAATTTCTAAATTAACCCGACCGGGGATCGAACCCGGGACCTCAGAGATAGCGACACCATGAAAACCGGTGTACAAACCACTGGACCAAGGAGGTCGTCTCTAACAAATAAACATTTTATCCGTTTGACTTAAATCATAGAGCTTGGCAATGTGTCCTGCAAGATACATTCACATTTGTTCTTAGTTTTTGAAGCCAAATAGAAATATTGTTAGTATCAATGTTCTAAAGACGTATTTGTAATAATAAAAATATAATGTTTAGTGATAAAAAGAGTAAAAATATGTATTCTTACCTTCTTCCGCGAGATTGCGTCTAAACGGTTGGTCATTTTGACAACTAAGGTACGAAAAAAATTGACATTCCAAACTGACAAATGTCAACCGGATGCGTTCAGATTTGTTCAGATACATCAACTTTTTAATAAAATACAAAACGTTCCGTTTCACGTTGCATAATAATCTCGAATATTTTTTTGATTGCTGATGTTTCCTACAAGATACAATTTCAAGAAAAGGGTGAAACAATACTGTTTCAGTTATTGACATAACAGTGTAATTTATTACTTGATGATGATGAAATAATAAAAAATGTTTTACAATGTGTGGAACGAAACGCATGGACTTAAAAAAGTTCTACATAAGCAACCAGCTTCTTTTATTTCCCACTGCTGAAGCACGAGCCTTCCCTATGGATGTATAGGGAGAACGGGCCACAAACCACCACGCGGGCACGCGGGCCCAGTGCGGATTGCTGGTTGTTAACGACTGCTAATGCAGCCGGGACCAAAGGCTTTACGCGCCTTCTGAAGCACGGAGGAGCTCGAGATGATAGAATTTTGGTAACCCATCCGATGACCGGCCTTTGCGAAAGTTGCTTAACCTTAGCAATCGCAGACCGGGCGCATTAACCACTGCGCTATCGACTTCCTCAGAGAAGTACTAATCGGCTTATTAAGTATAATATGAACATCATCACGCTATTGACGTCCGTAAATGTCGAGGCCCGCGTTTGTTCAGCGATAAATTGGTCTCGCGTTTCGTGTTTATAGAACGGAGATTTGTATTTTGTGACAACAGTCTCCGCGTAAGTGGTCGGCGCTCTTCAACATCATCCTGTAGTTTGCTATCATTTTTATTTATCGATAATATTTTTATGATTATGTATATACGAGTATACTTATAATAATTTTACGCAAATTTTGTCGCGAACAAACTACCTACAATTCGAAAAAAGACAAAGTTTTGAAAAAATCCACTAGCGGAATTACCACGATAGCATAGTGATAGCATAGGTAGTGCACTTGACCCGGCACGTCATGGGGTGCGGGTTCAAATCCCGCTCCAGGATTTTTTTCAACTTTTGTCTTTTTTCAAAGTAATGATAGTTTTTATACTTAGACAGTTTTTTTTCAGTTGGTTACAACTTCATTAACTATTTGTTATCCAGTTGATATCTTCTGTTTAGTACTTCATTTCCTTGTAAATCAACCAAAAACTATTTTTGTGTAAAACATGCCATTTTTCTAATCTTTATGAATTAGTACGAACAACATTGACATTAAACTGAAATAAAATATCACAATTTTAGTAGCACGATGAGCACATTACCACGGCCTATCGTATATTACCATAAAATATACAGATGCTAGGTAATTTTTAGTATCAACTAGTAAACCTAACAATGGTACCTAAACTGCAAACCTACCTAATCATAACATATAACGAAGACAAACTCAAAACAAATAACATGTTTAAGAGCGTTTACGCCGCACACTAGCGCCGCCAATGAAAAAAAAACATATCTAGTAATTAGAGATAGAAAATCAAATTATGCTCAACAAACTATTTGAATGAAGTAATTTAGCATTTTTACGTCACCTAATGAACACCTCACATGTTATGGTTTAGTAAAATAAGACGTTACGGCCACTTTTAACTATAACGCCATATTTAACTAAACCATAACATGTCAGATTTTCTTTAGGTGACGTAAAAATGATAGATTACTTCATTCATAGTTTGTTGACCATAATTTGATTTTCTATCTCTCATTACTAGATATGTTTTTTTTTTCATTGGCGGCGCTAGTATGCTGCGTAAGGCTCTTAATGGTGTTTAAGTATAAACAGCTCAGGTAATATCTGCAGAAACATCCAAACTCGCATAATCATTTAAAATGTACCTAACTAGACATTTTCAGTTTCATGCTTGGGGACTAGCCCGCTCTCATTACTGTCTCAAACTTCTCGTATGTATGCTTATGACCTATTTCATTTTAGATTACACAGCTTCTGAAACTCCATTACTTATTTGAACGAGAACTCAAATTACAATTGACATACCTATAACCTGGGTCTACAAACCGTATCACAATAATTAAAATGGGTTATAAAAAATAAATCCTACAGAGTAAATCACTTACTTGAGTGTAAATTAGTTACTTGTTAAGAAATTCTTTGCTCTATACAGATTTTTTAAATATAAATTTAAGTATTTCTAGATGTTTTGCCAAACGCAAGTCTTATCTATTCACAGGCTAACGTTCTTTCTAAGCTTGCAGTTAGGGAACCATATTCCTCATCAAACTCAGTAAGTTGTTAAATTACGCTGATACCGCTTTTCGAATAATTTCAGAAAGAAGTAGATTTCAAATCTTTCTACTTTTTAAAATGACTTCATTTACAAATGTTTAGTCTTCGCAAATTTCGTTTAAACTTAAAAATATTTATGCTTAATATAGGCTTTTATTGATTTGGCTCATGTTGATTCTTCTATAGATTTAACGTCAAGTATGCAGTGCTTTCGTTAACATTTCCTTGTATAGCACTTCCCTCGTCTAAATAGTAAAGAGACACCGTTTCAATAAACCTCCGCATATCGTTTTACTACACCTCTCGATATCGACGATATCCTGCGTCACCAACGAGCGGGAGACAGGATGCGCTGAAGCGTTTCTCGCCAAATTCGCGGCACGGCTGGGGCCACAAAAAAAAGAGAGCCAGAAGGTAAGCTTATTACATAGACCCTCGCTAGGGTTACCACCCGTACTCTTAAATAGAGTACCTCCCGACTCTCGGGGCTCCACAGTGAGCATATCCTTGCCGGATTCGGCTAGGCTGGCTTCGGCCTTAGAGGCGTTCAGGCATAATCCCGCGGATGGTAGCTTCGTACCACCGGCTGCTCGGCCGAGTGCAATTGTCCTATTTTTCATGTAGGCGTACTTTATTATCTACAACACCAATAAAGTACGCTAAAATACTCTATTTACGTTAAACCGATTGTTACTGGCTCGTTACTGGTTATGAGTACTTATGAGACTAAATAAACTGGTATCCACATCAGTGGCTGATGTGGATACCAGTTACTACTTTTTGCGGCATTTAACATATTTGTTAAATGCCGCAAAAATCAACAAAAAATAAGTTTTTAAGGACAAATAATAAATAAATACTCTTTTTTTATGCTATACGTACTTTATCTTTGTTGTAACAAAATGAAAAAAATACAATATTCGTCCTAAAAAAAGGTGGCAACCCTACCTCGCACGGACACGGAATCATGAACCATCTCAAACCAGTCCGAGCGCAGCTGTTGCGAGATTCCGTGTCCGTTTTTTTTTTAAAAGAGATTGCTGATTGCCTCGAACGGCATTTTCAGTGTCACCGGGCTTTTTTGGGGGCGGCGAGGTACGTAAAGGGTACCTCAAGCCGTGTGAAACGAATCACCTTCGGAGGTTTCCTAGAGGGAACGGCATCACACACTTAAAAGTGCGTGTCCCCGTGCCCTACTAGATTCTCCGAAGGGTTCGGATCTGATCGGACCATGTCCGTGAGAGGTCTATGTGTGGTGTGCGTAGCTCAAACGCGTTTTTATGAAGCTTACCTTTTGCAGTATCCTTACTTTGTGGCTTATCGGAGTACCTATAAAGAGAGAACGATTTCCATCACGAACGATGTGAAGCGACTGACGTAATCTTTAGGACATGCCGCGCTTTTATATTTTGTAATACTGTTAGGACATTGAAAATAAGCAATTTTTACTGTTAGGAATTTCCGTCATCGGATGGGAGAACAAAAATATCTTAATTTATATCTCGAAGTCCTCTGTGCTACAGAAGGAAGCCGTTAAGCCGTTGGTCCCGGTCGCAATCGTACGATAGCAGTTTTTAAAATCCACCAAAACACTTTGTTGCTTTATGCACCTATGTAGTTCAGTATTAGGTTAACCATTATTTATTTGTATACCTCGACAGAATAGTATCGACAACTTGGTCTGGATTGCCAGAAGGTTCGATCCCGATTGTTAAACTTTTTTCAGATATAATTTTCGTCGCAATAAAAAACCTAAATTATATATATACTAGCTGTGCTCGCGACTTCGTCCGCGTGGAATAGTGACTTTCGGCAGCATTTTTAATTTTTTAGGCTCTTTTCCCGTTTTTGCAACATTTTTCACTGATGCTTCGCTCCTATTGGTCGCAGCGTGATGTTATATAGCCTAAAGCCTTCCTCGATAAATGGACTATCCAACACAAAAAGAATTATTCAATTCGAACCAGCAGTTCCTGAGATTAGCGCGTTCAAACAAACAAACAAACAAACTCTTCAGCTTTATAATATTAGTATAGATATGTACCGGTTGTTCAATTACGAATGAGCCTACATCGTATTAAAATAAGAACAAAGTACAGTTCTGTTCGATGAATGTAAAATAATACAGAAATCTCATGAACGTATGTGAATTTTGTCTCAGAAATACACATTTATGTATAGGGAACAGAAATGTATGATTAATGAGACACCGTTCGAATGTCAATAAATCGTACAAATGTGGGACGTTTGCCAGCTGAATAGGGGTATTTCCTTCGTCGTTTACGTTAGTTTTACATAATGTATTTATGTATCTATTACAGACTTCAGCTGTATACCTTTAATGCCATATCATCGCTACTATCAGTCTATAAACTTCTGGACTCAGGCCTTTTCACACTTTTGACTAGTTTTGGGTTTTATTCCATAGTCTTAAAAGTTACATTGTTTTTTTTTTTTTTTTTATATTAGAAGGAGGCAAACGAGCAGGCGGATCACCTGATGAAAAGCAATCACCGCCGCCCATGGACACCCGCAAAACCAGAGGAATCACAGATGCGTTGCCGGCCTTTAAGGAAGGAATAGGCTCGTTTCTTGAAGATTCCTAAGTCATATTGGTCCGGAAATACCGCCGCTGAGAGCTGGTTCCACAGCACTGTAGTTCGTGGTAAAAAATTACGTGAGAAACGCACAGTAGTAGATCGCCATCCATCAAGATGGTGTGGATGGAAAGACAGTCGATTGCGTGTAGTTCGGTGAAGGAAATCAGCGGCAGGGATCAAACCGAACAATTCCTCAGAGCACTCCCCATGATAAAGGCGATAAAATATACAGAGAGATGCAACGTCTCTCCGAAGGGCCAGTGGATCGAGCCGACCAGAGGTTACCACGCCGCCGACAACTCGAGCAGCTCTGCGTTGAATGCGGTCAAATGGGAGGAGTTGGTACTGGGGCGCTCCCGCCCAAAGATGGGAACAGTATTCCATATGAGGCCTGACCTGTGCTTTGTAAAGCTGTAAGCGATGGGTCGGCGTGAAATACTGTCCCGCTCTATTGAACACACCCAGCTTTTTCGAAGCTAATTTAGCTTTACCTTCCAAATGACCGCGAAATTGAACGTCACTCGAAATATCGACGCCAAGGATTCCAATGGTCGGTTTGGTATCAAGGAGAGCTCCTTCAAAGTTTAGAGATACGACGAAGGGATGTTTTTTAGCGGTAAACACGCAAACTTGTGTTTTGGAAGGGTTAAAATGGACTAGATTAAGTCGGCCCCAATTCGAGACATGACTTAACATGTTCTCAGTGTCAGTCACAAGTTTATTCCGGTTCTCGATGACGCTTTCCAGAGAAATATTAGTACGTCCGGTGTAAAGCGTATCCCCAGTACTGTCGTCTGCATAGCAATGAATGCTGTTGTTATGCAACATGTCATTGATATGCAGAAGAAACAGTGTAGGCGACAGCACACACCCCTGCGGGACTCCAGCATTCACGGGCTTCAGGTCAGAGCATGATCCGTCAACTACGACTTTGATGCTACGCCCAGAAAGAAAGCTGGCGACCCACGCACACAATTTCTCAGGGAGCCCGTATGATGGAAGTTTCGAGAGAAGAGCCCTGTGCCATACCCTGTCGAAGGCTTTCGCTATGTCCAAGCTAACTGCCAGTGCCTCCCCTTTCCTCTCCACTGCCTCCGCCCATCGGTGAGTGAGGTACACTAAAAGATCACCAGCCGAACGACCGCGGCGAAAACCGTACTGGCGATCGCTTAGTAGCTGATTCTCTTCTAGGTACCTCAAGAGCTGGCAGTTTGTAATGGACTCCATTACTTTGGAGAGCAAAGAGGTGATGGCTATAGGCCTGTAGTTGGACGGATCTGAGCGATCACCTTTTTTGGGAATCGGGTGGACAAGGGCTGTCTTCCAAGAACTCGGGACAACGCCAGTCGTGTAAGAGAGCCGGAAGAGGCGCGTTAGAACCGGCGCCAACTCAAGAGCACACGTCCGAAGCACAATGGGAGGGACATGCATCAGGCCCACTCGACTTATGAATGTCAAGGGAAAAAAGAGCTTTACGAACTGACCTTTGCAGGAACCGAACGTTTGGCATAGAACAAGCGCAATGCGGTATTGTTGGTGGCGAGTTTTCCCCATCGTCCAAGGTCGAGTTTGGTGCGAAAAGAGTACCCAAGAGATCGGCTTTCTCTTTTGCAGTATGGGCAAGGCAATCATCGGTCTTGTGCAGTGGTGGAAGTGACGGTCGACAGAAATTCCCCAAGACAGCCTTGGCGAGAGACCAGAATGCACGCGTACCCGAAGGAAGACGCACTAGCCTCTCCCCAATTCTACCTATAAATGATGACTTCGCCTTGGCAATGTCCTTCTTAAAAGACCTGGCAGCAAAGTTGTACTTCTTTTTGAGCACACTGGTACTTGGATCCTTTGATGACACCGCATTAGCCCAGGCTTGGTAATGCTCGCGCTTCTGGCGAGATGTTATTTTGCAACATCGACCAAACCATGGTTGGGATCTGCCGCCAACGGGAATCATAGAGTTTGACGACAGAATCGGCGGCGACATCAGGATCATCCAGCGAGAAGCAAACTCGCCACCATGGGTACGACGCAAAGAAACTTCGCATCCCATCCCAGTCCGCTGACCTATAATGCCAGACCCGACGGCTAACCGCACGTTGCGATTTTAAAGCTTCCGTGAGAGGCACTGTGCTCCGAATCAGGCAATGATCTGATGAGCCTAGTGGTGCATCAACGGACACTTGATAGCCGTCTGGGTGCGAGGTCAACAAGAGGTCCAGTAAGGAAGGTGTATGACCCTCCACATCTGGTACCCGCGTAGGCTCGGCAACCAGTTGGGACAGACTGTAGGCCAAAGCGAAGTCATGAACGGCTCTACCCGCGTGGTCAGTAGTGCGTGAACCAAGCCATTCGACGTGGTGGGCATTAAAGTCTCCCAGCACCACGATCTCGGCAGAGGGGATCCGTTGGAGAAGGGAATCTATGGCCGTTTGGACGCTTTCGACAAGTTGGTCAGTCTCAATGTTACCGCTGTGGGACCTATACAGGCACGCGTAGACGCGAGGGTGGTGTCCGCAGTCGACGTGCAGCCATAAGATGGAGAGGTCCCTAACTTCAAGATTGCCGAGGCGACGAACGCACATATCCTCCCTGACGTAAGCACAAACACCGGCGCGTGGTACAAACGAATGCTCCAGATTGTATCCCGGGTAGCGCAAGTAGGAGACGTCAGGAGGGGGGGATATCTGCGTTTCAGTAAGGAAAAGCAAGGCCGGCTTCTCCGTCTCAAGGTGGTAATGGACGGCGCTTAAGTTGGAGTGAATTCCCCTGATGTTGCAGAAGTCCACGCGAAGCGTAGAAGGGGTTGCCGAATGTCTTGCCTTACTCCTGCCTGCAGCATGTGCTGATACGAGCGGACTTTTGCCCTCCCCAGAATACGTAGGGCAGCCTGAGCGTGGACGCACAGGGGGGGATTCTCCTACACTGGAGGTGTAGGTACCCCCCTGGGGTAAATCTAAATTTAAGTTCGCTGCCATATGAATTGTGTGTGGGGGGGGGGGGGAAAGGGCCGGGGCTAGGGGTGTTTACATGGTCATGGGGAGAATTTTTTATTTTAATTAATTAATTTATTTATGAACATAGAATCACAAGCACCTTTTAAGTTATTACATTGTATACTTAACCTCTTGCTAATAACAGATCCAAGAACAAATGAATTAAAAGGGCAGGATTCAATACAAAAAAATAAATATAAATAATAATAATAAAACAGAAAAGCAGTAAAAACAGTGGTACGCACCGAGCTGTGTTTGAGCGTGTGAGTGTGTGAGTATGTGGTATGTGGTATGTGTGTGTGTGTGTGTGTGTGTGTGTGTGTGTGTGTGTGTGTGTGTGTGTGTGTGTGTGTGTGTGTGTGTGTGTAAGCGTGTGCGTGTGCGTGTGCGTGAGCGTGTGCGTGTGCGTGTGCGTGTGCGTGTGTGTGTGCGTGTGCGTGTGCGTGTGCGTGTGCGTGCGCGTGCGCGTGTGCGTGCGCGTGTGCGTACGCGTGCGCGTGTGCGTGTGCGTGTGCGTGTGCGTGTGCGTGTGCGTGTGCGTGTGCGTGTGCGTGTGCGTGTGCGTGTGCGTGTGCGTGTGCGTGTGCGTGTGCGTGTGCGTGTGCGTGTGCGTGTGCGTGTGCGTGTGCGTGTGTCACTGATAAAATTATAAAAAATAAGCGTTAGACTTAAATAGACAATAACTTTATTAAGACAAAATATAGGTACAATTATTGTTATTTTTGGAGTCGGTGCCAGCCAAGGTAACTTTAACATAAATATTTAACGTCATACTATATTAAATCATAATAGTACATTCAATCTTATTATGCATGAAATTTTGACTACAAACGCGGACTGGCACCGGCTTCAAAAACTTCGTTGGCTGGCACCGGCCCCAAAAATAACAATAATTATACCTCTATTTTTTCTTAATAAAGTTATTGTCTTTTTAAGTCTAACGCTTATTTTTTACTTTTTAGTGCAATTTTATCAGTCTAATTTTTTGGAGTCAGTTTTTTTTTTGTTAAAATTTTTTTATGTCCCCACTGCTGGGGCACGAGCCTTCCCTATGGATGGATAGGGAGAACAGGCCATAAACCACCACGCGGGCCCAGTGCGGATTGGTGATTATTAATGAATGCTAATGCAGCAGGGACCAACGGCTTTACGTGCCTTCCGAAGCACGGAGGAGCTCGAGATGATGCATTTTTGATCACCCATCCGATGATGACCGGCCTTTGCTAAATCTCCTCAGAATGAACAAATTTACTAATATATGTAGTTGAGATTTGTTTTTTGAAAGATGGTTTACTAAGGTAGATGATATTGATAGGCGACAAAGTTTTGATAAAATTATTGAGTGAACGGTAAATAATTAAATTTTGAGCGTAGTTAGAGTGGTTAAGTGGTACATGAAAAAGAGGGGTATGTCTAGTGCGCTTTATCGGTGACTTACAGATTATTATTTCGAAACACCTTATCTATTCGAAAAAGCGTTGAAATAAATTCCACATGCGGAATTTGAACTCTCAGCCTTTATGTTCTTTAACCTTTTCACCGCCCAACTATTCTGCACGCGATGTCCCGCTGTACGCCAACGTATAAATGTATTTTAATAAAGTAGGTACAAAGAAGAACTTCTATAGAAGTGCTGGCGTGGACGGCACGAAAATCTCGAACTTCTATAGAAGTTATTGGCGGTAAAAAGGTTAAGAACAATACAAAAACTATTCTTAAAGAAATTAACAGTTTTTGAACCCGCACCCTTCTGACATACCGGGTCAGGTGCTCTTCCAATTGAGCTATCGTGGTTCTAACCAGCCCGCCGAAATTATTCAACACTATAATCACTTTTTACTTTGAAAGCCAAAGACGCCCATTCAATGTCAACAACTACCGTCATTAACATCTGATCATAATATTTTTACAAATACTAAAGATCAGTTAAGAAGTAGGCAAGCTATTTATAAAATGTTTATATAATTTTTAACGCAATGTGAATGGGCGTCTTTGGCTTTCAAAGTAAAAAGTGATTATAGTGTTGAATAATTTCGGCGGGCTGGTTAGAACCACGATAGCTCAATTGGAAGAGCACCTGACCCGGTATGTCAGAAGGGTGCGGGTTCAAATCCTGCTCGTGGAAATTTTTTCAACATTTGTGTTTTTGTAATTTGTTCGCAACAAAATTTGCGTTAAAAATTATATAAACATTTTAACAGTTTTTGTAATTTCATCTTTAAAACAACAACCTGTTTATGAGACCAAATGCAGTCATGCAGTGTTTCATTAATTGATCCACACAGTACACAGTCGTTCACCTAACATACCTTCAACCCACTTACTACAAGTGTTTAAGTTGAACAATGGCTACATACGTGTCTCTGTCTAAAAGTATTAGCTAAAAAGAGACAGCATCATTTTATTTATTTATTTATTTATTGTTAAAGGTATAATAACAGTATATACAAATTGTTACATTGCAATCTACATCAAACCAACACTTTTTAAATGTGTGTCCCAATAAAAAAATTACACAGCATTGACCGAAAACAACAGAAAACAAAATATTCAATTAACTACATAATTTAAAGTAATCTAAAATAAAAAGTTCACAATTTGGAAAATAAAAAGAACAATTGAAGCAAAACAATAAGTGAGTGTTACGAACAAATTCGAACAGAAAAAAAAACGACGGGTTGCACTCCGGGAGTGCCGGCAGAAGTGAAAACTTGAATATTAACGTTGTGCATTTTTGATATTTTGGAATGGTTAGGGTATAATTTTGCACGAATTGCTTCAATTATCAGTATAAAAGTACTATCATTTATGTGGTAGAATACAATATTTATTTATTGCGCTATCGTACACAAACATGACAATTTATATTACATTAAAAAGCACTCGAACATTCGCGCAAGCTCCCTGCGCCGCCTAAACGAAACAGCAGGCATACATTTTCGCCGCGCCGTAGAAAGCGAGGGGGATACTTCCTCTCCTACGCCGCGCCGGCTGTCATCCGTCTTACGAATTTTTGATCAGGCCACGTGTCCTGACGCGAATTTAACATTTTTTACCCATTACAAAAAAAATGTACAACGCCGCTAAAAAAGTTTTCACTTCAAAAAGGAGAACAATTTAAATATCACGTAACAGTGATTTTAAACAGTGTCTGTCTAACTTTAGCCATCGTTTTGTGGTAAAGCAGTCAATGTTTACTTTTTAATTATCAATAATGTATACAGCAGCTAAAGCCGTGAACAATCTTAACAAGCTTTTAATTACCAAGAGTGCTAATTGGGAGTAGGTAAGGGCCGGGTGTCGAGTAAACCGGGTTTGTTTTCTTCATTGTTTAATCCTCAGTAGCAGGCGTTTTCGAAATATCAAAGGTCGCGGAGGGCACTCGACGACATTTTAGTCGATAAATTGAATATTTTACTGCGCGGCTGTTCGCGGTCCGCACGACGATGGTTGAATTTATGGCGGCCCGCCCCCCGTTGCCCGTGTGGAAATAACGTCTTAAATTGTTTACGGTCACTCTTGAATAAATTGCAAGTGAAAACGAAATCGTAAAAATATTTATAGGTAGGTATATAAATTTAGACGTTTGCGAAAACATTACAATTCGAAAGTGTCGGAAAACTTTAGAAATGTGTTAAAAAAAACCGCTTTTTAAGAACTTTTTCTTTGTGAGAAACGTTTTTTGGACGTCAAAAACACCTTCTGTTCCACGAAGAAGCACCCAAAACCTCAGCAAGGTTTACTTACTTTTCCTGTTATTGGTAGGTATGAGTTGCAAGGTTACAAGTATTAGTAAGTAAAATACCATTACATATCCCATATTCTATTATGTTAAATGTTTTAAGATAAAAGTCACAATAACCCTTTTTATAAAGTAACGAGTTTTAAATTATCATGAGTGTGTAATAATACGTATATGCCGTGTACCCGTTACGGTGTAGGTATGCGATGACAATAATTCGTTTTTCAATTGTTTCAGGTAATCACGGATTTGTTTTTTCATAAAAGAGATTTTACACAATTCGGTTATCCGACCTTTTTTGTGTGTTTTTTGTTTAGTTTACTGCAAATTACTAAAGCTGTGGGCGAAGGCGGGCAATCGACTTTTAGAATTAGGGTGGTTTTGCACCAGAATTGTGCGAGGACCTGAGCAAAGGCATGTATCGACCAAAAGGAATTAATTTAATTCATTCCTTTATTTCGGGACTTTAAAATATTTGTTTGCAATGTGCAACTTTTAGTTAACATTAGCATTACTCAAACAGATTTGTAAATCAAAAACAAACATTTACCGTACATTTGTTCGCTTTCTTTAGCAAGTGCACACACCGGTGGGCGCACATTTAATATCCATCAAGTGTATTCGGTTCAGCCTGAAAGATTCACCGGATTTATTTCATTTGTATTCGGTGCGGGAAAGTGGGACATCTGCTATTTACGAAGGGATATAAACTTCCAAAGAGAATTCAACACAACCTTTGGAAGTGCGGTAAATTACATGAGATCCATTTAATTCTGATACCTATGTAGGTTTTGCGCATGATTAATGTACGCGGCGTGTGTAGGTAATACACGGAACGCAAATTAGTGTTTCATAATTGTTTTTAACGATTATTATTAAGGCGACGCATTGGAAATATACGTAGCGGGGATCTTGATTTTTCCTAACAAATACAAAACATATATAAAGTGATATTTGATGACATGATTTTTCATTTAATTGACTTCATTTTGCTAGTTGCAAAAACACGATTGGTTAACTTTTATAACAGAGAAAAAAATATCAAAGTAACCTCTTTTAAAACATAGATTTGCATTTTAGATAGATATATAGATAGATAATACTTTTATTGCAACACTATAAAACATAAACATGAACAAAAGAAAAAAAAAATTACAAAGTTACAATTTGGCGGTCTTATCGCTTTCAAGCGATTTCTTCAAGAAAACCAGTCGGATGGAGAGAGCTAATAAACTGTAAGATCAGAGGTGAAACTATGAAAAAATGCTAGAATAATGTGTATTTTATAAATGAAGCAAAATAATAATAATAATGGTAATTGTTCAGTACAACATGACCATAAATGTGCATTTTGTAATTATTTATTAGTGTTATAATATTTATGTGTCATTTTAAGTTTTACGTGTGGTAACACTACATTAACTATTTCCTCCCTTCTTGACTTTGTCACTTAGCAACCAACACGTATAAAAGTTTGTTATATGTTTTTAAAATAGTAAAATCTATATTTTACAAGTTCACTTTGTTTCATTTCCAACAATTGCAACACTATAAAACATAAACATGAACAAAAGAAAAAAAAAATTACAAAGTTACAATTTGGCGGTCTTATCGCTTTCAAGCGATTTCTTCCAGACAACCAGTCGGATGGAGAGAGCTAATAAACTGTAAGATCAGAGGTGAAACTATGAAAAAATGCTAGAATAATGTGTATTTTATAAATGAAGCAAAATAATAATAATAATGGTAATGATAATAATGATAAACATATATACATAATATATAAATACCTTATATATAAATAAACCTACTTAAACATAATAGTAGTCTCAGGTAGGAAAGTAGCGTATATGGCAGTTTTGCAGCAGGACAGGGTTAATCGGAAAGGTAAAATTTTTTCACGAGCTCTTTAAATAAGTGAATGGATTTCGCACGCCTGATCGCAACTGGAAGCGAATTCCAGAGACGGACAGCTTGGACGGTAAAAGAATAATCATAAAAGGTGGTGCTGTGTAGGGGTGTTTTAAGGCTTAAGTTTTCTGATGACCGTAATGAGCGCGAACCTGAACAATTAAGATAACTGAAACGTTCCTTAAGATAAGAAGGATAGGTGGGATTAAACAATATGTTATAAAGAAGGGACAGTATATGAGCATTCCAGCGAAGACGAATAGGAAGCCACTTGAGTTTTAAGCGATACTCAGAAACATGGTCATATTTGCGCAAGCCAAATATGAACCGAATACAAACATTTTGAAGACGCTAAAGTTTATTTAGCTGGTCCTCTGTGAGATCAAGATAGCAGGCGTCAGCATAATCTAGAACTGGAAGCAGCAGAGATTGCGCTAGCGCAATTTTAGTGGCAGTGGGTAAAAAGTTGCGCAGCCTCCTCAAGGATGCTGACGATGCGTAAAGCTTGCGGCTAACAGCTTGCAGTTGCGGCCCCCAACCCAAGCAACTATCAATGACCACACCCAAATTTGTGACAGATTGACTGAAAGGAATGTCCACGCCATCAAAGTTAACTTTAGGGAGGGTTTCCCAGTCGACCCTTGAGAGCAATCTGGAACTGCCAACTACTATAGTCTGCGTTTTACCAGGATTGACTCTAAGACCGAAGGCTCGACCCCAATCAACGATAAGTCCCAGATTGGCATTGGTGGCCAATATAGCTTCGGAAAGATTGACCAGTGGTGCCTGACAATATATCTGCTAATCGTCTGCATATAAGTGGTAGGAAGTAGAAAGCCTTATTTTACAGGCAAACCAGACCGATTTGAGCATCTAAATTTTCTTAGTAGATTAGTTTTAACACACACTTCAATATGCTAGTTAATTTTTTTTAAATAATTTGTAGTTTTAATTGGAAGAAAAAAAACAGTTTTTCTTATGGTACGGGGCGCAAAAGCTCCGTATTAGATTAATTGTTTAGCGGTGCGTCGCCTTAATGCGCTATTAACACATTGTTATTATTTTTTGGAGGGAGTTTGCGGATGCCTCTGACGGCATTTTCAGCTTCACCGGGCTTGTTTGAGGGCGGCGAGAAACTTAAAGGGTTCCTTAAGCCGTGAGGCGAATCCACCTTCGGAGGTTTTCTGGAGAGAACGGCATCACGCACTTAGGCGTGTTCCCGTGCCCTACTAGATTCTCCGAGGGGTTCGGATTGGGGAACACATTGATAACAGTACTGTTAAACCACCTAGAAAACTAATATGCTTGTGTGGGTATGACTTCACGTCACTAGCCTAACGAAGCTATGGGTATCTATGTACTACTCGTATACCTATATGTTATGTTTGTTTCAAGGATGAAAATAACTTTCCGTTATGGTATCTTAACTAAACAAGTCTTTAAATCAGCATTCACTATTACCAATTGAAACCTATCCTATCTGGCTCGATGGACCAAAAAATAATGTAGTGGAAGTAACCACACACTAATAAACGCTAAGGGATGCTGAAGGGTGATGGATGACTTCGAAGAGATCTATAACAACCAAACCCGACGGGTGACGAATATATACTGACTTTATTGCTTCCAGCAAATTGCACATTTATAAAGTAATTAGCGAAGTAATGCTTAGACTAGCTAATTAAAATCTAAGTAAATATAAATATGTGCGGCTAGCCCGTACGTATTCAATGGACAGAATTTAAGTTCAAGTTAAAACATTTTTAATATACTTACCTACATTAAAAATATTTTACCTTCAATTTATGTTTTGTCCAAGAAAATTCCATAAATCTAATAAAATTTATGTTTAAATCTTCTGTTACGTCTATTCAAAATTTAAAGCAGTTAAATTCTTCACCTGCTACCTTTCCAGGTGCAATTTCCTTATAGGAATGTTGCAAAGTAATATCCAATATCTGATAATGGAAAGAGCAAAGTGTAGATAATTATATCAGGCTCAGTTTGCTCCCGGAAGAACAGTCGCAGCCGCAAAGCGAAGGTACCATTCCTTCTCGATCTCGACAACGGTTTTCGACAACCAACAAATTTAATTTAAAATTTAATTTAACTAAAACTTAATTTTCTGTAAATATTTCAAGCGTCTACCTGTTGCCGTTATCAATATCGAGTAAAAACGAGCAAAACAAATCATGTTTGTTGTATGGGACCCCCCTTAAATATTTATTTTATTCTATTTTTTAGTATTTGTTGTTATAGCGGCAACAGAAATAAAGCATCTGTAAAAATTTCAACTGTCTAACTATCACGGTTCATGAGAACCTGGTGACAGACAGACAAACAGACGAACGGACAGCGGAGTCTTAGTAATAGGGTCCCGTTTTACCCTTTGGGTATGGAACCCTAAAAATAGATAACCTAAACATACGACACGTTGTCTTTCCCACTCGTTTCCCATTTGATCTGATTTGATAATTTAAATGCAACAATCGAATATGCCCTGCGGTCACATTGATTGATTATACGATCGGAAGTTCGGCACATAAGTGCGTGTAAGGCTATTTCCCTTAAAATTATTATTAGGTACTATCATTATTATCCCTATCATTATCATTATTGCTTAATGGTATCAGGCTTACGACACGATTTTTATCGCAACAGTTGTTTTCGTCTTTCTTGTATATATAAAATTCTTTTGACGTAGTAATCTATTCAAAATATTTGAAACAAAGGTCTTATCCATTTTTATAGCTTTCATGATTGCCGTTGGTTTTAGTAAAAAAACCGTGAGCTTTATTAAAACAACCACGTTGAAAAACAAATGAAACCCGTTTTGTGAACGTCAGTCGGAAAGGTGGATTACGCGGATAGGTAGGTAGGCTTTTGTTACACGAGTTGGATAGCTCATATATTGCCTTTAATATTTTTAATAAAGCGCGTCTACATTCTATTTGATATGACACTTCTGGTTTGACTCGGCGGTAGAGCTTTTGGGTAACAATGATCGCAAAAGCTAGGCATCTATTTTTTAATAGAGATTGCGGATTGCCACACTGCATTTTCAGCTCCACCGGAGTTTTTGGGGGCAACGAGAAATTTAAAGGGTTTTTCAAGCCGTGTAAAAGAGGTTTTCTAGAGGGAACGGCATCACGCACTAGTGCGTGTCCCCGTGCTACTAGATTCTCTGAGGGGTTCGGATCAGATCGGCGACAACTATTAGGGCTCCCATTCACGGTCGCTCCGTTTGCATTGTTTCTACATCACACCAAATTAATGGATTTTGGAATGTTTGGAAGTCCAACGCTTGGAGCGATGCCACGCAATCCAAGTAGTTATATAATTCAATTTGGAGCGATGGAGTAAAGCTATATGTAGTAGAGTGCCCTTAAATAGGGGCCAATATACGTAGTACTATTATTCTTCTGTATTATTTATATGATATAATTTGGAGTGATGGAGCGGAGTGCCCGTGAATGGGGGCCATTAGAAAGATAGCTTAGATTGTGAAGACATCATCAGCCAATATAAATGTCCCACACATAAAAATAGCATCTAGAAGATAAAAGTTTGAGTCTTGGTACACGCTCGCCCAATGCGGGTTGGTGGTTCTTCAAAACTGCGAACTCACTACAACAACGGTGAATAACGCGCAACAGCTTAACGTGTCTTCCCAAAGCATTAATATGTTGATGAATGGACTGATGGATGACTGGATCGAAACACATCCAGTAACCCGACATAGGAAAGTTGCTTAACTTTCAAGATCGCAATCTAAATGCACAAGCCACTGCGCCATTGAGCTAATTGTGTTATTTTAAAACCAACAGATATCTTATGGACTTCTGTTAGGTAGGTACTTAACGTCAAAAGTTTTCTTGAGTTTTCTCTACCGTTTATCAAGTCTTTGGGCGGTTATATGGAATTATTTACCTTTTTATTTTGTTCAATGACCTGCATTAAGATTTGCTTTGGCTTTGTAAGGGTAAAAATAACTTTGGAAACGTAATTTTGGATTCAAGCAGCGTCTAATATTTGGTACGCTACAATGAGCGGCCAGTTGAGGAGAAAAATAATTTGCTACTCTCCCAGATTTAGGCTTCCGGCGATCCCCGATCCTCTATTATTGCGAAGATATCTCGTGTACGTTGTTCAACTCGAATGAGTAAGCTTTGTGTTCATTTTCATAGGATGTTCTTAAGCAAAAATATTTTCATTCCCAACGAAAGTTGTGAAATTGAAATTAATAAAAAATTTGGCATCCAACGCCTATCTATACACACACCAGTTCGCCGACTTCACACAAAACATATGGCTCTTTTGGGAATCGAACTGGCAGTGGGATATAATCTAACTGGATGGAATTACCAGTTTTTGTCGACTTGGCGTAACTTTACATGGTTATGTATTAGAAATGCATGAAACCACTGTAGTTAGAGAAATAGCTCATTAGTGTAAGTATCTATTTGACTTTCAAATGAATCTTCTGGCTTTGACGACAAAGAAAATAAAATCATTACTACGTGACATACTTGTACGTAGCACACACCACACAAATTTAAATGAAGACTATCAAACTTGACACCTGAGAGGCGCTCGATGGCGCAGTGGTTTACGCGCCCGGCCTGCGAGTGCTGAGGTTAAGAAGACGCATTGGTAATCTACGTGGCGGGGATCTTGATTTTTCCCAACAATTACACATTTTACAGGCTATTTAGACCGATTTAAGCATCTAAATTTTCTTAGTAGATTAGTCTTAACACACTCTTCAAAATTGTAGTTCATTTTTTTAAAATAATTTGTAGTTTTAATTTGAAGGAAAAAAAAAAACAGTTTTACTTATGGTACGGGGCGCAAACGCTCGTATCAAAACGTATGAGATTTATTGTGTCGCCTTAAGCAACTTTCGCAAAGGCCGGTTATCGGATGAGTGACCAACAATATTTCATCTCGAGCTCCTCCGTGCTTCGGTAGGCACGTAAAGCAGTTGGTCCCGACTCCCGGCTGCATTAGCAGTCGTTAACAACCACCAATCCGCACAAGGCCCGCTTGGTGGTTTATAGCCCGTTCTCCCTATACATCCATAGGGAAGGCTCGTGCCTCAGTAGAGGGGACATAAAATGATTAGATGATGATGATGATGATGATGATATCACTCATTTATCTCAAAGTCGCCATAAATTTTTTTGCTCCATCAAGTGATATTATGCTCTATTTTAATTCTCGCTCTTCCTTGATCAAGCCGGCCGGCGCTGTAGACACGTTACATTGATTTCGAAATAAATCTTAAAGAATCCGTGTACTTGTCGCTGCTTAATGTAAATGAAATTCGTTCGAAAGGTGCGACTCATTTGTTTCACAACAATATTGCGGCCACACCGACCGAACCCTTTTATCTGCGACCCTTTAATTCAGAACTTCACAATCTGTAATGTTACTTTCATTCGTGTTAAACCAAGTAATTGTTTATTAAAAGCTTAATTATTGCGTCGGCCGTGCGTTTTGATATTTCGATGCCGGTAATTACACATCGACGCTAATTACGTGCCGTTTGCCGTCGAATACATTTGTGAACGTGTGTTGTCGATAGACGTTAATGTTATTTGTTTCTCGTTTTTATTACAACGTGTTACTGAGACAGTTGGACTGTGGGAACTGTAGTCTCTTAAATTAATAATGTATAATATCAGTATTATTTTGTATAATTTATGTTCACTTCGCCCGAAATCCAAATATATTAAAGAAATGGCTAATATATTGTCAGAGTTGACTATCTTGCAAGTAAAGCAATTTTGCAATCTCAGGTGGGCGATTTTGGAATCACACGGGTGCACGGTGATTTCGCAATAAAAGCAACATGAAATATATTTATTTACTGCATTAAAGATACTAACCGTTCAAGAATGTTTGGTTTCAAAAAAACAGTTACTAGTGACTTGGAATCAGCGAAAAGGAGCAACCACAATTTACTCCTCTGTGTTTCGGAAGGCACGTTAAGTCGCCAACCTGCTTTAGGCCCGACTAGTGGGCTATGTCTCGTTCTCCCCATGTAGGAAGGCCTAAGCCCAGCAATGGGACGTCCAAACACTGACGATGATGACGTATAAAAAATTATCCATACGTCAAACGTAGCGTACCCTCACTCATTGACATACGCGCATCCTAGCATCCGATTTACTTTAAGCGTGTAGTAAAAAGGCTTTTGCTCTAAATAGCACCATTGACGAGCGAGAGGGGTGTGGGCGGGGCGGGCGTTCTAAATATAGATGGCCGCGGTAGTAGGGCAAGGCCGCGTTCCCGTCCCGGTCCAAAGTCGCCCAGGTACGGCTCACGAACATCCTTGCGATTAATCCGGGAGTATTTGCGTCGACGAGTCGGCTTAGCCGCACTTAGTGTAAATCTGGGCCGGTGTTTTCTCAAATATCAGTGCTCGGCTGTAATGGTAAACAAACACGCACCGTAGTTTTATTGGGTTAGTTTTTTTTTATAAATGTGAAAATGTTGCAAATATATTTTGATAGGTAGTTTTTCACAATAGAATAGAAAAGGTACTGTCTAAAGTTTACTTTTGTATCAAGTGCAGCATTGATAGCAGCTCCGGTAGAATGAATTTGTCTGCTACATGTAAACCTACGCCTAGCATAAGGTATAAATCTCGAGGGAGTGACATGACAGACCCCTTGAACACTAGAGAAATAGTTTTTATTTAGAAGAAAAACTTTTTTAAATATATACTTTAATAAACGCTAATATTTGGTAATATTCAACACAAATACTCGTAGAGCGATTGTTTACGTTGAATGACTGGCAGCAGTTGGATAAGAATAGCGAAGATCGTGCTCAGTGACATGCAAGGTCTGTGTATAGTAAAGATAACATTGTGATTTGGTGGAAAACATACAGAAAAAAAACTTAAACTAGTTCCCAAAATCTAAACTAGTTCTGACTAGTTTTCAATTTTTCACACAAAATTTTAATATTATTTGGATTTTTTTAGTTCTTAACGTCAATAAATCCCCTGAAGATATTTAACAAATGGTTTTACTTTGACTTTGAACAGCAGTGGACTTTCATATGCTGATTATGATGATGATGATGAATTCATAACATATACTTACGCATACAAAATATAACTAGCCGTCACGTCACCCACCCCCTTCGCTGTGCGAAAATTTGTGAACAAAATTTTAATTTCTTTTTTAATATTTTTTATAACCTATCATTTGCACAATCTCATGTTCTTACTACATACAATTTTTCATCAAGATCGGTCAAGCCGTTCTTGAGTTATAAGAGGACATACATTTTAGAGCCTACAGATTTATATATAGTAGAATCTATATAGATTCCAAGGAAAGGAAAAGTAAGAGTATCTCTCGCTCTTATTCGCAAACATATTCGCTCCAAAAAGGGTCATGACTCACGGCTCACGGCTCACGGCCCATCAGAGCGAGCAATGCGTCACTGAAGATTAAATGCTCAGCTACCTCCTAATCCTCATTTTGTCTTAACTCGTCAGTCCCAGTAATATTGATCTTTTACATCACGCCAGGCCCTCGTAACAAGTTTAACGCAATTGAACAGGCAGAGAACCCCAATTTCACGGAGCGCTGTGTTCGGCCCGCGATGGCTGCTGTTGGCAATCCCAATTTAGTTGTTATTTGATTTTGCCGACTCAAATCAAATTATGTATTAATTAATGTACTCTGTTAGTTAATTTCTCATATATGAATGCATGTCATTAGTTATTATAATTAAAAAATGGAATAAAATATGTAGTGTTAATGCCTTCATCATCAGCTCATTATATGCCCCCCCCACTGCTGGGGCACGAGCCTTCCCTGTGGATGGATAGGGACAACAGGCCATAAACCACCACGCGGGCCCAGTGCGGGTTGGTTAATACCTTACTTAATAATAGATAATAATTATTACTTATCTTATAACATGCATACGTTTTGCCAAATGCTTTTGTAAAATATTGAAATTACAAGAAAACAACAACGCGACAAGTACGCGCCGAAAATTAAAAAAACCTTGTCCATGACGAGCCAGACCTAGGGTAAATCATAGGGGACAAGCTGCGTCTAATTGTATAGCAAATGAAAAATAAACAAAATACTATATGCTTTTCTGTAACTTATATAAAGGTTAGTACCTGGATGACCGGTATTTTTTTTGGTAATTTTCTAAAAATGAAACCTAGCTAGATCGATTTGTCGCCCCCAAAACCCCCTGCATACTAAAAATGATTCATGAAAATCGTTGTAGCCGTTAGCGAGATTCAGATTATATATAAGTATATACATATACACAAGAATTGCTCATTAAAAGGTATTATCATACTCTATATTTATTTTCTTTCTTAAAACTAGATATTTACAATATTTTAATATAAAAACAATAAAACATTATAAAAACATAATCCTAGAGTACCGCCAGCAGCGAGGCAGGGCCCAAGCTACCGGTGGTCAGGGCTGCAGAGTGAGGAACCTCCTGACAATACGTGCCGTGTCAAGGAGTACTGCCTTTTGCATCTGACCCTTGACCCAACCTTTCAGCGAGAGCCTATTAAGGGCGTATTATTATTATTATTAGATACGTTTGTGCATGCGTGTGCAAGCCTTTTCATTTTTTTCGTATTGATTTCCGCAAAGAACGCCTTATTTTTTCCGGAAAATTCACGAATAGAGAAGACGACAACTTGCTAAAAATAACAATAAGGTGTATGCCATTGTTTATGTATAATAATATGCCAATAATGTATGACGGTAGTGCATGACTGGTCTGGATCATGACCATATTGTTGATTAATCAAACTTATTAAATATTTAAGGATTGTGTTTGAAACCATTATTATTGAATAAAATATGTAAAATTCTTAAAGACAGCTTATAATAATTCGTCGCACCTAATGACTGGTAGTTAATAGCTCGTTAGCAAGGAAGCATCGGAAAAGGTTATCTATTATTAAAGAAAAACCTTCGATAATTATTGTAAGAATATTTTTCCGGTAATCTTTAATCCAGATAATTTATTGCTTGTTAGTGTTTTATGAGATATTTTTTTATAAATTTGAGAAAAAATATCGTGCTCTTGAGATGAAACGCGTCGTTAATTATAATGGTACCTAAATATGAATGAACATTTTTCAAAACTTAAATGTTAATTATAGCGGCATTGAGAATTTGTAGAGAAATATAAATAATTTCTTACACTATTCTTCTGAAGCAGTATTTAGTACTCGTATATACTCGAGATTATTATGTTTATATTTTAGCTAGGTAGTCATTTGCTCGCTATGGTTTTTAAAGTTGTTATCTCAATCATTAATGTCAGAAGACATGAACGAATAAAAAAAAGGCTAACGCAAAAAATATATAATCCTCGAATATAAACCAAAACACATTTATTTCAAAACGTCTGTCGACTGAAGTTAAACTGGTATTAATACTGATGATGCTGACTTGTTTTTCACTGTCCCAAACGAACAGCTTTCAAGGGACATTTGGATCCATAATCCACACGTTGCTACACAATTGGCTAAAGAGGATTTATTCGGCAAATAGTAACTGCAGCTTGGTAATGTTTGGATTCTGTTGGATTCAATAGCTGCGGAACCGTTGTGTGATTTCAGGTCCCATTTGGGAGTGGCTAAAGGCGATGGGGCTGGCGATATCGAACCGTTCTAATATGCGAAGCCAGTTACTACTGATTCGATAACTAGCGACAAATATGTTTGAACTCGGTTTGGTTGATGGCAGGGTTTGTAATAAGGTCCGCCTGACTAGCTTACTACCATCTTATCTAAATAAAGCACCATAACATTAACTTGCCCCGTGTGGTGCCGGGGATAAAGAATTGCACCACCCCATCTCTTCCCGTGGGTGTCGTAAAACCCGACCAAGGGACCATTCCAGTGGATGGGCAGCAGCATCTCTCTGAGGTAACCCTCAACATATCCTTGGGGGAGGCCTTTGTCCAGCAGTGGACGTCTTTTGGCTGAGATGATGATGAACATTAACTTGGAAATCGAAATTAAATTCACCTAAACTTCACCATGCCCTGCGTTGGCAAGATAGACCCATCACACTCCATCCTAATGTCTCTATTTTATGTGAATAAATTATACTTTATTTCATTTTAATATTAGAAGAAACTTTAAGTTCTGACAGTTAGAGTTAAGTCAGCCAGTTCCTCAGTAGTATGATGATTCCGGGTGAAGTGCACTTTCACCTTCGGCGTTACCAACGAGGATGTATCGGCTAATAATGGTTGCAGCTTGGAAATATTTAGTTCGCTTGGGTGATTTCAGGTCCCATTATGGGAGTGGCTAAATGCGATGGGGCTGGCGATATCGATATCCGATATGCGCTGCCAGTCACCGCCGGCCGCCCAGATAGGCACTTAACATGAATCAACGTGATTTGGGGCATAGACAGATTTATAGTATTTATTCAACTGTCCGGATTGTTTTGTTTTCCTTTGTTCTACTCTGTTTCTAAATTGTTTAACGCCTCTGTGGTTGACTATCGGTCTCACGGTCATCCCAAAGGTCCTGGTTTTGCGCTTCCTGAGCCCTGAGCCCATCAGTGGGACCCCAAAGTAATAACTACTTTTATGTCAATAATAAAATGTTTAACTAAACACCATTAGTACAATGGTACCAATTTACCCAAGGAAGTTTCAATCAGTTTTCGAATTGAGGCTTATGCGCATACTAAAGGGGTTCTACGCAGATACCTCAAAGGGAGAGAAACAAACATCGTTGAGGCTTTGTTACCTGACTTCAAGGAGTAGTCACGTTTGTTAATGATTAATTAATTATCCTATGCTGCTATAGAACATGTACATGTACCATGAGCCCCATCTAAATAGATCTAGATTGGTTTATTCGCTCGAATAAATTACTTGTTCGTCTTTCGTCAGGAAACGAAATTGGTCAATACAAGATTAAATTGTGCTTTCAACTTTACTACCGTACATTCAGTACATATGGTGAAAAGAAATCAATAATACTGTCTTAATAGGATGTCAATATTGATGTATATATTACACTTCTTTAAACTGATCTATTTGTAGGTATTTTTACTGACGAAATTGATCTCCATAACTATGAGTAACAATGAGTTACTAAATATCTCTTTTAACTAAATGAATTAATGACAATGACGTAACAGAACTACTAAGTACACTAAAGTCCTATAATTCAAAAATACATTTAACGCTTGCTCGTATAAAAATGCCGAAATATTTAGCCATCGCGAAAGTTGAATGTTTAAACCGTTTACCAACCTTTCAGGTTTTAAAAGCTTTTAAGTCTAGCTTGAAACCGCGTCTAAATTGATAATAGGATTAATTAATCCCTTTAACGGGGTTAACCCAGGTTGGTTAAGTAGTAATTTGTATTCTTAGCAGCGTTCTTCCCGGATATTGTTTGTATAAATCACGAGGATCTGTTTCATACCCATTTATTATGTATTCATGGATGAAATGGATTAGGGAAGTTTTGTTTTGTGTTCTGTCGGATATTATTATCTCTGCATGTATGGAGTTTTTATTACTTACACAAATAAATAACTACTATTATCATGTTTTAGGAGGAGCTCGTTGGCGCAGTAGTTAACGCGTCCAGTCTGAGATTGCTAAGGTTAAGCAATGTTCGCAAAGGCCGGCCATCAGACGTGTGACCAAAAATTTGTCATCTCGAGCGAGCGAGGGGTAGTGCGGAAGGGCACCCCCCTTCGGTTCGCCTAAAAATTTTAGTCCTAATATTGCATGGCCAAACAGTATTGGCCTAAACTTAAAACGAACAATTATTGTTCGCCTAACAATTGTTTTACCACCATTATAATTTGGTCTAACAATTGAAAGCCCTAATTTTAGGATCTATAATGTGAAATACCCTAAAATATATTGGCATAACGTTATTTTGCCAAAATATATAAAATATAACACAATAATTATTATTGTTTTTCGATTATTAGACTACAGAAATCTAGCACCATACAAAAATATATTTTTTTATAGCTCTTATACTTTGTGATTTTTAATTTTGTGTGAATTAATATTTAGTAATTGCAAACTTTAGGGATTACGAATTGTTCCGCCAAATGTCGCATTTGGTAAATAACAATATGGCGATAAAAAGTTAGGCGAAGTGAAATTAGACTAAACACGATTATGGAGAGTTAAATTAATCGAAAAAAAATTAGGCTAACTGTTTGTGTGCGATTGCCAATTAGAAGTACAAAAAAATAGGCGACCCGATATATGACCTCTCGAGCTCCTCTGTGCTTCGGAAGGCACGTAAAGCCGTTGGTCCCGGCTGCATTAGCAGTCGTTAAAAACCATCAATGAACTGGACTGGAAACTGGACCCGCGTGGTGGTTTATGACCCGTTCTCCCTATACACCCGTAGGGAAGGCTCGTGCCCCAGCAAAATGAGTTGGTGATGATATGATGTGATGATTATGATGTTAATTATCTAGAGATTACTCCCGATCAAGTAAGCTTTAACTGTAGCTACTACCTAAGAGGTAAAAATAAGGAAATGTATTGTTTGTTGAAGTTGCTATTGTGTGTTTTTGATTTGTATGTAAACTTTGCTGATTTATGTAGTTACCAAGTTATTTGCTCATTAAAGTTATTAATAATGCTCTATTAATACATCACTATCAGACTAATAGTAGCTATGCCCCGCGGATTCACCCGCGTTCTATTAGTCATAGCGTGATGTCATAAATCCTAGCCTTACTCAATAAATGGACTATTCAACACAAAAATATTTTTTCAATTCGAACCAGTAGTTCCTGAGATTAGCGCGTTCAACTAAACAAACAAACAAACAAACAAACTCTTCAACTTTATAATATTAGTATATATATATTATAAAGAGGAAAGCTTTGTATTTTTGTTTTTTTGTAAGTTTGCAACGAGTAAACTCAAAAACTACTGGACCGATTTTAAAATTCTTTAAGAGCGTTTACGCCGCACACTAGCGCCACTAATGAAAAAAAAACATATCTAGTAATTAGAGATAGAAAATCAAACTATGCTCAACAAACTATTTGAATGAAGTAATTTAGCATTTTTACGTCACCTATTAAACACCTCACATGTTATGGTTTAGTTAAAAAAGACGTTACGGCCACTTTTAACTATAACGCCATATTTAACTAAACCATAACATGTCAGGTGTTCATTAGGTGACGTAAAAATGCTAAATTTCTTCATTCAGATAGTTTAAGCATAATTTGATTTTCTATCTCAAATTACTAGATATGTTTTTTTTTTCATTGGCGGCGCTAGTGCGCGGCGTAAACGCTCTTAACCATTAGAATGCTACATTAGCGCTGAGTAACATAGGCTATATTGAAAAAGAAATATCCACCAGTGCGAAGCCGGGACGGGCCGCTAGTAATATATGTATTAATAGCCTCGCGTTAACCTATCCAGAAACGATAATATGCCTGTTGTTTGTCTTAGAAGTCAGTAGTCTGGAGCTATGGGGTTGAACCGCGATTTGTAACATTCAACCCGAGCATCTATCCGTTCGGCTACCGACGCTTCAATCCAATTCCTAATTGTATTGTTTTGTACGACGTAAAAAACAATACAATTAGGAATTATTACGTTTTTTTTGTTTTCCGGTCGTTGTGGAGATCCTTGGGGGAGGCCTTTGTCCAGCAGTGGACGTCTTTTGGCTGAGATAATGATGATGATGATGATGTACGACACGACGACGTAGTAAAAAAGTGCAGTAAAAAAATAAGAATTTAAATAGCCTATATACTGTCCCACTGCTGGGCAAAGTCCTCCGTCATTGAAATCAAGTCAACACTACAATTGACGGGTATTGGCTTACTCACCAAGCTTGCCAAGTGCGGGTTGGTGATAACAAACCCGGGCTATGCATCGAAAAATCTGAAACACACTTTGCCCGACCTGGGACTTGAACCCGGGACCTTTGGGTATCGGGCCGAATGCTTTGCCACTCGGCCATCGAGGCGTTACCTGCTTTTGTTAGCATCCGATTATACCGAAGCTAGTGACGTCATTATGATGGTCCCCGAAGCCTTAACGTCACCCCCATTTCGTTCTCTAAGATAAATGCGACGCTCACCCTTTTTTAATTATACAGCTTTTGTACTCTGAGTGCCTGAGTTTTTTTTAATTTGTCTCCAACGAGCCTTACAAAAGGAATGTCTCTTTCATTTGGATTCAGAATTGGTGACTTTTGTGTTACGAATTCCATTTATGCTAATTCACTGTGACGTAGGTAAGAGTACATTTTGGACCTATTTAATGGGCCGGGTAAAATAGAAAGATTTGAGTCAGGTGGATCCGGATATTTCGCAATCTGGGCGGCAGCTTGTCCATCGGAGGGATTTACATTGGTTTACCCTGTGTTTTTTTCATACATTTAATATTCACACCTGTCTCCCACAGGAGTAGGCAGAAACCACTTCCTACCTCTTGCTACGATTCGTACATACTTTTCTTATCACATACACATTTAAAGAATACACTAAACATGCCACTAGCTTAGGCCCAGGAACCGTACTCTTAGAACAAGGGTACGAAAACCCGGTTCACACACGCTCTATACCAGGTACAGATATGTACCTGGGTGCTTCTCCCCACCCACTCGATCCGGTCAATCCGAGCCAAGGTCCTATAGCCTTTAAGCCCTCGGGTTGTTTCGCTCTCGATCCGATCCACTGAGCAAGTAATCACTACGTTTTAATCCGATCCGTTCCGAACTCCTTGGAGAAAGCAGTAAAGAACGGGGACATGCACTAATGCGTGATGCTATTCCCTTTAGAAAACCTCTGACAGTGTTTCGTTTCACACGGCTTGAGGAACCCTTTAAGTTTCTCACCGCCCCCCAATAGTCCAATGGCAATCAGCCAAATATCTGGAAAAAAAATTGCAAGTGTTGTTACAGAAAATGTTTCGTTACTTATGTCTTAAAGAAATATTGTTGAAAATATTAGATTAGAAAAGTAACTAGTAAGAAGGCGAGCGGCTCTATGCTCGGATGACTTCTAGAAATCCAATAGCTCGGTTAGACTACTGGTGTGATCGGTTAATAATCAAATAAATAAATAAATAAATAGGTATTTTTAATTGTTATTTTGGCATTTACCGTTCTATATTTATAACGAAGACAAAAAGTCATTTGAATTCTTCGTTTTCGATTTTTTTTTTTTTTTTTTTTTTATACTTAGCACGGCAAATGACTCCATACCACCTGATGTTAAGTGGAAATGGAGTCCAGACGCGAAGACAACTGGTGCAGCGTGAAAACAACGCAGCATCAGTCAACCTCACTCTGCCAGCCCACAAGGTGCTTCTTCACGCCTCGTTTGAAGGACCCAATATCATAGGAAGGAGGAAAAACGTGTGCTGGTAGACTATTCCATCTTTTGGAGGTGCGACAAAGAAACGAGTCACCAAATTTCTTTGTGCGCGATGGGATATGTGTGACAGTAAAGCGATGACTCCGGAGAGCAGCACGTGTACTTCTATATGCTATATTCTATATATAGCACTGCATTCGCATTCATCAAAAACAACAATTTGAAATACGCCGTCTAAAGTTGTGCGTTGAAGATCGAGGTCGAATTCTCCAGTGGAATCTCAGCATGCGCAATAGATCGCACAAGTTGTCAAGTATTTAAATAGTTTTTGTGCGAGTAGTGAAGGCAAAATACCATAAAACAATAAAAAAGAACGGTTCCAGTCGGGGGAACTTGTTGTTGGTTAATTTGGTGAAAAGTTATTGGAATAGAAAATAATAGAATACTTTATTGTACATGTAGGCCAATAAGTTCTCCTTATTCGGTACCCAATTTAATCAATTAAATTTATATGTCTGTGTAATCTGCCAAAAGTTTTACATACGCCCCTGTCTACCTTTCAGATACACACATCTCGGAAGCAGTATTAATGTGTGAGTGAGTGGTAAATGCTGGATGCGGTAATCGAAACGTCTTTTGCGAGAGTTGCATTCATCCACTAGATGTGTCTGAGGGCTGAATGCCATTTTCGACGCCGCCCGCCGCCCGCCTGCCGGCTTGAAAGAAAGAAAGCGCTTTGCAAGCACCTGCGCCTGTATTCCGCGTTGTTCGGCAGCCGTCGAGTGTGCGCACTCTACGCTCTCAGTATTCTAAGCGGCATCCGGATACATTTGAATGAGATCTTGTAATCAGTTCATTTGATACGGATCTCCTTACTGATTGTACAATATACAGAAACCTTAGTAAGCAGATATTGTAGCATGCGTGCAAGAGTGCGTGCGTGCTTGCGTGCGTGCGCGCGTAAGTGCGTGCGTGCGTGCGTGCGTGCGTGCGTGCGTGCGTGCGTGCGTGCGTGCATGCGTGAGTATTCGTTGACAACATGTAGAAAGTGCTTACTGGCCTCAAAGGCAGAAGCAAGACGTTCGTATGTTTCGCGAAGTCTCTTTACTCGGTTTGGTTAGTGGCAGGTCTTGTGTTGAGTATGCCAGGTTAGCTACTATCTCATAAATATGTGTATTGCCGTTATGACAATGTGAATAACATTACTGTGTTGTGACGGATATTGGTAATATAGCAAGTTCTCTCTTCTCTCTCAAGGGTCACTTACATCAAATAAGGACCCCTCAGGTTCTGAGGAGAGTCATCACTTAGTCACATACCATATGGTGACAAGAAAGATAAAATCTAAGTGTGGAAACCAAATTACAATATTTTAATAAAAAAGTAAAGATACAACTTTATAATTTACCTTTTCGTAAAAAACGTAAAAAGTAAAACGTTTTAGCCTCTACAAACACTTCGAGATAAAATTCAAATCATAGATCAAATCATAAATAAGCGAAAAAATAATGTTTCTCAAATAGGCTTTTCCGTTTACTAAAAAGAAAAGTATTGAAAGTGTCGGGGCTTTTTTCTTTCATCCCGTATTTCTAAAAGAGCTCTTTTGAAGAATACACGGGCAAGATGGCAAGATGATATCGCCTGAAAGAAAATAAAGCGGATGTATTTGGAGGAGCGAGCGGTTTCTTCTGTTTACAGCTACATATTAGAAGGCACGTTACGAGCACACAAAACTAAACCATATTTCAAAGTTCAGATTGAAACTCAGATTTCAAGATAAAAAAAATGAATGTTATATGTTTCACGTATATATTTATATTTCTATTAAAAAAATGTCATACCATTTGAAAAGTAGGTTAGTGTCATAATTATATGAAACTAGAGCAATAACATCTGATTTTAAAGTTATGTTAGCAACTATTCTATAAACTTTAAATCTGACTAAGTTTCTAATATACCACATAAGTACATATGTACTCTCATTAAAATTGTGATTATTTAAATAAGCAAGTCATTTATATGAGCGTCAAATAAAACACTGCTATACATATAATTCGGCCTTAAGACTTTCTTTTGTAGCGCTTTGTGTTAAAGCCTTGTGGCCTCGGGCGAACAAGCCAACGCTGCTAGGACTAGTGTCTCTGCACTATTTGCCTAAAAATGTACAACACGTGTGTATACTTTGTAATTAATTATAAAAGCTCATTAGTGGAAAATATAAAATAAAATAACGAGCTCACTGCAGTAATACTTAGTTTTATATAGCTATAACTGCAACAGTAAAGTGTTTTTTTGTTCTAATATTCGCTAGCGATTTGTATTTTCCTATAAAATCATCAATATGTATATATTAAAGTGATTATTCATGTTCTGATTAACTGATAAATAACAATATTTCAGGAATTGTAATCTAATGAAATGAAACAACTTTTACGGATCTAGTCGCGTTTATTTTACACATTACTTTTAAATAATGTTTATCCTGACGTTTTGAACCCTTTTCAGGGTCCCTGATCACAGGGAGACTGAGGTCGTCTCTAATTAGTATGACGCAGAAAGAGTTTTTTCTGCGTAAAACAGAAGGCACCTGATTAAATTTAAATGAGGGTATACAAGTTACTAACTAATTATGAGACGACCAACACCTCAATCTCCATGTGACCACGGACCCTGAAAAGGGTTCGAAACGTCAGGATAAACATTATTTAAAAGTAACGTGTAAAATAAACGCGAGTAGATCCGTAAAAGTTGTTTCACTTCCATTGAACTACACATTTGTAGTGTTCGCGTAAACTTTAGAAAACAATAACTGTAATCTATATAAGAATTTAACTGTCAGGCATCAGCTATGATTTTAAAACTATCCCTCGGGATCACTGGGCACGGTTAACTGCGCAGATGAAGTTTGGGAGGGATCGATACTAAATAAAGATAAGCTATCATTATAATATAGTAAGCTATCCAACATAACCAAAACATATTTTAGTATTGAACATAATGTGCTATCTAAACATGTGTATATGACTACTCATGCTTCAAAATAGTTAACATAGCTCAATTTTCTCGAAGAACTGAAATATTGGCAGGGAATGGCAGCGAGAGTACTTACTGTCTAAGTTCAGAACAGCAGTTTCGGGTTTTCCCGAAACACGTTATTGCGTGTTCAGAAACAAGTGGACGCTAAACATACATTATATGAAGGATAAATAAGCAAGGTATGTAAGCATGGTCCTACTGAGTTGATTAAGAGAAAAACGCAGTTAAAAGTTTAGAAGTTATATTTTTCTTATTGAAGTTAGTGAATATGGTAAGATAAATCTTAAGTTATTTAAGAAACACATTTTTGGAGATATCATATTTTAGTTTTTGGAACAAAGGAATGCATTAAAAAACAATTCTTAACATTTTATGACAAGTAAAAATGTTTTATTATGCTCACTGTACAATTTACAGTCACGTATTTTTAACAAAATCTGTTGTGAAAACTTGTGATTGAAAATAATATGGCCATAGATAATAAATATTTTTCAATGGAAATACAAAAAAAGTGACATTCGCTGTTCTTTGCCAGACACTTCATAATATGTTTTACGTAGCTTTCGTAGCGTGTCGTAGCATGGTCGTAGCTGGACGTAGCCATGCTTGTTGCCGTAGCGACTTCGTAGTCGTAGCGGCATGAAATGGCAAAGTACAAAATAATTTTAAGCAATTACAGAAGAGGGTCCTTAATTACAAAAAGGGTACTTCTAACAATTTTTTAACAGCGCTGCATAATTATCCGGTTAGTTTGGTCGCATTGTGCAACGCTGGGTGCAGGCTGGCTCGTTAGCTTCGGACTCGCACTAACGAGGCAGAGTAATGAGGCCTGACGGCACATTGCTACACTCCTATGGTGTTTACAATAGCATTCTTATTCTTTAAATTATAAAGGAATGCTAAAAAAGTAGAGAAAACATTTCAATATAGGAACTACATGCTATTTAGGTTTTGCTGGATGTTTTATAAAAGTAGAAACAGGTGTACACCACAATGCGCATTTCGTCCCATTCGCAGTTCGTCACGCGTTCGCAATACGTCCTATTGGAGGGTCTGCCGTCCCCGTAAATAAATGACGGTTATTACAATACTAAAAGAAAACGAAACGGTAAAACTAATTTTAGTCATAAAATGTTCATATAATTTTTAACGCAAATTTTATTGCGAACAAATTACAAAAACACAAATGTTGAAAAAATTTCCACGAGCAGGATTTGAACCTGCACCCTTTTGACATACCGGGTCAGGTGCTCATCCAATTGAGCTATCGTGGTTCTAACCAGCCCGCCGAAATTATTCAACACTATTTACTTTTTACTTTGAAAGCCAAAGGCGCCCATTCAATGTCAACAACTACCGTCATTAACATTCTATAATAATATTTTTACAAATACTAAAGATCAGTTAAGAAGTAGGCAAGCTATTTTTAAAGTGTTTACATAATTTTTAACGCAAATTTTATTGCGAACAAATTACCATTATTATCAGAAGGGTGCAGGTTCAAATCCTGCTCGTAGAAATTTTTTCAACATTTGTGTTTTTGTAATTTGTTCGCAATAAAATTTGCGTTAAAAATTATATAAACATTTTATAAATAGCTTGCCTACTTCTTAACTGATCTTTAGTATTTGTAAAAATATTATGATCGGATGTTTGTGACGGTAGTTGTTGACATTGAATGGGCTTCAAATCCAAAGGTTCAAATCCTGCTCGTGGATTTTTTTTCAACATTTGTGTTTTTGTAATTTGTTCGCAATAAAATTTACGTTAAAAATTATATAAACAACATCTAGATCATTTTAAGAATAGAAATCAAAAAGTACGAGTAAACGTAGTAGGTATTCTACTTAACTTACTCTCACTCATTGTTGACATTGAGCAACCGGGCTAGCAGAAATAAGTTCCAGCGGCACCTTTTTCGGTGTAACGATACGTGCTATAGAGTTGTTCGTGCTAAAATGTGTGATTTTCTCTCTTTTTTAGAAAGTTGTTCCTCAACACCAGCTTATTTTACGTCCCGACTGATGGGGCCCGACGATGGGGCTTCCCTATGGATAAGGAAAACGGGCTATAAACCACCATGTACCCAGTGCTGATTGGTGGTTGTTAACGACTGCTAATGCAGCCGGGACCAACCGCTTTACGTGCCATTCGAAGCACGGAGGAGCTCGAGATTGTAAACTTTTGGACACCCATCCGATGACAGACCTTTGCGAAACTTTCTTCAACAATCGCAGAACGGAAGCTTTATCCACTGCGCCATCGAGCTGTAATCACACATTCTCTTTTCTAGGAAGTTGTTTCTATTATGGTAAAATTGGAACTAATTTTACGCCCACTTAGACATGCAAATGGAGTCCCGAACCCGGTTCAATTGGTGTGTAGTGTAACGCAAAACTGTAAAAATGCTCCGCTCAAGCATTAAATACGATGTAATTAAGCGATACGTATTTTCAGTTCAGTTGCGATTTTTTCGGTGAACTGTGTGATGTAGATAGCTGAAATTGTTTGTTATGTAATAGCGGTGAGGTGGTTGTGGCTTATGCCTCCCAGTAGTTTTATATTTTGCTTTAATTTGTATGTTTTTTAATACTGAAACTAGTGCGTTTTTTTTTAAATATTCTTCAACGAGAAAGTGCTTTCTTCAGCTTTCTTTCACCTAATTAGGAAGGAAGCGCACTTCACTATTGGTTATCTTCGCGATCGAAAAAAGAAGCGATCTAAATGTAAAAAACAAACTTGCTTCGCTTCGTAAAAAAAAGTACAAAAAGATCCATCTCTTATATTTTGATGTCGGACTGTCATAAAGAGATTAAATTACTTATTTTCCTGTTGAAAATGTCTTGAAAATTTAAAGAGCGGCCGACTTTTATAATAATTCCAACGGAGATATCATTTCTGGACTCGTTTCCTCTTTTACGCTTTTACTTTTCCTTGTTTAAATTACTTTCTCAATTTGCATACAGAGACAATGACGGATGCGAACAAAGTGTTTCAAAAGCCCGAATTATGATAATAAGATTGCCAGAGTAAATAGGCAAAATACTTTCTTAAACCTTAGGAAAAGTATTTGACTGATGTAGGTATCGACAATATTAATATTCTGGTGTTAGTTTTTAGAATCTTTTATACGGGCATGCTGGCTCCAATCTCTGTTGATTCCATACTATCTGATATGGAACAACAACAACAAATTTTAAATAATATTAAGTTTGGCAAACACAACAAGAAAAACCTGAGATCTTACCTGATGATAGGTGATGACACAGCCGAAGGTGAAAGTGTACTTCACCTCGAATCGGAATAGGTACCTACTTAGATAAGATGGCTATAGCTAGCCAAGCGGTTTTAAAACAAGACATCCTACCAATCAAACAGAGTACCTATACCTACAATATGTACCCTCCGCTGAGTTTGTACCCTGGGACCTGAGTCTGAGACCAGGGTCTAACCACTATACCGCCACGGTTAAAAGTAAAGGAAAATAAATACCGTAGAAATGTAGGGAGAATACATCACCCTGAATAAAAGTTAATATATGAATGTATTCCGCTGATTATTGTACTTTTTTTGGATTATAAAACGAAGCGAGTCGACATTCCGCGCAGTTTATGGGCATAATAAACCCGAGCCTGTCTCAGAGTACTGGAATAAGCTGCTCATTCTTATAAATTCCATTTTGATCCCTTTCTTAAAGTGGGAAGTGGTTGCAAAATTTATTTAGGATTTTTTGAAGTGAAAACTTCTTTGGCGGCGTTGTACACTTTTTTTGTAATGGGTAAAAAATGTTAAATTCGCCGGTTAAAAAGTCAGGACATGTGACCTGATCGAAAATTCGTAAGACGGATGGAGAGTAGACAGCCGGCGCGGCGTAGGAGAGGAAGTATCCCCCTCTCTTTCTACGGCGCGGCGAAAATGTATGCCTGCTGTTTCGTTTAGGCGGCGCAGGGCGCTTGCGCGAATAAATTGTCATGTTTGTGTACGATAGCGCAATAAATAAATATTGTATTTTACCACATAAATGATAATACTTTTATACTGATAATTGAAGCAATTCGTGCAAAATTATTCCCTAACCATTCCAAAATATCAAAAATGCACAACGTTAATATTCACGTTTTCACTTCTGCCGGCACTCCCGGAGTGCAACCCGTCGTTTTTTTTTGACGCAATGGTAAAAGCTGATATGTTTAAACCCATTTTTGTTCCGGCTCCAATTACAATAAAATGCAAGTAATACAAGTTTCTTTAAAATACTTAAAATTTTGTTAGCTTATTATTTAACTTATTTCTAAAAAGTTTTATAATTTTATTATATAGAAATTTTTTCTATATGCATTTTAAGTCTAAAATTTTCTCTTAAGAAACATGAGTGTAAAAAGACAGTGAACAAGAAATGTTCAATGTGAATGAAGTTGGTTAACTGTGGTGAATACACTTTTCACTTTGATTAGTTAAAAATGAAACAAAGTACATAAACAGGCAATGGTATACTCTTACTTGTTACGATAACGGCTTATAATATACCAGTATCACGAGTTAAAACACAACTTGTTGTTTGAAGATCCAGCAGGATCGCTTCTATTCATGGGGCTGACTTTACAAATTTGATCTTTACAACCTTCGTAATAAGGACACATTATAACTAAGAGTAACACAGGCTGCGTACAGCCGGTGGCACTTTGCCAACGAGCCATTTCACCTATATTTGTAGGGGAATCTTAAAAAGAGATTTTATATCTACTGGGTTGTTTGTCGTTGTGGAGTATCGCGGTCATGGGTATTTTAGGTCAGACTTTCGGGAAAACACAATAAACATTAAGTTCTTCAAGTCTTAGGTCGTATCAATGTCACGATATTTTAATTTTGGACTAAAATAATCTTGACTGAATCCCTTTTAAGACGTTATTCTGTTTATACAAATTGTAACGAAAGGACAGGATAATGATTATGAGCAATATCTGTAGAAAATGAAACGCTACAAAATATGGAATTATTGTATCTACACTCCGATGCTACCGACAACTGAGTAACATCAAATGAATAAAATAATTCTAATATGAATTGAACTATGTCAACATTTTTTTCACATAATATGTTTATCAACTTATCTATATACATATAATGACTTGTCCTGACTGACTGACTCATCATCGCCGAGCCTAAACCGCTAAAGCTAATTAGATAAAATTTGGACTGTAGGTTAATTGAGTGACTAAGAAAGGATTTTACGGAAATCACTCCCTAAGGGGGTCAAATAGGGGGTGAAAGTTTGTATGAAAGTCCGTCAGTTTTGTAGTAAAATACATGAAAATTGGTATTTGAGTTCTTGAAAAGAATTAAAGAATGACTTGTCTCAAGAATTTTGTTTATTTTTCTTTAAATGAGTAAAAAAAGGAAAAAAGTTTTTTTTGGAGAAAACGTTATTTTTAAAGTAATAACTATCAAAATGAATATTTTAATCGATCTATAGATTCTTCAACAAAAATAAAGAATGACGTGTTTTAGCATTTTTCGAAAAACCACCCCTGGAGAGGTGAAATAGGGGTGGAATGTATGTATGGAAATCGCGCGTAAAACATCACGCGTTTACTGATTCCAACACGTGTGAAGAAACAGAACAAACATAATTTGCCCACGTGAGTAAAGCCGCGAACAAAAGCTAGGTTAACATAAATGTGAAGGTATTTTTATCGATCTGTTTAAAATAAACAAAATCACATCTACTGATACACTTTGGAATCGCGAGTCTGACGTAACCAGCCGCACGAATGAGCATCCGAATACCATTCGGCTTGCCAATGACAGAAGTAGATTGACTGCGAAAACATTTTCATCCCGGAGTTTCAGGAGTTTCGGGGCACAACTACAACTATAAATGTTAACAGTAGTCAGTTTGTCTCAGGAGTCGCGTAGGCAAACTTATCCTGTTAAACTTTCCCTACTATTTGGTTGGTGCTTTGCGTTCTTTCGACTTCGAACAATCAATACTGTGGTGGCGTGTTAATTTACATTAAAAGCTTTATTTGCGCCACTCCACTTCATAAATGAAGTATGCCATTCCGTTTAAAGCTTTTTTACATAGTGATGCAAAGATTGTTTGTAGTAGAATCATGCAACAGAAAATTTCCTTATTCTCAGGACACTTTTGTCGTCCAAAGTTCGTTTAAAACTTTGAGTGGTTTTTTTAATTCGTTGTCAAATACAGACAAAAAGTAATTTAAATTGTGTGGCGCACTGATCAGTGTTCTCGCATACTGAGGGTTAATGTTGTTTTTGGCATTATGAATACAAAATGTATGGCGGAAATGAAACGCCAAATCGAAAATAATAAAAAACAAAGTACATATTTTTACTGTCACTTACATAGTTTCACAAAATCATTTGATAATAAACAACGGTTTTGATTGAGTTTGAGACTATAAAATCTTTTATTACTTTAGAAGTTACTCGAAGAGCAGTATCTTTATGACTCAGACTGATCGGCCACGGGCTGTCTCCTCGCTCCGACATCGTAATGGGGATAAAATGTTAAATCACGTTGTTTGATTGCCCGTACAAATTGTTTATCATTTGGTTTTTTATTAAAAACTACATTTCATACTTACTAGCCGTGCATAAATTTGGTAAAGTACTTTGTAAAACCAATTGCGGTCTGAATAAATTTGCAATAGCCTACCGTCATTTTTATTCCATTCTAGCTTTTATGTTTTATATTTCTAACAGAAGGTTTTGGGTAGATTGGTTTTTGAAACTTGATAGATTTGGCTACATTTTTCGTAATCGCTGAAAATAGTAGTATATAAATGCGACTCCTTATTGATGTTAGTACATAATAAAAATACTATAAGTGCTGCTGATAAGAACCCTGAAAAGCAACGTTCTAATCTTATAAAAGCATTGACATACATGAGGCTAATGACAGATGACACTCTTTGTTTTCACATAAATCTCAATATTATAAATGCGGAAGTGCGTTTGTTTGTGTGTTGTTTGTTATGCTGTCACGCGTTAACTATTCAACCGATCCTCATGAAATTGCGTACACATATTCTCAAGAGAATAATCAAAGATATAGTATGATAGTTATTATTAAAAAAAAGGTGTGTTTGTTGATACGCTTCCACGCGTAAACTATTTAACGATTAAATCGTTCTAACAAACAAATTTTGTTTGTTTTGTAGTTATTGAAATTGTCAGAGCGGCACGAAGTCCGCCGGGTCAGTTAGTCATCTATATATTAAGAGCGAAGTGAAGTGAAGAAAAAAAATTGTACCCCTTTTTGAGGACTGTGAGATTTCACATAGTTAAAGTTCAGAATATGAAGAAAGAGTGCAGAAACAGAAAATTAATGTATTATTTTTGTACTTATTTTTATTTAGGACCACCAACAACATATCAATCATCGTTCGTATCAACATATTAAATTTAAAAAAACACATATGTTGAAAAAATTTCCACGAGCAGGATTTGAACCCGCTTGATACCCTTCTATGTTCATAAACATTTTATAATAGCTTGCCTACTTCTTAACTGATCTTTAGTATTTGTAAAAATATTATGATCAGATGTTAATGACGGTAGTTGTTGACATTGAATGGGCGCCTTTGGATTTCAAAGTAAAAAGTAAATAGTGTTGAATAATTTCGGCGGGCTGGTTAGAGCCACGATAGCTCAATTGGGAGAGCACCTGACCCGGTATGTCAGAAGGATGCGGGTTCAAATACTGCGCGTGGAAATTTTTTCAACATTTGTGTTTTTGTAATTTGTTCGCAACAAAATTAACATTTTATATTAAATTAATACAATCAAATTTAGTGAATTACGGTAACCACTGGGCGAACAGTAGTGCTTATTTATTGGTCTAATTATGTGTATAAACGAGAATCTAGAAAAAAACCGATCTCGAATTTCTCCGTGCTTGCAGCTACCCCTATTTAATATTTCCAGTTCGCTCACCCTGTTAACTTTATGAGACAATTTTAGCTTGAACTTTGCTTCAGATAGAATCTCATAATGATATGAAATGAATCAAGGTGTTTTTGTGACAGGCGTTTTATCAATGAATTGTTATTTAAGTTTTACATTGTTACAGAAAATACCTAATAAATTATTTTACGTTAAGTTACTAATAACCAATATACCTAAAAATGCATAAATTAAAATGGAATCAGAGTTAAAGCTGTGTTTTTTAACGAAAACAGTCAATATTTGTAAGAATTATGTTACATTATTAAAATGTGTTATGGTAAGTTCGAGGGAAAGGGCGCGACGTTATTTATTCGCATATTTACAAGTAACAGGCGAAAGTAATAAGCCTAAAAATATACAAACAAATATTTTCTTAATGCCCCTTAATGTACTAGGTACTTAAAATAAATATCACTATATATACTATATAAATTTAAACGGGGATTAACGCAAACTAATTAGTAAAAAGGCATCATACCTTCTTTATACCCGACGTTTCGACCGAGTTACAACGGCCGTGGGCACGGGCTGACACTGCTGTCGCGATGTTGTGCCTCCGTTTGCGCGGCAAAGTCTTCATCCACCGTCACATTATTTTGCCAACTACCGCCACACAAGAAGGTATGATACCTTTTTACTAATTAGTTTGCGTTTATCCCCGTTTAAATTTTGTTTAACATGATTTAAGTTTGGAGCCGATAAGTTTTGTTGTAAAAGACATGTTAGGCAGTTGTTGTTCAAACCCGACTCAACGACCAAACCCGCTTGGTTTATATAGCCTGATGATGATGGCGATAGATCATCTTGTACCTCTAAGGATCATCATCAGCTCATTTTTATGTCCCCACTGCTGGGGCACGAGCCTTTCCTATGGATGGATAGGAAGAACGGGCCACAAACCACCACCCAGTTGCGATAGTTGCTTAACTTCAGCACTCGCAGACCGGGAGCGTTAACCACTACGCCATCGAGCTCCTCAGTAAATATATAAAAAAGGACAATTATTAGGCTACAATGAAAAGGTTTATTCAAAAAGCGTTGGCACATCTGGCGGTAGTGATAGTCGTGTCCAACTATAAATTGGGTTCGCGTCGCGCGTCTCCGGGGAAATTATTGATGTTTCACCCGGACAAACTGCAGCGGCGTTGTAAATCACCCCCTACTTTGCTTCTGCTTTATTTTCCCCGGCACCATTAGTGTGCACTTGAAGAGCTGGGAGATTCATTCGTGTCATGTTTTATGCAGCGAAAGTGTTTTCACTTTAACTTGTTTACTTTGTTACTTAGAACTTTGTAGCTAAAGAGATAACAGACCAGGGATTCCCAAACTATTTTGGGCAAGAGACCCCTTTTCCAAAATGAACTGATACCTCAGACCCCCCCTCATTTGTTAATTATACTTTAAAAAATCTATCTCTAGTTTTTTTCTTATTGATACAAAATACTTACCAATTTAAAAACTTTGCGGTTGGTTTTTTTTTTTTTTTGCGGTTGGTTAAGAAAACTGATATTTGTACTTCCTATAAAATGTTAGCCATTCTTATAGCAAGTTGGTACACGTAACACAACTTATACAGTATCTTGAATGTTTCAAATAAGAACTTGTGTTAATGAATAGGTGTCGATTTTTAGACCTCGTCGACCCCCAAAATCAGTTTTCGTTTATGTCGACCCTTGACAAACCGATTTTGACCTCAAGGGGTCGATATCGACTACTTTGGGAATCCCTGCAATAGACGATTTTAGAAAAGTAAGTTAGCACTAGTTCTTGGCGGGAAAGTAAAGAGGTATGTCTGCGGTTTTGTTTTATTTTCTAAAATTTGTGTTATGTCGAATATTAATGTGAAATAATGGTGGATTATTAACCGTTAAGTGTTCGTGAGTGTGCATGAGTGTTGGCAAATGAAACAAATCAGTGCAACGTCACTTTTCAAATTCTCTCAAGAAGTCCGCGTGAGGACTTAGTAAAGCCCCTCATCTTTACTGAGATACTCGAAGGGGACTATGCTATCGTGGCTCAATCCAACTCGCCGAAATTAATCAACACCATCTACTTTTACTTTATAAGCCAATGGAGCCCTATTCAATGTCGACAACTACGTCATCAACATCCAATCTTAATATTTTTACAAATATTGAAAGATAAGTTAATTCTTCAACTATATAGAATATTTTTTTAACAATTTGTCTTTTTTCAAATTGTAATTTGGTCGCAACTATATTTGCGTAAAGTTATATATAAATAATCATAAATATTACTAATGTTTTAGATCTTTGGCAGTAGCAACAAATTGTACCATGACGCAGATATAGGTTCGAGTCATGTCATGGTCAAGAACTTGTTGCCCGTACCTACTCGTTGTAAAAAAGAAAAAAGATTATGGTGACGAAGAAAGCCAACAGAATTTACAATTCAAAATTTGAAACCTCTCATAACTGTGAATGCGGCGCACAGCGGAGACATGAAAATCGGATTCTGGGCCCGTAGCATTACACTGCTCGGAAATTGGAACCATTATGTTGTTGATCCATTTTGTTGTCGCCCAGTCCTATCTGGATAATAGGTAGTGGACTATACGTGTCCACGGGGCGACTAGCTTGAGACACTAGTCTTACAAGTACTGGATGAAGGATGCGTAGGTACCGGCGTGTTCTGATCTGGCGTTATGACCTGACGTAGATGGTCTCTTGCGCTTGCGTAAGGATGTCTGACACCTACTTTGTAACCGGAAGGTTGGTAGGGGGTGTCAGTATAAACTTCAAAGCAGTGTATAGCAGGGTTGTTGTCGTCCAGTAACAACCAATAGCAAGTGGGCAACTAAGCTGAAGCTGAGGCTAGCGTAACAAAATTAATTCATAATAATATATCGGTCAGCAAAACTTGCCTATTAGTGACCTGTGACTAAATATGTGCATAGAAAATAAACGTGCTTCGGAAGGCACGTAAAGCCGTTGGTCCCGGCTGCATTCGCAGCCGTTAACAACCACCAATCCGCACCGGGCTCGCGTGGTGGTTTATGGTCCGTTCTCCCTATCCATCCATAGGGAAGGCTCGTGCCCCAGCAGTGGGGACATAAAATGAGCTGATGATGATGATGTACTCTTTGGTAGAGCGTACTCTATGATAGTGCGTTCTCTTTAGTAGTGCATAGGTACTCTTTGGTAGTGCGTACCAAACATTGTACAAGAGTAAAGGTAGAGCGTACTCTTTGGTAGAGCGTACTCTTTGGTAGTGCATATGTGCATACTCTTGGCACTGCGTGACTGTATCCTATGATTTTGACAAGGCAGTTTTGTTTCCTTAGTTTACCCGCTCAACATGAACGCTGAAGCTACGGCCTCTTGTGTCACAGTAGAAAAGTTACGTAACAAGGCAGCCGCGAAGCAATCCCAGATGAATGGAGTCGGCCGGCCGCGTCAGCGCGTGACTCCGCATGAATGAGAGATCAATAGAAGCGACTGATCACAGACCTTCTATCTACCACGTATACACTAAAACAACAAAGATGTTGTGCAATGCAATGCCGCCGCTTCCTTTGTGCCTTTCGAACACATAATGGTGATCGATACGTCATAATGTTGTGTTATTAACCGGCGGCATTCCGTTGCATTTTTAAATAGGAACTGTAGCGTAGGCACAAAAAAACACAACGTGTGTATTTAGGGTTGCCACCTGTACTTTAATATAAAGTATTGTACACACGCCTGCACACCAACCTAACACAAACTGTCAACATATTGTTTTCTAAAGTTTACGCGAACACTACACATTGAAATGAAACAACTTTTACGGATCTACTCGCGTTTATTTTACACATTACTTATTAAATGTTTATCCTGACGTTTCGAACGCTCTGCAGGGTCCGTGGTCACAGGGAGACTGAGGTGTTGGTCGTCTCATAATTAGTTGGTGGCTTGTATACCCTCATTTAAATTTAATCAGGTGCGTTCCGTTTTACGCAGAAAGAGCTTACAGTATCTTTTGGTCTGGCAGTATGATGTTGGGGCTGGGATTTAATATTTTGTATGATGGGATCCCAGGCTGGTGGTAGATTCCAACCATCTTCTCTATTAAAATTAGGATGTTTTTTAATTTCAATAGCCCTCGCGTATCATCCTAGGGATGAATCGTTGTTCTCTAGCGGGTATTCATGGTTTATCAAATCCGATGTAATAGTTGGGCCCCCCTAGGGAATGTTCGCATACTGCACTTATTTTAGCGCCGCCGACTTTGAGCTTTATGCCTTAAGCATATGTTTGAAAATGTATTGAAGAAATTTGACAGTTTTGGATAGGTTGATGTGTTATTTCGGGTAATTGCACTCAATACTTTATGAGGACAATAATAAAGTACGCAAAAATAATTTATTTCACATATTTTATTTCTCTGGGATTTACATATAACACACAAAAAGGTTGCTATGCAGCTATGTAGCAGTGATAATTATTTGTTAAAAGTTTCTAAAAGCAATGGGAAGTATGTTTTTATGCGAAATAAATAATCGTACTTTATTTTGAGACAATGTATTTTTCTTTCAACTTTTTAGTAGCTAATGTACTTTATTTGCACAAAAAAAGGTGGCAACCCTATGTGTATTGTATACCTAATGTGCTGTAATATATCACTTAGAAAACATTAATGTTTTAAAAATCAATCAATCAAATAACACATCAATATCATTTTAACTACATATTAAAATATACTCGTCTAATACCTATCTAATCTTTGATAAAAGTTTATTTTTTTTTAACAGCAACAGCGGAGAAGTGCTTGGCCTCGAGCGTAAGTGACGATAAGCCGAAGATGGATGCGCACTTTGCTTGGAAATCTCAAATATTGAAGAACTGGTTGTCTTACCTCTAACTGTCGCGTCGGAACACAACAGCAGGATACGTGTGTATGCCTGAGCCCACTAGTGCCCACGAAGACGGACGAGCGACGATGATGCATTCATTTGACGACCTCCTTAGTCGAGTGGTTTGTACACCGGTTTTCATGGTGTCGCCATCTCTGAGGTCCCGGTTTCGATCCCCGGTCGGGTCAATTTAGAAATTATTGTTTTTCTGAATTGTCTCGGGTCTGGGTGTTTTCTATTTTATAAGTATGAATTTAAGTATTTTAAGTATGTTTATATGTTCTCTAGTAACCATTTAACGAGTTTTATAACGAAGCTTCTCTTGGGCTAGATAGTTGGTGTGAGTGTAGGAAAGTTCATTTATTTAGTTTATTTATTTAGTTTATTTGTTTAGTTTATTTATTTAGTTTATTTATTTAGTTTATTTATTTAGTTTATTTATTTAGTTTATTTATTTTATTCAGCGTGACTAGTGCGAGTTTCATTCGCCATTCGATGACGTTAACGAAAACGAGAAATTGTATGGCAAATTGTTAACCCTTCTCGTTTGTCGCCAGGAGGCGCTGCTGAAATGCCACACTAATTTTCGTTTTTGTAAACGTAATCGAATGAATACGGATAGTAAACAAGACTCACACTAGTCACTCTGTTAGATTGTAATAGACTCTCTATTCAATAAGCAATAAGCTTTGAATTTCAGTGTTACCAACACGGCCGACGTGAAGGCTCGGCGGGTGGCTCCACGTATTGGCCAACCACAATTACGCTATCGTTACATTCTGTTATTACGGTCGCATTTCGTGGTCGCAATTAAGGCGATTAGGAATTTATACCTGTGTATTAAGTAAGTTTAAACATAATTTTAGTTTTTATATAAGCAAACAAGCGAACGCCTCGGTGGCCGAGTGGCAAGCGTTTAGCCCGATACCCGAAGGTCCCGGGTTCAATTCCCAGGCCCGACCGCCTAACCAATCGCCTTGACTTCGTGTGTGGTTTATGACGTCATCTTGTCGTTTCGTGTCGCCTATGAAATTATGCCTTTAGCTTTTGATATTGCTTTCATAGGCGGTGCGAGGTGGCAAGATGACGTCATAAACTATACGCGTAGTTAAAGCGATCGGTTAGGCGGTCGGGGGGCAGGTCGGTCACCAACCCGCACTTGGCAAGCGTGGTGAATACCCATCAATAATATTATAGTGATGACTTGATTTCAATGATGTAGGCATTTGCCCAACAGTGGGGCAGTATATAGGCTATTTACTTACTTTACTTTCTAAACAAGCGTAACATCAAAAATAGTATAGTAGTAGTATATTTAAAATTAACGACTTTACTTCGATTTACTCGTGTTTATTTTGCATAATATTATTGTTATTCGGACGATTTCCCTATAAATACGGCGGCGATCGCAAAAAGTAAAAACAAAGGAATACTATAATTATTTTAAATAAACGCGTGTACCTTCATCCGGATTAAGTGTATTATTTCAATATCGTTATCGTTAGTAACTTGTCACTAATTAATAAACAGTTATGAGGAATTAAAAGGAATATTTACATTATTTATATATTATAATTACGCTTTTAATCTTTCATGATCCATTTTTAACAAAGTTTTTAACACATACATAATGTGCTAAAGATATCCTTTAAAACTTAATTCATTTATTATTTATCACGTAAAAAACTTACATTATCAAGCATGTATCTTTATAGAATTGCGTGAAGAATGACGAGACAAAGTCAAGATGGCGAGCAATAACTGGATTAAAGCAGCCTAAAATAGATCGGAATTGTGAATGTTGAATGAAGCCTATAACTTATTATAAAGTGGCTTAAGTTGTGTGATGGGATGAAATGAGTATACCTTAGAAAGTAACATATATGTATATGAAACATACATTTATGTAAAAATAATTTTGTATACATACGTAGATTACGCTTATATAATAAACGTTTATTATAGGTTATGCTTATAATGTCATTGATATTTATTTATATAAGGACAAGGCGAGGCCAGAACATACACTAAAACAATGCATTGCAATATAAATACGATCTAAATTAACTTACTTCATAAGATAAAATAAATTGTTTAAATCATCAGTATCAGTCTTTAAACGTTCCCCTGCCAGGCATTCTAACATAGCACATGGACAGATTAGGTTAAAACACTACGTTGTTGGTGGGTGTAAACACTTGCCGTTTTACCATAAAAACCGAGATCAGTGGCTTACCTTCCGAAATACGGAGGAGGTCGAAATACTTTAATTTGGCCACCCATCTGGAGATCCAGCACTGCGAAGACGCTTAACTTTCAAGATCGTGATCGCTTATACGCTTAAACGCTTAGACATCGAGTTTCTCGCCTTTATACAATTTTAGCTTTTTTCTTTTGAAGCCCTTAGCGGTCTTGCGGTCAGTACATTTAGCCAGTGCTAAAGTATTTTTTTCTTACAAGTTAAGTATATAAAAATATACAATTTTTTCTTTGTTAATAGATGATAATGAATGAGAAGAGAAATGAGTATCGATATATTATATTCCCCCAACCATGGCATATCAGTAAAGATGAAAAAAGGCTTTACTGAGATCTCACGCGGACTTATTGAGACTATTTAAAAAGCTACTTGTACTGATATGTTTCATTTGTCAATACTTATGCACATTTAAGAACACGTTAAGGTTAATAATCCACCAATACTTCCCATTAATATTCGACAAAACATATAATTTAGAAAACAAAACAAAACCGCAGACATGACTACACTTTCCCTTCAAGAAGTCCCACTTTTCGTTTATAAACATCAATAATGCCGCGATAAACATTTAACTACTCTGAGCTCTTTATGATCTGGATGTCAAGTGAATGCGTCCTCTGATTAATAACACTGCTTCGACAGTTTAACGAGGTAGTTAGCCGCAGCTGTACTCAGACAAGAACGTTTTGTTCGTCTCGCGTAGAACAATCAAATCGTTTGCACTGTCATCATTGCGCCATGAGAATCGGATCGAGGTCAATTTAATATGTTGGTAGTATTTGTTTTACAGTGGTTAATGTAAGTCCTATTTGCCATTTGATAATGTAAACGAAAACGAAAATTGTAACGTTGCAATTCGCCAGTACGTGTTGTTTCAAAATGCCGTACAAATTGTTTTCGTTCATTACATCATCACTAAGCTCATTTTAATGTCCCCAATGTTGAGGCATGAGACATCCCTATGGATGGATAGGGAGAACGAGTGATAAACCTCTAAGCGGGACCAGTGTGGATTGGTAGTTGTTATCGACTGCTAATGCAGCCGGCTTTAAGTGCCTTCCGAAATATGGAGGAGCTGGAAATGACAAACTCTTGGTCATCCATGACCGGCCTTTGCGAAATCTCAGACCGGACGGACGCGTTAACCATTGCGCTATTATGCTCCTCCGTATTTTTAAAGCAAATCCAACTAAAAATACTAAAACTGTTATTATTTAGTGTTTCCTAAAAATAACACAAAAATAACGGTTTTTGTTAAAACTTCCGAGAGAGAACTTTTAAGTGGAAAATCAGTCCATGCTTTCGGTGTGATAATTGTCTTGGCAGTAAAAAGTAAAACTCATTTCTTAGTCGCGTTACAAGTCTATTGAGCCCGATCGATACAGCTAGCGATTGGGATCTTATTCCTATGAACAAACACAAAGGATATAGACGAGTCACAATTTAAATGTCACAAAAGAAATAATTACACTTCGAGTTGACGATGTTGATCGACCCTGTTCGCATGTTCGGGATGTGGCCGACGTTTTCCATAATGCATGCACGTAGTAGTATTTTTCCTCAGTTATCAGATATAACAAAATCGCCACGTGAATGGTTGATAAGGGAAACACCATTGTAAAATATTAACTACTATTATACACGGAATACTATAATTGCATGGGAAGTAATGGAAACCTTCCATATTTAGATTGTGTAAGAGCAAGGAGTATCGCGCTTGTTAGTAAGGCCAAAAGTCATTTAAGTAGATGACTTTATCAGCCTAGTATGGTATCATTGCTGGGCTTAGGGCTCATAGTGGAATTAGACTGTAATTTACTAAGGCCAACAGCTTTGCCTTTGGAAACACGGAGGAGATAGAGAGATTTTAATTTGATAACCAGCACACATTTTCTTCCTTCTTCGAAAATTAATATTTATTTATTTATTTAGAGAATCATATTTTCAATTTTGCATTTGTTTCGAAAATTAATTAATGAATGTTTATTTAATAATAAAATTTATTTGGCGTACATATACTAAGCATACACACTTAAAATAGCAAAGCTAAATAGGACATTTTCATTATTCTAACTAATATTATAAATGCATAACTGAGTTAGTTTGTTTGTTTGTTGTTTGATACGCTTTTACGCGTCAACTATTCAGCCGATTATCATGAAATTTGGTACACATATTCTCAAGAGTATAATCAAAGACATAGGATACATCATCATCATCTTAGGATATTTATTATTTACAAAATTATACAGAGGGGATTTTTGTATTGCCACCTGAAGGGAAAGTACTCTTAATACTGTAGATAGAAAATTTTATTCAAAAAAACATTCCTTTATTTTTGAAAAGAAAAAAAAACTGCATTTGAACCGACTAAAATCTGAAAAAATTACAGCCTGTACTTTTATTGTCTCGATCGTTAAGTTCAATTATAAGGATGAAATCTCTCTAACAATCTTGATAAATTAAATGAAAGGAAACCATGAAATGTTAAATTATTAAAATTATTTACAAAAAATGGTAAACTAACTAGGTAATTAGTTGGCTCAAAATGTTGCCCTAACATAAGTAAACAGATGGATCTTTGAGTAAAAGTGCTTTAATTTGATCCATTAAATTTATATGTCCAGATTTCATGGTTTCCTTTCATTTAATTTATCAAGTTTGTTAGAGAGATTTCATCCTTATAATTGAACTTAACGATCGAGACAATAAAAGTACAGGCTGTAATTTTTTCAGATTTTAGTCGGTTCGATTCCCGGGTGTGGCAAGCAAATTTCGAAATTAATTTTTTGAATGCTGTTTTCTTTCTTTTCAAAAATAAAGGAATGTTTTCTTTGAGTAAAATTTTCTATCTACAGTATTAGATAGACAGACCCTTCAGGTGGCATTACAAAATTCCACCCTGTATAGTTTGTTTGTTTGATACATTAATAATTACATAAGGATTTGCTTGTTTTGTTGCCATAGAAACCATAGTTAATTTATAAAAATAAGATAATAAACATTTGTTAGGTTTATATTGGAAAGGTTGTATTTTTACCGGAGCGCCGAATTGTACTGGTGCAACTTTCTTATTTGTTGTGGGACAAAGTGGGACGTCACGGGACGGAAATCTTTTGTGGTGTACCAGCTTTGTGGAGGGACACTGATTAATGCTACCCAGGCTTGGGCTCCCGCGGTAATAGATGATACCGTACGTTATTTTCACAATAACAAGGAATATTCATTAGTCTCTGTAACTAATACAAAGTTACAGCAACGTAGGTACTAAGTACCATTATTATAAAACGAAGTGATGTTATGAAATTTCAAAGATTAGTTGGTTAAATAAAAAGATACCGTTAACATAAACTGGCAACAAAAATTTCTCCTCCTACTCATTACAAACTTTTATGTACAAGTATATTCTAATTATTTACTTACAAAATATGTAAATACCTATAAGACACTGAAATTATTAAAAAAAAATAATCCTTTTTTGTACATTAAAATTACAGTTTAAATTACATTATAAAAAAACATATACAAGGGTAATTATAGCTATAACATACCTAAAAGAAATCTTTTAAACATAAAAAGTAGGTCTAAAACAAACTGGGGTAAAAACTGGGTCAAACATAAGTTACAAAAATTGGGTCTAGTCTTACATTTAAACCGCCTCTGTGGTCAAGTGGTTAGACCAGGGATGGGCAAACTTTTTCATTCGCGTGACAATATTTACTAACAAAATCAATGGCGGGCCAGGCTATTGAATTTTTTGCTGGATTTTTTCAATAAACATTTTTTTTTGTGAATTAAAAATATTGATAGGTATGCATTTTCTGAAACACACGCACTTGAATTTTTGTTTGATGGTCGCGTGCCAGTCTTCGATCATTCACGGGCCGGAGATGGCCCGCGGGCCGTAATTTGCCCATCCCTGGGTTAGACCAACGATCTCATACACAGTACAAACATTTGCTGGGTGTCGGTGTTCTGAGACCGGCGGTATAACCACGAAGCCACACAGGCGGTTATTTAGGATATTTAGGATCGGAAGACCACGATTAAAGCTCGAGATTAAACAATACAAGTTACCATTCCGGAATTAACTTTTACGAATACTCAGCATTCGCAAATACTCTGCAATCTAACCACTCATGAATCATTTATACGTTAGCCGTTCGCACAGTCTAATTGAAACACGTAAAATGCATATTCAATTCCAAAATGTACACAGAAGCGAAGCGCCGTTATTGTGAGCGAGTTTATTGCTTAATGACTTAAACATGTTAGCTTTCGTCGAGTCCAACAAATTATTTTTGTAACGTAATTAGGTATTCTGTTTTAAGTCTTTTCAACATTGATATACTCACAGGCGGACACCCCGCTACACACGACTTTAAAGTTTATACTGACACCCCCCACCAACCTCACGGTTATAAAGTTAGGTGTCAGACATCCTTACGCAAGCACAAGGGACCATCTACGTCTCACAGGCAGACAGTAAAATTATTATATTCTAACACTTTAACGTCATTGTGACCTATTTTACTACTTATTTTTGAAGAAGTTGGTCCAGAAAGTATAGACCAATCTAGAATTGCTTGGGACAAGTCACCCAATGCACAATTTACCCATCGAAAGGGAAATGCCGATATCGATGGGGTATGTATACGCCATAGTGTGAGCGTTCGGCATAGCGTGGTAGCGCTGTGATGAACGCTTTCACTTCTTGGGCTTCACTGGCTGCTTTCCATCAGGCAGGGTGAGGCCATTTTGGCGTGCCACAATAAAAAAAAAAAACGTATAGCTTATAAACTAACAAATTCAATATGAAAGAATGAGGACGGACTTGTGGTTTTTTCCAGGTTTTTTATAATATTATTGATAATGATGACGCGATAACGATAATATCGATAACACTTGATTGGATGGACGAAATACAGTGTTATCATAGGGAACTAAGAGTCATTTGTCCCAATTCATTGTGGGTTTTTTCTTATATAAAATGTTGTTGCTTTTAGGAAACAAAAAATATTTGAAGAAAAAGGCAACTGTCTTAAGATGGACTCGAACCCACATACTCCTTTCGACGTGACAGGTTAAAAATTACTAGGAACATAACGTAGGTAAGTTAACATAATATTAAAGAGTTGAGCTTTCTTACGTAACAGAAACTCAAGGCTCAATGAGAATAGAAATCATAAATGTTATAGTAATTCATGCACTTTGTAAAGCTTCAAAAGCAACCGTGAGCTATAATAACTCAACCGAGCTAACTGCAGCGATATGTCTACTGAATAATGCTTTATGCGGTTCAGCGGCTTTGTGACCCTATTTTGGCATAATCCATATATATAGATAACTCATTTACCCATACCATTGTCTGAAATGTTATATAACAAATCTTATGTAAATAGAATATTGCCCACTCTGCTACACACTACTTAAAGTTTATACTGACACCCCTCCACCAACCTCACGGTTATAAAGTTAGGTGTCAGACATCCTTACGCAAGCACAAGGGACCATCTACGTCAGGTCATAACGCCAGATCAGAACACGCCGGTTATGCATTCTTCATCCGGTACTTTTAAGACTAGTGTCTCGAGCTAGTTGCCCCGTGGACACGTATAGTCCACTACCTAATATCCAGTTAGGTTACCGGAGCTGTAAGCTCGCTCATTTCTCGTTGCACTAAGAGCACAACTCGCAGTGTACCACTGCTCGGGCCGTCGTAACTCTAAAGTCGACTACCAAATGTCCTCTTTGGTGGCGGAGTTGTAAGCACACTCACTTCTCGGTACCCATCCAGGCACCTGATCAATTCCAAAGTCCTACGCGGCTGATTCAACCGGAGGCTTTTGCATCTAGCGGGCGCCTCTACTAGTTCTCCAGACTAGTGCCAAAGATGTCGGAGAACTGCTCAATGAAAACCACCGAGCAGAACAACCAACTAAGGGCAACTCACGTGCCCCGCAGATCTTTTCGCTTCAGGCCCCCTCCGGACCGCTACTAGGACCCGCTCGCTGTTCACGAAATGGAAGCCTGGCCAGACCTCAACCAGGCAGACGAACATTCCCACTTCTACAGCTAACCACATGCCACCACGAGTCCAACCCATGTCCGGGGCCTGCCGGAGACGCCCGCGAAGGCATAACCGGCAGGGGGCCTAGGATCCGGAACTCTCGTGGTACCCTTGAAAAGACAGCCGGACCCGTAGTTCCAACTGCCATACCCTACCTATCAGGGTCAGTAGATAGGGATAGAATATTGAACAGTAAAGAATATTATAGGCATTGATGCGAACTACTTATGTCATGTGTAAAGGAGAATTGAGGATTTTGTTCCGCGCTTTGGAAGGCACGTGAAGCCGTTGGTCCCAGCTACATTAGCAGTCTTCTGCGTCGCACCACGCGGGCCCAGAGCGGATTGGTGGTTGCACCAATCCGCTCTGGGCCCGCGTGGAGATTAGTCTTAACACACACTTCAATATATTCATTTTTTTTAAATAATCTGTAGTTTTAATTTGAAGGAAAAAAAAAAACAGTTTTTCTTATGGTACGGGACGCAAACGCTCCGTATGATATTTATTGTTTAGCGGTGCGTCGCCTTAAGGCACAATCTTCCAAAGTGAATATTCATGTTGGAAGGCCTGAAGATGTTACCATACTGTGCTTATTGAAAGGTAACATTATTATTATCTACGAACTTAACAATGGTACCCAGGTGCTTTCTCTTACCTTATGTAACAGCATCAATAAAAATCCGACCCAATTCATAGACAGATTCTTATAGTATCACGGCCTTACCTGAAACAAAAAGATATCATGTTTACTACAATTAATATACATGTTAACTTTGCGTAAGTGTTTTGTACCCTTTAAAAGTACTAATGGGTCGCCCGCAAAACTTCAATTCAAATTCAAAACATTTTTATTCAGTTAACTTAGATCCAATGTGTTAGTACAATTGCTTAAGACTATGTTAGTAAGTTAGTTATGCTGTATTAGATATATGTAACTTAATTATCTATGTACATTAAAGGCATAGCACGCGCCCGACGTACTGAGGAACTCTCATCCACTACATCAGACATCACGCGCATGTAATGTCTCCTCAAAGGTGCATGCGAATCATCTGCCACTGCTTTCAGGATGCTGTTGTCGCTTCCTCTCGTCCTTCTCATTAGTGAGGCCACTTTTTTACGAACTAAAGCGTTGAAACCGTCCGTTCTGGTCTGCGCAAAGATTCCAGAGGCGCTACAAAAGCGAGGGAGGGACAACATCATCCTGAAAATATTATTATATTGGACACGTAGGGTGCTAAGCGACCTCTGTGTATACCTTGTCCATAGACCCGTCGTGTAAAGACCTTGACAATAAGTCTTAAAGAGTGTTATTTTGACTTGGTCAGAACATCGGGCAAATCTACGGACCAGCATGTTACCTCTAGTCGCCAACGCCCTACGCTCCCTTTCTATGTCTACATCATCCTTAAGGTCGTCGGTAAGGATATGCCCTAGGTATTTAAATTGGTAAACCCTTTTTAAGTTTAGCCCATTCAATGTTAGTTACGGGTTTACTGAGCATTTACCGGCGGCCTTAAAGATCATGTATTCACTTTTGTTTACATTGTAAACAAGACCATGTGACACAGCGTAGGCTTCACATATTTTTAATAGCTCTCCAATTCAACAGATTTTTTAGGAATTTCGAAACCTATGTTAAGTTTCTTTACTTCTCTGCACATCTACGGCTGGAGCTCTTAAAAATGAAACCATAACCGATTTTTTATGTGCAGCTATCGTCCCATAATCACTAGGACAAAAATCGGCTTACGCTATTAATATATATATATATATATAGTACATGCGTACCCACATTTGAATAAACGCGAATGCGTGTGCACCTTTCACGTTAATTTTATTCAATTGCCTAATATGCCCATGCATATTGGCCTGTGGTAGGGTTTGAAAACTGCAGCAAACATCAACTGGAAAATAAACGCAAGTTGTGTGTGCTCGTTAAACTCAGACATCATTAGCTAATTTAGTTTGAAATTGATCTGCAAAAAATAACTTCTCAATTTAGTTCCTGTAAAATTGTCCAACGATGCTACAAATTGCTACGTCGCCGGTGAATTTCCGTCGGCCGCTCTACATTTCCGGCGAATGGCGCACGCTCACATGCGATTGATAGAGCCTCCGTGACCAGTAATATTTGGAATGCTCCGGAATGATAGCAAACGACATGACGCCCCATTACTCGATATTTCCCTCATTTTATTCGTCACGAGAAACCATGAAGAGTACCTTACTGAAGAGCTGAAACGCGGTACTCGTGGGTGGAATTGGCGTTTTTTTCTATTCTATAAAGGAAAAGCGCATAATGGTGGTTACTAACGATAAGGACGAAGATGGAACGGAATATTCGATTTCTGAGAAACTAGCTATATTACATCAGTATATGGTTAACTAACGGAACAATAATAATACCTACTAACATTGTTGTTATTCAAGATTGGATGAATGAAGAAGGAATTAATGAAGGGATTACAGAATGTAAAAAGAATTTTGGTAGAGCATCTCTGGCCTGCGTGCTAGTATTGAATGAACATTAAATAACCATCTATAATTTAATAAAGCAAAATTGTACATTCTATTCATTACGAAGATGGCACTAAGGCATTTCCAAGAGCGATACAAATTAGTTTTGTGTTTCTAAATATTTGTTTGTTTTCGAATGAGATCATTTTTTTGCTTAATTACACTTAAACGTTTTACAGTTTTTAATTTGAGTTTTACTGAAATAGCGTTTGGTTAATAAGTATAAGGAAAATAAACTCTAGGGAGGTTTCTTTTTATACTTTATATTTATAACGATAATGATAAATCAATAAGGTTGTTTGTTGTTCGATTCTTGTCGTTCGTACAGATTGCGTGTAAATTCTTTATAATTCATAAATGTAAAAATCAAAATTAATGATATTCTACAAATTAGATACGCTATAGCGCGTGATGCTTTCTCGCTACAATATTATCTTTATACTTACTATTACCGTAGTCTATATAAAATCTATCATGGACTAATAGTAATATAAGACCATGCTTCATTATGCACGAAAATCATACTTATTGAAGTTTTATCAGTATTTACTTTATTCATATCAATTATAACATTACTTAATTTAACTTGAAAAAAAAAATAAAACAGAAAAATAATTAGAAAATTAAAAACTAAAGACCTATAAATAAAAGATGTCCTCCAACTGTAGGCTCATGGGCGTCCCAAGAATGCTGGCAACATTGCCCCTTTGGATTGCCAAACTAATACTGAAGTTTTATTGTTTTCTAAAGTTTCCGCAAACATAACCCACATAGTAGTATGAATCTCTTTTTACAAATCTTCACGCGTTTAACTTTTACAAACATACGAGAATTATTAACTTTAACCTGTCGTTTCAAACCATTCAAAAAATAAAAACTAAATTTAAAATTATTTATTCAGTTTAGGCTACAAATAGCTTTTATGAAAGTAACTATGCCATCGGTTCGTATGTCTACTCTGGGCGGGAGACCGGCAAGAAACTCAACAAGGTCATTTCTTTTCTCCTTTACAGCGCCAAACGAATACACGATACTCACAGGGAGACTGCGATAAGACGTTTTGTCATCTTACAATTGACGAGCAAGCTACGCAAAACTGTTTCGTTTCAATTACAGAGCTGACTGTTAGGGTATCCATTAACCGCTGTCCACTTCATCATTCCCGTCTAGCGCTTCAAGATAATAAATTGCAGTATTACTTTTAACTTGTTCGGACACGTTTACGACCCCTCTAATATCTTGTTCTCGTTTGGGAACTTCCGTGCGTGAGCTGCCACCGTCGTCGTCGTAAATATGTCAACAGGGCACTTTTATTCGCAAGGAAAATGCACGTATCATTTTTTTCGGGCGATACCTATCTGACGGGTTGATTATGAAACTGTCGCCGAAAATTTATTCGGCGGCTAACGTTATGGTGTCGTGTTTGTTTTGTAATCCACATCTGGCAAGCGCTTAGGAAGCATATGTCTGACCTCCTCGATTCTGCTATTCGTGTTTTAAGGGACGGATTTTTCCATTTTTACATTATGATAATAAAGAATTTTAATTTGAATCCTCAACCGGTTTCTATTATTAACTATCGGAACACAACAATGCTGTTTGCATTGGCTTTATAACGATATATAGCTATGCGTACTTAGAACAAGACCTGTCACTATATAACCAAGCTATTGCGCAGATTATGTGAACACAAAATGTTTGTATACATGGTACAAACGAACATGACGGTAATTTAACGATATATTATAAAATAAGAAAAGGGTTAGAAATATTGAAACGACAATAACGGATAGTGCGACTAAAAAAACAATTCAGTTCCATTTTCTTTTCCAAGTAAAATAAAAAGCGTTAAATAATGGAAGTGAGCTGTCATTTTACATAGTTGGCGAGCCCACACCAGTTTCTGTACAAGCTATTAATAACTTTAAGTCGACAGTGAGAGCTAGTGGTTTCGAAAGTCGAGCACACGGTACTTGTTGCATTTATTTTTGTGTGTTTGCGTACACGGAGAGATGTTTGCGCTCATTCAATTTGCAGCGAGAAGCCCCTGAGGGCGGTAATCCGGGGCTCAGGCTGTTGTGTCCTGCTTTCAAAATTCTGCCACACACGACGCTCCCCTTCATTAGATTTCGTACTCTATATATGTGAAAATACAGCTTACCTTTCTTATGCAAGCAACGGTCTAAGGTTATTCGATTCGTCGGGTTACGTATGTCCAACTGTAAATTGTCTAGTATCATCTTGAAACGTCCAAGTCATGATACCTTTACTCTTGAAATGACCGAGGCAAATAATCTTTGTACAACAATTTTTTTTTTATATTGGCACGTCATAGTGACTACATTCTGCCTGATGGTAAGCAGCCGATGCAGTGCAAAATAATGAGAGCGCTTCCCACCGTGGAAGATGCACGGTACCAAGCGCACCCATTCATGACGGCCTGCACAAATGCCGTTTCACGCCCCGCTTAAAAGACCCGGGACTAAAGGAACTGGGAAACACATGCGCCGGCAAAGAATTCCAAAGCCGAATAGTCTTACAGAGGAACGACTTGCCAAATTTTTTGGTACGAGTACTGATTGTCTGTACAGTATGATGGTGGTTCCTAAAACCAGCACGTCTAGTCCGGGAGAGGAAAGGAGAGGGCGGGATTAGATCAAAAAGCTCTTCAGAACACTCTCCGTAGTGATTCCGGTAGAAGACACTGAGAGAAGCAATGTCTCTACGCAGCTGGAGGTCCTCAAGAGAGGCTGTAACCTCAGCATCTCCAATAATGCGTACCGCTCGCCTTTGCAGTCTATCAAGTGCATCCAGGAAGTATTTAGCGGAGCCGTCCTATAGATGGGAACAATACTCCATACTCGATCGCACCTGAGTCTTGTACAACAAACAGCGCTGCTCGGGAGTGAAAAACCGCCTCACCTTATTGAGAATACCCAACTTACGGGAGGCAGTTAAAATAACACTCTCGAACAAATATTATATATTTGCAAATAGTCGAAAAAAATTTCTAGTTACTAGTAATTCAGGTAGTGTTTTAGCTGTAGGCTAGGCGCAGGAAAACGCTTTTTATAGAAATAACGACATTTAAAAAAATACATTTCATGTTCACATTAGTATTGGCCATAATAGGCACTTGAGGAGCTACGAGTATCCAAGGAATCCTGCAATCAGCTGCTAAAAGAAAGGGATGACAGTGAAATGGAAATAAAATCCATAATAGACAGAAATTCACAGTTTAAGAATGAGTTAGCCCAACTGCACATGCAACACCAGGATGTGCTCCACCAGCGTGACCAACTGCAACATGTCATCTCCAATTTTGAGCAGCAGCATAACACCTATGAAAGGGCACTCAACCGCATCACCGAGTTGGAAAGGGACCTCAGTGCGGCAAACCACCAGATATCCCAATTAGTTGAGTTGCAGAAGCAGCATGAAGTGGATCATACTCAGTCCTTATTTGAAGAACTTATAGCATCACCTGGTGGAATTTCATTACAGCAATCTCAAAACAACAACAAAATTAATAAAATCAGCAAAACTAAAATTAAAAAATATGTAAAAATTAATAAGTTTATAAAGAAAACTGAGAAGTTGATTAAAAAAAATAACTGTTTTTATAAAAATATTGCTCTCAGAAAGGAGCGTATTAGCCTTATGGATTCCTTAGATATATATAATAGTAAGTTAATGGAAAGTAGGCAAATGTATGACCGGGACACTAAGCAATTACAAACTGACATCCAAAGGTTACATGAGTCTCTTGATATAATGACTAAAAAATACTCAATATCACAGAAACAGATTGAAGAACATATCCAATCAGCCACAGAGTTAGTTGATCTGTGCAAGTACAATGCTGATCGGTACAACTCATTAATTAATAATGAAATTAACCTACACAAAGAGTCTTTATCACTTGACTCAAATATTCAGATGAACACACAAAACTTGTCTGTTTTGGTTCCCGGTCCTTCATCGGCCTCTCCTCAAAAAATACTTAAACCTAATGTTACAAAATTAGTAAAAAAAACAGTTATGTACTCTGATAAACTGGGTCAAGGCTTAGGGTTGCCTATAAATAGAAATATTATCCACTCAATGACCAATATTTGTACTCCAGGTCAGTCGTTGAATGCTATAGTAAACAAAATATCACAGGATTCATTGAATAGTTCCACTAATATTATTGTGTTATGTGGTGACAGCTCACAAACGAAGAAACGTGACATCATAAATAGTTTTAATATTTTGATAAAACTGCAATCAGAAACAAATTGCAGGATAATAATTAGCGCTTTTCCCTATTGTACCAATTTGACCTGGGAACAAAATAAGCGCATTTATGAATTAAATTTATTATTGTTTAATTTGATTTGTCGTCATAGTGACACTATTTTATATTTTGATATAAATAAATTTATTAATAGCTTTAGTTTGACGTCAGATACTATGTATCTTTCTACGAAATGTAGGACCCAAATAGCTAAATTGTTAGCTTATAATATACAGGATACAGTTATAAATGGTATAACTAAGTCTTTACGTCATAAAAACGTAACCATTAGTAGTTCTACTAATGCAACATCTACAACTAGTAATAAGGTAACAACAACCTCATGTTTAAACTGAGGTCTAAGACAAAAGCCAAGTCCTCATTAATTACTATTATACATCAAAATATTCAAGGTTTGGCTGGCAAAGACTTAGAGTTAGAATTATTTGCAAAAAGTCAGGCAATTCATATATTTTGTTTAACTGAGCATTGGCTAAGAAGTCATGACACATCATTCTATGTAAATAATTTCCAATTAGCAAGCGCGTACGTGCGAAGCTCAGCTATTCACGGTGGTTCTTTAATACTAGTAAGAAGTAATATAAAATATAAAGATCGCAACGATATTGTAGGCTTATCAGTGGAGCGTAATATTGAGCTATCATGTGTGGAGTTTAATAGCTTTGTAATAGTGTGTGTATACCGACCCCCATCGGGCAATTTCGGTATTTTCGAATCTGTAATGGAAGACGTACTAAGAAAATTAAAATTAAAAAATAAATTTGTTTTTGTATGTGGCGATTTTAATATAAATATTCTAGAAAGCACTTCAATGAGTGTTCGTCTTGTTGCCTTGTTTAAATGTTTTAATCTCATTAATCTATTTCTCGAACCCACTAGAATAACTTCACATTCAGCCACTTGTCTTGATAATGTTTTTACAGACTATGACCCTGTTTCTAAGTCAGTCATTAGTAAGCTTACGTCTGACCATTGCGGTTTAAAGGTGACCTATGATTTTAATGTTAAGGATGAGTCAAAAATAGTGAACTGTAAACCAGTTACAAAGGAGCGAGTAGAGCGTTTTAAAAATAATATATCGAGTAAAATTAATGCATTGCCATTTGGACAAGATGATCCAGATGTATTATATACTAATCTTTTTAACTTCATAAAGACTGAATATGACCAAGTGTTTACACAAAGAACAATCAAAATAACTCATAAACTTAAGTTCTGTGACTGGGCCACGACTGGTATATATAAAAGTAGAAATAAATTGTATGATTTATATAGTCTAAAACAATATAACCAAAATTCTAATTTTACGGAATATGTAAAGAATTATTCGAAAATATTTAAGAAAATATGTATAGTAGCAAAATCTAATTATATTAAAGAAAAAATTAAAAAGTCCAACAATAAAATTAAAGCCACTTGGGACATTATAAACCGTGAAACAGGTAAATTTAAACCACGGGATAATACTTTCACTTTAAAAGTAAACGACAACTTAGTCAATTCAGATTCACATATTGCTAATATTTTTGATGATTTTTTTGTAAATATACCTGTGCTGACAACCCCAAATTTGGATTCATCACCAGAAGCTGCACAAGCATTACTCCAAAAATATGTACCAAAATGTAATGTTTCTTTTCAATTTAAATATATTGATTCAATGGATATTATAAAAACATTTAAATCACTGAAAATGAAAAACACAAGTGATTTGTGGGGCATTTCTATAAAAGTAATTAAGAATATTATACATTCTATTGCACCATATCTTGCTGAAATTTTTAATAACTGTGTGAATAAAGGTATCTTTCCCGATCTTATGAAGTTTAGTAAGGTCATACCTTTGTTCAAATCGGGAAACAAAGAAGACCCCAGTAACTATCGACCCATTTCAATACTACCAACTCTAAGCAAAATTTATGAAAAAGTTATTTTGGAACAGTTGATGTCGTATTTTAACATAAACAACCTTTTACATAATAAACAATATGGATTTACAAAGGGTCGTTCTACTACTGATGCAGGTGTTGCTCTATTAAAACATATATTTGATGCCTGGGAGAAGTCTCAAAACGCCCTTGGAGTGTTTTGCGACTTGTCCAAGGCTTTCGATTGCGTTGAGCACAAAACTCTGGTGATGAAGCTAAATTACTACGGTCTCAAAGATTTCGCACTAAATTTAATTCAGTCGTATCTTAGCTCTCGAACACAAACTGTCGATATTAATGGAACTAAATCATCTGGTTCTCATGTAAAAATGGGAGTTCCACAAGGGTCCATTCTTGGTCCTTTTCTGTTTTTGATTTATATTAATGACTTGCCATTCTTTGTAGAGAACTTCTGTGAAATCGTATTATTTGCAGATGATACTTCACTCATTTTTAATGTAAGTAGGTGTAAGAATAATTACGACGATGTAAACAAAGCACTCTCTGATGTACTCAGTTGGTTTACTATTAATAATTTGCAGCTTAATGCTAAAAAAACAAAATGTATTAATTTTAAATTACCAAATGTCATAAATGAACCAACTGATATAAGAATAAACGGTGATCGATTAGATTTGGTAGACTCAACAGTTTTCTTAGGTATAACCCTTGACTCAAAACTTCAATGGAATCCTCACGTTTCGAAATTGGCCGGCAAACTCAGTTCTGCTGCTTATGCCATTAGAAAAATAAGGCAGTTAACAGACGTTGAAACTGCTAGAACAGTTTACTTTAGTTATTTTCATAGTGTCATGTCGTATGGCCTCTTACTGTGGGGAACAGCGGCTGATATTGAAACTATATTCATTTTACAGAAACGAGCAGTAAGAACAATCTATAGACTAGGTTCACGAACTTCTTTAAGAAATCTTTTTAAAGAAATTGATGTCTTGACAGTGGCGTCTCAATTTATTTATAATTGTATAGTTCTTGTACGTTGTAATATCAATTCATTTGCTAAACACAGTGATGTACACAATTTTAATACTAGAAATAAGTCAAAACTTGTAATGCCACTGTTCAGGTTACAGAAGGTGCTTGGTTCTTTCTTGGGGCAAGGTATACACTATTACAATAAAATACCAAATACTGTACTAGATTTACCTTTAGATAAGTTTAAAAAACATGTAAAGTCTTCTTTATTAAAAAAAGGTTATTATACAGTCAAAGAATATTTAGAAGATAAAACAGCCTGGCTATAATAAAAAACATATACATAATACTACTTATAAATAGTGTCCTGCAGATAACAAAATAGCGTTGCATTGAACATTACAATTAGTTTTATTTTTATTATTATTAACTATAGTTTTTTTTTGACTTTTACACTAGTAAAACTGTATGATATTGTAAAAAATTAAACTGGTAAATTATGTTTTTGCTGACTTAAATATTTTATTTAGTTATTTTTTATTTTTTGTGTTATTTTACATGTTGTGATTGTCCTTTACATTTTGTGTTTTTATTTGTGATGGAAAGTGTTCTTTATGATAGGGCTTTTTCCAATATTTATGACGCTGTAAGGGAGAAAAGAGCTGGACACTTGCTGAGTTTCTTGCCGGTTCTTCTCAGTACAAGATCTCCCGCCCAGAGTAGATAGACTTACGAACCGATGGCTTAAAATGACGTTCATAAGAGCTATTTGTAGCCTAAACTGAATAAATGATTTTGAATTTTGAATTTTTGAATTTTGAATTTTGAATTTTTGAATTTTGAATTTTGAATAACCATTACGGTTGAACGAATGTAACGTTACAAATAACGATTCATTACAATGTATAGAATTGGTGCTATAAGCGTTGTTTGCTAAATATTTACAGAAGTATCAAATCTCTCCAGACTCTTATCCATTCAATTACCATTTTACGCAGACAAAGTACTTCAGCATAAAAAACATAATGGATAGCCAATATGAAATAAGAATCGCATAAAAGAGAAGTATGGCTCCCGCTAGTGAAGTACGTTTTCTTGTTAGCGCCGCCGCCCGATGGCGCGTTCACGTTTGTACCACTAATCGCGTTATTGTGCCCTATTTTTATGGCGGATATATCTCTGTTAGAAGACAATAGTTTTGTGATGTCACTTATAGGTCTTTATACATCGTTGGTCCGATTTGTACATAGCCAATGTCATGACAGGGAAAGATTAGCCTGGTCATAAGTAAGGTTTTCTTTGTTTGATGGTAAAATAATATGATAGTATAACTATTAATAACATTAATAGTATTTTACATTTTTGAAAACTAAACTAACACATTAGTATTAGTTTAGTTTTCAAAAATGTAAAAGTACCAAGAAATTGACATCTTTCTTTCTTTCTGAGTGGCTGATGACAAAGTAATATTCTCTGGTTCCCTTGAGTTTCCGAAAGGGTGTGGGACTTTTTTGAGGAATCACGTGGACTTCTTAACTGAATTTAAAAAGTGACCTTGCACTTTTTTGTTTTATTGGCACACACTCTTTTATGTTTACAAACGCTTTAACAACAAAATAATACATTACACTTACTTATTGATACTCGATAAAACCCCACTCGTAAAAAATAAGATAAAAGAGAAGATGGAGAAGTTGTCGCTTGTTTCGTATAAGTAGAATTTACAAACTCTTAGTGTGATTGACTTTTCAAAAATCCAACAAATTTGAAGTTTGATACGTTAGATTCTGTCTATTCTAGTTAGGTATTCTATAATTGCCTTAGTTCTGACAATACTTATCTACCAGCGCTTATGTTACATGTCGAGGCCTTTTGCAAGCACGACTCTTCATGCTTCAATGCGTATTTGCGTGAGAGTTATTTTTCTGACGATTTTTTGCATAAAAATGGGGCTGCAAGGATCGTTACATCATCATCATCATCACGACCTCCTTGGTCGAGTGGCTTGCACACCGGTTTTCATGGTGTCGCCAACTCTGTGGTCCCGGGTTCGATCCCCGGTCGGATCAATTTAGAAATACCTGTTTTTCTAAATTGTTTCGGGTCTGGGTGTTTCCTATGTATGATAAGTATGTATTTAAGTATATTAAGTATGTTTATTCGTTGTCTAGATAACCATTTCTCGAGTTTCTTAAGGAAGCTTTTCTTGGGGTTAGATAATTGGTGTGAGTGTGGGAAACATTTATTTATTTATTTATTTTATTTATTATTTATCATCAGCCTACACACGTCCACTGCTGGACATAATTGCCTCTCCAAGTGCACGCCACTGAGCACGATTCGCGGCTACTCTCATCCAGCTCTTGCCAGCCACCTTGCGAAGATCGTCATTCCACCTAGTCTGAGGGTCGTTACAGTCTTAACAAATTATTTTGTTAAGATATACTATCGACAATAGCATTTAACACTGTTACACAGTAACAAATGTATGTACACACGCCTGCACATCAACCTACCACAAACTGTCAAGTTTCCATAATAGACTTTCAACAGTTTCAACTTTATGACTAAGGTAAACTTATGGTTGAAAATGTATTGAAGAGATTTGAGAGTTTAGGATAGGTTGAAGTGCAAGCGTCTGTACATATGAACTAGTTTTAAATAAATGCTTTTTTAGGTATATACAGCATTAAAAAAAACATGGGAAAGCGATGTTTCAGCGTGGCGTACTGGCGTGTAACGCAGACAATCCAAACAAACGACGACGGTGACTCGGACCGCTATGCAACGGACAGCATGCATCAAATTCCGTTCTGTCACAAAATAAGGTTTCTGCAGAATGTATGTTTCATACATACACGCTCGGGACAACCTCTTATGCTACGGCCAGGCTTGAAGGCGAAGATTCGTGTTCGCGTTGTCACGATAAATTTCGTGTTCGATCTACGACGAAGTGCTTGGCCACATCAAAAAAAACTTAGCTACGTCGCTATATCTAGTATAATCTAGAACGTCGCGACAATTCATTTTGCGGAAAAAAATGGAAGAGGCGGTTGCGCTATATTACATGTCGGCTAATAATTATTTACTGCTTTTATTTATTTTGTTCAAATAATAAATATTTGAACAAAATATATAAAAGGGTAAAGAAGAGAAATAAAAGGTGATGTTAGATGTTATCTATACACAAAAACTCATAATTTTCTATTAATTCCACAATTCTCAAAAACCAAACCGCTCGGCGTCTCGCAGTCATCTAAGCGCGCGAAGTGTAGCCAACCGCACGAACTTTGTCACGATAAAACTCTTTGATGTGCGGCAATTTGCCGACAGCGGCGCGAAGGGCATTTGTATTCGCGATGATGATTCGCGATAGAACGAATTGTTTGGCCAGACGTGTCGCGACAACGCAAACCTTCGCGTTATCGCGATAGTGTGGCCGTAGCATTACGACCACGGAATTTCGCATCGCAACAGCTTCCGTTCGGTTCTCGAGCTGTTGTGTGCTATTGCGAGGCTGTTGACGTTTCTCGAGCGCGGTATGAAGATTACCTTCTGCAATCTGCTTATTTTTTGATTGCGGTCAGTGTGGGGCGCGGGCACCGACCATTTTAAGCTTAGCGGTCGGTCAGGTTATAATCTGCGGCAGTGAGTTTTTGCATACCTACCTGTGTGCCGCTGACAAATAGGGTTGTTATTTTAAAGCTTCATTGGCGTGTTTTTTTTTTCAATAAAACGAAAAGGTCTAACTCTGGAAAGATGTGTTTATATAACTTTTTTGTTGGATAATAACAATAAGTCTTTTATAGGTATGCGGTCACCGTAAATCACTTGCAGAAGTTAATCGGTAATAAATCGGTTGTCAGTGACGCTGTTGTTGACATTGATTAAGGCTCATTTGGCTTCCAAAGTAAGAGTAATAGTCAAGAGCTCAGGATAATAATAGTTGACTTTCAGCTAAGCAACTCTTCGAAAGTAGTGCAAACTTAGGCAGCTCCAGGTATTAAACTCAACACTAAGCTAATAGGCACCAACATAAATCTGCAGCGGTGAAGTTTAAGCTTGTTTAAACTGCCGAAAGTTAAATTTGTGTGCATCGTTAACCTAATGCCTCTAAGCAGGCCGAACGCGATAGAGTTTGGATAAACTTTCCCTGTGACGGCTTATCCTTAATACTGACGTTCTATTATTTTATTGGGTCAAGCCCTTTGATTTTCAAATTATACTTCTACCTATTTAATAGAAAAGTTGATGATTATGTTCTATCTCTATGTTTGATCGGCTCTTACTTCCGACTGTTTTGTTTTAGTTAGAGACAACATGATGTAATTTCATGTCATCGTGGTAATAGGTTATTATTTAAAATTCGAATACCATCGTGTTACTTTTGTTTACAAATATTAATAATATAAACTCTAATTGAAATGTTTTTAAAATATTCCTACTGTTCATACTTCATAATTTACATTAGCTTTCATTAAGGCGACGCACCGCTAAACAATTAATCTCATACGTTTTGATACGAGCGTTTGCGCATAAGAAAAACTGTTTTTTTTTTCCTCCAAATTAAAACTACAAATTATTAAAAAAAAAATGAACTACAATTTTGAAGTGTGTGTTAAGACTAATCTACTAAGAAAATTTTGATGCTTAAATCGGTCTGGTTAGCCTGTAAAATGTGAATCTATGTTTTAAAAGAGGTTACTTTGATATTTTTTCTCTGTTATAAAAGTTGAAAAATCGTGTTTCTGCAACTAACAAAATGAAGTCAATTAAATGAAAAATCATGTCATCAAATATCACTTTCATATGTTTTGTAATTGTTGGGAAAAATCAAGATCCCCGGCCACGTAAATTACCAATGCGTCGTCTTAAAAGTAATTTAAACATTTGTGTAAGCACATTAAAAGGTGATTCTAATGAAATGGGATGAGTCAGTAATTTTTTTTTTAAAATCTTAACCTAATAGATAAATTAATCTTTAACGTTTATATTCTATTATGGACGCTTGCAACATCCGGAGTACAATACGCTACGCTCTTGCCAACCAAGAAGTTTACGTTCTTAAGCTTCTTCTGGTGTTATAAGACAGTCCTGTCATTGACATTGCCATGACATAGGTAATATGTAGGTTTAAAAGTGCTCCCGCCCACGTCCGATAATCGGTGACCGTTTTTTTAGTCGGTGAAAATGAAACGTATGGAGTTCTATGTTGCAACGTACACATCCTACAAAAGTCGGTCACAAAATCGGTACTAAAACCTCGTCGAAAAAATCGGTCCTATTACCGGTTCTACAAAAATTCTTTTTTTGTCGGTCGTAAGGGCGGTAGCCGTAAAGGTATACTACCCCATTACGAACAACCATAATTGTTCATAACGCTTACAAACGCTACTTATTCTTAATTGATCCGTTGTGCGAGGCAACGGTGAGAGAGAAAAAAACCATCAAAGGATTGCTTGATATTCCTGCTCTCGTTCGGGCGGTGTAAAACTAAATTATCCTATCGGTTTTCGATATTATATTTTTTTTTATTTGCTAAAAGTTCTAAGTGATACAATAATAATTGTTAGAAAAGTATAACATAAACTAAATATTTATAAAATTTACAAAATACAGTGAAAAAATTAAACGCTTACCCGACCCAGCCAGGAATCGAACCTGGGTCTTCCGCAATCCGGGCGGCTGCACTGACCGCTATGCTACCGGGAAGGCTGACGTAGACGCTGAATTTTGTCACTGCTTTTGTAGTTTTAGAGTGCTAATAGCGGCACAGCGCGCCATCCATCCAACGGTCATTGCAACCGATGGCTATGCAGATTCATCTTTGCAGATGAAATACTACAAATTTGATAACACAACGCTATAGTAAAATTTTACTTATTTTATTTTCAAGTGCTAATTGCTGCACTGAAGCTAAATTAAATAATTATAAAATCCCTTAAGCTATCTTGCACAACTTAGGTGGAAACCTAAGCTGTGCAAGATAGCTTAAGGGACGCAGCCCTAGCACAAAAAAAAGCGACAAAAAAATGGTATTTAATTAATGCTATTAAGTATTTAACAACACTTTTTGGCAACAAAATTAAGTCTAAAGAGATTTTAAGTAAAGCTTTTTTTTAAAAATAACAATCGGTAGCCAATCGTCAGACGGCAGTAGACGTCGCTGGCAAACCCACAAAGGTTGTTGGCAACGTGGCATTGAAAATAAGACAACACAGGCCGACTAGAGCCAAATGTGGCAATAAAATAGCGAAAGAATGTTTAAATTTGAAGATATTAGATACATCGAAATTAAAATAAAAAATAACGGAAGAGAAAGTTGTGAAAGCACTTTAGTGAAGGTTAAAGTAAAAGTTTTGATTATTTCATGTAATATTTATGCGGTTTAGAATGTAATTACAATAATTTGCAATTGTAGTGCAAGCAGTGACGTCACGCCTTTAATTTATATATGTATTACTCTCGTCAAAGCTTCCGCACCACTATGCAAAACCTCTTTCTCACACCAATTTTTCCACTGTTAGGCCCTGCTTCATACAATAGACTCTACCAAAAAGTTTATATTCTCTCCTTGATAAGTTAATCTCAGAACAAAGGTCACAAACTTTTTACAAAACCTTAATTACACTGAAACTGAAGACCTATTTTACCCCTACCGCTAAACATTCTTTCTTAGCACACATCTACACCATCCATACACATAAGAACAACAATTTTATTTTCTGAATAATGTGATACACAATTGTTGGTTTTTTTATTTTATTTATATTTTGATTTTGATAATTTTGTTATTACCTTCCTACGTTTCGTCGGTGAACACTGTTATATGCTTAAGATATTTAAAATTATTGTCGACCACATCTTGAGGGGAGAGCGCTGCCTGGTGCCTGTGAGACAGGCTAACGCTTAGCTCAGGCACCAGTCTCTCACAATCTTTAAACATTATTTTTGTATCTTTTGATGTACGTTTAGCAGGTTCACTAACCAAAACTTATAACAATGTTTAAATCAATTGTTACGGACCATATGTGATCTGCGGGACAGTGAACCTGTTAAGATTGTGGATAAAAATAAAGAATTACTTACTTAGTTACATATTCGCTGACTACACATATTACGGATTGAACAAAATTAATAGGGCGTATGACGTATTTTTGTTAAATAACCATAAATTATTCACGAATCGATACACATACAAAACATTTGGTGTTTTATTGGTGTGCCTGTCGTTTCTTTTGAAACAACTTTAATTTAAACGTAATACGATTTTCCTCATTCATTAAAATTTCGAATAATAGATGTTTATGTCTTACGGTATCCACACTGTGTACTGGTGTATGACCTAATAGCGATTGCACAAGGTATAAGACACATTACGCAAGTCATACCTACAATTGAATTAATGCTTACAGGAATTTTGTACTATGCTTTGATCTTAGTCGCGCATCTTTTAATTGGTCATTGCAGTAGTATAACTGTTTCCATTTTAAATATTGTATATAATTTACAGAACATTATTTAGCAAACTCAAGAACGTCTCAACGTGCAGGCTTAAAAGTTCGTACCTTCAATCGCAATCTCCTCTCGAGCGGTTTTGAATACTTCCCAAATGTTAAACATGAGACCCCGTCGGTCGTCGCTCTTTTGGCAATATCGATTTGCATTATCAGAGCTTTTGACAAGGAACAAAGGGGAATATTACGTAAATCAAAGAATTAAAATTCTGCACTATAGCCGTGAAGGACGAAGACGATGATTGCAATTCAAAATTCAAAATCAAATTTTTTTTAATTTGTGGAAAACAGTTATCATATGCGGTCTTACACAATCAACTCAAGCTTCTTTGATCTACCTAAAGAGCATACGTTAAGCATAGCGTTAGGGATGCGATCTCACATGCTAAGCCACTTTTACATTGTCGCATCAATGAATAGGAGACCGAATTAGAATACCCCGAGCTCCCCTGTGCTTAGAAACATTTACCACATGCATTGGGCCAACACGTTCACATACAGAATGTGGAGACTAGACCATAACTTGGCACGCTAGACAGATGTAGATTGGTGAGTGTTTAAGGGTGCGCCGTCCGTAAGTGACAAGTGTCATATGTTTTATTTGAAATGTCGTCGTCCATATTTAATGCCGCGCGGCCATGCTAATTTTGTATGGGGAATTTAAGGTGCTTAATAAAAAATTATTATATAAATAACCACTTGATGAATCAAAAATGTAGTCTAGCAATTTGTAGTTTATCCATTGTGTGTTTGGACAAAATCAGAGGTACAATAATTTAGATAAACTGTAAGAAATTTACTAAACGCCGCCACTCGTTTTCATGATTTTTGCCCAACTTTAAATGATATTGTAGAAAAAACTATAGCGTGTTATGAATTTATGGTTCTGACAAATTGTAAACACGTTCCCTATGATACTAAATATATATTTTGTTCATTTAATACCATAGCATTTTCAATTATATTTACTTAACCGTAACTGCATTTTTGGCATTTTTTGGTCGGCCCACCCTTAAGAGGTAGCAAACCTACGTGTACGTCGTAAAATTTAAGAAAAAATCATTAGAATTATATGTTAAAGAGATGCATGCATCTCGTCGGCACCAAGCTGAGGTACATCCACATGAGTAAAGATATATTTACTCATGTGGTACATCTAGGTTCCAGCAGTGCTATTCTCTAAGCAAAACAGCGTCGACTTCAACATTGAACTTGCTCATAACTTGCAAACGAATGTAGACTTTATTACTATTTAAAAGTAGATTGAAATTCGTTTGCAAGTTATGAGCGAGTTCAACGTCGAGTTCGACGCTGTTTTGCTTAGAGAATAGCGCTGCTGCGGACAAAAATAGGATTTTGTGTATCGACAGTCAGGGATAAGATAGCCAGTTTTTCATTGGTTAAGGATTCCGGATGAAGTACGCTTGTATCTACCTACAGCCTTGTCAGCTGGTGATATGAAGGCCAAACGCTTCCTATTTGTTTTATATATAAAAATCACAAGGACTAACCGAGAAGAAAGTTTCATATTGATAATATTAAGCTTAGGTGATTAATTACATACAGTTTACAAGATTCTGATACCGGGTAAAGTGCGCTTCCACCTTTGGCCTTATCATCACTTAACATCGGGTGAGACGAAGGCCAAGTACTTACCGTAGAAAAATAAAAAAAAACTCGAGGAATAACCGAGAAGAAAGTTTCACATTTATAATAAAAAGCTTCCGTAATAAATAACTTGGAGCGTGACAACTTCAAATTAAATTTTATATTAAGCGAACGCCTGCGGGTATCGACAGCTCGAGGGCAAAGTGACAATTTCACTTTGATCAATTTAGATGACATTGTTCTCTGATGACAACCATTGCATTGGATCTTTCCAAATTAATTAATCCATTAGGAAATTACTTTTTCACTTCGTTTCTTTAGTGGATACATACGTTTACTTACAGTAGATATATTCTTGTTACTGTAAAGAATATTATGTCATTTTCATCTGCCTAAGTGTACGGCAGACTGCAAACATAATTTGAAGAAGAAGTAAGCAAAATAGAAAAAGTAACTACTTTTCAGGGCCAGTCTTTATATGTCTACTGTAAGGGTATTATATATCGGGTCGCCTAATTTTTTGTACTTCTAATTGGCAATGGCACACAAACGGTTAACCTAATTATTTTTCGCATAATTTCACTCTTCATAATCGTGTTTGGTCTAATTTCACTTCGCCTAACTTTTTATCGCCATATTGTTATTTACCAAACGCGACATCTGGCGGAACAATTCGTAATCCCGAAAGTTTGCAATTACTAAATATTAATTCACACAAAATTAAAAATCACAAAGTATAAGAGCTATAAAAAAAAATACTTTTGTATGGAGCTAGATTTCTGTAGTCTAATAAAAAAAATAACCTTTCTAACCTATCACGTGACCTACAGGAGTAGGGCAGCTAGTATTTTTGAAACCGAACAATAATAATTAATATTAGATATGCTAAAATTCGAGCTTTTATATATTAAGCGAAATCGTCGTAATGCCAAAATAACGTTATGCAAATATATTTTAGGGTATTTCACATTATAGATTCATAAATTAGGGCTTTCAATTCTTAGACCAAATTATAATGGAGGCAAAACAATTGTTAGGCGAAACAATAATTGTTCGTTTTAAGTTTAGGCCAATACGGTTTGGCCATGTAATATTAGGACTAAAATTTTTAGGCGAACCGAAGGGCACCCCTACTATAATCATTAACGCCAATTTTGTTAAAAATACAAGTAGTATTGTACTCAGTCTGTTATACGAAGTCGATGGAGATACGTGGGATCCCAGGTCGAGAAAAGTGTACTTGTCCATGCATAGCCTGGGCTTGTGATTACAAAGCAAAGTAACCTTACTTGCCAACACCCAACAATTGTAGCGTTGACTTGATTTCATTGACGGAGATCTTTGCCCAGCAGTGGGACAGTATAAGAACAATATTAGATACAATTTGTCGAAGAAAACTATCACGATTTCGATGTTTATTCCATAACAAAGCGACTGGACTCGGAAGTATTTTCTACGAAGGATAGTTTGGCGTAAAGAGCTTATTTGGGCGGAGATCTGGGCCATAATCCGCAAGGCGCGGGTAGGCCGCACTCAAGAGCACATTATCACGGCATTATGCTGATGTGGCCCAGCTCAAGTCAGCTCTCGACGCTGTGACGTCACAGGCATGCCGGATTTATGTAGGATGGGGCTTAATAGATATGGCTTTGGGTGGACGGTAAAGTTTCATGGTTATGCTAAGGGAGTTGTACATTTGATGGCGTGACGTATGGAAGGACGGAACGAATATTAAGTTGGAATGGTTACGGGTATTGTCGGACCCGGTCGGGTCAGACTAACTGCCGCGTTCAATTACAATGAATACAGTAATAATTAATAAGAATAAGATCAATGTTTTTTTCATTGTTATATAATCTCTTAATTCTTGACGTGAGCACTTTGGAATACCAATTTTTTTAGGTTGTATGGTGACACAGCACTTGAACTGTTGTCCGGTGATCCTAGCTTACATTTTCAGGGCAAAGTCTGTATCGAATTTTTCAATGCACAGCCCGGGTTTGTGAGAACAGCATTTAGCAAGAGCGTAGTGATTAAGCTATATCCGATACCAATTCGATTGTAGCGATGACTTGATTGCAATTCAACTGTCATTGGCTAACTAGGTATAGCTACTAGGTATAGCTGTAGCTGTAGGGTAATTACTAATAAATAAGTCTATGAGGGCGTAATATGAGGGCGTAATAGGCACACGGTCGCTATCTTTCTTTCGGATAAATAATTTGTGATTATACCTGACGTAATTTAAGCTTGTTTTGAGGTTGAGCTTACTTTTTCAGCGAGGCAATAGGTGATAATAATAAGCACATTTAGTATCAAAGTTTTAAGTCTATTCTTGCTTTAGTTGAAATAGAAATAGAAAAACGTCTTTATTTGTTTACAATACATCACACATATATTATTTGTGTTTGTTTGTGTAGTTGTACATTTTGTGTAGGTACCAAAATCAAGACATATAAATCAATGACTCTCAAACTATCAATTCACCGTTAGTTACAATAAGTACCATCTGTATGTATGACGATAGGTGACTACGCTTCTTAGGAGCATAAAGATATCCGAGTTTTATGCTGAAGCACGCCCGGCATCAGCTGTTAGAGCGTGTGACGTCACGGAGTTACGAAAATTATGTCAAGATTTTCTTTAGCTGCTCCTTAAGTGATACCGTGGTGGGTTATTCTAATAATTTTATCGGTGTTGATTGCTTTTCAATACTGATTTTAAATAACCAAAGTTGTTATTATTAGAAGAGATTAACTTGTCGCGTCCAAAAACACATAAAATGACTTAAATTGGTTTAGGTTGCTACTGGTCAGTGTTATTAATTTTAATTGTAAAGAATTAAGTAAAAAAAAGTAGGTAGTGCGCAAATAAGTAATTACTACAAAACGGCCTCTTTTAAGTTCTACAATAGGAAACGATTCAACAAAATGGCCACTATATAAGCTACCGCTCGCATTTTATATACGCATTAACTACTGTCATATAACGCAGTAATTCGGGGCAAAGCGATCCCCTCTCACAGGGTAGTTGGAAAGTTATAAAATGCTTGTTAGGCCGTCATTCGTAATCCGGGGGTTGATTTTCAATGAAAACGTTATTTTTATTACACAGAAAAGTTTCAATACCTAAGAAAAATAAAAAACAAACTAGAAATTATTATAGCCAAAGCAAAGCTTTATTTTTTTTACTTTGAGATGTTCATTCTTTTAACTGTATAGCATAGCTTGCAAAAACTATGTTCAGTCGAATAAATATACTTATACGACTTTTATCGGCCCGTACAACTCTTCCAAAAGTCGTATAGTTAAAATATTTGCTTACATCTGTACTAAGCCGTTGGCTATAATCTAGAGTTGCATTTAAGTCGTGGTCATGGGTTGACTACAGTCAAATAAGTCTACAGTCGGAATCATTCCTTGACCACGGCCAGCGCAACTCATCTGAAAGTGGTAAGATAACTATACCACAAATAAGCCCAGACCCCAGAAGATAAGCTTAATACATACCGCCAGGGGGGTTCACTCCGCAGTTTAGGTACGTTCGGCTGGCGCGCCTCCCGGGCAGGCGTATGGCAGTAGGTTGCCGCTCGGCTCTCACGCTCCACGTCGCGCGTCGTCGCGCGTAAAACGAACGAACATTTCTGTGATTTTTGTTCATCACAACAATTACTACTAAACGATCTTATAATCCGTATAAAAGATACTGTTATATTTACGGGTGTCTAAATAAAATAAATAACAATGAATCGAAATTTAACTTAAATATATCCATGAATACCTATATATATATACCTTGCGCTCCTGACGTCAACGATATCGAGTCAGCATTGTTAGGCAATGCGGAATATGAACGCTCGGGTCAGACAATAAGTTTCAATTTCGCGTGAAAGTCGCAAGAGTATGCAATTTTTTATACCTAAACTGGAGTTTTGTCAGTGATTCTTCTGTACGGTAGTACTATTAGTTATTCTGTGATATCGCGCTCGAACAACACACACATAAACTCTTTGCACGGGCACGGATCTCGGAACTGTCCGAGCGCAGCAGAACACCCACCCAGCAGACTGTTTTTTAGTTTCGGGATCATAACAATAATAAATCCAGCTTTCGTCACCCGTAAGTATGTCGAACACAGCATTCGAGTCACCTCCATTAAGTCTTTTACCCATTTCACGGCATCAATCAACACGACGGAGTTTTTGGACTGTAAATTGCGAAATTACTGCCCGTTTGCACTAAACGCTAATAAGGCGACTCCTAATAAAGAGATATCTAAGTTTAAGCAACGACTATCTTTAAAATTTATTTGCACCAAATGAAATATCTTAAGTTATTCCTAACGTATGAGTTGCTTAACCGAGGAAATGAACCCCCTTTTTATTTTAATCTAAGGAATGAACTAATAAATTTGCTATAATCCGACAAAATATAAAGGATCGTTTGTATTTTTTGTTCTTTTCTTCTCATGGTATTAGCGCATGTGTCAAAAAGATACATAATCAAAGTTAAGACTTCTTTATTTATAGGATAAAGCACACTTATCAACGGGACAGGCAGACAGATCAGACATAACCTAGCAAAGAGAATTTAATCACTACATTTACTATAAAGCACAACACGTCTTCCTTTCCTCCGATTTAAATCAATTAATGACAAGAAGCTGTGAAATTGTCTGGCAATTGATAGAAAAATAGCCTTTTCTGTTTCAGAATAGCTCAGCATCATCACCACCTGAAATTTATTTGATAATATGTAGGTATCTCTATAAATTGTAGACATAAAAGTATTTAATAGTTTTTTAGTACCATACCTGGTGACTGTATTTTTACGTGAGTGCAGTCATTTGTTCCAATAATATAGGGGAAACTGGCAATGGCGTAAAAATCTCTTTGTAACCAACAAAGAGATTTTTAAAGTAAAAATCTCTTTGTTGGTTTTCAATTTCGTCAAGAGATGAAGGCATTTTAATATATCTATCCCTGAGGGCTACAATAGCAGAGGAAACTCTTGCTATTATCCTCGACACAATGGAGACATGCACTCCATGCATATCTCCAACTGCTATTTGATGAGAGCCTGTTACATAGAACCTCAAAGTTATTAGAAACTGATTTATTGGAGCTACACTGCAATTCCTAATATAAAACGGACTGTAGTTTATAAGTATATAAATTACACCCACGGATTACACCAAATTGTTATTTTATAATATACATAACGCCCTGAATTACTAACCTATTACTGCTAAACTCCAGGTCCTGGTCGATTTGGTCAAGAATATACAAGGCTGTACTTTTTAAAATTCGATACCTTTTGAAAAAATCTAGCTCGTCGTATTCCATAAACTAATTTGGTCGCGCTCTTATAATGCGTGACCTAGCGTGTCTTTCATTATAATAATTGATGTTTTCCAAGAAATCTATTAAATGTAGGGCTTCACCGTTCATGGTGCACTGATTATAATCTGAAGTTCAAAAAACCAACAAAATTTGATCGAATTAAGTTACAATAAAGTAGGATTTAGGACGTTCATAAACCTTAGGCGTTACTCAATCGGTGTCATAAACATTAGGTATAATATCTTAGCGAGTTTAGGAATGACATATCGTTAGTGCAATCCATTTTGTCGTATAGGAATGACTTAAATAATTACGCATGAATTTAAATGTCGCCTAAGTTTAGTGCATACGTGTCCAACTTATCTAGGTTGTCTAGATATGTGCGTTGTTCGTGCGCGTTTGTATAGCGCTTACATTCTGCACTGTCCTTATCATGTGCCTATACTAAGTAGTTTGCGTTAAACCCGTTTCATGTCATTAGCAATATTAGTTTAACGGAAAAGAAAGAGTAAAAAACGTGGTCATTCCATTCAGAGGCCGTTCAGTGTAATTGAAAAATCAATCCGAGCTTAAACTGACCCGGGCGAAACGCTGAAAACGCCCTCATAAAAAATAACGGACACAAGCAGGATTGGGAATTTATGGGAGTCCATATTATGCGAGGGGGAAATCTCATAATGATCGACAATGGTGTTGGGAGGACCGTCGTCGGAAACGGAAGCCGTTTTACACCAAAACGTATTATTTTATATAGTTACTCGTACGTTACAGAAAGTTCTGCCTTGCAGGTATTCTGTTCTGAATTCCTTTTTAATGCTCTTACTATAATACTTCTACGTCATGATTAGCGAAGAAACAAAACAAATCGTTATGTCGTTATCGTAGTTTGATAACACTGAAATGTGGGTAGATAGGGTTGAATAGATAAATGTTTCACAATTATTCACTTTGAAAAGTACATTACGATCATAAATGAAAATAATACATGGGTTATTTATTATATGGTTGGTACTAGGTCTATCTAAAGACGGAAGTAAAAAAAATATAAGCGACGACTGAATTCTATAATAGCCATAAAATGGAGGTAGATGTTTTTTTTTTTGACTCTACTCCACCTGATGTTAAGTGGAAACGGAATCCAGACGCTAAGACAACTGGTGCAGCGTGAAAACAACGCAGCATCAGTCACCCTCACCCTGCCGGCCCACAAGGCGCCAATTCAAGCCTCGTTTGAAGGACCCCATGTCATAAGAAGTAGGGCAAAGGTGTGCTGGTAGACTATTTCGTCTTTTGGAAGCGCGACAAAGAAACGGCTAACCAAATTGCTTTGTGAGCGATGGAATGTTCGAGACAGGACAGCGGTGACTCCGGGGAGCAGCACGCGTACTCCTATGGAGGAAGAGAGAAGGAGATAAGATTTCCGAGATTTCGAAAATGGTCTCCGTGGTAGTATACTACAGTATTGATTACCTGTTTCATCAACTTTCGGAATGTTGTACAAGCTATACTTTTCCAACTAACCTGTTTAAAATGATAAAAAACTGTCTTCCATTATTTTCGCATTAGTAAGAAATTTAATGTAAACAAGTTTTGTCAGACAGAACGAACCTTCATGAGGATGAACTGGTAACAAAACATGACGCAAGCCCAACTTGACACAAAGTTTGCACTGGAGTAGATAGCAACGAAGTTCCGTATTTCGCCATAAGATACCTGTTTCCTAACTTAAACAAGAGTATGAAATGTAATAATTACCAAACAATAACTCAATGGGAAAAAGAAATTAATTTACTATTTATTCAAATTATTTTTTTATAAATAAACTGTTTAGCAAACATTTTTTTATGGAAATAGGTGATTAGATTACCTACGTATTTATATTTTATAATTATCGTGTGAGCTCTCTAGACATTATAATAAAAACTACGGTATATGTACTGTTAAGACCAGAGGGGTCCTCACTTATAACGCAAGGCGTCTCTTTACTATTGGGGGCGTAAGACAGAATGAGATACCTTAATTGATTAATATTATATTGGCATTCAGAAAAACATGAACATAATAATTAATAGAATGTTGCCGCTCCCGCGGTTGATTTCCAAGTCCCCTTCTTTTGTTTTTCACCGCGTGTTGTCGTATTTTAAATACAAGAAGGCAGAACGCGACGGCTGCCAGTAGTTCCGCGCCTCCAAGCAGTCCCGATCACTACAGTACACAAACATCTGCAGGCACAGGAGGTATTATCATAATGTTATCGATTGTTACCACATGTTGACTGTGTTTAAAAGTAAGGCAACGTTTACATACATACAACAAATTACTATTTGTTATCGGATGTTGCCCACTAACACTTGACAACGTTGCTCCACAAAAAGTAATTGCAGTTTGGATACACCGTTGCGATAACAAAAGACAATCAAGATACATATTTATATCATCATTAAAACTTTAGCAAGATGAAATTTTATATCTTAATTGGGTTGGTAGCTCATCGGTCAGAGCACTGGACTGGTAATCCAAGGGTTTGATTCCCACTTGCGCTGTCTGAGACTGGTTGATTTTTTCTAGTAAAATTTATCTTGCAACCAAGATAAAAAAATAAAAAAAATCCAAACGAATAAATACATAAACAGATACGTCTATTCATGTATTCATGTCCTTGATTATGTGTTGATGTAACCCACTTTACAGCAGCTACAAGCCACGGCACTAACGAGTTACCACAACGGTAACAAGTCGCACCTACCAGAAACAGCTACACACGTCGCTGTAGATACTCGTTAATTTAAAAAAGCTTTAGCCTGATCGCTTTTGTTCATTTGGTTCATATATCTTCTATTTACTGATGAGCGGGTTGATATACCCTTTAATGACACCGATTACTAAATCCACTGTCGCGGCTTTGTCGCAAAAGGCCTATCTGAGTGCTCAATGCGAGTTGTATTTGCCATTCGCAATAGGCAGTACAAACACAATTATTATGACGCTGTAAGGGAGAAAAGAGCTGGACACTTGCTGAGTTTCTTGCCGGTTCTTCTCAGTACAAGATCTCCCGCCCAGAGTAGATAGACTTACGAACCGATGGCATAAAATGACGTTCATAAGAGCTATTTGTAGCCTAAACTGAATAAATGATTTTGAATTTTGAAGTATAGTCGATCAAGAAATTGCTTTATCACTTTTGACAAAAACTTCTATTACAATAAAATTTCGCTAAGGCTCATTGTCAATAATGACAACGTATCTGTCACTTGGTCTTTTAAACAAAAATAGAACTTGTTGTTTTATTTTATGCAAACAAAATTCACTTCTAAGGTGGTAAAGCAATTTCATTGTCGACTATACATACCGCGCACGGGCAACTCACATTGAATACCTCTCAACAGCTGCGCTTGGAATGGTTCGAGATGTTCCGAGTTTCCGTGTCCGTCAGAGGTTTACTATGTGTGCGTTTCGAACGCGTTTGTATACCCGATCCGATCCGAACCCTCGGAGAATCTAGTAGAGCACGAGGACACGCAATAGTGCATGATGTCGTTCCCTCTACAAAACATCTGACGGTGCTTCGTTTCACACCGCTTGAGGAACCCATTGAGTTTCTCGCCGCCCCCAAAAAAGCCCGGTGAAGCTGAAAAAAGGCCAGTGGCAATCAGAAAACTCTCTCGATAAAAGCGTTTGTATAAAGCTCCTTATGTTGTGGCAGTAGGCACTCCGTATAATAAAGAGCAAAGTAACTTAATGTATTATAGACAATGATACAAGTTGCATAATGTAATATTTGAAAAACAAATAAAAAAAACCTCTTCATCAACATTATCGTAACAAATTCATCGTAGACAAAAAAATCGAAGCTTAAAGTAAATCACACTAATATTATAAATGCGAAAGTTTGTGTGTATGTATGTCTGTATATTTGTTCCTTCTTCGGCATACAGATAGTTTATAACCTGAATCAATACATAGGATAGTTTTTATCCCGATATTCCCACGGGAATCACACTATAAATATATACTAAAAAAGACAATTTAATTTTCCAATACAAAATGATTTGTTTGTTTTGTTGTCATGGAAACCAAAGAGAATTTAATCACTTGATGGAAACTGTCAAAGCTGTACGAAGTCCGCCGGGTCCACTAGTATAATTATAATCCGAAACTACTAGAGGACTTCCGACTTAAAGACGTTGCCAAACTTAATGCATCTGTCGTTGCAGAGGAAGAAGAGTGAAAGGATGGGGTTGCACAAAAGATCCCGATGGGTCGAAGTGCTACTGCGAGAAGGAAACTTCAGCAGGCCCCAATAAGATAAGATAAGATAAGAAATATAATTAAGTAATGATACAAAACTATTTTATTAATTAAAAAGTGTCACCGAAACACGTTCTAACTTCAATAAGGTTTTCATTAGGTACTCAAATGCCTATACATTTTGGAGCATGACGGTGTAGTGTCAACTGTGACGCTGATCGTACAGCCACTATCTCGATCATACGACCTCAACGTCGTGCGTCGTCATGTAATCTGGAAGTTAAAGGGTGTGATTGTTGTTCCGAAGTAACTGAGCTGCGGCTAAATTGCCAGCGTTATCCAATACACGTTCATGTTCATGCAAATTCTATTGGCAATGTTAGCTAGCAACAGTCTATCCGGGGAGATTGGAAAATGTTCCCTAAACCCTGTTACGGAACTTGTTAAACTTGACCTTTTAACTTTAATAACATTATCCGAGCTCGGTGCCACTGCCTTTACGTTCAAATTAAGAATTTGAAAGTTTCCTAATGTTTCAAATTTCATTAGATGAAAATATGAAATAATTATTTTTTTTATATTTAGTTTTATGTCGCTGTAAACTTGAGTTCTCCTGGCTCATTGTTTCTGTCCGTATGGGCTATGTCAAGAATGGTTGAATGCAATTCATATAAATATAACAATATATTAAATGAAGAACAGTTGTAGGATACCTAGATAGACGATTAGGTAGATAAATAAGAGACAGAAGTGGACCGATAAATGATTCGGTGTATATGTATTTACGTTGTACGAATAGGTACATACGACATAGCAGATATTCTTAATCTGAAAATAAACGCTGAAACCAGTTCAAAACGTAAATGTTATGTCATAAGTTTTCGTCATGTTGTTTTTCATAGGGTCGACATTCGTTTGATCCACGAGACCCTGAATCGTGACTATCGGGTAGTCACGCGTCGTTGACTTCGTCGCACTTTTATTCAATGACTTTGTGCAAAATCCGCTTGACACCCTGGAATGGGCACCGCAGCGCAGCTTTATGTCACTGTAAACTTTAGGGCTTGTCTTGGCCCATTAGTTTTGTCCCAATGGGTTTCCTCGTGAATGAAATAAGCACGGTTGAATGCAATTTTTCGCACTGTGCAAGCGCTGCGCGTGTATAAACGCTTGGGTGGCTGTAGTTAAATTGGTCTACTGGAAATAAATTGGCGAATTGGTTAAGCTCGTTTCAACACGGATTACGGTGGTCATTAGATAACAGAATGCAAATTAAGAACAAGAACACCTCTTGTTCTTATTTTTTTATATAGTTGGCACGGCAAATGACTATTTCACCTGATGTGAAGTGGAAATGGAGTACAGACGCGAAGACAACTGGTGCAGCGTGAAAACAACGCAGCATCAGTTACCCTCACTCTGCCATTTGCACTCTCAATTTGAAATCAAGTATAGTTTGATTGAATACATTTTAATAATAAATAATAAAAATATGTTCTAGACAACGTTTTGTGATATTTTATATGACATATTTTCTTTGGTACATAATAAAATAAGTAAAAAATAAACTTTATTCTAAAACAATATCAAAAGCGCGTAGTGATTTTTTAAGTCAACACAACAATACAAGCATCACATTTAAAGTTCATACCTAATAAACCTCCTTTAATACATATATATTTTAACGCGATTCCCGCGAAGTCAGAATAACTGACAACTGAAATATAGGTTCTTACACCGAAATGTGGGTGTAAAATGACTGCTTAATAAAATATTTCATACAAAGAAAACATTGTTTTAGACACTAATGTTCAAATCATGCTTCATCATCATACCTGAAACTCACCAAAATTTCAATTTTATTTGAGATACTACCACAATAATTAGAACTAAAATAAACCACTAACTCCATTCTCGAGGAGTTCGATGACGCAGTGGTTAACGCGCCCGGTCTGCGAGTGCTGAGGTTAAGATACTTACGCAAAGGCCGGTCATCGGATGGGTGACCAAAACTTTATCATCTCGAGCTCCTCCGTGCTTTGGAAGGCACGTAAAGACGTTGGTCCTGGCTGTATTTGTAGTCGTTAACAACCACCAATCCGCACTGGGCCCGCGTGGTGGTGTATGGTCCGTTCTCCCTATACATCCATAGGGAAGGCTCGTGACCCAACAGGGAGACATAGAATGAGCTGATGATGATGATGACTAACTCCATTCTCACACGACGCTTCTCCAAACAAAATAGTCAGAAACTGTTATTACCAATTAATGTCTTGAATGTCACAGCACTGATATCACAAAATGGTATATAGGTTTTTTTTTCTATACATAGCACCAGTGATCGTCAGGAACTAGTCATCGACATGTTTGTACTTTTATTATGTTAAAAGGAGGCAAACGAGTAGGCGGGTCACCTGATGGAAAGTAATCACCGCCGCCCATGGACACTCGCAAAACCAAAGTAATCGCAGATGCGTTGCTAGCCTTGAGGAAGGAGTTGGATCTTGTTGATCGAATTATAAAAAAAGGAGGGAGTAGGAATTGGGAGGGGGAAGGAGTGTTTTTATTAATCATTAAAAATAGGGGTCCGCAACTAATTTTAGTCTTTAGCATCAATTGAATACCAACCAATCCTTGCTATCATCCCGTAATATTCAAATGAAAATCTATGTTATTATTTGGCTATGAAAACTCTGTCTAACACTGGGCTAAAATTGTCGAGGACTGATGCCTTTTCTCTAGTACTTACCAAACTCTAAGGACTAGGATAACATCTCTAAACCACTGGTCAATTAGAAGTTCCAACCGGGTACTATATGCGGGTAAAATGTGCGCAACTATATCCCGACAGTTATATGACTACTGTATCTACAGCAAAGATGCGGAAGATAAAAAGTTATCTGGGCCGAACCACAAGAGAAGTTAAAACACTGTAACTGGACCATTATCCAATGAAGCTCTCACAATTTCTTTTTTACGACTCTTAAGGGAATAATAGTTTTTAAACGTCTCTGTTGAAAATGTATTGTTGCCTTACTGGGTTCTGGGTTCGATTATTAGCGGCGTATATAGGTTTTGTGCTCGGCTTGATGCGTGTTTAGTGTTAGCTATCTAAATTAAAATTTGGAGTACAGGTTCTAATTAAGTTAACGACCTCCTTGGTCGAGTGGCTTGCACACCGGTTTTCATGGTGTCGCTATCTCTGAGGTCCCGGGTTCGATCCCCGGTCGGATCAATTTAGAAATACCTGTTTTTCTATATTGTTTCGGGTCTGGGTGTTTCTTATAGGTATAATAAGAATGTATTTAAATATATTAAGTATGTTTATCGGTTGTCTAGTTATTCATATAACGAGTTTCTTAAGGAAGCTTTTCTTGGGGCTAGATAATTGGTGTGAGTGTGGGAAACATTTATTTATTAATTTAGTTCGTGGATCTTTTTTCAAATGTTGAAATTTTTTTTACGGCGGCATTCGAATCTACACTCTCGCTCTGACCAATCCGCCGAAATTCATCGTCAGTGTCTCCTCTTTGTAAGTACTGGACTATTAATTATTCTGTGGTATTGGCGTTGTATACCTATCATATCTATCTAATATCACGAATAAAGGATATATAGTAGTAGTAAATAGCCTACGAATGTAACTGTCCCACTGCTGGGCAAAAACCTCCATCATTGAAATTCTAATTGAAAATATATAGTCTTACATACTATTTCAAATTCATAGTTTTTAAGTAAATAAATAAATAATAAAAATGCTTTTATTAAATAAAACAGTTACAACAGTATGTATACATTATTACTCGTAGTCCCCAAACTAGGTAATCCTGTATATGGCGACTTACATTGGTGGTGGTAAATATATTTTGTCTAATGGCTAAGTGTACAACAAAACAATTAGGTAACAAAAAAAATAAAAATATATATTATATAAAACTATACTAGCAAATACGAGCACAATACCGAACTTCCGATAAAGATTATACGACATAAATCCTCTTTCTTACAGATTTTTATTTTTTATTTTTTTTAATCAATGAAGGCTGGCTTGTTGTTTTACCCCATCCCAAAGTACCAATACCTATTCTAGTGTGTAAGTGAAACTTTATTTATGTATAGATAAAGAACGCATAAGTTTTCAAGTCTACTTTGAGAAGTTGGTTACCTGATTTAGACGCTCTAGGACCATAGGAACCATCTCACAATCAGACCAGGTTTTAAAATAGAAAAATCAAGGTCCTGTCCCGAAGCTGTGTTTACGAATGCAAACAGTCAACACTGCGTTCAATCCCACCATTGCCGGTACTGAAAGCTTCAATTTTTTACCGCGGCTCTAAAAGATCTCTCTCAAAATAGATATTCATCTAACCGAGATGGAATTCAATTACAAGCCGACTTTATCAAGATACGGATGTCAGTCCGCCCGTGACCACGGCAGATGTAGGTACTCGTATCTCGGTTGAAACGTCTCGTCGTCTGGCAGTAGATAGGTATGTGGTTCTTTAGCGAGTTTAAAAAATATTACATAAATCATATTTCGACAGATTAAAATTAAAAGTGTTTTGATAGTTTGTTGTTTTTTGTATAAAGTTATGTTTATAGTAGTATCATCATCATCATCATCATCATCATCATCTCAGCCAAAAGACGTCCACTGCTGGACAAAGGCCTCCCCCAAGAATGAGGGGATTTTGCTATAATCGCCACGCTTGGCAGGCGGGTTGGCGATCGCAGTAGGTGAAAGTAATCACAGAGAGATGCTGCTGCCCGTCCTCTGGAATAGTCCCTTAGTCGCCTTCTACGACACCCACGGGGAGAGATGGGGTGGTGCAATTCTTTATGCCCGGCACCACATATATAGGTAGTATATAAATAAATAAATAAATAAATTAATAAATTTTCCTACACTTACACCAATTATCTAGCCCAAGAGAAGCTTCGATATGAAACTCGTTATATGGTTACTAGACAACGAATAAACATACTTAAAATACATAAATACACTTATTATACATAGAAAACACCCAGACCCGAGCCAATTTAGAAAAACAATAATTTCTAAATTGACCCGACCGGGGATCGAACCCGGGACCTCAGAGATGGTGACACCATGAAAACCGGTGTACAAACCACTCGACCAAGGAGGTCGACAGATATACCTATATAAATATAGATAGATAATTAAATTGGTACTTTATACTGAGATGATGAACTTTTTAAATGACCTAGGTACTCTCAAATGAGAATATTTATCATTTTATGGCTTGAACTTTGAACTTTTATGGTTTGGCGTGAACTTGAGGAAATGGGTTTCCTATCGTCCATGTGACAAGGCCTAAAATTAGTTATTGTGTGGCCTAAAGGCTCAAGTCGGTACATTAAATTCAAGTTTGTCTAATTTAATAAACGTAAACAAACGTTAGTGTATCAAATAATAAACAAACAGACCTCACAAAGGAGGAACTCCCATAATTACTTAGTAACGCATATGTAACATGACTTGAGATAGAACAATACGGCCGCGGTATGCGAACATTCACTTAGTGAACACTTGTTTGCGCTGTTATGGCCAGTCTTGTAATAACACACTACAATAGGGTAACCAGGAAAACGGAGACTAGTCGGAGATTAAAGGAAGACGCTTCCTCAAAGCTGAAAAGTTTTAACGTTAGTAAAGCGAAATAATTATATTTTTTTTAAATTGACATAATACTTAAAACTATTTTAAATTGGCACCATCGTATTTTTCCGCTCTCGATTTCGATCCGAACACCTAGGAGTATCTATTAGGTGACGGGGACACGCTTCCATGATGCTCTCCATCCTCTCTTCCTCTCTAATAACCCTCTGAGAATGTTCGATTACCACGACTTGACTTTTGTGGGCAGCGAGAAACTAAGGGTTCCCCTTAGTTTCTCGCTGCCCACAAAAGTCCGGTTACGCTAATATGCCATCTCTATGCTCATATAACATGCTGAAACTCTTATCAAACAAAAGAACACGTACAAGAGTTGGAGTCACTTTTAATTCGATTGAATTTGAAGTCGCACTTGTAAAGACTTGGCTCCGAACTGTAACCCAGCTGGGGTAACCCTACACTACAACAACACGCCCTCCCGCACTCGTCCCGCACACACGCCGCACAGCAAACATTTTAGTTGTTCACTCACATTTTGAGCATTATTCCTTTTTGAGGTCATTCTAAAGAGTTTCATCAAGAAAATATTACTGTGAATTGTAAAAAGTAAATACTATTGATGCATATTTTTCTTTACTGAAAATAATAAAAGTAATTTATTGGCAGTTTTGCAGTAAGTATCTCATCGTAAATATTTATGTTTGGAGAAGGATATTTCCTTAGTGTTGAGTGGACAGTACGAGTTTTATTCACCATTCGAGAATGTTATAAAAAACGAGAGTTTGTATGGCAATAAAACTAGCCTCGCTTGTCGCCATACAAAATCTTCATTTTTGTCAAAGTGATCGATAGATATTTATTTATTTATTTGACTACTTGGATCTCTGATTGTATGTAAGATACGATTTTAAGTTTTGTTATCTAACTAATAATTATCATAATAATTAGAAACCTTACATACGTTGATACGGACATGGTCTCTACGTTTCATTCGCCATTTGATCACAATTAACGAAAACGAAAATGTGTATGGCATTGATGTAGCGCCTCTTGGTGGAATACGAAAAGAGTTAAAATTTTGTCATACAAATTCTCGTTTTCGTTAACGTGATCGAGTGGTCGCACTCGACTACTTCTAGGATACTCTCCATTAAGGGTCGCTTCAATTACAGGGCTCTTTCAATTTAGGCGGTTGGCGTCGGACGACTACCGCACGGTTGCACTGCGTCCCATATAAAAAACGCAGGGCATAAGTCCGTCACCCAACGACTAAATTGAAAGAGCCTTAACACTGTGATGTGAGGGAGTTGAGTTCTGTGACCTAGTGAGAGAGAATAAAGCCATTTGAAACTTTTTTTACATTGTTTAATTGTCTTGACCGACCGTCGGTCGTGCTTACGTCGCTTGCGTATGCTTAAATTCATAGTCGCATAAGAAATAATAAATAAACAAATATATATTATATTCTCAATAAGTATGTAGGTAAACTCTGTAATTTTGGTGATCGTATGCAACTTTGGTGACGATTGGCCAATGTCGTACATGCTAATGTTTGTAAAGAGCGTCAACAAAACAAAAATTAAAACAAAAGCAAATCAAATGTCATAAATCACGTAATGAAATATGGGACGGTACGGGGAAACGGTGGAAATATCACCGAATGTTGTTTCTGCGTGTGCGTGTTATAGCGGGCGATAACGCTGCTTTTTCACCAGAGCTATGCGATGTAGCTAAGCGGTGCGCGAGAAAAAAACCACCAACAGGACACCATTATATAAATGTAGATACGTTATATAACGTATCTACAACGATATAACGATTTCAAGAAATAAGAACAAAAACAAAACTAAATCTGATAATGGGTATTTGTAACAAAACTGTCAACTGACTCAATTGTACGTCTCCTTCTTTGAAAGCTATTGAGGACAAAAGGATACAGATGCCTTCTTTTGTTCGGTACATAGGGTACATAGGGGCGCTAGTAACGTACTACCATTTTTACTAATATTGCAATAGGATTACTTTATTTTACACCGCAAGGAGGTAAAAAGGAGGGAAAAAGAGGAATCCTATTGGAGGATTTTTTTCTCGCGCACCGCTTAGTTCAACACAGCTCTGGTGGAACAGCAACCTAAAGGCACACAAATACACAAAGGTCAACGCGGATCCCCGAAATGAGGCGACCTTTTTAATAAGTAAAGGCAAATCTCGCGTATTTTCCCCGCGGTCCCGCCACGGCGGGCGTAACAGTGTGGCCACAGGTTTACACGCCGCGATAAAGACCTCGCCTCGCGTATAATTTTTACAATTAAAAAACTTTGTGTGACTGAAAATCGCATTTGTAAAAGAAGACTTACCACAATTGCTTTACCTACTTAACTTGACTCTACAACGCACAGTAATCGTAACACTAAGAAACTTGCGGCGCCTACAACAACGTAACAAGTTCCAGGTTAGATATCGAGCTGCTGGTTCCAATGGTACGTATAATGTTCGGATCCAAGGTTAACCGCCTCGTGGTTTTCGGCGTGGAGGCTCGTGCAAGAGCAGATGACAGTTCGCCATACAGTAGATAGGTACTTACTTTGTAGTATTAAGTTTAGATATAAATATAGGATGGATATAATTGTCAAACCCACACTTTAGTAACTGTATCCTACAGATACAATAGGTATCCTATTTAAATCAGGGTGATCTATTGCATTATTTTATAAGGTTTATAATTACTAAAACAATAATCAATGTAAATAAAGAAAAGGAGCGAATGAATCAATGGAGAAATGAATGACTATGTTTTTTACACACAGAGAGTGAGAGAGAGTGAAGGCTGATGATGATGATGATGATTATGATGATGACAGAGTGAGATCAGATACATAATCTAATAAAGATTGGTTTCGTATCCAAAAACTTGCCTGTATAGCAACGACTTGATACAACAATAAAATGTACAGAACCAACCAAAGCTTTTAGGTTTAAATTGCTACGCCAAAGGAAAGTAAGTTCATTGAGTGGGTTACCACTTGTTAGCAGGAAAATCCCCGAAAGCAATTTGAAACACTATAACAAGGATTTCGACAAAGATAGATAACGACTCAACAAGACGGTCCCCAAAGAGGATTTCTCCGAAGCAGGGATTAATTAGGAGGCAACTACAGATTAGAACAAAACAACTTTTGTTTATGTTCGGTTTTGTCGATGTAGACAAGTGAATAAGTACTGTCACAAGCAATTTAATATATAATATATTAAATCTCGCACTTATAAGTAAAAACTATTTTAAAATAATCTATAAGGATGATATTAACGGGCTGATCTCGAAATGAACTATAAGTAGATATTAATTTTCCTTAATATTTTTGTTGTGAAATTTATTTAAAAGTTTTAGACATTACTAATACATATGCGTTCAATATTACTTACGTATTTTTGATTACGGCAAATACCCCTCATATCCTTGGGGGAGGCCTTTGTCCAGCAGTGGACGTCTTTTGGCTGAGATGAGATGATTGATGATGATGCGTTCAATACATAGGAAATCACATATTTTTCTTTACTGAAAAAGCATTATTCTTTCTGCAGTTTTCACCATATGTCTTTAGTTAGATAAAGGATATGATAAAATAGATATGGTACGATGATATATTATAAGAATATTTAGTTATTCCACAATGTACTTTACAAGAAACTCTCGACTACTGAGGAGACTTACATTGTTGTTATATTGCGACTGACTTAGATAAAACATCGGGTACATAATACCTCGCTGAACAACGCACCCAGAATCTCTGGCTAGTACCTATAACCTAAACCTTAGAGACAGTGCGAGATTCATTACAGGAACGACCATATATTTATTTATTTATTTGGACAACAAAACAGGTAACAGTCATTGATATTCAAATATCAAAAATTTAATTTAGTGCTAGACCCTACTAATGTTGACATATCATTTCTTAATTACAGGATAAATAAATTTACAGTACAAAATAAGTATAAATTAAGAAAACTAATAAAACTACGAACGAACTGAGAAAGCTATATATAACCTCACCACTTTAGTCATCCAAAAGCTCTTCTGCCATACGTTTAAAAAGGTAAGGTTTTAGAAAATATATGAATAGGATTACCAATGGATAACTCGTTGTAAAGTCGACACATTCTTTCTTACTATCGGGTTGTAAGAACGTGGACGACAATGATAGGATTATCATAGTATTTTCTGTCGCTGTGTTTTTTCATCAGAAACTTTGCAATTTACTCGAGTGCCGTTTTGTTTACGAACAGCCCTTATAGAATTACTACTGGCCGTCTAAAAAAGAAGGCCCTTTGAGTAGAAACGGCGTGGATATCGGTTACCTTGGATTGAGTAAAATGTCTCCGGGCATGAACTGGCTGTATAATTTCTAAGTATTGTTTTGTTGAGTTCGTGAGAGGAGCTCTATGGCGTAGTGGTTAACGCGCCCGATCTGCGATTGCTGACGTTGAGCAACTTTTGCAAAGGTTGGTCATCGGATTAGTAACCAAAAATTTATCATCTCGATTTTCACCGTGCTTCCGAAGGCACGTTAAGCTTGGTCCCGGCTGCATTAGCAGTCGTTAACAACAACCAATCCGCACTGGGCCCGCGCGGTTATTTATGGTTCTCTCTTTCTAAACAGAGATGGTGCTGGCTACAGTCTCAATAGCGCTGCTTTAAGGATCTATTGTAATGAAATGTATAATTATTTCTGCGAGATAAATCACTCAACACTGTTTTATTCGCTTTTTATCTATCTAATAATACGTGAAGCAAAAACTTTGTACCCCTTTTTACGAAAATTGTGCGGACGGAGGAGTATGAAATTTCGCACACTTATAGTTTATATGGAGAAGGAATACAGAATGTTAATATTTAAAAAAATATATGCATAAAAAATACATTAAATCAATAAAACAAACATTACACACACTGCCATATATTTAACACACACGCATAATGTATTTGACACACACGCATATTATACTCTTTTCAAAAATTTCTAAATAGAAAGTGGAGCGGCCGAAATCTGTCAATGCCAATCCAAACACACATTCTATCTTTTTTAAAATACGGTTGAATTTCGACTAAGTGCTGGGCGACCACTAGTTTGAATAATTATGTGATTTTATTCGTACACTTAGACTTTTCTTACAACAGACCATGATGGCAGAAATATAGCTGTTAGCTAGCTAGCTAGTAGTAGATATAGCTGCGCAAAAAAATTAAAGAAAAATCAAAATAAGTTTTGTGTTTTAGTATTATTCTGGTAAATAAATTACAAACACTCGAGAGATATTCGTAACTTTTTTCAGATTCAGGATTTCAACAATTAAAAAAGGCAAGAAGGTATTGCTTGTTCATTCCATAAGTTTAAGTAATTATACCAGACAATGTTATAGAATAGATTACCGTTACTTTTTTTTTAAATGTTGATACAAAGCTCTAATCAACACTGAGATTATTTGAGAAGAAAATTTCTACTTTAGAATAAATTAATTATTTTACTAAAAATGTATGCTATCTTTTATTTTATTAAATACAACGCGGAACGCCAGTCTAGTTATAAATAAAAACAGAAAAGCTGTAAGGCACATAAGAAACACAGAAAAAGGTATGTATTGTTTCGGTGCGTCTTATTCAATCAGCCAAATGTCCTTCTAATCAGGAGAATCTACCCTTTTGTCGAAACGAAATGTTCTAGAAAGAGCTCTGATCACTTACATTATCCAAGGCCTAGATAGCAATAGGGCTTTATACAAAATAAAGTAATTTCTGCAGTCAAAAACTTGGCTAATGGAAATAGGTATTTCGAAAATACATACATACATACATACATACATACATATATACATACATACATACATACATACATACATACATACATACATACATACATACATACATACATACATACATACATACATACATACATACATACACACATACATACATACATACATACATACATACATACATACATACATACATACATACATACATACATACATACATACATACATACATACATACATACATACATACATACATACATACATACATACACTTGAAAAACATAACCCTCCTTCTGACGTAGTCGGGTAAAAATAAAACTAAATCATGTAGTTTCAAATTGTTAGTTATTATTATTGTTAGTTTTTTTTTATAGGACAGACCCGGATGGCGACTCTATTTATCGGTGGCCAAGACACACTTTGGGTCGTTGCGCCATTCTAGTTAGTTAGTTAGTAGTTATAGTTTTTGTGCCTCGGTAGTTGAGGATCCCGGGTGAAGTGCGCTTCCACCTTTAGCCTTTATCATTGCTTAACATTAGGTAAGATGAAGGCACTTTGCTAACCCGTCAAATATTTAAAAAACCTAGTGCTATTTTTATTTTTATTATTTTTTTTTACAAAAAAAAGTTATTAGGGTAAGTGTTTTAATTGTTCTATGATGTAATGAACTACAAATGAGTTTTGAATCGTGCTGTGCCCCTACGCTACTGAGCGTATTAATTGACCTATCGCGTAATGAAAAGTAAAAAAAAAGAAATGAGTACATATGAGTTTTGAATCGTGCCCGATCATTACATTTGCTGATGACAACTGCCATAGAAGTTGGCCATCGATTTTCGTAATAGGCCAGAAGGTCGCCGTTCCGGAGACACCTGTTATTTATTAGATTTGTTTCGATCTGGGTAATCTTGTTACAGCTGACCTGCCCTGCTACACGCCTCGCGTAGTTTTCGGCGAGCGTTGGAGGTAAAACCCTCCGTGATCGCATAAAAACTTGGCCTTTTTTGTATTAGTATGTAGGAGAAGGCCGGGCAAAGTTAAGATATTTAGGGCTGATGCAGTAAAAGTATAGAATAGAAAATAAAACAAAAGAAGCGTCGCCACTTTTGGTATAAACTTGTAATGCGTATTCCGACTCCAGAATACATAGTGCCAAAGTAGTTCGTTACAGTAATGCAGAATCGTTTAACTTTAATGCATGTTTGTAAACTTAGATTAAAACCGTTTTGAGTTGTAAGGAGCAACATTCGAAATACTTGCCAGGCAGTTTCTAAATTTTGAAACGGAAACGATATGATAGCAACACTTTAATTGAAATTACTATGGAGAAGGAGATAACTTCTAGAAAAAATATCTTAACTTGTATGGTTTTTCACTTTACCCAGAAATTATAACAATTTGTAACTATATTGATTTAGTTTTATTTTTACTCGACTGCGTCAGGAGGTCAGGTTATGTTTTTCGAATGAATGTATGTATGTATGTATGTACATATGTATGTATGTATGTACGTATGTATGTATGTATATATGTATGTATGTATGTATGTATGTATGTAAGTATGTATGTATGTCTGCTTCTTTGGCACGTCCTACAGCCCAAACGGCATGGTGGATTTTAACATATGAGGTGTCATTAGATTTGTTTTGACTGTGGGAGTGACATAGGCTATAAAAAAAACAAAAAAAAGTAAAAACATTGGCCGGTTTAGCTAATTCGGGAATATTAGCAGATTTTATTCCCATGTTTAAAAAAACTCAAAGAACTTGTCAGTCAAAAGTACTAGACGTCAAGAGTTTCGTTTTTACGCCAATTGGTGTATGCGCTATGACTTTGCTATTTAATAGAGTAAGGCGTTTTAATATAATTACTTTTCGCTGCTCTTGCTCAAAAAGGCCGTCATTGTGGCGTACCAGAGCGAAGAAAAAATAGCATTTCTACATCTAGGGGACAAAGTTTTAATTTTTTAAATTTTTGTCTGTCCAATGACAATGAGCCTACAAAAACGAAAAAGTCTTTAGTCATAAGTAGAATAATCCTGATTATAGACTCGCCTTATTACTGTTTCATAAAAAAAGAACAACATTTTATTTTTAAAAATGGAACTAAAATCTGCGATCTCTTTGGTAGAATGCATGCAATGCGTTGCGGCTACAGAAGAAATAAAAAATGACATTGGCGCGAAATCTTTACAATTTTTCTCTAATTGCAAATTAGTGAATTAGTAGTGACCGTAATTAATTTTACAATAGTGAAAATGTCATCATCTAGTGAGAATGGAGACCCCAATTTGCAAATAGAAGAGAAAGGAAAAGAAATAATTTTCAATCTGTTGCCGTCAAGGTCACAAAGCATTTATTTAAATACTTACGAAAAGTTTATGAAGTGGAGGACAGAAAAACGAGTGGATTCGCTTACGGATGGAGTTTTTCTTACGTATTTTGATGAACTTTCCAAAAATATCAAAGTTCTACGCTTTGGAGCACATATTCAATGTTACGAACAACTATACAGATAAGACATAATGTAAATAGAAATAAATATGTAAATTTGACGGTTTTTCTCAAGAAATTATCCACCGGCTACAAGGCCAAGAAATCCAAAGTTTTCTCGAGGACAGATATCGAGAATTTCGTAAATAAGGCACCAAATGAAAAATACTTAGCAACATAGGTAGAGTTACATTTGTTTTCTATTATTTTCATCAAACTAAATTGTTAGGTAAAGGTAGGTACCAACCAAAATACAGTTCTAACACATTTATTTTTTGTTTTACAGGTTGCTTTAGTTTTTGGGGTCAGCGGTGCCTGCAGAGGGATAGAACTGGCTAAGATAACAGTGGAAGATGTCGAAACTGATACCCATTTACAAGCCATATATCTGCCCAATACAAATACAAATAAGGAGAGGAAATTCGATAACAGAGGAGAATTTCTAAAAATTGTCAAAGCCTACCAAGATTTACGGCCGAGTGGAGTGGGCACGCCGAGATTTTTTCTTAACTATCAAAACGGAAAATGCACAAGGCAAGTTATAGGCAAAAATAAATTAAGTAACATGCCAAAAGAGATCGCCACCTATCTAAATTTGCCTAATCCGGAACAGTACACTGGCCACTGTTTCCGAAGAACATCCACCACTCTCTTGGCGGATTCTGGTGCAAATATAACAACGTTAAAACGCCTCGGTGGATAGAGATCCGATCAAGAGGCGAAAGGCTATATCGAGAACTCCATTCAAAACAAATTTGATATCACCCAGCGTATCACAGAACGCATCAATATTCTCCCAACTAGTCCACGACCATCGACATCAAGAGATGAGTCAATTCAGCTGATTCTCCATCCAAAACATCCGAACGAAGGATCCTCAAACCTGGAACTACGTGTATCTCCCACGTTTACCCCACAGACAACACAACATTCATCTTCACAGAGGACTGAAATTAAGTTACCGGGAAATAACATCTCGTTAAATATCCAGAATTGTACAAATTGTACATTGAATTTTTAATAAAATGAAGTATTTCATATTGTATTGGATTATTTTATTTTCTCGCAATCGTAGTGAAAAGTAGAGTGTAACACACGGCGCTAAAACCTATTAAAACTCGGTTTCTATTCACTCCCTTGCTAAAGCTCGGGAGTAAAACTACCTCGTGTATAATGGGTCATTTTAGCTCCTTGTATAACAATCTACTATTATGTAGGTTTTGAAATGCTTGTTTATTTACTTTACAAAACTAAAAAGTTTGATATAAACCAAATTATTAAAATAAAACGAAAAACCCGACTGCTAAAACGACTATATCAAAAATAACTGCAAAGAGAAAAAACTGAATAGAAAAAAACAAGCTCTAAGATCCCAAAATTCAATTTGGGCAATGTTGAATGCAACGTGAAATATTTCTAAATACATTGATTTTTTTTCAGTTTTTTCTCTTTGCTGTTATTTTTGATATAGTTGTTAGATTTAATTACTATTTTATTTTAAGTTTTTTGTAAATGTATTTTGAATTAACTTTACACTTTGCCCAGCCGTCAATTTGACAACCATTACGACTTTATGTACCACTCGAAGCATTAATGCTTCTGGCATACTGTGTTTGGTCAATCATCCGAGATTTTGAAACTATGAAAACCGTGTGAAGCTAAATCAAGCTTTTAAATAAGTAACGTAATGATTAATTGCTCACTTCACTTACGTCTACAAACGAAAGTAATAACGTATGCGTGTTAAAAGTCAAAGTCAGGATGATTTGAAATCGCTCCGTTTTCCATTGTCGGTAACAGCCTGGGATCAGGTCGCGAGTTAATTTCAGGAGCCTACGTGATTGATGGCTTTGGTTCCAACGCGAATATTGAGATTAAAACCAATATAGTATGAGGTTCGAACTCGAAAACCTCTCTGTCTTAAAGTCGATGATGTTAGGATGTTTAAATGTTTTCACCGACTTTTGAATGGTTAATACTTATATTATCAGCAGCATTATCTGATAAGTGATATTTAGGAGAATTTTTTAAGGTTATTTACGGGTTTCACAATTAGGATGTTATGAAACATAATCGGAACCAAAGTCTAACATACCTCCCGAAACACAGAGGATCTTCAGATACTTTACTTTGGTCACCCATCCGATTTACAACCACATGCAAGATCGCAAGATCGCAACACGATAACGTCTATGTCATGGGACTACAAACACCTACAAAACTGTACAATCCCATAAAGCCCTAAATCCGAACCACTCACGAAATAGGCATTTAGTGCCGTGTTACTAATTTATTAGTCGTAAAAGTGATCCTATAAAAAGTAGAATAAAAGAATGTGATTTATAGGAGGGCGACATTGATAATAATCACGGTCTGTGCGTGGCTCGTCGGTTACACAATGCCGGCTCCATTGAAATAACCCTGTGAAGGGCTTTTTGGAGCAAAATAAACATGTCTAAAAGGTTAATTGAGCATATTAGGAAATGTACGTTTACATAATAATATACCGTTTTGAATTCTTTTAAGATGCTAATGAAACTGTTTGTTCTAAACTGCTTTGATCATGTTATGTATGGCATAGAAGCATATTTACCGCCTCTTTGGTGTAGCGGTTAAGAACACCGGTCTCAAACCTGCCCCGTGTTCAATTCCCAGCGGGGGGTATTTACTGTTGGTACTAGGTTTGGTCGGTGGCTTGTTTTAAGTCCGCCTGCTAGCTACCGCCATCTTATCTAAATAACTATATATCGCCAAAACATCATATTGGAGTTATTCCGTTCGGATCCCCAAGAACTGATACCCTGGTGGATCAGATATATTTTAATTATTTTTTAATTCGTTCGGATCCCCTAGAACGGATATCAAGGATCAGATTTATTTTAAATTATTTTATATTCTGTTCTGATCCCTCGACTGTCAATTGACATATTTTTGGGATAGTCAGCAAGAAAATATGTGTACAGGTTTTATTAGATTAAATCCGTTTGGTAGTATTTAAGGAACATTAAGTCAATTTAGATTTACATAATTTTAAATATTATTATCCTGTGTAAAAAAGGGGGCGCGTGGTATGCAATATATAATACAATAAGAACAGTTGTTATCGTTTCGGCAAATCTGTATGAAGCTTTAGTAACATTTTTTTACCTGCAAAAACTTATTTAAGTTTTATTTTGTTATTTGATTTATCTATGGTTAGTTATTTACAAATTGTTTAGGTTTGTCCAAATCCAAAGACAATACATAAATCATTGTGCCATATTGTGACTACTGTGATAATATTATTTAGTAGTTTACTGTTTATTTTATAGGACCAAACGTAACGCATGTGATCAAATTTAGCTGTGTGGAATTTATTTTGTGCAGAATCGCGAATAGGAAGAAACAATAATGGCATAAACCTCGTATAATCCATAATAATGTGATAATTATTATCTTAACAGAAATTAAAAATATTTTCACACTAATAATAACTGTTTTAATTGACTGTACTTATCCATTATAAAAGGAAGGGGATCGGACCGGAATGGTAAATTTACAGTGGATCAGACCGGAATTAAAAAATAACAATATTTGGCAATGGATCGGTTTTGGGGATCAGACCGGAATAACTCCAATATTGGTAGCAATGTTGTGTTCCGACATATAGAGATAAGATGGCCAGTGCTCAATAATTGAGGATTCAGGGAGATTTTCGACTTTGTCACAACTTAACATTAGGAAAGTTTTTTTTTACGGAAAGTTAGGCAAGTGATTATGCTTTGCCTAATGTTAAGCAGAAGCAGAGATCAGATTCGAGAACAGCTATAGTATACTCGTACTATAGCTAGGCGAATGACACAAAAATACATAGGCATAATATTCAAATATAATATATGAATATATATATATATATATATATATATATTTATATATATTCTATTATGCAGCATTGGACGCGCGTCCAACTAACCAAGGACACAAAAGTATCATATTGTTTATTTTAAATGTGTCAGAATTATATTTTAATTTACTAACATAGTTTGTAAGATCATTGTTACTAACACTTTATGGGCAATGCCCGAAATAAATGATTTTTTTTTTTTTTTTTTTTTTAATATTAAAAAATATTTTTTAATCAATGATAAATTATAATACAAATAAAAATGATATAATTATAATTAAAATAATAATGATCTCTCTTCCTCTTTCCTACTAAAGCTGTGCTGTGCCCGACAGGGTCCAAAAAACCTATCATCTTATTGTGTAAACATTATGGATTGCAATAAAGTATTAAGTATAGTAGCTCACCCGTAAGGAATAAAAAATAAAATAGCAGCGCCGCCTGTTGTCACACGAGGGCATTTAAAATTATGTCACATATATTATTCTTGTTTTCGTTGACGCGAGTGGCAAATAAACTTGCACTAGGCAGTTACAAAATCCGAAAGACGTGTTCATCAAAGATAGTGCCTAAGTAGCCTAGTTTTGTATAAAATACTAGCGAATGGATCGTTTGAAGCACTTTTTTATTTTATTATTATATTTAATAAAAGTGATATGCTGATTTTAATAATTAATGGTTGGGGTAATATAGAAGATTTATTTTATCGTACGAATCTGGCAACCGTCCAATGCAACACACCGGTGTTTGCCTGATTCTTTCAAAGTCTATCACAATATTTTTACACACATTTGTTTTACAATATGAAAATTTTATTCTTTAAGCTATTGTGGCAACATATTTAACTACGAGTAGGTAGGTAAGTACTATAGTGGTAAGTATTGAGTAACTATGTATGTATATAGTAATGATTCACTGCTAACATATGAAATATCAAAAGACGATCGGTAACAATACAAACCCGATATTCGGGTGCAATAAACAAACATTATTTTAATATTGGACTTACATTCAAAGCTCATAGATGGCCACCCTTAGGGTGGGAGCCGGAGTCAATTGTTAGGGCCTTTTGTTTGTGGCCATGCTGTATTCGTTAATAGCTGGAGCATTAAAATTCGGGTCAGGCTGTTGACACAAATTTATGAGGGTTTTCAGAAAGGCAGCCTAAATTTGCTTTAAAGGTAAGCTGTATTGAGCAGCATATAAATTATAATACAATTGGCTTTGTGAACTAGTTATATTTTGTTAGCCGCTTGGGTACGCTGAAAATAGGCGTTGCAGCTACGAGATGTAGCATGAAGTTGTGCTAGCCTTTTGTATGTATTAATGTTTTCTTTTGTAGTAATTGTTGTATGACTAATAAATAAGTATTTCTATTTGTTTTTTTTATGTAACACTAACTGCCGCATTCAGAAAAATCAAATTCACATTAAAGAATACTTAGATAAAATGGGGTGAATAACAACATAATTTGTAATTGACTAGTTTATATTCTTGTAAATTTGTATTGAATTTTAAAGATAATAGTTAGTTAGTTAATAGAGTTACGATTGCCTCTATCGTATTTATCACCACAGAAGGAGTTATACTGAAATAAAGCAACTCTTTGACTAAAATATTCCTTGTTGTGAATTATACGGGGTCACTAGAAACGGTATAAGGGGTGAAAAATAACACCTTTGAAATCAAAAGAGAATATTTGTACCTTAATAAAGATTTCATGTTAACCTAAGCTATAAAAGCAATTTGTGACACTTTTTGTATAGCTTTTAATAACATCAATACTGTTGTAAATAACTCCCTCTGCTGTTGCAAATAACCCCATCAGTAGTAGATAATTGCAAAGTTAATCACCACCAAATGTAGTTTTAACTAGTCGACTGACTTTGACAGCAAAAATGCCGCGAAACTGGCAACTGTCACAGGAAAGCATTGCCAACTTTCAAAAAATGAAGTTCGTTCAAAAACATTAAAGCACGTACTTTTATGAATTAGCGTGATAAAAAAGGCTGTTCTAAATGTTTATTTTTTTTCTTAAAAATGTTGTAATACCTTTTCACCCCATTTTACAGTACCTATGATTTTTCAAAGTAAAATAGTTTTTGATTATGATGTCTACGGAGTAATCATTATCAATTATGAGAGCGGCATGCTAGCTTATCGTTTGGGTTTCAATAACAACAATTCTTCACATACATTTTATTTAGATTTTACTGTTGCTTTTCTCAATTTCTTACATTTTAAACATAGTTCAAACGCATAGCTTACCTAACGTCTGCCAGGAATATATCGCTTGACCCACTTTTTATAACAAATAAACCTTTTACAAATTGGGTGGATTATAGTAGTTAATGATACCCTACTGTAGCGCATTTGTCAGGTATTTTCAGGTTGGTCCGACGCTATCAGTCCGCCAATTTATTAGGCACCTACTTGTGTTTCGCCCCGAAGCTTATCCACAGTGAAATTGTATACATAGTAGGTAAAACATCGCAAGGTCAAATTTAATAAAGTACTTATATTTCTCATCGTGATTCTTTATGGCGGTAAAATACGAAAGCTTACATAGTTTGTTGTTTAGTGTAATTAAATTAGTCAATAAAATGGACTTAAAAGGATAAAGGAACACAAACATAATGCGGGACGTAGGTATATCGAAAAAGCGATAAGTGTTAATTTAATCAACAAATGAATAAGACGGATGAAACAGAATAATGGTCACCCATAAGACGATGGCGTCTTTTAACCCAACTGCTACAGCATGTTTAATTACATGCTTTAGGTACTTGAAGTTGACAAGCGTCTATTAGATTATATTAATTTACTGGTTTGACAAAACGCTAAATTGTTCAGCAACTTTTGCTGCTTACTGTTTAATATATCGTCAGAGTGCTGTAAAGAGTTTATGTAGATTTAGCAATGAATACGTACAAGACATATATGAACCATTTAAATGGTGATCAAAACTTTACATCCTAAAAAAAATGAAAATTTCTAAGTAAATAAGTTGAAAAATGGTATACTGTCGGCGTATTGTGGTGGTATTGGGCGATAACTTTTTGCTCGTGCATTCACGTTAGCAGAAGGCGAAGTGCTCCGCAAACAATGCCGCTAAACTAAAGCACTGTTTGTACAACCAAAACAAAATGCATAAAATGTTGATAAAAGAAATTACCGATATTGCATGCAAGTTAGAAGCCAATAACGATGGTGAACTAATAATAGTATCTCAGTAGTTATGCAGATTTCAAAGAAATATGCAAAAGTAAAAGGTAATTTCATATTCTTGATTCGATTTTATTTTCGACTCTGCAGTATTGTCTTATTTAACCTCTACATTTAAATTTGCTAAGTTGTTCTAAAGCTATTTCGCTAACTAAGGCGAGTTTTCAAAAATAGATTAAATATAAGTATTTATATTGTATAAATGTTTATATAATTTTTAACGCAAATTTTGTTGCGAACAAATTACAAAAACACAAATGTTGAAAAAATTTCCACGAGCAGGGTTTGAACCTGCACCCTTCTGACATACCGGGTCAGGTGCTCTTCCAATTGAGCTATCGTGGTTCTAACCAGCCCGCCGAAATTATTCAACACTATTTACTTTTTACTTTGAAAGCCAAAGGCGCCCATTCAATGTTAACAACTACCGTCATTAATTATTATGAATATTATGATCGGATGTTAATGTCGGTATGTCAGAAGGGTGCAGGTTCAAACCCTGCTCGTGGAATTTTTTTCAACATTTGTGTTTTTATTTATATTTTATTCAATATTTATCGTGGGTTTTATCAAAAGCACTAATAATAAGGACAGATTACTATTAATATAACCATACTATTTTATTTTTATTTTATTTCATGTAATTTCATGTATTACTGTGTGACACAAAATTTTTTTTTTCATACACAAAAATCACAAAAGGTAACTAAAAAGAACATTATGATAAGTTTCTAACTAGAAAATGTTAGAAACTTATCATCATTTCAACGAACAGGTATCAAAACTCTCACATACCCGAAGAAGAATACATCAGAAATATACGCTTAGACAACGCGCTCAGTGAGCCATGACCACGTGCACAGACGTAGACTACACGTTCATTAAACAAGACTTAAGTACTAAACTATGTATGTATACAAAGAGTATACGCTGTATACAAATACTATACGCTGTATACAAGGACTGCGTACTTTATGTCCGTTCTCTTGTGTGAATGCGCAAAGAGACACACTTTGAATGAGGTTCAAAATTAGAAAAAGCAACATCTTACGGTTCATCTTAGGTGACGGTTCCTATCCAATTCCTATTTTAGCGCCTCGTGAAAGTTAGAGGTGAGATAGGTAGCCAGTTTCTCAATGCTTGGCAATACCTCGGCCTCGATTCTGTTACATTAAAACCTCCCAATAGTGTCCCAGTTGCCTGTTTGTGGCATTATTCCCGTAATTCAAAATAGTCTCAATGTCAGGCCACTGAAACACGATTGTGGTCATTTTAAATAGAAGACTCGAAACCCGGTTGAAGTGAGCTGTCAAATTTCGGCCTTGTCGCTGATGCGATATGAAGGCCAAGCCATCAATTGAGAAATAAAAAAAAATCGATTACAATAAAGAATATTAAGCCCGTCATGACACAGCGTTTATTCATAAAATATATTGCTAATAGTAAATGCATAAACTCTGCAACCAGTTACTTATACAGTTCGTAAATTAATTAGTAAGTACCTAAACATAGTCCATCTGGTTGTCTAGCTAGACCGAAGAATATGTTCTCGTAGAATCTATCATTTTCACTAGTATAGATTAGCACAGATTGATATATCCAATTCAGATATAATTAGGTTAATAAACACACGAGAAGCTCTTCAATAGGACGTGATCGATTGTCCAAGCAGCAGTGAAACTCGCTGACCACTTTAGTAGTATGTATAAGTTGAAAAGTGCCTAGTAGATTATAAATAATGCGATTAAAATTGGTTTGTAAAAATGCTTATGTGCTGAACGATTTCTTTTTTGCATAATTGTTTCTCATGGTATTTTGGACCCTATATACCTTTACTCGAGATTAAGATCGCGGTCGTGTTTTCTATGAATGTGCTGTGGAACATAATTACGACAAGACTATACTTGAAACTATACTTGTTGCCTTCGGAAACAATGTTTTTGTTCGTGTTGAAAAGTAACCTGACGACGACGCTTCCCGGTCCTCCACAATTACGTTTCCAAATTAGACCGCGGACATCTCAAAGATATCTATAAAAATGTCTCAGCGTCCCTAAAGAAAGCACATGACCGGATATCAAGTATTACAATAGTAAGCGTAGGGATATTTCATTTGTGGTAGGCGATATAATTTGGAAACGTACATACAAGCAAAGCGCGGCCAATGAATACTTTTCTTCTACGCTTGCGCCTAAATATGAGCGTTGTAAGATTATCCGTAAGCTTTCTACTTTAGTCTACGAGCACGAAGACGCGAATGGAAAGTGTATAGGTAAATGGCATGTTAAAGATTTTAAAAGTTTAGACGTCTAAAGTTTCTGATGACTCTTAACTTTACCGTTTCCCCGTGGGTGTAGCGGGTATAGAATACTCATCCCGACCTTCGTCCTGTGCACTGGTATAGTAGAGTGTAGGTACTGTGCAAATATCACAGTGATCCGTTCTACCTTTTTTACACGAAGGACGCAAAAGGAAGGACATATACCTACTTTAGTTTTAACCACCTGTTTTGTCTAGTGGTTAAGCCCACCAGTCTCAGACCCAGAGGTCCCGGGCTCGATTCCCAGTTGAGGTGTTTTTGTACTCGATTTGGTTGGTAGTAGGGCTTGTTTGTTCGCCTGGCTAGCTACCACCATCTTATCTAAATATGTCGCCTTAACATCAATGTTTGTAGCATTATTGTGTTTCGGCTAGAGATAAGATGTATGTCAGTGCGTCAGTAGTTGAGGATCCCGGGTGCAGTGCGCTTTCACCATTGGCCTCATCATCATCATCAGCTCATTTTTATGTCCCCACTGCTGGGGCACGAGCCTTCCCACCATTGGCCTAATTTTCACTTATTATCAGGCGAGATAAAGACACTGTGCTTACCCGTAAGTTATTAAAAAAAATACAAATAAAAGTAATTTTTCATTCATTATAACAATATTTATATTTTTTTAAACTATCATGGCTACTTACATTAGAATAAATATTATTAACGGGATTATTACCATGTTTTTTGTTATGTTTGAGTATCCGATAGATATTTCGAGCACAGTTGCATGTGCCATGATCACGGATGTACATCTAATAATAATATTTGTTGGAATAACTGCTCCGAACAAACTTAAAAAAGCTTTTTATTTTTTAGCAAACCTGCTTTCAATTCACTGGTTTCAGTTATTAAAAGTAAGTACCTAATTATAAAATAAACAATTTCAAAGAACATTTTTATTAATACTTAGATTAGTCAATAAGATTAACATTTACGAATTTTAAAATTAATCGCCTTTGTGATTCCATTTTTCTCATATTATCGTATTCTCAAAATATAACAAAGCAAATATTACATTATCAAAGATTTTTTAATTAAGAACAAATTTCTTCAAATACAAATTGTTTTATAAACAAAATTTTAATTCATTGCAAACATATACTATAGTTATAATTTTGGCTAAAAAAAATAGTAAACAAAAATCTAACTATTTCCCTCGCTGCTGATTTCATGAAGCCAATGTTTATAAATGCTACTAGCTGACCCGGCGGACTTCGTACCACAAATAAGGGTTGATCGTAGAAGGGTGAAAATTGAGGATTGTATGTATTTTTGTATGTTGTATCATAAAAAAATAGAAATTAAAAATTTTGTCTAAAAAATAAAAAAAAAATTTAGGGGTGGACTACCCCTAACATTTAGGGGGATGAAAAATAGATGTTGGCCGATTCTCATAGATACCGGATAAGCACAAAAAATTTCATCAAAATCGGTCAAGCCGTTTCGGAGGAGTATGGCAACGAAAACTGTGACACGAGAATTTTATATATTAGATATCTAAGTCAGAGAACGAATATTTAGGTTGATATTACAAAGATTATAGAGTAAAGTCACCAAAGAGTACGCACTACCAAATAATGCGTAACTAATTATGATATGCAGACTTAAATTCATGGCATTAATATTCTTTCAAGAGCCTTTAGGATTTTTTTTACGACGAACGATTTCGAAGTTTATATGTTTATGTGGTAATAGAAAATAAAATAAAAATTTTATAAATAAGCATTTTTTATATTTAGATCCAAAGGTGTCATTTATAGCAACCTATATGTCAAGCGGAAATAAAGGTATTCGTGACGCAAAAAGTTAAAAACTATTAATTTAAAATGAAGCAAGAGTTGGTTGAGCGCCAGCTGACGACTGGTCAAACGCAGAGGAATGTTCGGAAAGATTAATGGACATACCGACCATCTATATTAATGAAATATGGTTAATAATAGCGTACGAATGTCATGAGATTGCCATTGAAAAGATTTAAAAGTACTTAGTTACCTAAATAATTACAAAAAAGTGACAGCAAATTGCAAAACATGTCTCGCCGCTATGCCAGATTAATATTAAAGCTGAAATTTTTCTTATACACATAATTTAAAAATCTAACGCAATTTTTAAAAGGTTTATATTGTTATTTTTATTAACACACTAGCTGACTGGCGGACTTCGTACCGCTTTGACAGTTTCCATGACAACAAAACAAACAAATCATTCGTCCGCTTGAGAACATCCGTATCCCATGATGGACCCCTAAAGCAGCGCCACCTACCGGGTCCAATTGTAAATCTAAACTATTCTCGAATCCACTTGAACACACACAGAAAATTGCGTCCAAATCGGTCGAGCCGTTTAGGAGTTCAATTTCATACACACGCACATAAGATTTATATTCTTATATAAAGATAAACGTCCTACAAAAAAAAACCGGTCGTTGTGGATATCTTTGGGGAGGCCTTTGTCCAACAGTGAACGTCTTTTGGTTGAGATGATGATGATGAAACGTTAGACTCAGCCTTTCCACATAACAGCACATGGGGATGACGAGCCGTTTCCTATCACCTTGATCTTTAAGTTAGTGGATTTCAAGGTATACAATCTTACAACAACCAGGACTAAAGTCTTAAAGTGCTTAAGTATCATCAGGGGCTTGAGAAATTTAATTTGGTTACACATCCGGAGATGCGTCATTGCGAAAACTGCTTAACAAGCAAGATCGCATCCCCTTCGTTATCATCTCCGGTCCCCAAATGTCTGTCCCGATTAATCAAATCCAATTGAATCAGTGTTAGTTCCGAACTCCACCAACATAATCAAACGTAATCCAACTTAAGCATCTTAACGGTAATGGATCTACCAAACAACTCGACTTTAGACTTCATTTTAATTAGTGAACCCATGTAAACGTTTATATAATCTACTTATATATTACAACATATATAATAGTGTTACATTATTGAACTAAGAATTTAACGGGCCTTAACGAAAACTACTATAAACCCATAGGTATAAGGTATGCCCGGTATGTATTTTATACTCGACTTTCTTTTTTGATAGAGGTTGGTGAGAAACTTAAAGGGTTCCTCAAGCCGTGTGATAAAACACCGTCAGAAGTTTTAGAATAAGAATAAGAAATTATTTATTGACGATCACACAGACATAACAGAAAAAAAAAATACAAAAAAAATGTAATTTAAATAATATGTAGTGTTAATTCCGCTAACTCACTCGTTTATACAGCTTGGATGCAGTACGCATGCACCGCCCTCCCGCCCGCAAAAAGTATGCACATGCAGGAGAAACAATGCGTGCAAGCGAAAATGCACACCATCACCGATACCCGACACGTGTTTCGCCCCTCCACGGGGCATCCTTAGGAGCTGTTGACTGGTCGAGAGCTGCGCACCGACTGTTACGGCTACGCAGCTCCCGGCCCCTTTATAAAGCGCCATCGTTTGACATTTGTGACGTACTACCCGCGACAATACGTAATAATGGGGATGGAACTAAATTTGTTTGGTCATTCAACAGAATGACCAAACAAATTTGAGTTAGCGGAATTAACACTACATATTATTTAAATTACATTTTTTTTGTACTATGGATTTCCGCAAAATAACGCCTGATTCCATTAATTAGAAAAAAAAATGAAAAAGGAAACATTTAAAAATTATAAAACTAATAATAATAATAACTAAACAACAATAAGGAAGGATGAATGTGTGTGAAGGCCAACTAGGACCCTGCCTCAGCTTGTGCCGTTGCGGTGCTGAGAAACAAACACCACCACAATGACGCTGGTATTCTGACAGGGCCTGTATTGTGTGAGTGTGACTGTAATGTTGTGTGTGTGCGTGTACATAAGATCGTATAAAGAAAAAAAAGAAATAAATAAACCATAGTTACAAAGTGATAGAAAACGTTTATTATATATATTTACATCATCATCATCATCATCATCATCTCAGCCAAAAAACGTCCACTGCTGGACAAAGGCCTCCCCCAAGGATCTCCACAAGGACTGGTTTTGTGCTGCTCGCAAAATATATTTACATAAATATGATGAAATATATATAAGATGAAATAAGATGAAATACGGATAGAAACACAAATTAAATGAGTACGTAGTCAGTTTTCTAGAAGGAATGGCAATAAGCACTAGTGTGTGTCCCTGTTTCCTACAAGACTCTCCGAGAGGTTATGATCGGATCGGGAGCAAAACAACCCGAGGGTGCCTTTAAAGGCTATATAGGAATAACCTCGGGTTGCCCGGGTCGAGGGGGTGGGAAGAAGTGCCCAGGTACATGTCTGTACCTGGTATAGAGCGAGTGTGAACTGGGTCGTCGTACCTTAGTTTTACGAGTAAGTTCAGTGTCTTGGGCCTAAGCGAGTGTTCATCATCATCATCATCATCAGCCTATACTAGGCCACTGCTGGACGTAGGCCTCTCTAAGTGCACGCCACCGAGCACGATCCGCGGCTACTCTCATCTCATCCAGCTCTTGGCAGCCACCTTACGAAGATCGTCGCTCCACCTAGTCTGAGGGCGTCCTACACTACGTTTGCCATTACGCGGTCTCCACTCGAGAACTCGTTTACCCCAACGGTTGTCGGTTTTGCGGCTAATATGACCGGCCCACTGCCACTTTCAGCTTGCTGATCCGATGGGCTATGTCGATTACTTTTGTTCTCTGTCGGATCACCTCATTCCGAAGTCGATCCTTCAGAGAAACTCCGAGCATAGCCCTTTCCATACCTCGGTGAGCGACTTTAAATTTGTGAACCAGCCCAACCGTGAGTGTCTACGTTCCAGCTCCGTATGTCATGACCGGTAGGACGCACTGATGGAAGACTTTCGTCTTTAGACTTTGTGGAATCGGCGACGTAAAAGACCCGACGTTCATGTTTAGTGTATTCTGTAAATGCATTTAAAGGATCAGGCCTTGCGATCAGGCGGAGGTCTTGATTGAAACGTCGGGTATAAAACCCGACGTTTCAATCAAGACCTCCGATGCCTCGGTGGCCGAGTGGCAGAGCGCACGGCCCGATACCCGAAGATTCCGGGTTCATTCCCAGGTCGGGGAGAATGTATTTCTGATTTTTCGATGCATAGCCCGGGTTTGTGATCACCAACCCGCATTTGGCAAGCGTATTGATGAAGCCATTACCCATCAATTGTAGCGAAGGCTTGATTTATTTTTGTTAGCCGTTGGCCGTGGTCATGGGTGAAATGCTATCGCGATGTTACGCCTCCGTTTTCGTGGCAGTCGTTATCTACCGTCACCTTATTTATTAAACTATTGTTATACCACGTTCAGTACAGTACAATAATGGAACGCTGAAGTTCTTAAGTGTATTATTACGTATTGTTCTTGACGAAATTAACTGTTTTCTGTGAATTTTCAATGATAATGCTGATATTATGTGACGGATTGTCAACCACGGACGAATTTGCATAGAAATTTGTCCAACTTTAGCGATAGTTTCGTTGCGTCATTTTATCAAATAGTTCCGGGTGTAGAGAATTACCTGGGAATGTAATTACTTGTAACTTGAAATCACTTATATCCTTTTGCTCTCACTAAACATCCAATTCTAATTATTTCAGGTGGTATTTACAGGTATAATTTACACGTACAAATAATTGACAGGTATCTAGGTATTTCAGTTAATACTAGTATGTACTAGTATGTACTTCTGTGTGCATTACAATCAAGAGCTCGATGACAAGCGGTAACTTTCACAATGCTGGATCTGCAGATCCAGCATGACCAAATTAAAAGTATCACGAGGTCTGTCTTGCTTGATTGCTATCTTAGGATAACATCCTGCTAACAAAGGTTTAACCTCGATTCATCCTCAGGACACGCTTGCGTGATGCAATTCCCTTTAGAAAACCCCTGACGGTGTTTCTATCATACGGCTTGAGGAACCCTTTAAGTTTCTCGCTCGCCGCCCCCAAAAAAGTCCGGTGACGCTAAAAAGATCATGCTAACTCTTTCCAAAAAAAAGCAGATTTTTTTTTATAATAGAAGGAGGCAAACGAGCAGGCGGGTCACCTGATGGGAAACAATCACCGCCGCTCATGGACACCCGCAAAACCAAAGGAATCGCAGATGCGTTGCCGTCCTTTAAGGAAGGAATAGGCTCGTTTCTTGAAGATCCCTAAGTCGTAATAGTTCGGAAATACCGCCGCTGAGAGCTGGTTCCACAGCACTGTAGTTCGTAGTAAAAAATTACGTTATCTGACGAAAACGCTCCCTTACACGTTTAATGTTGGCCGTAGCTATTGTTTGGAACGAGGATATGCTTGCGTGATACAATTCCCTCTAGAAAACGTGTCTATCCCAAGGCTTGAGGAACCCTTAAAGTTTCTCGCCCGTCGCCCCCAAAAAAGTCCGGTGATGCTAAAAAGGCCAACTCTTTCCAAATAAAAGCAGATCCGACGAAAACGCAACGTTTACTGTTGGCCGCAGTATTGGTTGGAACAGGGATATGCTTGCGTGATGCAATTCCGTCTAGATTTATCGCCGCCCTCAAGAAAGTCCAGTGACGCTGAAAAGGCCGTGCAAACTCTTAAAAAAAACCGATATAATGAAAAAAGGAGGAGCTCGATGGCGCAGTGGTCAACGCGCCCGGTCTGCGAGTGCTGAGGTTAAGCAACTTTCACAAATGCCGGCCATGGGACGGGTGACCAAAAATTCAACACCTCGAGCTTTTCCGTGCTTCGGAAGGTGCGTTAAGCCGTTAGTCCCGGTTGCATTAGCAGTCGTTAACAACCACCGATCCGCACTGGGCCCGCGTGGTGGTTTATGGCCCGTTCCTCCTATCCATCTATCCATTGGGAAGGCTCGTGCTCCAGCAGTGACATAAAATGAGCTGAAGATGATGATGAGTGAAACGCACCCTTACTATTGGCCGCACCTATTGGTTTATAAACGTACGCGTCATGTAATCTGCTAAAATGTGCCGACTGATGTTGAAGTTTTCATCTCATATACGTAAATGGAAGTCAAGAAAATTAATCCCACCCTCGCACCATTTAGGAGGTTTTTAATCAAGGCGCGGGTGACCTATAAATCTCACCAATATATTTACGCGGAGTTACGCAGACCCCGTGGAAGATAAATATACAATGAGAAAGGACAGCTTTATTTAACTTGGTGTCAAATGTAGCCGTTTGTTTTCATGGCTAAATGCTAAGTTCTCTCATATTTGAACAAGTGAGTGCTTGCAAGGCACTCTCGTGATGGTGTAGTTAGATATTATTAGTTAGATAAAGGCTTTTAGGTTTCATATAATTGTAATTTCAGCCTGCAGCTATAGTACTACTACTGACACCAGTCCAATGATTGAGGGTCATTAATCTAACCAGTAAATGCCATCATGTCAATATTGTCACCGGCGACTTCGAGTATATACGAACGAATGACACTAGTAATTATACCCTGAAACTGCCTGAAGCTCCCATGCCTAGTAAAACTATGTCTAATACCCTTGAAACTTGAACAAAACAATGCTGGTGGTCTCTACCAAGTTAGATTCTGGGAAGAATTCTAGTATCAGACGTAAGGTTATGTTTGCAGGTGAGTAGCGTTATCCAGGGTTGTCAAAATGTTCGTGGGGTGGTAGTCCGTGCGTGCTATTTGTTGTGTCGAGCCATCTCTGAAAGCAGGATGGTACTGCGTTTCTGGTATGCCTCCCTGCACTCCGTCAAACTTTTCAGAGTTTGATGAGCGAGGGGGAGAGCCCCACAAAACTCGCGGATAGCCCCAAACCCGGGAATATAAGACCCCGCGGCCTTCACTGTATCGGAGTTTGGTCCCCTAGAGGTTAGTGGGTATCCCCCTCCGTCTCACCCTTCTCCCTTGAAAGCCGGCTGGAGACAATGGCATCTCCAATGGCATAGTCGACGGGTGGTGGAAAGCCGGACGGGCGAATCCCACGTTACCGTCAGGCCTAGTCAAGATCGAATATTCTAATGAGTTCCTCTGGGTTAAAAGAAAAAAACAAAAGAACCGGGAGTATGCAATAAAACGTATTGTTTGCAGCATATAAAAGGGTTGTGAACAGTGTAGCTGCCTTACCTGCGGACCGCGCCTCTTTGCAGGCGAGCACCATGCTGGTGCGCACGTCCGGGTTGTCGTCCGCGATGGTCTCCCCGACGGCCACGAACCGCTCGACGGCGCAGCAGACCGCGGCGCCAACGCGCTGCACCGCCGCGCCGCCGAGCGCCTCGCCCCGGGTCGCCACCAGGCTGCTGATCTGTTACAAACAATTCAAAGTAAGAATAAGAATATATATATTTAAAAAAAACTATGAGATAGTAATCATGATATTGTTATCAACAATATTATTAATATTTAAAAAATGTTTTTGTTTTGTTTATATAATTTTTTAACGCAAATTTTGTTGCGAACAAATTACAAATACACAAATGTTTAAAAAATTTCCACGAGCAGGATTTGAACCCTTCTGACATACCGGGTCAGGTGCTCTCCCAATTGCGCTATCGTGATTAAACCAGCCCAGCCGGTATGCCAGAAGGGTGCGGGTTCAAATCCTGCTCGTGGAAATTTTTTCAACATTTCTGTTTTTGTTATGAATATTTTTTATACTTTTTGAATTTTGCATTCACAATGCTATTTATAAGATAAAATTTTACTAGAAAACCTCAACCAGCCTCAGGAAGCTCGAGTGAGAATCGAACCCACTACCAAAAATTTTATATTGTAATAATAATGGCGAACACTGATTAGTGCCCGATCAGATCCGATCCGTAGAATTTAGAATTCTCCCTCGGAGAATCTAGTAAGGCATGGGGACACGCACTAGTGCGTGATGCCGTTCCCTCTTGAAAACCTCCGAAGGTGATTCGTTTCACACAGCTTGAGGAACCCTATAGGTATCTCGCCGTCCCCAAAAAAGCCCGATGAAGCTGAAAATGCCGTTTGAGGTAAACAGCAAACACTCCAAACAAAAAAACTGATCAGTGCCTTAAACAGTTAAAATTCTTTTGTGTATGTATTCACAGTAGACGACAGGTTAATTGTCGAAATTATTTATTTGTTTGTTTGCGGTGGAGACAATGGGTCCATGGGGGCCGGAGGCAAGGCAGCTTGTTACAGAGTAGAGTGCTCGCCTTATTTAGACCCCCGGTGACAAGAAGGTTGGCAGCTACCTCTGCCAGCGTTTTAGCTTGGCAATGCAGAGAGGTAATGTTGCTAGCAATCTTGGGACCGTTCCCAAAAGCCCTCAGTTGGGGGGCATCTTTTATTTATAGGTACCTATTTAATTTTTTATTTGTGATTTATTTGTCTTTGTTTTTAGTTAAGTTATGTCTTTTTGTTGTTGTTAAAAATGTAAATAATTTGCTTTAGAAGTCTATTGTAATATGAATAATACGTCATGAGTTGTGTGTGTGAGACTGTGAGGGCCAACAGGATCTCGCTTATGCTTCTGTCGTTGCAAAGCTGACACAACAGACACCACCACAGCGAGATTTTGTATAGTAAAACTAAGTACAGTCAAAAATAAGTCGCTAACCCCTATTTTTGATAACTAAAGGAAAAATGTCGGTCTCTGGTTCCTGTTAAGCACTGGGGCCACTACCGTGGAATTTATAATTGTACTAGCGGCCGCTCGCGGTTTCACCCGCGTGGTTTCCGTTCCCGTGGGAATATCGGGATATAAACTATCCTATATGTTAATCCAGGTCATAAACTATCTGTATGCCGAATTTCATCCAAATCCATTCAGTAGTTTTTACGTGAAAGAGTAACAAACATCCATCCATTCTTACAAACTTTCGCGTTTATAATATTAGTAGGATTCCGCAACAGGGTTCGACACCTATATAAAAAAGGTATAACCATTATAATATTTGAACAAAAAAGTAATTAAAGTAATTACTTTTTTTTCAAATATTATAATTTAAAGTTATTAAATTCTACCTCTATTTATAATGTTTCCTTTTGCGGGCCTGCTGGAAGATATTTCAAAATTGAAATAAGCAGCGCCCTTGTACTACATTTACCCGTAGAGCTTATTTTGTTACCTTTTTATGTGTGTACATATACTTGTAAAATAAATAAAGTAGTTTTCAATATTTGCATACAATCAACGCAATTTATAGAGCGAACGTAACGCACGATCGATCGATGTTGCTTTAATGTCGTAAAGAATTTTCGGAATACATTTTTTTTAAAGTTTTCAAACATGGAAAGGGCATTCATCTAACGAGATGGTAAGTGATGATAAGGCAGAAGTTGGGAGCGCACTTTACACGAAATCCTCAACTACTGAGGACCTGGCTATTTATCTTTAACTGTCGGAACAAAACATTGCAGCGAGCATTGTTATGAGTATTTCCTCTTTTTCTTTCTTTCTAACGACATTTGGTAAGTTTAAAAACTTACCAAATGTTGATGAATGATAAAACCTCAGAACAATAACTAAAGCTATAGAAGGATGGCTAAAATAAAAATCGTGCAACTATGTTTAGTTCCGTTCTATCTTAAGGCTAGAAAAGGAGGTTTGAGTGCGACAAATGGTTGACACTTAGTTTTTATTTTTTGTATTGTTATGTCAAACGGTCATCAGATAATCGGTGATCAAAAAAAATCTTGAGTCCTTTATATAAAGTCACTCACTACATTACCTCAAATATGACGTCACAAATCTGGTGACACCTTTGCTATTTTAGTCCGGTTTCTATAGCTTTAGTTATTATTCTGAAGATAAAACCTAAACAAATACCTGCTTTATACGACCTTTGTTTTGTTTTACGTTATACCTACGCTATAATGTTTATTTCAACTGTTATTGGACCATCTTTCTATATAATGTACTTTACAGATAAAAATGGTGTGGTCGGTTTCTACAGAAACCTTTTAATGTTTTATTTATTCTCAGAAACTTTTCACTCTACGTTATAATGTTTTATAGCGGTATATGGTATTTTTAGATATCTCTCGTCTTTCCCTTTCCCTGATTTTACGCGTGCTCAATGAGACTGGAACGCGAACACAAAACAAAATCACAATAGGTGTATACCAATGTAGATAAAGCTTCTATACTCTTAAGGCGCTGGCAACCATGAAACTGCGTTCTCTGTCGATCTGCATACAAGCAAAAAGAAGGCAAATAGTGCGTTATTTACAGGATTCAAGTGAAAAAACGTGAAAAACGCTGTTGCAGACTCATTTTGAGCCGCCCTTTTTATGATATTTTGTATAGTTTTAAATATTATTCTTTTTAGTTTGTCACATTTGACTTTGATGTTTTATATGAATTATTGTTTTGCTTGTCTTTTGAGGTGGTAGAATTTATATTGTAAGTTATGATAATAAACCCACATTCCGTTTTATGAGAGCATTTTAATTATTATAGGATTCATCTTTTCCATTGCTATGTTCTCCGTTTCAAACGCTATTTATTTAAAATTTAAATGTTTATAAGTGTTATGTATAAGTATAGGTACTTCATCATCGACTTACTTTAGTAAATTAAAAAGATGATCATGTAAATACATACTGTTTAGAGTTGACTTTAGATTACAAAAACACAAATGTTGAAAAAATTTCAACGAGCAGGATTTGAACCTGCACCCTTCTGACATACCGGGTCAAGTGCTCTCCCAATTGAGCTATCGTGGTTCATTTGTGTTTTTGTAATTTGTTCGCAACAAAATTTGAGTTAAAAACTATATAAACAAAACAAAAACATTTTGTGACTTTAGATTTTTTTTCTATCAAGGGCATTTCATACCTCACCATTTTGGAAAAAATAACATTTATGTAATATAGTTCATTATAACATTTATTTTTCTTGGCGTTGTATGTTGTATACTTTTTATAGAAAAGCGCATTTAAGAATTCAGCGCCTTAAGGTACCTTCAAAGTATTTCCGCACTTGAAATCCTAAATCGAATCTAATAAATACGTGTCGTACTTATGCAGCTGAGCGACGGCAAAGCGTCTTACGCCCTGGCCACGTAGACGGGCTAGGCTAAGCGCGGGCGCAAGTGACTTCTGCGGGCGCGGGTGGCATGCCACGTACATTCAGTTGCGGCTACAGCGGCTGGCTAAGTGGACGTATTGAGGATGGCTCTTCTAACTAAAGTGACGCGTAGTTGCCTTGACAGCAGTTCGTATTTTATGCACGACATTTTAAATTCAAGAGACGGAGTGCATGCATTAAATAAAGATCGTCATAAATGTGGAGAATTTTTGAATATTTTATAGGTATAGTTGAGATTGACTTTTTATAGGTACGTATCTAATTTATGTATCTAGATCTGCAGAATACTACATGGGTCAATATGGCACCTACCTACTTATTAGTAATTAGGTATTATTATCTAATAAAACTTACTGTCCTGATCTGGAAAAAGCTGTTTGATTTCTTCCCACAGTCTCTTTATTACATTTTTATACTTGTGTTGTGGATGCTTGGACATCCACATAGGTGGTCGGTTTAATATTTCTGTAATAAATGACTCAGTGTCCATAATAAAATACCGCCGCTCGAGGATTCGTCTAAAAAAAATTGTTTCGCTCGATCTGTCCCGCGCTAGCCCTTTTCAACCGCCCGACAAACCGCTGTGCACCGTGGCCAGGCGCAAACTAGCCCATAGAATTGTTTCCACCGGCCCGCCTCGTCCGCCACCGCTGCCGCCAACCGCCACCGCCAGCCGCAGCCGCCCTAGCCCGCCGCGCGCGCGTCGTGGCATGCTTTATACATTCTCATACATTTGTTCAATTAGCCAACCGCCGCCGCCACCCGCAACCGCGCCTAGTCCGTCTCCGTGGCCAAGCACTTATGTATTTGCAATTTGTTTTTTAATGAGTGTCAGAGTAATATAATTTGTTTAGGATAATGTCTGTGAATGTTTAAGCGACACGCTTAAACATGTAGGTAGAACCACGGGTAAAACTGTGTTGTGTTATTTGTCTAAAAGTGAGGACTTGTAATTGGCTTCCTAATGCTAATTCTAGTTTATCACTTGTCGACTATTGTTGGGCCGTTTATAAGAAGAGGTTGTTGCTTTTGTTTTTACTGAAAAGGCATCATAAACATAGTAAGTACTTATCTACACTCGCTGAAGAATGTTTTATATTTTTCTGTCAATATAACGATTTGTCAATACGCAATAGTCAGTTATTTATTGCCTTCTACGATCAGTGTGCCTAATGAGAGTTTTGTTTACTATCCGTATTCATTTTAACCGCCTCTGTGGTCCGATTACGAGTACCCCACGTGTATGCACCGCTGACTATTTTGACACAGAAAAATCTCAAACGGTAAGCAGGTGCCTACCGACGTAAATAAACCAATTGAAAATATGCGAATTTTGTGGGTATGTACATATAAAATTATTTCATCATTAATTTCTTTATCAGCAGTGAAGTTCAAAAATCTTCTCCTGTGTAATATCTTATCTTCCGTAGCCGTTAGAAGTACTCGGGTCTGAGTAGGTATAGATCTCAGATCATATTTTTTATGATCTGAAGTATATATAGACCCAAGTTCATAACATCACTAACAGTTGAAACTGTTATCAGTTGTCAGTTTCACGATGAAGATTACGTAAAAAACATCAGTTTTACTCATTACTTTATAAATATGTATACATTTACTTCATACTTTATAAAATATACGAAAGAAACAGTATTTTTTTGCAAACTTATTGCGAAGCTGGTGTAATTTACTATTGCATTACTTTTTTCAAAATATATTGGAAGTAAACCGCTCGCCGATTGGACATAGCGAAACAGTTTACAAAATCGTAAAATGTAATAGTTTCTTGCCAATTTACTAGTGGGCTTGATAAAAAAAAATGTATTTGTCTAAAATGGTTTGGTTTACATCATTAGTGGTCGGAATCTCCTTTTTAGCAAGATGAGACTTAGGTTAAGTCGAGTTGGTTTAATAAAATCGAGATTTTTATAGTTAAAAGTGTTACCGCGTTATAGTTAAAAGTGGCCGTAACGTCTTATTTAACTATACCATAACATGTCAGGTGCTCATTAGGTGACGTAAAAATGCTAAATTACTTCATTCAAATAGTTTGTTGAGCATAATTTGATTTTCTATCTCTAATTACTAGATATGTTTTTCTTTTCATTGGCGGCGCTAGTGTGCGGCGTAACGCTCTTAAATGCCTGTTTCAGGTGACTCCGCTCTTCATTACAAGAATTATGCAATAAAATAATACAAAAAAAAATATATTTGAATAATAACGGTGTGTTCGTGTGTAGCTGTGAGTATGTGTGTGTATGTGTGTATGTGCATGTGTGTATGTGTGCGTGTATGGAGTGTGTTATTTCATCTGTAAAACTAACTCTAACGTAAATACCCTCTTTTTGCAATCATTGTATTGTTTGGAGTGAATATCTAGTTTTTTATTAACATTATTGTTAATTCGAACTGAGAGACCATAGTCCATAGTATTGTGTCGAAGCAAATTTTGTTTTAGATTGGGGAACTATAGCTACAATACATTTTCTTCTGCTTTCTTATTTATTTACATACGGTAAATTCTTATATTGTTCTTAAGTATTATGTGTTTTAAAAATAATTTTCTTATCGAGAGCCCAGTCAAGATAAAGTTGATTAGTGGGATATCTAACGCGTTTAAAGGGCATAATCTTAATCAGAGCACGTTGCGAGCGCTCAACCTATATAAATTTTGTTTTTGCCGCACCGCCCCAGATAGGGATGCAGTACACCAAGACAGATGGAACCAAGGCAATGTATCAATCCTATTCAAGAGATTCTTTGGATTTTTTTGAACCTCGATCAATAGCAAGTTTCTCCTTGGAACCACATACCTTGATGAACGAAACACCCATATTAATTTTCTCACTCTTCCAGCCAGTTGCTCTAGATGGGGGTACCAAGAAAGTCTCTAATCCAATACAACGCCTAGATACTTTGTGTGGGTGACTTTGTTGATGGCTGGGCAATCGTAGCTTTCACCCATGATATTATTACAGCCGTGAATTTTTATCTTAAAATTTTCAGCGGGTTGATTGTTATTATAGATACTGAAACATACATAGTTGGTTTTAGATGTGTTGAGCGAAAGTAAATAACATTTCAATCAAGTATTATTTTTTATATCTTGCCAGGTTTTTCCAGAGAAGACAATAGCTGTATCATCGGCATACGAGAAAATTTTTGCGTTATTGACTTTTATGTTGCATAAATCGTTGATATATATTAAGAACAAAGTAGGGCTTAACACGCTTCCCTGAGGAACGCCGTATGATACCTCTGCATCCTCACTGGAAAATTGATCCAATTTGACTCTTTGCCTTTTGTTAGAGAGGTAGCTTTTAAAAAGAGTTAATGAAGTATCCCTTATTCCAGCTTATTCCAGCTTTTTAACAAGAATAGGGATAGTGACGGTGTCAAAGGCTTAGGATGTCAAGAAACATCGTTAAACACTTGTTCTTTTTGTCCATTTGTTCTGTTACTAAGGAGCTTAAGGCAGTTACAGCATCTTCTGTAAACTATTTGACTCTAAAGGGAAATTAAGAAGGAGACAAAATACTGTATTTATTAAGAAATTTAACTAGTCGAGTATTTATTAATTTTTCTAAAACTTTTGATAAGCCGGATAAAACTGATATGGGCCTATAATTGTTAATGTCCTCTCTATACCCACCCTTGTGTACTGGAGTGATAATAGATAGTTTAAGCGGAGTAGGCAAACTTCCCTTATTGAAACAAAGGTTGGCAAGGTAGGGTTATAAGGGGCACGACTTCATATCTCACAAATTTTAAATATCTCGTTGTAACTCCATCCCAGCCGGGCGCACTGTGAGATTTTAGGCTAATCAGTACACTGTCTACTTCGTCATGATCTGTGTCGAGGAGCACAAATGAATTTAACTGTGTAGGTGGTATATCAATTGGGTTATTGGAGTCATGATATGTAATGGGCTGAATTTGTTGACTAAGCTGTTTGCCAATATTTACAAAGAACTCATTAACAAAATTTGCTGCTTCTGAAAGGGTAGCTTTAGTATTTAACAGTTCTGTGTTTTGTTTTTTTGTTTGGCTTGTGTACCTATGTTATTTTTTTAATATTCTTCCTGAGTAATTTAGTATCACAAACAGATTTAACAAGGAGTTCCCTTTCGTATTTTATTTTTAGTTTGTTTTAGGTTATTACAGTAGTTTCTATATCTTAAGTAAGTTATTTTTAATATTTCGTTAAAAGGGTCATTTTTAAATTTCTTTTGTAATTTATTTCTATTATGAATACCAGGTGTAATCCATGGTTTTCTAATACGTTTACTCTTTGGAATTTTTATAGTTATAATATGGTTTTTTATAGAATCAGTCAGTATATATGTATATATGTATGAGTATTTGACGGAGAGCGACATACACACAAAAGTATATTATTTAATATGTCTACTTGAATACAAGATGCCTGTGCCAGTTTTATCTCCTTTACTTTAGCCTTTAATAGGCTCTTTAAGATAAGATAAAACTCTTACAGAGCCATACAAGTGAAGTCTATTGACCATCCTATTAATTTAAAGCTAAACTAAACGGATTTTGAATATCAATATCGTAAAATAAATAGTCGCACAGTTTGAGGTGCGCTAAGCAAACAACTTGATATGCTAGGAGCTGCTAAATAAACTTTTGTATGATATAGAAACCTTCCATCAAATGAATAATAATTCTGATTTAATAATAATAATTTAATTCAACTTTTTGACCATATGAAAATAATTATTTTCACAAGACACCATTCCAGAGAGCGTTCCAAAAAGAGCAAGAATGGACAAAATTAAACAAATGTAAATTCCACAATTACGTGTGGTTTTGCTTGAGTTTTTACTAAAAAAGGAACAAATAAATGCATAATTATTAATTATAACATCAAATTAGACAATTATAAAAAGCTCTCTTTAATTTGTGACAGAGAAATCCTTGATCACACGTTTTTACTTATCTCGATCATAATCGAATGCTCTATTTTTATTATAATTTGTGAGGTAATTCAAACTAGTTAACTGTTTGGATGAAATTTTTGATTGATGACATAAAACTGTTCCGTAACATTGTACCAAGTTTAAATTCAAGATTCCTGAATCAAAATAATTAACTGAAGGGATTAATCATTTTGCGGAGCCGCTTACGACGTCTCAGCCGGAACCCGGGCGAGCCCGCGAGGCCCCGGGTGATCAAGGTCGTTCGTGCACGCGAGCTCCTCCACTACGGGCTACTTGTTGCTGGTTATCAGCAGCACTGGTAGGCGAGGATGACGGTTCCTCGGTATGTAAACAGAAGCGCGTAGGTAGGTACTAGTACTGTACCTGTGGCGCGCGGCGCGTATAGTCGTCGTCATCGGAGAGCGCGTCCATGTCGGCCTGGCGGGCGGTGCCAGTGGCGCGCGCTCGGCGGCGCGCAGTCCGCGGTCGCGCGCACGTGCTCCGTGGCGCTGGGTCCTGCGGCACCGCGCCGCTCCGCCCGCGTCCGCCGCGGTACTGACGGCCCAGCGCGCATCGATCGCACCGCCCGCCCGCCGCTCGCCCTTCGAGCCACGTGGCCGCCCGCCCTCGTGCTACCTTACCCATAACTTAACTTTTTCCAAACGTCAACTTCAACTTTCGACATTCTTAACAACTCAACAACTATCTCACATATTCAAATTAACTTTCTAATGTATAAATACCAAAGTTATTCCTTAATTTTCTGAACTGTTTACATCCATAGTAAATTCAAACTTTCCGCCCCGGAATACCCCTACTGCGTCGGCGCGAAAGCGCAACAGATAGTTATAACGAGCGCGAAATTTTAACAGCCAACGTCAGAGATTATTGTGACGATATTTGCCAGCGACGTGATTGTTATTACTGCAGTTCCCGAAATAAAGTTTCGATTTTAAACTATCCGCGTAAAGCACGTGTTTTCGTCGTGTAACGTCATAGGAGCTACGTAATCCAGTTGTGTTATAATGGGACGTCACTGGTGCCGTTGCACTCGGAGACCAGGGCAGCAGAGCGAGATCTGTGTTCTCATGCACGCTTAGCATACCTGCTTGATGAGAGGAAGCAGGGTTCTCTCGATGGAGCGCGTTTTTATTTCGGTAATGTCGACGTCTGGCAGGCCGGTGGCCGCCATGGCTGGCGCGGGCGCGACTGCGCGAGTGCGCGCGCACGCGGCCGCCGCCCGCCCATTGGCCGCCGCGTCCCGCCGTCACGTGGCGCCCGCCTTCCCCGCCTTCCTCGCGCCGCCCGCCGTAAACATCAGATTGCGTGTTTGCTTTAGCGTGTACTCCGGCGGGCTTTAAAAACTATGGTTGGTGTGTTTTATTTTATTTTTATTGCGGGAGCCAATTTGTGTTTGTATTCGTGAACTTTTAACTCAGTTTTTGTTCGGAATTTGTATGAATGTTATGGACTACTTTTTCCAGCCTTCTGATCTGTTAAATTTGTTTTCCCTAGACATTGCAGTTTTGCGCTCCATATTAAGGTCAATGCGGGTAATTCCGCCAGCGGGGAAACTTCGTCTACCCTTATGTTAAACACATTTTTAGCTATGTTCATGACAGTTTGGTAGATAGACAACATCACAAATTTGTTCAACCTTTACATCACAGATGGCGCTACGTGCCGTTTATAAGTCAAAAATGCGTAACGTCTTTTCATTCTTGTTGTAAAGTTGAAAACGAGTGAGGTGTATAGCAATTAAGAACAAAAATAAAATAGAAAATCAATCATTTTACACGAGAAATAGTGGCAAGTGTGTAGTTTGCATTACTAATTAGTAATTTCTTTACTTTAAATTGATTTAAAACATTTCATTAAAAAAATATGGCTAGTGATAAAATTCTAACCTTAAAAATCAATGTTGGGGAAAGACCGTATAATATTTAGGGGGCATTCCGTCATTTGACGGTCTTTACCCACAGCAGATATCGTAAACCTTGTTTAGTTTCTGTACGGGCTAGCCGCACATATTATATTGACCTAGATTTGAATTCGAAACGTTGTATTCGGGATCTGCTAACTTCATATGTTGGAGGTGAGGCCACGATCGCTTAGAAAATGAGATGTTCGGAAGATCGCTTATAACTCGAGGAATAACAGAAACTTCGGTATTAAAATTATAGTCGTCGTAAATAGATTTGCACTCGAGAGTGATAAGGCTTTTGCTTTGCTTAGGGCTGATACCTACTCCAGATACAGATGCGCTAAATTTACGCCGAGGCAACCCTAAGAGCTGAGCCGCGTTTTCTGAGATTAAGGTAATCTGAGAACCTTGGTCGAGTAATGCTCGTAACGTGATGTAATTGCCGTCAATAGCTTTTATCTTTAATAAGACAGTGGCCAATAAAACCTCTTCGTCATTAGCACTAACGTGGTTGGCAACATATGGTTTGTTGCTAAACGATTTAGGTATCGGTGGTGATAACATGGCTTTCGGCTTTGACTCGTCAACATGCACCGCTGATGTCGAGGGCGATGACCCGACACATGCGTCATGTAGCTTCGTATGATGCTCGTTATTGCACTCCTTGCATCTTTTGTTCGAAGTGCATTTATCGCTAGAATGTTTGAATAGACAGTTTTGACAAAGTTTTAACTTCGCAACTGTCCTCAATTTCGCTTCCGCTGTCATATTGCTAAATTTGTGGCATCTATAGAGCTCGTGATCGAAGTTACATAAAGGACATTTTAATGTAGAAGTAATTGCTGCTTGGTATCCTTTATAAGGCAACCTATTATAAGATTGTTTATAAGTAGGTTGGTTTCTAGGCTGATAGTACGCTGGAGCTGACTTTGTAGTAGTTTGATTATCTCTTTCTCGCTTATGCATGGGTTCGAGGGCAATGAACTTACTCTCGAGAAAAGACATAAATTCTTCCAATGAGGCTAAATCCCTTGGAGACTTACGTGCTTCCTTATAGGCGCTGTATGTATCGCTGTCTAACTTTTTCGTCAACAGATGGACCAGTATCGGATCCCATGTATTGGTGTCCACGCCAAGGTTATGAATAGCATGGATACACTCAGTTGTGGTATCGTAGAGTCGTTTGATCTCGAATGACGTCTGTTTACTAATGCTAGGCTGGTTTAAAAGTGTTTCTATTTGTGTGGTAAATAGAACTTGAGGGTTATTATAACGATGAGTTAAGATGTCCCATGCAACGTCATAATTGTCTGCTGAGATATTTAAATGCTGAATTAAGCGCTCTGCTTCGCCCTTTACTCTACCTTTAAGGTGCTGCATTTTTTGAGCTTTTGATAAAAATGTATTGTTGTGTATAGACTCGGTGAACAAATCGAAAAAAGTAGGCCAATGAGTATATTTACCAGTAAAGGTTGGTATTTCTAAGATTGGAGTAGATTGCTGAATATGTGCGGTAGCGCATAGCTTTTGATACAGTGCCTTCTTTGTTTGTTTAAACATCGATTCGTATTTTAGAAAATCATTTTGGTAAATTTCATCCTCTCCTTCTAGAATGTTATCTATTTCTAGGTGTTGCTTGTCGATGCTCTGCCATCTCGATTGGATGTTGCGCAATTCATCTTCAAGTTCCCACTTATCAGTAATTTCATTTACCTTGATGCTCGCTATCAGTCGGCCAAACGCTCGGAAATTCGTCCTTTGAAATGACAAAAGGTCGTCAACTTTGGAAGCTAAGTCTGTCGCGGTCATTTTCATTTTACCTTTACCTGAACTTAACCCTGACCCTACCGGTTCTATGCTAAGCTGCTGTCTTAATTCGTTATAATAATTTTTCGTTCTCTCATAAATTGACTCTAAAAAGTACCTTTGTTCCTTATTCTCTAAAGTTTCTAGTTGCTCGTTGTTATTATCAAACTCTTCCCACAAGCGGTCTAAAGAGTTTAATCGTAAATTTAGATACGATGCAGTTTTACGATATGATGGATCCTTTTTAAAGTTGGATCCAATACGCTGGAGCTCAATGACGATTTCACCTTGACGGGTGAATAATGCTTCGTAGTTTGACATAATCGCTGGTAAAGCAAGTAAAATATGAACGATCTTACTTGAATGTTTCTGCACGGCGAGTCTCCTGACTCACACAAAAAGGCTGTGTCGCTGTCGCCAATGAGTCTACCAACCCACAGGAACGCTGCAGTGATCCTAATAGTCACTTTATATATATGTATACGCACAAAGTTTGGGTTGATACAGACACGTGTAAAAGGTCAAAGTTTTTACGCATGTTCACGGAACACAAGACACTCGCGTGAGCGGTCCCGCTTGTCCGAAAGCTTGAAGGACCAAAAAATAATGTAATGGTAGTAACCACACACTAATAAACGCTAAGGGATGCTGAAGGGTGGTGACTCCGAAGAGAGCTAAAACAACCAGACCCGACGAGTGACGAATATACACTAACTTTATTGCTTCCACCAAATTGCACAATTATAAAGTAATTAGCGAAGTAATGCTTAGACTAGCTAATTCAAATCTAGGTCAATATAATATGTGCGGCTAGCCCGTACAGAAACTAAACAAGGTTTACGATATCTGCTGTGGGTAAAGACCGTCAAATGACGGAATGCCCCCTAAATATTATACGGTCTTTCCCCAACATTGATTTTTAAGGTTAGAATTTTATCACTAGCCATATTTTTTTAATGAAATGTTTTAAATCAATTTAAAGTAAAGAAATTACTAATTAGTAATGCAAACTACACACTTGCCACTATTTCTCGTGTAAAATGATTGATTTTCTATTTTATTTTTGTTCTTAATTGCTATACACCTCACTCGTTTTCAACTTTACAACAAGAATGAAAAGACGTTACGCATTTTTGACTTATAAACGGCACGTAGCGCCATCTGTGATGTAAAGGTTGAACAAATTTGTGATGTTGTCTATCTACCAAACTGTCATGAACATAGCTAAAAATGTGTTTAACATAAGGGTAGACGAAGTTTCCCCGCTGGCGGAATTACCCGCATTGACCTTAATATGGAGCGCAAAACTGCAATGTCTAGGGAAAACAAATTTAACAGATCAGAAGGCTGGAAAAAGTAGTCCATAACATTCATACAAATTCCGAACAAAAACTGAGTTAAAAGTTCACGAATACAAACACAAATTGGCTCCCGCAATAAAAATAAAATAAAACACACCAACCATAGTTTTTAAAGCCCGCCGGAGTACACGCTAAAGCAAACACGCAATCTGATGTTTACGGCGGCCGCGTGCGCGCGCACGCGGCCGCCGCCCGCCCATTGGCCGCCGCGTCCCGCCGTCACGTGGCGCCCGCCTTCCCCGCCTTCCTCGCGCCGCCCGCCGTAAACATCAGATTGCGGTGTTTGCTTTAGCGTGTACTCCGGCGGGCTTTAAAAACTATGGTTGGTGTGTTTTATTTTATTTTTATTGCGGGAGCCAATTTGTGTTTGTATTCGTGAACTTTTAACTCAGTTTTTGTTCGGAATTTGTATGAATGTTATGGACTACTTTTTCCAGCCTTCTGATCTGTTAAATTTGTTTTCCCTAGACATTGCAGTTTTGCGCTCCATATTAAGGTCAATGCGGGTAATTCCGCCAGCGGGGGAAACTTCGTCTACCCTTATGTTAAACACATTTTTAGCTATGTTCATGACAGTTTGGTAGATAGACAACATCACAAATTTGTTCAACCTTTACATCACAGATGGCGCTACGTGCCGTTTATAAGTCAAAAATGCGTAACGTCTTTTCATTCTTGTTGTAAAGTTGAAAACGAGTGAGGTGTATAGCAATTAAGAACAAAAATAAAATAGAAAATCAATCATTTTACACGAGAAATAGTGGCAAGTGTGTAGTTTGCATTACTAATTAGTAATTTCTTTACTTTAAATTGATTTAAAACATTTCATTAAAAAAATATGGCTAGTGATAAAATTCTAACCTTAAAAATCAATGTTGGGGAAAGACCGTATAATATTTAGGGGGCATTCCGTCATTTGACGGTCTTTACCCACAGCAGATATCGTAAACCTTGTTTAGTTTCTGTACGGGCTAGCCGCACATATTATATTGACCTAGATTTGAATTAGCTAGTCTAAGCATTACTTCGCTAATTACTTTATAATTGTGCAATTTGGTGGAAGCAATAAAGTTAGTGTATATTCGTCACTCGTCGGGTCTGGTTGTTTTAGCTCTCTTCGGAGTCACCACCCTTCAGCATCCCTTAGCGTTTATTAGTGTGTGGTTACTACCATTACATTATTTTTTTGGTCCTTCAAGCTTTCGGACAAGCGGGACCGCTCACGCGAGTGTCTTGTGTTCCGTGCATGCGTAAAAACTTTGACCTTTTACACGTGTCTGTATCAACCCAAACTTTGTGCGTATACATATATATAAAGTGACTATTAGGATCACTGCAGCGTTCCTGTGGGTTGGTAGACTCATTGGCGACAGCGACACAGCCTTTTTGTGTGAGTCAGGAGACTCGCCGTGCAGAAACATTCAAGTAAGATCGTTCATATTTTACTTGCTTTACCAGCGATTATGTCAAACTACGAAGCATTATTCACCCGTCAAGGTGAAATCGTCATTGAGCTCCAGCGTATTGGATCCAACTTTAAAAAGGATCCATCATATCGTAAAACTGCATCGTATCTAAATTTACGATTAAACTCTTTAGACCGCTTGTGGGAAGAGTTTGATAATAACAACGAGCAACTAGAAACTTTAGAGAATAAGGAACAAAGGTACTTTTTAGAGTCAATTTATGAGAGAACGAAAAATTATTATAACGAATTAAGACAGCAGCTTAGCATAGAACCGGTAGGGTCAGGGTTAAGTTCAGGTAAAGGTAAAATGAAAATGACCGCGACAGACTTAGCTTCCAAAGTTGACGACCTTTTGTCATTTCAAAGGACGAATTTCCGAGCGTTTGGCCGACTGATAGCGAGCATCAAGGTAAATGAAATTACTGATAAGTGGGAACTTGAAGATGAATTGCGCAACATCCAATCGAGATGGCAGAGCATCGACAAGCAACACCTAGAAATAGATAACATTCTAGAAGGAGAGGATGAAATTTACCAAAATGATTTTCTAAAATACGAATCGATGTTTAAACAAACAAAGAAGGCACTGTATCAAAAGCTATGCGCTACCGCACATATTCAGCAATCTACTCCAATCTTAGAAATACCAACCTTTACTGGTAAATATACTCATTGGCCTACTTTTTTCGATTTGTTCACCGAGTCTATACACAACAATACATTTTTATCAAAAGCTCAAAAAATGCAGCACCTTAAAGGTAGAGTAAAGGGCGAAGCAGAGCGCTTAATTCAGCATTTAAATATCTCAGCAGACAATTATGACGTTGCATGGGACATCTTAACTCATCGTTATAATAACCCTCAAGTTCTATTTACCACACAAATAGAAACACTTTTAAACCAGCCTAGCATTAGTAAACAGACGTCATTCGAGATCAAACGACTCTACGATACCACAACTGAGTGTATCCATGCTATTCATAACCTTGGCGTGGACACCAATACATGGGATCCGATACTGGTCCATCTGTTGACGAAAAAGTTAGACAGCGATACATACAGCGCCT